>OY979727.1:4855000-6205604 GCA_963855995.1 Muricea muricata
TTTTCAAAACTTGTAAATAACCAATAAACACAACGAACCGTAATTTAAACCCTTACATAATCTTTCATGTAAATATATCTTAGTCATTAGAACATTTTGTCTGAAGAGTACCACACGGTATTAACGTGTGGCACGAAACTAACTAGTAACAAAAATGTTTATTCATAACTGTTGACTCCCTGTTTATTTTATATTATATATATATATATATATATATATATATATATATATATATATATATATATATATATATATATATATATATATATATATATATATATATATATATATATATATATATATATATATATATATATGTATGTATATGAAAACAAAAAAAGAAATCATGAGCGTTAAGGAGTCTGTATGTGTGATACAGATGTCTCTTGATTTATATAAACTTTAACGCAACATACAACGAGAGACACATACAATAAACTGCTCGATGTCCCGTTCCAAACCAACATTAGGCAAGTCTGGCATCATGTGAGAAACAACCTAAAACATTTACGAAAAGTTATAGAAAATCTCCGATTAACACGGCGGACAATTTATCACTTTGCAAACAAGTTGTTACAAGTTGTAACAAACCTGCAAACAAATTGTAACAAGTTTGTTCACGAGTTGCTGACAAGATTTCTTTAATATGCATGTTCTAGGTTAATTGTTGGAAAAAATTTACACACAATACAGCCATGATGCATGCAACAATAATGTTACAGCCTTGTGTTGTCAACTTTGTGACAATCTTGTTACAACAGGTCTGTGTCAGAGTTGTCAGGACAACCTTGTAACAAGTCTGATATTAAGTTCCTTGTACGTTTACATGGTGATCCTCAATCAAACTATAATTTTGTGAAAACACCGTGTAAATGCGATGGTAAATTTACGTGATGTTTCCACAAAATTTGATATTCCTGTCAAGCTTGTTACAATTTGTCATCAAGTTGTTTTAAACTTGTTAAAAACTTGGGGAAAGCAATGCGATCACAAATTGCTACATGTTGTGAGATTACGTCTGTACTTGAATTTTAGCACATTTACGTTCTCCATTCCCAAAAAAGTACATCCATTTAGAGGACAGAAGTAATACCATGCAAAGCTCGATATGATTTTTCATTTTTTTATCTACTGTAGTTTGTCTATTAATACCAAAATTGGAATGCTAATTCGCTCAAAATTTAATTATTACTCAACTTATCACGCCAAAATAATTGAAAGTAGATATTTGATGGTCATATTGATGTTTTACTTGGAAAATGGACAATGACAAGTTGTTATAAAAACAACAAATGAAACTCTTTATTGGTGACAATCAAAAAACACATGGAAGAAGAAAGACTTGTACTATTCTTACCTTAAACCCAGCGTCTTTCGCCATATTAAATGATTCACAAGTTGCCCTCACAGTGTGACCCCTAACAATACACATTAAAACACAATCAGTTTTCCCAGCTTGAATGGTTATTTACATGTAGTACATGCTCGCATGTTGTAATGCTCGGAGCTGGACATACACATCAGAGGATGTGCCGTCACATCCAACATGGCTGTCTATTGCGATGTTACCAAGCAACAAGGTAAATGTGGCTTAACTACAGGGGGATATGTCTATTGCTCTGGATGAGCAATCCAGCGGATGTTAGGCTTAAACGGTGCGTCAGCTAAACTCAGCTTTTAGAGATTTATTATAAACTGTAAACTTTTAGGCCCAGTTCACACAAGCAGGGTTAACACAAATATAAACTTTGAGAGGCTAAATATTGAACGGCATTGGCAATAAAAATTATGTTTGATCCCTTTCAAAGAACTTTTAAAATCACCAGTAAATGCCTTTACAGCTTTCCATACAAAGCATGATTTTGAGATATTTGCACTCAAACATGTGTGCTGTCCGCCATCTTGGATAAATTCTTGAGCTCATTGCATGACGTCACAAGCAGGATAAGCCTTAAAAAATTACAGGTACTCGTAATAAAGTATTAAGTGGCAAACAATAATTGGTTCAAATGCTTTCACTCGATGTGTGATATCAAATAGCAAGTATGAGATATCGCGTGATCCCACTTGTGACGTAAACATGCATATCCTTGAAAAGCCCGTGTCATTCAAGAGAAATATCTCAAGCATTAAGCAAGATATGAAAAACCTGTAAAAGGATAAGTTAGTTAATTCAAAAGCTCTTTCAAATGAGCAAAGAAAAGAATATTTTCCCAGAATTAATCCCTCTGTTTCTCCCCAGAGCCAGCAATGGTAGCGAGCTTTTGAACGTATTTTCAAATCGTACTTAATTTTTGAAGGCATATTTAAAATAAAATCAGTCATAAACGCAAAAGTTTCAAGAAGCTGGAATAGCTGTTCACTAATTTCTTTAAAGTGTTTATGAAACGAAATTTTGTCCAACATTTAGTTGGTTGTATTAGAAGATCAGATCAAATAACAATATAACTTCTTTGGTAGAATTTTTGTAACTCCGTTCCTTGTCAAGATATTCAGCTTTATAGGATATGCAAATAACACAACCACCGACGTCATACTGTATAATGATGACTGTTAGATTGCTTATTTTGTAGCATATAATAATGAAAAATACTACAACACTTGCATGTGTGTGGGCTATGTTTAACATCCAGCCCTAGGTATTTAAGTGTTGTATATCAGTAGCGGATCTAGCGTAAGTCAAAATAAATTACCACAGCTCATTGTAGGATATATTTACATTTTAGAATACCTTCAAAGCAACTTCGTTGGTTAGATTTTATTCTTTTGAAATTCATAACCTATGACATTGCTATAAAGTTATTTTGAATTTAAAATTGAGCTGCTATAATTTATTTTGACTTACCCTGGATCCGCCACTGTTGTATATCTTGAGTACGTTTTAAATTAATGAAGCTTTTTGCTGCGAAGCGAGCGGTATCATATTCTTGACGGCACTCGATTTGAAATGACGAGATGATCTTCTGAATCCGCAATGTACTGGTCAGTAGTGGTGTAGTAATCTTTCTAATACTCAATTTAAGAGGATTTAAGGATATTTTTCATTGTTCAGCAGCGGACGTTATAAAACTATAGCTATGCGCACGCACAAGTTTAAGGTAATACAACTACTGTACTCTATACCTCGCAGCATTCCCTTTCTATTACAAATTTCTAGTTTGAAAAGTAATTATGCACAATGACGTCACGGGTTGTGTTATTTTTCATATCAATTAAAACTGAATTCGTCGAAAAGTAAGGCAGTTACAAAAATTCTATTAAGGAAGTTATGTTGTGATTTTAAATGATCTTTCCAATGCAATCAAAAAAATGGGAGAGAAAACTTCGTTTCATAAACACTTTAAGTTCAAAAACATTTTACCTATTGGTATCTCTGGCGACATCTTCATAAACACTTTGAACTCCAATTTCCAGTCTTGTACAGCCGTAATCCAGCATCGAACTGGGAAACACAAATACAGTAATTATTCTGGCACTATATTTATTGGCACCGGCGTACACGGCAAAGCATTTATGATATTATTATGGTCAAGGCTATTTCAGATACCTTGAAGCATATCGGTCCGCAGAGGCGTAGGAACGAATTAAAATTGGGGAGCTCTGTAGAGGGGTCCGGGGCATCCTCCCCCGGGGAATTTTGAAAACTAGAACCCCGGAAATGCCATTTCCGGCGATTTGGGCACTTAATTTGAAGTTTATTTTGATTGCAAAAATGAGCTAAATTTGGCACATTTTTTACAAAAAATGTGAATAATGTATAACGATTTCAAGAAAAAATGCATCAGTTGAAGTTTGGATATTGATTAGTGAATGTGAATTTCTGATATCTATACTAAATGCTTATTTAAGTCAAATACTGATTTTATGGGTCCTATAACAATGTAATTAGATATTGACACGAGAACAGGGAAATTGTGGAACTATCTGGTTAATCTTGGAGTATTCTTCCAGGGAAAAATCTGATTTTTTAGGCTCTAAATTGCTCTAAGAACCAATCTGGGAACCAATCCAATATTCTAACCATTCTAACCCATTATCTAATACAACATTCACGTGATTAAAATCACGCCGGACAGATTTTTTTCGGGGGGGGGCTTAGCCCCTCCCAGCCCCCCTGTTCCTACGCCACTGGGTCCCAGTACTTTCGTTAATTTCACACGGTCAACACAGTGGACTTAGACGTAAGCGTACTGTTTTGCTATATTAAACTTTACTAGCATAAGGTATTATATTTAAGATTATTCTCACTCACTGGGACTGTATCTACTTCACCAAATTTAGCTGAGACCGATCTGCTTCAAGATATCTGAAATAGCCTTGACCTATTATTATCAAGCACAACTTGAATGAAATTTAAATTATAATTGCACAATCATCACGTTTATATCAGACTCCGACGTTAGCGATGCTGAGTTTTGAGACTTAGCACATGAAACACGCGCGTTCGTTAACCATGAAGTTTGTAATGTCTCTAGTCTCATTCTAGATTCATATTAATCTAACACTGCAGAAAACAACGAAAAATTCTTATTCTCGAGCAAATTCCGATCGAGACAACGAATTTTCGTTGTTCTTTTCATATCTGTAAGAATGGTTCTAAAATAGTTTCAATCGTTTTCTCTCATAGCTTTGTACTATTCGTTAGGTCCGCTATCTTCATTTGCAGTTACGATTAATTTCTCTAAAGGCGTTCCGGGTCAACAGACCATAAGCTTAGGGAACGGTTGATGAAAGCTAGGTTAGCACTAACCTTGGGTTTATTTCGAGACGTCCATTCATTTTAAAAATTCATGAGAAATAAAACTAGCATTAGTCCAGACAAGATTTCTGATGAAATATTTCGTGTGTGTTTTTTCGCCAACCCAGAAGTGAGTTATCCGGCCTGTGAACAAGGGGCCCAGGCAGAAATATTAAAAGAAAACAAGCCCGGTGCTCGCTCAAATGATGATTTAAATTTAAGTTGCGATGCTAAGCAAAGATATTAGTAAACTATACCTTAAATGCTTTCTGAGACAGTAATCAGGTCTTGTTTCTATCGTAATACCAATGCACTTTGTTTTGCTTTTCTCGGAAAAACTACAGAAAAGTAATTATACAATTATTCATATACTGTAATGCTTGACCAGACTTGCGTTTTAGCTCTACGCCTTCACTGTATACATCGAGACAGGTCATTATTTCGGGGGGGGGGGGTATTGGAAAGTTTTTGATTGGTAAAAGCTTTGCATATATGTACCCAACCCACCCCTGACCAATTGGTCAAACTGTAGTCAAACCCCAAAAAACATGACATAATAGGATGGAAAATAGGTGTTTTAGATATTTTACTATTTACCAAACAGCTTCCTTGACATCGTTGCTGACATGACCAGAAAGCGCATCATGGAGATTTCTGATGAAATAATCTCGATATTCAACATCCAGAGACATAAATGTCCCTCCCATCACAATAAACTCAACCTGTTTGAGGCACAAAATAAAATTGTAGTCTGACCGATATCTGCAATGTAATGGAATCCAGCGCAATGTAGAAAGTAAAATTTTCCTAACTCAGAAGTGTTACAATACCTTGTCAATACTGTGCCCCAACTGCTTTAGCTACAAAAGATACAACGAAAATTTAATTGTAATCAATTTATTTCCAGGATGTACGTGGATAAAAGTCCATTCCATTCAAGAAAGAAAGTGTTTATAGTCGGGCTATAGTAAGTAACCGTTGCTCTCCTTCGTATTGAGCTAAAACTCTTTGATGAAACTCTTTTTTTTTTAATTTCAGTCAAAGGAATGGATTGGGAATGCAGGCCAAAGCGCACGCTACTGACACCTGTGAAACGGCTTGATACGCTTTGCTTCGGAACCCTGTAACTTCATTTACAGTTACTGCACTGTAGATACATTTGTTTCAGGACTTGGCATGCAGCAGATGCAAATTCAATGACTTGAAATTTGTAGCAATATCACGCAAGTTTATAAGAGTCGTTACAACAAGTTTACGCGGCGTTTGACGAATTTAGAATACCTGTATATATTATCATGCATATATATACATAATAGACTTCTATAAACGTCTCACATCCCACCTGTTCCAGTCTGTGTCTTGTCTGAAGATATGGATTATATCTAGCACGGATAGCTCTCATAGATGTTGGCTAAAGAAAAAAATAAATACCTGAGAACTTCATAATACCTGCTGGGTGACACCCAAAAAGCAAGGTTCTAGTTTTGGCTTTTAATTTTAAAAGGAATGTCACTTTAAAACTTTCACATTTGTGTTCGTTTGAAAGCTTTTTCACTCAGTTTTCTCAAACATGCCGGGTGTAAAAGGTAATCGACTTTTGGAGTGCTATATAATAGAGCAATCATGCATTATTTAATCCACCGCAGTGGCGAAGCCAGCCTGACATTTGGTCAAGCAAATGCAAATTTTTCAGTATTCATAACCGTATAAGCAATCAATTGCTAAAGAAATGATTAATGATGATTTAAATTTTCATAGCATGACCAAATTGTCGGGCTGGCTTCGCTACTGATCCACAGTAGTCACTCTTTCACAATCGTACAGACCAGGCTTCTAGCTTTCGCTTGTCAACGTTTCCTTGACAGGCTTTATATGTTCCTGTGTACGCGACATTTGACAACATTTTTTCTTGACAACTTTTACGAGGCTGCATGAATTAAGTACGTAAACAGAAATTCCCTTGTCAAGTGTTTCTTGTTGCACGTACGCAGGAGCAAGTTTCCTTGTCAAAAAGCTGATACGACTAGCTTTTAAACTAGGCTCCTTGTCAAGGAAAAATTGTCAATTTTTTCGCGTGCACACGAGCAAATAAAACTTGTCAAGGAAACTTGCTCGTCTGTACGGGCACAAGAAAAGAAAATTCCATTAAAGGATAAGCCAATATATTTCTCTTTTAGCTTGCCTTTGAACCTTTATATCGCATAAAACGCTTATATAGCTACTCGTGTTTTAAAAGTTACTTCGAAGGTTTTGATTGATAAGCCAAAATAAAAGCATATCGCCCTATATACCTTAAAATATGTAAAATTTACCTCATAACCAGTGTAAGATTGAGTGGAATACTCAAAGTCAGAATCTGGGCCACCTGGGCAATATCTGTAAAAAAGTTCTTTATTATAGTGTGCTTTATTGTTATAGTATTAGTTGCGCATTATAAATTACCACTGAGTTAAAGTTTAATCCACTGTTGCAGTCTTTCCATATCTACACATCCATCTATTTCTAAACTTCAGAAATTAAACTTCTATTGATGCAGACAAGATTTTTGACAAAATATTTCCAAGTTTGCGTGATTACGACCTCAGAGACTTCATTTGAACTTTGAATTATAGTCTAGCGGTTTTTAATTTACAGCAAAACTAAATTTTTATTGCTGTTTGCTGGCCTTGCAAACCTACAAAAGCTATTTTATCAATTTCACGTGAACCCAGGATTATGTTCACGTGTTCTGAACAAACGGCACAAAAGATCTACAATGTCAATTTTTTACAAATCTTGAGTGAGTCACGTGCAACTGTAGGCCGCCTTTCGCAATTCAGCTTATGGACGTAGGTTTCATGTGAAGTTGTTTAACAAATATGCTCAAAGACACGTTCACAATCAGTGGACGGTTCCGGCAATTCTAAAATCAGGAAATATTTTGAAGTAGCAAATTCGTCTTCTCAACTCTTTTGTCTCAATGGGAAAGACAAAAAAGCACACCCCTTTTCATCTCATAAGTAATTTCTAGAAAATTCAGAAAAGCCTTATACCTTTTTTCTCAAAAAGGGTTTCCTTTTTCAATGTTTGTCACCAAATGGCGATACTTTGATTTCGTCACCCCTTTTTGCCAATATCAAGTGTCTTTTAAATGTCGAACTGATTTTTCAATGCTTTTTTCCACAAATGAAACTTCCTCCGCAAAGTGAAAAATGGGTGGCATTAGCGAGCGATTACATTTGTTTGCAAAAGATGAAGAAGGGTAGCCTTTTTATTAATTTGCTCTTGTGGCGACAAGACGGAAAAGAGTACCATTTCTTTTCAATTTTGCTGTAACTCAAAAAGGTTGACAAGGATGGTCAGAATAAACATCCGCGAGAAAAAACACCAATAAGAGCACCCTTTGCTAAATTAAACGACATTAAACACCATGCCTGCTAAAGTACCCAAAACTATAGCCGGTTTTGTTTAAAAAATTGCTAAATGTTGTAAAACATCATGGCGGCGTGCATCCTTAGCGCAAAACTCTGAAGTAGTGAGCGACTTAATTGGTGAGGAAGAATACACTTACTACAAAAGATAGGGAAGATTTACAACAATTTTTCCCCGAAGTTGGATGATGTTTTCCCGCAAGAACATGGGATCAGCGAACTGGAAAATCGTAAGGTAGATAATATAGCCAAACAGTCGGTGCTAACGACCTATGTCCTCAGTGGTGTAATTTTACGTTAAAAGTGCATGCATTTTGCGGGAGCGGTTCTGTATTTTTGTTGAAATTAAATTTTGATAGTAAAGGCACAAAAACGAAAAGACGTCACTTGAAGGTTTGGAGCATTGTACGGAAGCAAAATGATGGCGGGATATGTAAACAGTAAAGGACACCGATCGTAGTCAAGAGCGTAATCACTTCAAGGCGTTTGTAATAAGATAATCAGTCGGTCAAAAACAAAGACAAGACATTGTTCCAAAATCCTGTAACATATAGTACCCCATATTATGGAATTTTAATTCTTTTCATGCAACAAAGTTACTAAAACCGGTCCTTAGTTCATATCAGTAGTAGCTCGTCCGTTGAAACAAGTTTCACATGTATGAATATATCATTTTCATTGCGAGAAACTACGTATATAATTATGCATGTATGTCCCGTGATTGGAACGCACAAGCGCTCTACGCTTTTAGTGATTGGTGCAGACTAAATGTAATAAGGACGTATTTAATTCCGAGAAAAATGCAACAATCGTGTACTCTTATTATAGGTTTGTAGATGATACATTCTTTCAATTATTGGGGGGCGGACCCCCTAGAATGCCTTCGTCGCTCGCTACTTGCCCTCCCCCCCAAAAAAACAATGACCCTAGCTACGCCACTGCATATCATATATATGTGCGCAACTCGGCGTGTATCGTACCTCGCCTATAGACAGCTGAATAATATTATCTGCCTCGCGATTTTTCAGTTTGCTGATCCCATGTCTTAACCAGAATAAACGAATGTTGGGGTTTTTCCCGAAAAAACCCCGTTTAACTTCGGGGGAAAATGTTGTAAAACTTCACCTGTCTGCCGAAGTGTAATTTTTCTCTTACCAAGTCTTTCACTGCTTCCGGGAGAACTT
This sequence comes from Muricea muricata, assembly GCA_963855995.1. Lineage (NCBI taxonomy): Eukaryota > Metazoa > Cnidaria > Anthozoa > Malacalcyonacea > Plexauridae > Muricea > Muricea muricata. The sequence goes on from OY979727.1 coordinate 4,864,333, forward strand.
TGATCTAAGTACGGCACAATGTCTCAGAACATTCCGCAATTTAAAGAAATCGGATACAATTCCCTTGCTATTTTAAGAAGAGCAAATTGATAACGAAGGCAAACAAATGTAATCGCTCGTTGATGCTACCCCTTTTTTCCACTTTGCAGAGGAAGTTTCATTTGCAGAAAAGCATTGATGAATCAGTTTTCGACATTTTAAATTGATATTGGCAAAAAAGAGTGACAAAATCAAAGCATCGCCATTTAGTGACAAATATTGAAAAATAGTACCCTTTTTAGAAAAAAGGATTAGGCTTTTCTGAATTTTCTTGAAATTATGAGGTGAAAATGTGTACACTTTTTTGTCTTTTCCATAGAGATAAAAGAGTTCAAAAGACGAATTTGCTACACAGCTTCTATTTCGAACAATTTCCTGATTTTAGAATTGCCGGAACCGTCCACTGATTATTCACTCCGCCTGCTAAACTGCGGGGATGAAAATTTGAACAAGGTGGGCGCTCGTATGCAGGAGACTGAGCAAGCCGTTCACTGGTCCTCTATAGCGCTAGGCCATTTTACAGTACTTAAATATACTAAATCTAAAGTTATATAAGTTTATTGGATTCCTCAATATTGGGCGAGCAGATTTCCCCCAACATGCTATTGGCCAGTTACTGGGGTTCTAAGGTATCGTATCCATGTTACAATTTTAACGCCCAACGCAGCGGCAGCAAGGAACATTACAAGAATATACATTGAATAAACACCGAAGGTGAAACACCGGAATATTATGTTTATTGGGTATAAATTGGAACGCATGCATTTCAAAGAGCTCGCTCATTGTCCAAGAAATCTGACAAAACTCGAGTGGGACGTTTTGCATAAAGAACATTCTTATTCCTTTTTTGTTCACTATCAACCCCCGGATATTATAGTATTGAAGCAAGTCAACAAAGATATTATACGTCTACAGGCAGCAGGCAAACACTACAGCAGTTTCTACACCGCATCAACACGTTGAAAAGCGAACGCAGTGTTATGTTTGAGGAGTAGTGTACATGTCATCAATTGTGGAGAGTCTACCAACATCACGCACAAGCGACCACTGTCCCAAACATTTAATATATAACTGAAATACGCCAGGCTGCTAAATACATGCAACAACCATGGTAATTAGTTCCAACAAGTCCGACACAGTCATGAATGACGTTTGATTGTCGTCAACCTCTCATATTAGAGAAGTTCGGATATGACTGCCTCTACCACTAGTCTCGCCGCCTTTTCCAGATTTTTAAACAATTTGATTAGTAGGTCCTGAACATCTGATGGCTGAAAGATAGCTTTAGGTAGCGGTAGAGGTATTGGAAGCCAAATCTGAATCTCTCTATTATTCTTGCAACAACTCTACTAATACCATCAAACAGCTTGTTACAAGAACTAGGAAGAAACAATGCGAATAAAACTTGTGGATAGTTTGTGAACAGATCGGTGAGAACTTATACTAGTTCTAATCAGGTGGGATCCTTGTTTTCTCACGACACTAAAACCAGGCCACAGTTATGGTTTCTCGTTCACATAGATACCATACAATTTCTCGTTTTCCTAATTCCACTCCTGTTGATATAACTGTATATCAATACGGAAAAAAAATGTTTTATATTTGCTTTATAATATAGCAATGTCAAAAGCCCAAAGGATACAAAAAGTTCCGTGTTTACAAGTGGCGGGAAGTATTCGGTGTTACATTGAGTTATGTAAACACGGCTCTTAACCAATCAGGGTTCAGGATTCACAAATGCTACATTATAAAATCTGTTATTGCCTGTCTTGACATACGAGAATCACAACACTTACACACAGATGTTTCCAGTCATACTAATGTGTGGACAACGATGTGGTTTGCACATTACAGCAACAACGGCAATCTGGAAAATTATGAATTAATTAGTTTTTCCCCTGTAAGATTACAAGTGAGTGCACTATCTTGTCCATACGATCGGGTCTTTGATGTTTATGTTATATTTGTGCCTTTGACCGTTTTTAAACAACTAGTTAACGACACAAATAGTCAACCTTTTCCAACAGGATTAAAATCTTGCCTTGATGAATAAACATCAATTCATCATTTCTTTTAAATTGTTTGCCACAATCTAAACAAATTCTTTGTTTACATTTTGAAATTCCACACTTAATCAGAAATTGAAGCTTTGCAACTTTTAATATTCTGGGTTCATGCTTGTAGAGAACTAACTCAAAAGTTGTATCGAAACGGCTTTAGATTGTAGCACAACAACCTGTAGCGAAATGACTTGATAACGAATCAGCCAGTTATCCGAAATGTGGGCATGTGTTTATTAAACAACTCACCCCTTTAATTTAAAGTTAACAAATAAAGATGTTGTGGCATATGCAATATGAATAATTATATAGGCCAGTTGCTTGACGTATAAAAAACAATGACCACAGAGGTGATTTTTAATTGTAGTACTGTGTTGTTCTGCACCATAAAAGATAAATCATACATACCCCTGATGCAGTTCGTACTGGCTTGGCTTTCAATTTGGGAAGCAAGTCCTAAATTTATTTATTTAACAATTTTTTAAACTCAATTATATATAGTATAACAAGCATACAAAGTTTCAAAAAGGGAGAAATGAAAATAGATAACGACTACAATACATAGAGCATCACCATAAAATCACCATATATTATCAAGTAACATTCATTGCAAGGCACTGTATTTATAGGAAACTATGCAAACTATTTGTCTCGTCGTTTGAACAACCAGCAGTGATTTTGGTAGAAAGATGCCAACAAATACATACAGTTACTGACATTCACTATATAAACTCAAGTGATTACATTATTTCATGACAACACACTTTAACAAGAAGATTGGACAGAGTTGGGGACAAATAACATTTCAGTGAATAGTGATAGTAACAAAAAACAGTACCTTCTTATAAGCAGCTGGGACTGCAGCAATGATGTCCACTAATCTGGGCTGTGATGCCAGTCCATATTTACTGGAAGCAAAACTTTTAATTCTGCAACAAAGACCAAAGTGAATCAAATTCACCCTTAGAAATTAAGACATGCAATATTGCATTGACATTGATATATATGGCGAATAAAAATAACACACATCAGTTTTGCCATCAATCAATCAATCAAAACTTTATTACATACATCTCAAAATGTCTAGCTGGGGACCCCTATCTAGTATATCGAAAATGTTCTACAAGGTTTTGCTTCAAAATTAACTATAATTTCAAGGTCCATTCCTCACTTCTTATAAAATTGTTCAGATATATCACAGCAATTTTGTCAGTGGTTCAATTTTTTCTGACTTACACCACTTACGACCTGTAAAAGGGTCTTCTTTCAAAACATCAAAATTTCTAGGATTTCAAAATTTCAAAAGGTTTTTTTTATTTTTAGCCATGTTTTGAACAGTCACATCACAAGTGGGATAAGCAATGAAAAATTACTCGCAAGAAAGTAAGTAACAAACATTAGTCGGCCAAAATGCTTTTACTCGATGTGTGATATCAATAGCAAGTAGAAATGAGTTTTTGATTCATTCTGATTGTTGCTTGTCAAACATCAAATGTTGCATGATCCCACTTGTTACATAGACATTCTTGAAATTCCCAAGTTGGCACACTGCTCATGTATTCTTTTAAATGAGCAAAGAGCTTTTTGTTGCTAATGCCCTTTAAAACAACATCAAACTATATCATGATATATAACTGATATAATAAAAAGGTAAAAGTTTTTCTACTTGGTGGTCATTACGTACGGCAGTCCGGCTGGTGTGCATGCTGTAGTTGTGCATGTTAATTGTTTACCCCCTCCAAAAGGGTAATTTTAGATATGTCTAGCTCAAATCTGATAAAAAATGGCAGGGAGAGAAGGCAAAATTGTGGTATGCTTCACCATGACAGGAATGGAACATAAGAAGGAACTAGACTGTGCATCATTTCAATGTTATAGGCAATGTTTTCAATTTTTAAAAAATCTTCTCTAGCTACATGACCAAGTAATCGTTAAACTGACACTATCAGTATGATTCGTCTCTATATGGCCTCCTAAAATCATTGTGCATGCAGTTTATAATCAGGCTTTGATTACATAATGAACTCCCTTACTTATTTAAGTTAGAGTCTTCTCCTTTGTTATGTGCCTCAATCAATTTATTAACAATCTCTGATATAGTCAGCATCATCAGCTCAGCTCGCGAAGCTGCAGGAACTGAATATAGAAATATATATGTCTAAGAGTTAGTATTATGGCTGGAGATGTGCTTGGCAGAAATCAAATTTGCAGAATAAATATCTGAGCTCAGTTGGCATAGCCCTTTCAGCAAACACATGGAAATCTCACATCTCGTAGAAAGTCTGTCAACAATCTGTCGACAAGTTGTGTTCGACAAAATTGTCAACAAATTTGGAACAAGCTATTAATAATTTGTAAGAGCCTTGTTGATGTTATCAGTGAGACTGCTGCAAGGTTGTTCCAACAAGTCTGATATGTACAATCATGATGATATAATGCACCAGTCAATATAAATCCCGGCACCCCTCAGCCCTGGGCCAGAGTGGGGCATTAGCGAGAGACTAGCAACATTATGTCTCCTTTTGGTGAATCAGGTCACTAGCAAAGCAAATGAAGCGCATTCCCCGCTATGTTCCGTGGCTGGGGTGCGGGGATTTGTATTGACTGGTGCATAACAATATTGTTACAACCTTGTTTCGTCAACCTTGCAACATTCTTGCATATCAATATTGTATCAGAGCAACCTTGTAACAAGCCTGATACTACCATCAAGCTTGTTACAAGTTTTGAACAGTTCGTTACAAGCTTCCTATAACAAACTATGGCAAGCAGTGCAAACACAACTTGTTGAAAACTCGTGAACAAACTTGTTACAATTTGAGGACTGCCACATTAAAAGCACAACAGTTTTAAAAATACATATATTTGACATGAGACATTCTCACACAAAATGTTTACCTTTCTTTCGTGGCTTCACCATGCTGCACACAATTGAAAAAAGACGACCAAAAGTATCAAAGTTAATAGAATACAATGTTTAACTAATGGCAAAACGTTCTTTCCATCATACGAAAATTCAACATGGCGGTTCTAGAGAAATACTTCATATAAGAAAACATGAACGTAGCCAAAATGAAACAATGGCAATTTCACCTTGAAAATCAGGTTAAGGCACGTTCACAGTATTTCACCAGGTCCAAACCACACTAGCCCCTAAAAGACTCAAAATAATATAGGAGCAACTTCAAGTCTTGAGGGGCGGCGGGAAAAAAGAACTTCATTTTTCACTTATTACTTTTACTTATTACGTTTTACTTCATTTTTTGACGAACATCACTTAGTGAAAAACGCTTCATGTGACTTTCTGTACTTATTTTTATTGCGGAAACAATGATTTTTTAGTTCAGCCGATTTTAACGTTGTAACCCAATAAAATATAATACTTATTGGAATCGTAATTTCATGCATATAAAATGAACCCTGACCCCAAGCCTAACCGTGGTAATCGCAACATAATTTATTGGATGCAATGATCTCATGATAATCTTACTTGGCTACAACGTTTGGGTCGGGTGTCCAGTTAACGTTTAACGGTTTTGCAGGGTTTACACCATGAAGTACTAGATTTTGGTCACCGCTGACCACGTGGGACGAAAGGACGATTGTTGTTGTTGTTTCATTGCGAGTATCGCATATTAACTTTGCTAGAGTTTACGTGTTATTATTGTATATCGCTTTCTTCTTTCTTATAATAATCGGCTGGAAAGATTATACAACCTTCCTGTAAGTAGTAACTGTATTTTATATTATTGTATTCATACTCTTCATTGTTGTAATTTTGATATTATTTTTCTAACAGAAAGTTCGTTTCATCGTTGGCTAATAAATCTATTAAACAAGTGAGAAGCGTATTTCTTCAGGTTTGCCCACGTGCTTCCACTGTTTCAGCACTAGAAATATTGATTTCCATATTAATGATGATTTCAAGATTTTCACATAAACGTTTCCTGTTTTATTTCTTAACAATGTTTGCATGTATGCGCTAGGTTTTAGTATCTTCCTGTCGTCTATTACTGATATAATAAATACTATTGCAGTCGTGAATCATCTGGTATACAAAATTTATTCAGTACATGATTAGCTAACGCAATGTGCATTTTCTTTCTACATTAACCAAATTAACTACCCGGGTAATGATTATACATTATTTTTTTTAATTCTATACAGCTATCCGTTCCTCTAATTAATTTATAAAATTTATTATTTATTTTGTTAAACTATTGTTGGGATTTTTCCAATCCGCCCTGTGGTATATTTAAGCTGCTTGCTGGTTCGCTAATTGCCAAAACCTTCTGGTGGTGCTCGGCAAAATGTCGTAGCTGTTCTTCAAGGCTGTTGGTTTGAAGTTTGTTTGGCGAGTGAGACCAGTCTGTAATTAACTGTGCAGCATCGTTACTGGCAGACAAAATATTTGCCACTTTGAACAACAATTCTTGATCAATGTTTTGAATTGCATGTTGAGGTTCTGGTGCCTCCACGCCATTGTTTGGCCACTTTGTTGAGTTCTCAACCGCTTTCTCAATCTGCTGTTCAGTTTCCTCAGGAAATATAATGTTTTTCCCGTCTATGTAGGCCGGATGAGCAAGCTCTTGGATGCCATTGCTTGTTTCTGGTTCAGGCTGGGATCGGCTTTCTTCCATTTTGATGTCTTGTTGCGAAAGTTGGTTCAGTTGTTCAACCTGATTATGAAGACAAACTGCTGAAGGTCCTAAATGGAAATCAGAAATTCTTATGTGTTCCACTCTTCCCGCTGTCCAGGTTTTTTTCATCACTTCTTGGACCCGTTTATGATCATACATGTTCACTATTTACCCCCAACCCTCCCAGAGTCACATTTAAGATACTAGCTCAAATCCGATGAAAAACTGTGGGGAAAGGATGGAAAATCGTCGTATGCTCGGCCACGGCAGGAATCGAACCTATCCATGAAAGTCTATGTTCCACAGAGAACATACCCCCGATACTGATCGTGATTCCAACTTTAAATATCCTGATGTAATTCCTCCGATAGAATGCTGCTCTAAAACTAGTCCTCATTCGGTCACTGTGACGCGCTGCTTTTTTCTTGCAACTTGCACCGCAATTCTTCAAAAGATGTTAATTACTTAAAAATGTTTAATAAGGAAGAAGACGTGCAAAGGGATGATGAAGTGAAGAAGACATGAGCAAAATTTAATGAAGGCGCGTATTTGCCAATTTTAAATCTCTCAAAAGTAGAAATGTGTTGCAAGTTGCACGAGAAATTGCAGCGAGTATCTTTTCTTTTTGAGAGAAAATACACAACACACACGAAGTATTTTCTTGTCATATTTACCTGTTTCAATGTTATTATGAGTTCTGTTTGTTTCTTGTGTCCCTCCAATGGCTTCGTCGACCAACTTTTGTAACTTGACTTGTTGCTCCATTTGTCGTTTATCCTTCGCACGTCTGTTTTGAAACCAGATCTGAATTCTTTCTTCCGGCAATCCTATTTCTTCTGAGATCTTTTTACGATGCTTCACATCCGGGTATTTGTGTCTCTGGAAATGTTGTTCCAAAACCTCTAGCTGTTCTGTGTTAAATATGGTCCTGCTTCTTCGGAACTTTGGCCGACCTACAATGATCAAGTATAAAATACGAAATTTGTCATTATTCCTGTTCATTACATCACAATCGTTCCAAAATGTTCCTGTTTTAACATTTTATAGTATACTTTTTACATTCTACAGTGTGTCTCATAAAAAATGTCACTCTAGCGTAATAGAATCATTCTTCATTAAGATTTTTTCAAAGTCAAATATTATATCGTATTTTGTGATGTTGCTGTTGATTTGAAGAACATTCATTAACTCATCACAGAAATATTGTGTTTTGATTTAAACCATGATTTTTCTCAATTACCCAACTAACATGCAGCAGCCAACGTGTGATTCAGAGATTGAAAATTAAGTCATGCGACCATTCTCAGTAGTTAAATGAGCACCAACCATATTAGCATAAAAATAATTTTTTGTCATGTAGAGTTGATGCAAATACTTTTCACATTCGAGCATTTTGGAAGCATAAATATAAACGAAACGAAAAAGGTGCTATTTACAGGGAGGATAAGCAACATTGTCACCTTCATGTTTTATCATTAACTGTATCAAAACAAGTGCTTTTACTGCCTATTTTCTCACTTCATTAGTACATAAATTGAGGCTTATAAACTATTAAGAAGTATATGAGTTAAATTTTACAAACCATCGCTGCCGTATCCATGTATAGCGAGGTTTCCGTTAGCTTCAGTGAGATGAGAATATGGATTGACATATGGATAATACATCTGTTGTGTGAAAAATTGAGGCGGGAGTAAATGTTGAAAATTTGTTCCTGCAGAGTTGAAGTATTCGTTACCCGCTCGCGACATCTCTGCTGCTCTACGCTGTTCATCATTCATCGAATTATCACTCATTTCCTGGCTTTTAGTGGAATAATTATTACTGATTATTGTACGCACTTTTTCTCGTTTTCGCCTGTACAATGCGACTTCTTCGTGCCTTGTTACGTCATTAACAAGCTTCGCATGACGTCAGCAAATTGTAACGGCTTTGCTGCCGTCAAGAGCGCGCGCGAGATTTTGAACTCGTTTTCGTGCGCTATATAAGCGTAAACGCGAACTAGCTAGATGGCCCAGAAATAAGTGGTTTTGCCTTAAATAAATAAATCTTGTACATAATATTCTTTTCACAGCTGCCAGAAACTTGCCATGTTTTCATTTCCAATCTATAGGCTATAGTGGGAAAATTCTGGGGCGAAGTTCCTGTAGTGTGATAAAATATTTCCTGAGGTAATAATATTGAACCGATAATACTACACGGACTTATAGTGTGACAAGAGATTGGAAATAACAATATGGCAAGATTCTGGTTTCCTCATCCTAGTAATACTCCATCACATGTTTCCAAATGTTTCTGGCATGAGAAACATTGTTGTCCCGATTAGGCATGTGCGTCCGCCGGAGTAGCTAATATTTCTCACAAAAATGTTTTCAGTGTAATAAGTTCCTTGTATGATTGCATGGTGAATATCAAATTAAAATATAATGTTGTGGAAACGCCACGTAAGTTTATTATCGCAGAGCTTTCGATCCGTAAGCTCGGATCTTCATCAGTGCTAATAATAATGCGACTAATTTAAATTCACACGTCCCTTAAATAGGTAAAATGTCGTGATTTGTATGCTCGCGTGATTTGAATGTTAATTTCTTTTCTTCAAGATCTTACGTGCATGATCAGTAAGATGTTTATTTGAGATGCGTACTCCTTTAGGAACAACCTGGTTGTCTCGGCAGCTCTTTAGAAAGGTGAGGTTATTGATTTATCTTGAGCGTTGGTTAGTTAGCCGATCCAGTCTTTTAAATGATGAATGTATACCCTCCCCATAGAGTGCTGTAATAAATTCCTTGTATGATTGCATAATGAATATCAAGTAGTTCTCCAAACTGGGAAACATGACAAATTATCGGCAGGAAAGTTTTCGCAACAATGTTTCCTAGCTTGCCCTTAAGGCAGACCATCGTGCAAGTATACAAGTGGCTTTCAGATTTTGATGATTTAAATAAACAAAACAAAATGCCTTGTCATAAAACAGAAAACAATAGACACTCCGAAAATGGTAAACATTTTATTCTTAACGTTTAAACTTTACATTTAAGTCATCTTCAGAAGAACGATGTTCCTGTCTTCTGAAGATGACTTGAATGTAAAGTCGAAACGTTAAGAATAAAATGTTTACCATTTTCGGAGTGTCTATTGTTTTCTGTTTTATGAAAATACTCTATGGCAACCAAAACGCGTTGTTTTGCTGGGGTTTTTTGCCAAATAGAAAACAAACCATGTAATTAGTGTATGTTTATGTCATAATTGTTTTCTATTCGGAAGTTGCTTGTTTATCGTTGCAAGTTAAAGTTCCTTTAGTCCACCCGTCCATAACCAGCCACATTATCAACATTACGATGATTCTTTTGAAGGATCACTAAAACAACAAAAACATCATTATTTGAAAAGTAAATAAAACTTTCAAAGTGAGAAATCGTAATACGTTTTAACAATATACATATATATTACAGCAATACACACAAAACCGTAATCTTTGGAAAACAACAAGGAAAGTGATGTAAACTTTTGAGAGTAAATCGACTTCGCATCGAAATTACAAATGTTTCGCTACATCCAACATCTTGGAACAATGAGGAGTTCAAAGTTGGCTTCACGTTTCCGAAATATCATTCTTTTTTTTGGTATTCTCTCTGGAATATTGGTTTGTTATTTCACATTGAGGCTCCGTAAGACTCACGAGGATCCAACGAGGTTTACACGACCTTCAAGACCTTCTGCTGTATCTGATACAGACGTTCCTATATTGTTCATAGGAGGACATCCGCGTAGCGGGACGACGCTGATGAGGGTGCTATTGGACGCACACCCGTCATTTCATTGCGGCCAGGAGACGCACATCGTTCCCGATTTACTTGCATTGCGAAACAAATACTCCCACGGTCGAAATTTAAACCGTTTGAAAGAAGCAGGACTTGATTTGCAACCCATTAATATAGCTATAGCGAAAACGATTCGCGATATTATCATATCGCGCGGTGCGTCAACCTCAAGCCGGCCGTGCGCCAAAGATCCGTTCACCCTGAAACACACTTCTTACATCGCGCGAATGTTTCCCAACGCGCAGTTTATTCTGATGGTGCGCGACGCACGCGCCGTTATTCATTCAATTCGTGAAAATAAAATCAAAATTTCCCGTTTTCCGAAAACGAATTCCGAGGCGTTTCGTCGATGGAACAAGGTCCTGGAAATCATGTTTAGAGATTGTTTGCACGTCGGGCACGATAGGTGTAAAATTGTACATTACGAAAGTCTTGTTTTGAAACCGCTTTTAGTTTTACAAGAGATTTTACGGTTTCTAAGAACTCCATGGAGCGACAGCGTGATGAATCACACTGGATATCTTGATAAAGCTGGAGGAATTTTATTATCAAAGTGAGTGATTCACATGTTATATCAAGTATGGACAAAGATACTATCCACGTTTACGGAAAAGATGGCGGATGTACGTTTTCCCTGTAATGCATTGCGGTCAAAAATCTTTTAAGAAAGCGAATAGATGTCTTTTGATGATCGATATAAGACAGCAGATCTAGGTGATCTAGTGTCTTTTTTCCAGTAATTTCCACTTGACGTTGGCAATACATTCTGGGAAAATGTTCATCCTGTCATCTTTTCCGAAATCTTTGATTGTCACAGAGTACAGAAAACAATGCGCACTTCGAATGTCCGAAATCGACTAAGTAATCCGTTGAGGATTAACTAACTAATTAACTAATTTAATTAACGAAGGCTAAATAATTGAACGTCGTACTCTGGTAAGCGTTCTCACGTGGCCTTCAGAAAATTTTGAAAACTAGACCTCGGTCAAACTAAAAAAACTAGCCCCCGCCCCCCTACGATTTGAGCGTGGTTTTAGTAGGATTTGATATTCCTAACAAAGTGCCCCCCGTCTCCGCGGTCCCTGTCTCATAAATTACTGATAAAGGCAAAAAGTTGGTTAAAATCAATAATTTACAACCGTTGCTCAAGTATGAACGTGTGGTCAAGTGGTGACAGCATTTGTTTGAGTCACTTGGTGGGAACCACTAGTTACTCTGATTCAAATCTCGTTGAAGGCTTTTGCAACTGAAATTTTGGCATGAAATAAATACATAAAATTTGTTAAAGTCAATAATTTACAGCAGATGCTCACGCATGAACGACTGGTTTAGTGGTGGGAGCATTGGTGTAAATTGCCAGTTAGTCTGGTTCCAATCTCGCTGAAGTCTTTTGCACAAATTTAGGTTGAAAATTAAAACCTAAAAATTTTTCGACTTTAGTTCAAGCCTTTTATCACTGGACCACTCGTTCATGCTTGAATATGTGATGTAAATTCTCTGTGTTCAGTTTGGAAACGACTTCAACCAACTTTTTGTTCTTATTTTAAGGCAAAATTTTTGCAAAATACTTCAGCGTGTTTTAAAGCAGGCTAACTGCATGTTAATTCACACCAATTGGTAATTCCCAACAATATGCTTTCACCACCCGACCACTCGTCCATGCTTCAGCATTTCTTGTCTTAATTTTAAACCCAAATTTTAGTTTGTAAACAACTTCAATGAGATTTGAACCAAGTAAATGATAATTCACACTAGTTGGTAATTCACACAAACCAATGTTTTTACCACAAGACCACTCCTTCATGCTTGAGCATATGATGTAAATTATTAACTTTAACCAATTTTTTGTCTTTAATCTTAAGCCGAAATTTTGGCTTAAAATTGGTTAAGGATACATGTTTTCTTTTTTCCAGGTTAGAAAGATCAACTCACCAAGTACGCAAGCCAATATATAATGAATCATTGGCTTCATGGATTACGTCAAAATCTTTAGATATTTCAACAAAGCAACTGTTAGCCTGGGCCCCAATGATGGATACTTTAGGATATATAGGTATTGGAAATCCACCCAATTATTCCAAGTTGAAGCTAGGACATCAATATGTTTTGAACTAAGTTGATCATCAGCGACAACAACTATAGGAGTAATCTGTGGTCCTAGAAGTATTCTCACTCTAAAGATGACGTTGATGTATTGAAAATAAAACTCAAACAAAATTTAATACACCGCAAGTTAGTTTCTCACTCTTTTTAATTTTTCTAACTGACTATTATTGCCCAAATACCGGAGCTCCAAGGAGTCCACGATCTTAACATCCTTGTCCGTGAAGGTGCGAAAGTCATACCTTTTACATGCAAGTGTCAACGTAACGGCAGTTTTAGATCTTGATGATACAAGATGACACAAGATCACCTAATGAAGAATTGTTATATCCGTGAATTGTTAACACAGTATCTGTTCGTGTGAAATGCTTCATTTTGGTGCCCTGAAATGTGATGTGTTCTACGCCCGTGATACTCAATAAAAATGAAACGAGAAAAATGAATGTCGGTGAAACGAGAATAATAGTTGTCAGTCTTGTGAAGTGTGCTTCGATTGTCCAAATAAGAGTAGAAATATCTTTGGAAGCCTTTTCCGAGCTCAATACGTATTAGAGAAATATAAATCAGTAAAAGTTGTTAACAAACTGTATGTATTCAGACTTTCTAACAAAGTATGTAATTTTGTGGGAACACCACGTAAATTTATCACCGCAAAGCTTTCGATCCATAAGCCCTGATCTTCATCAGTGCTAATAATAATGAACTAGATTCATATTAATTTAGATTAATATGAATCTAGTTTTTCATATCTCGGAGGGTGGTTCTGAAATAGAACTAATAAAAATGCACTGGTGAAGATCTGAGCTTACAGATCGAAAGCTTTGCGATGAAAAATTTACGCGGAGTTTCCACAAAATTATGCTTTGATTAATTATCACCATGCAAAGGCACAAAGAACTAAATATGAACTGTGATTTACATTAAACTTGAAGCTGCGTTTTTAAGATTCGTGAATTGTGGAACTGCTTTTTAACGTAATCCGTAACACCCCCTTACCGTTATTTCTCAGTAAATGCAGTCAGTTCTTGGGAAAAGGGCGGCATTATGACATAAAAAACACGTGTGAATTTACAGGTTTCGTAGATTTTATTAATCTTCTTTTAAGAACAACGACATCGTTGTTTCACATTTACTTTTTACTCAAAGGAAACTCGTAGTTCTTACTGTTATCACTGTCCCACTTCAGATTATGCCGATAACCAGTGAAGTAAAACCACATTATGACTTTCTGGGCATCATTTGGGATGTCATAGATTGTCGTCATAGTGGGATTACCCCCCTGATTTCCACCTTGCAGCATTTGTTTTATCACTGGTCCGTTTTCGGAAAATTTTGCATGTGCAAAGATATTCCACGCATAACCCATGCCTGTAGAATATAAAAATCATGGGGTTAATTTATATGATTTAACCACATATCAACCCAAATAGCAAAAGATGAGTAACAAATTTCGCAAATATCATGTATTTCGCTCCCACGCGATCGAAATTGTAACCCATCGCACATGATCAGGTATTCCGCAAGGATCATACTGTAAATTTTGCTTGACACTGGAATATGAAACCGGACGCTACACCAGACAGCAAAAAATGAACAACCTGTTCAGGGTTTAAACCAGGGTTTGAATCCAGGTTGAATCATTTTATTATTTATTTGTTCTTTTAGATTAATAAAAAGTTTAAGTACTTCTGTCTAATGTTTCGGCGTCTTCTTTTGTAATGGTTCTGTAGAGGAGACTGAAATGTTAGATAAAAGTGTCTAAACTTTTTGTCAATCTAGAAGAACAAATGAATTATAAAATTGTTCAATGTTGTCAACAATATTGTTCCGCATTTGTTGAGCTGGCATTAGGTGTAACAATGGTGAAAAATATTTTTTAAAACAATCAACAAACATCGGTTAAATCTTTTTTCATCAAACCGCAGCAGGTTGTTCTGGTCGTTCATTTTTCGCAGTGCACCACGTACTTACTGTTCGCGTGTTCTTGAGAATGAGCTAACTTAAAGCGATCTGATGTTCAATATAACTTATTGTTGAATCAAATAATCATGGTGAGATCGTGAAGGGGTGGTATATGAATGTTAGCTACTGTTTTAACATCTAATATTTACATCTCATTATTCAGAGGTACTGAATGCTCTTGAGTGAGAGCTAATCTGCTGAGTTGACAGTGGTTAGTTACGCACGGTTAGATCACCAAAAAAGTACATGTTCTTGAAATGAAAGCAAGCTACTTTAAGTGATCTGATCTCAAACAGAACCTACAGCTAAGTTAAACAAGGTTAAATCATGCAGAGGTAGCATAAGTTTTTGAATGTGGGCAAAGTTAAAAAGATCTGAAATAGTCAGGTCATGCACAGAGAGCACCACAATACACATTCTTGAAAGTTACTGTATACCGTAAAGTCTAATGTCCTCATCGCCAAGTTAATATTGCGCAAAAGCCTCTGCCAAGTTGAACGCATATGCACACGCTCCTTTAGTAATGCGGTCTTATGAAATTAAATCCTACCTAAATAGCCAATATCCCGCCATGGTAATCTTATCGAATCATAAACTACTTGAAATTTTTTCCCGGGAAGCAGAGTGCCTACAACATACTCGTTCCAGTCTCCGGTGAACACAATTTTTGTAAACGGAAATTTGTAGTTTTGATTGAAATTGCTGTCATATGAATATCCGTTGTAATACCCATGATGTTTGAACCAAATTATGAAGTCTTTCGCATCTTTTGGAATTTCCAATGTTGTTTTCATAATGTTGGTTTCATCTGGGCCTTTTAGCAATACCGAGTGTACTTTCCCTTCCTTGGAATATTTAACCTCGGCAAATATATTCCAAGCTCTTTGGCCGTATCGGGTATCTCGGTTTGGTAATCTCGACGCGTCATACTCTATGCGAACTGATTCCCCAGGCTCCAAAGTTCCGTGCAGTACTTCTTTCCAATCTTTACTGAACACAATCTTGCTGAAATGAAATTTGAGGTTTGGCTATGAATGATGAAATTATGTTCCTATAACTTAACTAACTATACTGTATTATTTTAATCATATTGAGTTACACATCCGCGTCCATTTTTTTTAAATAAATCTGTTTTCTTATTTCTCCTCGTTATTTGGTTTTATCCCTCACCAGTGACCAAATCAGAGGGTATTTGCTGGGTGTCTAACCATAACGACATTATTACTTCTGGCAACGCCAATGCAAAACATTACGTGTTCCCTCTGCCCCTATGCTGTGCTACACTCGTCTGTATTACAAAAATAGCCACTTCACACTGTTTCAAAGTTCCGTTTGCCTACCTCGTTGGTGCTGGTCTTCCACTTCCTTCAGGAACTGCAAGTGAGAAATAAGCAAAATGCTTGACTGTATTATTTCTTTGCCTGTTTCTTTTCAAATTTTTGGAGCTTCATAAATTAAGCTTAGTAGAAACACCACGCAAAACTAAACATATTGTTGTCTTTTACGTAAACCTACAAAGACTTATTGCGAAGGTTTGTTACACTCTGACATTGTGAACTAGCATGCTATTTGGAAAATATTTATCATTTTGTTGGGTAACAAACTAAGCCCAAGTAATGTATTCGAGATTTTAAAAATCAAAACAGACACCTTGGTCAATTTCTTTCTCTTAAATAATTCTTCGTCCAAAACACCCATCTTACCTAATTCCGCTCCTACCAGAGAATAACAGAGAATCGCCTGCGAGCACAAGAACCCATAAACACCCATCATCTTGTAATCTCTTATTCACGGCTCTCACACGCAATACGAAATGTGACCACGAAATGCGATGCAGGATATATATTATTAAAAATGAATTGACATCTAATTTGAAACTGTTTGCACTTCATTAATTTCGAACATCATTTTGTTTACATAATTTAGTAAATTTACCATAGAGGTTTTCGTACAACTTGATAAAGATAAAAATTGTACAGACAGTCAGGTAAGATTATTTCACTTTAGTTCAAGAAAAATGTGCTCAGCCAGGGTTACGATAAAAGGAGATGCACAACAAAAATATAGAATGATCAACGAAGATTTGCCTGCCTTTTCAAACATCTAAAAACATTGAATGTGGTCAATATGAAAAGCGTTTAAACCACTTTAATTGAAAGCATAGCTTGTTTGACTTTTTGTTAAATTACCTTTGGACATATCTGTTCATACAGCTGTCAAGAAACAACGAAGTGCAAGAAATGGAGACAAACGCATATTTACTTAGTTATTGAAAACGTATTTTCTCTTTGCAAACGCTTGTTTTAAGCCATACAAATCGGTCTTTCTCAGTATCCGCAAATCTTTTGTGTTTTAAATTAACCAGCTAAGTTCCATATTTGTTTTCGTTTATTACTTTAAACTTTTCACCGACATTATTTGTTCAGGGTGCTTCTTTGATTCTCTATACTAATAAACAGGGAAATCTATTTTTTAAAATATGTAATTAAGGTGACCATTTCTTTAGAAATTGTTGTTTACACAGAACACAAGAATAATTGCATACTACTGTAAATCGTAGGGCTGTCTACGCTACTGACAAAATTACTAATGTTTTGGCAGGACCAAAATAACTTAAAGAATTACCTTTTTTCTTTGTAGTTTTTCCTTTGATGGTGAAATGGTGAATTCAGCTATTTTGCGCCGCCATTTTGAAAACACACATTTTTGGCGGAAAATGATCACGTGATTGATAATTCACTAGTGAATAGAAAATGTTCCAAAAGAGAAAATGAGCCAATACAAACTATTCCAAAAGATGTAAAAGGTATAAAAATCTACGGTAAACAAGCCTTGATCATATCTTCGATGGAGGAAACCGGCTATTAAAGCATGCCAGCTACAAAGTTCAGCGACTGAATTGACTTTCAAGCCAGTTAACTTTGGGCAATACAAATGTTAAATGTCGCAGTTAAACCTTTGAATTCGTACTTGTAAAGTTGTGGCATTCTATTCAGTAAAAGTATTTAAATGCGCAAAAATTTTTAGTTTTTACTTTTCCTTGTCAAATTTTGACCTCAGTGTTTTAAGTGAAACTAGACATTCAGGATAAAACAATTTACTAATTTCTCCGCCCGGTATCGATGGTTCGGTCTTTGAGACATAGTAGTTTATTATTTATGCAAGATACCGTCAGTGACATGCATTTATTATTCCATCATATTCGTAGAAAAATGAAAGATTCGGAAGAGAAAGAACTTAGTATCAACCATCACATAAGAAAATAAAATCTTTTAACCATGCATTGTATCTTACCATTCTTTTTTTGAAAAAACCCCACAATTTTCCCTCCATTGGTCTCGGTGTCGTAGCGAAGCCAGCTCGACAATTTGGTCATGCTATGCAAATTTAAATCATTATCATTGTAATCATCTCTTTGGAAATTGATTCCTTGTACGGTCTATAAACACAGAAAAATTGCATTTGCATGACTAAATGTCGGTCTGGCTTCGCCACTGTCTCGGCGATTACATAATACTTTCGACTATCTCTTACAAACGAGGGCACGTAATAACAGCTGACATAGCCAGTCAAATTACTCAACCTAATTAAAGGATTTACTATGGAGTATCCCCTTAAAGACTTGATTACGTAGATAGCATAGAATTACAATTTACAAATGGTATATAAATGTTGACATCGGCACTAAACACTTAGTTTTATGAACTTGAAAGAACTTTTAAAAACATCAGAAACCGGTTGTTCAAAGCAAGGTTAGTCCTAACCCTTGTTTAAATTTAAGCCACTGTTTCAGTTTCTCTATTTCTACATGTGTTTTTCTTCTGATACTTTAGAAACCAAAACTACTAATCTATAATTGTTCAGGCAAGATTTGTCAAGAAGTAAAGTCCAAGCCTGTAAACAAATTGCTGTAAAATTTCTTCTGAATTTTACATTAACCCAGGGTTAACCTAACAGGCTTTTAAACAACTATTGTACAGTACATCTTTTTCGACGGTACATAAAGAATAAAACATAATCCGAAGATTAGCATCTTAAAACCCAGGGTACGGATTAAGGAGTTAATCCGTATACCCTGGGTTTGAAGATGCCAATCTAATTGGGATTATGTTTTACTCTTTATTGCTTGAATTGTTTGCTGGTATTGGTCTTTTTCGCATCTCGCTTGACTCTTGAGATATTTGGACTTATTTAGACTAAAAAATGTGTGCTGTCCGCCATCTTGGATAAATTCTTGAGGTCATTACACATGACGTCAAAAGCGGGATAAGCCTTAAAATATACCACAGGTCTCCCAGAATGCGTACAGTGCTAATATAGCATTCAGTGGGACAGCATCTGTTACATAATGTATATATGTAACAGTGCTGTCCCACTGAACGCTATATTAGAACTGTACGCATTCCGGGTGACCTGTGAATAAACTCGTCATAAAATGACCAAGAAAATTAAACAAACTTAGCTATGATTTGAAAAGGCAAGTAAAAACAAGTTTCAAGTGCTAATTTCCTTTAACTCGTAAACGTCAGCTGTAGGACCAGTCGTATCGAAGGCGTTTGGTTTAAACGGTAGATAAGTTGAAAATGTAAAACACGCTCAGTACATTGCATGAAGAAACTAGAACTAAATAATACTGAGAAAATTGTTTTGTATAAAACTAAACGCTTATTGCATTAAACTTTTGTTACTTACACCTGCAGCCAGAAATGTCAAACTTGATGTAAGTTGTGGATTTTACAGGCTTGATGCAAGCTTGTCATAAAGTTGCATCAAGCCTGTTGGTTTCTTCAAGTTACATCAAGTCTGTTGGTTTCTTCAAGTTGCATCAAGTCTGTTGGTTTCTTCAAGTTACATCAAGTCGGTTGGCTTCATCGAGTTGCATTAAGTCTGTTGGCTTCATCAAGTCTATTGGCTTCGTCAAGTTGCATCAAGTCTGTTGGCTTCATCAAGTAGCATCAAGTCTGTTGGCTTCATCAAGTCTGTTGGCTTCATCAAGTTGCATCAAGTCTGTTGGTTTCTTCAAGTTACATCAAGTCGGTTGGCTTCATCGAGTTGCATTAAGTCTGTTGGCTTCATCAAGTATATTGGCTTCATCAAGTCTGTTGGCTTCATCAAGTCTGTTGGCTTCGTCAAGTTGCATCAAGTCTGTTGGCTTCGTCAAGTTGCATCAAGTCTGTTGGCTTCATCAAGTCTGTTGGCTTCATCAAGTTGCATCAAGTCTGTTGGCTTCATCAAGTTTCATCAACTCTGTTGGCTTTATGAAGTTGCATCAAGCCTGTTGGCTTCATCGAGTTGCATCAAGCCTTTTCGCTTTATCAAGTTGCATCAAGTCTGTTGGTTTCTTCAAGTCTGTTGGCTTCATCAAGTTGCATAAGTCTGTCAGACTTGATACCTGTAGACTTGATACTGGTAAACATGTTGTTGAAACAACTTGTATCAAGTTTGAGAACCAACTTGCCTCAAACCTGTTGATAGCTTGCAGCGGACTAGCTTCTAGTCAGCAAGCTGGAGTAAGCGATGCGAACAGACTTGCTGCAACTCTCGTGTCCTTTGCTGTGTACAACATTTATTAAATTTGACTTACCACCGTCCAAGCTGTTGCTTTTGCATGGTGCCACCGACCCCACGCCGATACAAAAAATGCATATTTTCTGTTACCGAAAGTGGCTGGCCAAAATGATTGACTGCAAAGCAAGAATTTCAGGGGAAAACTGTATATTTCTGTTCCGACATCGTCCGTTAAACGAGCGTTATTTCGCGCCCTTCAAATTCTTCAAATTATTAATACAAAATTTCTGCCTATGTCCCAGAAACAAGAAGTACTCGTTCCAATTGGTTTGGAAGAACTGTCCGCAAAACATTTTCGCATATTTGTCCCAGTGTTTGTGAGCAAGCACTGTGCTATGTTCTTCTCTATAGTATATAACGGAGAGAGTTGAGCACGACTACAAAATACGAAGAGGTATACTTCACATTTTTGTATCTTTTACATGCATACGAATAACTCGCTTCGTAACCAGTTTTGGTTTCCTGTGGTTTCCAGTTTTGGTTGCGCCTTCGTTGACAACGAAGATTTTGTGAAAGTTCGTCTAGGTAGAACGAAGTTTGTACCCTCATTTTAACTGCGTGGCGGTCCTGTAAATTTATTCTGCGAGATTGATGCTTACTCGTCAAGTCTGGTATTGCAACTGGCAAAGAACCCTGCTCAATTTAAATTTGCCGCCATTCGAAGAGAAACGACGAAGACTGCTATTCTCAACTCGATGTACCAAAATACGTCTTCGTCGTCGTACTTCGTTTTCATGCTCAAACTCGCCAGTATAATAATGCTACTACAGTAGCAAACTAATCAACGCATAAACTATAACCTATACTGGGTGGGACAAACATCAGTCTTACTTGGATCTGACAGAATTTGGTACTGTTTCTCTCCACCCCAGATAATTTCACAACCAGAATGGGCCACGAAATATCTACCACCGACCGATATTCTAAGATCTGCTTCAGCATTGCCCTGCCTTAATGAGTAATGGTAAAAAACTAATCTATCACTAGGTTATGCTAGCGTGTTTATTTGCGCGTCTTTTGTATTTCTGTGAGAATGTAAATAGTCCATGTCGTCCGGTTCGTCTTTTGTTGTTCGTCGTTTGTATGGGTATTGTCGTTCTTTGGTATATGTCTGCAAAGAGCTACAGTAAAAAATTGAAACAGTGTTAAAAAATCTTGTTGTCTATTAGACAGTTAAGGCCCTGTCACACGGTGCAATTTTTCTTGCAAATATCAACGCAATTCTACTCTTAAGAGATGTAAATTTTGACAAATGTTTGGTATGTTAAAAATATTTTGGCAAACTGTGAGAATCTTTCAATATTTGCAAACTTTTCATCTCCCAAAAGTAGAATTGCATTGCAAGTTGCATGAAAAATTGCACCGTCTGACAGGGCCTTTAGTAACAATTTCTGTAATAGTCAATCTATAAAGCAACGATCCAGGGATGTGAAACTATTCACCTTAGTGACAATCAATATTAGATGTGCAGGCATCTTAAAATAAATTATTCAATATTAAAGGTACACAACTTAAAATTACGTTGCCGCCAAACAGCTAATCTCATCAATGATAAAATACTGCATGAAAATACTTTGTATGGTCACAGAAAACTCATGCCTAGCTCTCTAATTGTAAGCCGTACAATCATAAGGCCACAAGCCAAACGTATCACACGTCAGCAGAACATTCATTGAACGTCTTTTTTTAAAATCTTGCATGCTGGTTAACATTTTACAGTCAACGATTTTGACTTTATCGAATTATCGTCAAGGATCTTTTTTACTCTATACGTTAATAATTTCATATCTATTTACTATAAATATTGTTTCTCTTATTAATTTAGTGAACTCAAAAATACCTGCCGTGAATGCCAATTACGTATTAGTCTCTATATAAAGTTTTTTTAAACAGTCAATATAAATCCAGCCCAGGACCGGGGCATATAGCATAGCAGTCATTTGCTTTACTAACCACCTTGCTTATACACGAATAAGGGGACAAAAAACTGCTAAACCCCACTAACGCCCCGCTGGCCCCGACACTGCGGGCATTTACATTGACTGTTGCATCAGGGCAACCCAATGTTCCTCCTGGTTAACCTGAGCCTAGTCCAATGTTCCTGAAATGAAATCAAGTCTGTTTCAAGTAAATGGTAAAAAAATTATGAAAAAGTTGTGATGTCTGAAGGACTTTTAGCCAGGATTTTAGTTAAGCAGATTGAATCTGGCGGACTATCAAACAACAATTCTTCATTAACTCTTAAAACCAATTTTTTTTAATCCACCTGATACAATACTTTTTCTTTTGGAATAAAATGAAAGTAAACTTTTGCTACGTTGGGAACGTTTACCCAATGTCAAGAAGGTAAATACCAACTTAAAATGATCGGACTTTGTGATTGGACTTTTAAACAAAACTCATCATTGTTCAATAAGTTTCTTGTAAGTTTCTTGTAAGCTTAACAAGTATATCATCATTGTTTGTCACTCGTTCTTTAGAAAACCAATTTCTATAGTTTATTGTATTTTACTGTTATAACCAACCACTCACAAAGCCTGTTAGTATAGGTTAGTAGCGACCCAATATCAATTTTTGATACTGTTACATGCATCCATTTATCGTGGGAATTCGAAACAACCTTTGCGTGTAGGAAGATATTGTGTAGAGAGTGAATTGAAATCATGTATTTTCATCCTACAACACTTCCTAAATATAGGTTTTTTGTTTCTGTTGGACAAGTTACAGAAAACCAAAATCGCGATAACTTTGCAGTATTTAAACACAAGCTCACGAGCTTATTGGCCAATCATGTTAGCTATAACATATCATGTAAAGAGGTTTTACATGCGATGCAAAAGTCCTAATTACTATTCTTTATACAGGTATTTCAAGTATATAAGGTTGCCCCAGAGCAAAGCGGAAAAGTCGAAAACAAGCGCGAAAGGTTTACTGGGAATCACTAATAAATTAATGGTATTTACTAGCGATTCCCAGCAAGCCTTTCGCGCTAGTATTCGACTTTCCGCTTTCCTCTGGGACAACTTTAATTGAAATAGCTGTATACACAATATTTCAAAAAGAATATTTTGAAAGTTTTCGTGTGTTTTTATGTTTTAAACAATATACTCAATTCTTTATCGACGGCAACGTGGGTTATACATAACCAGAACTAAGTTAAATTTTCTCGTTAGAGTAATTCAAACCAGGAACATTGAGTTACCTAAGCTGGGTAAGAATAAGGTGAAATTTTAATTACAATGTTTTTAATGCGGAGAACACCTTAAAAAGCATGTTGGTTACTTGACAAAACGAGGTCTTTTTGAGTTCAGTGGCATTTTGTGCAAAGTTTGCAAACGATTTCTACGCCATGCGCGAAAAGTGTTTAACACGTCCTCGCCGCCTTAGTACATAAATGTACAACATAATCAAAATCATAACCCCAGCACCGTAGACAACCACACACAAACTCGTGTCAAAGTACGTCATTCCAAAGCCTATAACGTTGACAAATTTCCTATTATTAATAAATCTTACGCTATCAGATGCTGCGCTCTCCTCCTCCGTGTCAGACAACCGTATGTTATACACGCCATAATGTGCTTTGAGGTAGTTCAACACAATATCCTTCTTCCATGTACTAGGGTTGTCATTCCATATATTACCATCACCCATTTTATCATAAGCGCACTCGGTACACAAATCTTTAGGGGGGTAGGCAATTTTTGGATAGCGGGGATCTGTGCTAGGTTCTTTACTAAGTCTCTTGTTAACTTTATTATGAGCACGCCAAAGCCAAAGAATTGCCTCGTCATGGCTATGAACTTCGTGTTCAACATTTTTTGACATGCTATAAAAGTGTTTTGAGCATTCGAGACAGCTGAAGAAGCTCTTGACGTATCCTCGGATCCTGGCCAAGACATCTGCCCCGGATATGCTGGTTATTCCTCGGTTAGCACAGTTTACAGTCAGAGTATGAAATAAAATCCATAAACTACATGGGTAACCACGATACTGTGGCCGACTTCCTTCACATGTGTGCCATTCTACCGTCTCCGGCAAGGATGTGTTGTCAGCCTACAACAAACAGGACTTATGCGTAAAACTAAATTTTCCCGTCCTGTGAAAACTTGCATGATACGAACTAGCAAGCAGCAATCACCACAAACACTCCCAGCTACAACCATTGCCAGCCGAAGGGCAGTCGACACGCGACACAGCCAAAAATCACGTCCTATTGAAAACAGGATGCAACAGTGTTGTGGGGGGGGGGAGAGGCAACATTCTTGCAATATTGTACGGCATTGTTACACCTAAAGTCGGGTGATTCGGGCTCCAGTAATAATTTCGTGTTCTCATATAAATCTTAATTCAAGCCCAAACCCAAACCCTAATCCTAACCTGCGTTTTATTTGTCATGTTTCAACTTTAATAGATTGAAGATTTGATTAGATCTAGGGCTTGGATTAAAATTTAATTTCGCGTACTGAGAACACGGAATTATATGACCCGGGCTCCTGAAGCCCAGGAACAATGTTGGCCCAACAACATTGTTGCACTCTGTTTTCAACAACCTGTTACAGCTAATAATTTTTGGCGCCGTAGCTTAGGGTTGTTGTGAGAAGGGTTGTTGTCAAGCTATGACGTCAGGATGTGTCTTTACTACCGACTGGAACAACCGTTCGAGCTTGTTTGCGGCAAACTTTTTCGTTGACCATTTTTGACTAATTACGTTGCCGAATGTTTATTATCGCTTCGCGTCGCGCTAACAAAGTCGCCAAGTAGAGAAAACAGGCAGTAGGTCTGACAGTAACAACAGCTTGCTACGAGTTGTTAACAGTTGCTAGCGCAACTTGTTCACTGCTATGGCGAGACTTCCTGGGTCAGGGGTCCATCCTAGGAAAAACCAGTAACAGGTCCAAAACCACCCTCTGTTCCATGTTGTAGAAGCTGCTTTTATCGCTCGCTTATAAATTGGTCGATACCTTTTACGCCAGTCTCTTACAATATCTCCTGATCATACCTTGTGCATATTATAAAAAAGTCTGAGAGCAGCAGGTCGTAGTGGTCTGTCTGGTTCTTTGATTTTCTCCTGAAGCCAATTATGAAGCACCTTGAGAAATCTATTGACCGGCGGTCTACCTGGAAAGCACTGCAATGAAACAGAAATGTTTGTTAACACACGTTGCTGATAATTGCGGGAACCAATGAGTATTTTCATAAACAACACAACAACGGTAACTCCGAATAAAGACAACATTATGATTCAACGTTTCGACCTTATTTAGTCATCATCTAAATAAATAAAGTCGAAACGTTGAATCATAATGTTGTTTTTAATCGTCTAAATAAAGTCGAAACGTTGAATCATAATGTTGTTTTTATTCGGAGTTACCGTTGTTGTGTATTATACGTTGCTTAAGATATATACATGTGCGGCACGAGATTAATATCCTTATGGGTAAATTCTAAGTTTTAAAACATAAAATATTTGGGAAACTGAGTAAGTACTGATCATAACCTTTAAATCATAATTTGTTTTTCAAATGCTCAGCCACCGGACACTTAGCAGGATGATTTCTTACTAATAAAACCCGAGTCAAGAATCAGTCTTGTTTCTAAAGATCCACAACACAACTGACCATGGAAAATCAACTTTCATAACGAATGAAGTGCAATCAAAACTCATTCTCCCTCGACACATAAGTTTTAGAATGAGCGACTGACTCTCGTCTCGACACGAGCTATCGCGTCACCAAAACTGTAATCGCAGTTTGAAAGTGTAACGAGATATTTCTTAATACCTCGACCAGTAGGCCCACAAAACGCTCCAGATTTTCTTTGTGTAAAATCTTCTTAATAACGATTTCTCTTGTGAATATAAATGTTAGAGAACTTTCCAAATCCTGCATGTGCACATTATATCTACAGGAAAAACACACACCTTTACACTACAGAAAGCCAGACCTGCAGGTACATGTAGAGGAAACAAAATTTTGCTTCCCGGGAAGCAAAAATATTTCAAAACAGATTGAGAAACATTTTTGTTGCAGAAGCAATGTTGCCTAGTTTGCCTACATGTTTCGAATGTTTCCAGCACGAGAAACATTGATTTTCCGATTAAGCATGCGCAAATTTGTAGGAGAATCATTGGCAGTAGACAGTGTTTCCGCAATAATGTTTCCCAGTTTGTTTGGGATTTAATTTTCCTAACAGCGTTTACACTGATGGAGCTTAGCTAAGTTGCCGTCTTGACACTCGCACCCCCCCCCCCCCCCCGACCTCGCTGGTTGCGAGATCCAGGGTCAGTCATTGATGTAGCTATTAATATAGATGTACCTTGCAGTATGTCGACAAAATAGTAAATAGTCAGAAAATGCAATCACCCGGCAGAGCCTGCATAATAAATGCGCGGCGACTCAAACATCAAGGGCTCCTACTTCTCTGGCCTTTCCACGGCTCCTATTTTGTGGTATGAACATTATGGGGGAGAGGATGCACTACAGGAAGAGTCTTCATCTAGAAATATTTGAACTTACGCATTTTCTTTCTTGTGTTTGACCAACATGTCATTTCTATGCACATCTTTAAAATGTGAGTTTGCAAGTTCCACTTGTCTCGACGGTGGCGGCGTGAACTTCTTTACATCAAATTCTCGGAGTTCTGAGATAATTTCATCTCGTGTTTGGTTTTTTCTATTAAATTTAATTAGGGTTGTGAGTAAGGGTTTAACTGACTTAAAAAGTAAATGTAATTACGTAATTCGGGCATCTCCTGTCTTTTCAAGTACAAGCCAAATGGAACAAAAATAGATAAAATGACTAACGCCATAAGAGGGCATGACAGGGCCTCGCCTAAGGAATTTTCAATACTGAACACTTCACCCGAAGAGATATTAAAACTTTTAAATTTGCCAGAATCGTGAAGAATGCAATGATATGATGATTCAATCAATCAATTGTAAAATAATGTGAAAATTTATAATGATAAAGAAGTTTGTATTCGCAAGCATTGCTACATTATGTCTTCTAAATGATTTAAACGAGCAAAATGTCAGGTAATCTATACTTTTCACGACTATCTAGAACATCGTATCAAAGTTTGTCCTAGGTTATGCATTTAAAATAAGTTTTTTACTAAACTTGCTTTGTATGCTTTCACGTGAAATCTTGCTTAGTTGTGTCAAGTGACTTGTCTTTCAGACATTTTCCTTGGGTGTTCCACATCTTTGAAAGTTTCGATTTTTCCTGCTACATGCATTATACAATGTAATATAATGTATAATCATAATAACCATGTAATGTTGCAACCTGCGTATATGCGTCAAGTAACGTATTTATTTTATTAGCTTTTTCTTGACTGAAGACGAAGCATTTCAAATATTTTCTCGTTCAATACTGCACAAAGTGTGCAATACTGCAGGCTATAATGCCCTAAGGCATAAAAGCGAGGGCAGGGCGAGGATATAAAAATCATAAATGGTGCTAAACAAAACTCATAGTTTTTGTGTTGATACGGAATTGTTATGGAGAACAGCCCTTATGGTAAGGTATTCTGACAGTCTAGCAATTGATAAAAGACAATTCTCATGACAGAATAGATTTTGATCTAGGCACCACAAACATCACAGCTGGATAGAGCAACTTAAAACTAGAAAAATTGCAAACTTTTAGGGCGAAGTGTGTCAAATAACGGAAAATATAGTCCGCACAGTTTGTGAATTTTGCATACATTTGTATTATGGACATGAAAGCCTACCACATTTGAGGCGAAAGGGAAAGGCTCTCCTGTGCGTAAAATACAAATACAACTACATGCATACACAAAATACGTATATTTTACAAAATTTCGCTACCAAACTTTCCCATTTCACTATTTTTAAGATGCTCCTTTCAGCTGTGGTGAAAGACTTTGTTAGTATTGCATGGATCAAAATTTATTGCGTCATAGGAAGGATTGTCAATTGACTGACACTATTGGCTACATCGCTAAATCATTCGATACTTCTGTAAAATTTGTAGCCCATGTGAACGAAGCGTGCGTGGGCCTGGTGATGAGGATGATTTGTAACCATGCATGCAAAATAAATTATATTAGCTGCGCACACCATTGTAAGCAATAATTTGGAAGAATTTGTGCTGAATTTCCCATGGTATTACAGTGCGACTACTGTAAGTAGGACCACTTAGACAACGCTCGCATACATATATAGTCCATCAGTATTGTTGATTGATATAGTCCACCGCCATTCTTGATAGCGTGTTCTAGATATGGAAGTATGTTGATACAGGCTGTGTATCAGTGTATGACTATTACAGTTTACGATTATAATAGTTACAACTCCTTGATTATGGCTGTAACTCTTTATTACTACTTTGCTTATTGTAAAGTTGACATTGTTTTTGCGCTACGCTGACTGGTTAATGTGCTAATATTTTGAGCGGTTTTCTATTTTTGTTCTTCTTCAATGTGATTGATTAGCGTTGCCTAAGCGGTACCATTTACAGAGTAGACGCACTGTAATGTCAAATAACAGAACCTTCGGTGTAGTCGAATGCATTTTAAAACTTCCATGTATGTTGTTGAATATTGGTTCTCTTATTTCGCATGCAAGCTTCACCATGCAATAGGATATTCGGGACAACTTCACTCAAGTATAATGAATGGTTCTGTTAAAAACAATTGCTTGCATGTCTAGTCTTGTTCTAAGTCTAATATCATATCAAAATAAACCAACAAGACAGTTGTTTTTTGGTTTTCAGTATCTCAGTGTCTCGTTCTCTGGATAATACTAATTACTGCTTCAAAACATGCAATTAACTTGTGATGTCCCGTCCTAACGCATGCTACCAAATAACAGTTCGGTTTGGCAAAAAGAAAAGTATCTTTGAAACTAACACGAAGAATTCATTTAAACTTCACGAGAGTATAATGTCGCAGGTGCATATTGACGCAAAAACTGCATGAATCCTGCTAGCTTTGTTGAGAGTTCTTATTCAGTAAATCTCGCTTTAATTTGTATGCTTTAAAAGATGAATATCTCGAGAATATAAAAAAGCAAAGATCGAGAAACTGTAACTAGCCTACTCTTAACATTATCGAGGCACACAGCCACAACCTAACCCCGTTGATGGCTTAATACTTGTTATTCACGCGTACTGTAACTAATAACCAACTATTGGAAGCACTCATTTCTGCTGGATTACTCTTACTTCAAATGAACAAATTCCTCATCTCCCAGGAGCAGCACCACTTGAGGAAGCCTGGATATTTTGTACTTTCGTTTCATGCCCTCCTAAATCATAAAACGTGCATGTTCAAGAATGTGTTTAAAGTGTTTATGAAAAAATAAGTTAAATTTGGAACATAAATGTGAAAGATACAGTGTAATTCACCTACGTCATTGACTACTCTCTCGATTGTGATCTCAGGAGTATTCATCAAATCTAACATGAGCTACAAAGTAAAAAAAGTTAGCCAACTGAAGTAAGTGGGGATTTGTGGCCACCTTTGACGGTGTGACTCATATTCCAGTCACTGGCCCAGCCCCACACAGCCCTCGCAATTTGGATAAATTCACGGAGGCGAAAAATTGCCGTCGATAATTTCAAGTTCGGCGGCATTTCAGCGGCAATTTTTGTTGTTGCTAAATAGGCAGAATAATAACGAAAAACCCTCAAAATATTGATGAATTTTCTCATTTTTTTCGATATGAACATAGTGGGTACACGTACATTGCTTTAAATAGAAGTACAATTTGCAACGACCACAAAAAATTCGTCGCAGGCAAAAAATTGCTGCCGATAATTTCATTTTCGGCGGCATTATCGACGGCCTTTTGCCGCCGATAATTGCGAGGGCTGCTGGCCTACTGTAGCCTAGGGTCGATAAAATCTCAAAGAGAGATGAATACTCATATGCTGCTTTTCTGAACAATCAATTTCAACTAAAATATACTGTTTTTAAGTTCTTGTGAATGTGAATATTCGCCCCCCTTCACAAATTATCGACGCTGGCTACGACACAAGTGGTGTACCTCTCTTCCAAGATATGATGAATTACTTTCGAAAACCAAAGCTATCGGTTTAGGCAGACTTGATTGATCAGAATTTTGACTATAGAAAGAAAGAGTTTTTGGACATAATACAGTGGCTGACCTGGACGAACTTTTAAATTTATTTTAAAACTGACTATCCACACATTATTTTACAACAATATTAAAGACGTTACAATGGAAAACCATGCACTTTTTTAGATCTCTTGGCGCAACTAGACGCTTGGCAATGCATGATTACCAGGCAATGCATGCATGGGCATACTGGGTAAATGCGTTCAGGAAAGTACATAGGACATTTGCTACTAAAGTAAGTTATAGCTACTAAAGCATATAGCTACTAAAGTAAGTTCGAGTTTTAAACGCACTTGATTAAATCATAGAATTTAGTAGAATCAAAAAGGCTATGTGCCTTCTGCAAAGCTAGCCTTTTAGTAGCGAAAGAGCACAACCATTGTTTGTGGCGCTTCATTCAATGTTAGATTAGATCAAGAGTAAATAGCCTTGTGCATGGAAATCATAGACGTGTTGAAAAACAAAACAGGGACAGTTGAGGCATCCAACCTACGTCCTTGCAATGCCACTGAACAGCTGTCTCCATAGCTCAGTTAGTAGCAGCTATGAGGTCATTAACAGCTAGTAGCAAGCTGCATTGCTGAGCTAAAAAATCACACCACTGCGTTATTAGGATACATGGAGCAATTTACTGGAAACCTGTCCATTTAGCAGTTAATGGACTCAAATAATTATATACTTGCCCAAATGGTGTGAAATCAAGTTTGATATTGGGATTTCCCTTTGCCTCCAAAAAGTCAATGATAGCATGCCGCATGTCAAGTGGTTCCCTCTCCCCTGCCAGGAAAACAACAAATCAATTAACAAATGACCAGTTTTTGAAGGTAACTATTTGACGATACCTTAATTATGTGAACGTTTTTCCATTTAAAACTTTCTCTAAATTTTGACCAGATTTGAGATCAATGAAAAGTACTTTTTTACTAATAAGTTAAAGTATCACCTGATAATTTTGCCTAAAACGTGAAAGCATTAATTGAAAATTTCACTGAAGTATAAATGAAAAGTATTGCATGAAAAAATATACTTAGGTGAAAGTACCACTGAGACAGAATTTAAAGTACTATTTACAACATGAGCGGCCGTGTTGTATCAGCATATACAAATTAACTCGAGCCGAAGGCGAGAGTTGTATATCTGATACAACACGGACGCGATTTTGTAAATAGCTTGTGAATCTCTTCAATTTTATAGGTCAGTTTGGAAGTAATTTTGAAAATACATCTTGTATAAGATAAGAAAATCAAAGTTAGAAGTTATGAAAATCAACAAAGTTCTGTATCAGAGTATACAGACTTCTTCACGCTCATGATTTCTTTTGTGTTTTCTTCATGAATTATTAATGAGTTTCACAATAGCTCTCAAACAGTGTTAGCCAGTGATGAAGTAAATTTGCAATCATTACTTTACAACTTGTAACGAGGCAGTTTTTTTAAAACTATTTATTATTGTGATGATTTATACGATTTTTGTTTAATACTTACTTTTTACTTCCAATTGTTACTTTTGTTATACTTTTGTTATGCAAATTAAATGTATTTTCAAGCTTGCCCCTGCCAGGGTGTGGCTCAGGGCAGTTTACTATTGCCCAAATAAATGTTCTATAAAAACATCTCTGGAGGCCTCTTTTTTGAACTCTCACTCTGGCACAGAGACACATGAAATGAGAAAAATACAGATATCAAAGCAATCAGACACATACCTTTGTAAGCAGTTCCCAGATCTTTTTTACTGTGTGTATTTGCTTTAAAGAACTAAAGCAAAAAAATTTAAAAATACATAAAAATAAATTGTCCAACTAAAAACTTAGCCTTAAACTAGGCTGTGCACATCTACTAAAAAACACAACATTAGGAAATTGATTGGAAAATAGACTGTCATATAATTAAAACTGGGTTGTTTGGTAAACCTTTAAAGGGAAATGGCAACAAAAATTTTTACTGTCTCATTTGAAAGAGACTCTGAAAGTAATGTATAAACGTCTTTTACAAAATTTTTATATCTGTTTTACTTTGGGAGATATTGTCACTTGAATAATCGAATTGTCCGCCATCTTGGATTAATTTTTAACCTCATTAACAATGTTTTGGTGACGTCACAACAGGGATAAGCCATTCAAAGCTTCTCCTAAATATCTACCAACAATCAAATATTGTTTAAAATCTTTTCAGTCCGTGCTGAAATCCGAAACATTTACCATGTGTGTGGTTATTGGAGAAGATTAATCATAGTGTCGTAAGAAAAAAAAATTGCGTGACCCCGGTTGTGACGTATCATGCATATCTACAAATATCCAAGATGGCGGACAACTAAAGATTTCAAGTTAGAATATCTCATCAAATAAGGCAGACATAAAAATTCTGTAATAGACTTCTATATATTGTTTTGGAGTCTCTTTCAAATAAGACGATAAAAATTTTTGTTGCCATTTCCCTTTAAAGCAATATATTGAGCAGCCAATCTGTATCTGATTCATCTGATAATTAGATCGGATTCCTTTGATTGTCTATGATCAGATACAGATTGGATCATTCCTAGGGGAACTTTGATAAGTCGATATATGTTGATGAACTCGTGCAAGCCGGTCAAGGCAAAGTTTAAAGCGATTTTGAGCACAATCATGCAAATGACTGTACGGGGCGATAAAGTCAAGGGCTGTGTAGTTAAGAAGGGTGGAGATGAAGGTGGAGATGGGGTTTTGCTACAGAAGCCTGAAAGTTATTCTCCAAACAGTCTTTCCCCATGTTCAGAATATCTGCGTATCCCTGACCACTTCTGTAGCAATGTAACTTGTTATAGTTACATAAATTACTAACTTACTTAGTGTAGGATACTCTGGATATTACATACTTACTTTAAGAGTTGGATATCCTTGTATACTAAAATGTTCACAGGTTTCCATATTCCTGGCTTCTGCACAGTCAATAGCACCAATTTGAATAACCCTATTCCAGTCTATAAGTTAGGGTAAAAAAGAAAATATTTAGTTCACCCTAATTGTCACCTGGTAGAGATCCCTTAGGGATTTAAATTAAAAAAGGATAAATTTACATAAGTCTACCATAATTCTGTTTTAAATCTCCCAAATGTCAACATTAATAAATACTAATAAAATTATACAATACTATGCAAACACTACTTCTTCATTTCTTAACTTTCCCTTTAAGATGACATCCAACACCATACTCAGCATTCTCATTTTTGTTGTATAATAATTGAACTTTCTTTCATCTTTCCTATTTAATCCCAGCACTGTACACCATACACTGACCTCACCATTGTAGTGCATACCTTTGCTTTGAATGTCATGGGCATCATTTTGTCACTCACAACTACTTTCACCTCCCTCCTTCCTGCACATTGGGGGATATTCAGACATATATTCATGTCTTGCCCAACTAATTTCTTTTGAAATCAATACAATTATAAATATTTCATGTAGCGTACCCTTTTCCAGCACAAAACTAAACTGTTCAGAGTAAATTTTTACCCCTTTTTGAACACAAATGATGATCATCCTTTCCAAAATTTTTATCTAAATAATCTAATGCATCACTATTAGTTTTTACACTGGCCCAGGCTCTTTCTCCAATCACCCAGGAACTTTTTTTTCTCCTACAGTGCATTTAGCAAACTTTTCTGTCATCCAAAATAAGCATTCTTCACACCCTACATGTACTAATAGCAATACCATAACAAATCGCTGACTCCTGGTGCTTTATTATTTATTGCTTTTCATTCATCTTATTCTATCTCACTTCTTCCATCTCTATCCTTTTTCTGGTCCTTCCACTTTATACAGTTCTGTATCTCTTTGTGTTTGTTTTATCCTTCAAATAGGATCCATAATGTTCCTGCATGATCATGAGGATCGGCAGTCATGACTCTTACAGTACTAATGGTAGCATTTAAAAAATAAACTTGCAGTTAAATACATATTGGTTCAGTTCAAAGCAAGAGAAGCGACAAAAGTGCATGTTTACTGTGACAGTCTTTCCTCTCTTATCAACTAAACATAAAACATGAGTTTTTTGTGTGAAGCATTTGTGAAACATATGTATGAAGCATGTGTTTGAAGATAATGATGATGACGATTGTATATTTTTGCCAATCAAAATGATTGACAACTTTGTTACTTTGCCGATCATAAACAATTTCTTGATGATCATTGGGCCTTGGAAAGTTTTTCAGAAATACTTCTGCCATGTTTACATCTTCTTTATAGCTTCTTTTGCTTTAGTAATTGTCTCACATTCTCTTTCTCCCAATATGCTTCTTTCTGTCTTTTTGTACCTGATTTCGTTGTTCCTAGCATGTACCACACTCGCCTTTCTTATTGTTTGTTTTTCTTTGTCAAGCCCTTAGGCCTTTCGCAATTTGCCATTTTTACCATCTCTTTGAACTTTGACTTTACAGTCTTCCGATTTTTAATTGCCACCAGGTACACCTTTCTAACCTTTCATTTATGTTCTTTTTTCTTCCACATGTCAAGCACTACACTCATTGGTACACTTTCGGTATGGTTACTTTGTATTATAAATTAATATAATTCTTTCCTCTGTGCTATGGACATGGTCCTCAAGAACTCCATAAATTATAATTACTATCACTACGGCCTTTACTAAGTAACATGCCTATTTAAGCTATCTCTAATTACCAGCACTCAACTCTTTGCCACTTCCCCAATCACTATATCTTCTAGATCACTTAGAAAAGCTTCTTTCTTCTGCTCTGTATGCCCAGCTCATCGTTTGTCTGCTGCTATTGTCACATTCCCTTCCTTTCACCTTGACTGCCATTAACCTGTCACTGTTTTTTTCATGTCCACTAACATTATCTTCAGTTTCCATCTTTGTGACTACATTTTTTTATTTGGCTCTCCACTGGGTGAAAATAATATTACATCCTTTGCTTATTTTTTTTGCCAAGCTATCTCCCCATTTACTTTTTTTGCCCTCATTACATCAATGTTTTTTATCAATGGCTGTCAGTGATCTGGGACTTTTAAGAGGGGGAACTCTGTGCAAACTAATAATTATGATTGGCAAGGACCCTGATTTGGTCATTGTCGTGTAGTGGCAAAATCGGTGCCAATGATGAGATAACATTCGCTTAAATATCCACCTACAAAGGTGCCCTCATTGCATGTCCACATCGTTCTATTTTGTGTTTGATATTGCATCACATTGGCTAAAACTTGTCTGTCAACAAAGGGGGAAGCTTCAGCTTCTGGAATCACTCCTGGTTTATCCTATGCTTTTATGCACACACAGCATTACCCCTGGTCTTCCACTTTGCAAACCATAGAAAATCAGTGGACACTTATGCTGCTTAATTAGAAATGAGGAAAATTAAACTTTGAAACTTGGTAATGTAACAATTTGATTTATTTATAATTACATTGAGTTAATTGAGGATAACTTGCTGTTATTAAATATTTATGATTAAAAAAGGCAGGAAAGCCAAGGATGAATTCTAAGACTCTTTTATAAAGTGCACACGAAAGTACGTTTAATAATATAACCAATATACACTGGCAAGATGTATTAGCTTAATATTAATAAAATCGCTTGATATTAACCAATAAAAACATAAGAAAATCTTTCGAAATAAGAATTCTCATTTTAACAATTAACATGATCTCATCTCAAAACAATGTCTATTGTAAGACCGGAGATAATATATATTTTATATATCAACGTTTTCTTTCACACAAAAAAAAGGACTCAACTATGTCCGTGTAATATTAAAACCACCGCATGCTAACGTACCTTCGACTTCTTTTGCTAATTGCTTCCAGTATGGGGCAAAAGATTGACAATGTCCGCACCAACTGGAATAAAACTCCACAAACCAAGCAAAACTACTGTTATAGATAGACGAGGATATCGTATCGTTTTCTAACAGTACAATTTTGTCCGAAGGTCCGTATAATGGACTGCCACATATCAGAAAAACGTGATAAATGAATACATAAGCTGTTAAAATAAAAAACCAGTTGCACTTCATACTATCAGGCGCAGTTTATAAATAGGTGCTTCAGTTGTGTTTTAAAAAGTTGAGAATTTCAACCAGTAAAAATATATATTTTCTTCATAAATTTTCAAGTGATTTCCTGACCCATCCAGTCTGAATTCTTTCTTGAGCCATTATTAGATAATGTAATCGATTAACGATGTACTTGGTACAACAGAGGTCAACAACAAGTCAACAATATTACACGTTTCCTTCGCAGAAATTAATTTTAGCCATTCTTTTATTTCATGTTTATCACTGAGGCTGACATCCGTATCGGCTTCCGGTTGTGTTCGCCAATCCGCCAATCACGTTAGTGTTTCAATACTTCCGGGTATGGAGGGATGCATGCAGAGAGTTGACTAGAGTTGACTCGCAAGTTGACCGGCTGACCAAGGGCTGACTAGTGACAAATATGATTTTTTAACGTTATAATGTTGCCAAAACGCGATCATACAGATTCATACCATAAAGCTAGAGGCAAAGAATACGAAATAAAGAGAAGGGCCCCTCCTGTCGGATTGTCGGAATTATAACCATATATGGACAGGATCTGTAAAGTTTATGTCCCGCGCATGTAGATTAGGAACGGACCATTAAATTTTTGAGGGGGTAGGGGGGGGGTTGGGCAATTACCAAAAAAAAATTCGCCCACTTAAAAAATACGGAGAAATAGTATCGTGCACAAATAAACAAAGTAAAAAAAAATCGAGCAAGTTGTTTATAAAGACATATGTGTGTTGGTGAATTGGTTTTTCTGGCCAATTAGAAACGCTGAACTGGCTGTTCCGTCAGGAATTTATTCTTGGTAGTAAACTGCATAAAAATAGGGAATAGTTTTTGAGGAAACACCTGCCCAAATGGCCATGATAAATGTGTTTTCACCTTTACCTATATTTTGACCAACAATAGTTAAAATTTATAGTTAGAATCTTCTTTGTTTTTTCTCTGCATCCGGTTGCAATTCTATTTTTACAGCGTGCGCCGCAATTGTAAAAAGAATTTATAGTATAGCAAGGGCAAGTAGCAAGAATGAAAATAACGTCTTCAACATATTTTGCCAATTTTTTTGGGGAAAATATATGCACTGGGATTAGGATCACTAGCCAAAAAAAGGGAATGGATTAAGATTTGAGTAAGACAGCCAAGAGGGCTGTGAGTCAAGAGGGTGGTGCACATGACTGTGGGATTTAGTCGTAATATGAGCTGGGAAATGGGAATGAGCTCCCCCCCTTTTAAAACCATGGTAAGCCCTTATGGAATACCATGCCTAGAGGGTGTAATTGATATGGAGCTGTTCAGGAGCTGTTACACTATGCAACATGACTTGTAACATGTTTAACCAGCAACGAACTTGGGGTTGCATGTTGATGATGAGGGATGATGCACTGTAGAGTTATCAAACATATGTTGCCGCACTTTTCTCGATCCAACTTGCTTGTAACAAGCAAGCGCGACAAGTGCACTCGTACGCTGTGGGCTCATTATTGGAAAAAAATTGTAAATTTATGTAATATCATGTATTCTATAGCTAATCTGAGTCAATGTTTCGATGAACTAAACAAGGGAATTGCAGAAATACCACAAGTTAGTAAATATATCGTGATTACACTAAAAAACAGGGACCTCCGAGAGGGTGGGGCTGGGGGTGGAAGCTTTGGCACCCACTTTTCACCGCAGAGAAAAATCCCTACGCACGCCGCTACTGAGCAATAGCGTTACCATACCCAGCAAAGTTACTAAAACCGCAGATGAATGCGATGCCCAATATCGCAATTCTTAGGTTTTACTTTTCAAAATTTCCCAGTTACCACCCTCCTCGAGA
Organism: Muricea muricata; assembly: GCA_963855995.1. Lineage (NCBI taxonomy): Eukaryota > Metazoa > Cnidaria > Anthozoa > Malacalcyonacea > Plexauridae > Muricea > Muricea muricata. The sequence goes on from OY979727.1 coordinate 4,902,471, forward strand.
AAACCCTAGGTGCATCGCGCATTCGGCACTAGATCAGTAATCCCCCCCCCTCCTTCAAATTACGCTCCGCGGACCCTAGACAGCCACAGAATAAATAATTTAGTATCTACAGTGGGTTCAGTGGTTTAGTGCCACCATTGTGACCCTGATTGTGACCATGCATGCATGCACCCAATTCAGGATTTCCGGTACTGCCGATACGTTTCCGACATGTTCCCAATCTCGTACCCAGAGCAATGCCTGTTCGCGGGTTAGGCTGGCATTGGCTCTGGGTACGAGATTGACATGTTCCGAATATTCTCTCCCCAGTTTTCTCTTCCTCTCCCGCTCCAAAAATTTAGTTATTTCCTCAAGTGTGACAATTATTTCAAAATCGATTTATTGTTGTGCAAAGGCTTAAATCGCTGAATTTAAAGGTATTTTCTTAATCCACTGGCTCCTTTGGACCGTTCTAACGCAAAAAATGTAAACTGACTTGTCCATTTGCTTTTAAAATGAATAAAAACTTGTGTTGTTTCATCGAAGGAACAAGGTACCCTTCCCATTTTTGCGACAAAGTTGACTATATATTTTCGACTACTGTAACAAATATCTTTTGACGGATATGGGCCAAAACCAAGGCAAAACTGGAGGGCATAAGACGGGTACTTTAAGTAAAAGGAAAAGCTCCGAAAGAAATTATGTTGAGAATTCTGGTAAGTTAAAAATAATAATAGTGGAATAGCTGTCAGACAGGCAACCAATACTATTTATAATAAATTCCACATTATTTATTGTGTTTCGTGTCAAGTGTATACGGAAGGTAAATTTGTTTCGGAATGTTTTAGCTTTTATGGACTTTAAATAGATCTTTATAAACTCGTGGGAAATCTTAAACTACGGTGAATTGATATTTATAACTAAATAATCCTTGAGTATGTCAGAAGTTTATCATTTTTGAAATGTTTCGTTACTCATTTACTGTCTACTTTAAGTATTTAACTATGGCGTGTTTATCTAAACTGTACGTTAGAATTTATCTTTTGTTGGCAAATGTGTTTCCTTATTCGTTATAATTTTGCTATATTACTGCAAACTGCAAACATTATATATTTTTTTTCCAATGGGGGGTGAAAACAGAGGGAGCTAAGCCTCTTAAGCTTTCATCAAACTTTTTTAAAGCAGCTGTGTAAAAAAGTATAAGCTGTGGATTTTTTGTAATCGTCAACAAACCTACGAGACAAGTATTTAATGATGGCGAGACCACATATTGATGACCACTTTCTGTCTGGTTGATTTTACTCCTAAATATAATTTAAATACCAGCCCATTGTAATATTAACATTACACATGTCCACTCATTACAGGGCTTCAAACAATGATCTTCAATTTCCAGATCACTATGACAGGCATTCTTATTTTTCTCCCGATCAAACGAAAATCGAGCTGAGAGTTTGTCTGAGTCTACTAACAGCAGTACTACGACCAACCACTTAGTTTTACTCTGTTTTATCACATAGCAGAAAACATATTTCTTGTCCTTGTTGTCATACCAGTTAGCTTTTCACACAAATGCCTTTTTTTGACCTCTAACTGTACAGGTAATCATTCGTCCTGATCAAGTTGATCGCTGATCACAAACAATTGCCTAATTGGCTGTAACTTCAAGCCTTGTCATGAATTATTGGAAAATTTTGTTTCATGAAGATCTTGACTGAGCAAGGCACTAGGGTCAGTGCCATTGCACTTTATAGTCAGTAATTTCCTTTGAAATCAGTTGTTATTGATTTCAAACGAAATTAGTCGGGCAGAACACAAATATATAAATATACCCTCCAATTAATGTTCCAGCACTGGTCCTGACAAGAGTAAATGAATTTATAAGTGAAGCCAAAAACATGCCAAAGAAAATGCTAATTTAGTACATTTCCTTATTCACTAATGCTTTGATTTATGTACCTGACTATCGAATGCAGACATCTCAACTCTTGCGCATTTGGTATGAGCCTCGCACTAATACACTATCCACTTCTCTCTCGCACTTTCCAGCCACAACTAAAAAATCTTGTGCATTAAACAGTTTCACGCTCAAGGCACAGTACTTTTTCAAATACATAATTTTCTCTAATACTGAAATGCAGACAAACAATTATTGTCTCATACTGAAATGCAGACAAACAATTATTGCCTCAGACAATTGTTGTTGGTAATTACAATATTAGCTAATCTGTAGTTAAATTAAATTTCATTATGTCAACAAAAATCCCCAGTGTAACTACAGTGCATTTTCCTGATGTTCAAAAGAATATTTTAAAGCAATGTATATATTAAATTTACCTATTAAAGGCACTATTATATAATGCACAAAAAACCAATTTATAACCCAAAAGGTCCATCTGTGATGCACGATTCCCTAATCTCACTCTTATTTTCCCTGCAAAATTGAGAGGTCTGAAAAAGAATATTTTGATGCTGATAATTACCACACTGAGTTTGTTGAATTAAACTGAAATTTGAGAAGTGATAAATTAAACATATTGTGAAACTAACCACATATCTATTGCGTAGTGAAGTTTTGAAATTCATTTTAAACTGATATCAATTAATGATAACACATTTCATTGCATCTGAACATGAGTTGACCACTCAGAATATTAAAGTGAATTACTTGCCAGTATTAACAAGCAACCTTTCAATAGTTTGTTTGTTGGCAAACACTCTATTAATGTAATTTTCCATGTCAATATGGTTAGATTGACTTTCCACAGATCTTTGGCAGCTCTAGTATGGAAAATAATGACTTTTGGGACGTTCTCTGGTGAACTATGTATTATTTGCGAGCTTTCGACCACCAGTCTGTACTCTTCGACTGGCTATAGTTGGGTATTAAAAGTCATCATGTATAATCCTGGTTTCGCCTCCAACATTTTTAAATGTAGTGTGGAAGTTTTTAAGTATTATGTCATATTCAATGGCTCAATTTATTAAAACCCATAAAATGTATGATACACTGGCATGATAACTCATAAAATGTGTGATACACAGAAAATGTATGATACACAGAAAATGTATGATGTCATAAATTGTATGATACACATGCATGAGTTCTAGCTGTGCCATTAAAAACTTTTTCTAACTTATTTTAAGCCGACGAAACTTGATAGAAATTAGTTCACTGCTCATAAATCAGTGGTTTACTGTAAATACATCATTGTGAATTAAATTGACAGGTAGTGAGTTATAGCAGTGTAGTTAGCTTGTACACAAGGGAGCAAAGGGTTATTTAGAGATTTATGCTTGCAGTAAAAATCCTAAAACATTGCCTGTAAAACCTGGTCTCAATGTAGTCACAAATGTGTTGTTACAAATATGCTGCTTTGTAAACTGAGGGAAAGGAAAAGTTGACAAAGTTGATGCTTACATTCATTGTTGTATGCAGCTCAAATGTTGCATGTAACTCACAAACAGAAATTAAATGGCATTACCAGTTGAAAATCACATAGATTGAACAAGTCTATCTTTACATGGTTGTGACACCTTTGCGACCACATTGAAACCATACTTAACTGCAACTGAGATCTCTCATGCTATAAATGTGTACGGCAAATTAGAAAACATATAAAAACAATATGTAAGATAGTTAGATGCTGCATCAGTATCTCTCAATTTGGAAAAATGAGAAAACATTGATGGCATGAACCCATGCAAGTAACCACTTTTCTATCATGCCTGTGTATCATCAATGTTTCCTAAATCTTTTAAAGCTTATTATACTATATTTCAAAATCTGAACAGATGACTGATCTTGTTTATATAGCGCCATTTTCTAACCGTCCATTGCCTGACACGCCTGGTGCGGGTACTACTTTAAAGAGCAAATGGCAGTCGTTGGAAAATGTGAATAACATCGAGTCATGTGACCCACGGTCTTTCATTGCACTGTATGACTTCAAAGGAGAAGACGATAATCAGCTGTGTGTAAAAGCAAATCAGGAGGTATAATTTCAATCCTTTTTTCAGGCGGGCAGGGAGTAGATAGGAGCCATGCAGGCACTTCTGGAGTCACAAAACTATTTTAGCGATTCGTTTTAGTGTTAAACTTTATTATTCATGCCCTACTGATAACTGCACCCAGTGCTGAAGAAGGGCTGCCTGGGGGGGGGGGGAGGTGCTAAGCTTCCCTTCTACTCGGTGGACAGCGCTATTCACTGGATAGTGATTTTCTCAACTGCCACAGAAAGGCATAAAAAGCAATGACACCAGGGCTACTGAACTGAACTGAGAGATGAAAAGTGACTTCAACTCGAAATTGCTGAACTTTGATTAATGTAGGTTTTACCTGTTTCTAAACATGTTTAGAAAGTTTCAAAAATCACTATGAAACATGGCAATCATCGTCAGGTATCCCAGAGGATACCTGATTGTTGTTAATTGTTGTTCAAAATAATAATTGTTCACAAACACTTCAAGCCAATTTCAATGCTTACAAACAACACAGAAGCCTATGTCAAGAAGGGCAACTTACACGCCGCGCCCTGTTTGGGCGAGAGGAGAAGCCGCCCTCGTATCTTCGGCGCCTGTCATTCCAGACGACTTTACAAATCATGGGGAAAGTACTTTCAATATCAATCTTTTGATATTGGAATCATTGCTTTATTTGGAAGAATTGCATGAAATAGTAATGAATGCAAGAGCGGTTCAAGTACCAAGGCTAGAAAACAATGTACATGCACGCGATTTATTGATCGTATTGAAACAAAGTTGTCACAATGACGATCTGTTGCGCAAATGACGTAACAAAACTGTGATGAAGCCAGAAAAAATGAAAATTGTGTGCTCAAATTCGTAGCTGTAATTGGCAATTTAAAATTTTGCTCTGGAATGCTGTACAACTTCCTGGTACAGAAATTTGGTACAAATTTGACAGAAAAGTACTTGAAACAAAAACACTCTTGAACTGCAAGGAATTTTGCGAATTTTTGTTTTGCCAAGATGTGTTTCAGGGCAATATGACAATATACCGCGGTGATAGCGTTTCGATAGTGATATCGGAACTATACTTACATTCAAAGAATTTATTTTAAACATGTCAAAACAATGCTCTCTTTCTGTGAAATTATAGGACTGTTCGTCCATCGAGTATTTTTTCATGAATGTGTAGCAAGGTGCATGAACAAAGTTCACAACTGAAAATCATTTGCTAAACTAACGAGGGCGCAACTGAGCCTTAGAGGTTTGCCGCCCTCTACATATTAGTTACATCTGGCGCAAGAATTATTTAGGAATGTATCATTCTTCATTCTAGGACTATATAAGACATGCTATACTTGAAGACACTTTAAAAATGGCTTACGCATAGCTAATATTCTATCCAAGTTCAACAACAATTGAATGTTGATGAGTATTTTTCGATCAATGGTAGTTCGATCTTGACAAAGAATAGTAGTTGTTACAATTTTGTTGGAACAAGAGGCGACATTAGTTGATGAAACAAGCTTGTTGATGCTTGTCAACAATGATTGGACAATGATTGTTGACCGTGAACAATGGTTTTTGACAACAGTTGTTGACAGGTGCAGCATAACACTGTAGCAAATTGTTGAGAAGAACTTACAGCAAGCAGTGGACAACATTGAATAAGTTTTTCATTTTCGTGCTTGTAGCTATGTAATGCGCCAATTGATGGTTGTCTTTCCAAAAGCATAAACTTTAAACTACGTGTATGAGCGTTCTTCTTATTTTTACGTCCAAACTCAAATTATTTCTTTGAAACTGCATCGAAGGCACATAGGAAACTTACGACGGCAAATTTGCTTGCTACAAAGGTAATTCCCCGAGTATCAGAGCCTAAATAAACAATAGTCCATCATCCCTTGTGCGCTCATAGTTCACAGCTTACGCTTTCGGAAAGACAATCTTTCGTGTTCTATGAAAACAGTCACTTTCTAAAGAGATGAAAATGTATGAAATGTACAAGCTATCAATGTTGTGCATGCCGCAAGCGATGCAAGATACGAAGATCTCCTAAAAAACTCTTTGCATTAATATAGCTGGTATTGAAACCTAATAGTTTCGATACGATTGTTAAATCAACAAAAAGTATATCTATATTGCTATTGTGAAAGTATAGCCTGCGGTAGTTAAGGACAATCCTATATAGAAATCAAAGAAATCAATGCACGCGTAAGCATGCTTAATCTCGACATATGATATGGGTAAATACCAACCTAAAATGATCAGGTATTGTGATTGGACTATTGTCATCATTGTTTATGATTCGATCTTTAGAAAATCAATTTCTATAGTTTATTGTCTTTCACTGTTATAACCAACCACTCACAAAGCATGTTGGTAGAGGATGATGACGACACCATGATAATGCGTGAAAAGTTGCATAAATTAGTTGTGTTGCTGTACATTTTTGCTCTAAAGCCATGTTGCGTTCGTTGAACTTTTAGTAAACTTGAACGATTTGTCGGGGGTGGGGGGGGGGGGGGGGAGAGAGGTTAAAGCCAATTTGATTAAGTTTTTCTGAGTTTTGAATTGAAATACTTAATGACAAAAATTTGGCCGTATGTAAAATAAAAGGTATTAAAAAGTTGTATTTGATGTAAAAATGTTAAGACTGTAGGTAAAAGAAAACAGCTTTGAAGGGAAATTTGCCGAAAAAGTCGATGATACAAAATTGCGGTTGTTTTCGTATTTTTATGCATTTTTCCCCTTACCTTTTAATTTTTTGATATACGGGGTAGCTTAATTTGCATACTAAATCATGGCACATTGACCATCGTACTTGTTTCGCCATATAATTTTATAGTGCACATGTAAAGTTTAGTTTAGGTCATTGCTAATGGTTGTCTTCCTAATTGGAAAAGTTTTATTCTCCTACCGTTCATGTGTCTAGAGACATTGTTGTTATGGATAAGGTTTGGAGTTTATGCAAATGAACTTATAATTAGAATTGAGCTCAAACAGAAAACATGAGTTCTATGTTCAGGCAAACTTTAAAGAAACTCTTTTTGAAATACAGAGAATAGAGCTATACAGCTGTGCAAAGACCTAAAATGAAGCTCAAGCATTCACTATAAAACATTTCATGATGGAGAGATTCTGACTATAACGAGCTCAATTCAGAACTCAGAAAAACCAGCTGGGCTTCACCCATCAACTAAACTTTTGTATTGAGTAGCATTCCACTTGTATATAGTTCAATGGTTACGTTGGGGTGATTGATGTTTCTTCGCAGATTTTTTACAAATTCTTCAAAACTTACCGATGAATTTATTAAAGTATGAATGCTGTTCATATAGAAACGTATTTCATCAACAACATTGTATTCTTAGGTTTGGGTTCTTTCTGACGAAGGCACGAGCAATGGTGAATGGTGCCGTGGTCAGTTACGTAATGGTCAAACAGGATATGTGCCTCGTAGTTACATAGCACCCATTGACAGTCTAGACAAGCATTCCTGGTATCATGGCCAGATCTCTCGTATTAAAGCTGAAATTGTGTTGAACAGCGGCATAAATGGCAGTTTTTTGGTTCGAGAAAGTGAGTCGAACGCCAATCAAGTTTCAGTGTCTATACGTTACGATGGTCGTGTATATCATTATCGTGTGAGCAAAAATGCCGAGGGCCAGTTGTATATTTCGGCAGGCAACAAGTTTACGACGCTCGCTGAGCTAGTACATTATCACTCGCAGCATTCCGATGGCCTGGTGACCACGCTGCATTACCCAGCTCCCAAGACAGAAAAGCCAACCATATACGGCACGCATAATCCGGACGAGTGGGAAGTGGATCGAGATGAAATTTGTATGAAACAGCGACTTGATGCTGGACAGTATGGCGAGGTTTATGAAGGTTTGTGGAAGAAATATAACAGAAAAGTTGCTGTAAAAACACTCAAGGTACAGTAAACATCTTCACGTCGTAATATCGTATTAGGCCTCCTTCATATACTGTGCGCTGCATAGTTTACTATTCCTGATATGTTATGTCGCATGTAGTTCTACAATACGTATTCAGTGTTTACGATAAGCGTCGAGTCTGATTACTACTTTACAATTTGCAATTCTACTTTTTTCTTTTGTACGCTGCACATTCTGCTAACAGGGTATAAAGAGTCCACAAAATTAAGGGAAGCACGGGCGGCCCAAGCAGTTAGCGCTGGTGAAACCAAGTCTGGTATGGTATTTCATCAGAGCTGATTTTCCATTTGATCTCTCCTGTGCTTCGGGTTTTTTTTCACCGGGTACTCCGGTTCCCTCTCTCACTAAAATCAACACATATAGACATCGAGGTAGTCCGTTTCAGTTGGGGGATACGCTCCGACTCTGGCTGTCCACCTATGGCAAAAATATCGCTAAAAACTTTGCTGAATTGGCATACTCGAAACATGGCTTTAAATTCATCGGGCAGAGGTGGGAAAATTTGCAAAAAATCAGATGCAATTAACAGTCGAGTAGCAAAGCTAATTTTGTGCTCAGTTAGTTATGATATCAAACTTTAAAGTTTCTGTGATTTTTTTGTGAAAATTGGAATCTAAAGCACTTCTAGTTCCCATACGTTTTCCACCTCTGCGTCGCGGCAGGTAGTCGCCCTCTCCTCTCAGCGAGTTACTGTTCCTTTCATCGGGAGTAAGCTGTTGCTTGCCAACGACAATTCAGAGATAGTTTGTGGCATCTATGATGGATGGCAACATCATATATTTGACTTTTGTTACGAATGTGCTTGAATTTGTTGTAAATATGTTTTTCTGAAAGATAACCTACATTAAAAGTAAGATCACGCCACTTCGCTATCAAGGATCGCTCAAATTTTCGTTTTGACAAATATATTTAACCTCGTAAAGCGAACGTAATGTTCATAGATGCTATCGAGCTAGCCTCGCGAATCCTCGCTTGCCAACCCCATTAATTTCGCCCTTTTGTGACGAGTACTCGATATTTAGTTATTCTTTTTCAGGAAGAGACAATGGAGGTGGATGACTTTCTCCGTGAAGCGAACGTGATGAAGAAACTCCAGCACAAGAATCTCGTGCAACTACTGGGAGTGTGTACTCGAGAGGCTCCGTTCTACATCATCACAGAATTCATGGAGGGCGGGAACCTGCTGGAATATCTCCGAGATCCAGAGAAGAGCAAGGACCTGGATGCTCTTATGTTGATGTATTTCGCCACGCAAATTGCGTCTGCCATGATGTATTTAGAAGAAATGAACTTTATTCACAGGTACATTTACACTGCACTGTCTAAGTGTGTATCAATTTATTTTTTAAAGGAAAATTAAATGGCAATGTATTTTTTGCTTTATCAATAAGAACCCTCGAAGTAAGTGTAATATATCGGTTGTTTTGGGCCAGTGAAATACTTTTCTATTACACGCGGGAAAGGCTTGTATGTATGTATGTATGTATCCTTTATTTAAAAATTAACTGTTACAAGCAATCGACGCTAGCCTCATCAACAAAAGTTGGTTTCCATGAGGGGCGTCGAATAAAAAAAAAACTATTTACAAGGCTTGCCACTATGTTGCACTGTGTTACGTCAAGTCAATTATCACAAGCCACAACACATGCATAACTAGGAAAAGCCAACCACAAGAGAGTAGTCCAGACAACTGCAACTGTAGGAACATACACGTATGCCCACTGCAGAACAGGTATGTCCACTGCAGAACAAGTGCATGAGTACGAACATTGTGTACAAAGCAACCATTAATACACTAGGCAACACGCAGGACACGAAGCACTACATTGGCATTACTTCAAGCACATTTAAAGAGCGATACAGGAATCATATTGAATCTTTCACGCACAAGAAATATGCAAACGAAACGGAACTTTCGAAACATGTTTGCCACTTAAGACAAAACAAAACAGGTCAATAATAAGAAAGTCTATGTCTTATATGGGAGGATCCAAAAGATGTAATTTGTGTTTGGAGGAAAAACTTAGTATCTTGAAAGAAAAAAAAACAATTGCTTGCTTAGTAAACGATCGGAAATAGTTTCGGCTTGCCAGCACAAAAAAAAGATCCGAGGTAAACAACCTAAACAAAGAAAGGAATGCATGCTATTTGAACACGCACTCGCCCACGTTTCCTCCTTGAGCATAAAAGAAGCTCGCATGTTTTCGAAATTGTCTACCACCTGCAGATTCCTTCTGGATAAATTATGTATTATTTTCTTGTCTATGCAGAGATCTTGCAGCGCGAAATTGTTTATTGGCAAATAACAACGTTATCAAGGTCGGTGACTTTGGTTTATCAAGACTTCTCCGGGAAGATATGTATACAGCCAGGCAAGGGTCTAAGTTTCCTATAAAATGGACCGCGCCGGAAGCTCTTGCGTTTAATGAGTTCACTGTGAAATCAGATGTATGGGGTAAGGCGTCTTCATTGTTATCTTGCGTCATCTATGACTTAACAACCCAAGGTATTTTCATAAGCAAAACCTTGGAATCCACAGTCTACCCATCAGTTGCAAAGAAGATGTTCCAAAACATGAGCCGTATAATCTCGTAGCAATGTCAAAATATACAAAAGAATTTCGTTTGAAAGAGTCTGGAACGTTTCCTCCTTTTTATATAGCGTTTGGTGTTCTACTGTGGGAACTCGCGACCTATGGAATATCACCGTATCCCGGTCTGGATCTCTCTCAAGTCTATGATAGACTTAGTATTGGTTATCGCATGCCTGCACCCGAAGGTTGTCCCGACGAGGTTTACGAACTCATGAAGAAATGTAAGTGGAAACTACTGCATTTTACTTTACAGCAACTGCGAATGGACAATCCCCATGATAGATTAAATTTTGATCTAGACAATATAAACAAAATCCTTCACCACAGCTAAAAAGAGCATCTTAAAGAGCAAGTTAGTAAAAAACGCGGTGGGAAAACAGCCGACTAAACCAGCTGAAAACATACATACTGTTTAGGTTTCACAAATTTATCATCATGTACAGAACACTTGGTGATTTCGCCGTAGAAAAACCTCAAAACACAACTTTTAACGTGTTGTTCATTTCAAAAAAAATTTGCAGGTTGGCGAAGCACCACACTGATCTATAATCTACAGGGTGTATCAAAAAAAGTAGACAAATGTGAAATCGCTCTCTGCTTCGCGAAGCGCCTCAATATACGATTTTTTTTATTAAAATAGATTGTTTTAGTACTTATAATCTAGAATAAACTGAAAAAATAAGAAATTTAAAACTTCAATACCCGGGGGGTTCTGTCTTTTACGGCAATATAAATATGCCTTGCGCACAAAACTTAAATGCTTAAAAGTAAGTTTGACTCAGTAGAGGGAAAATTTGTCGGGTGTTGTATCGCTGTGCAAAATTTCAGAAAATTTGCTCGAGTCTAAGCTGTTCAAAACGTCGCGCGAACTTCCATACTTTTAGCAAAATTAGCTTTGTGCATGTTTAATTTATGTTATACTTAATTTGCATACAACTCCCAAGGGACATTTAATTGAAATTGGAACATTTCTTCAGAAAAATGATTCTTATTAAGAAAAAATATACGTTCGCACGACGTTTTGAGTGGCTTAAACTCAATCAAATTTCTTGAAATTTTGCACAGCAATAAAACACTTAACATATTTTCTACCTACCAACTCAAAATTACTTTTAAGCCTTTAAATTTCGTGCGCAAGCCATTTTAAATGTTTTTCAAAATACGCTCACCCCTGGGTTTGAAACATTTAAATTTCAGAATATTTCATTTATTCTGCACCGTAATTACCCAAGCAATGTACATTAATAAAAAACTTCATACTTACAGCCGCTTCGCGATGTTGAGAGCCGTTTTAAAATTGTCTACTTTTTTTTTATACACCCTGTATACAGACGTGCCCTGCAACTGTAGGGAGCCACCTTAATACAATTTGATCAGTCAATGATAAATCAATCTCGCTGATTAGTTTTAGAGTTTTTTAAATCATTAACCCAGGCTCCTGGAAATAAAAAACTTTTTCCACCTCTGCCTGGGCCATATTAGCAGGCAAAACTGGTGCTTTGTAATAGTTTGTATCATTTCAATTGCTTAACAGGTTGGGCGTGGGAAGCACGCGAGCGGCCATCATTCAGAGACATTCACAGAGAGCTGAATGATATGTTTGAGTTCAAATCGGTGAACGAAGGTACGTATGACATCCGATTTTTTGTTAAAGCTCTTTTGCTCGTTTTTGTTTACGATTTGCTTCATTTTAAGTAAATTCACTTCGTTAATTTATTGAATTAAAATTGCATGTAACTAAGTATTTTTTATGGACTGCTTTACACGTGTAACAAAGTACGATTTTTGGTCAAGTTTAAAGTTATTGTCATATCGAAGTCACCGGTGAGCGGACTATTGAGAATGTGCTTGGCTCAGCTAGGCTATGTTATTTAAGTAAAATTTCCAGGCAATACTTCAAATTTCTAGACAGTACTTTGACTTGTACTTCTGGTGAATACTACTCTGACTGAACATCTTGCTTTCTCGACAGAGGTTGAAAAGGCTTTAGAGAAAACGCGAAAGTCCAAGAGCAAGGACAGTACGTTAAAAAGCAAAAAGAAAGACAAGAAGAAGAAACAGGCAAATGGTTCAGATAACTCGGGAAGCAGCCAAGGCGAACCTCCACAGGTATTTCAAAATGATATGTTGCCCTTTGGTTAGCCCGAATGGAAAGGTCGATTTTTTTAATAATGACGTCACTCCTGTCATATATGTGACTACTCCACTTCCTCTTGCCGAAATGTGTCCGCGTACAGAACTCGATTTTGTACATTGCTTCGTTTTAAAAAACCCAGTTCTTCAATTGACTCCCGCCTTCAAATATTTTTATATTTTGGCGGTGAATTTCTATTTTTCGATAAATCTGATTGTTCTAAAAATTGAAACGGATACAATTCGTTTAAACATTTTGAAGGCACAGTGCAGCCTTTCGAGGGATGGTTTTTGTAGATACGTGAAACTCCATTTTATTCCCGGGCGGGCTATACGTTGAAGCATAATTGTTATGGTTGTCTTCGTTGTTGTGTTTTGTTTCATTGACCTTACAAATCCATATGAAATCGCCATCTTTGATCTGCCTGCGAATTGATGCTAAAAGCTCGCTGTCCCACTGCATTTTTTGCAACTTGCAACGCAATTCTACTCTTGAGAGATGTAAATTTGGCAAATCGCATCTTCATTACATTTCGGTAATATCTTCTTTACATATCAAACATTCTTCACTAATAGACCCTTTCAGCTTGCATGTAAATTAACCATTTCAGATCACATGATTGCTGAATGGCCAATAAAAGAAAACCATTTCAGATCACATGATCTGAAATGGGTTTCAATGTTGGGCTTGTTCAATTGGCTGTACTAACAAAGCCAGTTATAAAACCTGAAAAGAAAATTCGCGTTTGTATTTAGCAGGTTCTTGCACCGACAACTAGCGCAAAATACCCCTATCACCCGTCGGGAATGTATCATATTCCTTGTAAAAAACGGGGGATGAAGGAGCTAGCGCTTCCTGCAGTTGTAGTAAAGTCCGTGTTTGTAACATCTTCTTTTCGTGTACAGCTGCCTCAGCCACCTGCTAGTTCCAGGCCACCCGCCCCACCACCCAGCTCAAAATCCCCAGCTTCAACTCCCCCTGCGTCTAGGACTTCTAGCGCTCACTTTCCAGCCCCGTCATCCGCTCGACCCCCCGCTCTCCCACCCGGTTCAAGGACACCTATCCCACAACCTGCTATGGCAAGACCTCCTGCTACCCCACCTTCTTCGACGTCCGCCACTATCTCTAGGACTCCGAGTACACACCTGCCGAAAAAACCCATCCCTAACCTGGCTGAAATAGGTACTATCAAACTCCGACCTACTGGTTCAGTAAAGTCCCCTCCTCAAAGAGAAACCACTGAGCAAACAAATGACCCTCCGTGGGCAAATCGCAACCGACCCCCCTCAGGTGAAGACCGTTCACGCGTGCCAAAACCCCATTTTTCACGTTCCCCTGAACGAGAGCCTACTTCTAGCGAAGACCACAAAAAGACCCCAAAACTACCCCCTTCCCGCAGCCGACCACCACCCCCCGTACCTGGTATTACATCATCAAATGCCATCAATGATTTTCAAGTGGATGGACGCAGAAATGCTGGTACGGTTTCCCCACCTCCGCGTCGCCGAAATTTACCACCACCTCCAGTTACGCCATCTAGCCACAATGAACAAAACGGTAGGGTTAAACCTCCGGCATTAGCAAATCGTCGATTACCACCAGTACCTTCAGGGGACAATAATCCCGGTGGGGAAAGTCATGCCGGACATCCGTCGCTTCATAGACCTAAACCAGCTATGGCACCGAAGCCTAACCTAGCGCCGAAACCAAAATTACCAAATAAACCCAAATTGCCGCCAAGGTAGGGGCTATTAATGGCTTGTGTTTTCAGCAGCCAAGGTAAATATATTATATATATGTGTATTATTAAATAAATTCCTACATGCAAGCTTCCAGGCAAGTTTGGCGGACGTGCATGGTCAATGATATAAACGTGATTTGTCGAAAATACTAACAAAAAATGTGCACCTTCTTAAGCTAAATGTTATAACTATCAACTGATCCAATCACTCCATTGTCTGTGATGTTGATCTGAAAACTAGTTACTGAAGGCATGGGCAAACTAGGAAACATTGTTGCGGAAACAAAATTTTGCGTCCCGGGAAGCAGAAGTGTTTCTAAACAAATATTTTTGTTGCGGAAACAGTGTTTCCAGTTTGGCCACATGTTGCCAATGTTTCTAGCACGAGAAACATTGATTTCCCGATTAAGCGTGCGCAGAACTGCAACTCTGCAACAAATGTCATATATGCAAAATTTCAAGATTCATTCGAGCCAATGTTTCTCGAAAATGTTTCCTAGTTTGCCCACGCCGGGATACATAGAGAAACATTGGCAGGAAATAATGTTTCCGCAACAATGTTTCCTAGTAGTTGCCCAAGGCTTAAGACCGTAGAGCTTAAGACCACACTACGACACAACGTAGTGAAAAAATTTACCTCTGAAGTCGGGAAGAAATCGGCTGGGACACTTGATAAAATACCTACTACACAAGTATCTCACTTCATCAGGTTTATTTGGATACAACCAAAATTGTAAAAGTCGGGGGGGGGGGGGGGTATGTCACATCTTAGGACAAGTGTCGCAACACTTGCTGCAAGGATTGTAGATTGTTTAAAATAGACTTTAAATGGGTGGTGTATCCAGTTCTAGTTTTCAGATCAGGGAAATGTGCGAAAATGTAATATTTAAATAGGAAATAAATTTTTTAATCTGTTTTTTTGGGCAAATTATGAGAATATACTAGATACAGGGTTTCTCAAAAATAATCTGCAAACCTTTGAAATCAGTTCGATTCATAATTTGTATGATTCAGCATTGACCTTCACGCAATGGAAATGTTTTTAATGTAGTGACAGACGTTACACGGTGTTCAATAATAAGAGTACACCTTTCAAATTTACTTAAATTAGTCGCAAAATGTCATATTTAGTGGCGCTCTGAACATAAGGGGCAGAATCACAAAGTCTTGTACACATATTAGATATCGGACCTTAAACCTTTTAGACGAAATTTTGAAAAAATCGAAATAAGAAAAATATTACCACAGCGTAAAAGGGCATCCCAAACTTAGTAAAATTGCAAAGTTTGGTTGTAAAATGTTGTAAACTGTAGAAAATATAGCCTTGCGAAGTTGTCAAATTTTCTGTAATTTTGTATTATCCGTGAGAAATGAATACCCAAGGGTAGTGACACCCAAATGATACTCAAGGGTAGTTGTTCCACCCGTAATACAAGTGTATACAAAATTTGCCAAATTCTATAGTATGCAACATTTTACGACCAAACTTTGCAATTATACTAAGTTTAGGATGCTTTTTCAAGATGTGATAATATTTTTGCCTGTTTCGAATTTTTACAAAATTTTGTCTAAAAGGTTAAAGGTCCATTGACACAGTACGCTAGGTTAGGGTCTACTTTGAAAGTCTATAGTATATTGACGCACTCTGTTAAGCGAGGGATAGTTTTGAAATCCCAGGGTTAGCAGTTCAACCAGTTAACTCTCGGTTAGCGTGAAATTCTGTGGAAATTTTCCTAAACTGCTTGTTAATAAAGTTGGAAATATTTCTTCCGAAATCTTCAGTGGACCAAAAGTCGTTTACAACCCAGGATTAGCGCAAACCCAGATTAAAATAAAAAATGCCTCCCAGAAAGAGTCTTATGCAAATTATAGGTTTTCAGGGATTTTTGAGACACCTTGTACATATTTTAGTTGTTACTTATTTACGTCAGTTGATTTAAATTTGATGCAAATGTACATATAAGACCCTACTAGCACTGAAGAGGTAGAAATAAATGAATATGGGAAATTTGTTGTTTGATCAAATTCATGCACGTTGCCAGTCAAAGAAAATCCTCGTGATATTTCACTCTCTCCTCGAAGATGCTGTTCAGAATTTTTTGTATTTAGTTTTGCCCTTGGTTGTAAAATGATGGTGCAATTCTGCTTATGTAGATTGAAGCGCGGAACTGCATGTCTACTCTTGAAGGAACAGCCTTTATTGGTTATATCCCAGAGCTCGAGGTTATTTTTTAAATTTGGTTTATATCCAGGGCCTTTATTCGTAGGATATTTTCAATAGTGCTCAATTGACCTGAAGGAACATTAGAGCTTCGAATTTGCAGAAAGAATGAAATTGATGATGATTCAATCAATTCAAATACTATTAGCTGCGTTAATATTACTTGGAGTGTATTAGCTGCATTGTCTTCTAAGTCAGAAAAAAGGCGGGGGTTCACTGCTGTCGACAACTGCTATCTACAACTGTATCCAATCACTATGCGCAAAAAATTCACGCGTTTGTTTGCGTTTGTCACGTGACGTTTTAACGAGTCCGTGTCACGTGTAAGCGATGATTATTTACAAGTTTTATCGCTTCTCTATCATTACTATAAACTACTAAACAAGCTTCTGCTCCAGGAATTTGGTATGTTTTATCACTAAAATTGATAAAACGTGCATCAAAACATGACAGTCAGTTACAGAACCTTCGGGTTTTGCATCTAAATTGGCCCAATGGCCTCCGTTTCAAACGGCCAAACGTCACGTTACAAACGTAAAAACAAACCCCGCGAAAATGTTTGCGCGTAGTGATTGCACGCAAATTGCTGTAAAAATGTTTATTGAGTTTATCTTCCTTGGCCTTTCTTAATTAGTTGACTTGTTCTTTCAAATATTTTCCGTGGGTGTTCCACTGATCCCCAGAAGTAGAGCTATAACAATGTGATGTAATTGTAAAGTGCAGTATGAAATTTTTATTTTCTGCAGCCCTCAAAAAATTCCTCTTCCATTAGTTCTTGGTGGTTGAAGACGAAACATCTCAACACAACTTGTATTTTCTGTTCTGTGACGATGCATTATTGTCCCTGTTTTTGTATTTCTTTACAAAATAATTTTTGTTGTATTACAAAATATAAATACATAAATCATTGAGTTTAAGTTCGAAATAGGATACGGCGAAAAAGTACAAAAAACCAACTAGTATTTAGCAAAAATACTGACCCGCGTCTTATTTCATCAAACAGGAAATCGTTGAAAAGTTTTTTTAAAAAAATTGTATTTCGAATAATTCTTCGTTGATAATTTTAGTTTAGAATTATTTTACATCGAACAAACTGTGCAATTCGAATTCCAGTTATGAATAATAAATTGTAACGTGAGGAAGGGAACAGGTGAGCCCGGTAGCATTTCTATCCGGTGGGAAGATTTCAGTTTTGTCCAATAGTTTTGTCACAACAAAAATGAACATTTTTTCCCACAAATAAACAAAGTCCAACGGGAACGTTTCAGGAAAAAATTGCAAAGAAGTGAAAGAACCCGTTTTCGCTTGGCACGGGTCAATGATTCTACTTCTACTTTTATATCAGGATTGGTAGCTCCTGCGAATGCTTGGAGCCAAACAGCTATGCAAAAAGAGGCCAAAATCTACCAAAAGAGGCCAAATAAATGCTAAAAGGCCCAAATTTATCGCAAACTCATTCCTAATAGTTTTGGGTATTGGCACTGTTCAGCTTTTTTTTTGCAACCAGTGCGATGTCTAGTGTACTGCGTAGCACAACTAAATTATCCATGAATACTAAATAATTCTCATATACTAAAAGTCCTCATGAATACTAAATGCCTTTAATATCACAATTAGTATACCTACATTATTATGACAATTAAACATATATAATCAAACTAAGATCGAAACATTTTCCAAGCATTACTTTGAAATAGAAAGAGGCCAAAAAGTAGCCAAAAAGCCAAACTCTTTTTGAGGCCAAGCAAGAAAAAAAGAAGCCCAAATCGAGTTATTTGGCCTCTAATCGCCAACCTACCAACCCTGCTTTCAGCGCCAACTAAATGCAAAGTAAAAGTGAAAGCGCACGAGGGATGGGCACAATACCGATACCAAGTATCGATACTGTCGATACTTGCGAGCAGGGTTGGTAGGCCGGCCTCGCGCATGCTTGAGGCCCTGTTAGGGGGGTCATGAATATACCTTATACCTATTATTAAGAGGTCATTTATACCTTATACCTAAAATGGCAGACACATTTATACTCAAAAGTACCCCAGCAACTCTTGTTTTCTTTTAGTTGCGTTGTACACTATTTCACCCCTTGCAAAATCATTTACCGGGCTGTTTTCATTCTTTGGACATCACCTGTGACACCTGTGAATTTAGAGAGTCATTTTGCTCGAAGTTTCCAGTGTAGAAGCGAGATTGTGACAGTTTAAGTGCAACTATAATCCGAAAAGCGTGTAGCAGTAACCACACTTACTTTTAGCAGATTTTATATTCTCACAAATACCGCCGTGGAACTTCAACTCTGCAAATTCAGGTTGAGGCTGTCGAGATATTAAAAGCGATCAGTATTGGTAACTATTGACAAATAAATGCTCCCAAATGCCTCGAATAACTGACACAAAATGTCTTGTGGTCAGTTTTTGTTATACTTAAAAGTATAACGCCAGTGATCATTTATACTTTATACCCAAAAGTCTATGGTTATTTATAGTTTATAACTAAAATGCTTTGGGTAAATATACCTTATACCTAAAACCCCTAACAGGGCCTCATGCTTGGAGCCAAACAGTTACTCAAAAAGAGCCAAAAAATGCTAAAAAGACCAAATTTATCGATCGCAATTTTCAGACCTCTCATGCGAAAAAAAAACCCGCTCTTAGCTTCTAATTGCTTTTTTCGATTTTTCCTAGTGGCCGGTATACCAGCATTACAATTGGTTAAAAGCACAACTAATTTATGTCATGAATACTAAATGTCCTCAAGAATACTAAATGTCCTAATGAATACTAAACGTCCTAATGAATACTAAATGTATTTGACACTACAATTATTATACCAACATTATTGTGACGATTAAACATCTATAATCAAACTAAGATCGATTTTTTCAAAAATTACTATGAAGTAAGAAGAGGCCAAAAAGTAGCCAAAAGGCCAAACTTTTTTTTCGAGGCCAAGCGAGACAAAAAGAAGCCAAAATCAAGTTATTTGGCCTCTAATAGGCCAAACTACCAACCCTGTTTTATATTCGGCTTCACCTTTTATCCCTTTTTATCCACGAGCACGTCCTCCAGTAATATTATAGCTCAGTGATTATGAGACTAGTGTTCTCTTTGTGGTGCTTCCCCTTACGCGTTCTAGCAAGATATTTGTAATTTTCAGTTTTATTTTGAGCTTGAAAAGCGTTTATTTGGTAGATATAGAAGAAAAATTGTTTTAGAGGTATGTTTATGCATATTGTTTTATTCAAAGTGGATTAATGTTTAAAAGTCAGCAATTTTTAAACTGACATTATTGTTTTACTAACGCAGTGGCTATTTCGTTCGTACTGGAACAGTACGTACTTTTGGTTTGCTATTCTGTGCAATTCGAATTTGCTATTCGTACTGCAGTGGGAATCGAGTGTGCTATTCGTACTGCAGTGGGAATATTTGTCGCAATTGAAAGAGAAATATTCGTTTCTTTCGATTCGCATAATCTTATCAACAATTGTAGAATACCATGACAGATAAATTTAATACGTGGCTAGTGAGGTTTTGAGAATTTCTTTAAAGCCCTGTCACACGGTGCAATTTTTCTTGCAACTTGCAACGCAATTCTACTCTTAAGAGATGTAAATTTGTGACAATTGGTATGTTAAAAATATATTAGCAAACTGTAATGGAACATGTATTTGCCAATATTGCATCTCCCAAGAGTAGAATTGCATTGCAAGTTGCAAGAAAAATTGCATTGTGTGACAGTGCCTTTAGTTTTCCGTAGTCTTGGCAATTGCCAGGGAAATCTCTGGCAAACAAACACACCCAAACACACGAAAAACCTGGAGAGGGAGATTCAACATACATCACAGATATTTATTATACAGCACACCCTGCTAAATATAGTTTAATACTTCTAAGCAGGGGGGATTAGCCCAGCCACGATCTTTTGGTTGTATGGCCCCAGATGCATCATAGTTAATAGAACTAGATGGTTTGGAAACTCATTAGAACTTCAATATAAGTCATTATCTATGTTATTGTTCTGGTTTATGCAGAAATAAGGTCCTTCATCGTCACGTGCGTATTGTATTCTTGCCTAACTAACCAATAACAACGTTTTAGGAAAGTTAGCCATGTGTGACTTGAACAATAGGGCAATTCAAGAATTGCTATTGGTGGATTTGGCAAAAACACAATACACACGTGATGATGAAGAACCATATTTTTGCATAAACGTTGACCAACATAGATAATGAGATATATTGTTATTCTAATGAGTTTCCAAACCATCTACTCTATTAACTATGGATGCATGTACACATACCATAGAAGTAATAGATATAGAGTATGTGCTTGGTAACCTAGTTGGTACCCAAACTGAAAAAAGAATGCCCTCATAAGGATTTGTCCGATGAGCGGTCTATGCGAAATACAATGGGGCAAGTTTAATGTTGCCCTTATAAATAAAACTGGGCTGCCAAATTTTAAAAAAATGACAAGCAAAATTCAATTGATATATATTGATTACGGTACTACAACTTGCAAGAAACAATGACTACCAAGAAAGATTGAATTTTTAGTTCATACCTTTCATGAAAACATGATGAAATGACAGGCTAAGGGGTATTTGACCTGCTTAAAAAAATATTTGATTTGGCAAGTCACATTTTTTGTTTATTTTGAGCCCTGGTGCCCCAGATAACTGAGCGGAGTAGTAAAGTAAATGTAAATCGACAGCCAGAACACACTGTCTACTTAATTAACAAGTACATGACGATAGTGATGTTGAGCTCTATATCACAAGACATTGATAAAGTTTTGGAAGAAGAAGTGCCACAAATCGAAGATAAATTACAACAACAGGTTTGACTTATCCCTTGCCGATGGCAATGAATTACACCAACGACTACAAGGTAAAATATCTGATATCTATTGATTGTCTAAGATATACTTCCATTGATTTTGCAGTCCATGCAGAAAGCGTATCTAATATAAAGTGTTGGCCTATTACAAATTCTGGATTATTATCAACATATGGACTTTTGTAAACACAATTGGATTGGAATTAACATAGAAATATCAACAAAAATTTTCTTTATAGTTAATGTATTATGAATGCTGATATTTTGCATATTTATTATTGTTTATTTTATCAATTTTTGTTTACTTTTCATATTTTCTGTTTGTTGTAGAAAATTTTTCACCACAACAAAGAAGCAAGAAACGAATGGACAGTGAAAGTGCATCCGATGAGATTGGTAAAATGGATGAGAATGGATGAATTCATTAGACGGACTAATAAATATTTTTGGTGACCATGTGTCTGGGCTGGAGTCATTAAAACAAGAACTAGTTGATTTTGCTACTAACTGGACATCACTTAAGGAGTGCGAAATTCATTTATGAGAAAATTATGAAATTCATAGTGACAATTCTGATGACCTTGAGAGCGAACTTGACCATGGAGGATGAAATTAAACTTGACATGGAGAATGAAATCCAATTTGATGAAGAAAATCATGCAGGTGATTTGGGTTTAAAAATGAAGAGAATCTGGATAACCTAGATAGTGGCCTAAAGAGAACTGGCAGAGAGTTACAGCAGAGCAAACCGAAACTACTGAACAACCTGGTGATCCTGTTAACGTTGGGCTTCGGAATGAATCTACCAGTTCTAAAACGCATGGTACTCATCACGATAGTGGTTGCCAGGAAATAGTCGATAGCAGAAAAGGAAAGCAAAAGGTGCAACGGTTGCCCCTCGTGTGTCTGTATGTTTCTGGCAAAGTACCACATGCACTCGAGTATTTATGTTATAATTCTTACACAAGTATTTTGCGAACGAACATTTTGTTAACTTGAACTATTGACTTGAACTAAATGAATAACTATTTTCAAACTGTAAAATAATATTGATGTTTACGTGCGATATGGATTGCTAGTTCGGTAGTTCCGTAGTTGCATATTTAAGTGCCATGGATGATGATGCTCAATTCATAACCATCAAAAACAAATTCCTTGAAATGCATGAATATTTATCTTCAATCGACAATTCGTTTAACTAAACACTGACATCACTATTTTGCTGACTTATGTCGTCACCCCCCCCCCCCCTGAAACCCTTGTATATTTTTTATTTTTGACTTTAACTTCATTAGAATATTAATTTCATCAGGGATTTAAGCTTCGAGACTTGCACACTTTCGGCGAAAATTTTGCGCCAATCGTGTGCATACATTCAAAGTTATGTAAATTTTGGCATTATTTCGACCAATCTAGCATTATTTCGATGTTATTTGCCAGAGGTTTCCCTCGGCGATTCCTCGCAAAAGCTACAAAAAAATAAAAGATTTCTGAGGAATTCTCAAAAAATTCAAAGGATTGTCAAAACCTCTGCAGAGGAGAGTGGTTAGTGGCTATGTCGTTGCAAAGGTAGCCAAAGTAACCATGCAGCCAAAGTAGGGCTAGGGTTAAGGTAGCCATGTCGTGAAATTGGCCATGTACCAGGGTCGAAAACTTTTTCTGTGGGACAAGAACACAAAGGAAATCATAGAAGTCCTTTTGCGGGTGAACTCAACAAAAAATAAAGAAGTAGATGATATCATTGCTCTCCTAAATTGTTTTTTATCATAAATCCGCAGAATTTTAACAGTATAATAACAGCAACAATACGACAATGGAAATACGAGTTTAATTTGACAGCTTTTTTCAATTTTTACAACAAATAAAACATGAAATGTATTTAGTATATAATAAAGACGCTTGTATATAATTTATGATTTAAAACAATTTAGGTATCCAAAATAATCATTTGCCTCTATTTTTGATTTCACCTAAAATCTCTTTCTGTGTTCTTGCCGCTTTTAGCAATCTCGCGCATGCTCAGACAAATTACACATATCCATGCTGTTCATGCCATATTAAGCAATTGTCATGGGCATTATTTTCGTTCCTGAAATTACTATACCTGACTCCTTGCAGAGGCGACACAAATTTTCATGTTCTCGTTTTCACCCCCGTGGAATTAGACACAAGGTTTGTAATCGCGTGGAGAAGAGCCTTATCTGTGTTGCAAAATGAAATCATCTTAATCTTGAAGCTTATAAATTAAAATAATAGAAGTCACATGATATACATTATTGCAGCCGAACAGAAATTAGTAGAATGCTTCATTTTCATGCCACCTGTCTCTTCCACGCGTGTTGTAAAGCGTGTCGTGTCTATAAGGTATGTCTCAAATAGTGATTTTAGGAACGGAGATAGTGTCCATGACGATTGCTTACTGCTGCTATTATATCAAACTAAAATTATCAAACTATAGAAATCGAAAGAAACGAATATTTCTTCCACAGTTGCACGAAAAAGTCACACTCCAGTACGGATACGCATACAGGGATTATTCCGTCTTGGTGCTACACCTGAGTTACGCGCAGCTATTTCCAGTCTTATGCTAAGGAGAGTTGTTGAATAGTTCCCTGGTCAATTTGATGCCGAAAGAAAGGACCTTCAGTCATACCTTTGATTAATTTACTAAACGCTTGTGCGCCAATAATGCAGAAAAGAAGGAACTTCTACGCCAACACGCCAACCATTGGAAAACTCTACGCCGGATTTCTCAAAAAAACAACACTACATGAAGCCCACCCTTGTGAATAGCAAACCAAACTTGGCCTACTGCTCTAGAAGGAATAGCCACTGCGTTGCGGAAACGCATGAATAATCTAGACGTTTTGACTGACATGTAAATTTCATTTTAATTTAGAAATATGGCTCAGAATCACCAACCAGTAGAGCAATCGATGACAGAAAGTGTCCCACAAGACGAGCCGATACGAATTGATCAAGTTGAGAATAGTGCAGGAGGATTTGTATGTCAACTTGACGATATGAAGCGTCTTCATCGGTTCTTAGTGCTTGGAAGTGAACAGGCTACCTATTATATCGGAGAAAGGCAACTTGGCTTGGAAAATGCTCAGGCTATACGTCGTCTGCTTAATGCTGGAAAGGGTATCGAAGTCGTCAATACTATTCTGGTTTTTAGTGTTGAAGGCCGAACTGCAAAACAGAACTCCATTATGCTTGCGTTCGCAATGTGTGCCCGTTTGGGGGATTTAAAAACGAAACAACGAGCTTATGAAGTGTTGCCACAAATCTGTCGTATTCCTACACATCTTTTTATGTTCGTGTCATTCAGCAAAACCATTAGTCAAGATGGGTCGGGTTGGGGTAGGGCACCACGAAAAGCGATCCAAAAATGGTATACCGGAAAATTGCCCATGAAACTGGCTATGGATGTTACAAAGTATCAGAAGCGGGAAGGGTGGTCGCATGCTGACATAGCACGTGTCACTCATCTTAAGTCCGACAATCCCGCCATTCAATGTGTTTTGAAGTATGCAGTGAGGGGTTACAATGAAATGGCGACGGCGTTTCCAGATTCGGAACAAAACGGCGAAGAATTGAATTCAGTGTTACGTTTCTTGAATGCTGTCGAGGAGATGAAAAAACTGACAATGGAAAGTGAGGAAAGAGTTGTAGAATTGATCGAAAGAGAGCAGCTAGTTCGAGAGCATATCCCAACTGTGTGTTTAGGCTCAAAAAAGGTAAGATTTCTGTTAGCAATAAGTTTCTGTTACGCCTATTTGTTGAATATTGGTTTCACTCCACCGAAAATAGCCGCATTTGATTATCATCATTATAGATTGATTTTAACCTGACTTAATTATCTGGTTATTTTCAGTGCTCTTATCAAAGTTTCGCACAATGGCGTGAAAATGCCCCAAATGTACTATGCGTGTCCCTGGGCCACATAAAAATTACTTGTTTCGCGTCCCCATCTATTCCAGTTTCTCAAGGTAGTCGGAAGCTTTTTTAATTTTTTTGTGGGCATAATTCGGGGGCCAGTAAGTAAGGCGTATTTGTATTTTGTGTCATTTATTATATTTATGAAAAATTGTACGACTAATATGCTTTTCATTTATATGTAAGATGAATAAAAAAGGTGAATATATTGTTATAAAATTTTTAAATTTAAAAAATAAAAGGAATTTGAAGATCGCGCATTTTCTCAAGTCGGGCGGGGACGCAAAACGAATAATTTTTACGTGACCTTATTTTTCACTGCATATTCCACTTTTTAACATAATTTATATACCTACGCATCCATTCGCTCCTATAAGAGGCCTCCTTGCTACAATGGTGATTTAATGATAAAGGGCACCCAAATGTTATTGGGTCGAAATGTGAAAGAACATTTCTTCATCAGACTTTAACACAATAGAGTGCAAATGATTAGGCATTTGTCTCTCTTATTCCACTATGTAACTCCTGTGCCAAAATTATAAATTGATAATTTTATGTTGATCTCTGGTAAAGGTTTGGGATGCGTTGCTTAAAAAAATGCCAATGACTGCAATGATCCGGAACCTTAACAAGATGACAGCAGTTAACTTGCTTGAAGACTGCAATGACCAGGTTCGATCAGTGTGTGAAAAATTGCGCGACGAAGACCTGCTTGGGAAGGCTCGTATCCATCCATTCAATATGTTGGTAGCTTGGAAATTGTACGGATCAGGCCGTGGGGACAAAGGATCGCTTACTTGGACTCCAAACCCGAACATTATCGAAGCATTAGAGAGTGCATATTATTTGTCATTCAAGGTTGGTTCATGCATTGTCAGGGTTAAAAATAGAATGATGCACTCATTGGAGCAACATTTTAGTATTTTAGGTAAAAAAAAACTGGCTGAAAATTTTCACTCTTGTTTACTTAACACATCCTTAATGCTTGCAGGAAATTAATTTTATTCTTAACATTAGCTCAAAATCCTACCTTAGGTTTACGTTAAAAAATGATTTACAGTAAATCACATGTAATTGGCCAGTGCTCAAAGTTTTTCAGCTGGATAGGCTCCGCTGCAATTTTCCCTTTCGTAAACCACGCGGGTCATCACTTACGAGAAGAGCGTCACTTTTTCTCGGTGCGTCACATCCGATTAATCTGAATACGGTTAACTATTCCTTATATACAGAATTATTTTATTTATTTATTAATTGAAATTATTTAAACACGGTGGCCATTCAGGTTTCGCTGGTTTTCACTGTCGCTGGTTTTCAATTGTTAATTGTGTGTGTTCGGAACATTGTGAAAGGACAAAGTAGATGGGATACATTCGATCAAGCAAAATATTTAAACTGCTCATATACCGAACTTACGACGGCGAAGCGACGTCTACCGTAAAAGCAAACTGACTCAAATAATTGATTGCAAAAAAAGCTCGTCGTTTGTTATAGATGATATGACTTGAATATGGCTTGAGATGATAAAATCTGGTGTTTTCTTGTTAAGAAAAGATCCAATTGAGTTATTAGCCAGTTTGCTTAGTCTAACGTTCTCGCGGCTAAAAATCTTGACGAGTTGTAGACACGACGTAAAAGTGTAATGTTTTTGCGCAGTGTAACAAGTACAAAGAAGATCTCTTCATCTCTCGTGGGATTTTCATTATTCATAGTCTTTCATAATTTTAAGGTCATAGTATTACTAGCTTTTGTCATCGCGTTACCCTCCTGCAGCTTAAGTTCCCTATAGTATCTGTGAAGGGAGCGAAAGGGTTTGAAAATACGTGAGTGCATAATGTTTTATTATAATATTTAATCTTTATTTCAGAACGTGGAGCCTACAGGTAAAAAATACATGTTGGCCATGGACGTCAGTGGATCAATGCAGAGTGGTGGTTGTGTTGGATCACCCGGCATTCGACCACATGTTGCATCTGCAGCCATGGCGATGGTCACAGCTCGGACTGAGGAACATCATACATTTGTAGCTTTCAGTGATACAATTGTTCCTTTCGAAATCAATAAGGACATGACATTGGAAGAAGTAATTAACGCAGCATCTTCGGTAATACATTAAAATTGTTAAAATTTGATTTAGACTTTCGGCCGCAAAACACGATAAACAAACTGCATTTTGAGAGAAATAACATTTTATAAAATCATCAAAAACATGCGTGTTGAGTTTTACAAAATCACGTGACCTAAAAACTGATCTAGTTTAAATTGGACTTTCGGTTCAATAGTTTTTTTCGTCCTAATTTAAATCCTTAACAAAAATTTACTTCACATTAATGCAGAGTTGGTTGTTTCGAACCGTGCTTGCTAAAATAAGTTAACCTAAAGCTGTATATAAACCTAGAAATTTTCTTCAGAAATTCTGTTTATTTCGGATGTTCAGCATTCAAAAATGTATTATATTCTTGATCAGAACTATCCTCAGATGAATCTAGTTTAGAAACATCCTAATATGAATCTAGTTTTTATATTCTTGAATTGTAGGTATTAAATTCTGTATGATATACCAGGAAAAAGTACAAATTGGTTAGGTTAAATTGGTATATCAGATTCTTGCATGCATGTATAAATTGACAAAATTTTCTAATGTATGCCATTTCAATGCATGGCTGGTTCATTTCCCTTACGAACAGACAAAGTATATCCCTTGTCTACTCCAGACAAGTAAAAAAACCACCGGAACGATTTTAGTGCAAGTGGTCACTTTGAGATGCTCCAAAAAATACATTATAAGATTTGACCACGAGAAAGTATAAAAATGAAGATGAATGTTCTGCTTCCAGATATGAAATCCAGATAGCCACTTTGAGTACAGATTGTGAACATGTGATGTAATTAACACCCTGTCTCAATTTAAAAAAAACAACAATTGTGATCTGTTGATGTACTATAACGTATAACTCACTCGCTCAAATTTCATATTTCAACAACCTGTCCAAAAAAGTTGAATGAACATATTGTCTTTTAAACGTGAATAATGCTGCTTAATATCCTTTTCAAAATTTTAATTTTAAAGCAGAACTGTTTTTTGGGCGCTCTGTATGTACCGATATATACCTTCAGACATAATAAATCTACGGCAAATAGGGGCGTAACTTTGGTATACTTGTTTTTCCCCGAAAACGGAGAGGGTAAAAATTTATAGTGTATTATCTAGATTGCTTCGAAAACAATGGATGACATAAGTTCCTTGTATGTTTGCATGCATGGTGAATATTAAATTGAAATGTAATTTTGTGAAAACACCACGCAATAAACGATGATAAACTTACGATAATAAACTTACGTGGTAAAAAAAACTTGCGATAATCAACTGACGAGGTGTTTCCACAAAATTATTTTTTAAAGGATGACATCCTTTAAAACTTGGATCCTCTTAACCGTTATATTTAGGTTTTCATGTACTTTTTGCCCAACCAGTTATAGATATTTGCCCGACAAAGTCGTCATTTGTAAACTTTGGGGGCGTCAACTCCGCCCCCAGGACGGCCAACAAGCCTTGTCGCTGTTAATTTTGGCATTTTGACGACATTTCAACGACTCAAATGCACAAAATATTTCCACCATTTGGCGGTCTTGTTATTCTCTCTATTACTTTTTAAATATGAATTTCAAAACGTCGTACTCATGCCGCTAATTGTTTCTTAGACTTTTCATTTTATTTCTAACACATGTGAAATGCCGTAGTAAAATCTTTGAAACTTCCGGAGTTTTTCATGTGGCTTTCTACTCAGCAGAAGCATTAAAATTCGCAAAAAAGTTTTGTCTTTTGTTTTCCTAACTGGGTGATCTCACTTAGTACCTGAACACTCAAAAAGCTAGCACCGTCCATTATGGTGTGATAATGCACGCTGTTTAGCCAATCACAGTTCAGATTTTAACCTACTTGTGTTATAATTATAGTTAGTATTGGCTTCAATAGCGATAGTTTCGTACGGAAACCTCAACACAGACTGATTTTCAATACTTCACGTTGTTATCTAGATACCGATGGGCGGTACCGACTGTGCAAAACCGATGCTTTACGCAAAGGCGAATGGACTTGAAATTGACGTGTTCGTTGTTTACACAGATTGTGAAACGTGGTTTGGTGACGTACACCCAAGCGAAGCATTAAAGCAATACCGTGAGCATTCAGGAATCTGCGACGCGAAGCTGATCGTGGTGGGCATGACATCGAATGGTTTCACCATCGCTGTCCCTGAGGATCCTGGCATGTTAGATATGGCTGGCTTTGATTCTGCTGCTCCGCAAGTCATGAGGGAATTCATTCTCGAGAATATTTAACCATTTCAACATAATCAAGAAACACACAGGCAAAAAAGTGCAAATTGCAACGAGTCTGTTGACATCTCGAAGCAACATGTTGCAACAACATTCCGATATCAGGATGTGTTCGCATGGCTTGCGACACGTTGTTGACGACAAGTCTGTTCCAAATCGTCCACAGACTTGTTTCAATCAAAACTTGTTATCCGCAGGCTTGCTACAAGTAACTGTTTCATTGTAACAAGTCTGCAAATAACATGTTGCAACAAGCCTGATTTTAACTCCTTTTGCAACTTGTTAAGTTGTAACAAGCCGGTAGAGTTGACGACTGTTGACAAGTCCGTAGCGGTTTCCGCTGTGCATGTATACAGGATGATTTACAGTCTTGAAAAAACTTTGCACATATTTTACTTTCTCTCAGTAGATTCTCTGCATTTTTTGAGCAAGCTTGCACTATAAAAGAATTCCGTACATCCAAGCAGGTAAGAAATGTATGGATGGATCGCAGGGCTGCCGTCTGTAACTTTATCATTTGCTATTATTAATTTTTATTAGCATCTCTCTTAATTATCGGACTGTCATAATTGTGTTTTTCAATCAATTACACAGGGTGTATAAAAAAGGTAATCGAACCTCGGAGTGCCTCTGACGCGTTTATTGAGTTCTGTTTACAGTCGGACGGGCCAGGCTTGGAGCTTTCGATTATCACCATTTTTATGAAATCTGAAGAACAACAGTTGAACAACACAAATCAAATGAAAATAACCCGTTCGAAATCGCATATTTTCAACTCTGAAGAAAAGAAAGTCTATTGATCATTTATCTGTCACGAGAAACAATTAACGTCGCTAATAAGATGATTTGTTTTACGTACCTAAGCTAATGGATTAAATTTCAACAGATTCTTGTTAAATCACCAACGGTGAAATAATCCGTGAAAAAATTATTTCTGTTTTTTTTAATATGGAGCGCCCTAGAGCCCTCCAAAGTACGATTACCTTTTTTGATACAACCTGTACATTGTCATTGCCTATATATCTGTGGCTACTACCAATCTGGAAACCGTAAAACCGATAGAGACAAGAAGCTAACATATGTCATAGACTCGAGCTTCTCTACAGTACATCACACCTATCATAATTTTAAAAACAAATTTTATCAATAAAGTGTACACTTTGGCTCTAAGCTGAGTGTGATTGGAAAACACCGTTCCGTTGACAATAAACTTCCGCTTGGGGCCGGTTTTACAAAACTCGAGTCATATCAACTATATAATAGGTGCATGTGAGGGGGCTTTATACCTGATAAAGTGCTAGTTACGATGACATTTTATATAATGTCACGTTAATGTCATGTTGACCAGTATTCTTTATGTAACACAGTGTAATGTGTTATGCATTTGACTACACCTTTTCCTGACCATTCTCAGTGATGCAGTACTGGTACAGTAACGCAAGTGAATTTGAGAAATGTTCAAGCAAAATTCAGATAATGTAATATAATTTCAGAAAATTTATTGTGGATTTCAGACCCATTCATTTTGAATTCAAGAACATTACACGATTCATGCTTCGATAAATTCTGAATACTGCGTCCTCCAATTCTTCTTCTGTCCATGAGTGATATTATAAGGACCACGAGGCATTGTACTGTGGAGTAACAAGAACAAGTAACAGTAACAAGTACACACTCATCTGCTTGCCACACATAACTACAGCTGTTTTTACACCTAACATTGTTGTATGTGATTTTCTATTCTCTTGCTTGTCTACACACAGAAATTTATCCCTGTAATGATAAAGAAATTATAAGATTGAGTTTGTCTGAATTTCTAATGGTATTCCCGGAAGTGTTCTTAATTTAATTTCAGCTGTAAATATCTGATATTGTCATGGAGAATCTGAACATCTTTTAAACTCATGTGAAATTTACATGATATATTTGTAATCATTTGGAAATATGCGAATTTCATTTGGGAAGTCTGAATATTATTACAAAAGTCTGAAATTCATTTGTCCAAACTGAATATTATCTAAAAACTTTTGAATTTCATCTCAAAGTATCTGAAAGTGAGAAGGAAAAGGTGTAGTATGGCCAGAATAATGGCGAAATAGCTAGTTCACACAGACTTCAAAGGTCGGGGCTAGTGATCTGCTAAAGAAAATTGGCACTTTCTTCTTTTACTTATCATCTGGGAAAAAATTCTCATGGCAATTAATCTTGCATCTAAAGACCTACAAGCATTTGGTATGGATCTTGGCAAATCATCATCCGAATTGGAAAGAGCAAGATTCTAAAAGAGTCCTCTATCCTTGCTCTTAACTACGGACTTCCTGTTTCTTTTGTTGAAAAAAGAACAAGAAGGGTTCCCAGGTTATTTGACGAAGAGGCCACCAAAGTTCCGCGTGGAATTGTGGAAGTTAGTAGAAAGTTTCAAAGCCAAGCATTTTGTTGCCAAAACTTTCCATATTCTGTCTCCGAAGTGTTCATTGAAAATGACATGGGGCGAAATTCATAAAGCAGCCAAAGTTGTCATTGAAATCGATCAGTGTGATGTGTGCTCCAAAAATGAACAGCCAATCCCTTCTCTGCCTTGAATTATTTTGAGCTTCGTTAACCAACCATAGTGCGTTAGTTAGATGAAAAAACTTGAAGTAAAATAAACTGTAAAGTGTGTGTGTGATTGTGCCCCTGTAGTGTAGTGGTCAAGGCAAGGATGTACCACGCAGCGGATTTAAGATCGATCCCTCTCTCTGCCTTGAATCCTTTTGGCCTTCGTCAAGGCTAGCAATTAATTATAGAGTGCAAGAAAAGGATTAGCTATGATAAAAATGTCGTAGCTTTTACCACTTGAGCTTATGTCCAAGTGGTACCTGCTACGTCTGGCAGGCTGTT
The DNA here is from genome assembly GCA_963855995.1 of Muricea muricata. NCBI lineage: Eukaryota > Metazoa > Cnidaria > Anthozoa > Malacalcyonacea > Plexauridae > Muricea > Muricea muricata. The sequence goes on from OY979727.1 coordinate 4,935,058, forward strand.
CGCTAACGAATCCTCGGGTTCAAGGACAGTGTTGTCAGAATAGGAGGGACAATAGTAGGGGCGATTCTGCCCTGAAACTTCTGGATGGAAACACTGGGGAAATGCACTGGTGAAGATAAAGAAACAAAGCTGTTTTATCTTATTTTTTGATGGATTTTTTAATTAGGTATGCATGTTCGTGTATGTGTATGCGAAAGTGTAAAAGACTTCCACGTACGAAAAAAATCCATCAAAAAGTTTGGATAAAACAGCCTTGTTCTTTATCTTCACCAGTGCATTTCCCCAGTTTTTCCATCCAGAAGTTTCAGGGCAGAATCGCCCCTACTATTGTCCCTCCTATTCTGACAACACTGTCCTTGAACCCGAAGATTCGTTAGCGAACAGCCTGTCAGACGTAGCAGGTACCACTTGGACATAAGCTCAAGTGGTAAAAGCTACGACATTTTTATCATAGCTAATCCTTTTCTTGCACTCTCTAATTAATTTCTAGCCTTGACGAAGGCCAAAATGATTCAAGGCAGGGAGAGGAATCGATCTTAGCTCCGCTACATGGTATATCCTTGCCTTGACCACTACACTACAGGGGCTATCACGAACAACTCAACAGTTTATTTTCCTTATAGCTTTCTCATCTAACCAACGCACTATGATTGGTTTAACGAAGTCTTAAAGGATATCGACAATACTGTCCTTGAACGCAAGTATTAATTCCTTACCGAACAGCCTGTCAGGCATAGCAGAGGTACCATGCACTTGGTTGGACATAAGTAAAGTGGTGAGAGCGAACATCTTTTTATCACAACTAATCCTTTTCTTCCAAGCCTGTAATGATTCCTAGCCTTGACGAAACCCAAAAGGATTCTAGGTAGGATAGTGGTTGATCTAAGCATTATGAGTGGCTATCACTAACAATGTTTACTGCTTATTCTACTAAAACATTCATCCAAACAACATTGATGACTTCCCGCCGTTATTTTCCTCGTTCAAGAAGACAGGGTTTTCGTCGAGGAATAGCGGACTACTTCAGAAAGTTTACGGTGCAAGCATTGGGATGCCCAAAGATGCGCAAGCACTTTAATTAAAGCGAGTGTTTTCTTCAAGAAGACTTAAAGACGACAACGCTTACTAAATCAAACTTAGCCGTGTCATCATGTTTTAAACTGTCTACCTACATTTAACAATCTTTTATGACTTATTACAGGGTGTATAAAAAAGCGCAAACCTTGTTCAGATAGAAATTTAAAAAAAAAACACAAACATAGCTAATTGGCAAGCTATTAAGGTTGAAAGCCCTACTAACCAGCTTTCTTTTCCAATGGCTAATCTGCTAAATTTGAGCAGGTAGTTAGCGATAAATTTAGCTTTAACTGAGTATAGTTGCTTAGATCAACACGTTTTCGTCCAGTTTTTTATTAAAACTATAATATTGTCAAAAATAGTAAACTTTCAAGTTCGTTCATTTGAAAAATGACTTGCAATTGTATCATTTAAAAAGCTTGTAAAAAACAAAATATAAGACATTATGGTTCACCTGATATATTTCAAGCAATTTCGGAGTTATTGCTGCTTCGAAATAAAAAAAATCCTCAAATCGCGCTAACTTGCTGGACACTAGTCTGTAAATACGGTTCCAAATGCTGAGAACTCGACAAAAACACGAAAATCAAAGTAAGCATGACAATGCGTTGTTGTATGTAGTTTTTTATTACCTTTTTTAAAACACAAGTGATTTTTCTAGAAATAAATCTGAAATCTCGCGTTTTTTTAACAATAATATAGCTTTTTAGAATATTTAGAAAAAAACCTATTGGTTAGAGCCCGCAAGACATTTTAACGCGTTCAGTTGATATAAATTGATGATATCTATTCGGACTTTATCCTTATTCCTCTTCTGTTGCTTATACAAAATAACTATTGTCATTGCAAATTGTGACGATTCCTATAAATTAAACAAAACAGAAGTATACTTATGAGACCTTAAGGTACAATATAATACCCCTAGAATCTCTCTGTATTATATCCTTCGATATGGTTAAGTAAATATATACTTTTGTATTTTTGCCTCCCTGACTATAAATTCCCCTTGAAAACGATAATTTGCTTTGGTCACTTTGTAAGTAACTTTCACTTTATATAATAATCAGAGTTCATTCTGGATTTTCATTGTTAGAGGATAGACACACGCTGACGCCTTTCAGCGACAAGCCAATCACAGCAATTTTAGAATTATCGACAGCCAATGGCGTGCTATGTTTTGTATAGATCATGATCACCTCAAATGACGTGCTGAAGTCTTTTCGTCGCACTACAAAGCTTATTTTGGCAAAATTTTTCACATTTTTATAATATAAAACAAATACATTACATTTTGCCGTTGTCTTTTGAGTTATAGATACACGGTAGACTTCTCGCCTTGGCGGGTCGTGGGCCACTTTGTTATTCTTACCACATTATGACGTCATACCGTGTTTCTATAACTGAACCACTGAACTCATAGGCGTACGAGGCGGGGGGGCTGGGGAGCTGCAGCCCCCCCCCCCCCAGCTTAGTCTGAAATATTAATTAGTCGGGCAATTTGTACTTGAGCGTCGGGCAATCGGGCAATCTTCCTGTTTGCCTAAAATCAATTTGTTCTTTCATGCATCTAACAAATATTATGAACAGAAAAATCGTGAAATATTAATAAATATTCGAACATGGCTAGATGAATAATATGCATGCATAAAGGTGACAAAAAATAATTAAAATAAACATGCTTTTCCGATGTCATCGCGTTTTAATAAACATGCTTTTCCGTCAAACATTATTCAATGTTGGTGCAGATATTCCGAAACTTTTTGTCTGATAACCCTGTTTCACATAAAATAAAGAGAGCTGCAGCCGTGGTGAAGACCATGTACGAAAACGGACTTCATACTGTCCTGCCAGCCTTCTACAAAGCAAGTTCTATCTTGGCAACCATCCCAGCTACGTCATGTTCGGCAGAGAGATCTTTCAGTGGGTTGCGAAGAGTGGAGGTACCTTCGTTCCACAATGGGTCAAGAACGTCTAAGTAGCATTTCTCTTCTTTGCATGGAACGACATGGACAGAATTATTGATGTTTTTGGCCATCGAATCCACCGTGCCTCACATTTCTTTTGACAATATTTATAAGCTAGTATAATAAACAGGACAAAATTCCTCACCCTCTTCATGCACAAAATCTCACCCCACAACGCAGGATTAGTTTTCAAAATTTTCTGGAGGGAACCCCTGGACCCCCCTAAAAATGCTTGCGCCATCGGCGCTCGTCGGGCAGACTGACGTCCGCCCCCCCTAAAATTTACAAGCCCGTACGCCTGACTGAACTGAACAGACAACGGCAAAATGTACGTGATGTAATCTATTTGTTACGTTGTTCGTAAACTGTCTTAATGTTCTGCTGCAAGGTTTTGCTCTGAAATGCCACACGCTTGCTGTCAATGTTTACAGATTTAAATCTGGTGACTGAACATTGTAGACTGACTTTGGCAAGCTGCGATGCAGGAGAGAATCTACATTATTTGAGACTAAATTTCAATCAAGGCGATATGAACAAATCATTACAGCTAAAAAGAACATCTGAAAATTAGCAGAACTGCAAAGTTTGCTGGCAAAATGTTGTGAATAGTGGAAAATACAGCCTTTTCAAATTTTGTATACATTTTGTATTGCGCACGAGAAAGCCTACCACATTTGAGGCGAAAGTGGTAAACTCTCCCGTGCGTAACACAAAGGTATACAAAATTCGCAAAGTGGGGCCTGTGAACAGGCACTGCTTGCACCCCTGAGTAAAAACTCTGTACATCTCCACTCTGTGAAAGACTCTGTATAAAAACTGTAAGTAAAGTCAACGACTTAAATTTTAATAGTGTTCAGCCCCTTTTTCATTGACACGGTCAAAAAGCATTTGACACATGAAATTTGTCAAAGTAAAGGAGCTGTATCAGCGAATGTTATCTATTTTTATGTCAACTAAACTGTTTATTTGGCTGGACAGGGATATTTCTCTGAAAATAAATGACGCATGAGATGACGCTGTCGGAGCATTAAATTATGTTAAAGTATGAACAAAGCGTAGTCGTAGAAAATTATTTTTATTGTTTGTGAATGTTTTATATTATTGTATACTATTTTCTATTTACATAGTCATATAGTCATATCTAGAGATCATAAAAGCGAGCTAAACGCCGACCATACGCACTTTTATTGTATGTATTGACCGATAGCATTTCTTGGCAAAATGGAACAGTATTTGTTGGAAAAGGTGAAAAGTTGGCAATGAATACGCAAGTATAAAACACACACAATGCAAGCCTGTAACAGGCCTGGAATCCACTCGCTACAAATCCACGCCATATTCCTAATCCAGACAAATTTTCAGCGCTCAAGATTTAAGTTATTAGAAACAAAACACACCATATATTTTCTACGACGTTAAAAACTTGTCATATCGATCGAGAGGCACCTAATGAACAGATTGCCACCGGAAAACATTGAAGAATAGTTCTGTAAGTATCTTCAATCTACATATGTGTAGCTTTGTTAAACATTCTAATATTGCATGGTGCATTTTCCAAATGAGCGTGAAATTCCATATGAACGCTACACGTCGCTTTAATTAAGAAAATAAAAAACAAGAAAATGCAGAAATGTACTCAGCATGGAACAGGATAAAGGCAGAATAGAGTGCTCTTTCTTTAATCATAGGTTCTGGTTAGTATACCTTTTACTGACAAGCATTGACGTTTATAATATGTATTCTTGTTGCAGGTAACTCAAATCTTGAGAGAGCATGACTATAATACTATTCACAGTGTCTTTCATCTAGTTTTTACAGTATAGTTTACTGTTTAATATCCGTATATACAGGAAGTCATACGCAAATAGTAAAAATTACCTAAGCGATGTCACTCCTTGCCGTCACTCTTCCACCCTAAACTCGCTAAAGCCACGTTCGTTCTCATGTCTTGGGGCCATGCACTTGTTAAAAATCTAGTTAGCTTAACCCTGGTTTAGCGGCTGTATTGTTTGTCCACAAGCTTGGTAATATTGCCACAGAAACCTTGTCTGGATCAATCCCAGTTCTGGTTTCTGAAGTCTTCAGGCTTGTAGAATTACAGAAACTGAAAGAGTGGTTTAAACTTTAACCCAGGTTTAATGCTAACACAGCTTTGAACAATTGCCCCTGGTAGATAAAATATAGAGACCTTGAAATGTTAGCTGGTATAAGACCTCTATATTTTTCGCGATACCCACGCACACCCATACAGAAAGTTTAATACAAAACTTACTCGAACCCTAGAACGTTCTCAAAATACGAATGCCAAATGAGTAAGCGCTAGTTACGACAGTATTATAATACATATCATAGAACTCATCGTCACAGGAGGTTACCTTACTCTACTGCGTTTTTCGTACTTAATTTCGCACATACGTCAGTCTCAAAACTTTAACTTGTGTAAAAAGATTGGCATGTATACAGTTGGACAGCTTTGTCGGTTTCAAAAACCACCCCAGGACAACATATTTTGGATGAACCGATTTAAAGCTATTGCCTCAACGCATTTTAGTCCCTAGTCCTTAATTTTTCTACTGCATGGAATATACGAAATTTCAAATTACAAAAAGGAAAGAATGGACATGTTCTTCGACATCTGGTAGAGAAAATTTTGGCATGTAAAAGTTGAGTAGGACACTAGGAGCTACAACATGTTCTCTATTTTATGCATTTGACCGGCCAAAATAGCGGGACAACCAATTCAGCATTTCTATTGGCCAGAACCTGCATAATAAACATGCGTAACGCGACATGGGGACACAAACGTCAAAGGTTCTGAGTCGAGTGGTCCTTCTGTTTAATAACTATTCTGTGACATCGTCCACAACGTTTGTTCGATTTGAAACACTGATGTCTCACGCTTATATAATATTGCACAAACTTGTTGTAATATATGAAAATCTGAGTGCAATAAACGTATTCGAGTGCAATAGCTTTTATAGTTTTCACGTTACATTAAATCAAACAGTGGAAGCTCTCTCGAAACACTCGCTAGCAACTTAATGGATTGTTACAGCCTGTGCATGTTACATGGGTCAATTTGACTCGCGCGATTGCACATTCACTCGTACTCTAAACATTGCTTAATATGATTCATCTCTTAAAAAAGGCGTGCACGAAGAGTGTTAACGAGACACACAACTATATATAAATAGCACCCACCTAACTATATGTGAATTACATTGCAAGTTGCAAGTAAGATTGCCTCGTGCAACATGCTTTTCAGGTTGCAACTCTGATTGGTTATTGGAATTTTCAAAGTAATCAATTATGTCATAGGCTAACAACACGCTACATATGTCATATGCAGGACAGCATCTTACAAAATCAACCACTGCCTGCAATCAAGATGTCACAAGAAAACATCATTGCCTAGCGTATAATACACAATTATTGAATGAGATCGAGCTGGATATGAGGAATTATTAATGCATTCACTAATTGTTTTATTATTTTTTTAAAATATTTTAAACTCAGTTTAAACGCTTGCTTTGTAAGTGAGAAGACACCAAAAGCCGCATAAATTATAGCGTGACGTCAAATCTTGTTTAAAATACAACGAAATGAGTCATAATGTCGTATATTTGTTTTCAATATACGACGAAATGAGTCATAATGTCGTATATTTATTTTCAACCCCAAATTTGGGCAACTATCAAGCGGATATGACGATTTCACCTTTAGCTCTTAACTAATCATAAATCCTAAAATATTTTCAATAAATAATAATTATTCTTATTTTTCTTCAATTTGCCAGACATGTCGCCGTTAAAAAGCAATCTGTCATGCAGTTGTATACATGTCAATGTTTTTTTTTGTGACAGCGTTTGACACTTTTGTTTTGATCATTCTAATAGGAAAAAATAGAAAAAGTACTCGTGTGAAAGCTTTATTTGCTACAAAATATTCAATTACAATGTTCTTAACACGTCGAAAAAGCGAATATAATTTGCTAACTAATAATTTCTTTTCTGGTCGCTCCTGGCGACAAGATAGTATGCAAGTCAGATACGAGCATCATGAAATAATTTAATGTCCAAAGACAAGCTGTACATTTGTTACGTTGTTCATCACGAATGATTATCAATTTTGGTATTTAAATACGGTACTTAATTTCGGAGAAGAGTCTCTCGATGTTTGCGACTTTATTCCGCGAGGTGTTTTACAGTGGCGAAATTAAGTACGATAAGGCTTGGTATACTGACTTGTAGACCTATTAGAGTACCCAATTTATACATCACACCTTAATCTTGCTTGGAGTAAACTCTCATTTTTTACTGCATTTTCTTTGATTCATTTCAACACAATGAAGACAGCCAAACCACAAACACAGCGTCGTTTTCATTACCCAATAGTATTTTCAAACGATGCCATTATGTCACTCTGGAAGTTCATGTCAATTGACGCCGCTTTCTGGGTAGAGAAAAGAAAAAAAATCGTACTGCAAATTGAACACTTATGGAAAGAATAGTTTATCTTGTTCAAAGGGCTGACAAGCAAAAAAGGAAACCCGCATAAAAATTTCAGACAAACTATTAGAGAAAACATAAAGATGATTTAACTCAATTTAAAAGAGTTATGGGGGCATGCATACACTAGCACGATAACAATTTGAGTCAGTTTAAATGACACAAATGAATGCAAGAATATACATTTCATGCTGTGTGCACCTTTGGCACGACTGTGAACATCAAGGCCTGAATAATGTTAGTAAAACCCCGCACACATTCAAGTTATAGCCTAACAGGTTCTTATAACTGTGACATATTGTTCTTGTTAACGGCAATGTTTGTCTCTTTATACGGTGGGAAACAGATTCAGGTGGAAAAACACACGCAGCAGTCAAATTTGCATGTTCTGAGACAAATCTATAGCGAGGAAAACGTAATTCGTCAGCAATCTCCTATATCTATGGTTTTAATGTACGACGCAGTGAAGAATACTAAGTACTTACAGCTTGCCGCTTGCGTTTCTCCTCCTCGCGACGTCTTTGGATTTCCCTTTGACGTTGAGCTGCCGCATCCTCTGCACCACCGTCTACGAGATTGTCTTCCACGTTTCTACGGATAACATCAGACATGTTTCATTACTCGGTCATGAAATCAAACCAGTAGCGAAGCAAGCCCAACAATTTGGTCATGCTATCATTATTCATTTCTTTAGAAATCCTTATAGGGCATTACAAAGAAAATAGGTAATTACAAAGAAAATACCGAAAAAACTAACACTACGTTTAACATCATCTTATGTCGCACCAATTTATATTGAAATTGTGAACAGTAAAACGCGAGATGTCATTTAAAATAAAATAAAATTTGTCTTAAAAATAAAATCTGAATTTTTCGGTGTTCAATCAAAACCTGCATTGAACATCGGGCTTCCTCTTTAATATCCAGATTCCGCCAGATTCTTGGGACCACTTATGGCGTCTGAACAAGGAGTGCATTCGATGCTGTATCCGAGCTAACTAATATTCATGTAAAGCAGTTGATATTTAGTCAATATTTACCTATTTTGGGTCATCATTTGTGCCGGGACCATAAGTGTTCCCTCTTGGGAACTCGGGTGTTCGAGATCAAAAGTGGCCACATTTTTGTGGGGTATAGAAACTCTATCCAGGCTATCTATTTTCAGATCAATGTAATCTACCCACGACCGCGAGCAATTTCCAGCTGGTCAGTGCACTATATTCATACACAGCAGCTGGGAAATTTGCTGCGCAAGATCAAGTTTCAGCTGAAATCATTTTGGAGGAAAAGGCAGATTTTCTCGACCAAAAGTACAAAAATATCAATTAAATCAATCGACTAAACACACCAATAAATTGGATACGATTTTTCTCATTTGTTAAGTATACCTTTTCTCTTCTGTTGGTTGAGTATGCCTCTTCTCTTCTGTTTCTGCTCTTTGTTTTAATTGCTCTTCTTGAGCCTTTAACGCTTTCTCCTGGAAATTGTGAAGAAATGATTTAGAAAACCCTAATATTTGCATTCTCGTCACATCTTACGTTATCTTGTTTTGTTTCAATGTTGTTTGCTTCGGTACGTACACACTAAGCTTCTGTATAGTAAAGCGAGACAGTATACACCTTATCTGTAGATGTACCAATATAAATATGGGCAACCAAGATTTGAATGGGTTGCGGGTAGAGTTATTTTCTATTAAAATTTGCATTAATGGCTGTGCATATATACTCCTAATTACTGTATGTGTTCTTTCGCAATAGACTATAGTCTTTCCTAACAAGCAAAAAGGATATGAACAAACAGATAAACAATATAATGAACAATATGAAGCGTCCTCTGCCCGTTTACCGCGGGACTCGCGGCGTATCCTAACCTCTTTATTATTATCTTCAATATAACGCTGTTTGATACAAGGATTCTCGTGCTATTAAACCTAATCTTTATGGCTATAGTAAACAATATACAAATTCTGAAGATACAGGAGGTCTTGACAATATCATTCAAACAAGAAGTAAAATTGAAACTATAATGTGTGAAGACTGAACATTCTGTCAGTCGTTCACAAGATAAAGACAAGAGTGTGATTCCAATTAGACTTATCCAAAGCCTAATTTACACCAGAGTATTCGTCAACAAACTTCCAATATCAAGAAGAAATCCCTTACCCTTTCCAGTTTCTCCTGCGCTTGTTGTTGGAATTTCTTAAAACTGTTCTCCGTTGAAGCAGAACTGGAGACTGGTGTCGAATTAGGAACCCCAGGAGAACCTGCTGACCCCAACCCGAACCACGACGTTGGGCGGGCTTTCGAGTCCTGTGGAAACACATCATTTACATTACTGTAACCATACGCATTCCATCATTAAAGCGAGGTTCCAGTGAGGTTTAGAGGCAGTTTACATGAATCTGGATTGAATTTCGATCCCGAACGACACTTTATATTCAATTCGTTTTCAAATGAGAGATCGAGTTGAGGGTTGCAACATTGTAGTAAATAAAAATCTCATTCCTGATTGGAACTGGTTTCAGATGTTGCTCTCGATCATCTTAGCGTTTATAAAGATTTAAGTACGTGAATGACTCTTCCAATTTTGCAAACAATCTTTATTTTAGGAGTAATAAACGTCAATTTCATTCCGAATCTCAATTCCAGAGTGAAGTCTCGATCCACGTTTACACGATTCCGGGACGACATTTCATTCCACATCTAGTGTACAATCCGGAATGACAAATGGGAATGTACTCAATTCAGATTGAGCTGTAACGCAATCCAGATTCATGTAAACAAATATCGTTCAATCCCCTATGGTTGAACAAAAACAGAATGAGCTCGAGCCGGCAGAAACTAAATCAGGTTTTATGTAAACATCCACTAAGTCGAAACACGAGCAGCTCCATGTTGGCATTTTTGAAAAAACCACCTTTATTCAGATATTGAGTAAACTCATTCATACTAGCAGTAAACTAAAATTTACTATTCCGTGACCTTTGATCATCAGCAATGGCAAGGGCACATATAAATAAAACGACACATTTCTTGGTAAAAGAAGAATGAAAGTTTAAATAAAAAAGGACACTGTTTTCTACCTTTTTTCCACCATCTGGTTTAGACGCTAAAAACAAAGATATAATAGTTATTTATAATATTTAACAATTATTCGCCGAAGGCGAAGTGATTATTGGTTTTGAAAAAATGCCAACTAGTAAATAATGCCTTATATTTACTGGTCAAGCAACCAATCAAAATGCTTGAAAACCATTATTTACTAAAGAAATTATACTAAACATCCATAATCAAAAAACATAAACATTATGCTTATTATATAATTGTGTAGTCAGGTTACCAAAACATTAAATTAATAAATACGACGCTCACTGACTAATAATGTATTAAATCTTTCGCTAGCCAGACTGCTTAGCTTCCAGAAACATTAGACACCTAAAACACAATGATTATCAAAATTATGTGCTTACATTCCATACTGCAGTGTTTGCTACTTTTGATGAAGGCCTTGACTCCCAAGCTCAATACGGAGTACAATCTGAATATGAATATTAATGCCCAGCAAGTAATTCTAAATGCATACATATCAAACAGTTCAAGTTTATATTAAATTTAATTTGCTAACGTTTCGTCGCTACATCGCAACATCATTAGAGCTATATATATAAGGAATAAACATAAGTTGTATTTATATATACATGATCACTAAGTATTATATTACAAACGGTAAAAATTTAAAAAGAAGAGACGAATAGTAAAAGAGTTAGAAAAACAATATGTCAAAGTAAGAATTGAGTGATTAGATATTACCGGTATATCAAAATACCAGGTCAAGTTCAAGTGGGATTAGTGATTAAGATAGATTAAGTGGCATGGAGGAAATATTATTATTAAGGATATTCTGAGATTCACGTATACATGAGAGTTTCGTCCAAAACTGGAAATAAGCTTTCAGTCTCACAAATGTCGGCTGTTCTGACTCACCATCATCTCTCTGGACATAACATCTCTGACTCTGACTTTACTATACTAACGTCAGGCAACTCTAAGTTTGATCTTGAAATGCGTGAAAGTCTCCTCATTTCCAAATTAAAACCTATCCTTAATAATAATATTTCTTCCATGCCACTCAATCTATCTTAATCACTAATCCCACTTGAACTTGACCTGGGGCCGGTTGCATCAAAGGCGTTTAGCTTAAACGGTGGATAAGTGAAATTTAAAAATCACTTTTACACCTAGTACGGAACCGAAATTATGAGTTTAATAGAGTGAACATTTAGTTTTATATATAATTGTTCTTCTCAGATCAAATAACTTTAGCTGGTTTGTTTATACAACATGTAAACTTGTTTTCTATTTTTGACTTATCCTCCGTTTAAGCTAAACGCCTTTGATACAACCGGCCCCTGGTATTTTGATATACCGGTAATATCTAATCACTCAATTCTTACTTTGACATATTGTTTTTCTAACTCTTTTACTGTTCGTCCCTTCTTTTTAAATTTTTACCGTATGTAATATAATACTTAGTGATCATGTATATATAAATACATGCAACTTATGTTTATTCCTTATATATATAGCTCTGATGATGTTGCGATGTAGCGACGAAACGTTAGCAAATTAAATTTAATATAAACTTGAATTGTTTGATATGTATGCATTTAGAATTACTTGCTGGGCATTAATATTCATATTCAGATTACGTTTTCCACCTGGTGTTTCAATTGTCACTATTCTGAAACGGAGTACCATATTGTCCTGCCCTTGTCACACAGGATGGCTGGTCAAGGCCAAGATCTTCATCATACCATAACGATAGCTCACCAAGCGAATCTAAAGAGACACTTGACACAAGGTAGTTATATAGTCATGATGAACAATGACCAGAAGTACCGAATCATATCGTACGATACAAAGTGCAATATAATATGATATGATTCGGTATGATTCGGTATGATATGATACGATATGATTCGGTACTTCCGGTCATTGTTCATCAAGACTATATAACTACCTTGTGTCAAGTGTCTCTCTTCAGATTCGCTTGGTGAGCTATCGTTATGGTATGATGAAGATCTTGGCCTTAACCAGCCATCCTGTGTGACAAGGGCTGGACAATATGGTACTCCGTATTGAGCTTGGGAGTCAAGGCCTTCATCAAAAGTAGCAAACACTGCAGTATGGAATGTAAGCACATAATTTTGAAAATCATTGTGTTTTAGGTGTCTAATGTTTCTGGAAGCTAAGCAGTTTGGCTAGCGAAAGATTTAATACATTATTAGTCAGTGAGCGTCGCATTTATTAATTTAATGTTTTATTATCATTTATCTATTAAAATATTCCTCGTTTCTGATTGACTATCAGCGAACTGTGCAATTGTCATATCAACTCAATCGCCAACCATGCAAATATAGATTTTCACAATTCGCTTTTTCATAGATTTTCACAATTCGATTTTCGCAAAATGACGTCAAACAGTCAAAATGGAAAAAATGGTTAAAGTTACAAACTGTAAGTACCAAAAGGATAAAACAAAATATGGCACCGACTATTCGCATATTTTTGGGCAAAAAGTTAAAAATACACTAAAAATTAAACAAAGAAGACAGAGCATAAGAAGTTGCCATCTTTTTTGAAGAAATCAACACACGGGTCTGGAATGTAAATCTCTTGAAATATTTAAATAATCATTTTCGCGTGATATGATCAAGCAGTTTGCGTTATCAACAAACTTCAAACTACGACAGCAAACCCCTGGCTTGATAATTTTTCATATGTTAAACTATATTCAGTAATTGCTAAATATATTTACCTAGATTTGCCAAAGAATTGGGAAGTTCACCAACTGCGTATGATAATCCAGCACCTATGTATGTAAAGTTAAGCTCGGTTATTCCACAAAACATTAGGTTTGTATTCTTCGTGGTCAACTTAATATTGCAACAGCTTGGAAGGGGGGGGGGGGCGGTCATAAAAGATGCATAGGACTTTGGAGATTATTTATCGTCAAGCAAACTGTTTTATGGAGATTCCCTAATGTGACTGAAGATTTAAGAAGCATTAAAGAACTCTTTCTACAGTAATGAAGCAAATCCATATATGTTTGGGTGTACTGAAAAAACTAAAAATTGATATGAACATATCGATACTGAATCAATACCGATATTTTTGGGATATGGATATGGCTTGAATATGATGATAAATTCAAAGAAAAATACCTGGTTTAGTTGTGGACGGCTTAGGCATCGGGAGCATAAACCCTGCTTTGTCCTTTGATGTAGTTTTATTATCTTTCACTGTAGTTTTCTCCTTCAATACTTGGGACACCTTTTCCTTCACTACCGGAGTAGTGCTGGGTAATATTGACGATAACACACTAGAACTGTTCGTTGGTGTGTTTGAATCTGTAGATACCGTAGATTTTGAAATGTTTTCAGGTTTTGGAGGATCCACTGTGCGAGGGGTTATTGGTTTCGCGACGTTCTGAAGTTCAGGGTTTGGGGTAGGACGAAGTGGGGGCAGTTTAGGTAATGGTGCAGGAGCCGGGTTAGGTTTAGACGAGATCACAGCTGCAGCGGGTTTCTTTGGGGGAGGAGGAGGAGGAGGTATTGGTTTAAGTGCAGAGGATGGGGATGGTTTCGTAGGTTGAATTTTCTGGGTGGGAGGTGGTGGGGTGCTTACCTTTGGGGCTAAAATGGATAGAAATGTATCGTTAATCTTGAGATCGTAGGGTTGCCTTTTTGTTACGTACGTCTACAGTATTCGCAACATTTTTACCTGGTGTAGTTATCGGCGCCGACGATTTTTTTTCATCAACAGATTTTTTTGACTTCGTCTGAAAATCACGAAACATAATTTTAGTAAGTAGAAACGATATGCGAAAAATAGTTGTAGACAAATGGACAGAGATAATTTGGTCCACTACCTTGGAAGTTTCAGTCGTCTTTGCATTTGGTTTTGACGTCTCTAAAGGAAAAAAACAAATTTGGAATCATCTTCGCAGTACTTTTGGTGGAAAAAAACGCAAAAGTGGAACTAAGGACCGTTGTAAACGAGGCAATTTTTTGCTCACAAAGCAATTCTAAGAAGAATGTAAACCATATTCGTAGTTTTAACTTGAATATTGTTTGGTGAACGATAGACAATGAAAGAAATGAACTGGAAACGCGAGCTAAAGGGCCGATGATATCCGTGATACGGTCTGATACCCTTTACTTTGGAGTCCTGTAACTTAATTACGGGCCAGAACCTACCCCTGACGTTGCCTACTAGCCATAAAAATGGTGCAATTACCTTAGCCGTTTAAACACTGCGGCATACCAGAATGCACAATTGAATATAATTTGTGTACTCGCGTTTGTTTTAGAGTTAAAGGGCATTGGCAATAAAATTTTTTATTGTTTCATGTGAAAAAGCATGAAAAAGTAAGCCGATTGGCCGTTTACTGTAATGATAGTCTCTTTTAGTTCCGAGGTTATTTGCAAAAATGTACAAAATATAAACTGCTGATTCAGAAAAAATGTTGTGACGTCACTAGTTGGGTAAATAGGTTTAATAAATACATAAACGAGCATAGATCAGTTATTTTTCACTAAAACTCAATAAAATTTTGCACATGGATGATACTACATGACAAGACGAATCAAAAAACATTTTTAATTTTGTTGCCATGGTAACACTGTCGTCCACAGGCCCTGATACGAAACTTATATAACTTGTTATATTTATCCACGTGGATATTTCTCTCATTGAATTTTAGGGGACGACAGTAGGACTATAGCAACGACGTTAGAAATGTTTTTGATGTGTCTTGCAATGTAGTATCTGTGTACAAAAGTTTATTAAATTTGAGTTAATAATAACTGAGCTGTGCTCGTTTATGCCCTAATTAAACCTACTTACCCAATTAGTGACGTCACAACTTTCTCTGAATCAGCAGTTTATATTTTGTACATTTTTGCAAATAACCTCGGAACTAAAAGAGACTATCACTAGAGTAAACGGCCAATCAGCTTACTTTTTCATGCTCTTTCACGTAAAACAATAAAAATTTTCATTGTCAATGTCCTTTAAATTCTATTGTTGATGGATGAAAACGTCTTAATCGACGTTGCCGTTGCATGCTCAACTGTGTTTCCCATGGGAGGAAGCCACGTGCTGGACTAAGGGGAGTACCTTGAGAACAGCTACGACTTCCAGGATAACCTATTTCAAACAACTTCAAAACGGAAATTCTGGTGACTCTATTTATGATATATGAATTAGCGAGAACACTTGCGATGTAGCAAAGAAAAAACGCAGCAGCAATTTAGATATTGTCAGGGCGTAAAATAACGGCCAGTCACCGGTAATGATTGGCCTAACTTTCGATTTGACCTATTTAGTTTGAACGAAGCTGACCAAGGTCACATTTTCTAAATGATTTCTTGGTATTTAATCTTTTATTTGAATTAAAGTTGTCAAATATTTTGCCGATTGCTGCCAGTTTAGTAACTTGTATGAAGCTTGACATTGTACATTGTGTGAATGTACCCTTTAATTGCATTGTATCGTTATAGGCAGTCGAAGAAGAGCCACTACCCAAGATGGCGGATGCAGCAGGCGTGCGACAAGCTGGTCGCAGCACACTTGCATACATGGACAAATGAAATCATGTTATTGACATGAAGTAAACTGCATGTGTCAGTAGCAAATTTTATGACGTCGGAATGTCGTATAAGCGAATTTGCCCGGTCAGAAATGCTTATATGCAAAACCAAAGACGACATAAGAACAACGCAGAAATGATGCGGGCACCTCCATAAATGAATATTCAAGCCATTTTTACCTCATCATTGGCACCGATATGTAAAGCGGGTTATATCTAGGTTTAATTTATTTTTGAGTGCGTTTTCTTTGATGTACCGCGGGTTGTATATAGGTTATTTACCTCGAATAAATAATTACATCAAAGTTGTGGAAAAATCTCGACGCATCTCGACTTAAATTGTTTAAAGTCAAAAGACTCTGTTAGAAAACCTCTTCAAAAATAAATTAAGTTAGTTAAATACCTCGAAAGTTGGGATGTATGTCATATACAGCCCTCAGACGCTGCGCGTCCTCGGGGGTTGCATATGACATACAGGGGTTTGCCAAAAAAAAGAGCCCCCTTTAAAAATGGCTTACTTGGTTTATAATGACTATGAATAAAGAAAATGTTAACAAAAGTTGTGTTTTTGTACATACATAGGTACCTGTGTGTAAGTACAAACAATAATTGCAATTCTTACTCGAATGGGTGAAAAATAGGTGCATTTGGTTAGTTTTTAAAATAAATTCAAAATGGCGGTTTTAAATTGGAAACTTGCTAATGCATTTGAATTATTTCTTCAGCATGTGTCTTCTCTGCATTAATTGTTCATAAACTACAAGGTGGGATGTGTTGATAAATGCATGCAAATTATTACTTTCATGCGGAAATTTTTTTGTAGCTTTTTCCTCGACCATGAGGTAGACTTTTACTTCAAAAACCCTAATCCAGAAATCAAAAACCAAATGTTGATGATTGCTTGTTTCAAGACCCAGATTTTTTGTTAAAACAGCATTTGGATTACTCTATGTCTACATCAGGTACTGATATATTACACGATAGGTCAACCAACTGACTAAAACGTAAAGTATAAGTGTGGCCTTGGAGTTAACTCTGCTGATAATAGAAGCACCTGCCTAAATGAATCGCATTCTAGTTGCGCATTTTTTAAAGACACCATTGCGCACATGAAATAATTACATTACCTATTACGCTACAATGTGCTTTCACGTTTCGACCCACATTACTGAGTAATTTTTAATTTGGCCATCTTTAATTTGGTTTAAAACTCATTAAATGGATCTGTTAATATTTAAGAATTGCAATTAATGCTTGTTCTTACACACAGGTACCTATGAAGTACAAAAACACAACTTTTGTTAAAATTCTCCTTATTTATAGTCATTATAAACCAGGTAAGCCATTTTTGAAGGGGGCTCCTTTTTTTTGGCAACCCCCTGTACATCCCTCCTTCTCGGTATTTAATTCTAATTACGTTTAATAAATAATTCATCTAATTATTTGGGATAATCTCGAATTAAATTTTTAAAGTCGAAAGATTCTACTAGAAAACCTCCTCAAAAATAAATTAAGTAGGTTAAATACCTCGAAAGTCAGGATTTATGTCGCATAAAGCTCTCAGACGCCGCAGCGTCCTTGGGGTCTTCATATGATAAATCCCTCCTTCTCCGGAAGTCGCCTATACTTAGTTTCCAGTCTTTCCCCTCCACTCTGAAATACGATTGGCTTAGGGATTACGGTAAAGGATTTCAATGGACCAATTCATTTCGCGATTGTTTTAGTTTGTCACATAAAAACATAACCCAAATCAGTCTCTAGCACTTACACAACCTTCCCCAATGTAGGAAAATTAAGAAAAAAGGAACTGCTTATAACCGCGATAGAACGTCAGAACAATTAATCTAAGACCTCGGACGGTAGCGATGACCTTCATAAATGGATGCTGTACCATGCAGATGTGTTTGACCATCTCAATTCTATCGCTCTAAGGCCTTCGCAACAGTCAGGTATACAAGGGATTACGCTAGTCCTTCCCCCTCCCAATAAATTCATAAATGGTGTGATAAAAGTAGTTTTTCGGGTTTAAATTACGTTTTTATAATGCTTTGACAACACGGCTGGAGGGCGGGGTTTCCCTTCCACCCAGTAACGTAAAAACCGTCCCCTGTACCATGTTGCAAAATATGCTTTGAATGCTCACTTACAAATTCAACAAGGGGATCGGTAGCTGGCAAGCCATTTTATTAAAATATCCCGTTAGTAGAATCATACTAGTATACTATTGCAAATGCTGTAATTTGATTGGTTACTCTACTCGCTATCTATTCCTCGATAGATAGCGAGTAGCGAAACAATCATCTTCCTATAGAGATTTCTTTTAGAAAAATTGCTTAAAAATCAAATTTTTTGTTGAATATTCCATGTTTGACCTCTGATTCTACTAAAACAATTAGATTACTCGCTCTCGACTTCTATGCGGTGATAGTTGATTCGGGCTTCGCCCTCATCAACTATCACCGCATAGAAATCTCGAGCTCGTAATCTAATTGTTAATTAGTGTTTTGATGACGTCATGACTTGGACTGGTTCTTTTTTAGGACACCGTCATCGGGGTTGCTGGAGCTGCATATCTAACAGAACCACGATTTTCGAGTTCAAACCATGATAATAGAGAGTTACAGATTGACGTTCGGTTTTTAAACTTCAAACCCCAAACCGCAGTTAGAGGTTAGCGGTTTGACGTTTGACGTGAAAGTGAAAAAGCACTCCAGACTGATGTTTAGCGCAAACTGTAGATTAATATGTAAAGGCAACAATTACAATGCTCAAAATATTACATTTTTTGCCTCAGAAGTCAACAATAACTTAGCAACAGAGCAATAAGTATTCCTTGTTATTAATATACTAAGAAGTTTTTTCCACAATATCTTGAAGTAATCGGCTTACCTCTAGAAGCGTATACAGCCGTTCAAAACGTGAAGCAAAACGACAACAAAAACGGCGGGAAATAGATCACGTGATTATTAGCGGTTTGGCGTTCGACGTTCAGGCCAAAAAACGTCAATCTGTAACTCTCTAATACAACTGTGATTCCTTTAAATTGTTATAAAACTAAATTTTCTCCCACAATTTGTGAATTGCATTATCACGATCAGTTAAAAATCAAAATCACACAATGACTTCTTTGAAAAAAGATTTTGTAACTATCTTACGTCAAGATGATATTCAATCTTATTTGATACGAAAATAACACAACCACCAACATCATTCTGCGTAATGACTTCAAAAAGCTCATTTATTCCATAATGTAGATAATTTTACACATATTTTGCCAGGCATAAACGAACGTTAATCATAGCATGCACACATGCAAGTGCAGTTACGTTACATTCTTATACATAACAAAATAAGCAATGTCATAGACACTCGTTATGCAGTACAAAGTCGCAGGTTGTGTTATTCGCATATCCTATAAAGCTGAATATCTCGACAAGGAAGAAAGTTACAAAAATTCTACCAAAGAAGTTATATTGTCATTTTAACTGATCTTTGCAATGGAATCAACAAATGTTAGGCCGAATTTCGTGTCATAAGCACTTTAAGGTTGGTTAATTCTATCGTGTCGCAACTACGGTGGCCGACACTGTCACTGCGTTAATAACAATGAAAACACATTTCAAAATTCTCACAACACATTTCAAAACTCTCACAACACATTTAAAGATTCTCGCTACATATTTCAAAATTCTCAATACACATTTCAAAATTCTCAAATGTGTACCGGGATTTTGAAATGTGTACCGAGAATTTTGAAATGCGCAGTGGGAATTTTGACATGTGTAGTGGGAATTTCGAAACGTGTAGTGGAAATTTCGAAACGTGTAATGGGAATTTTGAAATGTGTTGCGAGAATTTTGAAATGTGTAGTGAGTTTTTGAAATGTGTAGCGAGAATTTTGAATTGTGTAGTGAGTTTTTGAGATGTGCAGTGGGAATTTTGAAATGTGCAGTGGGGGATTCTGAACTACGTTTTCATTCTTATTAACACAGTGACACGTGCATGTCGGCCACCGTACGCAACGGTCGTCAGATGTCAATAAAGATCTGAACTCAATGTCTGATATGAAAACAGCTCACACACGAAAAGATAGATCTAGACTATATGATCGAGAATGACTTTGCAGGAAAAGTGATGACCAATTCAAAATTAGGCTCAAGTAAACATTGCAACAAAGAGAGAGACTTGCAATTCGAAGTCCGGCCTATTGTAATCCAAAATGAAACTCGTGAAACTAGAGAGCGAGAGAGAGACAAAAGACACACACTGATCACAAAATATTTGTTTTTATTTATATTACAGTTCTACAAGCAGATTTCTACTGTCCAAGACAACGATGTCCCTGGCGTTTGCAAGTCAACACAAGTCGGAATGTATATTTACAGCGGTGAACCATCAACCATGAGGTAAGCGGGGGAAAGGGAGAGTTCCATTTTGCGATTACAATAACCCAGACATGTTTTGCACATTACCGTGTGTAGTGAAATAATTCTCGAGTAGGATGCATTGTAAAATAAGACACAAGCAAATATAGTTTTAAAACTGGATACAGTTATATGTGCTCTTTGTTTGTACAGGCTCTCGCGTGCTTTGACATACTATCAGAAAGTTAGGTGCGCCATTGCAATAAACGAATAATCTTAACAATACTATAGGCTATCTATAAAACGTTGTGGGTTAGAAGTCGCCAATGACTCGTCACAGTTAATAACAAGTCGCTGACGACTTATTCAAGTCACGGCTTATTTTCTGCCTGTAAAAAATATTCCCTAAGTCGCGCCAGATAAGATCGTCCTTCAATACACAAATCGCAGCGGCGCAATTTATATCTTTGAGACTCCATTCATTTATTTAGACCAGTTTTAGTATTATAAGATTATCCTACAACAATGGTGTTAGACATACATGTAAAAGAATGCTTTGCAACGCAGCAGCGAGGTTGGCAACGCAAGGCTGGCATATACTGTAGGTTTATGTCACTGATCACAGCGGGAATTTTCAATAGATAAATTGCTAGTTTAGTTTTGAAACATTTGTGGGGAATGTTTTACGAGAAATTGACTCAGTTTTGAACGCAGACAATTCCCGTAAGCATTTCCCAGAAATTTATCAAATCTTAGAATTTATCTAATCTTATGCGATCACAAAACTTTGACAGCGCAAACCAGCTTCAAATCAGGACAATGACCAAATTCCATAAAAATCGTTGTTCTAAACACATTAAGCATCCTTATGGGATCTTCTTCTACACGGAAAGGATTCCTTCGTTATCCCACTTTACTACAATGCATCCTACTAGAAATCAAGTCAATACTGGGCAATACACAAAACATGCTTGGCAACGCAAGGGAACTAAACGCTATTCACCGTTTTTGCAAATAAAAGTTAACACTTTCCTTCAACGGTTCATATCAAACTAAAGCGACCTATGGGTGGTTGTGGCGATGTGTATCTCACTGTTGTTCACGTGGTTTTATGCCATTAGGCACGTGAAAGACCAGTTTAGCCACGGGGTGACAACGTGAGCGTCACGTGTTAAACTTAGTCTAGTCACGTGATAATGGATATTTGAACGCGGTGGACAAGGTTTAGATAATCTTTAGCTACCTGCTTCGGAGTCGGAACTTTCCGAGCCAGATGAACTTGAGCCAGAACTTGAACCTGAACTGCTTCCTGTACCAGTACCACTGCTGCTGCTACTCTCACTAAGTCGAGACTGTCGTATGTCGTCACCGAGAATGTCCAATGCTGATTGATTTTCACCTGAAAAAAAGAAATAAAACAGGTTTTCATGGTGATATGTCAATTCTTAGTGGTTGTTAACACAATGTTTGCCCGTCATGTAACAATTCTAATGATATATATAAAAATGCTGGTCAATATTGGCGCAGTTATTCCTTAATCGAGTGCAAGAATCTTTAATCACTAAAACCCAGTCAAATTAGAGACAGAAAAACCTAAAATTCAATGTTTCCTTTTATACTATTAACAGGTAATAGTATGATTTCGAGTGTAATTTGGAAGTAACATGCAGGAGTGCATTTTCAGGGGTGCAATTTTGGCGTCATTAAAAAGCTCACTCGTGCATGCTATTTCCCATATTTCGCTCGACATCATACTATTACCCATATACAGGAAAGTAAATGTTTCTTTTCAGTGGTCGACAGGTTTTTCCTGGAAAAACTCGCCCATTTTGAAGCTGTACGCATTAATAGCCTAAAATTATTGGTGTTACTGTCGTGCGATAAATATTTTATCAATTCTTCTCCTAAACTTAATGAATTCATTTCATCAACTTCCGGTTATCCAGTTAGCCGATTAGACTTGACCCCAGAACATACTGACCAATCGCAAACACATATAAAGCAAACAGGAGGATGTTGAGGAAATTTCAAGAAAGTTAAAGCAATTATCTGTCAAATGACTTGATCAGCTTGAGGAAATGAATGGATACAGTAGTTTATAAACACTACTATTGCAACGACAGTAAATATTGGAGTGAAATACACAAATCTGATCGACTGCAAAGTCCAATGCAAAACAACTCGTGGAATAACTAGCAAGTTCAGTCCAAAGCAACCACAACAAACCACTCACATGTGATAACAAGGAAATTGTATGCTGGTTAATAAAATATTCATTATTTGCTTTGATGGCAGTAACAAGAAAATTTAGGTGAAATGGCGTCATTGTAAATGGTAATATGATATTCATCATTTACAGACTCGGGGCGAAAGTGATTCGGCGAAATTAATACCTAAAGTAATAATATCATTACTGTGGGTTAATATTTTGAAGAATCACCCGAGAGGAGGGTCTATAAATGGTATATTACACTGAAAATTTGAACATGCGATACTAGTTTGAGTAATATTGAGTCAGAAATTTAAAAAATTTGAAATTTCGAATTTGAATTTGAGGTATAATACTATAATATATACCTTTGGCACTTTTAGAAGGTTTTTTCGTGGCAGATCCTCCCGTCAATTGGCCACTAACATCCTGTCAGAGTAAAAGTACACATGTTAGGTCACTGTTGAGCTAAATATGGGCACTGCCTGAAACTGGATCCTGATAGCGATAATAACAAGATTTTCTTTCAACATTAAGCTTTACAAACCTCCAATCTTTTTTCTAATTCCTGTCTTCTTTTTGCATTCTCCTGATCTCTTTCCTCTTGAGATTTCGCTTTCTTAACCGCTAAATATACGAACATCAGGTTTCAGCATGGATTGCAAACGCATTAAAATATTCAACATCCAAGTATGCCAACAAATGCTAACACTCCTTGCGAACAACTTGATCGATGTTCTCAACAACTTATTGTACGTTGTCCTTTACAACAATTTCTACAATGTTCTGCTGCCCCAGTCAACAACTGTTGTCAACAACCATTGTTCACGGTCAACAATCATTGTTCAATCATTGTTGACAACCATCAACAAGCTTGTTTCATCAACTATTGTCGGCTCTTGTTCCAACAACATTGTAGCAACTATTGTTCTTTATCAATATAGAACAACTATTGATTGAACATTATATTCATCAACATTGTCAATACTCATCAACATTGTCATGGTTGTTGGATTAATATTAAAGAGGTTCAGATTTGACTTCCACTAACACTACTACTACCTTATCCCGATTTTCAAGCAATATGATTGGTCAGTTAGGTAGACCAAGCTCATCTGATTAGCTGAAAGATTGATTAAGGTAGTGGTAGCGGAAGTCAAACCTGAACCTCTCTATTGTTCGCAGTTGACGAAATTCAACATCGAAAGTCTATTGATCGAACAATGCTCAGCAACGTAAACTGTCATAATCAGTGTAAAATCCCAACCTCCTGAGCTTCCTACGTCACTGTCATTGTTTACTTGAATGGCTCACCTGGTGCTTTATGCTTCTTCCTTAAACACGCCTGCACGTATTCTTCAAGTTTTCTCAAAGTGGACGGTTTTAATGTTTCAAAGTCGATTTCGATTTCGTCCGGATTGGAATCTTGTAGCGTTGGTTCTCGAGTCTGGATGATGGTCACGACTCGGCCTAGTTTATCACCTGAGAAAATAAAACGACATTCCATGGTTAACCTGTTACTATCATGCAGGTAACCGCCAGATACAAGCCATGAAAGCATTGTGCAATCGGACAGGTTCTCTATGAATCCGGATTGAACTTCAAATTGAGTTTCAATCACGAACGACACTTAAGTGGACGAATGAAACTTCTCATTTTTCAAACAATGACAGTCATAATGTCAATTTCGGTCCGAGTTTCATTCCGGAGTGGAACCTCGATCCAGATCAAGGATTGGATCGGGAATAAAAAAATTAATGAGCTCAATCTGGAATGAGCTGCAGCTCACTCCGGACATATGATTCAATCCCGTACGGTTTCAGCAGAACCGGAATCAGTTCCATCCGCATTCATGTAATCAGATTAGTAGAGACAACAATATAGCGGCTAACAAATTGTCAAGTCTCGGCTTACACAATTTAGATGAATTTCAGTTTATGTATGAGACGAAAACGAAAAATAATGACCCTTGGTATTCGCAGGTAACCCCTCCACGCGAAGAAGCTGTTTCGTCACACTAACCAGGTAGTTTATTGATATCCAAAGAAAGCTGCCGCTTTTCATCATACGTCATCGCTTTGGAATCTTCCTCATCTTCACTTTCAATTTCTTTCTTGTTCTTTTGAGCAAGTCTACAAACAAAACATAAGTAAATCAAAGAGAGATGTCATTGGGGTGGGTGCATGTTGCGCCCTACCCTTTGTCCTGAGGCATAGCTCTTTACTCTTACTTGTAAAAATATTTTTATTGTCTTTGTGGTCCTAGAAAATGAAATATTTCATGCAGCCCTGGGTTTTATCGTCATGTTTCGTGCGCGAATGTATCGTTGTTCGATGTGATCACTAATCTAACAGACTAAGATTGGGATTAAACAACGATGTATTTGTGCCCAAAACATGAAGACACAACCGACGTCAACTTACTTGCTTTTCGACGAGCGTTTAGACGCAGACTTGCCGCTAGATTTTTGCCCTGACTTCGTTGTTTGTTTTTGTTCCTTGTGTGCTTTATGATCTTTAGCTTTCGTCTTTCGCGCCGTCGAGCTTTTCGACACGGCATCCTTGGGTTTTTTCTTCCTACTCGTATCCTTCTCCGGTTTCTTCGCCTTCTTGGTTTTCCCAATTGCATTTCTTTCTGTCAACTTACTGAGCTGCTCTGTCACTGACATCAACTGAAGGAAAGGGGACAGTTGTGATGTTAGTGCTGAATATTTCAGTGCTCTTTTCAATGCCTTTGACAAAATTTTATTCATCTTTTATAAGCAGTTGTACTGGAGACGACCGCTTTCTCAATAAAGTGAATTGCTGATTGACTCTATTCCCCTTCTCTCCTCATACGGCACACACACATTCACACGGCAGAGCAATATTAAAATAACAAAGTTTTCTTTTCAAATAGACGCCCCCGCCCCTACTATAATAAGTTCATATCAAAGAGTCACACATTTTGGAACGGCATATGTTCGCATTTGATCACATTCTAAAATGGCGTTACACTGCATGTAGACTTTAAATTTCAGAATCAACAAAGTGGTGTTGTTTATTGACAATTCTCACAAATTGCTTGCTGTTGTACATGATACAGATAGCAGCACAATGCATGTTCGTGACGTGACAAGTTCTGACATGACGTGACAAGTTCTGACATGACGTGACAAGTTCTGACATGACGTGACATGTTCTAAATATCGTTATATCTCAAGCAAAACATGCGTTTATAGCTTTGCTTCCGGCTTGTTTAAGAGCTTTTTCTTTTTCCTCGGTTCAATGATTATTTGTGTATTTCAGCCAATCGGCAATCACGTAAACAAGAATCTACTACAAGCGCCTGTTTTAAGATGCATGCGATGATAAATTGTTACCACAACATTATATTTTAGTATGTACATCCGCTATCTTTTTCGTAAAGCTAATCATGGCACAACAAAACATACATGATGAAAAAACATACCTGCCGCTGTAATGAATCAATTTTCTGTCTTGCATCCTCACCCTCCGACTGCGGGTCTTCCTCCTCAGATTCATAACTATGTCCAGACTCCCCCTGTTCTTCATCAGAGGAACCAGCCCCTGTCTCTGTATCTTGTGACGCTGACGAAGGTTGTTCAGGGGGAGGTGGTTCATCTGGCATCTTTGCATACCTCATTTCAAATACATCCTGCAACAATACGATACAACGACGTATTTAGATTACTTATACTGAACTATTTCTTTTACCCTGCGAAAAAATATTTCGCTGACCTCGTGTACATGACAGTGAGTCAATGTAAAATTTTAGATTATTACATAGCACTATAAATACAGTTTTTAGCATTCAGTTTGCGGTGAGCTAAGAGTCAACGTGCGGTATTTCGTGCTCGAGGTTCTGATTTCGAATCCCAAGCCTCGTTCTTTTTATTATTTTTTTCTTCAACTAAAAAGAGCATCTTAAAATTAGTAAACTCGCAAAGTTTGGTGGCGAAATGTTGTAAAATGTAGTAAAGAAAAATGACAGGGCGAATTTTGTATATAGTTGTATTACGCACGCGAGAGCCTGGAACATTCATCTCAAATGCGGTAGACTTTCGTGTGTGTAATACAAATATATACAAAATTTCCAAACTTTGTATCGCTATATTTTCCTAATCTCAAGATGAACTTTTAGATGTGACGAAAGATTTTGATCATATTGCCTGGATCAAAATTTAGTCTATCATAGGAATTGTCTATTTGAAGTCTTCACTATCCCCCTCCCTCCCTGTGCACCCCAGTTGCACATAATTGACTATACATTCTTTGATACACCACATACTCTATACATGAACAACCCTGTTTTCATGACTCCTCGAGTACGTGTTTGAGCACAGTGCTTATCAGGGGAGTCTGAAATACTGGTAATCAAGACTTTACCTGCAATTTTCTTCCCATCTTCACAACATCATGGTCAGGAGGATTGTACTTATAACAGTTTGTAAAGATCATGCGAACATCAGACGCAAACTGTGACGGGCTATCGTAGTCTCGATTCTCCAGTTTATTCTGAAATGAATAACAACAGTTTAGGAGAGCTTCAGTACTTCCCATTATCTGCTGATGTAGCCTGAGTCGAATAACAAAGGTAAAAAATATCAGAAATTTTATCTCAATTTTGCAAAAAATTTCACAGACAGCAAAATTAGCTCTGTTACTCAAGCAATTAGATCCAAATTTTGGGAAACAATTCCATAGGCATTTTTGAGTTTTGACAATTAAATATCAAATATTTTATAAAATGTAAAAGTGAAATATTTTCTGGGAACCCTAAAATTTTCTGGGTGCAAAAGAGGACACACACACATCATTTACCTTAACAGTAGTAAGATCCATAGGTGTCTTGATGATTGTGAAGTAATCATGAAGTCCCAGTCCCTCAGCATCCACTGGGTAGTAAAATGGCCAAGCATATTCCTACAGAGTGGATACAACATATCAATCACTGTTATACAGTGAAATGAAAGTTGAATATCTCTATCTACTGGACAGTGACTTTTCAAATATTCTAAATATGTTGAGTAACTGGAAAAACTCATATGAATTAAGGTGGCTTGACACAGTAAAACAGTATGAAATTTGAGCATGTCAAAGTAAATATTTGAAAGCTATATCAAATCACCTTAAAGTTAAGCATTTTTGAGCTAAAGTCACGTTTTATCACTTGAAAGTTACCACAGTCTGAATAAGTGAAACTCATCTCAATGAGGTTCACTTATTCAGTCTGTGGTAGATTGTTTCATCTTATATTTGATCAGAATGTTTGCCAACACCACTGCTTGCTTTTACTTACATAGTGCTTTTTAGAATACAGCTCTCTCATAATAGCACCACAGTATTTCATTTGCTCTGTCAATGGCTTCTTTTTAGAACGATGCTACCAAACAGAAATAAATGCATAAACCGACAGTTTATTACGGCAGGGGGGACTATGTGATATTAGTATAAATTTCCAGGTGACTATTGATTTTCCTGCATTCTGATTGGTCAAGATTCACTGTCTCTGAAGTGATAGTCACTGACCAGTGACTATAGCTTTTTGAATTTTGCTTTTTTATACAGTACTGAATAAAAAGTGAATTTTTGTAAAGTTTAGCGGATTATTATTAGTAGACACCTGGAAATTTATACTAAAACAATTAGTCGCCTCAGGCTCGGTGATTACATGCCTATATTCACTTCGCCTTGAATAGTGGCTTGAAAAGTGAATATAGGCTTGTAATCACCTCGCCTTCGGCGACTAATTGTTAAATAGAGGCGGTAGTTACTAAAAAGATGGGTAGATTAAATTCAAAAAAAAGGATGTGCAAAACACTGGCATAAAAACTCATTAACAGGGGGTGCACCATCGGTTTTCAAACCAAAAATGAAAAGTGGCATGCATATAAAGTTATATCAACAATCATGATTCAGTCATTGTTCAACTATTGATCAAACAATTCTTATCAACATTCTCAATTCAACAAGTACAGTGGGGTCCAGTTGACTGCAACACAACAAGTGTTTGCAACTCACGTGTGACCATATTAATATGACTTTCCAAAGAAATGTCACTGTTTTCTGCACATTCTGGCATATAATCAGAATAACAGGCAGAATAAATGTTTATTTTTGTTGAATTGTTGTGTAGACATACTTATATTTTCAAATGAGACAGAACTTAAAAACCAATGAGCCACACATAGAACGTTTGATCCAACCCCTCAAAAGCTGTTTGACGGGTCTGACATCATTTGACACTGGAAAACTTATACTTTTCCAGTCAACTGGAGTAACATTGAAGATTTGTTCTAAATTTTAGATGATAACAAGTATTACCTGGTTAGGCAACTCTGGCAGCTCTCGTATTGGCTTCTTGATCGGCCTTGTTGAACCACGTCGTGCCGGAATCTTGGCAGCTTTGCTTACAGGAGGTTGTTCAGAAGGAAGGTTACCAGGTGTTGTTGTGTCAGCTTTACGTTTCTTCGTTTTGGAAGAAGGAACTGTGGATGCCTGTGGAATCATGTTGGGTGTGGTCGAGGTGGAGGTGACCACGGCAGAGATGCGAGGTGGTGAAACAATGCTTGGTGTTTGCTTTATAACTTCTGATGTCTCGACTTTGACAGATGGTGCTACATCCTTCTTCAACTGTGGAGCAGAGATCACAGAGGGTGTACTATCCGCCAGTGCCACTGTAATTAAAAAAAATACAATGTAATTAAAAAGACCTTGGTGAGTCTTTACAAATCAAAATTCCCACTATTCCAAATACAATAACATGCCTGACGGAATAGTAATTCTTGATGATCAATGGTATTCCCCTTTGAATAGTTGGAAAAGTTGTGGTATCAAATATGACTGACTACCAACTATTGACGAACAAGAGCTTTTTTCTCAAATTTTCACAAGTCTCGAGAAAAGTTCATGAAAACAAAACTCTGCATAAATGAGCTCTCAGAAACAGTACATTTAGGAATAGTGGGAAAATCTACTGTTTCAGCTGTATAGTGAACAAAAATTTAAATTTTGACCCCTGATCTAGGCACAACAGCATAGAACAGACTAGAACATAAGCCAATCCAAGATTTTTTGTTTTTAGGTTTACCTGCATATCCCCCCAACAGCATATCCCAATAACTGTGGCACATATTACCTAACCAGCCAACCCTGAATGCTTTCTTTGTGGGAGAAAACTGAAGAACCTGAGGAAACTCACGACCTTCATGAGTGTTGACTTACCGGTACTGTATAATGTTTCACATGAGGACTGGTTTCAAGTTGCACTGAGATTCCCCTACACAGCCAGAAATGCCAAAGACTTCATGCAAGTTTTTGATTTTACCAGCTTGATCAAAGTTGTCATCAAGCCTGCTAGCTTTATCAAGTTGCATCAAGTGTGTAGAAATCAGACTTGATCATCTTGCTGTTTAAGCAAATAAGCAATGCGCATCACATTTGTGGATACAAAATCAGTCTTGTTATCGTTAACCCAGAGTACGTGATGCTGGTATCAGCTTGATGACTACTTTTGCATTTTTGGCTGTGTACTGAGAATCAAACGTGCAACCCTAAAGTTGAGAGCCAAGTGACTTCACTACTTCACATGGTAGCAAATGTGCCCATTAGATTGCTGCAAATCAATCCAAACTGGAATCTGATCAGATTTCAGGTGCCAGTTGTACAAAAGGTGGTTAATGCATATAATGCTTTAAGGCATAAAAACAATGTGGAAGGCATAAAAACAATGTGGAAGGCATAAAAACAATGTGGAAGGCATAAAAACAATGTGGAAGGCATAAAAACAATGTGGAAGGCATAAAAACAATGTGGAAGGCATAAAAACAATGTGGAAGGCATAAAAACAATGTGGAAGGCATAAAAACAATGTGGAAGGCATAAAAACAATGTGGAAGGCATAAAAACAATGACACTCAGGACACTGCACTAGAAGGATAAAAAAATGAGACTTTTGTATAAGACTAGACTTTAATATAACCAATGCCAGTTGCTTAACATGTTCAGAGTTATAAAAAAATCACTATCTCATGGATAGTGCTATTCACCTTAACCTGCCCCGAATACATAATATTTGATTCAGATTAGATCAGAAAAAATATTTTCATGGATGGATTGGAAATGACCAGTCACTTGTGAAAACTAATGTTGCATGTTTATGTTTTTACTACAATAATTAGACATTTATATTATAGTATGTCTATAAGTGGAGCCACTTAGACAACACTGTTGTTACTATGCCAACACTTGCATATAGTCTACCCCTATCATTGATAGCAAGGTTTATATATGGATGCATGGCTGTGTGAAAGCTAAGTACAGGCTGTGTATCAGTGTATGACTATTACAGCTTATGATAATAGTTACCTCGTTGGCCTTTCAAATTTTATGCTTATCACTAGAATCCTTGTTGAGAAGTTGATGTTGTTTTAATTTGTGCTGATTGGTTAATGTGCTATTTTGAGTGATTTTCTATTTTTGTTCTTGGTATGCACTGTCTAAGCATGTCCACTTACAGTATAGTAGACACACTGTTTAGAATAGTTGATAAAAATCAAACAGATTTTATTTTGATCAAACAAAATTTGGATTGATTTCAACTAGATAATTGTAAGCCTCCAATCTGATATAGCACCTGCCTCTGCAACCCACACAATTGTAGGTTGCTTTTTCAAAATGTTCCTATATGCACGTAACTTCAATCATATATATATATATATATATATATATATATATATATATATATATATATATATATATATATATATATATATATATATATATATATATATATATATATATATATATATATATATATATATATATATATATATATATATATATATATATATATATATATACATATATATATATATATATATATATACATATATATATATATATACATATATATATATATATATATATATATATATATATATATATATATATATATATATATATATATATATATATATATATATAGCTATATATATCTATATATATATATATATATAGCTATATATATATATAGCTATATCACCTTTACAAACAAAGTAAATCACTTTGAGAAGGGAAGATATTGCATTTAGACACCAAAATATCATTTCCAAAAACAGAATCTCACATAAGACCTAAAATAACCTACTCCTGACCTGTTGTTTTCTCCATCAGTTTAGGAATTCTCTTAGATTTCTTCGCTTCAACTGGTATAGCTGGTGTTTTAGGAGCACCTGGCCTTTTCTTTGCATTCAAATCAATTTTAGTCTCCTAGAAAACCAAATGTTAAGTTTAGTGTTTTTTTGAATTACTATAATTAGGCTTCAAAATGTTAAAGCCAAGGCTTACTGGGTCAACATTTCCTGGTTTAGTCAAGTTTTAACAATATAAACTTTATTTCATTCAATTAAGTAAGAAATTACCTCGGGGGGCATATTATCCAATTTTTCTCTGAATGCTTTTTCTAATGCCTCGCACATCAGCACAACATCCTAAAAATCAAACAAGGATACACAATGAAGTTAGGATCTCACACATGACTACTGACTATAAACTGCAATAAACCACTAGCAAGCATACAAAAAGCTGGATGTCAAAATTAGTTTTTTTTTCATGGCAAGTATTGTACATTATTCAGTTAGCATTCTGCACTACCGGTCACTGATCTGTCGGCAATATAGGACAGTTCTGGTAACTACATACTTGCATTTAGAATTCATGCTACATGTGCTTGTAGGATGTTTAGGAATCACAGTGGACAGTAATCACTAGCAGTGTCATGCACTGCTGTCAAAGTGTTAGGCAGTGATGGCATTTATGTTGTAAATCGTATAACTTGCTCATTGCAAGACTAGCTGTAATTGTAATATGATAGTTTATTCATTTTACTCTCTCTATGCTAATTACTGAAATTACTGTGTCTCACTTTGTTTATGCTATTGTTTATTGCTTTATGAAGAAAATAACACATCCCTCCCCTGGTAAATACATCCTTGTTCTTTCTGAACATGCCAGTAATTTTTGCTTAATTTTTTCCCAACACATGGGCTCAAGTTTTCCACTGGCTGCTTATGAATAATTGGAACAGGGTTGCCAGATCACTGCATTTTTGAGGCCAAATCGTCATTAGTGTAGTCAAGTAAACAAAGAAAACAAAAGGCAAGTACAAAGAAAAACAAAGAGCATTGTTGAAGATTTGGCCTCAAAAATGCAGTGATCTGGCAACCCTGAATTGGAACTTTGCATCCTATTATCTTGCAGTTAAAAGAGTAGTGTCACCACTGGAAAATCTATTCCCAGGTAGCTCAGTAACTGATGGCAAATATATTTTTGATTCAATAACAATGTGAATATTTGTACTTATTGGTATTTATGCCTGTGTAATGACTATTACTCAGTCTACAACAGTATTGATTATGTAGGGTCAGGTTGCGATGCATCACGTTTACATCACGTACATACATTTTCCTAAGGTTGGAAAGCAAATGCCTAAATTGCACACATTGCCCTGGAAAAATGGTGCAAAAATTAAACAAGTATGCTTAAAAACATACTTTAAAAATTAAGCTCTGATAACTTTACTAAACAGCCAGCCACTTTTTTGGTTGAAAATAACACTGAAAATAGAGAAAAATTCCCAAAGTTTTTAACATTTTGTTGAATTTGTGAACCAAATATATATTTACCATCAATTGCTGGGCTACCTAGGATCTATTCTGCATATTACAAAATTAAAGATTGTTTGTAAAAATTTACATCTTTGCATTTCATAGACTGCTAAATATATATTGTTTCGGGTAATTTAAAACACTAACTATGTATTTAAAATATCTTATGATGAATTTGTTATTTTGTAGCTAATCATAAGTAGTATCACCATTTGCAAATTGTTTCTATGCATTGCAAACTTTTAAAAAGAATTAAAATCTTTGCATTTCATATTGACTGCTAAATATTTTTTCAGGTAATCCGGAACACTAATCATACATTTCAAATATTTATGATGAATTTATTAATCTTGCAGTTAAATGAGCAGTGTAACCATAAATTTGCACAGCAAGTCAAGATTGCAGGCAGCCATGAAGCAATGCTGGCTAAAAATGAAAACAGGACTTAATAAAAACACCAAAAACGCAGAACAGTTGAGCTAAATCCGACATATTTATTAACATTAGTAATATATTTACTTTACCCTGACTAGAATTTTGGTATTTCATACACTTTCTTACCATTGTAACTGCCTTAACAAGCTTAAAGATTACACCTTGATTTTATCAGGGTGCATGGTAAGGGGTGCACATCTTCCAAATTAGTTCTGATAATGCAAAGGTAAGATGCAATACACAAAATTTAATTCAAAATCTAGTAAAATTTTGTAATCAACTTGTGCATTTTACACAGTAAAGCCTTTTGCTTAGATAACAATCACACCTTTACACTTAATTTTACTCTACTCAAGTGATTCATACAAAGTACATGCGACGTCAAAACATACTACAATAGAACAAGAAACGAATCACATCATCATATGATACTGACATCATTCTGGTGTAGCAAGCAAAGTCTAAAGTACCAAAACTTTGTACCCATGATGCACATGTGCAATACATCATTCATTGCATGATACTTCACAATCCTCAGACCATAAACTGGCTGAAAACCATCCCCGGCTCATGTAAGTGGGGCCGCGAGTGCAGTCTGAACCACTGTATCTCCTCGTGAACCTACCCAACCTCCCACAGTATTTTTATAAAAATTTGGCATTGAATGAGATTCAAAGCATGAGTGTTGATGGTCAAATCCAAGCAAGAGTAGCAAGCTCTCCAATCTCATTTGCCAGTTTTCCAGGGTGCTACTTTACAAGAGCATTCCTTTACAAAAAAGGTAAGAACAAATGATCCGCAATTTATGGAGACAACATACCAAAAGATTACAATATACACCAAAAGACCTCACAAATATTGTTTATAAAAACCTGGACGTTTAGCTTGGTTCACACGCGCAAAATAACTGGAAGAATGAATCAATCAGTGCTCCAAAAGAGGTGCTAGATACATACATACCTCGCCTGGCTTATTGTAGGTATAACAGTTATTGAACATAGTATTAAAATCTTCAATGCACTCCTTAGCACAGGAATACACATTTTTCTCCAATTTCTTCTTTATTTTACCCATGTCCATAGGATGTTTGATAATATCATAATAATCCTAATAAAAACACTCACATTTAGTAAATAGTACGGAGTTTCACGGCAAGTTTAAGAACTCAATATCAATTTACCGGCAAGTTCAACTTGACAGCATCGACAGCGTCCAAAAATGGCCATGCCATACGATGGCGCCATAACGATTTTACTAAAATTCGCTGTAAATATTGCAGTTGGTTTGTCGTATGAAACTGTTTTGGCGCCGTTTCCACCTCTTTCTCGCCAGTCTGTTGTTGATTCCTCTAGAAACAACCAAATACATTCTATAGCCATCCGCTCACATGATCGCGGCCCGCCAAGCATATTAAAATGGCGTTCACACTTATGTATAAAGTGAAGGAGTAAAATTGTAAAAGAAATAAACTTTAATACCGAGTTAGGCTGCTCGAATCCATCGTATTTATTTGACAGCTTTCTTACACGTTTTCCCAGTCCATCAGATGAATCCGGAGAATGTACTGACGACGTTAATTCATGACTTGAAGAAACGGGGTTGTCAGAAGTAATACAGACGTTTTGCCTATAGGACAGCACAAACGAAAGTTTACCAAAAACTCGTTTCTTAAAGCACATAAACGCCTTAATTTCACACACAAATATGCACAAGAGTAAAATATGTATTTTAATGATATTTCAGAGGGTAATACATCGGTCACAACCGAGATATTTCGGGCTAGTTCGGGACGCATCACAAGCACGTCTGTCCACACGAAATGGCGGCAATAATTACAAATTTGCAGATAAAAATATGACACATCCCTGCAAGTTTGACGACCAAAATGCCATAAACCAAAAGAAAATTGTTCAAAAAACATCTTCCGTACCCTTTTGTTACCAGATGGCTTGTGCTTTCCATCCAGGGCGACGGATTCCTTCATAGCACACACGTTTTTCTTGACATGGCGATCGTCCTTCGAGCAGGGCTTGCCTATATGCTTATATATCAAGTCTTCCATTCACCCCCAGCAGCGCCATTTTATATTAACGTCATATCACGTGACATCATAGATTCTGAAACTACACGATTGCATCATACATTCCCATGGTTTCATACATTGATAAGTACATATCAATGGTTGCATAACAATTCCCAATGCAGTGACTAAATATAATTTTACCAAAAAAAAACCCCAGCTGCTGAAAAGCGCATCATAAAATTAGTAAAACTTGCAAACTTTGGTCGCAAAGGCTTTTCCCGTGCGTAATCTAGTGCGTAATACAAGCATATGCAAAACTCGCAAATTTTTTGTTGTGTACAACATTTTGCCACCAAATTAAACTTTGTAATTTTACTGATTTTAAGACGCTACTTTTATTTAAGATGATTTTAAGAGCGGCCGCGGCGAGTGGGTCACTGATGTGTTACTACTCCACTACATGACGTCCACTATATCTATACTGAACAGACAACGTCAAAATGCTATCCATTTGTTTTGTGTAACATAAAGTTAAAAAATTTTGGCCAAGCTAGCCCAGAAAAGAACGCAACGGGTTGCCGAAACCTCTGAAATGACTGTGACTGGCTTGTCGCTGAAATTGCGTCAGGCTTCCTCTTGCCGATCACGACCAATGAAAAGCCAGAATGAACTCTGATTGTCATTTAACAAATAGATTTCATTTTTGCGTGCGTCTGTACTGTAATAGATCATAGATGACGTCATAGCGTGAGAAGAACAAAAAAGTACGCACGAGATGCAGTCGAGTGCGAGACTTTTTGTTCTTCACACGCTGTGGCGTCATCTGTGATCTATTACAGTACAGAAGCACAAAAAATTAAATCTATTTGTTTTATATTATAATAAAGTTGACAAAAATCATGCGAAGACCTGCGAAATAAATCAGCTAAATTAGATCACGCCATCAGCTGACGTCATCCGTGCGTGTGTACTCTAATAACACACAGCTCGCGACCAATGAAAATGCAGAATGAACACGTATTATTATATGAATAATAATATCTGCTTCGGAACATTTTAAAAACAAAACACAAAAAATGAAATAATAATCTCATTGCTCAACTATTTTTTATTTCTATTACTTATTATACTATGTCAATTTCACAAGATTGAACAGTTTTAACCTACACAAGTACCAAAGGCCGGGTTGCAGGCCCGCATTACTGGCTCGTCTATACCAGTACATCGCATGAAAAAATCGCATTTTCTTGATAGCGCTGTATAACCTAGGAACAACCTGTCTTTGTCACTTCCCAGGCAAAGAAAGACAATGGAAAATTCCGTTACGCGCACAAAATTGCGCCCAGTGGTGAACAGGCTTAATATACATACAGATTCCCGCCAAACTGTTTGTTCACAAAACACAATTAGTTGTTAGTATTTGTCCTTTCTTCCCTGAATTGAATCTATCTTGATGCTTGATTGTGAAGGTAGTTTGTTCACGGTAACCAGGTGTAATAATGATGTTACAAAGCGATCTAATTGCATTCACGACCGACGCGTTTCGACACTCCGGTATAAACGTTTCGTCAAAACGTTGGATCGTGAACGCAATTCCATTTGACTCTGCATTTATTTGAACATGCAAAATAAGAACCGAAAAACTCAGAGAAAATATAACAATTAACATATCGAAACATTGAGCAAACTTTCAATTGTGTTAACCTTAACATTTAGTTGTACGAATCCACTCAAAAACGCCACATCTCAAAAGTCAATGAGCATGCAGGTGCCCCCAAATTTCATTTTCGAATTCGTAACCAGCAACACAGACTAAAAGTGTTGGTGGTATATAACATTTAATGCATGCAAGTATTAGAGACTGGTCATTACTTACGGCAGGGGCTGGCACCGAAGAGAAACTTGTTGGATACACAAAATTTTGGGTGAGCAAAAGTTGGGTAAATGAATTGGGTAAAACAAAATTTTTTTGCCATTTCGAAAGCACGACTTTATACAAACCTGTAGAGAATTTAAAGCAACATCAACAGTCAATACAACAAACGAATTTACCAGATTCACGGTCATTCCTTAATTTGTCATGTCCAGCTGGTGCTTTCTCTTTGCAAGTTTTCTAGGCCGTTCTTTTTCTCTTTGCACTTGCATATGAGAGATAAGGGACTTATCAAAAATTAACATTGGAGAAAGTGGGGGGGGGGGTGGCAACATGGAAAGGTTCATAATTTTTTAGGACCCTAAAAATGGAGAGATGGGCTGCTTAAAAGGGAGGGTCGTGGTACACAGTGAATTAAAGAAAAAATAGTTCTATACTTGGTTCAACCTTCCTTCTTTAGCCTCTTAAAATTCATGACCTTTCCCGTGTTTTCATCCCCTCCCCCTGTTAGTTTCTGACAAGTCTCTAATTAGTATCATTTTATGAACTATTCAGTCGGACGTTGGTATTAACTTTTTTATGGATATTTTTATTGAGGTCAGGGTCAAGAAAAAAATTGTGGTTTTAACGGTTGGGTAAGCAAAATATTTACTAATAAAAACATTTATCTTCGGCGCCACCCCAGTAAATAATGACCGTTTCCTTATATTTTTGCACTACATGCATTCGTAATCTTTGTGGGTATCTTAAACTCCTTTCATGCGGTCGAAAATGGCTTGGGTACCAACGTGGGCCAAAGATTGAATGTGCTACAAAAGGGCCTGAAATGCCAAAAATACCAGATTGGGGAGCATACTTTCAGTAGGTGCTTTATCGAACGCTACCTCTCACGATAATATGTACACTGTTGAGATTATTGAAAACCGTACGTAATATAGGAATATAAAGTAGTAACCCTCGTTCGTTGTTTAATTCTTGTAGTGTTGACCTTTGCCTGTCCGAGCTCGGCCCGAGGCGGCTGTACGTCCTCGTTGGGCAGCGGCTTGCAGCTGAATCTGATAGGCCATTGGGTGGATTTTGAAACCAAACAATCTTAAACGGAAATGAAAATATTATACACAACTGTACCGTTTACAAAAATCAGAGACGGTTGGGCTAACGAGTTAAGTCGTCTCCTTATCTATTGTTTGAATTCCATTCGACGTAAATAAAATGCGACGCATAAAACGGGTCTACGAAATAATATAAAACATTTTCCGTGTTGATACACTGTTATCTGAACACAACTGGAAATTGGAAAAACTCGAAATTGTGTGGAAACACGACGTCCGCACAATAGGCGGGAAAATGTTTTATATTTCTTTTATAATATCACACAAAAGTATAAAATTACTTCAACAAAAGAGCGACATGTTGACACAGTCAAACCAACACGGCTAACAGCCAATTCAGAATTGACAAATTATAAATGTCTCATAAGAGGTAGTTTACGTGAATTTTTATTGAGTTTTAACCCAAAATAACAGTTCAAATTCAATCCGTGTTTACACAAGAAAAGACATTGTCAGTAGTAAATAAATATCTCATTCATGATTGGAACTCGTTTCAGATTCATGTACCAACTCTCTAATTTTTTAGACGATCTTAACATTTATATACACTTAGGTACGTGAATGAAGCTCTACATTTTGCAAAGAATCTTAATTGGATAATTTAGATAGTTCCGGGACAACATTTCATTTTGGATCGAGAATTGGAATAAACTCAATCCAGATTTATGTAAACAAATATCATTCAATCTTCCATGGTTGATTAACAACGGAATGATTTCGATTTGGATTGAAAGTCAGTCCGCATTATTGCAAACGCCCTCTTTGATACGTTGATCATATCACAGTTTTGTGTTACTACAATGGTATATATATATATATATATATATATATATATATATATATATATATATATATATATATATATATATATATATATATATATATATTTATATATATATTGAACAAGATTGTACTACGTAGATCGCAAGGGTTTAAAATCTCAGAGTAAGGAAAATGATCACGTGATCGATTCACGAGTGAAAGGGTAATAATTCCGTGTTCTCGGAACGCGAAATTAAATTTTAATCCAAGCCCTAAATATAATCAAATCTTTAAATCTTCAATCCGTCAGAGTTAAAATATGACAAATAAAACGTTGGTTAGGGTTAGGGTTTGGGTTTGGGTTAGGGCTTGGATTAAGATTTATACTCCCATACTGAGAACACGGAATTATTAGCAGTGAAAGTATATTACTGTCTATTTCCAGTGTCTACAAAAGAATTACAAAAGCCCGCGATATTATACTGGAGTGCATCCTTTAATTTTGCTGATGTCCAAAGAATATGTTGTTACTTAAGTTGAATTACAGTCGCGCAATAGAAGCATTCCGAAAATATTTGACCAACTCATTTGCTCAAGTTTAGACTTGCTACAAGTCGACTCTTATAAAGGCCCTATAATACTATAATAGCGCGTGAGCTTGAGCGACCGAGCGCAGTGAGGGAGCGAAAGCGAGGGCGCGCGCAGGGAGCGAAAGCGATGGCGCGCTATTATAGTATTATAGGGCCTTTATAAGAGTCGACTTGTAGCAAGTCTAGCTCAAGTTCAGCAGTTCCTGGGATCAATTCCTACCGTGATTCCACACATTTTAAAAAGTTCATTAAAACGCTCACAAGCTCCTGTTTACTGACCATATTGACCAATCAGAATGCTCACAAATACGATATAGCATTCTGATTGGTCAATTAACAGAAAGTTGTGAATCTTTTAAGGAACTTCTTCAAAATTTCGAGGAATCAGAAAAATCAGAGAAACTGTTAAACTTGAGCAAATGAGTTGGTCAAATATTTTCGGGACTCTTCTATTGCCGCGACTGTAAACTTTCGGTACCTTATTAACTAACCTGGGTACAAACTGATTAGGACTTCGTTTTGGTCGATACTCTGGATGCACCATAAACAACATGTGTGGAAAACCGGTACCGAAGTAAGCGCCGTCAGTATGATGGTGTCGCGATGATTTAGGAGTGTATACATCCATACATTTAGGACAGTAGAGCTTGACCATTGCTTCGCCAGGCACATCTGATAAACCTTGAGGTGATAGGGAACATGTATGGTCAGTTGTGGTGTTTTATTGCATAACCAGGACTAATTCCGAGAACCCCACATCGCATAATTCTATGAAAACATTATTTGCCTTTGATAAATTGCGCACACAGCCAGAGACGCACATATTGCAACAAATCTGTTGACATCTTGCAACATGCGTTAGATGCATAGCTAGCGACAACTTGTTGATGACAAGTCTGTTGCAAGTTGTCTACAGACTTGTTGCAAACTGATTGCCAAAACTTGTTATCCACGGTCTTGCTAGGAGTTGTTTCAATAATTTGTAACAAGTCTGCAGATGACAAGCAACTTGATGTTATTGACAAGTTTTTGAGACTTGTTGAATAGCCGGTAAAATTGACAACTTGCAAGAAATCTGTGGTATTTTTTGCTGTGTATGATAAAAGACTCCTCGTAATGTGAGATGAAACTAGTGACTTACAATGTTTCTAAATTTTATGATCTATAAATACTATGATAATTATGACAGAAAATTCCAGCGCTCCTGTAGTGGTCAGGTTCGAAGCTTATACCAATCTAACCATGCACGACACAAATGGATAGTTATAGATTGTCCGGGACCACGCATTTCAACTAGTACATGTGCGCAATCCTATTACCGTTTGTTTAAATTTTATACCAGTGTATTGTCAAAGAATATATCCAGCCGTTATTATCTTTCTAAAGTATCATTGTATTTTTTCATGTCAAGGAGAAAATATATCCCATGAAACATCAACCAACCATTGCGGATCACGCAATCTTCAACGTAGGACACACAAACTCAAACTTGTAAGAAAGCCTTTTTAATACATGGAATGCTTTCTGTACTACAAATACAGTCCATAAAAAGTTAATATTTACCAATTGGTAGAACAGGTTGATTCTCACAGTAAACTCTGTAGCAATATCCAAAATCACCATTTTGGTATTTCTCAAGCTAAAATGTCAATGATAATAAAGACTTGAATATGTAAGTAATTAAGCACCAGTGTCCCCCCCCCCCGAATAAATCAGCATGTCTGTACACTGGCAAGATTTGCTGCGTAAATTCCCAGAACTGTTGCAGGTTTAACAATAGTGCATTTGCAGTAGGTCATTAAGAGGGGAGAAGGATGTGGAATTAATGGTGCGCAGGCACATTTTATAAACAATTTTCATACAAGCACGTTTTGTAAAATATTTGACACCATTTTATAGTAAAGTACAAAATACATTTACCATCGGGCAGTACAACTCTATTAAAATCTCTGTTAATAAGCAATCTTTATTTGTAAACAACAAATATGCACCACGAACGTGGACGAATTCAGAATTGGAATGGTGACTCATGTGCTTTCAGTAACCCTTGTCTCAATATTGAGCCGGTGTTGCAATGAAGGCAAAGAAGAGAATGAAATTAAAAACTTGAGATAATTTTTTAGCATTTTACTGTTTTGATATTGGGGGCGGGTTACTACGCAGTTGTTTCATCGTTGTATCTGTCAATCTGGTCAAATGACAAAAACACCGAAGGAAGACAGACGTTTACATTTATGTCAAAAAAATCAAACAAAATCTGGTGGGTCATGTGACCAGCCGATGCGAGCGTGAAAAGAAACTCTGGGAACGAGATTATATAGTGTTGGTTTGTCGTATGTAATAGTGAGATGTCTACCAAGCTGGAGATGACTACTGTATATAAACAAAAGTGTAAAAAGCCTACAATGTTAAAAGGTATTTAAAAAATATAATTATTATCCAATTAATTTATTTTGATTCGGTTCTGTCTGATGTACCATTGGTTTTATCTCAGAAAAATACCTTGAACAAACAATTAGATCAAACTTGTGGAAAACATCTGGAAGAATCTCGACTTTATTGTTTAAAGTCAAAAGATTCTGTTGAAAAACCTCCTCAAAAATAAATTAAGTTAGTTAAATATCTCAAAAGTCAGGATTTATGTCATATAAAGCCCTCGGATGCAGCGCATCCACAGGGTTTTTATATCACATAAATCCCTTAAAAGTGAACATTTCTTACCATCTGCGCTAAACCTCTGTTTGTTAATACATAACGAGCATGGATTAAACCATACAGCATTTCAGCTGCTTGTTCAATTAAATCACTTTGATTGGGATTATCTTCTAGTTCGTCATCTGGAAAAATTTAAGCTATATGATCAGCATATTCGTGACAGACCTAAGGTTGACAGACCTGAGGTTGTGATCTACCGATTGTGCCACATACACTAAATTATCGATTTATTTACAGTAACACTCATACACAATACCGATCCACTGGAAACCCAAAGTAAAATCGCGGGAAATCATTTCACAACACAAAAAAAACCTGGATACAATGACCAGAACTCGCTTTTCATTTCAAACAATGCCCTTCCTGACTTCACTACTTTTATAGAGCAGCCACTTTAGACCCCCTGTAGTTCACATAAACTCAATCTTCTCCACAAAGAATGGATCGAAGGAAAAATTCTTAAAGAAAATCTTGACGAAGAGAATCTGGATGAGAGCCCACAAACAATGCTGCAATTCGTAAACGGTCGTTGCCACGCAGAACAGGAGTTAGCATCATTAATCTCGTTTCCAAACCTAAGTATCTGGTAAAACTTGATTTTGCGTTTTAAAATTTTACATAATTGAATTCCTGACCCCCATGGTAAACCAAACGCTAACCCAAATGATAAAATTTGAGATAAGTTACGAAAAAAGTTTCATTGTCAATCTTTAAAAATAAACAAGCTGCAGCTGGGATTCGAATCATGAGTCATAATGAGTCCAGAGCCGACCACATACATGTGTAAAACGCACAAGTTGTTTAAGTCTGTTCACAATTTGTCAACAAGTTTTGTCCGCACTGCTTGTCCCTAGTTTGTCATAACACGTTTGCAACAAGCTGTTAACAACTTGTAACAAGTTTGGTGGCATTAGCCATTCTAACAAGTCTTAAACACTATGGAATGGATATAAAAAAATGTTACAAGGTTGACGTAACAAGTTTGTAACAATATTACAATATCATTATGATTGTGCCAAGCTTGTTGGAACAACCATAAGACAAGTATGGTATTTTCAGCAAGGTTGTTCGAAGTTGTTAATAGCTTGTTTCAAAATTGCCAACAATTTGTAATAAGCAGTGCAAAGTTAACACAACTTGTTGCCGGCTTGCTAAAAGTTGTGAGATCTTTACATGTCCAGTTCATGATGAGATGTTGGTTACTTTTTACTGCAACAAATTAATCATGTTTGCAGGTCAGTCACAAGGGCTGCTGTCTCATGCAAAACAAAGAGATAAACAATTCTGTGAATTTTTGTTTGCAAAAGCAATATGGTTACCTGGTTCCATGTCAAGAATCATGTCAAGTGCCTGTCTATAGTGTGGAACTTGTTCATTCAAACCTGTCAGGTTGAATTTGTCTTGGATGTAATCTTCATCAACCTAAATGCAAGGTTAAAATAATTACAAAAAATCAGTGCTTTTAATTTGTAAGAAAGTACATTGTGCAGTAACATTGTAGACAAGTGTAACAAAGTACAACAGACAATGTATGCTGTGATTACGACCGTGATTTTGTCCTCCTGATAAATATGAACAAGTAGACTAATAACAAGTATCATTCTCTATATATTACGCATTCTTAATTTTGCTTGCTGGTCAATTTACCAGCAAAGAACTGCATGCAAATAATACTCTGAGCATGAGCATTGCTTTTAAAGTTTGTAAAAAATGGTAGCTCACTTTGCAGTCTTTGCTGAAAATTTAAAAGGTTTGTGTGAAAAGCTTGTTATTCCTAGTTATGAAGTCTTATAAGAAGTTTTGTCATGAAACAACAATTGAACTTGGTTCTCGCTAAAAAGTGTCATTTATCAGTGGTTCAGAGATCAATTATTTGCCTCTGTCAATAATTGATCTTCTCGCCACCAACAGATCACAATATTCCGCTCA
The DNA here is from genome assembly GCA_963855995.1 of Muricea muricata. Lineage (NCBI taxonomy): Eukaryota > Metazoa > Cnidaria > Anthozoa > Malacalcyonacea > Plexauridae > Muricea > Muricea muricata. Next base: position 4,979,940 of record OY979727.1, read on the forward strand.
ACTTCATCTAATAACTGATAAATGTTCTGAGTGTATGATTTCTCCTTGAGAATTAGCCTAAAAGTTGTGATTTCTTTAAATCTGAACCTATACCTTAGAGCTTCAACTAGTGTAAAAAGATCCAAAAACTATTTTTTGCACCCCTCCCACCAAAAAAATTCTGTGAAGCATGGGTAGAAAAAAATCTCTCTGGATTTGCAGGGTCAGAAGTTTAGAGGAAATGTTCTGTCAATATGACACAGATGAGGTGGACAAGAGAGAGGAAGAGAAATGAAAGGTACAGGAAAAGATGAAGGAAGAGGAGTGGAGTAGGAGGAAAGAGGGGACAGGAAGAAAGGTTGGGATCAAGGCATAATAAGATATGGAGAAAAGAAGGAAAGGGAGGACGAGGGAGACAGAAAAACTAAACAAAATGAGGCCCCCAGAGAGGGAGAGAAAGATGTGGGGAATAGAGCAAAATGAGGATGAGGGTAAAAGAAAAAAGAGAAGAGTGAGAGAAGAGAAGTGAGGGAAAAAGGCAAGGACAAGGAAAACGCATAAAGGACAAAGAATAGCCTCATGACATGTGACTGTACACCTGTATATTTGCCTGTCTAAAATTGCTCTGGGAAACTAAAAATTTTCTCGGCCCAAGTAGTCTTATAGCCCGATATTTTTTCCATCCCTGCCGTGAAGTGTCTGCCAACAAACTGCACACATAATTTAAAATAATATATAGACATTTATTAGTTCCTTGCTATGAAGCAACTTAAAAGCTCTGAAACCAGAGTAGGGCATGAAATTTCTAGAAACGTGAGATATTTTTTCCACAAGTTAAATTATTCAATGTTGCCTAAGGGATCAACAGATAGAAATTGTTGATTATGGATGCAAAAATATAATTTTCAACCTCTGACTGAACCATCTAACGCCCACAAGGTGCAAGCATATGCCCAGTGGGGCTGAAATACTGAGAAACCAAGACTCACTCCACATGATCCTGCAATATCCTGTTTTTACACCACACTATAACTGTTCAAAACAAAACATTGACTATTGACATGGAAGATTAAAGCTGTGTATTATCTACAAACAATAAAACTGCATTTACATCTTCTGGAATAGTTATATAATACCTGGCTAGTTTATAGACCTAAAATAAACTCTGATCCAAACCCTAAAATATACCCTTACCCTAACTCTATGTGGCTAGGTACAGTATTCTATAATAATTGTATCCAACATCTGTTGGTCACTTTGTAAACTTTTTCTCACATTAAAATATTTAGCAGATTAATCAGCCAATTAGTTATGATAATCAGCTCAATTTTTCTGTCAATTTTTCTTATAGGCTCATGCCTACAATGGCTTGGAACATAATTATTTAATGCGATGTAACTGGATTTAAAAGTAAAGCATATCACGGTGTAGCACAGCCATTGTCATTAGCAGTGCAGACCCTGCATTTCCAATCCACTCCTTTTGTTGTCTATTACGTAGGGTTTCCTTGTACTAGACTTTTTACATTGAGTAAACTATAATTTCCCACATTTTTCATAAACATATGTTGAGAAATATAAGTGAAGGAATTTTTATGACACACAGGTTACTTAAATTATGAAATGACTCATCACCCATGACCATGCATAAAATAGTTTTAAAATTGCTATTATAAGTTTGCTCGCATGTAAAACCTTTGAAAATGCTATAATTTTCAAAATTGTAATTTAAACCTGTCGTTGTTTACCTCGCAAAAAAATTCGTTGCCACGCAGGCCACAGAACCAAGAAATCCACGATACCTCTTCGGAACTACTCATCCTCGGACACTACAACTAAATGACAGAAATGACACCAGTAAATATCCACATTTTAAACACGGAGACTATGGTAGTCATATGAGTAGTATCAGTTACAATTTCCAAGTAATACTCATTCTTCTAAATAAAAACACATTAATATCGCTCACGCACATAGACAAGAAAAAAAGCACTACATATTTTAGACCGTAACTACCTTTTTACGAGTGTTTTATAGTGCGAAACAGGAAATAATTTTGCCACAAAATCAAAAAAGATTTCAACGACGTTTGGTGAAAATTCTAGCTCATTAACAATGCACAAGGTACAGCCTACATTCCTATCACTGAGTTTCCACTTGAAATAGAAGGATTTTGTCAAGGAAACGCTTTACCAAAAGTTATATGACAATGACGACATATATGATCTTATTCGTCTTATCGTAGAGTACCTATAAGTCCCACTCTGGCTCACTAAATGCAAAATTAATAAAGATAAAAACTAAAGCACACAAGAACCACAAACAAATAGCAAAGGCTGAATATTTATTATTCCTTCACCCCTTCACTTTGAAATTCGATTATGGAAACACGCTTAAAACACGCGGGAATAAAATTTAAAATGGCGGCATATTGGAGGGTGGAATTTTAGGGGTTATTGAAACAAGAAAGAAGTTACTACTATGGCTGAGAAACCAGAAGACTTAAATCTCCCTAATGCTGTGATATCTCGTCTTGTTAAAGAAGCAGTATGTATTTTTATAATAATCGTATCCGTGTAGTTGCAAAACCATATATAGTTGCTAAATTTGTGTAAATTGTGTTCAATTTCAAAATAATATAAAGCTGAATGGCTGCACCATACACAGCCTGTGAATCTGATGGTTGGAGATATTTCCTCCATGTATGGATAATACTGATGCTGATTTTTACATGATGCTGATTTGATACAGATACTAGGTTGGTATTGCTGTATTGGTTGACAGTGGCGGATCCAGGGTAAGTCAAAATAAATTATAGCGGCTCAATTTTAAATTCAAAATAACTTTATAACAATGTCATTGGTTATGAATTTCAAAAGAATAAAATCAAACCAATGAAGTTGCTTTGAAGGTATTAAAATGTAAATATATCCTAGAATGAGCTGTGGTTATTTATTTTGACTTACGCTAGACCCGCCACTGTTGGTTGATACCAATAATAGGGCAATACCTGTTTTGATGCCAAGAACAGCCCACCAACCATTTAAATTTGCGACTTGTTTATCAGTCCATATCTTGGGTTTTCCAGATGTTTTCTTTTTTCAGATTATGTTTTTACTTTAATACCCTAAGATTTTAAAGCAACCTTAAGAGTACCTAATAATAAAAATTATTAAATGGCCAAATCAGTGTGCCTTTTCATAAGAAAATCTGAATGGTGAGTGTAGTGGCTTGAATTTTTATTTTAGCTTGGTGATGGGGTGAATATCTCAAAAGAAGCCAGATCTGCCATCAGTAAAGCAGCAAGTGTATTTGTATTGTACTGTACATCATGGTATGTGGCTTTGACCATTTAGTTGTACTTTTGACATCTGAATGAACAGACAATTCCCACATGGTACACTTAATTTTGATCTAGGCAATATGAACAAACTTTTTCAACTCAGCTAAGTTTGCGAATATTGTGTATAGGTGTATATATTTGTATTACGTGGGAAAGCCTACCACATTTGAGACGAATGTTCATGGGAATTCTCTCTTAGGTTATTTATCAAAATATTCCTTTACTTAGCGCAAATAACCATGCATTGGAAAGCAAGAGAAAAACCTTGACAGGCAAAGATGTAATGGACGCATTGGAAGAAATGGAGTTTGCTCAGTTTGTTCAACCTTTGAAAGAAAGTTTAGAAGGTAAAATTTGTCTTTAAGGATTGAGTGTCTTCCAAATCTGTTAACTTTTATCCAGTGTTCAAGCCAGTGCCTGTTGTATGTTTGATGAAGCCCAATTATGATTGCAGCATTCAGAAAAGATCAGAAAGAGAAAAAAGAAGCGGCTGCCAAGAAACGCAAGACAGAATCATCAAGCGAAGAGTCCACAGCACCTGATGCAAAGAAACAGAAAACTGATGCAAATCAAGATGGGAGCAATGATGATAACGATGGTGAAAGAAATGATGTTGAAAATGACAGTAAAGAACAAAACACTGAAGAGAATGAAGGAGAAAAATAATCACATTTGTAAATTTTGTTGAAAACCATTATCAAAAACATGAAAAGTTTACGTTTAGTTGGCAAATATGTTTTGTTAAATAGACACAGAACTGAACAACAACAACAACAACAACAACAACAACAACAACAACAACAACAACAACAACAACAACAACAACAACAACAACAACAACAACAACAGCAACAACAACAACAACATATTTATTTGCCTGTGCTACCGGTTGTACGAAGGCTGAACAGTAGCGTAGCCAGCCCGATGATTCAGTCCCGCTATGCAAATATTTTCATGTTCATTGACTGCTAAAACAATCAATTTCTAAAGAAATGAATAATGATAGTGACTTGATTATAACTTGCATAGCGGGACTAAATTGTCGGACTGGCTACGCCACTGAGGGTGAATAACGCTATCTCTGGGCTAGGCTAGCGGACAATATGAAGGTATAGTTTTAGGGAAGTTTGTTTCTAACTTTATAAATATTTACTCAGAAATCTTGTCTCTATAGTAGTTTTAATGTCTGAAGTTTTGAAAGAAACAGACCTGTCGACATACAGAAACTAATAGAGTGGGTTCAACTTCCCCACGATGGTGATTTTTTCAACTGCCACGCGTATAAAAAGACCAATGGTACTTAAGGTGACTTTAACTTGAAAATTTCAAAATGCTAAATTTTATCAACACAGGTTTTGCCTGTCACTGAACATGTCAGTTAGAAAGGTTGAAATCTCGCGATATTAAAGTTCAGCATTTTCGAGTGTAACCCTATGGTGTAACTCACTTTTTATCTAGTGCGAGTTGAATATCTCCAGTTGTTTAAGGGTTGCGTAAAATTTGGACGGGTAATTTCGGAGCAGCTTGTCTCTAAACTTAGTATTTCTTCAGAAATCTTTGTCTGGATTTATGATAGTTTTGGTTTCTGTAGTTTTAAATAAACGAATTTGTAGAAATACAGATGCTGAAACAGTGGTTTAAACTTAAAACCAGGCTTCGCGCTAATCCAGCTTTGAACAACTGGCCCCTGGTTTCAATGGTTTTTACGCCTTTCTGCAGGCTGCAGCAGTTGCGAAAATCATTATTATCGATGGTAGATAGCATTTATCAAAGACTTTCCGAACCTCTCTTCATTCTCAGGTTTTTATCAAGAGTTTTTCAGAGAGGATTGAGTTTAGGTGTAATCCGTGTCTGTCCCCCAAACTAGGTAGTTGAGTCTTATTTGACATGAAAAGAGCGAGTCCTGGTCTCATCGTTGTTGTGAAATAATTTCTGACCATTTTTCTCGGAATTCTAACTAAAAAATAAGTTCTTTTCGTGACGAATTTATTTCAAATCACTTCGCTTTTAGTACTGAACTGCGCGCACCGAATTTTTGAGCACCGAAATCGAGCCAACATCAAATATGACACGTCAAATGTGCTTAGTGCGCATGACACGACCACAACAACAAACATTGTATATAATATGGCTTCTTCTATGAACGATTTTAATCACTTGAAGGTAAAAAAACATTGTCTTTGTCACGTATTTTGCAAAAAACAGTAACAAATATTTGAAACATATGTTGTGTATTTGCAGGATCAGATAAATAAAGCGCTTGGCGATGCGTCCATAGTTGTAAAAATATCTTGTGGTCTCGTGTCATTATTTTACGTGCTCGGCTACATCCCCCATGTGTATGAAGCTTTAGCTGTGACACCAGGCTCGTAAGTACAAGAATCTGAAGTCTCCTACGGTGTCTTACATATATGTACTACAGCTTTAGAGTTAGTTTGCAGAGTTCAAACATAATCAGGCACAATCATTTTTAATATACAATTTACAAATTTGTTGCATTGCATATTTGAATTATTGAATACTTGATAAATAAATCACATCGTAATGTTAAATCCTAATGTACAAAAGATGATGCAAAGGCTTATGTTATCATTTGAATATAAAGGGTTATACATTATCCTCTAAAACTTGTTGGTCTTTGACTTCTAGTTTGATCCCTCCACATTTTAAAATATGGACTCTAATAACTGGAGCATTTATTGAATATAGAGTGTGGAATGTAAGTTTCTTTTGTTCATTGTTTTATGCTGTAGTTTATGCTTATTTCTAGTTCCATATATGTATACCATATATAATCTAACATGGATTTAAACTTAGCTGGTGTTGAAAATAACAACTCAAAAGTAGGCGTCTCTCAAAAGTAAGCACTGTAATTTAGAAAGTAAATCAACACCCATACCTTTGTGAAAACAATTGTTACCCTGTGAAATTTTGCAGTGTAGTATTTGATAAAAGAAACATGTTTCTGTATTAGGTCGTTGCTGATATTATAGTTCTTATTCTCTGTGGAAGAATTCTTGAACCACTATGGGGAGCTCTTGAGTTTTTGGTAATGCTAGGTTGTGTTACTTTGTTATATCAGTGATATATTGCTATTAATATTGTCTTTTTAGCTTTCACATCACAACCAATCACCACATAACAAGTCTGTGAATTTAATGTGGTCATAGATAAGAATGTATCAATGATTAACATGATGCATGTAGTGCTTATGTCTGTGCTTATGTTCTGTCTTGGCAGTATGCTAGTCTGTATGTTAGATGGTTTGTTTATGAAGGATTGCAGGTTGGGTATATTAAGGTGAGACAAGCTAGCTCAGGGTGGGAAGGATGGTCTCGCTACTATTTTTCCACAGCAGAGAGACAGTAATATCCAGAAATCTCATCTAGGTTCGGTTTTTGGACCTTGATTAGGTGCCAGTTTTATTCCTTTTGAACAAAGAATTTGCTCAGAAAAATTACACATCACTACTCCAAAGTCAACAACTTATTCAAGTTGAATGAATGAAAAGTATCTGAATATATATTTTTTATAAAACCTCACTCCACAAAATTGTTTTTATCACTTTCTCAGTGGCGGATCCACGGTAAGTCAAATTAAATTATAGCAGCTCAATTTTAAATTCAAAATAACTTTATAACAATGTCATAGGTTATGAATTTCAAAAGAATAAAATCTAACCAATGAAGTTGCTTTGAAGGTATTTTAAGATGTAAATATATCCTAGAATGAGCTGTGGTAATTTATTTTGACTTACGCTAGATCCGCCACTGTTTCTTCAAACTGCACATCTCTGTCTATTTCCATCCACATTTTTGTTCACTTTCGTCAGGGCGCATATAAGATAAGATATCTTATAAGCGCTCTGCTTTCGTTGAAAGTTTACAGTGTCACGTGTTTATTAACGGAAACTGGTTCTTTTAGGCACAATCTGTGCTAGCGTCAGTACTAAGAGAAAAACCAAACCCTGACCAAAATTTTCAGTTAACCTCACAGCTATATATACACCAGATAGTGATTTTTCTTACTTTCTAACATGGTGAGTAACTGGTGAAACCCATGTTAATGGCGCTGTAAGTTGCACTGTACAACTTATCCCGCAACGGCTTTATTTTAAGAATTGGAGTTGATCATGATCAGAGATGTTACACGGCGCGACGTTTCTTGCAACTTGTCTCACAATCTCAGTGGAGGCTGGGATCTATCTTTAAACAGCGAGTTTTTATTGGCTGCATGACAGAAACGTTGCGAGACAAGTTGCAAGAAGGATGTTACACTCTGCAATTGCTAAAAAATGCGTTGCAGCGTTGCAGAAATCGTTGCGGAAAGTAGAATCTGATTCTACTTTGTGCAATGCTTCTTGCAACAAGATTGTTGCGTGACTTTATGATAAGGAGCCATCTTATACACCTTGCAATTTCGCTTGCAACTTGTGTCGCAACAAAATTGCAAGGTAAACAAGTTGCATGGTGTAACAGCGCTTTAATGTTCAGCATTTTTGTGTTGAAAAGTCACTTTTTGCGAGATCAATATCCATGGTGTCTTTGCTTTGTATGCCTTTCTTTTGTAACTGCCTGGCATGGTTGTACAAGGTGTACAGCGCGATCTACTGGATAGTAATTTTTTAACTGCTGCAAAAAAGCATAAAAAGCAATGACACCAGGGATATTGAACTTGCAAGAGATAAAAAGAGACTTTAACTCAAAATTTTACCAGTTACTGATATATTTGAAAAAAATACTATCTGATAGACACACGCTATTTATCTTTCGTATATTCGTCCCATGATCCTTAGAGATAAAGTTATTTACAAATTTACTGTTACGTGTTTTATTTATTTAGAAATATATAACTGTTCTTAATGTGGGTACATCTCTCATTGCATCCGGGTTATGTTTACTTTATTATCTTGCAACTAACAATATATTTGTATGGTAAGTTGCTGATTAATCAGTTGCTTATGAATCAGTTGCTTATGAATGCTCATTGGTTGAGGGCTTTGTTGATATAACTCTTTGTCATCGCGGAAAATTTCCGGCTGTCGTCCAGATCTCATCAGAAGTAGCCAATCCCATGTTAAAATGTCAAAATATGACTGTACATCTACACAGAAATTGTTCTATGTTTCTTAAGTATACAATGAAATTACGACAGGATCCATGTATGTGTTGAGTGATATCAATGATTGTATTAAAGGTTTCTCACATTCAGTGGTATGAATGGTATACTGGCTGGTGTTGCAGTCGCGCTGAAACAATCAGTTCCAGACACAGAATTAAAACTTTTAATGTTGAGTCTTAAAGTTAAGGTAAGCTCAACAGCTTAAATAAATAATGTAGAAAAAGCAAACGTTCTAAGAATTTAAAATTAGAAAAATGCAATAAACACATGATAATCTTTGACCTGAATTTCTCTCCGAGGAATACTTTTTGGAATTAGGGTAAAATATAAATTTAGAAAGATGCATGTAAAGCCGTTGATTTGCAAAACTCGTCGTTAAAATGAACTCGGTAAATCAATCAGAAACCGTCGGTAAATTGAAGGACAAAATTAGTATGTTGGTAAACAAACAGAATGGTCAGGGTACGTTCCTTTGCTCAGTAATTTTGTGAACGTTTTGTGACAATCAGTGTATTTTCTAGTACCTTCCATCTGTGATGGTGTTGTGTAGCTTGCCTCTGTGGCTGCTTCAACTGTTGCCTCTCATCAATGTTATCCTGACCATCACAGGGGTCCTCGTTGGCTGGGTCTATTTACGTTTCTACCAACAAAAAGGAAAAGGCGCCAAGGGAGATTTGAGGGATGGATTTGCATTTGCGACGTTCTTTCCTAAACCGCTACAGTATGTCTTTTCTTCTCATTTCATTTCCAGCAAATTATATTCGCATGTTTGTTACCCAGTTTCAGGTTATTTTTTCACGCTGGGCTTCTACACAAAGTCACAAACTAGTTTTAAAACTTTGCATTGTTGTCTTTCACGAAGACAGGTTTACAGTAAATATCTAATGGGGAACAAATGCTTTTACATTTTGAACTTCCATATTTGTAAAATATGATGTGCTAACTAAATCTGCTTTGCTCTTAAATAAATGTAAACCAGAGTTCTAGAGACTGGAAAAAGAGTTTTCTATCTTAAGTCAACTTATATTATTATTTATTGAAAATAATTCAAAAGTTTTGATTGGTTAAGAGCGGTGGATGCCATCGTCATATCCGTACTGTAGTTGTACGTATGTTGAAAAACACTTATAGAAGCTTATGACGTCACACTAATTTATGCAGCTTATGGCAAATGCGAGGAAATGCAAATGGTTATTCCATTTTCGGTAGCTTGCATCTTGTGTACAAGGCAAGCGTTTATTCTGAGTCCTATATAAATACAAATAAATAATAGAACAATTATTGAATTCGGTCGAGTAGGATATGAGGAATTATTTACGCAGAGGTTTGTGTTATCTTGTGTTATCAGCCGAAGGCTGAAGCAAATTCTAGTCTGACGCAAATAACACAATTCTCGTGTGAAGCAAATAACACAATTTTCGTCTGAAGCAAATAACACAATTCTCGTCTGAGGCAAATAACACAATTCTCGTCTGAAGCAAATAACACAATTCTCGTGTAAAGCAAATAACACAAGCAAATAACACAATTCTCGTTTGAAGCAAGTAACACAATTTCCACGTCTTGTTTAAATAATCTAGTGATTCTCAAGAAGTCCTTAACTTTACTTATATGATTAATTTGTTCTGTACTTTACTTACATGGTTAATTTGTTCTGTACTTCACTTATATAATTACTTTGTTCTGTACTTCACTTATATGATTACTTTGTTCTGTACTTTACTTATGTATTATTACTCTGTTACTTTACTTATATTATAATTTACTAAATACATGACTACATTTCAGAGCACCAGTATCTACAGTGTCAAACCTGTTCTTTAATTGGTTAGTAAAGCTCAATATTTGTTCAAAACCAATCAGAACTTACGATGTTGGAGCTCCATCAGCTATCACTATCAGTCTACCAGGAATGGATCCAGCTGATGCTGAAAGAAGAAGGTGCGAAATAAATTGATCATGTAGATCATGCTTGTAGACCAATGAAAAGTTAACGTATAGGTCCACGTGACAAGTTACATGCGTAACTAGGTGTGTATTTTAGTTGCTCAATCCTTTTGTGTCCACGTAACCGATCAAAGTCGTCGTCAGTTACAAACCTCTCTGTATCGAACGTTTAAAGTGGATAAACATCGAATAGTGCGTAGTTGTGCGTAGGAGTGCAATGTTTCGCTTTATTAACTGCTTAATTTCCTGTACTCGTGCAGTTCAATGCGAGTTCATTCATTTGAATCCCAATAAATACAAACGGCAAACAGTGTGTTCTTTTCTTAGAGACGTTTGAAATCATATGTGAGATAATCAATTTATATCGCCTTTGGTGTTTAAAGCATCGAGCGGACACAGATTAGTGGACATGTATAAACAGACATCAGATTTTCTTTATCGCAATGATTTCTTATTACAAGAGAACAACAGTCGTTTCGAATTTATTGTGTTGGAATGGACAATTTGCACAATAGACTAGAGGTCGAACTGGGCAGGAAGAACGAAATCGTTTACCACAGTTAGAAAGAGCATCTTAAAAGTAGTTGAACTGCAAAGTTTGGCGGCAAAATGTTGTATAATACGGAAAATATATCCCTGCGAAGTTTGCAAATTTTGTATATATTTGTACAGAGGCGTAGGAACGAATTAAAAGTTGGGGGGGCTGAACATACGAGCGCCGAAGGCGCGAGCTCTGTTGATGGGTCCGGGGGCATCCTCCCCCGGGAAATTTTGAAAACTAGAACCTAATTTGGAGTTTATTTTGATTGCAAAAATGAGCTAAATTTGGCACATTTTTTACAAAAAATGGGAATAATGTATAACGATTTCAAGAAAAAATACATCAGTTGAAGTTTGGATATTGATTAGTGAATATGAACTTCTGATATCTATACTAAATGCTTATTGGAGTCAAATACTGATTTTATGGGTCCTATAACAATGTAATTAGATGTTGGCACGAGAACAGGGAAATTGTGAAACTATCTGGTTAATCTTGGTGTATTCTTTCATGGGAAAATGTAATTTTTTAGGCTTTAAATTGCTCTAAGAATCAATCTGGGAACCAATCTAACATTCTAACCATTCTAAGACACAATCCAACACAACATTCACGTGATTAAAACCACGCCGGACGGATTTTTTTTGGGGGCTTAGCCCCTCCTTAAAAAATTTTGGGGGGGCTCGAGCCCCCCCCCCCCCCCGTTCCTACGCCACTGTATTTGTATTACGTGCGGAAAAAGTTACCATTTTTGAGCTAAAATTGCCGCGAAGGTAACTTTTTCCGCGCGTAATTCAAATATATACAAAATTTGCAAACTTCGCAATGCCATATTTTTCGTTTTTTTTACATTTTACAATATTTCGCCACCAAACTCTGCAATTCTACTAATCTTAGGATCCTCTTTCTAGCTGTAGTAAAAGATTCTGTTCTTTTTGCCTCGATCGAATGTTAGTCTACTATGCAAATTGTCCATTTAAGCATCCCAAATCTAAGCCCTTCCTGTTGGCCATTACCTATCAACTGGGAAATAACACTCTCTGGAGAGATAACTTGGAGAGCATACAGTACGACACATATTTCAAACCCATGAGATTCTTTGTGCGGTAATTATCGCAGTGTGAATTATTTTAAAAAACGCGATGCTAAGGGTTTCAACGTTTGAATATGCGGCAGCGCAGCAAAATCTGTCCAATACATGGGGACGAATTTGCACCTAAATGACGTCATAATGACACCACTAGTTTTACCCCGAGCTAACTTTGGTGAATGGACAGCAAATACATCTCATCAGTGCCGTGATTTTGGTGCGTGTGTAGCTTGCCAGGAATTAGCGTGCGTATGACGTACCCAAGGCATCCACATGAGGCAAGAAATACCCCGAGTTGCACATCTATGTCTCCTTAATCTAAGCCATCACTCCTGTGAATCTACTATAATACTGGTCTAGTATGAACACCTTCTAAGTAATATTGAACAAAGCTTATGTAATGGAATAGCTTTACTTGATCTCTTTAAAGTATTTGATTTAGTCGATCACAGATTATTTCTGTGGAAATTGGAACAACATGGCATTATTCCACTAGCACTAAGATGGTTTAAGTCATATTTAAACAAAAATTATCAACTATTAGAATTTGCATCATCGCTATCCAACCCAGCTGTAGTAAAGTCTGGTGTGACTCAAGGTTCTATATTGGGACCGATTCTCTTTCTTACTTTTATTGACGATTCATCCAGTTATGTAGCAAGTTGTAAGTCCTTTTAATTTGCCGATGATACTACACTAGTATCCTCTGGAGCGGATAACAACAAACTTAGTGTCTCTTTAAAGACTGACATATCATCATTGTTTCATTGGGCTAACGATAAGAAAATGTCTCTTAATTCTAAAACATTTTCTCAACCCAGCGAATTAACCGTTGATGTTAATGATAATACTATTAAGGAGATTGCCCATACTATATTTTACTTGGAGTTACATTAGACGAGCACCTGAAATGGGAAAAGCAACTGTAGTATGCAAGCATATATTACACATTGTCTACGTTACACGCAATGAGATTTTTCATTAAACTTCGAGGACCATTTGGAAGAATAGTTTTTAAGTAAACATATTAACATTCCAGAAATAAAAGAATTATTCGGACCGTTAGAAACGTAGCCTTAAACATTGATATACATACTGTGTTACATTTGCAGACAAAAAGCTCTCAAAGCTCTCAACGAAAGAATGAGCAAACTGGAGCAGCCGGCAAGCTGGCCCAGCCTAGACGACCCTGTGGAAGACAAGACACCAGAGAATATTGAAGTGCTGGAGGAACCCGACCTGGTGGTTGTGGAACATGCAGATGTGAGCTCTGCTGATACCACTGCAGTGGCGGTTGATGTTACATGAGATCACAGACTGCACGAGATATCGTAAATATACATAGGTTAGAGATATTGGTAGCCTTGGTGAAGTTATTTAATGGCAGCAGAATATGAATGAATATTGTAAACGCCCCCCCCCCCCCCTCCTTACGATTGTCAAACAATGAGCCTGACGCTAGTGCCAGTTGTACTGACTTCCACAATCTTATCAGATACACAGTACTTTTCAAACAAACTGGTCTTACTTTCGGATTGCTATTCTCTGGTGTATTTCAATTGTATTATTCGTACAAGCACTTTCAGTTCTAAAAATTTTAGCTCCATCACTGAAAATGAAATACAATTGTAACAATTGTCGTATGATAACCTCGAGCGTACTATGAGGTTTTGTATTGATTCATAGGTACCATTGTCTTTTTATTTGATTGATTTTTTTTATTGAAAGTTCTCGAGAAAGCGTACTTTTTCTTACAAAACAAGTGTGAGTCCACTGATACGTTGGATGAAATATTTTTTTTGAGGAAAATTTTGTTCAATCCCTACCTAATCCCATACATAAAAGATAACCGATCCCGTGGCTCAAAAGATCAACATCCTAACATAATGAGCTTTGAGGAAAATTTAACACACGCATGAATTAAATTTTGTTTATGGTTGAAGTGGCGGTAAAAATTGTTTCGGTATACATTTCTTTTCAGGTGCTGGTCGGTCAATGATCCGCCATTATTCTGGGTAGTAAACTGCATGAAAAATAGAGGACTTGTTGAACTGCTGACTGGCCCTATTGTGTTTATTCCCTTACTGTGTCTATCTATGACCATTGACTGCATGCTGTTGTATGGAGGCCATATTTGTCTTTCAAGCTGGGGAGCTGACTCTGATTGAAACATTGGATTTTTATAACTGTTTACCTTTAGTCTGAAAATGATTTGGTCAGAATCGCAGCTAGAACGTTCCGCAGAACATGAATATATGAATATATATACCCCCTCCCCTCCCCTCCCCCCCCCCCCCCGCCATTAACGTTCTAGCTACGGCCTGGTTTGGTTTGGTTTGGTTTGATATATAAGATCTCTTTTGAAAGCAAGAAAAGCAATAAAGTCTAACGTCGTGAGAAGAAGCACAGGTTAAACAAAAGACAAAACAAAGAAATTCATTGAAGTGTGCTACAAACATAAGCTAAGGTAGAACAAATTTCAACAAAAGCAAATTAAAAAGAAAAATATTTTTGTTTTGTCCTGGTAAAACGGAAAAGTTATCTTTTGGCTTTGTTATGTTGCTTGTGCTGATGCTAGTAAGGACCAGACTTTAATTTGAAAGATTATTCTGGCAGCGTCATACATACAATACTTGAAGTATTGTAGTGATAAGGCAGTCAAGCGAGAGTTAATTGCCTTCGATGATTTGCTCTGTTGCTCACTGCATGCATGGTTGGAAGTTATGTTTATGATCGCGTGGTAAGCAATCAAGTGAAATTTTATATAAGAACATTCTGAAGTGAAAACAAATTATAAATGATTTCAATCGAGTATCGCTACAATGAAAAGCGAGCAAAGAGCTTAGGGGAAAAAATTACGGTGAGATCTGATGACTCATAGAGATGACTAATAACCGTCATGGATTTGCATTTCAATTAAAAAATGCCTTGGTGTGATTGGCTTACGGCGTAACAATGTGCCAAACAACTTATAACGAGAAGCAACCAGAGGTGAAGTTCATAGGTGGAGACATTCGAGGAGAGAGATCTGGAATTGCCAGAGCAAAGATAAACAGCGAATTATTCTTCTTAACGTTTTCTACTCTCAATATCCTCAACATGAAAGCAGCACTTATATTTCTGGTTATTGCTGTCACTGGTTGTCTCGCAAGGCCTCATCACAGTAAGTGCATTGCTTTTTGTGGTTGGTGTTTTAACGTAATTAGCGTTCGCGGTATAACAGCTCTGTAGAAGATCTTTTTAGAAGACTTTTTAAAACAAGGTCATATTTTTTGGAGCTATTTATTTATTAAAATGGTGTTATAGTCACCGTACTTCTCCAAGCTGGGAGACCTGGATTGAAACCTTGATCGAACTTCTGTTTAAGTTTTGTGGAGAAGAGCTTCCCGCGTTCTTTATACTCAGCAAATATTGGGGAGAGGTGAAAATCGCAGTGCATGATTTCCTATCAATCCAAGGGCTTGTAAATAGGTGCCCGGTTTGTCGGCACATTGGTCGCGCCGATAGTCAAGAAGCGGAATTTGGCCGAGCGAAGCCGAAGGTTTTCATGAACGTCAAATTTATTCTTTATTAGACAAATTTTCGAGTAAAAACAACATTGTCGGCAATATTGATGTGAATGACATGTATATTCATTTATTTCTATTTACGAAGCCTAGCTGACGACTTTACATGGATAAATTTCATCCCGGGTGACCGACCGCCCTGTTTAAAATCGTACCCACACGGGCTAGCCCGGTTTGCCATCATATGCAAAGTCAATTGAAATTAATATTCGCAGTTCAAACGGGATGGCTACCAAATGTAGCAAATGCGAACATCACCTTGTATTAGACAGTAAGGGCCTGTTCAAACGGATGCAACATTGTTGGACCAACAACACACAACAATGTTGAAGAACGTTAATAAAGCGCTTCCTTAGCGTATTGCTTGACATTCCAAGGCAATCTATTGTTGTTAAGAACTTTTACCTTAAAATAACTGAGATTGATATAGCACAAAGCACTATTTGAAAAGTGTTGGATGATGTTGGTCCAACAATGTTGCATCCGTTTGAACAGGTCCTAATAGCATTACTAACAGCCTTAATTTTACGAATACATACATTAATTCAAAAGTGAATCAAACAAAATGCTGAAGGTTTTGATTTGGAAGATTCTGGTGGGGACATGTATACAAAACATTAAAGTATTATGGTAAATAAAGCGGTCAAGCGAGAGTTACTACCTCCGATGATTTGCTCTGTTGGTCGCTGCATGCATGGCTGGCTATCGTGTGGTAAGCCATGACTGTGGAGAATATATATGCTGAGTAAAAACAAAATGTAAATTATGTCTACCACTGCATGAGTGTTTTAATAAAACACAAAACAAGTGGCACTCAGGTTTAGGTTAAGGTTTCCATTTTGAGAATTTATTAAACGCATTGAGGTGTGTCTCGAGAGGAAAAAATTGTATATAGCCAAACTATTTACAAACCGAAAGAGCTTAGGGATGGAACGTTTTGATGCAAGCCTGATTCCATTTCTAAAATCAACATTACAGTTTTAAAGAATTGAGAAAGAAAATAGCATTGTCAGCTCAATTCTATTTTTAAAATAATATCAAGAAGACAAAAGTTGAGGATTCAGGGAAGGACGTATTGTAATGTAACTCGAGAATTTTGAAACCACCCAATCAAAAGCCTAAAATGATTCAGCCCGTGTGCCGTTTTTACTTGAGCACGATTTTGTATGAATCACAGTGTGTCTAGAGGGAATGGACAATAGGGCCACTCAAGTGAAGTTTGTGTCTGAACATATCGCATTATGCATGCCAATCAATTGCATCGCCCAAAGACATGGTCTACAAACTGGGCGAACTTCAAAGCGTTTATAATGAGCGGCTTCACCGTACCCAAATCGTTTTTGAATTTTGCTTATTAGTACTTCAACAGTGCTGACGGTTGAGTGATTCGTCAAGGCGAGGCTACCAGACGATTTCTTCATGCAGAAAAAAAATCATTGTGTCCACCGTGCACAAGTCGGCAAAAACATGGACAAAAAGATAGGATAAACTAAGAAAGACATTATTTGGCTGAGTTTCCAGTCAATTCCAGACCATTCATACCTCTAGATTTACTTAGATAGCCAGTAAACTGCTAAAAATAGGCGCCACGTTTCATTGCTGAGTAGACCTGCTGTCCATTCGATATACCGCTGTGATTATAGACGCCACTTAATTGGTCCTCTGGAGCATGCTGTTCAAGTCTTGGAACTAAAGCATTAGTCTGTCTTGTCTTGCGTTTTTAGTAAACAAAATGTGATTTAAAACACGGTTACATCTAATATATTAGTATTACTTTTACGTTTTCTATACATCCTTAAAATGGCTACTTTTACTTGATATCAGTAAATAGTAAAAGTTTTGATCGTATGTAAAGGCGTCAAAATTGTAGTTCACTATTAAAGTCTGACGAAGGGCCTCCTTATATAGCTGGAGACGTCGATTTATTACTCTATCATTTCAAGTAGTGAAAATCCTATATTCTTATGCACTATCGCGCTTCCCTTGGCTACACTTGAGAGCAGGAAACTCAATAAACACGATATCCAGCCCCTAAATCACTCTTTGATTATTGGATACGAGAGCATGTTAAGTTAATATCTAATAGTTTTTAATAATGCGTTTGAATCCAACGAAAATGCCAACGGTTTCAATTCTGAAGATTATTTATTATGGTAAATTAGACGATCAACGAAGAGTTAATTGTCCTTCAATGACGGATTTGCTCTGCTGGTCACTGCATGTTATATTCGTATGTCATGTTTATATCTATTTAATTTATGGTTGACAGTTATACTTATGATCGTGTGGTAAACTGCAAAGTAGTATAAAAAAATATGTGTGCTTAAAGAAACGAAAAATAAGGTGATCCAGCGAGATTTCTTGCCTTATACGGAGCTTATAGTGATTTATAATTCAAGTACGGTTCATATGTTTAACAATGTGATGACAATTACTCTGTAGTGAGTAGAAGCAATAGAGCATTGAGGCGTGACTCGACAGGAAAAAATTGTACAAAGCGAAAGAACTTAAGCCAGGTTCTCACTGGCGACATAAGCATTAGCAACATAACAAAGGACAACTTTTTCTCAAAGGTTTACCAAGACAAAGCAGAAAGATATTTCTTTAATTTTAAATTTGCTTCTCTTTTACGATACCTCATGCTGTTTTTCTTATCTTGTTATTGTGCTTATGTCGCACAGTTACAACCATTTGCAAGCTACCGTTAAGCTCTTCTCATAAAACAAGTTTTAAAAAGTTATAGCTACATAGTTTTCGCACTGAAACTATTTGTTTTGACTCTGACATATCGCGTGAAAAAGAGCCAAAACTATTAGTTACGATCAGTGGTTACGATGGCCAAACAATTAGTTTGGCGGTCAAAATTAAAACTTACGCGCGTTACTAATCAAAGTTTCTACTGTAATGTCTATTTGAAAGTTTCGCCTTGTACAGCAATGGATTTTTATTGGAAAACCCTCTTTCTAAAATCTATTGCTGCATGAGGCGAAACTTTCAAATGAACATTAGAAACTTTGATTAGTAACGCGCGTTATAACTTTTAATTTTGACAGCCAAACTATACATTGTAGTTTGCTCATCATAACTGATAGTTTTGGCGCCATGTGTTGTAAATTTATTATTTAGCGGATATTTGTTCGTATTTTTCATTATTTATAGATAAAGAGTGTAGAGCAAGATATTTATCTATAAATAATGGACGTTTACATCTTTATTATATGTATATAATTGGCTGCACAAACATCATTATTTATAAATAATATACAAGTTTCCTCATTATTTATAAATAATAACCATTTTTAAATTTATTATTTACATATAATGAAGTGCATTGTGCTGCATTTTTTATATATAAGTGTTTTACATATAAGCGCTGCAACGCATATTTACATATAATTAAATAAGGACTTGCCAGTTGCCACCAATCCATTATTTACATATAATAAATTTACAAACGGCGGACGCGTCACGCGCCAAGTGTAAATTTCTTAATTGGCGGGAAAGTTGGCCTGGTTACCAAGCTTTTTAGCAATTCTTATGTAAATATGGCTGCCGACCGAGAATCTCTTGCAAAGACCATGTCATGCGCTGTCTATGGAGCGGTTTCCAAAGGTATTAACTCGGCATTTTCCCAGGTAAGTTAAAATAATACATCATGGAGCCTTTCAATCATATGTCTGAATCGCCAAGTTGAATGTATTCGATTTTTTTAGCCTCCATCAGGAAGTGACGGTGCCCATGCTGACCATGCGTCAGTGGCGCAAAATTCTGGCGCTTGTGCCGCACAAAGTTCCAACAGCCAAGTTAGACCACAGGTGAATACAAAACTTACTTTGTGCCAGAACTTACTTTGCGCCAGAATTTTGCGCTACTGACGCATGGTCGGCATGGGCACCGTCACTTCTTGATGGACACTTAAAAAAAGTCGAATACATTCAACTTGCCGATTCAGAATTATGGTTGAAACTTGAAAGGCTCGATGATGTATTATCTTGACTTACCTGGGAAAATGCCGAGTTAACAGCGTCGGAAACCGCTCCAAAGACAGCGTCTGATATGGTCCTCGCAAGAGATTCTCGGTCGGCAGCCATATTCTTGGGTTTCGCTATGGCATTTTGCAGTAAATCTGAGTGGGGGTCAACCCAAAATGTATTGATGATTATATTGTACTGGAGTGAACAAATCTCACGAAATTGCACATATTTGCTGCCAAACAAAAGGTCAACACATACAGTTAAAAATCATTTCCCTCCAATGACTGTGTATCGATTTGGAGTTGACCCCAATGAAATTTATGACGTCACGTGAAACCCAATAATTTACATTAGAACGCTAAAAAGCTTAGTAACCAGGCCAAATTTCCCGCCAATTAAAAAATTTACACTTGGCGCGTGACGCATCCGCCGTTTGTAAATTTATTATATGTAAATGATGGATTGGTGGCAAGTCCTTATTTAATTATATGTAAATAATGCGTTGCGGCGCTTATATGTAAAACACTAATATATAAAAAATGCAGCACAATGCACTTCATTATATGTAAATAATAAATTTAAAAACGGTTATTATTTATAAATAATGAGGCAAACATGTGTATTATTTATAAATAATGATGCTTGTGCAATTAATTATATAGATATAATAAAGATGTAAACGTCCATTATTTATAAATAAATATCTTGCTCTACACTCTTTGTCTATAAATAATGAAAAATACGAACAAATATCCGCTAAATAATAAATTTACACTTGGTGCCCCATACTCACGGGACGTGTCAGAGTCAAAACAAATAGTTTGAGTGGGCAAACTATGTAGTTATTACTTTCTAAAACTTGTTTTATGAGAAGCGCTAAACAGAAGCTGGTAAATGGTTGTAACTACATTTCTTTGTTTTGTCTTTGGTTTTAGTTTGTGCTTTTGCTTTATATGTCTGCAGTGAGGACCACGGTTGTGGTGATGATTTATGATACACTCAAATTCCTTGTTTCGAAAACAGACAATCTGGGCGCCTACCGTTATGAGTATTTCAAGCTAGCGAGCTAAAAGCAAGATCGGTCTGACCGTGTAAATAGCAAGCCTTTTAAAAAAATCAAACTTTTTTGCCAACTTTTCACGTTCCCCTTTAGATTGTTCCAAATTAATTACTGGAATATCTTCCATGCTGCAATTATCTGAGTGAAACAGTGTTGTAAGCAACACTGAAATTCCACGTCATCATCGTGTATTTATCTCTTTTAGATCAAAGATTTCGAAATTTTTGGGAACAACGAAACTCTTTCCACGATGAAACCAGCAAAATGCGACCGAAGGAATATCGCAAAATTAACGAATTGTTTTTAGAACGAGAACTAATGAATGATTTATTTCCTCGTGAACAAACTGTAACGGAAGCGCCGGAAACCGAAGCACCCGAAGAACCTGAAACGGAAGAACCTGAGGAAACGGAAGAACCTGAAACGGAAGAACCTGAAACGGAAGAACCTGAAACGGAAGAAACTGAAACGGAAGAAACTGAAGAACCTGAAACGGAAGAAACTGAAACGGAAGAAGCTGAGGAAACTAAAGACGCCGAAACGGAAGAACCTGAAACGGAAGAACCTGAAACGGAAGAACCTGAAACGGAAGAACCTGAAACGGAAGAACCTGAAACGGAAGAACCTGAAACGGAAGAACCTGAAACGGAAGAACCTGAAGAAACTGAAGAACCCGAAACGGAAGAACCTGAGGAAACTGAAGAACCCGAAACGGAAGAACCCGAGGAAATTGAAGAACCAGAAGCGGAAGAACCCGAGGAAACTGAAGAGCCCGAAAAGGAAGAACCCGAAACGGAAGAACCTGAGGAACCTGAAACTGAAGAACCTGAGGAAACTGAAGAACCTGAGGAAACTGAAGAACCTGAGGAAACTGAAGAACCTGAGGAAACTGAAGAACCTGAAACTGAAGAACCTGAAACTGAAGAACCTGAAAATGAAGAACCTGAAAATGAAGAACCTGAAAATGAAGAACCTGAAAATGAAGAACCTGAGGAAACTGAAGAACCCGAGGAAACGGAAGAACCCGAAACGGAAGAACCCGAAACGGAAGAACCCGAGGAAACTGAAGAACCCGAAACGGAAGAACCTGAGGAAACGGAAGAACCTGAGGAAACTGAAGAACCTGAGGAAACTGAAGAACCTGAGGAAACTGAAGAACCTGAGGAAACTGAAGAACCTGAGGAAACTGAAGAACCTGAAGAACCTGAAACTGAAGAACCTGAAAATGAAGAACCTGAAAATGAAGAACCTGAAAATGAAGCACCTGAGGAAACTGAAGAACCTGAGGAAACTGAAGAACCCGAAACGGAAGAACCCGAAACGGAAGAACCTGAGGAAACTGAAGAACCCGAAACGGAAGAATCTGAGGAAACTGAAGAACCTGAGGAAACTGAAGAACCTGAAGAAACTGAAGAACCTGAAACTGAAGAACCTGAGGAAACTGAAGAACCTGGGAAAACTGAAGAACCTAAAACGGAAGAACCTGAAACGGAAGAACCTGAGGAAACTGAAGAGCCTGAAACGGAAGAACCCGAGGAAACTGAAGAACCCGAAACTGAAGAACCTGAAACTGAAGAACCTGAGGAAGCTGAAGAACCTGGGAAAACTGAAGAACCTGAGGAAACTGAAGAACCTGAAACTGAAGAACCTGAGGAAACTGAAGAACCTGGGAAAACGGAAGAACCTGAAACGGAAGAACCTGAAACGGAAGAACCTGAAACGGAAGAACCTGAGGAAATTGAAGAAACGGAAAAAACTGAAGCACCAGTTATGGTACCATCGGACATTTTTGCTAGGTACATACGTAGTTACATTTTTAAATTTCACCCTATTGCAATAAAAGAGAGTAACCTTGACTCCACTTGACGCTATATACTGGTTTTGCCCATGCGTATCATTTTGTTATATTGTACTAGGCGACGTAAAAATACTTGTGAAGTGTCAATGATGATTTTGTCCATGATCATTTTAAAAAAAAATCTGTCCTAAAGACGGAACCTGACTTACATCGTTGATTTTGCAACATGAACATTGCTCGGTAGTTATATAGTTGACGTGACGATCAGTTTAGCTAACGGCGTTCTTTGAAATAATTATACATTTTTAGGAAAGGGAATTATGCTTTATGGGTGTTCAAACACGACTGGACTGAGGAAAGTTTCGGTAAATTTGTCGGCGGAAGATCAGTAGTGATAGCATATGATGCATCCAGGCTGCCAGGACGAGATACGCACTATGGACAGCGACAGTGGAGTATCGTTGCGGAGTACAAGTTTGATGAAGGACAAGAAGACTCACGAGAATTGGCAGGACCAAAAGTAATCGGAGGTATTCTATATTTTTATTACAGGAGGGAGAGATGTTTTGCGAATTGATAAAGCTCTCTTTTACATTCATTTATGAGCATAAAAACCAGAGCAGTGTTACGTATTTGTTTTGGTCAGTCTATCATATTTTCCAAGTGTGGAATTAAGTTCAAAACTCATCACACATAAATAAATCGTTTGTCTACATTACGAAATCGAACGGACTTTTGAAAAAGCTCAAGAGATACAAAATTTATAGGCACGTGTATATATACATACTTCCCTCTCCCTTTGAGGAACGACGCACTGTCGCAGGGGAACGACACAAACAAAAACACCTTTTGTTTACTAAAAGCCGGTCACGTAAAGAACTCGTTATTTTTCAGACGGAAACATGAGATTGAGAAAAAATGTTTGGAAATCATTTCACAACACAAGAAAAACTACGCATTATGGTGATAGTCGTATACAATGAACAGAACTCGCTCTCTTCATTTCAAATAATACTCCCAGTCTCAACTACTTTTAGATGACATCCACTTCAGACCCGGTAGTTCAATCTCAGGTAAACTCAATCTTCTCGGCAAAAAAAGCACCTATGACGAAAACCGCAAGTCGAAATCATCATCAAATTAAATTTTAAGATTCACACTGTTATTCATAAGTTCTTTCTTTCATTGTCAAGGTCAAGAAATAATGGCGACAAAGATTTTCCTTCCTTTTGGTG
The DNA here is from genome assembly GCA_963855995.1 of Muricea muricata. Classification (NCBI taxonomy): domain Eukaryota; kingdom Metazoa; phylum Cnidaria; class Anthozoa; order Malacalcyonacea; family Plexauridae; genus Muricea; species Muricea muricata. Next base: position 5,003,593 of record OY979727.1, read on the forward strand.
CATCCAAGTTGATAGTCTGGTTCAAACATTGGGGATACTACAGTGGATACAGTTATGACAGCAACTATGGTCAAAACTATGTACACGAAATAGCGTCACCGGAAGAGGCAACCCTGGTATTTGAAGGAGATTACACCCAGCAGAAGTATGGAGGTGCTCTGGAACAAGGCGGGCAGTTCAAAGTGTATTACTCGGGCGAGAGACTGGATGTGGGCGACGGGTTTAAGTTGTACGCAGCTGCGCAGTTCAACGAAAATACCGACGTGCATGAAACACAACAGCTCACAAATCAGGCAGGTAGTTATTACATTACAGATTTCGATATCCCGGAAGACGCAGAAGAAGTAATCATGTGGTTTTACACAGAAAAAGGTGACGAACGTAATTACGACAGCGATTTTGGAGCTAATTATCATTTTGCCTTGGATGACTAATAGTCGTTAGAAATTATGATCTTATCATATTATAAGTTTGCTGGTTTTAGCAGAAATTTTAACACGCGAATTTCTTCACGTGTATCATTACATAATATGATAATATTACAGTACTATTATTTTCCTTATGTTACGAATTAACTTTTAGTAAAATTTAATAAACTACCAAGTTGTATTGTCTTCTTGTGTGATTTTCGGTGAAAAGTTTCAAAAAGCATCCATATTGAAAATTCTCTCGTAACCAAACTGAAAAGATGGATAAAAAATGAATCTTTTTTGAAGTCATTTAAAAATTAATACTCTCTATCAATTCGTGTTTTATCAGGTAAAGCACTCATGCCCATGCTTTAAATATTACATAATAATGTACAATATTCTTGTGGAGATATGCACAGTGCATTCGTACTATATGTGCCAGCTCTTTTATAGTCTTTTACTAATATCACGTATTGAGGATTGTAGACATATAATTTCTTTTGAACCATGCAGTCATCTATATTCACAGCAAATTGAAGTTTCTTGTATGATTGCATAATCCTTATATGATGACTACAAGATCCGTAAGATCAGATCTTCATCTGTGCTAATAATAACGCATTATTAATAAATTTCGATGATAAATTTACGTGTGTCTCCACAAAATTGTGCTTTCACATTATATTTTGTCGAGGACAGTATTTTTTTTTGTGAAAATAAGCTTCTCTAACATCATGACGATTTTAAACTTTTTTCAAGAATTAAGCTTTAGAAAATCTTGGAAAATATATTTTCATTCTTGCCCCCTGCCTGAAATGCCCAGTGATTTGATTGGTTGTCTTAAGACCGCGTGATTGGCTTGTTGTAACAATGTGGCAATTATAAGCAGAGACGGCGGACCATGAGTTAGCATTTAATCAGCGACAGTGTCAGTCGTCTTGAAAGAACTGAAGTTGTCTGTGCTAGTACTACGGTATAGCGAAGTCTTCTTCTGCTCAAACTTTAAACATGAAATTACCATTTGTATCTAGTTGTTGTAACTGGCTGTCTTGCAGGAGCACATCCGAGTAAGTACATCTGAAATATTTTGTGTCAACTAAATGTGATTTGTCTTTATTTAAAAATGGCCAATCATTATACAAAAATAATATCCGGCTACTGCGCTGAAAATGTTGAAAATCCACCCGCTAATTGTCTATAACCGATTTTCTTTCTATATCGTATGTGAGGTTATCTCAGCAAAAAGAACTCTGAATGTTCAGAGTTTACAAAAAAAAAGGGAGAGTTTAGCAAGTGTGGTTGCTATTCTGCGGTGCAATCATCTATTAATTTTAACAGTTTGAACAAATGATCACCACAGATATAGGGCGAACATCAGTGATTAACGTCGATCCCCATACAAACATATTGTAGAGTGTTTTACATGGCGTATTAATTGATATCAGAAGGTAATGTATTTGTAGGTTTCAGCATGTTTTATTAAAGGTGTACAAGCAAAAGTGTAAATAGTCTTTAGTGTATCTTTTCACGATGTGAAGTACCTTTTTCTATTTACATGCAAACCTTAAAGTTATAACGTGTTCAAAGAAATTTTGTAGTCAGGTAAAAGAGTTGTCACTTTGAGCGATTCTAAAATGTCATTTGCGTTTGAAATTGGAGGAGTTAAAGTATATTTGTAATGCAGAGATGGTCAAGGGGATCAAACACAAGCAAGGATAGTTTGCATGACCTCACCCAGACCAAGGGGATCATCATGTTTCAGTTTGCTAAACGCAACATAAAGGTGTTCAAGGTGCCGGCAATTACGGAGAGAATGAAGGGATTAGGTGAAAACTGTGTGAAGAATCAAGAGGTTGATGGTCAACGAGAGATATCTATTAGGACAGAAAGTTGAGCAAGCGATGCAAAGAAACTAAAGAGGCTGTTGGCGTTTATTCATCCTGACGGAGGCAGACACCCAAAGAGGGTCATTTCTATCTAATAGGAGGAAGAGGATGAATTTCTGCGTGAAATTCTATCTAATAGACATCAGCACAATTCATTTACATTTTTGCGTGTGCTCCCTAAAAAAAATCTTAGCTTGTATTCTATTTTAGTGATTAATTGATTTTTATTAGATATATAGATTTTATAATATTGTATAGAGTTGAAATTTCGAAATTATAAGTTTGAAAGAAAAGGGAAAAAACAACTTTAGGTTCCTCCCTTGAAAATAGTAGGACGGATGTTGGAATTATTGTGTTCATCATTTACAAGTAAACCGCGGCATAAAAAAAAGGGCACAGGAAAAAAATTCATCGTATTTCTCTGGTATACAAAGCAACTTTGCATAATGTCGATAATAGAGCAAATTTTGGTAAATTTCATATCCCGTTTAGGCCTGTGAGAAATTTCTTACAAAGTTTTCAAGTTACGTTAGATTTTTATAATATTAACAGGACTTCGACCGGTTATTTTATAAATTTTTAACGATTCTTGAACAAGCTGTTCACAACTTGCAACAGCGTCAATCTTGCTGATCTTATCAGAGTTCTTAAACAAGGTTGTCCTAACAAGACCATACCGTTACGATATAACAATATTATTTACTTATCCATCTGTTAAGTTTTCATTGCAAAATGCTAAAAACAAACATGTAAAATTCAGTGGCGTGTTGAAAGGAGGGGGCAGGACATAAGCGATGCACCAAAACTGTACAAAGATGTTGCCTATAATCAGATCAGCTAAAGCATTTTCGTCGTTAAACTTACATAAACAATCAATATTTGTCTTACGACAGTCGTAAAACTGCAGTTCACTAAATACATAACTATTCGTACAATTCTTCCAACCATTCATACAAACTTCCTCCTCATTTACAAATGTAAACATAATCTTATCATTGATTTTATAGCACATAGGTACAAATTAATTTAATGTCGAACTTCTCGCTAAATTCCGTTTAAGTAGCAATATAACAAACATGAAATTGTTTATTAAAGCCCTACAAAACACCTCATGAAAAAATTTTTTTTCAATCTTAATTGATTACCCTCAGTGAATTATGTTTCGGTCAGAAAATGCCAGTGATTTGATTGGTTGTCGCGCATGATCATATGATTGCATGGCTAGTATCCATAACAATGTGGCAATTATAAGTAAAAGCGACACAGCATGAAGCATTTCATAAGCGAGGGTGTTAGTCGAGTAGAAGAATTGAAGTTGTCTGTGCAGGTAGTGAGGTATAGATTTAGAAGTCTTCTACTCAAACTTTAAACATGAAATTGCCACTTGTTTTTCTGGTTGTTGTTGTGACTGGTTGTCTTGCTGGATCTCATCCGAGTAAGTACATCTGAAATATTTTGTGTCAACTGAAGGTGATTTGTCTTTATTCATAAATGGATTATCATACAAAAATAATATCCCGCTACTGCGTTGAAAAAATAGAAAATCCACCCGCTAATTGTCTATCACCGATTTTCTTTCTAAATGAGAGAATATCGTATGTGAGGTTATCTCAGCAAAAAGAACTCTGAATGTCCAGAGTTTACGAAAAAAGGGAGAGTTGAACAAGTGTGGTTCCTTTGGTCTGGAACCACACAAGTGGAGCTAATTGCTAGTGTCTAAACGGTGTTCTTTCTAAATGAGAGAATATCGTATGTGAGGTTATCTCAGCAAAAGAACTCTGAATGTTCAGTGTCCGTACAAAAAAAGGAAGAGCTGAACATGTGTGGTTCCTATTCTGCGGTGCAATCATCCACTAATTTTAACAGTTTGAACAAATGATTACCACAGATATAAAGCATACATCAGTGATTAACATCGATCTCCATATAAACATATTGTTGAGTGTTTTGCATGGCATATTAATTGAATATCAGAACGTATTTGTAGGTTTCAGCTTGTTTTAATAAAGGTGTACAAGCAAAAATGTGAATGGCTTTAGTGCATCTTTTCACGATATGAAGTACCCTTTTCTATTTACATGCAATCCTTAAAATTATAATGTGTACAAAGAGAGCTGAGACTTTCGGGCACTTGAAAATGTCATTTTCTTCTGAAATTGGAAAACGAAGGAATTAGATATTTGCAACGCAGTTATGTCATGGTCAGGTGGATCAAACACGAGCAAGCATAGTTTGACCTCACCCAGACCAAGGGGATCATCATGTCCAGTTTTCTTGCTGCAACATCAAGGTGTTCAAAATGCGGGAGATTACGGACAGAATAGAATCAACAAAACTAGGGACAGGACTGTGTGAGTAATCAACAGGTTGATGGTCAATAACTAAGAGCTAGGTAGAGAGAGATCGACAAGAGCGAGAAGATAAGCAAGCAATTGACGCAATCAATACCAAAGAGGTTGCTGATGGAAGGCAGACACCCAAAGACGATCATTTCTATATGTATAGGACAAAGAGGATGAATTTCTGCGTGAGATTCTATGTAATGGACATCAACTCCAGTTAAATTCTTGCGTGTACGTCACTTCGATAAAATTTTTAGCTTGTATTCTATTCGATTAAGCTAAGAATTTTATCAATAGAATATGGCAAAACTTACAAACACGTTTTGATTTATAATATTATATAGATTTTAAAATATTGTGTAGAGTTGAAATTTTGAGATTATAAGCCTGAAAGGAAAGGGGAAAAAACCAACTTTAGGCTTCTCCCCTGAAAATAGTAGGACGGATGTTGCAATTATTGTGTTCATCATTTACAAGTAAGCCGCGAAATAAAAAGAGGGCAGCAGGAAAACACATTTTCGGCGTATGTGTGTAAGGCAACTTCGCATGTCGATAAGAGCGCAAATTTTGGTAAATTTCATATCCCGTTCAACCCCGACTGATTTCTTACAACGCTTTCAAGTAACAAAGATGTCCAGATTTTATCCGGGTGGATATTTATGGATTTCCAGGGCTTATTCGGTTATTTTGCAAATTTTCAACTAGTTTTAAACAACTACTGTACGAATGTATTTGATATTATCAGACTTCGTATAAAGTTGTCCCATCAAGACCATACCGTTATGATATAACAATATTACTGTTCATTTTTCATTCATCTGTTAACCTGGCTGCATGCTTTCATTGTACAATATTGAAAACAAACATATGTGCAAAACTCAGTGGCGTTTTAGCAAAGCGGGCCGCCAGAATTGAAATATTGTCAGAGCAAATAGACAGTAACAGTTTTGTAATGAGATGAGCTAAACTATTTTCGTCGTTAACCTTATACAAAGAATCATTAAATGTCTTACGACAGTAATTTTAGATATGGAAAGCACATTTAGGGAAGAACGTGGGTAGGTTCTTTTAATTTCACAGTTCAACAAACAAACAAAGAAACTCTATCTCAAAAATGACTTAATTTACACTTAATATATAATTAATAATTAATGTAGTCCAAATACGACTTTAGCTGCGGCAAATTGAGATTTGATGCAAAACAGTTGCTGTGTTGACGTACAGTTGTATCAACACGAGGGAAAATTGGATAAACGAGAAATTGTGTAGAAACACGAGGCCTACTGGGGGAGTATATTTATACTGGTTTCTTCAAGCATTTGTAAAACTTTCCGAGAGTGTTGAACAAGCCTCACAACTAAGATAAATAAATTTTGTTTCTAGACAGAGAATTGCCGAGTCGTTTATTACCTCGTGAACAAACAATACCATCAGAAAACACAGAACCGGAAATGGCAACCGACCTTGAAGATTGGCCTACAAAAGTTGAACAAAGTCTTGGGATATCTGAGTATATTTTGTGCACATTGTTGTAAACCAACCTAGGATTTTATAACTAAAGAGTACTGTTTGAAATTACCGTGTTCATGTTCTCACCTCGAAATGTGTAGCATTAATACACATTACGTAATATCGCGCTATATTAGATTTTTATATTATAACAGATGACGTCATCCGTGTTAATATGGATTATTCGTGTGATATGGTAATAAAATCAAACAAATGTGAATTAAAACGCTTGCCTTTCACCTTTAGGATCACGGGTATTTTCAATATGACTCTAACCTAGACTTGTCTCGAGAGAGTAATAAGATAAGTCGGTTGCTGGATCTTTTGCCGAAAGACGTTTTGTGGAAAGGCAAATTTCAATATTAACTTTCATGACAGAAACTTTGATAGTAAAGCAGTTTTGTTTTAAATACAGGGTGGTGCTTTGTTTTCTCCTCTCCAGACTCCCTATTTCATTTTTTTTTACTTATCACTATGTATTATACATCTTTGTCCTTTCGTCAAAGTGTCCGCTCAACAAAATATCATATCCGTCGGCAAACTGTCCGTTCAGCAAAATGTCTATCGGCAAACTGTCAGAAAAACGTCTTAGGAAAAAAATGACTTTCGGTAATCTGCCTTTAGTAATCGCTCTGTAAACGCTCTGGGGGAAAGTACCAAACTAATGATGATCAGGCTTTGTGGTTGCCCTTTTAAAGCAAAAGTAATTGATGCTTATTATTCGTTCATAACAAAACCAATTTCGATAGTTTATTGCCTTTAATTTTTATAACCATCCTCTCAGTAAGCCTGTTAGTACAAATTGGTGGCGAATCGCACTCTTTTGAAAGTCATAGTAGGTTTGTGACGAAGCTAATTGAAAAAATAAGTAAAAAGCCCCCCTGTTTTTGTATTTACATTGCTGTTGTGGTAGCAACTTTACGTTTGGTAGCATTCCAGTGAATGTGACGATCCCATTGTCTTTTTTAGTCAAGTTTAATTTCTTTTTGCAGATATCACAATTCTCTTTCATGCAGGAAGAATATTAGTGCTGTATGGGTATTCAGTGGTGACTGGGATGAAACCGTACTGGGTAAATTTGTCGCCGGTACATATATCTTGATAGTCTATGATGCATCCAGGCTACCAGGACGAGATGAAAGGTATGGGCAGCGAGCGTGGAGTATCTCTGTGGAGTACAAGTTTGATTACGAAACAGTGTACTCAGACGAATTGAAAGGACCAACAATAATTGAAGGTATCTATTATTTCATAGCCATGAAGGTCTCAAACACTTATAATATCTTTCAATTTATGTATTTATTTCCGAATAGGAAATACGGAAAACAGGAATGACAACATATTACATTACAATGGGGGGGGGGGGGACCACAGCTATCCGATGGAGCACTTTCTGTGAGCCTATAGACAGAAATACTCTACGCAGTTCCTACATGTGCTCTGTTATTAAACAAAATAGTAGCTCGTTAACAAGCTAGTTCGAAGGTTATGATTGGAGCGCTTTCGCATTCTAACAAATATTTTTTAAAGTTTCTCTATCATGCATATACATCATAGCAACTGTGGCAATCAGTAGAATAATAATGCTCCCGCATACTAGCAGTAATGCATAAAGCTGTTAAAGTTGGTACCTTTAGTCGGAAAATATAATGAAACAAGGTCTAAATTGTTAGTGATTTCACAGATTATTAATGCGCTCCTTGTTTCGTCAAAGGTAATGAAATAATGGCGGCAAGGGTCTTCCTTCGTTTTGATCAATCCAAGTTGACGGCCTGGTTCAAACATTGGGGATACTACAGTGGATACAGTTATGACAGTGACTATGGTCAAAACTATGAACACGAAATAGCGTCACCGGAAAAGGCAACCCTGGTGTTTGGAGATTATAGCGAGAAAAAGTTTGGGGCACCTCTGGAAAAAGGCGGAAAGTTCAAAGTGTTTTACTCCGACACAAGACTGGGTGTGGGCGACGGGTTTAAATTGTACGCAGCTGCGCAGTTCAAGGATAATACCGACGTGTATGAAATACACGAGGTCACAGATTTTCTCAAATTTTATTACATCACAACTTTCGATATTCCGGAAGACGCAGAAGAAGTGATCATGTGGTTTTACACAGAAAAAGGTTACGAACGCCATTACGACAGCAATTTGGGAGCTAATTATCATTTTCCTTTGGGCGTTTAATTAGTCGTAAGAATTGATGATCTCTTCGTATAGCTCATGAGTTTAGTGCTAACAGTATTAGAACGGTGACTCAATAGCTTCATATTATCATTTCTATGCAATATTTATCGTCAGGTAAATTAAGCAATCATGGTGTATACTGAGTTTACTGAAAGTATTGTAATTTTCCTAACATTGCTATGTTTTTCAATAAACTACATATAGAGGGGTGACAAGCCACTACGCATATTTTCTGCGCGTAAAAACTCATGGCAACTCTACAAGTGAGTTTTTTGTAGCTATATCAACGCATGTTCAAGGTTTTCAGATAGCCTAGAACGCAGGCGACATTTTTATATGTTTTTGTTAATTTTGGCGCAATATCAGTTAAGCAAGTGCTATTTGTATTGCGGCCTTGATTAATTTTAAGGTTGGGGGGGGGGGGAGGGATCACGATTCACAACGGTGAAAAAAGGTTTAACAGTTTATGCTTCTTAAAAAACCAACTTCACATTTGATGTACATCACAGTTTGTTTCACAGAGATATTATTTCTTTCAATATGTATAATCCTCCAACATGTATCGACCTCTGAAAAGCCTCCGTAAATATTTTTACTTTTATTTGAGTAGTCACAGTTCGTGAGACTGAAATCTATTGTTCTCACTTCACGCAGCATTTTTATTGAGAATCACGCCTAGCGGGCGCAAAACAAATTGCATTTCACCGCACCAAAATTAAGCATTTCACATCTCTAGGGGGGGGGGGGCTCAAGTCCCCCTCTTCTGACGGTCTTGCATACGAACAGATATTAACCAATCACGGCTCACGGAAATACCCTTTACCACCTTCTTTACACAGCCCCGAACACTTTTGCTGTAATATAGTCCACATGGTCAACATTGAAACGCTTGAAATAATTTTATAATATAAGTAGGGTAATATCTGCAATGTGGCTAATGATTGTGCACAGTGCACGGTTCTAGTGTTAAGAGTTTCTGTCTCGAAACCGAATTTCACAATGTTGAGAAAATAAAAAATTAAATTTAACAAGAAAAAACTAAAACTATTTAAATACTTTCACTGAACATACAAAACCACATAAAAAACTGTACAAGTATAAATTCAAACGTTTGGCTACGACATTACACATTTGTATGCAATAAAAAGTTTTTCGTCGAAAGTCAAAATAATGTTATGGCAGCATAAATAGACTTTTGAAGAAATTCATACTAGATACCTAATAGAGACAATAACAAAAAAAAACTTATTTATCAATACCTTCAAAGTGACTTAGTCAACAAATGGTTGAAATATTTTTTGAAATTGGGGCACTGAACTTCGTAGCTGGCACATTTTAACGGCCGGTTTTCACCATCGAAGATGCCAAAATGAACAGCAAGGCTTGTTTCCCGTAGATTTAAAATATCTTTTACATCTTTTGGAACAGTTTTTAACAATTAAAAACGTAAAATAACTTTAACTTTGGTTGTTCTTGTTTTGAATATATTTTCTTTATATCTTTACTAATAAAGTATCGATAACGTGATCATTTTTCGCCAAAAAATGAGCGTTTTCAAAATAGCGGCGCAAAATGGCTTTCACCTTCGTTCAAAGGAAGAACAAAGGGAGAACTGCTAATTATGAACTCAAAAATGTCATGAGAACTGCCAGATATGAATTGAAAAATGTCACCTATATGGTAGATATTGTAAAACTGCCATGGTAGATACCTATTGGGTAGATATTGTAAAACTGCCTATTTGGTAGATATTGTAAAACTGCCATGCACTTTCGTGAATAGGGGCTGCAGAAAAGGAGAGCATTGCCCCATTCCTCTTTTTGAAAACAAAACAATGTGCTCTTTTCTTCATAGGGTGTGTCCGTGTGTGCCCTTTTTGATACTAAGTAGCCAATAATGTCGATTTTTGCAGTCTTATGTCAAGTACATATTTGTCACATCAAATATATAGTTACCATATGATATTATTTTAAAATCACCACATCATCCTTAATGATTTATTTTAACACAATAGACGGATGATTTGTCGCTTTCTCTGTAATCTGCCGGCTCTCTCTATTGTTATTGTCTGAACATGTTAGTCATTCATTAATTACACACTTATATGGCGCCAACGAACTGTTTATTTTTATCCTAATTCCAACACACTTCCCTATTTAACACCGAAGGACTTCAACATACTTTTGTATGCATTACTTTATAATATTACCAGTAGGACCAATATCAAGCTATAATCTCTCCTCTTTAGAGTCAGTTCAGTTACCGTTCTCATCTTCTGCAATGTCACTTATTCGTAGTTCACTGAATGCATCTGGTTTTTGTTCGGTCGCTAACTGGAACTATTCCCGAACATTCTTCTTTGTACAAGTGATTCTAGAATAGCTCGTTGCTCTGCGTTACGGCATCACCACGGCTGCCCAAATCAGTGGGATTCAAGTGCGTTGGGACGTACCTCCACTCGACGTTTTCTGTGGAATTTTGCAGAATCTATTCAGCACAAGATTTTTTTTAAGTTTCCCTCGAGTCGAATGCAATGAAGGGCTACCGTCACAGAATAGTAATTAACCAGACGGTTCACTCTGTGACCTTTTCATATCACGCTAAACAATTGTAGTGCAATTCGCTTCTTGTTCCCATCATTCAAACTGATGTAATACTATTTTCAACAAGAAAGATCCTTTGAAATAGATTCCACATTCTCTCTAATCCTAATCGTAATTCTAACTGCTGTATAGCAACAAAAAGCTTCAAATTAAAAATTGTGAAAATGAAAGGGTGGAGGGAATTTCAAATTATCTCGTCAGTCGTCATCCGACTCATTTGCCCCGACGAATCTGTACGAAGAAGAGCTCGTTTTTATTCGGTAGGTAAGTTTTAAAAATGTAAACATATTGTTGTAATATCTTAGTTTACTCTACAGTATTAATGTTTTGATTCTACAGAGATATTAAAAAAATAATTACAAAAACAAATTTAAAGAGCAAATCTAGGTCATACCGGCCTCGCTTTGATGCTGCTCGTTTTCAGGTTTCAAAATACGAGATATTATGCATAGCGCATATATCGTATTCTTTATGCTTCCCATGTACTTTTTTTGCGCTTTTTACTTTATTATTTTCTACAACTTATTTCAGGCATAAATATCTGCATAGGCGTACGAGCAAAAAAAATCTGGGCGTAGGAGGAATTTACTCCCCCCCCCCCCACCCAATCATTCGAAGGTCTATAAATACATATCTGCATTTTTCCTAGAGCCAACAATTCTACCACTTCTGGTGACTGTATATGCTCGGAAATCGTCAAATTCGTTTTCTTCTTCAGTTGAGTCATCTGATAGCATTGCAATTACTTCGTCGTTATCGGAGCTACCTGATCGAGACACATCTGAATTGCTTTCATCGGCCAGCTCTTCTAGGTACTTCTCAATTTTTTTCTGTCCAGAAATATCATTTGTATGGACAGCACGTATGACACAGCACGTAATCGCTTTGATTTTGTCTTCGTTTTTCTCCCGGTTTTTGTCAGTCCGTTTGATTCCAAGTATTTGTTATGTTCCGCGACTTTCAGACTTTTTAAACTTCCTTCCATTGCGAGTTTTAACCAGTCATATTGATCATATGTTTTCTCCTTCCTTTTGTCTCTTTCTTCTTTCCTTGAACGTGACCTTATTTCATCCATGGTCTAAAGTTCTTGCAAGTGTTCTAAGTATTTCTTCACTAAGATCTCCTCCACACAATACCCTTCAGCAAATTCCTTTATACTCTCTTTATTGGCAGCTTTTATTTCAGCTTTTTGAAAGAGTTTTTTTATTTGTGCTCTTGCATGGCTGCCAATCATCAGGTTCCCTGGGCAGTCTAGGCTCATTTAACGTAGATGTGCCGAATGCTGACAGGTAATGGTTTGGTCTTTGTGAGTGAGGTACTGGCTGTGGAATACGGATCATCTTGTCTCGTACCCATCTATTTACTTCACAATACTCGCACAGTTCGCCTGTGGAATTAACACAACCGTCGTTAATAAATTCCATAAAAAGCTCACCACGGCTATAATGCATTTCATAAACGTTGTTACTTTTTTTAAGTAAGCTGCTCCTGGAACTGCTTCTTTTGCGATCCCAGTAGTAGATCTGTGGAATTTTTGAAGCAAGTCTTCAAATATGAAAAAAGCGTCATCAGGTCGGTCCGATATCAACGCTGTTATGTAGTTGCCGAGAACAGGTGTGTCGGCAATGCGAGCAGCTATGTTTTGAGCTACTGACCAAGCATTTTTCTCCATCCTTCTCTTTTCGTAGGCCTCAAATTCTTTAACAGACATAGTGTCTACTTCCTTGTGTTAGATCTTCAAACCGTTTCAAAAACCCCCATTCAATGGCATTCCACCTAATCGGTTTGAAGCATTTAGTAAAAAAAAATACTTCGGAGCAGATATAATTGAACGTAATGTAAACAAACGTATTTCTGATATGGAAGCTTCTACTATCAAGAAACAAACTAGTTCATCAGTCCAACTAGGCAGATAAGCAGTTATTTCGTACAGTCTGATAATAGTAGCAACATATCTAGCTTAATAAATAGTCAAACTGACAACAGTTTATATGGTGTACATTCTGATGAAAGTATTTCCAGCTCTGAAAGTGAGAGCGATATCACAGAGTAGAGATGTACTAACTTCAATTATAAAACTGATATTTCATATTTCATGATATTAGTGTATTCATGTTGTGTTTTATTAACATCAAATGTACATTTACTATGAAAGGCAACCAGACTGATGTTAATATGATCATTGCCCTTTTAGTGGTTAAAATTGATGACCCCCTTTTAACACGATATATATTCCAAGACCCCCCTTATAATTGGAAAAAAATTCCCCCCCCCGTGAAAGGATGCGCTTGGGTCTGGGACCTACAGTCTTTGGCGTTGAACTTGTGCTCCCCCAATATGGTTGTCATTAGTTACGGAACTTGTTGTGTTTGGACTTATAAACACATCCTTAAACGACTAATTTGAGAAAGAATAAAACAGTCATTTCAAGGCTTAACGTTACACCGCCACCCCCCCCCCCCCCTTCCTGTATTTAATGACCGGTCCCTTAGTTTTAGAGGTTTCCAACGTGTCCAAGTATGGCTTTAGTTCAGATTTAAAGTTTGCGAGTTAACTTTTGCGATCTTTACTGTGATTTAGCCAGGATCTGTATTTTTTTTGCATTGCGGTATTGCAATTTCAAGTTTTCGATCTGTGAGTAATTTTTTCTCAGTATTTGACGGCCCTGAGTTTTTAGCAGTCTAAAAAGCAGGGATTACAGTTTGCTTTTACAGTTTGAGTTTATTCTGACGGTCTGCAATGGGTTGAAATACGGGACAAGCCTTACTGTAGTTTGTAAAGAAATCGTGCAGCCTAAAGAGTTCTGGCGTGCGGTTTTGCGTTTCGCAGTTTTGTAATTTGTGAATAAACTCTTGGCGTCTAGAACAAGACTTAGAGGTTTTTGAGGTTCCCGAGTTAGACGTGCAAAACATTTTGCTATAAAATAACCCAACAGTTGCTCTATAGATTTCCAAACTAACTCCCATTATTTTAAAAACACTTACCTTGAGCTGCTGAGAAATATTATATATACCAAAGTGGAATAATAAATTATATATAAATAGAACTAATATAAATATAAAAAGATAAATTTAACACACAACAAGATCAGCTACACAAACTGTGAAAGCCGGCGTCCCACTATTAGAGAGCTTAAGCAAGCAACGTTTTTGACAACACGGACGTCATGAAGACGAAAAGCAGAACTGTGATTGGTTACAAATGTTATATTTATTTCCGGCTGCCGTCCGTGTCGACAAAAACGTCGCTTGCTTAAGATCTCTATTGAGTAGCAATAACGTCAACGTCGTCTTTAGTTTGAACTCTCACAATGCGCCCATTCTGCTGTTTAACCAGAACTTTTCCATCGCTTCACCAAAAGGAAAGAAGAATTTCCTTTATTTCAGCGCGAGCATAGTTAAAACGTCCTTGTTAAAGGCGGTCATATAATCATTTATAAACACCGAGCTTGCAGTCACCTAGGTTTTTTACAGTTCATAACTTTAGCTTTGCTTTGGTCACGATAATCACCTCGCCTTCGGCGAATAATTGTTAAATAATAATATATCCAAAATCGAAGGTCCAAATATTCGTGTACACAGCGAAGACCAGCGGAAAAGTGAACGAGGCCGGGAGGAAATTGCTACACGAAATTACCCTCAGTACTTGAGAAATAAATAGCTAGGAAACAAAATTTTTTGGTTTGATCACTTTGAGGAACCATCGTTATGGAATCGTTATTTGTTTAAATACAACATTCCGTGGGAGTTTTTTACCTTTGTTATATTAGATTGATGACTTTTTTTGCACAAAAGGTGGCCGGATGACATTAAGTCGATCTCTTAGCTGTTCTAGTGGTTCATTTAAGTGTTTTTCAACGTAGAGGTTCATAAAAAAGCTCGCCCGATATCCCGTGTAAACAGCCCATGGGATGTAAAGCTTCGCTAGTTTCTCCTGCTGGCTGCAAAAAATAAAATTCATATATGTTTTAACCACACAGGTGTTTCTCGACGGTAATCACTCCGTGCTATATATGAATTGCTTGTATGTTTGCTTGTATAATTTTCTGGAAACACCAAGTAATAGTAAATAAATAAATAAATAAATAAATTATAAATAAATTAATAATTGAATAAATGAATAAATTTACGTTCTGTTTCCACAAAATTATATTTTAATTAGTTATATAGTTTATATAATGTTGTCGTACCTGCGCTTAAGCGTAAGAGGGGCCAGTAACGAGCCAAATGTACACATGGGTAAACCTGTCTGAATCATTTCAAACCATTTGACAGCTATCTCCCCAAGAATACTGAAAAAAAAAATGGACGAAGGATACTCTATTTGCGATTTTCTCTTAGAGGATGCGAAATAGTTTTTGCACGTAGGATTCTGCATTTCTGCAGCTTGTTACTGGGCATATGCATATGTAACTTTAGTGATTTTGACTCCTCATTGGGCAAGGCTCCCTAGCCATTTTATTACTAACATCATTAACTTTAACAAAAACTATTTCGAATTAATTGTTCATATTTGTTTTAATTGTGCTGCCCAGTCAGATACAAACATACATATATACATAAACTTTATTTCAGTGTCAAGAATGCATAGCCGACATAAATCTACTAATTGGGGACACTATTTAACTATTTACAAACATATTACTCTTATATATGTTAAATACAGTACATACTCTAAAATGTAGATTACCTAATATGGATACTAATATAAAAACATACTTTCCAATTACTAGTTGCTACATAGTGCACAATTCCGACAGTTTTCGGTCATAAGATAATCTATACTAATTTTTCTAATTTTTGCCTTTAAAATCCCTGATGTTGCACTGCTTTTCACCCCTGCATCTAACTTACTCCATATTCTAGCATCGAGGTACAGTTTTCGGTCATAAGATAATCTATACTAACTTTTCTAATTTTTGCCTTAAAAATCTCTAATGTTGCACTGCTTTTCACCCCTGCATCTAACTTACTCCATATTCTACCACCGAGGTATCTTAGCGAGTGCCTCCCATAATTTACAGTATTAAATCTTGGAATACTTATGTCAGCATTTCTCAAATTAAAACGAGTATTTTTACTAGTGAAGAGGTCTGATATATGTTGTGGGCAGATGAGGGCACAAGGATGCAGAATGGGGAGGAGGTGGGCTTTAACAGACTCTGCAGTCTTGTAGTAAGTCTTTTCCCATTTGTTTTGCTTTTTAAGTTCTCGAACATCTTTTAGACTTTGATAAGAAGGGCCAGTTCCAACATATAACAAACCTTATTCGTATTCGTTGAGCTCTACATCTAAACCCACACTGTCCCTCGCATCTGCCTGGAAGGCGCCAAGCAAGCTAAGGTTTAGCGAGTCTCTATGCACCGAGCTCGCATGGACCACGTGGGGCCTGACAAAAAACTGTTCTGTGTTGATTTTGTGTAATTTGTTATTAATTAATGCATTTGGTGAGACAATGTTAGTTATGAGTTCGTGATCTCTGATTGTATTGTAACATGATACTATGATACCCGATACTCCATACGCTTGCACAGGAACAACAAAACGCCCCTCGCCAGTAGCTACTCTTTTTAAACATGCCTTTAACAAACCTAGACAATGATCAATCTTCTTATTTTGCAAAAGATTCGCGAAATTACAAAATCACTCATTTGTGCACTATAACAGGTCATGTGGGGTACTTCACAACATATTCAGACAAAGGTCACGTGTCCAAAACTTGTTGAGACAAAAGTCAGTGTCGTTGCCGGCCTTCCAAAACCTCCCGCTATATTAACTATAGGCATAAGTTGTAGCGCATTAGGTTTAGGAAGAAAATCCATTTTTTGCGTCTTTTCTTCGCTTCTGGTCTTCAGGGCATGAATAAGGTATATAGACAAATGAGCATTCATATAAACTTGTTTATTCACATTAATTTAATGATTATAGTGTTCCAACTCATGTGCAGTGTGTTTATCCAATGACGTCACTATCGCAAACCATGCCCAAACCCCTTGGCACTCGGCCGTGGAACAATATGGCGTCTATTTTCGAATAAAATTTGCAACTTTAGATCATCACAGAAAAGAGCAAATTTAACAAAATTTTTTGGGTTGTAATCCTAAAATGAGTAGTAATTCATGTTACGATGTTCAAACGAGGATTTAAACGAGTAAATACGGTGTATGTTTTCGCCCTTTTCACTATACGACTTACTTGGTAGGCATAGCCAGTAAAGTGTGTGTAAAATCATGAATTTCACGATATCTCTGCATGATGTATGCTAACTCTGGATCATCAACAAAACGTACCTACAATAGAATGAACAACATTCTAAAGTGCGCCATTGCTACAATCTCAAACCATCTACCATTCGCGCTAAAAAGTACTAGAAAATACAGGGAAAATCTTCTAAAACATCGTTCTCCTTATTTAAATAGTAACGTTGGTTGATTAGCCGATAGTTTTTATGGGTATGAACAAAAAAACAACAATGAAAAGCCATGCAAAATAAAGGTTTATTTGGTTTATAGCATATAACTAAATTAGAGTTTTTTACGTCTAGTGAGATTTTCTTTCCTATTTAATAATTCAATAGTGGATGCCGGAAGATAAGGTAAAATAATTTATGAATGAATAATTTTCAATTTATTTTTTGATGTGAAAGAGTACTTTCAAAGCGTCGTAAAATTGGGACAGTTTTGATATCGACATACAGGTACGGTAATTTCAATTTGGTCAACTACGAATACCTTAAATAGTACATCATTGACTATTGCTTCAGAAATTGGCTATAAACACGGAATTATATGAATAGTATAATGTCGTATATTTTTGGAAATTAACGTCCCATAATGTAATGCCAAATTATATCCTATCAATGATATTGTTGTTGAAAAACTATTGTTTATGCTGTCTTGAGCGATATTTCACGGTACAGACCGAACAAGCGAGGTCAATAAACTGTTTATTATATGGCTTGCAGTCATTTTCAGAGTTAGTGTGACATTCTGTATTGAAATGACGTCGATCGTGGTTTCGTTAATTAGAATACAAAAAAGTTGAACATGACAAAACTTTACTTTTTACACATAAAATTTTCAAGCATATCAGTAAAACATTAATTTTATTAACAAGTAATTGCAAGCAGTAAAAAGTGCGATTAAAAACACTGGGAAAAAGCGCGGTCCGAATACGGAAATTTACGGACCACGGTCCAAAAATGGATTTTTACGGACCGCACGTCAACCAATCAGAATGCAGGATTCTTCAAAGCCATATAATAAAATAACTTATACTGTAAAGTAAATACAATGACACTGCTCAATCACAACTTGCCAGCTACTTACAGGGAGCCTGGTGTCTGGCGTCACTTTCTAAATAAAAAAAAAAAAAACAGCAAAAAAACCCCAACAAAATGTCAGTGACGAAAATTTAAATTAAAAATATACGTAAATCATTCTATGTAATAATTCCGATCGATCCATACTAACATTTTTCTTTAAAAACTCTGTATATTCTCTTCCAAATGTTCCTTTAGGCAGCTCACGTAATGCAGCAAGATCAAGGGTTGATGTACTAATTCTTGGCTTTTCTCTTTACACATATAGAAATATTTTACAACTAATTTTCATTTGGCTGTTCTCAGTATGTTTAGGCACGTATAACATTGCAAACCAGCATGGGTTGTGTTGATAGGGAGCATAAAAATAATAACTTAATTTAAGCATAATTTTCTGGCAACACCAGGTAAATTTATCATTGCAAAGCCTTCCATCCGTAAGTTTAGATCTCTGGTTTAAGCTTTTTAATGATCTCAATGCTATTCATTCTTTATGCAAACTCAAAGAACGTTTTTTAAGCATGGCGCAATGTACCACCAAGGCTTCTATTCACGCTCTCGGTCCCCTTCCGCTGTGAAAGATAATGAAAAGTTTGTTCTTGTAACTAAATGTTTCTTCAATATTTTGGACGGTTGACACGGCACTAGGTTCTTTTTGCAGCGGGAGGGCGCCCGAAGCGGAGATCAGAGAGAGAATTAGGTGCTGAACACTGCATGATTTTTACTATTTCAATTTTTATTGTACTTTTCCCTGAAATAGTCGTCTTGAAAATGCAGCATAAAATTCCACGGCGATATACACACGGCGGTGCGAAGATATGAATTTTATCTTCAAGTTGTGACGCGTATTAACATTGTGACTGCTTATACCATAAAAGTACTAATACTTTTTGTTGCGATGTCGACATAATTTTTATAGAGAGTTAAATGTTGTTTAGCAAAATTTCGCGAAATTTAGTTCCATATTTTTTATTTCTGCCAGTCAAAATTGCGAAAATAAAGTCCGGCGAAATATGGTTTCGACAAAATTGCGAAATTAAGTACGCGTGAAATAAGTACGAACAAGGTAATTAGCTTTTTTACCTTAGAATTTTTTGTCCTACTGGATCAAGTTGCATTGATCTTCTTATTCTTTTTAAAGCAAGATATCCAGTACTCTCACCAAGCACAGCAATCATATCTGTGAGTTTAAACAGATTACGCAGTCATTACCATTATTCGTACTCACATTCTGCTCACAGTAACAGATACATTCATACAAGGCATTAATCGTATATGCTTATCAGCTCACTTAGCCGGGTAGCTCGCCACCATATAATAACGCCTTACTCCCACGGAGAAACCCAACAGACAATCAATGATGGACGTCCTTATGGTGGGGTTTAATTGAAGAACTGAGAGGCTGCTTGCCCAGTCGTTACCCTAACTTCGCTAGTGTCAGATTGACAGATTCTCTAGCGGATCCATGGGACAAGGGTGATTAGTGTCGGCAAACAATTATGAAATTGAAGGGACTAATAGACTTAGTAAAAGAGGTGGCGGGGTCGCCATTTATGATCTAACTAAAAATATAAAAGATTCAATAAAAACCAAATTTTTTGAAATAAACATAATTATCGGCGTTATTTATATGGACCACCAAATCATAATTTTGACCAATTTGAACAAACAATGACGAACATCTTGCAAGGGATTGACAGAGAAAATAAGATTTCTTATTTAAAGGGAGATTTTAATGTTGATCTTCTCAAATCAGAATCTTGTGATTACTCTAACAAATTTATAGAACACTAATTTACTTCATTATTCTTGCCAGTAATAAATAAACCCACACATGTTACTTACCACACTGCAACACTGATAGACAATACATTTACCAATAACATTGAAAATATTGAAAATAGTAAGGATGGTATTATTTTTACCTATATTTCAGATCATATACCTATATTGTGCACATGTCTAATATAAATATTTTTGCAAAAAATATGTCCAAGATAGGCAAGAATATGGAAAATACACCAATCTTTCAACGAGTCTACAATAAAGTTAATATCTCAGCATTCAAAGATGCAATTAAAAATTTTTTTTTGAATTAAGTATTGAGTGAAACAAAGAATTCTGAAAATGTATTTAATGAGTTTATGAAATTGTTTATGGAAATTTATAACAAACATTTTTCACATAAATTAAAACAAAACAAAACAAAGATACACAAACTAAAAGCCCATGGATGACTAGGTGTATATTAAAATCAGTTAGAAATAAAAAGAAATTAAACAAAGCTTTTTTTAAGAATCCAGACAATAAAAAAATATTTTGTCTTAATAAGAACATAAGAATGTATAAGAATAATATATAAGAATCTATACAAAATGTAAGAATAGACTCAACCACATAATAAAAGCAGCAAAGAATGTATTATGAAGAACAATTAATTATGCATAAAGAAAACTCAAAAATGATTTGGAACACACTCAATCAAATTCTCAATAAGTCAAACAAAATCTCAAAAATTGCTAAAACGTTTGTAGGAAATAACTCATCGAATATAATCGACGACCCGAAGGATATTGCAAACAAATTCAATGACTATTTCGTTAATATTGGTCCTAATCTCGCCAAACAAATTAATAATAATAACCATGAAACATTTGAAAAATTTCTTTCTGGTAGATATCAGTCCAGTTTTGTTCTTGATGCAGTAACATAATTATATCACGAATTCGACATTTTACGAACCTGAATTCTTTAAAGCTAATCTATTATGAATTGGTCTATCCATATCTTATATACGGTAATCTAATTTGGGGCAATGCTTACAAACCCCACACTCAAAAAACAGTTAATATTCAAAAAAAGATTGCTAGATTGATGAGTTTCAAGTCATATCATGATCACACCAAGCCAATCTTCACTGATTTAAAAATACTTAATTTACACAAATTAAATGATTACTTAACATGTCAATTTATGTTTCGATATTTTAATTTTCAAAACCTCCCAGAAGTCTTTACTGATTATTTTTTGACCAACAAAAATATACACAATTATAACACAAGAAACGCATCACTGTTACACAAAAACTGTAATAGAACAAACTATAGAAAGCGGACACTTGCTTATAAAGAAATTTATTTGTGGAAGCATCTTCCTCTGCATCAGAAACAAATTAGGTCATATTCCTTATTCAAAACAACAACGAAGGAGTATTTTCTTCATTTGAAATAACAAAACCATGACTAATATATATGAAGCATTTGTTAAATTGAGCTTGCTTGTTTATATAACATATTATCTTAATTAAAGTTGCCTTATAATATTATTTATTGTATTCTATATATTGAACTTTTATGAAAATTTAGTTTAAAATTGTATCTATAGGGACCTTGAACAAAAGCCTCATGGTTTCCAAATAGTTCCTAGCTCAATTATTGTATACATTAATTTGCAATGTAAATATAATTGTAATGAGATGCATTGTTTCCTGAGCACAGAAATCTTCATCACCAAATGTTCCGATTAAACTTTTTCCATAGTTTTAGATCAGAATCTGGTCTTACATTTTTCTACATGATCGCATTGAAGGTGTCGCATATCATAAACCATAGTTAATATAATGAAAGGGTTTGGAAGGCCCGGCCACGTGTAAAAATATGTTGTGTTTTCTCTGACGTCACAGATATAGTGCGCATCTGCTATCAATTTTACGGATATATGCTATCAAAAGAATATAGTATGCAAATGTCCGGTTCATTTTGCTAAGAATGTGAATTTTGCATTGTTTTTCGAAGATGCCCGGTGCAAACTATTCCATTTTTGGTTGCGGAGCTAATAGGCGACATAGTACAGACTGTACAGTAGGGATTTTCAGGATTCCGTCAGGAAATGACAAAAAAGAAAGAAATACGTAACGCGTGGATAAAGGTCATCACACGAGATCGTGTTGTTGATGAAAACTTTCGTAGGCAAATCGATTCTGGCAACGTCTATGTATGCAAAAGACATTTTAAGAAGGAGGAAATCGAATGTCGTAAGTATTAAAGTGCTTATAAACCCAAAATGGTTTTTTGGTGATCCAAATAGAGCTAAAAAAGTTAGTTCGTAAGTTATAATTTAGTTTTTTTGTTGAGCGTTTAGTTCTGGAGATAAATGCAGTCAAACGTGCTAGTTTGGCCACATTTGGGGAAAAAAGTGCGCATCCAAATTTTACGCTTAGAGGCCTGGGTCCCAGGAACCAATTTTCACAGTCACTAGGCGCGTTGTATTGCGAATGCATGTGTCACCGCAGTTTTTTGTGGAAAAATGCTTGAAAGATGCGTTGTTTACGGGTGTTCTAATACTACAGACAAGGAAAATGATATATTCTTGTACCAGATACCATTTTGGGATGAAAGCTCATCCGACGCAGTAAAACGAAGGAAGAAATGGATGGACTTCGTTCGACGGAGGCGAGATAAATGGACGCCAACACGTTCGTCTGTTGTTTGCTCGAAACACTTTACGCCAGAATGTTTCGAGTATTATACCCAGTACTGATGCTTTATATGTTATTTTACACGGTTCTAACCGCATCAACTACCAGCACCAAACCAAAAAGAAATGCACCAAAATGCAAGATGTGCAATAAGCCTATGAAAGGCCACAAAAATGTAGCTTCCTGTCCAAGAAATAAAACAAACTAAAGTTGCACTGCATTGCACTTGGAATGTATATATTACAGAAGCACTTGTTTGCCATTTTACCAAAAATATTTTTCTTGTTTAAAGGTTAATGTCACACCATAGTATTGCAGGCTTTTGTTATTGTTTACATTTTGTTATATTTTGTCAAAAATTAAAAGTAATATCAAAAAGTCTTTGTTTGCTTCCATACCAGTAGCAATAAGGTTAAATAAGCAAAGATTTGAAAATAAATTGATTTGTTATTAGATGGATTATAAAAAGTTTTTATCTTGGTGTCCCAGATAAAATGGCTGCCATAAGCAAATTGAGCACACAATGCCATGGTGTGGCAGTAATCTATTAATGAAATAATATATTATGCACACATTAATCCAACACAGATGTCTCTGAATGTAAACATCTGCCAGTCAATGGAAAATATACTCCCAAGATAGCATCTTGTCAAGCTGGGTTATGAAAACAATCTTTAGGTAATAATAACTGATATTGATGCTCACCATGCAAACGTATGAAGAACTTAATAATAACACTGTTTGACCCAGTATATTTTGAGATGCTCAAGATTCTTGAGTGGCCGATAGAATCAATAATTAGTAGGGGGAGGGCAGGGGGATGATGATAAAATTCAAATTCATTCAAGTTAACGTTGAGGTAAAAATTAATTTTCATGCGGTATAACTAGAAAATATTGTCAAACAAGTTTGTTCATTTTTATGCAAGATGCTATTTCTCAGAGCACATGTAATATTTACTTGCAATTGTGTAGAGACATAATTAACAGAAATTATTGCAGCTGTTAAAAGATTTTATATACTTCAGATACTTAAGTCTTTGAACTTCTAATAGTGAGCTAGCATATTAAAAACATGTCTGTACCAATTTAAAGATAATTATTGATTCTCGTCATCTGTTTCAATATCATCATAGCCAGTAAATGCATGATCAAGCTTAAAAGTGGAACGAATAGCAGTATATGCACAAGAAGGCAATGGTATTCTTTTATCCCTCAACCGACCATGTACCATCCGTGTGAACTGTCTATATGCAACACCTCGAAGAGAAAAATACATATCAATGTTACATAATAGTTACATCTTCAGCTAAAATGAATGGTAATAAGTCTACCTTTCTTTTGAACCACTCTGTCTGTAACGCTGACCATCTCGAGTTTTATAATTATCAGCCGCAATCTCTAACGACCACTTGTTGAGGCAAACAGCTGGAAAACCAGGGTGATCTGTTATACATTTCAGTGCTCCTTTACCATCGTTACAATAAACTTCAATGAACTGTAAGCAATTTTCGATCTCCAGGCAACAACAGCATTCTTTGGCATTTTGCAACAATCCAGTGCTACCAGTGCACCTATGGAACGAATATTGATGGTAGAATGAATTTTAAAAAACCCACTTTACTGTAATTATGAAATGTAAATGACAATGCTGTTTAATTGATAAGGCAACTCTCAGCTCAGTTTGTTGAAAATTTAATTTGCGCATATGATTTAAAACACATACCAAGTGACGCGCATGGCAAAAAATAAAAATTGTACGAAAATTACCATGATGTTACAGGTTTACTCTCTTTCCATCGAAGTTGTAATTCCTTAACTTTTTCAGCTTCCTCTTCCCGCCTCCGGTAATACTCTTGAAGCCAATTTTCGTCAGCAATTGGCTCGTCTGAGTAAGCATCCATGTAATAGTTTTCGCCATCATGGCTACCTTGAGTGCCTTCATCGTGTGATTTTTCAATTAAATTTCACTTTCGTACTGTTCATTTTCGATTTCAAGAGGCATGCTCGTAGAAGCCTTGCTATGTG
Source organism: Muricea muricata (assembly GCA_963855995.1). Classification (NCBI taxonomy): domain Eukaryota; kingdom Metazoa; phylum Cnidaria; class Anthozoa; order Malacalcyonacea; family Plexauridae; genus Muricea; species Muricea muricata. Next base: position 5,028,354 of record OY979727.1, read on the forward strand.
TACTTGAGAATGAATTTGAGCAAGACATTCCAACTTTTTTACGCAAAAATAGCTGATCTTTGAGCTTCGAGACTAATATTACTATGTAATTGTATATAAAGTCTACATAAACATGTTCCTGGGATCCAGTCTCCCACAGGCGCGCACTTTTTCAACGAGCTGGCTTCTTTGAGCCCGGTTATCTCCGTAACTAAACGCTTAACGAAAAAACTAAATAATAACTTACTAACTAACTTTTTTAGCTCTATCTGAATCACCAATAACCCATTTTGGGTTTATAAGCACTTTAAGCAATTTTCTTCGTTCATTTAATATTATTTTCAACCCAGAATAAGCCAAATCGAACGACAAACGTTGCAAGTTAAACAATGCTTTATTGTTGACATGACACAACTCATGAATACCAATTCCCGCTTTAGGTTGTCTGTGTTTAATACCTGAATAATCTAGTGCGAACAGAATTAGTGGTCACCGTACCTGTAGTTTACTGAAACATTGAAAAGTTCAGCAAAAGATTTTTGGATTGGAACTTAGCGGATGGCCAAAGACTGATAACAATGGATATTAACAGTAATGATGTGCTGTTTGACCAAACCAATATCTTACCCAAATTGTCCTTGGGTGTGGATTCTAGGTTAAATTCCACCGTGGGAAGATTCAATTGGTTGCTTCCAGATAACCATTCTGTGTACACCAACGGGAAAAGACCCATGCAATACACGCTTGTCACATCTGTTATAAATTTCAACTTTAGAGGGACTACTGATAGTTTGTGAGGATCAGGCCAATAATGAAATAACAAGCCCATTCATTTATGATCCTAATACCACCAGAGATCCAACTGAAATAATGCGCCACACTGCACCCATTAAACCAGACAAATACGAAGAGGATGCGCTTCTCTTTCAAGCCACTGTCTTCATCAAAGCTCAAGAATACGAGATGTTGACGAACAGTGATGGCTGCTCAACCCGTGTGGACAACAAGAAACACATACACCAAAAAAAGGAAAGGTCAGAAAAGAAAATGTCTGAACCAGTTAAGAATAAATCACCCTTAACTACACCCAGCACGAGTACACTAGTAGGCGCAGTCCAACAGCAACAATCAACTCCAGAGTCGCTTGACAGACCTAGAAATTTCTAAAAACAGCATTTCTGTTGATAAGACGTTGGAGAAAGATAGTCTCCACAATGGCTGATGAAAGTAATGAAGATGTGTCCCCTCACATGAAGTTCTTCTAGGACCAGCAGCGGAAGTCACTTCAAACACCTACCTTTGGTCGTCGTTACCATCCCCACCTCATCCGATATCGATTATCGTTCGATGCTAAGACACCTGCAGTGTATTGTGAATTACGGGACTCTAGAGTCTTAGAGTTCTACCAAGCCAGAAGCTTAAATAACTTTTTCATACCACAGCCAGGTTTCAACTCAGACAACATTTAAAGACTTCAGGACATGACAAATAAATACTTTGACATTCAGAAGTACGCGATTATTGCATTCGATGAAATGAAAATCCAATCGAAGTTGGTCTTTAACAAGTTTACTAATGAACTCATTAGATTTGTGGACCTCGGGGAAGAGAAACTGAATACCAGCAGTTTTGGTAGCGAAGAACTGTCTATTCATGTTCTTTTTGTTCGGGGTGCTGCAACTGAGCTGAAGTATGTTCTGGCCTGCTTTTTGACCAAAGATGCAACATCATAGTGATCATACCAAATAACGCCTCTGTTTTGGAAGTGTGTATCTGTGTTGGAGGTGGTATGTAACCTATGGGTTTGCGCAGCAGTGTGCGATGGTGCCTCACCAAATCGTTTGTTTTTTTTAACTTCATTAATTGGACATCCAATGTCTTTGCACCTGACAAAAAAATCTCTCCCCACATTTGGTGAAAACAACTGTTTGTTCAAGTCGGGTAGTGGGAAGCGTACTCGCTACATGTGGAACAATGGGAAATTTTGACCACTTGCTCAGTTGTATTATCGCAATAATTTTCTGGCCCAATATCGAAGCAAAAGTGATGAGCCATTCAAATGGCTAGAAGATATCTTCATCGAGTACTTGGAGGATTGGAAAGAAGCAGTTAACCTGAGGAAAGGGCAATATACCCCTGATTAAAGAGGTCGGGTGTTTCTGAGTCTACAAACCTTCCAGGGCTTAAGATGTCGGTGAGCTCACTAATTGCAGGTACCAAGTTTCTCCTAGAGCAAGACCTTGAATTTGTCTTGACAGAGCGACTCTGTCAAGATGGCCTGGAGAACTACTTCCGTTCTCAACCAGCTCAAGGCAGAAATAGAGACAACCCGAGTTATCACAGACAATGGTCGTCGGCGATGTCGGCGACATAAAATCTGCCGCTTTGCCACACGGCAAAAAAGTTGTTGAAAACAGGATTAAACAATGTTATGCTGCCCATATAATCTACCGACAGTAGACTTATTTTAACCTCTTACCCAGGGCTTTCTTTGAATTTGGGGGGAGCGCAGGCTCTGGTAAATGCTGGTCACGTACGTGACTGCAAAATACTCCCAGATTCTGGGAGCATTTCTGAATATATTAAAATTGCCCGGACAATCAGGGGGGGGCGCTAAACAACGATTTTCCTATTAGTAAACTGTAACATTTGAAATGGAAACTGGAAAGATATGCATTCTTTTGACTCTATAAAAATTTTCACCAACAGCAAGCAAGGTATGATATCTTATTTGTTATCTTCATTAAAGCATTTTTAGATCATTTAATTCGTATCAACAACATTCGTATTTATTGCATTAACAACGAAATGAATATTAGGAATTTTATGCACCTGTGATTTTCAGGGATTGACTACCTCACGGGCGTTCTTTGTGGGTGACGTCAATATTTTTGGGATGCGGTTGTTCATACAAATTCGTTATTTCTTCGTAAATAATCGTAGCGTGTTCGTATTGGGATTGCAAAACGGTGTCACAGTGATATGGGTACCCTCGTGTTTTGTGTATCCCATACTCATATCACTAGCAAAGTAGCAAATATGTCACAGTGGACGTAAGCGTACTGTTTTGCTATATTAAACTTTACTAGCAACAGGTATTATATTTAAGACTATTCTCACTCACTGGGACTGTATCTACTTCACCAAATTTAGCAAGAGCGCGAGCCCGAAGGGCGAGTAATGATTGTCGCGCTACGCGCTCCCTCTTTAGCTAAATTTGGTGAAGTAGATACAGTCCCAGTGAGTGAGAATAGTCCTAATACGAACACGTTACGGTTATTTACGAAGAAATAACGAATTTGTATGAAAAACCGCGTGCCAAAAATATTGACGTCACCCACAAAGAACGCCCGTGAGGTAGTCAATCCCGATGTTTCACTTGCCCTGTTTGTCAAGTTTCATAATTGCTCATTGAAAAAGAATCTCCTTGTTGAGATTGTAAGCTGTTATTAGGTAGGAACACGTTGATGATTTTAACCATATACTCTTTGTCCTTTGTTAAACACTAAATTATCATGGAAGAGCTCTTTGGGTTTAAAGAGACATATGATGGCCTATTGGACACTGCTGATAACCATACCATACCTATTCTTCAGGACTTCCCACAACCTTTTAGGAATAATTTCAGAACCATCCTCAGAGATATGAAAAACTAATATGAATTAATATGAATCTAGTTTTTAAGAATAAACCAACATGTCTCGATCACCTAACAAGTTTGATTGTTAGTAGGGTCTTCTCATTATGACCACTGGAATCCACTCAGTCTTCTCCCACATACAGTTGAAAGGCTGCCAGTACACAACTGCCAGTCGATACAAGAAGACTTGACAATGCTGGAAAATGGGTGCATAAAATCGAGAATGAATTTCAACACAGAGAAGTGCAAGGTGCTGACGGTTACAAGAAAACGGAAACCAATTAATTTCCCATACCGTGTTCTTGGAAATGAGTTGTCATCATGCAAAATCAAAAAGGATCTTGGCTTTCTTGCATCTAGCGATCTGAATTGGGGCCCCGATATATTAAATATGGTTGCAAAGGCAAACAAAATGCTTGGCCTCCTTAAACGATCCTGCTTTGAAATTACAAACACCCAAGTTAGGCGGACCATGTATTTGACATTGGTTAAATCTCAGCTCACATATGGTAGTGAAGTCTCGTGTCCTACTAGCAGGCAGCTCTCATTCGAAGGTGTACAGAGAAGAGCAACATTGTGGATTCTTATCATGGAGAACTTCCTTATGTTGAACGGTTGAGAGATCTTAATCTAATCCCGCTTGTGTACGATCGAGAACAAAAGATCTAATATTTTATTATAAATGCCAAACCAATACGATATAGATCTTGACGTGCAACAGTATGTTGAAACTACGTCAACGAGGACACGCGCAGGAACCTCCCAGCTTTTAAGATCACAAGGTTGTAAAACTAGCACATTCCAAAGCTCCTACTTTGCAAGGAATGTTAATCTATGGAATTATGTTTGTATAACTGCTCCTTCGAACAGCTATAACACTCTCTCCTCCTTCAAAGCATACCTCCATACGACTTATCTCCAACTTACTGCCACTGCTTGTCCTGACTTTCCCAGTTCGCACTCATTGACCACGACTGAATAATTTCTTCCATACTGTCGTTCTTCTCTCTATCATTTTAAATTACTATACTTTTTGCTTTCCTTCCCAATCTTATTTCTTACTTCATATTAATGTTATGTTTTGTCTATACTGTCCTGTAAGACTAATTAATGGTGAGCACCACGCATGGGACCTGGTCTCATTTGTGCTTCTCCAACTCTGGCACGCTTTTAGATTTTGTTACTTTTGTATTAGTTAGTTTATACTAGTTATGTACAATATTATGCGGCTATTAGCAGGCGTGCCAAATAAAGCTGTTAAAACAAATTGGATTCTGTTCCATATACTGTCTGAGGCTTGATAATATGTGAATCGTTGCAGAATTGCATGTAGAGGATTGATAGTAACACTCCAGATATTTAACAGATCACCATTCAAGAATTGCTGGATGATCCAAACCAAACTTCACAGAGTGGAAGCTCCACAAAGATCATCAGGTCAATTAAAGAGTCAAACACATTAGGTCCATAAACAACTAGAACTTTTTAGGGGTTTACAGCGATTTTATTTGTACGGCATTCATACGAAGTATAAATATAGTGGCATCAGTGTATAATGTTAACATATAGTGTGTTTAATTCATGTAAATTGTAATAAATGTGACTTGATTATTACTGTTTTGTATATATTGCTCTCATATATTTGACTGCCACTTCTCTTCAGACACGTAATCATGCTAGCACACTAATGCAAATGCTGTAACTTGACTGGCTACTCTACTCGCTATCTATTCCTCGATAGACTGCGAGTAGCAAACAAAAAATTTCCTTGGCATATTTTCACCCTCATCAACTATCACCACATAAAAATCTTGAGCTCGTATTGTAATTGTTGAATATAATATGAGAAATCGTTTGAATAAAAAATGACACTTTTTATAATTATATAACTGGGGTAGAGTCGAATAGAGTAGAAAGGTAAAAAAAAATAGAGCGGGGGGGGGGGGGGGGGGCGGGAGGATTAGTAGCAAACAGAGGAGGGTTCATATGTATCCAAACTATGTCAATATTTAGAAATAAGTGGTTAGTGGCATAGCCAGGATTTTGTCTCAGAGTCTTTCGTATTAGATTCAGCATTGGATGAACAGTTTTCTCAGGGGGGGGGGGCAGCAATCCTGCCAGGGTGTGCTCCTTCTGGCTACAGCCCACCACAAGTGGTGTATTTTTTTTATGTTTCAATTTATGTATAGTTTGAAAATTTAATAAGAACTAATTGTTCCAGCTAGAATTCTGTTAGTCAAATGTGTTCCATTATAAATACTGTAACATTTGCTGTGTTGAACATTTGAACTCACAGGTTTACAATACTTCCTTACAATGGAAATAGAGTCAGCGAAACAATGTATTTGGTATTCATGGACAGTCGTGGACTCCCACTATGTATAAGCTACACTGGAAATCAAACACTTGATAGTGCTCACTAGAAATCCTATTAATTAAATTCCTGACTGTCATCCTATGCAGTTATCTATAGCCACATATTCATATTACAATTTAACACTTGAACAGTAAACAGAAGTGGTATTTTTTGCAACTAACCGTCTCGTTTTGGATCAGAAAAAGCAGCCAAACCAGATCCAACAGCTAATAAACTTTTTTGAAACCATGTTGTAGGAATGTGTCCTGGATACAAGACTTCCAATGCATTTGATTTTTCTTCAAATTCATCCTCTTGCTGTGGTTGTATTTCTGCAACATACGTAGGGTTTACTATTATCAGGTATCATGCCAATGATGCCTTCAGGGCTTGGTGGCCCAAAAAATGGCTGACTCAGTAACTCTTGAAATGAGTGACATGAGATATCCAAACAATTTTGACAATATTTTCAGACAGAGCATGGTAAAGTCATACTTAATAGGGCACTCATTTTGCATGTGCGTGAAATTTAGGGCTGTATCCACTAGATAGAATTTTTAATCAAGTGAAATTGGCAAAGAAAACACAAGAAAATTGATTTTGCAGTCAAAAGAAAACTAAGGACAAAATTACAGGCATTGGCTAAATATTCTTCATACTGAAAAAGGACATTTTATCTTACCGTTTACTAACTGTACTTGCATTGATAACAATCTTCTCGTGCACATTTCTGTACATCTTGAGAATAAACTTAACTGTGTAAATTGTCTTGTACAAGCCATAGAAAATATTACAAATATCATATATGTATAATGTATGAGTCAATTCCAAATGCGATCATCACCCCCCCCCCCGGAAAGAGCAAAACTAGATTTGATAAAAAACATATGACTGAAAACCAGAACTATTCTCAGGGCCGTGGCTAGAGCGTTAATTGGGGGGGGGGAGGTGTATATTCATATATTCGTGCTATGACCAACTAATTTCTTAAATTAGTCGGGCATAACACGAATATATGAATATGCACTCCCCCCCCCCCCCAATTAACGCTCTAACCACGGCCCTGACTATTCTTGGGTTTCACTAGGGCATTTTGCAGTAAATATGAGTGGGGGTCAACCCAAGATGTATTGATGATTATACTGTACTGGAGAGAACAAATCTCACAAAATTGCACATATTTACTGCCAAACACAAGCTCAACACATACAGTGAAAAATTGCTGTGTATCGACCCCAGTGAAATTTGTGACGTCACGTGATTGGCTATCGGATATTTTGCCCCGAGTGATTAACTTCGGGTTTTTAAACTTTACCAGTGGACTGGTAGTCTAGTGCAGTATGTTTGGCGCACTTGAACAAATGTTTCCAAAAATACGCAGTTTGGGTAAACGTATTATTCTTTGTCAGAGGTCTCTACATACAAGGTTATTCGGCATTTGTGATAATAATGCAACTAGAAATGCAACTTTTGCTGGAGTAGCAGTGCTTGGAGGTTTCCTGTGTTACAAACAGTACCACATGAAGACACTGAGTGCGGCGAACTGTCAAGATACTCAGCTGCCTGAACAAACTGGGGGAAACGTAACGTTATATCAGTTTGCGAGCTGTCCATTTTGTAATAAAGTCAGAACATTTCTGGATTATTATGGCATGACCTACAATATTGTCGAGGTCGACCCAATATTCAAGAAAGAAATCAAGTTTTCTGAATATAGAAAAGTTCCTATTGTTGTCATACAGGGTATCCAGGTAGGTACAGTGATGTACATATTAGCGACCTTTAGAAACAAGACGGCGGTAGAATAGGACGGCAATAGAAACGCGGTAGGACTGAGGCGAGAACGGCGTTCGTTCTCTACAAATCATCCTTTAGCGACCTCTAGAAACAAGACGGCAGTATAACAGGACTGCGATACTTGTTCACGTGATCAGCTGTTGCAATAACTGCGCATGCGCAAAATCCTTCGCTTTGCCGTCTTGCTTCGTTCACAACGTGAATTCTTACTGTTTACCGTCAGGTGGAGAACGTCCCCCACCTGACGGTAAACAGTAAGAGTTCTCGTTGTGAACGAAGCAAGACGGCAAAGCGAAGGATTTTGCGCATGCGCAGTTATTGCAACAGCTGATCACGTGAACAAGAAACGCCGTCCTGTTATACTGCCGTCTTGTTTCTAAAGGTCGCTATTCTGGGCTTTAATACACAAGACTAAAAATTACTGAATAATTCCCAGGGGAGTGATAAATTCAAGGCAGTGCCATGACAGCTAGATGGAGACTTTTCAGCCCACACCATTTTATTATGTATATCGATAATACCAATATACATCACAGTGTAAGTAGTGTATTAAAGGAATACCAAATAGTTTTCTGTGCAGGACAGTGTGATCCATTGACAATGGATGCTATTAGACTTTTGGAAAGTGGGAAAAACCATCAGCTTTTTTTTACATTTTCCAAACATCGAGAAAGATCCCAAGTGCATGCTATCCTGTAGCGAAAACTGTTGATCAACTCTTCCACTTCAGTGGTCTCCCAACTTCCTGTGTACTCAATACCTCGATTGAGCATGCCAACTCATGACACAATCCTTAAGTATTTTCTTGAGATGTCGAATGGTAGTGAAAAGCCAAGGTTTATGGAGCCAAAAGTGGTCACCTATTTACGGTAGTTGTATATTTTATATTCATGTAGAATTTTTTTATCTTTGTGTGAACTGCAGACTTAACTGACAAATAATCAATTATTTATGAAAATATCCATAAATTATTGGACAAAGTGAACCAAAATTAAGGCTTTGTTGCTGGTGAGCAGGTCAATTACTTGATGATGGCAAATATAATTTCAAACTCTACCTACCACAATGTTACATTTATAACTACATTTATTATGACTATGAATTACTGGATGTTGATTTGTTTAGAGGGGTACTGACAATAATTTCAAAATAAACAAAATGATGGAAAGGTATTTCAACAAAAAGTTCTGCTCCACATGAATTAAGAAAAATTAGTAGAGGAAATACAAAGAACTGTTTTGTGGACTACCATTACTAAACAGTAAATAATTTCTATTTAACCTTTGAAATAATTAACAACTATTTTCACTGAGTCGAAGGCGAAGTGAATATGTGCTTGTAATCATCGAGGCTAAAGAGACTACCTTAAAGCTTCGATTATAAGCTCCCCAAATATAAGCGCTGTCTAGCCAATCAAAATACTAACATTCACACCGTTCCAAATATAAGCCCCCCCCCAAATACGAGCCCCCAGAATATACCCCCCGAATATAAGCCCATCTAATAAGAACATAACAAAAACATTCCAGCAGCCTGCATTTGAATGTTATAAAGTATTTATTTTACGAAATACTTGAATGCTTGTTTTGATGGTGTTTCAAGGCCTCAAGGACGAGTCGTTTGTGTAGCTTTGGCCCCTAAGGAAGTACGTACACGGAAGTTCTATTCCCCTTCTGAGGACCCATGTCCTCACTGGTGCTCTTCTTTTTTGCCCCGTGGTAACATTTGTAACCTTCCAGACTTTCCAGGCTTTTATCAAGGGGTGTAACTTTGCTGCTAATCCCTCGGGAACATGTCCAACCACCTCTTTACTTTTATTTATTACTGAAATGGCATTATTGCTGTGACAGTTCGATACTTCTATTTCACACGGAAAATCTTCACCAACTGAAATTGTAGGAATAGTTATAAACATGGTGCCCCTTTACCCGTGAAGTTATTTTAGCAATACACATCAGAGCCATTGTGTTTAAACTTAATATACTAGCTGGCAACGGTATGTCTGAAATCGGAATACCAAAGGATCAAAATTAAAACTAAAACAGCCAGGCCTACTGTCAGCAACCGTACTTGTTTACGACAAAAACTTGAGACTTCACGATCAGTATAGAATACGCTAAAGGTTTTTCAATGGCCGAGGTAGAAGTGCAGGTGGCTAATTCCAGTGCAAAAGCATCAAGACGTTCTTTCACGCGAGAATTTAAGCTTTCTGTGATACAGTGGTTCCACTCACACATTAAAAACATATTGCAAACAGCATCCTACTTCAAAATTGATCAGAAGCAAGTGCGGCAATGGGTAAGAAACGAAGAAAAAGTACGAAAACAAAAACGCAAAAGCAAAGGTGTACGTGGCAGGAAAGCGATGTATGCACTTCTCGAGGAAAAGCTTTTTGAAGAGTTCTCAGAACGAAGATCCCACGGAAAAATTGTTAAAAAATTGAGTTCTTTGATCGATGGTTTGCTGGATTTTGCAGACGCAAAGATCTCTTCGACGCAAAACTCACGTGTCGCAAAAGTCGCCTTCGTAACTAAAGGCTTCTGTAGGGAAATTTCATGCAAAGTTGTTGAGGGAACGCAAACCTTCAAATTGTGCGATATCGCCAACATGGATCAGACCCCACTACCTTTCGTTTTGGAGGACGGTACGACGTATGACGAAAAAGGATCAAAGAAATCTGGTTCACAAGCGGTCAATCGGAACAAAAGGCAATGCACTGTCCAGTTAACTATTTTTGGCGACGGTATTCCACGAGTATGGCTGACTGTGATTTTCCGTGGTAAAGGAAAAAGGACCAGACCCAATCAAAAGAAAAGCTGGGATAAAAGAATCAAGGTTTATTTCCAGCCGAAAGCGTGGTGCGACGAATCGATTATGAAGCAATGGGTGTGCGATGAATGGGGCAACATATTCACAAATCTTTCCACCTCCGGATCCAGTGGCAAAATCTTAGTGGCCGACGTACATACGGCACAACAAAGAGATGAAGTAAAGCGTCTTGTCGCTACCAAGAAAACTGTTCTTGTTAACGTGCTACCAGGATGTACCGGTCGTGTGCAACCACTCGATGTCTCGGTGAATAAGCCATTCAAAAATTATGTTAGAGAACAGTTTGAAAGACATCTTGATGAAAACCTAGACCTCTTTGTTGAAGGTAAACTCGCCGCTTCAGAAAGACGCGTACTCACCACCAAGTGGGTTGGAAATGCGTGGGAAAAGCAGTCCGAAAATAAAGGCATGAGCATTCGTTCTTACGTTAAATGTGGTATCACAAGCAACGTTGATGGTTCGGAAGACGATTAAGTGAACATAAGAGGGTCAGACAAGATGCCTTTGCCAGAGGAAGAGTTTCATCTCGTAACATCAAGCGAGGAAGACGACGATGCCATGCAAGATGGTATCCTGACTGATGCCTCTTCTCATGCTGCGAACAGTATTAGTGACACAGAAAGTGTATCAACAGATGGCTGCAGTACAGACAGCTCAGACTAGGACGTTTGATTGCAATTCCATACTAATTTTTGTTAGTTGTTCAATAAAATATTTTTTCCAGTTATTACTGTTTACCCTTATGCGGCAATGTAGCACTAGCATATATGCTTCATAGCGACGACAGCGCGAGCCAGTCGAGACAAAGCTTACCGCAATTTTAAACGCAGTTACTATGTATACGTACCCAGTTTAGAAACAAAAATTAAATGTCAAAAACCAACAAACATAAAAAAGAAATTTTAATGTTTTAAGGCGTTTATCTTTTTATTTTATACCGTAGGGAGGGGGGGCAGGGGAGGGGTGGCGTATTATCATGTGACTATTTATATATACGCCTCCCATGTGTAGGGGGCGATAACTTCAATTGATCCCGTCAACTTCCTTTTTGAGTGGACATTTTGACCGGTTTCGTAAGTTTGCGTGGATTATGGACTTTTAACACTTCGAATCACGATCGATTGCATATATTTAGAAAATGGTGTTTACTATGGATGTTTTAGATTTCAACTGGAAAGCGGGTGTAGTTATGTTGTCTTTATTCGGAGTTACCGTTGTTGTGTATTTTAGGAAATCTTTGTGCAATGTCGCTAAAACAGGTTTTAGAGTTTTTCTAAACTGTCTAGATGCAGAAGCTAGTCTATTTGGCAGGCATGTAAACTCGTACAATTCCCCACTCCAAATAAAACGTAGAAATTTACGTGTAGACACTATTTGGCTAGATACAGCATGAGCTACTTTAATGCCATCCAATATGGGGTATTCATGAGGTTGAAATAATGTAAAGCTATGCTGGTTAGACGTGTCTGTTAATTCTATACTCACTCCCGATACATTTGAAAGAAGTTCTTTGTCACTAGTAATTGTTGTCCACCAGCTTTGAATTTTTCACATGCTTGCTCAAAATATGTCAAAATTGTAGGTACAAAAATGATAAAATCATTCACTGAAGTTCGTAATTGTTTTAACTTTTCGGTTACCGTGAGCTGTCTGCCTTGCCTTTGGTCCAAGGCCTTTTTCTTTTCTGGAATGGTTTCTGCTGGCCTCTCCATAAAAAATCCTTCTTGTTGGGGTTTTGCTGTGTGAATAAGATTGTGGAATTATTTCTTAACGATGCACTAATGCTGTTCGCCTCTTTTGCACCTTTGAGCGATTTTGGAAGATCATTGCCAAATAACCATTCGTTGTCTGACGGCACAGCAGCTGAAAATTATGACGTACAATATCCGCCAAAATTGTATAGTAGATTTGTACAATTGTACTTCCAATATACGTGTAAGTTTGCATTTCAACATTCAACATTCAATTCCTGTTCATAATCGAACATTGTAAAGTTTACGATTCTTGGATTTGTTTTCATTTTTCCAGAATCGAACATTGTAGATCGCTCTATTCAACTTCCTACTTTTCATCATTGAACATCGTAATTTACGATTTCCAACTTCCAACCGCAATCCAATCTCGAACCGTCTGCGCGGGCTCAACCATTCACCAATTTTCACCCAGTAGGGTAGAGAGCGGTTAATCAATTCCACCCGTTATACCCCCGATAGCTGAACTTTTTGCCCTAGCAACTGAGATTTTGCAAATTATGATGCGGAATAATACAAATTAATTATGATAAGGATTATACAAGATGGCGGCCGATAAAATAAGCGAAGTTCGTTCGTCTCTTTTGAAGGCCGTGGAACGTCTTCGCGAGATGCATCAAACACACAAGGTATTTGTTTAAACGTTTTTAATGGAAATACATGTACATATACTAATTACTATCACAATATTCCGAGCTTTCCATTTAAAATCTTTGTTCACATGATGACATTAATCGAAGTGTTAACATTTACATTCTCTAGCATACATTCTCTAGCATATTTTTACTACAATCAGATTAGATAAGCAATTATTTTTGAGGAATGGTCTCAACTAGCAACGGAACGATCGAAAACAAAATCATTTTGTCGTACTATAGACACATATAGCATAGATTGCTATCAAACACATCAGCTTCTACTTGAAATTGAAAACATTTTTATATGAGCAAGAAAAAGTATGCTTCTTCAATCACTAATTAGTACTAATTTTATGACATAGTTGTCCGTACCTTTACATTTCAATTAAAAGCCTAGAATAAAAGCCTGACTATATTTTAAAAATTCAAAATTTTGGCCCCTCACTTATACCACATGTGCCTTGAAAAGAATACGCCCTTTCACTACCTAATTTCAATACCTGAAAGTCTGAAACAATGTATTAAGTGACTGCCTGAAAAGGGGCCTTAAATTTTGTTTATTTGGTTTCATTGAATTTTTCAGTGAATTCAAAACATTTCATGCAGTTTTCACTACATTACATGCACTGACTATGTCAATTTGAGATTTTGAGTATCTGAATTAGATGTTTTTAGCCCAGTTTATACATTTTTACTACCTCAAATCAACAATAGTATCAATAGTCTTTTGTTTCTGAAATAAGAGCATATATATTATAACCCACATATTTGGCATGTTTTGCAGTCTCAATTGTCAATAACTAGTAGGCAATGATTTTCAGTTACAGTGAATTTAAAATTACAGAATTGTGTGTAAAAAGTGTGTGACTGGGTAAGGGCCATGCCCTCCCCCCTTGTACCCCCCCCCCCCCCCCCCAGGAATGATTCTCTTGATATTTTGGTTTCAAAAATTATTCCAATCCTACATTTTTAGCTGCAAAATTTACTACCAAGTATTTGCTTCATACATGTATTACAGTCAGCAGTGCTAGTTGCAGCAGACTGATGTTACACACTACTGCTACAGCTAGCTAACCGTTGGAGGTGAAAAATCATCAGGATAGACCAATCTTTGGTGTTCTGCTATTTCATTCATAGAAAAAGGTTCTTCACAAATGAAACATTCAATAATAAAAAAATTTAGTTAAACACGTGCATAATTAACATAATGTTATTTCAGGATAGCATGTGTGTGATATTACAGTATGCCGGGATTAATGTATTAGGCAAGTTAAAATCCTGTATGTTTTTTGGGGTCAATTCAGTAACAATTATTGTCTATTATTGTGTTGATTCTCTAACTGCATGGCATTGCTGATTGCTGGCTCAATTTGTTTACGATGGCCATGCTATATGTGATGATTTGCAAAATGATTTTGTTTTCGATCGTTCCGTTGCTAGTTGAGACCATTCCTCAAAAATAATTGCTTATCTAATCTGATTGTAGTAAAAATATGCTAGAGAATGTATGCTAGAGAATGTAAATGTTAACACTTCGATTAATGTCATCATGTGAACAAAGATTTTAAATGGAAAGCTCGGAATATTGTGATAGTAATTAGTATATGTACATGTATTTCCATTAAAAACGTTTAAACAAATACCTTGTGTGTTTGATGCATCTCGCAAAGACGTTCCACGGCCTTCAAAAGAGACGAACGAACTTCGCTTATTTTATCGGCCGCCATCTTGTATAATCCTTATCATAATTAATTTGTATTATTCCGCATCATAATTTGCAAAATCTCAGTTGCTAGGGCAAAAAGTTCAGCTATCGGGGGTATAACGGGTGGAATTGATTAACCGCTCTCTACCCTACTGGGTGAAAATTGGTGAATGGTTGAGCCCGCGCAGACGGTTCGAGATTGGATTGCGGTTGGAAGTTGGAAATCGTAAATTACGATGTTCAATGATGAAAAGTAGGAAGTTGAATAGAGCGATCTACAATGTTCGATTCTGGAAAAATGAAAACAAATCCAAGAATCGTAAACTTTACAATGTTCGATTATGAACAGGAATTGAATGTTGAATGTTGAAATGCAAACTTACACGTATATTGGAAGTACAATTGTACAAATCTACTATACAATTTTGGCGGATATTGTACGTCATAGAAAATATGGTAGAGAACTCATGGTTTAAAATAGGTTTTATCTGATCTCTTCTAAGCTGTTAAAGCTGGGTATGAGTATGTGCAAGCAAAGCCAGAGTGTCAACTGACTGTACAAGTAACTGGGAGTGATCTTCAGATTATTCAGAAGTAGCCACATAAGACATTTGTTGTTTGCAAGTTGCAGATGCTGCCTCCAGAACAACCTGTTGAATGTGAGATAATTGTATATCAGTTATCTTTGTTGTAAAGCTTAATTGGCTCCATATTTCAGAATTACACCTGATTCCTGTCATATTTGTGCAGTTAGCCTCACGATGATATTTATCAGTAATTTTCTTAAGCTTATCGTGGGTCAACTCCCCCCCCCCCCATTTTTTTCATGGTGATGTCAGCCAACTTGGACTCAACATTTGGGCTTGTTGAGTCATTGTCCTCTGACAATGACTTTGCCAGATTATCTAAGAGCTTTAAATTGTCCGTAGATAAATTTGTCTTTTCTTCTTTGTCGGTTTTCTTGGAAGTGGCAGACACTCTGGTCAGATCTGTCTCCTCATCAGCACTATTTTCAGCATAAGTGCTGATTTCATCCTCAGTATAAGTTCGGAAAGCTCGTTTCCACTGTGATAATAAAAAATTTAACCATTTATCAGGGATATAAAAAGATATAACAAAAAATATATAAGACGCAGCATTTTACAACCCTTGCAAATTCTGTTTACAAGTCTGTCAAAATATTTCATGCAAGTCTAGCTAGCGTCTTTAAGCTTCGAGCTTTGGGCACGTAATTGTCTTTAAAAAACAAGCTTAAAGTCTTTATTTGACACAGTCTCCATGGGTGTCTGGCTATTTGTAAAACCCATAAATAAAAAAAACGCTACGAAAAGTAAAAATTTTTCGTTGTTTTTGTGCAGAAAATCAAGATTTTAATTTGGGTTATTTATGTTTTTTTAGCTTAATGATTCGTCACTGATCATTAGCATACTGCGATCATATCTTCTAAAGCAAGATAGTTTGAAACAGTTGCTGAAATATTACCCACCAATTACTGTCCAAGGTCCCAATAACAACGAGACCGTGGAGTATGGCAATCGTTATGGCATTATGTACAAGCACGATTTCAGTAAAAGCGAACTTAAAGAGATAAAGTAAGGGTTTGTTAAACTTAAAAACTCGTCTCTCCGTTATACTGTATATGTGAATAGGTCCTGAATGTCGAAACGGTTTCGTCTAAGAATACAGCGAAACTTCCACTCACGATCTAAACAATACGGTCTTAGCATCATCTATTGATACGAAGACGTTACTAAACTTATTGTGTAATATGATTGGCTTTTTTCGACATCGTAACAACTTTTTCCGACAAAGTCAGCTTATTTGGCCCCCATATAGTGACGAAGCCAGCCCGATAATTTGGTCATGCTATGCAAATTTAAATCACCATTATTAGTTTGTCTAGAAATTGAAATTTGCATGACCAAATGTCGGGCTGACTTCGCCACTGCCGTGATTGTGACATAATGGGGCTGATAACCTACGTAGAATTAACACACTTGAAATTATCACCACGTATTCTTCGAAATGGCTCCACAAATCTTTCCTTGAACTTGACTACTTTCGAAAGACATAAAAGTTACGATATTGTGATGCCATTTCGTTGGGACCGGAATAGAAATAAAGTACAATCAACTCAATAAATATTCAAGGCATTACGGGAACACAATGCGTATCGATTTGTCAGCCTTATTTCAACCCTAATAGTGTTGCATCACAGAGACGTCCTGTTTTTCGAATTCCTACGATTATTTTTTTAAATTATTAATTGCTTTTGCCAAGGATTGACGAGCTGTCTATCCTATTGCCGCAGAATCGATTAGATATAGCCGTCATCACCGAGATTTGGCATCGCACATCAGCTGTGAGCTTTTGGACCGATGACGTGAGGATCGTGGTGGTGTCTTTCTTTGTCTATATCTCATGTAAACGCCGTGTTGATTTAGAAGACCCTGGTTTTGAATGTCTATTACGTAACTATTGCGGTCTCTATAGCGGAAAATTAGGAATTCAATATTGCGCGTCTAATTTGGCACCGGAAATAATTAGTATTCATGATGGCGGCGTCCTGTTTAGGACAGGAAGTAATTAGTATTCAAAATGGTGTCATTGACGTCCGCACTACGTTATGTCAAAGAGTAAAGACTACAAAGAGAGACAGGTTCAGTCAAAAAAGCGTAAGGTGCTTTCGTGCTCTAAACAGAGGTGTTTCCCCCTGGTATTAGTAACCCATTTTTAATATTTCCGGGGCAGGGGGGTGTGATTTCCTCTGTTTAGGGCACTGGCTAGAAACATGTTTCTAAGATGAATATTGAATATGCGCCCCCCCCCCTCGTCAGGCTACTAAAGATGGGCTACCAATAGCAGGGGGAAACACCTCTGTTTAGGGCACTGACTAGGAACATGGCGAAAGCACCTTACGCTTTTTTGACTGAACCTGTTTCTCTTTGTAGTCTCTACTCTTTAGTCACGTGGCGTAACGTTGCGGGGTTTAACCCTAATGGTAATAATGTGACGGGGCGAATATTCATATTTCATGTTGTTCATCATTAATTCCTTTTTAAATCGATTGTTTTTAAGGTGTGTGAACACGCTCCCCATTTATCGACGCTGGGTACGCCCCTGATTGGAATAAGCTTTATAATAGTTTTGGCGAGGGATTTACAAAGTGCCCTTAATAGCGGGTTGTTTGCAACGCTGTATAGTATATTCTACAGATTGCTTCAGCTGTTTACAGCGAGGTAGTTGTGCCAATTTACAAATAGATACACTCATTGGGCTTGCGATTGAAAAATAGATACTTTTGGGTGGCCATGGGGTTGCCGGGTTGGGTGGTTAATATGGCGTCGAATGCAAACTATCACTAAGTGCCATTGCATGAAACTTGCTTTTACTTTTAGGTTGGAACGGAAGTGGCGACGTTGGGTAGACGATACCTTCGTCCATACGCTCTCTCCAAACATTTACAGAACCTGGTCTGAAGCTATGGAAGCATCTGAATATTTTTCCAACGTCGGTGATTTTTCAGCCATGCAGAAGTTTTTAGCAAAATACTTTGGTGCCGTCGTCATGTATTACATAGGCAAAAAAATGAAGAAAAAGTAAGTAAGGATTATAGGTTTCCTGGTTTTCATGGTGGAATGGAGCATAAATTTTGTTCTCTACGTAGTCACATTAAAATAATATGTAAACACAACCTTACCTTGTATAACGTGCAATCAGTTGTTCGCACAGTATTTCCTTACCAAAAAAACCGGCAATTCATCAATACTTTATCATGTACTATTAAATACAGGAGAAGAAGCGTTTTATCATATTGAAATACGCAACCCAGCCGATAAAACGCGAGATGGAAATGCTAATTAGGATGCAGCATCATATAAAGAATTCTAACGAGCGTGACAGGTTATGAGTTACACAAATTATATAACAAACATAATTGAAAAGCGTGCACACGTATGCCCTGGCGCTCTGTAAAAGTGTTCTTATTTAAACATTAATACCAAAGATTTCAACACATTTTCATCGTAAATTGGTAGATAAGGATATCGTCTTTGATATTCCGAGGTTTGAGAAGTATTTTGGTAATTTGTAAGAAGAAATCTTATCAAGTATTTTGGCTTCATATACTCAATCGGGACTGTTGCAATTTCAAGTTTCACCACTCGCGCAAGCAAATGGACAGACGTCCGTACACTCGTGCAGTAACAGTTATCCATTAGAAAATTACCAGGCATTTCCCAAACTAATAAGAATAAAGTGAAACGATGAATAGCAATCAAAGGAAGCTTAGGAAATTCGATAATACCTGGAAATATCAAAGATACACGCAGTTTCTATCTTGGAAAAAGGACAGAGTTATATCTTTTATCCTGTCTGTCACAATTATTTTGCTCTTTTCAAAACCGAAACCAGATTATGTTCCTTTCGAGGCGTTGTACATGGCGTTGTTGTTAACAGTGGCGGATCCAGGGTAAGTCAAAATAAATTATAGCAGCTCAATTTTAAATTCAAAATAACTTTATAACAATGTCATAGGTTTTGAATTTCAAAAGAATAAAATCTAACCAATGACGTTGCTTTGAAGGTATTTTAAAATGTAAATATATCCTAGAATGAGCTGTGGTGATATATTTTGACTTACGCTAGATCCGCCACTGGTTGTTAATTCAGAACAACTAACAAACTAATTCATTTGTACATTTACGTGCAAATCTGTGCTGTATTTGGACCACAACCGGGATTTAAAATAAAGAAAGTATACAGGGTGAGTAAAAAAAACTGATGCCCTTTCAAATTCAAATAGACACTTCCCGAATTTGCTTGAGTGCACACGAAACAATAGCTTGAAATCGAGGCGGGGTATGAAGCCTATTGAAAAGAAGTGTTTTTTATGCCCACATAATAAATTCGGGAAGTGTCTAATAGCCGCGAATTTCATTACAGAACTTTAAGTATTCCCATAGGTATACAGAGAACAGATCGTGACTAAGTACACAGTACAGGATGAGTAAAAAAAACTAATACTATTGAAATTCAAACTAGCAGCATTGCAGTCTTGCAATTTGACAGACGTTGATCTAAAACAAAATCTAATTCCCAGTGGAAGTTAAAATGCATAATTTTATCCGTGCAAGAATTGTCAGAAACAAGACAAAGTCCGAAACACGACAACATGGTGCAATTGACAACGGAACAAAGAGTCTTTGTGGTTTACGTACTGTGTACTAAATCACGATCTCTTCTCTGTATACCCATGGGTAAACACCGTAATGAAATTCGCAGCTAATTTGAATTTGAAAGAGCATCAGTTTTTTTTACTCACCCTGTATATCGGTATTTTATATATCTTTAAGGTATGGTTTAAAAGACGATGTGCGTGAGGCCATGTACGACGAGGTCAAGGTATTCTTGAAAGCGGTGGACAAGAGAATGTTTCTTGGTGGAAAGCAACCAAATCTTGCTGACTTGGTAATGTTTTACAATAATTATATACATAGCGTGGAATATAACAATGACGGCAAAATAAGTTTAAAAGGGAAAGGAATTGTTAAAAAAGTAATGTGTTTGCACTTAATTGGTAGTTGTGTGTAAGCTCATACAATATTTATAATTCTTAGCGGAATATTTCAGAAACTTTAGTGAATTTTAAACTAAATTTAAGATGGTGGATTTGAAGTGGACACGGTAGTGTGTTCAGGAGAAAGATCTATTGGGAAGTAATTTATGGAATACTTTCCCTAAGAGCAAAGGTAATTTTCCAATTTCGAGTTTTTCTAATTTTCAAGAGTGTTGAATAAATGTATGTCAATACGAAAAATACTTCATATTTCTTTAAATTTATATTATAGTAGAAATAATATAAAATAACTTTACCCGAAGAGCGGCAGGCTTTGAGTTATATTAACACAGCAGGCGTACAGAACTTACGAATGCTATATTATTTTCATTCACCAATCAAGCTGGGATTTAGACCGAGAAGTGAACATCCTTTTAGCGTCGTCTATTATGGTGATAAACAGCCGATAAAAAATTTCTTCTAAAAGACAGCCTACAAAATTATGCATATATTTTTTGAACGTTATCTGATCGACAAAGAAGTCTCGTACTCTTTTTTTATCTTCGGGCGATAATTTTGGTATTTGCCCTGGTTTCATTGAGACATAACTCTCCCGTTGTTCAGGAGTCATCATTGGAGTATCTGTAGATCTACCCAGTTGTGAAAAAATGTACGCTTGAGCTTGACTTCTTTTTCTGCGATTCCATTGATCTGAGTGCAGAGTACAGCGAGTTCTGGTGCTTCTATGATCTCTTGTAATTGCTTTTGGGCATCACGCAGAGCACACAAATAATATGGTTGGTTGTTGGTACGATTGTTGCTAAAGAAAGCGTTTAGCGAAAAAAATATCAAAGGAAGATACGCAGTTATCCGTTGTTACAAGTGAGGGCAATACTCTTGAACAAGTTGCGACGGCAAAACTTTTAGGACTTGAATTGACAGTGAACTGTGTTTTTCTTCTCATGTTGATAAGTTATATCGCAAATTAGCCTAAAGGATATGCGTTTTAAACAAGATTAAATCATGTCTTCCTGTGAAACAGGGAATCTTGCTTGAACGCTCTGATTCGTAGCATGGCATACGTGCAGTAAACCAGATCCAGTCTCTCTAGTAGAAACCTGCAGGAAGAGTGATCTTGGATAACAAACTTAAAGCATCTTCTGTGACATTATTTAATGAGCTTGCCTTGGTTGGAGGCTATTTTACAAATATTTCTAAGTGTTGTATTGTATAGACGTATACAAAATAATGTTCCTGATTATTTAATTAACACTTTGACATCAAACAGACAGTTGACTCGAGAGAAAATCGGCTATGAAAAGTTTTGTTCTAGATCTTATATTTGTACCGACTAAATGTCCCAGCTCTTTCTTTGTCTAATACTGTCACTAGCATCAAAGATCCTGCTCATTCTAATGCCTGAACGAACTATAAAGATTCATGTGACCGCCCGCCCGCCCGCCCGCCCGCCCGTGGATGACCAGCGAGCTGAAACGCCTAGTAAATAAACGGCAGAAAAGTTTCGCGTCCGGATATAGATGTCTTTTCAATCTCTTACGGAATGATGCTACAGCAACCGAGGTATCGTCAATCGTTTTACATGAACAATTTGAAATCCAAGTCATATTGTTGGCACTGTCAATGTCCCAAATTCTCACAAGGGCTTTCTTAACCGATTTCCCCTTCTTACCGTTGTCCGTTGAAAGTTGAAGTATTTAACTTAACCGGTTATCACGTAATAATAACATCCAAGTTCCAGTTAGTGAACTGTTTGGACTTGCCTCCACATGCATGACTTCCAAACACCAGCAAACCCAACCATATTTTCAACAAAATTCCGTGAACCAAGGTCTTGATTTCATTTAAGACGGGTACCATCGTAAACTAAAACATCCTGATCAGTGAACGATTAAATGGCTTTCATAGCGCTACAATGTGGTGTAAAATTTTGATAATTTGGTAAGATCGCCGAAGTCTTGTCGTGCGCCATCTTGACTCGTTCAGGCTATATGATCTGTCCTTCAATATGGCTGTCAGGTGTTCCATTCTAGTCTTTCTGAATACTTATCAGAGAATATTGAAGGATTGCAAAGACGAGCTTTGAGAATTATATATCCTGATCTGGGCTAACAAGATGCATTGAAAAATACAAAACTGAAAACTACAAGAAATAATCTATCCTTAAAATTATTTAAGTCAATTGAGAAAGACAAATAACGTATAAGCTGTACAACCGGCTTTGGCCCTGATGCTCTAATTCACCCTGCAAAACCAAATAAAATCATATCCCAAACCGCAACCAAAGAGCAACGTTTAAATGATGAGAAATTGAACACTATTAGTGCATGTGGGCTAGAATAAATCTGTTTCTGAAAGCCCAGTACAAATCCAATTACACATTCCAAACATTCTGAATGAAGCTCGACGCACAAATAAAAGAAATGATTGTAATGGCAACACGCCACAGTCATCGACACAAACAAAGTTTTCCGATAGCACACACAGCTAACTAAACGATAAGCAAAATTGATATACACGGCAGCGTTTCTATCAGAATAATAACCAGTCCAATGATAATAAGAACCAGCAAAAACCCATTCCCTCCCGTATTACTGTGGAAACAAGTAAAAACGTAAGTAGAAAACCCAATTCAAAACGAGATAAGGGCAAAAATTTTCGTACTGATTATTGCACGAATAAGAATACTTCGAATGAGAACAGTCGAAATAGGAATAATGGAAAAAACGACGAGGGTTTTTGCAAGGAAGCATGGGGAAAAGACAAAATAGGGCGGTTCCAATTTTATTATTAGAGAATGATGCAGCAAGTGCTGGAAAAGATGCAAATAGTCACTAGTAATAATAATTTATGTCAAATATTTATGGCAAATAGTAATTTATGTCAATTGTACAAAGGAACAAAAGATTTTATGCCTTTCAACTTTTGTCTGTTGAATACTAGGAAAGAACAGTTATACGTTAAACAGTGCGAAATAGTGAATGCTATGATAAAGAATGCAAAGACAACATACTATTCATCGGTTATCTCTAATAATGCACATAATCCAAATGTGTTATTTAATACGGTTGATAAATTACTTCATTGAAAGTCAGAAAAACGCTATCCAAATACATCATCAATGGCCGAACTTGTGAATAAGTTTGCAGATTTCTTCAGTAATGAGATAACTACTATACGGGAAGAACCGGCCATTGATTCTTCCCATTGTAATCAGCTAAATCAAGAGGAACAATATGTACATCGTGTTAAAATCAGTAACTATCAGTAACTTTCAAGAAGTTACGGAATATGATATTAAAAACCTTATTGATAAAGTTGGTAAAAAGTCTTGTGAACTTGACCCAGTTCCCGCAACAATCTTTCAAGGTTGTAAGAAGACTCTCTTACCTATAATTACCAAGATCACTGATGAGTTACTTCAATCAGGTTGAATGCCTGAAAAACTAAAAGAAGCCGTGCTGAAACCAAAGCTAAAGAAAGATTCGCTGGAGTGCGAAGAATACACAAATTGTCGACGTATTTCAAATCTAAAAGTCCTGTCTAAAGTAAGTGAGAAGGCTGCTGCTAGTCAGCTTTTGGAGCGTTTGGCTAATAACAATCTAGAAGAACCTCTCCAATCAGCGTATAAGCGCTTCCACAGCACAGAAACAGCCGTATTAATTACCAGCCTTATTAAGTACAAAACGACATTCTTGTGGCCATTGATAATGGTAAGTTTGTTGCGTTGCTATTACTAGATATGTCAGTACCATTCGACACTGTTGATCATGAACTTCTATTACAACGAATGTTTAAAATATTTGGGATAGATGGGCAAGTGCTGAATTGACTTCGGTCTAATTTCCAAAATACAACACAAAGTGTAGTGATCGATGGTGTGAAATCCATTTCTAAGGACTTGCGGTGTGGAATCCCACAAGGATCAGTTCTTAGCCCTATACACTATATTTACTATACACTTCACCACTTGGTGATATCAGAGGTCATGGTCTTGACTTTCAATTTTACGCAGATGACTCACTATTATATCTCGCAATTGAGTCAACTACTGAGGAAACAATGGGAGCATTGGTACAAGTTAAAATGTGTGTGAAAGAGATTGATCAGTGGATGGTCAAAAATAAATTGAAACTGAATGGAGACAAGACC
Source organism: Muricea muricata (assembly GCA_963855995.1). Taxonomy (NCBI): domain Eukaryota; kingdom Metazoa; phylum Cnidaria; class Anthozoa; order Malacalcyonacea; family Plexauridae; genus Muricea; species Muricea muricata. The sequence continues at coordinate 5,052,776 of OY979727.1, forward strand.
GAGTTACTAGTAATCAATGCAGGAAACCCTTTATGCCCTAATATAAAATATATAGAAGTATCTATTTCAAGAGTTCAACCAAGTACTTCAGCACGTAACACATGTCAATGGATAAACACGTTACCAACATTTGCAAGAACTGTTTTTTCCATTTCAGAAAAATAGCAAGAATAAAAGAGTATTTATCAACGTCAGATATCCGAACATTAGTTCGTGCTTTTATTACATCAAAACTGGATAACTGTAATTCATTATCACACGGATTGCCTAAATTTCTTATTGATCGGCTACAGACTGTGCAAAACTGTGCTGCTCGTCTGGTGACAGGAAGCAAACAATATACATTGATCATGCTACGCCATTAATGAAACAATTACACTGGCTCCCCATCAATCTACGCAACATCTATAAAATTGGTCTCCGGTCTGTGGCAAATGTTTAATGCACCCATTGTTCGTTTTGTACCTATTTTGTTTAACTCCAGCCACTTTAGTCCATATAGTTAACAGTCAATAGTCTTCAAAACGGTATCCACCGAAAAACGACGTCTAAGATGACGTAAAAACGACGTCTACGATGACGTCGAAAAACGACGTCTAAGATGACGTAAAAACGACGTCTAACATGAAAAAAGTAGTGTAATACACAACTTCATGTTGCCAACTGATGTTAGTGGCGCCACGAAGAATTACAAATTGCTGCTTCAATATCGACATTTTATGCATTAAATAACGTACGTATTTCGCTTAAATCGATATGGGTGTAACTTTGAAGATCTTTTCCCCCGATAAGCTTAATAAACCATGTATTAATTGTGCTAGAGTCGAAAAGTATTGTTATAAAAAGACACAAGTGTTACACGTTCACTTTGTCGTTCATGTTTCTTTGTCGATTTCAGAATTCGTAAAATTGACCAATCACAGCGAAGCACAAAAGTTCTAAACATTTGCCACAGACCAGTGGTCTTATTACGTATAATTCTTGGAATGGTTTGGCTCCACATTACATTAAAAATATGTTGAAACCCTTCACACCATCAGTAAATCTACGTTCCTCATTCAAAGGATTCCTTACCGTACCCTCAGTAAGACTGGTGAACTGTGGGGAGCGATCGTGCTCATATGCTGCACCGAAATTGTGGAACGAACTGCGAGAATATATTAGAAACAAAAATCGTTACCTATTTTTAAAACAAGATTAAAGACCTATCTTTTTAAACAGTATTATAGAAATTCAAATTAAAGTATTTTATATATAGTTGTTGTTTTAATATTGACAAAAAGTATAATTTTATATTTTTAAACGTCTTTAGTATTTTTACATGTATTGTATTGTATATTTTTACATAATATTGTATAGTCCAAAAGGCCGGCGGATAGGGATTTTTAGACTTGTGTTTATGTTGTCATTATCAAACGTTTCATGAAGAAACTGCTAAGTGTCGTTACCACAAATATTTTGAGACCATTAAAAACACGTCCTTTGTACACATTGATGTACAAAATGTTGAATACTTAAGTACATAAAGCTTACGAACATTTTAAATACAAAATAAGCACGAAACCAAAGATGAACAATACAACACAATTTCACAACCTAACTTATATAAATTAAAAGTATCTTTTTACATTTTAGGCAATGTTTGGAGTATTACGCGGCATCGAAGGCCTGAGTACTGTGGAAGACTTGAAGAAACATACGGATATTAAACCTTGGTTTGACAGAATGAAACGCGCTGTGGAATCTCACCAAGGGGCGAATCTTATTACTTTGTGATCAGAGAAACGTGATTTCGCAATTAATTACGAAAGATGCCCGGTGTAAAACATATTTCACATACTTGCTGTAATCAATAAAATAATACGCGGTTACGATGCTCGATATCGATACAAATTATCTCATCATCTATTTTGTTCTCTTCGCTTATCCATAAAAGTCTCTTTATAGTTGTATTGTTTTTTTTTGCGCAGCTTATCATGCACGTAGTCCGTATATGAAAGTCGGACACCATTTCTGCATAAAACCAAAACTAAAACATCGACTATAAATAAACAAGCCTGCAACAATCTTTCGCTTTACTAAGCAAGGTAAGAATACAAAGCCGAATATTATTAGAAAATGAAATATTTTGGAATATCATTATGGTTCAATAGTATGATTCCGTTTCCGAAAAACGGTATGGTTCCGTTTTTGTATACTAGTTCTAATCACGTCCAAATTCGTGATTAAATCACAGTGCAAAACATTCCTGCGTATAGCATAACGATAAAACCAAATATTTGACAAATGAATTATTTTCATGGCAAAACGGGATTTTTGGTATCAGTTTTGTATTTTTGAGGGAAATATGGTTTTAATCTTCCTTTAAATGTCAAAATATTTCATTTCCCAACATTTGTCATCTGTATGCCATTTTATTATATGGCTGAGTAAATGGAAACAGGCTGATTGGTTGATTACAGGTCTGGAAAGTCATCATGCCAATATTTGGTTATATGTTATGTCTCGAAAGGTTCCTGGGAATTCTGCCATATACCGAGAAATTTTGCAATATTCCCCGAAACTCCAGCATATTCCGCGATATTCCGTAATATTCCAGTGTTCGGGGCTTTCAGAACGCTCCGTGTGAGTATTTCTATCCTGGAAAAACAAATGACTCAAATACCACGTTTCAAGGCGAAAATAATACCGAACAAAAAAACAATGAACTTTTGTTGTAAAAGTTTTGAAAATTTTATCGTTTGAGCATTTTTATTGATTTGTTTCTATATTTATCATATTGCACACTTTTATAGTCACAAGTTTCCGTTCAGAGGCTTCTAATTTCATCATTTGGGGACGACTGCAAGGCCCGAATCACAGCATTTTTCACCCATCTCGGACTATTCCGCTACAAAAGATTAAATTATGGCACAAATGCAGATGCTGAACTTTTCCAAAGTACATTGCAGCAGACCTTACAAGGAATTAAAGGAATAAAAAAACACCGCGGATGAAAATTGTATTTGGCAACACTTGGAAAGACCACGGTCTCGTTTTTACTAAGCAAGGTGTTGGTCCTGATTTGTTAACACAAAACGACCAATATCATCGGTGGCGCGAGAGCACGAGCTTTGCAACTCTGCGTCGATTGCTAATTATCTGCCACCTATCTGTAAATTTGGACGTGGAGACCCCTCAAAGTGTGCACAAGGTGTGTATATCAACGAATAGCGCAAGAATCTGTGAATAGTTGGCGTGATTGGCTTGTCATTTGTGGAAACAACTTGTATTTTTTCGATTTGGACATTTAATTTTGGAATTGCGGTTGGTACCGTTAATTTATATCGCAAACAAACGGTGCACGCGACATTAACACATGTCAGCGCAAAAACTTACAAACTTCAAATCAAATTAGAACCTCAATTAGATTGAGTTTACCTGGTTACTCGCATGGTCATAAACCCGAGAAGAGTCGATCTAATTTGATTTGCATGCATATGAACGCAAGAAGTCTAAAGAAGAACAACCTCACGCAAGGAAATTTACCTGTCTGCAACATACAGAAATTTCAGGAGATGTTTTACTCTGAACGGTTGATCTTATTTTTGTATCGGAATCGTGGCTCAACAGCGGAGTATCTAGCCAAGAAATTTTCCTTATGGTTATGATATTAATCGAAGCAACCGATCCCTGGGACGAACTGGTGGTGGAGTATTAGTAGCTATAAAACATGGCAACTTCATTAAATGTAGTCAAGTCTCTTCTATTGCTACAACGAACGTTTGCCGATGATACAAATTGAAAATTGTTCGAACACATCAAGTCTGTCAAAGACAGCGAAAAGCTTCAAAGCGATCTTAGACATTTAGAAACATGGTCGGAAGAGTCCGGAATCAAATTTAGTGAAACAAAATGCTAGACAGAATGTTTGAAAAGGAAAATAACACCAGTATCGTACAATTATGAACTTGACAATAAAGTCTTGGTTCAGATTGATTGCGAACAAGAGCTTGGCGTTTTTCTGGATAAAAATTTGACATTGAAGAGACAAGTAAGCGAACAGTCAGCAAAGGCGAATAAATTACTTGGTTACGTCAGAAGATCCACTATGTATATCCACAACCAAGAAGTGAGACGTACATTGTACCTTGCGCTAGTTCGACCTCACGTGAGCTATGCCACCCAAGTATGGGCTCCGCAATCTATCGAGTTAATGCGCCACCTTGAACGTACGCAGAGAAGAGCAACCAAATACATTCTCCACCTCCCATTTTCCACTACCATTAGTTATAGTACAAGACTTCAAACCCTCGACCTCTTACCTATCGGCTACTGGCATGAGTTCTTAGACATCGTTTTCTTTTATAAAATAGTTCATGGTCTAATAACTGTTCATACGAAAAGTTCCATCGGCTAGGTTGCCTTTAATTAGAACCTATTTCTTGTCTAAGTAGTGATTTTGAATGATGAATTGTAATTTGACAGATCTCAATGCCTTAATTGGAGCGTCAATACAAGTACGTTTTAAGCGTTGGTTTCGAGTAGAGACAATAATTGGTGATGTTTCATATAGGGGATTTACATTTAAATGATAATTCTTACTTTGAGTAAAACAAAAGTGCTAGCTAATGCAAATTCTTGTGCTAATTCATTTGAGATTCGTTAACTATACAAAGCCTGCCTCCTCCACAGGCTCTTATTAAAAGCTCTTAATAATGCGTTCAAATTTTTATGCGCGCTTATACGCGCAAGCAGTTACGTATAGAGATCAGCACTTACAAAGAGAGAAAATATGGAGATCCGATTCCCGCTGAGCTGTAAAACTTTCTGTATTCTTTAGTTAATAACTTTAACTTAATTTATGATCTTTTTGAAGTTAATAAAAGCGACTGGGGACGAGGCAGATACAAAGCATCAACATGTCTTATGCATGAAAAATTACTACTCTAAATGGTTTTTCCGACCTTTTTACAGCAGTTTAACAACCCTTTTCTGACCCATATCAGAACTTTATTGTTCATTTTGGTCACTGCTGCTTGCGCTTTCATCAAAGTTATAAATATCCTCATCGGAATCATCAGATTCATTGCCACTACCACTTTCCTTGCAATTTTTGCAGTCGGTGCACTTGCAGACGTCCGTGCATTTCATCCCTGATTTTAGACACGAACATCGGTTGCTTTCACATCCTTTTGTACATTTACAATTAACGAATTTGAGGATAGAATCTGGAGCAGGGGGTAGATTGATCCACTTAACGAATACTTTGCCATGCTGATCGACGCCCCAACCACGTTCCTTGAAAGATGGAAGGTAGAGAGTGGGTTGTGTGGCATGTCTCCAAATGAGGCATTGGTAGCTCCTCAATAAATGTGTAACTGCAAGGAGTCTTTATCCGGAGGCAGCATCTCCTCGTCATATTTTTCTTCTTTAAGTAACAGATAGCGTGCACGGTCAACGTCTTCGTCTCCTTCGCACCCATACGAATGGCACACATACTTGGAAAGCTCTACAATCAGATCGTTGGACGGGGGCAAAGACATGCCTAAATTTGAAAAGCACGACTGATAATCTTCCTTGTTTCTTGCGACCTTTAAGGCTGTTGCCGTGCCCTTTCCGTAGAATGCGCTGGTGCTGTCGCAACCTTAATAAAAACAAGTTATTATAATTCAGTTTAATAAGTTAACAAAGTGACATGGCTTATTATATATTTCTAAATCTGCGGCGGGTATAAACTCTGGGTTAAAATTTCAACCTGGTACAACCATTTTTGTTTACAGACAGCAATTTATTGAAAAGTTGGGAAAAATAAAATTTAGTTGATCTAGAAAATATATCGAAAGAATTCCTTTCAAGTTTATAAGTGAGTTCTCAGGAAATTTGCTTTCAATTCAACCTAGGACTAGGCACCTGCATGCTGTTGAACAACCGGCCGCACTAAAATAATCTAGGACATTGTCTTGCCTGTAAAGCCGTGGAATCCAAGTAACGCAGAACACCACTGTGGACTGAAATCTTCGTTAACTTTATCTAGTGAAATGATTCTTCTCTTTGTTTGAACACTAGTTTCAAAATAGATTAAACTAGTGATTAACACTTCAACACCATTCAGCACTTCGGGTCTAGATCTTTGCCATTCTTCAAACAAAAACTTTAGCAGTTCTTCCTTATTTCTTCCAGCATGCAGACAAAAAATTCTTCCATCGGCGTGGAACGCGCTGTTGGGTTCCATACATCTCAGTCCAATATGTTTCCCCGCCACTACGTTTTTCTTTTTCCAAATCGTTTATACTCTGCTGAGGAAATCTGTCTCCAACAAAATCCAATCTACTTGAATTGGAAGAATTTGCCATAATGACAATCTTCGCTAGCAAGTCTTGTGCAAGTTTCCCAAATGTAGTTGCAGTAAATTTCATCGTTTGGAGTACTGCCATCACATCGATGATTAATGCACTGTCACCATCAACATTTTCTACGTAAGCTTCATTACGTTCAGCCTCAACGATAGAAAGCAGTTTTGACTTGCACGTTTTCACGAGATTCCCTTCCATTGTCGCTGAAGGTGCAAGAATTGGTCGCAGGGAGTATTTAAAAACATCTTCCATATCCAGTTCTCTACTCTTCGCTATTAAAAGCATCTTCGCGAACAGCTTTTTTGAATTCTTCCAAGCTATGACATTGGCATTTTTGCTCATACAGGTTACCTTTGTATTGATACACGAGAACGTTTGTAAATTCGTTTTTTTGATCGTAGATGTCAGGCTTAGCAGAAAGAACATTCGATTACATAAAACTTAATGCAGCGTCTTCATCTCTCTCAAGCACAGTTCTCATGTACGAGCTGACTTCTGGAGGAGCAACAGAACCATTGCAAACATTTACAAGACTCTGGTATTCATTATCAAATGGATTTATCATTGTCTCCATTAACTCCATTGCACTTGCAACAGCAGCAGCATCACATTTCATTCTGCTATGATCAAAGTCTTTCATTTCCCTATAATGTTTAGATAATAAAGAATAATAAATTTCAGCTAGTGAAGTGCGAAAACTTACCTATCTTATATTGCACGGTTTGAAACCTACGTGCCGATGTTCGTCTTGCATGTCTGCCATATCTTGACAACTTTGTGTGATGACACATTGTTCGGACTGTCCCAAAATCCAACGAGGGACTGCTCCTCTATTTAATGTAAAACCTATCAATCCACCTTTAATCTTAGAATCTTTGTTAAACGTCTGCTCAATTGTTTGATCACAGGGTACACTGGAAAATGCTGTATTGGGGTGTCTTTGAACAGTCCAGTTTTCTTCAATATTTTGCGCAACATGTAAGTGAAAATAACAATAATGCAGCATTTATTGCAACACTGTAACGAATGTAATACAAAGGCTTACAAGGACGAGTTTTCGGCTACAAGGACGAGTTTTCGGCTACAACGACATTTCTAGCCAATAACAAGGAGCATAACGTGAATAGTTTATTCTATCAGTGGCGAAGAACCAAGGAATCATTGATCTTAATGTGGAAAGGTGTAACTTCCAATCTGATGTCCTTGTTGCGCGGATGAATGTTAACAGTAACTGCATCTGTAAAATTTGACATTAGTTATTAGTTATAGGCCACTCGAGGTGGCTGGACCTGGAACGTTTATTGTGTTTTGTAATGGTGGACATATTGCCCAGTTTATTTTTTACATAATTAAACTAACTTTACACACCATGTCGATATATGTTGACCAAAAAGCAAATGTTGGGCTTTCGGTGCAGCTCTTTTCAACAAAATAATTGTAAGCTTCTTTCCATTTTATAAATTCAGAGTTGCTAAAGCAATTATCAGTAATATCTTTACCAACGCCTTCTAGCTGACGGGCAGAAACGGCATCAAGCTTCTGGCATTCGTCATTTAAAAGGGTAGCACGAAAGGCTTTGAGACGAAGTTGCTGCATCGATTCATAAAAAAGTTTATGGGATCTAATGCAGCGATTATAATGCTTTCCGGTTAACACAACGTTGATGGAACCAGGAGCTATCGCCTCGGATTCGATTAATATATCCTATATAAAAAAGCTAAATATTTGACAGACTAAGTGGATAACGTAGGAAACTCGTTCACTTACCTTCAAACCAGCGTCTTTAAAAATCTTGCCAATGACGTGATGGTGTGAAATTCCCCCAACCTGACAACAATCCGGTTCTTAAACTCTTCTTCTTTCCATCGGATCATCTGTGCTTTCGCGTATATCGCCTTATCTAAGACAATCACTATTTCGTCAACTTGCAAGCGTTCACTGATAGAAACAATACGTTTTAACGACTCATTCACCGTTGCTAATTCTGTAGCAGCGAAACGTTTAATTGTGCTTCGGTCGGGGAATTGTGACCTCTTCAGACTTGCTAATAACAGAAGCCAATGCAGAATCGTGTGTGCGAACTGTTGAGCTGGATACTGAGTGTCCCAAACCATGTAGCACATTTATCATCTTCGTCGACCCAGTTACTTGTCCAACAGTCATACCCAGAGCAATGGCAGATCGAAATGACGTTACAGCATCGGTAGTTTGACTAATTTCGCGTAGCTTTTGTTTGCGATACTCTGTTCGACATTCGCGATATTTCTTTCGTACAGAGTATTTCTTTCGTATGAAATGTCTCACTTCTCCGTCAATCCAAGGTGGTGAATTAACGCCGTCCTTAACAGTTTTAACCGGTACAAATTTATTTACTGCCTTTAGAAACCAATCTTTCCACAGCAGCCAACATTTATCGATATTGTCGGATGAAAAGGTCTCAAGAGGATTATGCGTTAAAAAGCTTCGAAGTTCATCAAAGTTTCTCCGGTTATAGTCGAAGATGTTTCGTGTGACTACACGACGGGATGCTTGCTGAATTTGAAACTCCATGATGTAGTGATCAGAAGGAAAGTTAGATTGCTGTGACGACCATGTCATTACATTCTTGATTATTTCAGGGCAGTTTCATAACAACAGATCGAGTGTATTACGTTTAACGTGAGTGGGGCCAGTGATAAATTGCTGCAGAAAATTAAACTCGCAGAAACTAAATCGCAGAAAGATTCTTCCAGCTGACCACCGCTCATAGTAGGGGTTGGATGATTGAGTGACCAGTTTATTGCCAGAAGATTGAAGTCCCCAATCAGAATAACACAACTAGACTCAGGAGTGTCTTGAAGAGATTTATTCAGCTGTTGTATTGCGTCAGGACAAGTGTCAGGAAGACGATACGAAGTGTATAACAAGGTTGATTTGAAATTGTTTAGGGCAAGTTCGACAACGACAAATTCCATGTTTTCTTTCTCAAGATTAAACCGACGAGTTGATGTAAGTTGTCCCTGACAGCTTAGAAAGCTAGACTGACATGACGATGACAGAAAATACCAAAAATAACAAAGGATGTAAAGGTTAAATCTTGCTGAACAGGAACACTAACCTACAAGTTAGAGAATGCATATCACTCCAAAAGTAACTCTTGCATCCTACATGACTTAATGAATCTTGAATTTGATACTTTAGGATTTAGATGTAAAATTGCAAGAGAAAGTGAAATAGGAAAGAACACATTGTGACCAAAAAATTAAAGAATAAACGTTTGTCCAACAAATTATTTATACTTGCAGTAATACCATGATCAACTCGGTTTCTATTGTTCTCAGAGTGACATTTAATCGCTAAATTACTCAGAAGAGCGAATTTTCTCTATGCATCACTGGCATCCAAACAAACTTTGTATGCATCACTGGCATCGAAGCAAACGAATTTTGTATGCATCACTGGCATCCAAACAAACCAACATTTTACACAACAAAATAATCACATATTTATGTATTTTCAACACAATATATTATTGCACGAAACAGCACACATTATTGATGAATTTATTCCCAAGTCATTTCTTACAATTCAAAGGTCGTTTACGTACAAAAGGAAAAGGAGAGGTCCCAATATGCTGCCCTGTGGAACGCCGGATGTAACAGGTACCCACGAAGAGAACGTCCGGTCAGTGACCACCCGCTGAGATCTTGAATTAAGGTAGTCGGTAAACCACGCATGTAAGACTTGCTGGACAAGGCCGGTTTCTGGTTTTCTGACCAAAAGGCACTTTTCTGTCCTTAAAATGATGTCCTGCTCTTCCAATATATTAGACTTTGTGGCCTGACTTTTGCTTGTTGTACGTTCTTTTGGCTCTATCACAAATTTTACTGCGCGAGAGTGCGCCAACATTGAGTAGATATTTTCCAGGAAGATTTCAATCTTTAAATTGCACTGTCAAATCTTTTGCAACCAGCGTGCAAGCTGACCTTTGGCATAACTAAAATTCATCAACCACCGAAGAGAGGAATGATCTGTCCGTACAATACATTTTCTTCCATATAGATAAGGATAGATATGAGCGAACAATTTTACCACAGCTAAGAACTCAAGTCTCGTTTTAAAATACTGGCATTACTACGGCTGAAATATGTGATGACTTTGTTCTTCTTTGCCCTGTTTCTGTGGGAGAACAGTTCCAATTGCAACACCGCTTGCGGCAGTGTCCAAGATCAGCGTCCCTTCGTCATTCTCTGGCCAGAAGTGCCAAGCAGTTATGTTTTAGAATTAAGTAATTGTAATGTTATTGTTATGTAATTTTGTTTCTTTGGAATGTATGTATTTGTAATCGAACTCTTAATTTAACATTTTTAATGTATGTTTAAATGTAACTAAATATGTAAATTATGTTCCAATGCAATCAGTTGCGCAATTGTTTGCTGACGCTATTTAAATTTATAACGAACTCACGCGCGTGCTATGACGACAGCAAAACGTCGCTGCAAAGTAAATTGATTTGCATATATTCTCCCAAAATAAAATACAAAGTACGCCTACACAATTAACAACACACAGCACAGAATACACCCACAAACACAATATAGAAATTACATGCCGACATGCGAACATATATTCACAACAGTAAATAGTAACAACATAAACAGTGTAAATATTTTCAACAATCAGTTTTCCACAATCAGAAAATTCATATAATCAGAGTACAATACAAAGTAGGCTTGCACCAAGTCTGCCTCTTAGGGTGGACGTTCGGCAGGCGAAATAGAAATCGGAGAGGTAGAAGAATCAAAGAATCAAATTATGTATTTTGGCAGGAATTTGCGTCCTTAACTTTTCCTTTTTCGATGAATATTCGGCGTTGTTAATCGTTCTTTACTTTGCAAATTGCAAATATATGTTTATGTATATATGTATGTATGTAACATATGTATAATTATGTTAGTTCTTACAAAACAACTTTGCGTTGAGCACTATTAGCAAAGCATTTAGCTCCGCGCCTCCGGTTTTCTGTTGGTAAAGTTCAGTTGGTTGGTTTCCGGTTCATATTTTTCTGCCCACCGTCTTCCCACTTCTTGCCCACAGACAGAATTGGTGCAAGTGCAAATATTTCACAACTTTAATATATTTGAATGCAAAGGCAACGTAAAATACAAAATTCATCATATAAATCAACTACAAAATAAGACGTCTTACCTTGATGGGCGTCATACAATATTATGGTGCACACGCGAACCCTTATTATTATCTTTACATAATTTTTTTAAATTTGCATTTCTGCCTTGTTCTTAACAACTACAAGATGAAGAAAATTATCTGGGTAGCTAAAATGTTCACTCAGCCATTGCAAAGGAGTTTCCAAAGGTGGTTCAATGCCATGAATCACTATACTTGTTGATTGAAAATCTTCATCGGTTGAGAAAACCGTTGGTAATGCTTCCATCATAAGGTTTTTCAGTGTCTGCGTTTCACCTACAATATGACAAAGATTTCTTGAAAGATATCAAAAGCGAAAAACAGCCTTTAAACTCAATACACATAACAAACCTGCAGGATTTACTGGCTTTACAAGTTTCTGCATGAATGGTTTGTCACACTACAGAAAAAAAGACCAAAAAATCTTTTAAATATCTTTTACATTTTTTAAATGACTTAACACTGATTGCGTGTCTCAGGTACCTACTGATAGGCTTAGCAGTATACCTGATGAATTCTGAATGGAATATGTTTAAACATTTCGTCTCCAGATCTTTCCATAAGCCGTTTATTTACGGACCAAAACTGCTCAAATTTATCTACAACAAACATTACCAAATATCATCATCATCATTTTTATTACGGGACTTATTACGGGACCAAATTAGCCATAGTGAAATTTATTTAGAGCTGGAAAATTAAAAGACACTTGCCAATGTTGAAGCTCAATCTCAATTAAACTTCAACTTGGGCAAGTCTCGTTAGTTTTCCAATCCTTTCACCTGACACCGAGGTAGGAAATCCTATGAGATTTTAAAGCTCTGATGAGCCAAAAATAATACACAATGCACTAGACGAGTGAAAACTCGTCTAGTTCGTTGTATATTATTTTTGGCTCATCAGAGCTTTGCTCAAAAACAACTTTTCTAGACAATATTAACATCGTCAAAGTCGAAGTATCATCTTTTGTAATGGCATACATAGATCTCATACATAGATTATAGAAAGTGCCCCAACTGTCACTGCAGCAATGAAAAATTTATATAACACAATGTGAAATTATCATAACATGGCGCACCTGGTGCAAGCCAAATGTCTAATGTGATTTTTACTGATCACTATGAATTACTAATTTATGTTTTACAGGTACTTCACCAATACCCTTACGGAAAATTCACATTGAATCAAATTCACGTGATTCAGTAAATTTCACATGTGAAATTGGACTTTCACATGTGAAATTTGTAATTCACATGTGATTCACCAAGTTTCACATGTGAAATAGGTTATTCACATATAAAAAAATCATATGTGAAATCAAGTCTCATGTGAAATCCGTATTTCACATGTGAAAAGTTAAGTGTGAAATTAAATCACATGTGAAATCCTAATTCACATGTGAAAAATTCATATGTGAAATAAAATCTAAAATGATATTCTTATTTCACAAGTGAAAAGTCGAGTTTGAAATGAGATCACATATTGATCACATATGAAATGCGAATTCACATGTGAAAATTTCATATGTGAAACCGAAAATGTTGCGAAATTCATTTTCCACATGTGAAAAGTTCACAAGTGGAATCAAGTCAAATCGCAATTAGAATCAATTTACATGTGAAAGTTCAATTGATCAAATCAAATCATATGTGAAATTTGCATTTCTCTTAAAAACTTTTTATTTAAATCTAGACTGCAAATAAATTGTCATTTCATTTGAAAATCATTTTTGTGAAATCAAATCATATATAAATGAAGTTCTAACTTAATAAAATAAGTTATATGTAATTTCCTAAACGCTTAAACATCATGATCGAGAGACAAAGTGAGTAAAACGAATCTTTAAGTCTATAGATTAATCAAAAAAGCTTGATAAAATGCAAGAGTTAGTTTTACATATATCATTATAATAATTAAGTTCCTATGTTAATTAACCTATTTAAAAAATCCATATTTAAATCATATTCACTGTCATGCATTTAACGCTGCAGATCTAATCACGATCTACACTTCTAATCACGACCAATGAGGTTTGGTAACCTACAACACATTTGTCCGGGTAGTCCATGCCCGTTACTTATGACTGCATACTTATGAATAATCTCGCGCAGTTCTACTAGTTTTAAAGTGTTTATGAAACGAAATTTTCCCCCACAATTTTTTTACTGCTTTGGAAAGATCAGTTAAAATCACAGTATAACTTCTGTAATAGAATTTTTGTAACTGCCTTACTTTTCGAGATATTCAATTTTATTGGATTTAAAAATGACACAACCAGTGACGTCATTGTGCATAATCACTTTTCAAAAAAGCTGCATTAATTTAAAAAGTACTCCAGATATAACTCCTAAATACCCAGGTCTGGATGTTAAACATAGCCTACACACATGTAAGTGTAGTTTTAGTTATTTTCCACTATTATATGCTACAAAATAAGCAATCTAACAGTGACTCATTATACAGTATGACGTCGGTGGTTGTGTTATTTGCATATCCTATAAAGTTGAATATCTCGACAAGGAATGGAGTTACAAAAATTCTACCAAAGAAGTTATATTGTTATTTTACTTGATCTTCCCAATACAACCATCAAAATGTTGGAGAAAATTTCGTTTCATAAACACTTTAAGTTTGTCTCCTATGTCCTGTCATGATTTTTATGTGTGTGCAACATGGGTATGTTACGAAGCAAAAGTATGAAGAATTTCATATGGTAAATATAAATGATGTATAATTTGTCATCATCATATTCAATCTGGATGTGTTAAAAATATTAGCCAAAATATGATTAAATCTCTCACAACACATCAAATCTATGCCGCCCGGTTGTCCAGTAGCAGTTAGATAAGAATGTTATGTATTTATTTTTTCCTTACCCGATAAAAATGTAAACTATTTCATTTTTCGTTCCGCGGGCAAGTAGGTTTTTATCCAGTTGTTTCTAGAGATCAGTGGTAGTACTACGCGCGCAAAGCTCACCGGGAATCTTCACACTTGGACTCCATATTTTTGCACGTTGTATTACTAGAAGTTACTATCGCAAGGAAAGTGCTGCCGTACGATCTACGCCTTGATTACACTAATCTTTTAACATAATTTTACACACAGCCACACACTGTATGAATGAATTTAATTTGTTTAAAATAGTTGAAATTACAACGTGCAATTACATAGTGCACTGTGAAGTACATTACTTTGTGTAATGTCATGTGATTCTTGGTGCCGATAATAATTCTAAACTGCCATTAAACATGAATAGAAGTCATACTATTATTTCAGTCTTCAAGACGTCATGAAGGAAATATGTCCTCCAAGGTGTTAGATAAGTTCTTTCTTGAAATATTAGTTCTAGATAGTTTATGATAGTCCATTGTCTGATTTTTTGTGCAACATGTAGATGTTCCAAATTTATTTAACATGTAGTCATCATTAATGGCCATCATTATTGTCTAATAACTTGTTAGGGTAACTTGTTAGGGTAAGCTTGGGATACAATGCTCCTGCTGGCATCCACGATGAAGGTTGAAAAGAAGTATGGTGATTTAACCATACTGTGCTTTGAAGATTCCATCCCATTGCATAATTTATGATAAACTGAATTCCATCCATTTGGTAGATTTAAAACATGTAGTGTCTTTTTAACTTTATAATACAGCAAAATTTCACTCTTCAATTTTGACTTAGAACCATGTTCAAATAACTCAAATGTCTGTTAACGATTGTATTTATTTACAGTGAAATAACAACAGCAATACATATGTGATACAGCTAGATACAATACAAATTGATTTCAACAGAAGACAGCCTCGTGCTGACTATTGCTCGAATATTAACCAATCAACTGAATCCTACTTGCATAAATTATTGAAAAACTAATTATTATATTCTAACAATGTCAACATAGGAACCTATTGCTGCTCTTTTCTAAGTTTTATTTTAAAGATGTAGCTTTGTGCTATATTGTAAAAACTATAAAATATTTTTTTGTGTTGATATACAGTTGTACCATTACTAGTAGAGTTTGGAAGAACTCATTTTTCCAATTTCCACTCATTTTGTCACAATAATTTTTTCTCAACATGGAAAATAGTTTATTTTTTGTAAATGGAAAGTTAACGTTACTTTAAAAAGTATTTGAAGAGTGAAATTAGTCAATACTTTTATTCATTAAATGTTTGCAAAGTTGAGTAAATTATGTACTTGTTGCAACAAGTGTGATTTTGGGCAACTGTCATGGGGAAAATGTTTATATTTCATAAATAAAAAGTCATTATAAAGTATTTCAAGAGTGGAATCATTTAATATTTTTATGTATGTATTTTTATGTATTTTTATGAGGGGCTCTGCTGACATCAGGTTGATTTTTTAAAAGAAATTAATCGGGCAGAACATGAATATATGAATGGTTCTATAGCTGATGTGTTTGTAATATTTTTTACTTTGGGGTCCACAGCTGACATTTTAGAAAAAAAATTAATTGGGCAGAACATGAATATATGGACGGTTCTATAGCTGACGTGTTTGTAATATTTTTACTTTGAGGTCTACAGCTGACACTTTCTAAAAGAAATTAATTGCACAGAACTTGAATATTTAATCCCAACCCTAACAACTCTGAGTCCTCCAGATGGTGCTTTAATAGTTAATCCACAATTAAAATGGCAGCTGTATAGTTTCCGAATAATACATTGCAGTGCAAAATCTTTAATTTAAGAAACCAAATAGATGTCTTTTAAAAAATAGACTTACATAGCCGGGGGCCAATTTGTGTTTATTACTTTATTCTGCTAAAATTTCTCATCTTGATTGTGTCATCTTTATTCAGTAATTTTCAATTGACATTGCCAATACATCCTAACCCTAGTAAAATGTGCATGTGGACATATTTTTCTGTAATCATGGACTGAAAATTTTCAATTGACATTGTCAATACATTCTAGCCCTAGGAAAATGTGCATGTGGACATATTTTTTTGTAATCGTAGACTGAAATTTTAATCAAAGTTATCCACATTTGAAATCAGACTTTGGAGATGGAAATTCAGTTATCAGTGTGTTCACTATCAAAAATGACCTTACCAAAATGAAATTTGGTGCACAGTTTTACACCAAAATCATACACATTTGTCGTCATTTGAAGTCAGACTTTAGGGCCTAAAGGTGACACGTTTGTAATATTGCTTACTTTGCAGTCTGTATAGCTAACATTTTACAAAAGAATTGGGCAGAATAACATGAGCATATCAGTATACACACAAACACTCGTTGGGTCTATAGGTGACACGTTAGTAATAGTAATATTGCTTACTTTGGGGTCTATAGCTAACATTTTATAAAAGAATTAATTGAGCAGAACAACATGAGTATATGAATATACACACTAACACTCGTTGCCATTTGAAGTCGGACCTTGGAGTCTATAGCTCAGGCGTTTGTAATATTTCTTGAGCTTTAAGTTTTAATCGACATGTAATCAATTTGAATTGAAGTCGGACGCACAAACACTCGTTGCCATTTGAAGTCGGACTTTGTGGTCTATAGCTGAGGCGCTTGTAATGTCTTGTTGAGGCTATAGCCACAGATCAGGTATAGAACCAGATGTCTCACTAAGCAAAATTTATGTCCGCGATTTTGAAGAGCTCGCGTCAGCCTTCGTCAGATTTGCTCGCGTCAGACTTGCTCGCGTCAGATCGCTCGCGTCAGATCGCTCGCGTCAGATTTGCTCGCGTGGCGTGAATCTTTCTTGCTAAAAAGAAGCAGCGTATCATTTATCAGTAAAATTCGTCAAGAAAATAAAGATCAATAGGTAGTTGCGCCTAAAATCGCCGTTTAACTGCCACTGCACTTCCCTATCTTTTTTCTGATAAAAAATGTGCATTACACTTGCCAGAGGTATTTCGTGTCCAATTCGTGCTCTCACGTAAGCAGTACACGTCAGCGTGGCAAGTGCCATTGCGTGAGCAATGCGTGCTCTCTGGTTGCGTCATCTCGCGTGTGCAATTCGTGATCAGCCGAAAAATCGCGGACACGAAAATATTAGGAATAGATAGGAAGTGAGACATCTGGTTCTATACCTGATCTGTGCTATAGCTGACACTTTAGTAATATTTCTTCAGCTTTCAATTTGAATCGAGATTGATCAAATTTCCGAGTTTTTCCGACATACACCAGGCATATTTTAAGAAAATTCAACCTGAATACTTAATTTTCCGGGCCAACCCCCTCATTTTAAAAACCAACCTGAATACTTAATTTTCCCCCGGAATTGCTGACATCTCCACCGCAAAAATCGAGATTTCGACTAAATATAACTCGGCCGGGGAACTGGACACGAAAAAGCAAGAACTTCGTGTAACGTCAAGAATAGTGTGCTGCCTCGCTGGCGCTCGGCAGCAATAAATGGTGATGTTTATAGCGAAAGAAACAGTATTTTAACCAATATTGTCAAACAAATAACTCCCAATACATCACAAAGGAAGGTGTAAAAGTCAGGTAAGCACATTGTTTTGATTTTTGTATGGATAAAGCAAATTTAACGTGTAAGTTTACTTCCTTCCATCGTTTATAATTTTGATAGAATCGTGTTGCATTTAAAATTTGAATTTCGCGCGATAGTATGTGGAAATAAATAGATTTAAATTAATTTACTTTATTTTCCTTGATGCATAGCAATTAGCTCAATTCTGTTAACCTGGTTTTTTTTGGACTGGCAAGGTTTTAATAGTGTCTCTTGCCTTGATTGCCTGATGGGGTCATGTTATGATGTGGTCATAAAAGGCTTGAAGCCAGACTCAATGGCTGACTGATCATCTAAGCAGGGAAATTTAATGGCCTTCAACCACTTTCTACATTGTTGAGTTTTTAACATTTATTTACTTAAGTACTTAAAACTTTCATAGTTCAAACAATTTCATTAGTGCTCAAACTGTTTCATTGCAAGATTTGTTATGCTGCATTAATATCAAAATATGCTCCAGTAACAAAGTTTTTGGCTATTCAGTTGAAACTACATTAATAGTCGTGTAAAAGTCTACTCAGGGTTTATAGTTTTGAATGGCAGTAAAATATTTTGGTTGCGATGATGACTTGGCCAACTATTGGAATGCTTCTCAACAAAATATTAGAATTACATTCTTAACCTTATATCACCTATTATTACAAGCATAAATGCTTGTAAGCACTGTGATGTGTAAAGTCAATGATACTAATTGGCCTACTGTCAACATCCTATTACCGGTACTGAAGAATCCTTAACACTGAACATGTTTGACACCATACTTCTTAGATTTGTGTCGTTCGAACAAAGACTTCCTGCCCCTCTAATCAAACTTGCTGTATAACTGGGAGGAAAGAAATAGTGTTTAATTCATGATAATGATAAAATATTGTGTGACATTGAAATGTTGGTGAAGGAAATTAAATCAGTTTTAGGGGGGAAGGTGCAAATGTCTAAAATTACATATCAATTTGCCCTAATTTACCATGAATTAGCCTCACTGCTCTTTCAGAGGCAGAGCATCTTGTGTTGAACAATAAACCTTTATGCCATAATGTTTTTTCCACACTTGGTGTCTTACATTATACAGTACTTGATTTTATAATGTCAATTTGCTTGACACCAAACAATTCCATTCATCAATGAAAAAGTGCTGCTAGTAATTAAATCTGTTGAATTAAATGTAAAATTATAAACTTTGCTATTTTATTATTCATTTCTGATAAATGTACTAGGAAGAGTGCTGATACTTCTTTAATGCATTGTTTTTTTGTCAAATCAAATAATAGAATATTTTGCATAGAAGGGTGATTTATGATAACCTCATGTACAGTATTATTGCATTGAATGCCTAAGTTATACCTTATGTAAGATATATATAATACTTATCTTGATATATGACTTATCTTATTATAGACCTACAAAATTTGGATTGTGAATAGGGAGGCACATAACCTGTAATGATAAACTTCATTTACATGTCTCTGGATTTTAATAAAGTTTTAGCTTAGTTTAATTATGCACCAGAAATAATTAGAATATATTTAAATTTCTAAGAAAATGTGCATATACTGTTGCCTAAAAAGAATGCCATTTTAGTTGTGTTTTTGTATACATTAAAAAATGCTGCTCATGTTAGTGGCTTTTTCTTGGATTGTTCAGACTGTAGGTGGCACTATTGTTCTTGACAATGTATGACATGTTAGTTGGCAGTGTATGACCATTAGTCAGCCATGCATTAGTGGATGGTGTAAGACAAATAAAAATAAGAAAGAACAATTAGGATGCATAATTATATTGCATTATTATAAATTGATCAACTTCCTTCTGTTAACTTTATGTGTATTTGTGATTGGTCAATACGTCCTGACGTGAAATGTAATTGGCTATCTGGCTAACAGGAACTGGACAACAGGAAGTTGATCAATTTTCTATCAAATAAATTCATCAACTTTTGGAAATGAATTCACACAATATTTTATCAACACTTCCATTGCAATGACCGTAAACATGCATGCTGGAATTTAATTATTGCAGAATGACATATTGCTCATGAACATTTTCTTTCATAGAAATTTTTAACACCAACTGCCTTGGCTGAAGTAGAAAGGTCCAAAAATTTTTCCAAAATGACAAAAATCCTTTTATCAGCTGTTTTTGGTCGAGAGGTCTTAAAAATGTCTACTCTAACTGGAAAGGCAAAAGATGAAGGAGAGATGTTGGATACCCATAAAGTTGAATTAATCACTGGTGAGTTGCTATCTTTGTCAAGTTAGATACTGAGTGTGATTTATATACCAAAGCTCATCATTTGAAAGGATGGACCATGCATGAATTGCTTTTGGTTGTTGATTAGTCTAATGTTTTTTTACTATTCTTTTGCAGCCTATGTCATGCAATCCTTTCCTTTTGCTACAAGAACAGCCATTTGATTGGCAATATCACAAAAAATTAAAGATGAAAAAAGGCCTGTGACCGCATGCTAAAATCCCAAGTTGATGCCAATATTGCACATTGAATTGTATGCTGGATTGGACATGATACAAACAGTACTGTGTGACTTTTTTAAATAGATAATTATAAATGCTGATTTAAATGACTTTAATATTTAACTTGCAAGTAGTATGTATTTAATGTTCTCAGCCTGTAAATAAAACTACATTCATATATGATTGCTTACAACTTTTTTGTTCCAGGGGTGAAGTTTCACATATTCAACATTTTCACATGTGAAATCGATTTCACCAGTGGCGGATCCAGGGTAAGTCAAAGTAAATTATAGCAGCTCAATTTTAAATTCAAAATGACTTTATAACAATGTCATAGGTTATGAATTTCAAAAGAATAAAATCTAACCAATGAAGTTGCTTTGAAGGTATTTTATAATGTAAATATATCCTAGAATGAGCTGTGGTAATTTATTTTGACTTACACTAGATCCGCCACTGAATTTCACATGTGAAATATACTTCACGTATGAAAATTTCACATGTGAAGTGTTCCAATTCCACACATAGGGTTTGTATGTGAAATTGGTTTCACATGTGAAAAATTCACATGTGAAACATGTTTCACATATGAAAGTTTCACATGTGAAATGCATTTCACATATGAAAATTTCACATGTGAAGTGTTCCAATTCCACATATAGATTTCACATGTGAAATTTTCACATGTGAAATTTTCACATGTGAAAGCATATGTGAAATTTCCGTAAGGGTATACTAGTAGTATTTAGTACATGACATTTTATTATTTAATTTTATTGTAATTAAAGGCATAGTTCAGCCACGTTCAGCCTTTCAAATGACGGGTTTTTCGAGTTGTGATTATCTGGCTTGTCAACATCACAACTGTTTTCCTGATATTTATCTTTCATGAACCATTGAAAAACTCTACAATACGAATTCAAAAATTTTACTGCGGCATTTCACATTTGTATACAAATAAAATAAAAAGTTTGACTTCGAAGACCAAATAATATAATAAAGTCTTTAAAAAGTCGTTGGTGAGGATCTGCAACAGCAGCGTGGTAAAAGGCCGCTGAAGCACAGTGCACACATGTTTTTCATACAAGTATAACATTTATTTTAAATTTTAAAGTGTAAAAAGACAGCTACCTTCAGGCAGAACGTCCAATCGTTCGTCCATAACTGTTTCTTACGTCAAGTCAATATTCATCTCAAAGAATGAAACCAAAATAATTGACAAAACGGCCAGGCTCATTATTGATGCTCATGTTAAATATTTTAAACCGCTTTTATTGTCCAAGTACAAAAATTTAGACACACAATTCTACCAACGCGCTGAAATAAACATGGTTCTTATCCACGCGCGGCCTACAAAGAGAACCATGGGTACGAGGTTGCTCAAGGCGCCAAAAGGCAACTGTTGCATTTCTTTATATTTCACATCAGTACTTCGTGCAGTCGCCGAAATGTGGTTCCAATGCACTTGGTCATCAGAAAGCTTATTTTTCCACGTTTTTCACGAGGGCTACAATATTGGCCAGGTCTTTCTGGACGGCGCTTTCCGTTTTTCGCTGGCAACATGACCTTCAGCGATGGACGAATAAGTGATTATGCAAGACGTTGTAGCACTGTCTTGGTCGGCATTAATAGGCTATTTCGCGTCGACCGATGCTATACCGAGGCAGTTTCAGTACCTTCCTCTACGGCTACGCAATCAGCGTTATTATCAACATCTTGTTAATCGACATCGTCTACGTCGTCGTTTATAACGACAAGGCTGTTAATGTCGTTATGCATTTGGATGAGGCTATAGTACTGATAACCTTCATCTTTTTTAACAGCGCTACCAGCATTGCTCTCAAGCTTTCCGCATCAGTAGCTACATGATCTCCCAGCACGTGTTGCTCGGCCATGTTCATTTCAAGCAACCTGCACATTTTTATGGCCAATTTTACGTTGGGCGTTTCGCAAATGAACTATAACTTCGTTGGGTTCTAGTGGGTTTGCTATAATGTGCAAAGGTTTTACAGAGACGTAAAATTCCCGTGTGTTTGAACCCCTAAAACACTTGCAAATGAACCTGCGCATGCGCTGTGCTATTTCGTGGAATCTCCTATTCTGTGTGTCATGTGATAGAACCATAAGTAACCTTTACGAATCATGCAAATATAGATGCATTTAAAATACACATCATAATAAAGATAGCCATTATGTTTTAAAATTTCAAGAATCGAAATATTTTATTTTAATCGTTTGAATGGTTCATCCAGTGTATCTAGTGCTGCACCAGTTTACCGATCACAACAATTTACCGTTTTGTAGTCCTAATTATATCTTATCTTGTCCTAGTCATACAAAAAATTAAATTTGATCTACTTACCGTTATTTAAACCAAGCCATAGCTGTTTGTGGTCTTTTTTCTGCATAGAGTTAATAATCTGTGATTTGTGTTTTAATGAGTCAGCCTTAAAGACAAAAGTACTTCATATATTCCGCCTGCGTTAATTCTGCATTTGTAGGGCGTAGAGGGCATAAATTCGCTCTGTTTTTTCATACAGAAGGTTGGTACGCCAGCCATGGGTGATATGCTAGTGGCATTCTTCTGTGGGCTCAGATGAAGATATTATTTAATAGAATATGGCAATATATTTACTTTTTGGCCTATCAATACGAATTGTGAAATAGTAATAGTAATAGTAATAGAGTAATTGTAAATGGTAAAATCCCTGGGGTTTTTTATCATCAACTTTCTTCAAAAGACACGCAAGCCTCGCACAACAATATGCTGGTTTACAGGAGGAGCGTCTACATAAAAAACGGCAGCTCGCAAAAGTACGCTTAAATTGATGAAGCGAAGTGGCTGTCTTCGCCTCTAAGGGAAGGAGGTGAAACGCGATGTGACAAAAAACCGACTATATATACTCAATACGGCAATGAAATAAAGTAAAACTATCACGATTATTCATTTTATGATTCGTTTTATAAAACGAACATGGCTGAAATATTATGCTTTTTTACATAACTTTATTTGCAAGAAACAAAAATATTTACTTGTTGACAAAATCATCTTTAAACTGCAGGTTGATGCTTAATGTTTTATCAAACAATGTTATTTTGGATCTGGAGTAAATTTAAATCATATTGAAATATCTTAAAAAAAAGGCTGTAAGCATTGTGGCACACTCGGCATGAGCACCGCGGTCAAACGTTGCACGCATGCGCGAGACCTCAGAAAAGCACGGGAAAAACAAAGGCAAATTGAATACAAAGGTGTGAAAAGCTAAGACAAGCGAAGAATACAAGAAAACGGCTGAAAATATAAGATAGCGAAATTTTGAGTATGTTCCTTATGTTACCCCCTCGTAATTTTATTTACCCTTTTTTCTAGAGCTTCATAAACGTGCCGACAGCGATACTCCTGCTAAATATCCTTACAGCTGTTGTTGTCACAATCGACAACTATGGCCAGAAAACACAACAAACACCAGTGCTCACAATGAAAATTATGTAATATGCCAACCAGTTAAGTATCACTGCAATCAACGACCATCGGTAGCGATGTACTATCATCATCATCAGTTGATGTTCTTCTACTTCTTCGCCAGACAACTCGCGCACGCGCAAACGTTTGACCGCGGTCTTCTCGGCATGCATATTGTGGATATCAACCTTTGTTGAATTATAGCTAGTGCAATAAGCGACAAGAAGGTTCCTAACGCAAGACTTCCACTCGCAATGTTTTAAAGCGACAATTTTTTAAAACAGCTTTTAAAGCGAAGCTGGGGGCGAGATGCTTCAATAAAGCTTTCATAAACGAAAAAACAATGTTTTTGGTATGTTTGTGCCCACGAAGATGCAATCTAATGCCAGCGGTCAACTTTATAGGTCACTGTTCATCCATTACCGCACATATTACGTCATTGCTGTGCATGTGCGTTTTATTGCTTTCACAATTGTTTACCCATTTAGTTCTACAACACTGTACACAAATAAACTGGTCAACACACATTTGAACACCACAAAGACCACTTTTCATCCATTTTGATCAAAGACCATGCACCTTCAATTATTAAATTTCATCCTATTGTTTTTTATTATATAGTTGACAGTAAGATACTGAAAATACACCGTAAGATATTTTCCATATCTTCACTAGTGAAGATATCGATCACGTGATCATTTCCCGCCAATAATTTTGTATTTTCAAAATGGCGATATTCGTAAGAGCAGCGAACATATTTTCACCTTTGTTTAAAGAAAAAAACTACATGTTTGTGCCGAAAAAATGGAAATAATACAAGAAAACACTAAAATGATGAACAGGTATTGTTTTAGCTTAAATAATATTGAAATAAAGCCATGTTTTTAGCATTATTGATCGAAAATTAATATTACTGACTTGGGTCTTAAATTGTTTACAACTATATAATAAACAGAACATTACACGGTGGTTTGAAGATATGAATTTTATCTTCTCGTGGTGAAAACAATATTTTACTCACTCGCTGCGCTCGTTCGTAAAATATTGTTTTAACCACTCGAAGATAAAATTCATATCTTCGCACCGCCGTGTAATATCCTCTATATATTTCAAAAGCCTCACCTCTTTAACTGCAGACATGAAATATGATTCCACAACTTCTTTGCTTTCGCAGTGAATTACTTCACCTTCAGGAAAATCCTGTTTTGAGGCATTTGAACAAACGGTATTAAACATTTTTTCGTACTTAATTTCTCGATTTTTTAGAGGCAATATTTGCGATACTTTATTTCGTGATTTTGATACGCACTGTATATACGAGCTGTACAAATGTTGTTGTTGATAATATTTATTTAAGAAATTCATAATTCATTAATTTTAAATTTCTGACTGAAGTGATTTAATTTCGCGTGTGTAAATTTTGCGGGGCATAAAAATCGCGAAATTAAAGTCAGGCGACACTAAGTACGAATAATGTTACATGCATTGTATTATACTAATAATAGTATTGCAAAATAGGCTGCATGTTCATTATATCATATAGTTTAATAACATGCATTTTCATACTTTAATAACATAGTTTAATAACATTACAAGCATTTTCCACATGCATGTAATTATATTATACGCGCTAAAATTATGCGTATCGTACAAATACACATACACGTGCATAAGGAATAAGTACAAATACGTACAAATACATCTATACGAGGAAACGAATATAAGGTCGCTTCCGCTTTCACCAGTCCTGTAAGGTCCGCTACAAGAATTTAAACCGTATTCATAAACAACATAATGCACTGTTTCGTTGGATAAGAAAGCACAAATGTATGCAAACCGATATTCAAAAAGGTAAAAATTTATATTCTGTCCTTCTTTCGTCTCAGTCACACGAGATCCTGTGACAATTACATTACCTTCAAATCTCTCGTCGCTAAGGAGCGACGTGTGTAAATTCATTGAAATTTTTATCAGTAAAGACACTAAATTTGCAAAAAATAACGCAATATTAAGTGACAGGAAATAACCCTCTAGCTTGTCCCTGATATTGTAAGCTGGAATGAATCTGTACATTTATATTTACATTTATCTTATCATACGCGTATATCGCGATACTGTATGTTATTTACCTCAAAATGGACTGTAATATGCCATGGCAGTGACCTATTGGATCCATACAAGTCAAACAGTACACCAATTGGGTAATGCCTTAAACATTGATAATAAGATAAAGTCAATGAGTTTCCTTGCTTGATGTGGTTAAAAATGGGTAAATATACCTTATTATAGGAAATTAACGATGCACTGCGGATACATTAAGGATTGCATCAAGCTGCTATTGGGTATAACTAACTTGGGTGTGAAAATTGATGACCGTATTTCCTATATCTCACTTAAAGCTCGACAACGATAATTTTAGGGCAGGTATTTTTTATCCACGAGACCGCTATTCGCCCATTGTAGAACACTTCCTCGAATTATTGTATCAAGTACTTGTTTGTCTTTATGCACGAAAAAGTCGATATCGAAACTCTGTTTCAACATTTTAACTGAAAAGACTAGCTCTGGTCGGGGACATTTCTCGGTCCTCACCACTACAATCTGGAACTATACCGATGGTTTCACTGCCATTAAAAGCTTGTCAAACACTGGATGGTGGCATTAATTTGCCTAACTGAGTTTGTGTTATCACTGATGACGCAGTGATGCACATGCATCATTTATCAGTGTTATTTAACTATGTACTTATGTATACGCACTTCTATACTGTAGATTGACAAAAAACAAAACCATGTTCATGATCTTTTCGAACAAGAAGCAAAGCTTATCGAATTTTGACGTTACAACCATCGTATGAAAAAAGATACAAGGCGAGAGGTCAATAAAATATCTTGGAATTACTCTCAGTGAAGACTTCTCTTGGCATGAGTATATTGACAACTTGGTCAACATTGTCAATAAAAGAATAATAATAATGCTAATAGGATCTCTGCAAACTCTGGACAACAAAGTTTTGAAGTTAATTCTTGATGAACATCCACGATACTCATCAACTACCGCCTTACAACGACTTAAAGCAACAAAGAGAAACAAAGACCAACCTACCAAGCCTCAGTACACCACATAGCTTTAAAGACTATCTGAGAAAAGGGCATTTATTTGTTATTTCCTGTAGGAATTTTCCAATTTTGCTTCTCGATCTTAAGGTTTTGCTCATATTTTTTTGTTTGGTGAACATTGTGTGAGGATCTGGTTAAAAATATATCACAAATTGAATATGACCACATTTAATATTACAAATTGTGTTGTACTGTATTGTATCGTATCGTATAGTGTCGTGTTGTAATGTGTTGTGTACTTGTTTTTTTTTGTGATTATTAGTGTACTGTACTATGTTCTAGTAATTCAATTCCATAATTAATATCAATATCTTTCTGTTACTAATAAGTAATTTATAACCTGTGAACATGTTTGATAGACATTTGTTGAAATATATGATCCTATACGAGGCGACGAGGATGCAGCGAAAAATTAGCAGCGTGAAAATTCGAGATAAATGTGAGAATGGCGGTACAAAATATACAGCCTATGCCTGCATTTGAACCGCGTAATGACCCTGCAAGTACAAGTGCCAAGTGATACATAGATTATTACAGAGATTTAACACATATTTAAGTAGCAGCAGACACTAAAGGCGACGGCAGAAAACGAGCTTTATCATTATACAAGTCAGGGCTCGAAGCATTCAAAATGTTGGAAGAAGACGAAAGGATTTTAAATCAGCAGTCAAAGCGTTAACAAAGTATTTCGAATCGGAGAAAAACGTGATACGCAAACGTGTGTTTTTAGACAAGCGACACAAGGCAAAGAAGAGTCAGTCGACGAGTTTCATACGCGTTTACTTGGCTTCGCAAAACTGATTGTGAATTTGCAAACGCAGGTATCAGGAAATAAAAATGCAAATCGTAACGAATGGTACATACTTCTTCGAGATTACAAAACATTACAAGATCGGAAATATATTTTGCCAAATCTGTTCATCGATGGATGAAAACACAAAACGAGCTCGGCACAGGCTGATGGAATTTTTAAAACAGAGTCAAAACAAAATATAAATATAAAAATTGCAACGCCCATGAAGAAAAAGTGTTGTTATTGTGGTTCCATTATCCACATGAAAATAGATCATGCCCAGTGAAGAATTGTGTTTGCAATTATTGTGGAGTTAAAGGACGTTTTACTAAAATATGTCGTTCACGGGATAACAAAGACAAGAGAAACACCAAAAAAATTTAGTTCACCAGGAAAAAGGCGACAGCAACAAGGCTACAAAACAAGAAAACACACGCGAACGTTAAATTGAACTGACATGAATGTGGCCAACTGTAGACATGACCGATTGAAACACGTTTGAGAAACTAAACAAGAAAGTTTCGTTGCAGAAGTTCAACCGAAACATATGCGTGCGGACTCCAAACAACTTTAACACTAGAATCTAAGAGACGGAGCAGGAGGAAATTTACGGAGCACAAAAACACCCCAAATTTAGCGTTAGTTCAGATCGCCGACAAAATTTCAAGTTTTCCTGAACAAGACTAAAAACAAACTGACCAAAATAAAAACACTACACAGTCCCCGTGAAAAACCGACAACACGCGAACCAAACACAGTATAAAACAAGACAAGCATACCTCGATTAAACAACCCAAAGATACAAGAAATTATGAACAAGTATAGCATAGTTTTCAAAGGCCAAGGAAAACAAAACAATAAAAAAATCAAGCTTCACATCCGTGATGATGTTAACCTGGTCATGCAATCGCAAAGAGCAATACCATACCAAATAAGACAAGACGTTTCCAAGGAACAAAAGAAATTACAAGATCAAGATATTAGTAGCTAGGCCAAAGAAAGACGAAGGAATAAGAATATGCGTCGACATGAAAGAAGAAAACCAAGCAATCGAAAGGGAAAGATATACCATGCCAACTTTACAAGAGTTCAAAGTCGAAGTAAATGGAGCAAATTTCTTTAATTTAAAGATACATCTAAAGCAACCTGCATGGAGTCACACGTGGTTTTATAACAGCGGTTACTACACATGAAGGCCTGTATCAGTACAAGAGACTAAATTACGGAACAAACAGTGCGGCCAAGATTTTTCATATACCGCGGTGCAAAGATATTGTATGAATTTTACCTTGAAAACAATAGTTAACAAACGAGTGCAGCAATTGAGTAAAATACTGTTGTTATCACGAGAAGATAAAATTCATATCTTCAAACCGCGTTGTAATGTTCTGTTTATGTAATGAGATCAATACGTAATGAGATAATTAGTATATTTTGTAACAATCCGAAAGTAGTTCAGATTTATTATTATATTAATTATTTATTATAAAAAGTCGTTTTAAAAACAATAATTACCATTTCAGAGGTTGTCCATTAAAATCAAACCAAATGCTACTAGCATTCATATCTGTCTTGTTAGCATGTTTGGTGAAGTGTTTGGTAACTTTGTCTGTGACCACAGGAAGATAACTCACTCTTGGCAGGAGTAACTATCGATAGACATTAAACAAAAATATTGGTCTTTGGTGAATAATTCAATTATACTTTCATGGCATGCAATAACCCAAAATTCTTTAGTAACTAGTGGTTTTCAAGCAGTCTGACAGCTTTACTCCGATAGCAGTAACTCTATGTCTGAGGCAATCATTACTGGCTGAGGCACTGAGCACTAACTTGTCATTCTTTTTACGCAATGAGCAAAAAATTTAAAACATGCACTCTATCAACCTCAAATTTTTGCCATGGATAAACCAATAATAACACTTATGTAACTTTAATCACAATCACTTTTGATTACAACAATGTGCATAATTATGATGATCAAATGACAAAAACAAGGACAAGTTAGATTAGGAGGCGAGTTAGATAAGAATACATTACATGTACAACAAGAGAATAACAAGAATAAAGTACGCCATATATTATCTGAAAACTGTCGCTGAACTCCTTCTAAAGACAAAATTCTAAAAATTAAACAACAAAGACTGTATCACTCCAAACAAGCGTAATAAGGTTGTAATTCATTACATATCTCCTTAGTGGTAAAGCATAAAGGAGGTTGGTCAAAGGCCATCAGCCTATAAACCTAGGTTAACATAAGTTTAGGATTTGAAATGAGTTGATTTAACACTCCGAAATACTTCTGAGGAAGTCTATTTGTTCAGTAGTCTGCATAAGTTGAAAGAAATGGAGGTGCAGAATTAGAGAAATTATAAACAGCGGCTTAATCAAGCACAGATCTAGCATGTTAATTAGGGGGGGGGGGCAGGTGTTGCATATTCATATCATTAACCATACTTCAGACAGAACCTAAATATACAAATATGCAACACTCCCCTGCCCCTCCCCAAAACAACTCTTTCCCTGGGGTATTAACTAAGGTTTTAAAAGCACTACCCCAGCCCTGTGCAACCTGTCCATACCATAGACATCAGCTGAAATGTAATACTTGATTTTTAATAACTTTGAAATTTAAAAAAGAAACAAATTGGTTCCAGAAAATTTAATCTGATGAATACATTACATTGTCAATCTTCTGTGACCAATATGCTTGTTCGTCTAATTTCTATTAGTATATATTAGTTGGTTATGTGATATTTACATTAGACCTGTGAAACTGACCAATAAAAATAACTGAATCACCTTGCTTATAACCCATGACCTAGTGGTCTGGTTTATTCTAAAGACAGATCAAGCCAACAAAACAAATAATTTATCAGATAGATCATCCATCTGAATTACATACGACAAATAATCGTGACAAATATGCCCCAGAACTTATGCAGTGTATATCCATAAAGTATAGTTCAGCTAATAATTGTGCACCGGCATGTGTAATCACAAAGAGAGATCTTTTGTCATATGAGACAAATTCAACCATATCAGTACTCAAGAAACATTATCTGTGCTATAGTTATTTTGATGGATGGTCTGTCTAGTTTCCACAGACAACTACTTTTTCTTTGCCCAAGTTTGTCCAGACAAATGTAATCCCCGAGCCAGCAATCATCCCCGAATGGCCTGTTCAAATAGGCAGAAGCTATCCCAGATACCAAGAAAAAAATTCGAGATGTTTACTAGCGAGATCTTGCCTTGTTATAAAAATTAATGGAAAGCTATATTGCATTGCTAACATTGCAGGTGAGATCTTGCTGAATTTTGGCACATTATGAACACAACTTTTCTGTTTAACAGGAAAACATTCTGTTTACACATTACAATATCTAGGTCACAAGGGCAAACTTTATGGGTAAGTGGGATACGAACAGAACAAAATTAATTTACTTGGCAAAACGATTTCTCGCTAGCCTAGGTAACTTCAGGTTATACGAAAAAGGCTCTATTAAATTTGATTGCCACATACAGTCATACAGTAAACGTCTGGCCATTCTTCAATCGTACAATTCACCTGCTCCAAAATATTGCACAAAGCCAAAAAACTTACATAAAATGGTTCTGGTTGCTCCAACGTGAAAACTTCATCTGCATTTAATGTAAAACAAACGGGAATTCGTCCATCCCATAAAATTCTTAGTACTTCACGGTCATCTGCCATGATAAAATGACAAATTCCGCATGGAATCTGTTTTGAGGTATTTTTGTGAGTTACAAATTACAAGAAAAATAGAAGTTCTTTTACAAAAGCGTATGGAAATTACGCATCTGCCTTTAAAATAGAATACAAAAAATATTTTTAACTAACTTTGAAACCTTATTCTGCATGAGAAAATCTGTATAAACAGAACACCCGAATCGTACTTTCGGTGCTTTATACCAGTGAACTGTATATAAATACCTGGAATGATAACTTGGCCGCCATCTTTGAAGCCAAATTGAAGGCCGCTATGTACGTCACGCCACGAAAATATGACCTATTTTCAAAAGCTCTTTTCGACCCTTTAACTTTGTGTTTTAGAGCCAGTTAGGTGCTAAATATTTTCTAGATAGTTTGAAATTTCATGTACCTCAACTTTCCAGGACATCCAGTAAGGTTTTAAAATATTTTTTGGCTGCTAAAAATGAAAAACAGTTTCGGCGAAAACTTTGTCACGAAATATCTTTTTTAAACAACTGATACCTCTCGAGTTTTAACAGTTAGAAGGAAGAGGCTGCCAAGAACTATCCGTAACCGAAGTTTAAAGCTTTAAAACTAATGCTATCTGACGAAAAATGTAAGTTTTATACGTATTTTTGAATTAACCATACAAAACACCACTTCGAAAACCTCAATTTACTCACGTATTAAAAGGGCTACAGCAAAGACTAAAAGCTCAAAATAGACAAAGATACCTGGACTTTAGCACAAGATACGTTTTGGAAGTTTTGGAAGAAATGTTATGTTTTAAAGCAATATATTTTTCAATTGAAGAGCGTAGTTTGCCGGCTCGTAGTTTGCTTCGCACGTTGAAACTTTCGTCATTTTCCAGAGTAAAAAAGTGATAGCCCTCAATTTTTGCCGTAACAAAGTGTAGAACAGTCAGGACTATCCAGAAAACCAGGATCGAATCTTTAAAATTGAAGTCTTGTGATGAAAATTCTCATTTTTCAAGCATATTTTCGCTCAAAAACATCACTCTTCGTAACTTTCCCCAGTCCTTTCGAACAAGCCATTTTCCCACATTTTCCCCGCGCGGTTCCCGCCTTTTGCTTCAAATTTGGCTTCATCCAATCATTGGACGAAAACATAGGAGTTATCGTTCCAGTTGTATTAGAGTTCACTGGCTTTATACAAATAAACATTCCACTGTAAGGAGTAAATTTTGCATTAGGCATGGACTGCACTGAGTATTATGATTTATGAATCGCTCCAAAATTACCAGATCACCAATTACTGTCCGGTAATTCAATACATCTGTGATATGGGCAATAATGGCTTGAAAATTAACTAGACAAACAGAAACCACCTGAGAAAATTGATTCATTTACAAGGAATTTTATGACTATGAACCATTGAACTATAAGTTCACTGCTATGAACTGAGGAATTCCGAGCGGCAAAAATTGTCGTTACGTTACCAATTTCATAACCACTGAGCTATAATATTACTGGAAAACCTGCTTCTATCTTTCCTTCAGCAAGCGAGGATGGTGACGGGTCCAGGCTCGGACTGGCCTGAGGGTGGTAAAGGGGGGGGGGCTCGGATCACGTTTCACGAGAGGAAAAACAGCCATTTCACATTTCACAGGTAAAAAATTAATAATTTCACGAAATTTAATGAACTCGTTTTTAACTGCGTAAATTTAACCCCTTTCTTAACCCGTCAGCCTATTTTTACGCTGTAGAAAGTAAAAAGCACTATTGAAAGCTAAAAATCCGGACGAATTTCTGTAAAAACAGCCAATATATGTAGAAAAAATGAACAAAATAAATACATTTAGTAAAATTGTTGTAACCAATGCATTGTACTTTGTTCTTTAGCACTTTTCCTTACTCGTCCAGCTGTCAATCACGGTTCAGGAATAGGCATGTAAATCACATTTCACGACACAAAAATTCGTCAAATCTCATTTCACAACAACAAATATTGGCAATTCACGGCTCACGAAAAAGCCTTTACCACCCTCTGGCCTATGTGCCACTGTGCCATGGCACATGGGTCCCTACTGGGACATCAAATGGGCCCTTGACAATTGTTGTTTAATTTCCGTGTTTGTAAACATTCAAAGATGTTTAAAACAGACTATCACGATCAGGCAATACGAAACGAAAATAAAAGGGACCAGATGGGAATGATTTGGAATTTTTGAACTCTTCATGGAAGGGGGAAGCGGTTAAATAATTCATCATGGGCTCTCCAGAATAGTATAAAATATTCACCTAAAACATTCAGAACAGGGCTCCTCTCAGTGCTAAAATGGCAAGGCCCCTTAATTGGGGCCAGTCCGAGTGTGGGATGGTCCTTGCTATTGATCCTGGCTTACCCTATCTCCATGACTGGCAGTGGCGTAGCCAGCCCGACAATTTAGTTCCGCTATGTTCTGTTATCTTCAAGTTATTATCATTATTCATTTCTTTAGAAATTGATTGTTTTCACAGTCAAGGAACAGGAAAATATTTGCATAGAGGAAGTAAATCGTCGGGCTGGCTACGCTACTGATGACTGGTCCACTATTATGCGAACTACCACCAATGATATGGTATGTCTATGGTATAGACACCTGGATCTTATTCAAAAACCAGTCGCAAGTTTTCTAAATTCTCATCTTGTACCGACACACTACAGTATGTCTGAAACCTGAAAAAACACTGGCTCTTGCCGGCTTTCTGTAGTTTATATCAACTAGAAATACATCCACGCAGCAACCCATCACCACTAAGCAAGCATGCAACAATAGTTCCGGAATTACATGAAGTATTTGTTTGTACAGGTTGTTGTCATAGCAACACGGCAATTTTTATTCTTGGCTGTATATTTTTTCAGAACAGCGTCAAAAAGAACAAAATATATAGAGAAATTATATTTCCCCGGAGGGACTTACCGGAAGGGGAGATATGGTTCTCCGAGCTCCTTCGAAGACTGATACGAGCAGTATTAACAGACTAGGGTGGGGTGGTATAGTTATCCAATACCACAGGACTGGGGACCAGTATTGCTCGTATCAGTCTTCGAAGAAGCTTGGGGAACCATATCTCCCCTTCAGGTAAGTCCCTCCGGGGAAATATAATTTTTCCTTCACCTCTTCTCCGACTGATACTCCCAATACTGGTGCAGACTTTGAAGCTTTCTGTTAATCAATTCAATCTGTCAAGGTTATATCTGTTATCTACCATTGACAAACCTTTATTTTGTTTTTTTTTTCATTTCTCTACCTTTTATTTATTCCTTTAAAACATTATAAACTTTAAAATGTAAGCGAATGTTATTAGTGTCATCAGCACTGAATGTTTGGTTCAAACAGAAGACAAAACACTCTTGGCAAAGCTATCTTGTGAAACTGGCTTGTGGTAAAGCTTCTCAAACGTAGTTTCAGAAGACCAATCAGCAGCAGCAAGAATGTCCTCGATGGGTACACCGTTGTCAGCAGCCGTTGACGTCGCTGCCGATCTAATAGAATGACTGGTGTACTGTGAGTTAATACCTGCAGTTAATAAAACAGTACGTATCCAACGAGATACTGTCTGACTTCCGATTGCCCTGTGTGGTGTAGCATACGAGACTAGTAAGTTCTGGTCCTTGCGAATCAGAGATGTTCTAATAGTGAAGTCCTTTAAGCTCTCGATTACACAAAGATTTCAGTTTTCCGGAAATGATGGCAGGAAAAGTTTCCTCGGTGGATGATTTGGACGGGAATTCTTGACATGTTGGGGTACAGTAAATTCCCAACTGTGTTCTTTCTTAGATATAAAATCCAAATGTAATGCTGCAAGTTCATGAGCCCTGGCTGAAGATGTAAGCGCTAACAAAATAGTTGTTTTTAATGTCAAATCCTTCAGTGACAGCTTTGCGTTTGATTCCAAACTGTTTAAGTATTGTAATAACGTTTTAACTGACCAGGTTGAACATACTTTTGGTGTTGGAGGGCGAAGTTCGAATGTACATTTCATGAAGCGTGATAAAAGCGGAAGTGTTCCTAGCGGTTGACCTCCAACTGGATCATGTAATTGAAATATGCATGACTTGTAAACCCCGATCGTTCGGTATGACAGATTTCGTTGGTTGAACTGTCCAGAGAGGAACAGTAATACTTCCGTTATAGTGGCTGAAAATGGACAGGTATTCCTTGACAAACACCAGCTAGTCCATAACTTCCAGGGACCTTCGTATCTTTCTTTGTTCCATCTCGCCAGGAGGCCAGGAGTATGTCGCACACCTGTGATGGAAGGCCTCCTACTTCACAGCGTCCCCGGAAAGCGGCCATACCGTGAGTTTCAGCGTTTGCCACAGTGGATGCCTGGCTTGCCGGTAGAATGGTAAATATATTGTGTGCTCCGACATTGGCAAAATCGCTGGGATGTCGATCAACAACTGCAGCAGGAGTGGATCCATGTCTGTGCCGGCCAGTTTGAGGCAATGAGCAGACAAGTCGACTGGCCTCACGAATCTTCTTCAGGATGCGAGGTAGCATTACTATTGGGGGGTGAATGAATGATGTCCATTTGTTCCATTGCAAGGTCATTGCATCCACACTCATCGCCTCTGGATCTGGGTGCCGTGACACATATGCATTTTGGTAGTTGGTGATTCAGTCGAGATGCAAACAGATCGACTTGTGGAGTGTAAAATTTTCTTATCCATGTAAAACTAACTTGTCCAGAGCTCATTCCGTGCGTTCGTTGAAGTGACGTCAGGCCCAGTCCACCGACATTCTGAGTTCCAGGAAGGTGTTGTTATCCATATGTTGTTCTGATGGCAGACTGCTCATAGCTCGACCGCTAACTCCGCCAGCGATGATGACTTGGTTCCTCCTCTCTTATTGACGTAGGCAACTGCTGTAGAATTTTCCATCTGTAAATTGATGTGCTGTGGCTTCCGTGTTTGAGTGCGAAGAAAGGATTTGATGGCCAGTAAGGCAGCTTTTAACTCGAGAACGTTGATGTGGTTCCTGGATTCCTGGGGAGTCCAACGTCCCCCCGTAAATATTCCATTGCATTGGGCCCCCCATCCCTGTGTGGATGCATCCGTGTATATGACCATATCGAATGCTGGTAGGGTTAGTGGAGTGTAGTTGAATTGAATTATTTGAGGTGAGATCCACCATTGGAAATCGGTTAATAAGTCCTTTGATAAGGAAATCTTGGTCCTGCTCTGATAACTTATCTTCTGGTGGCGCAGTATGCTTATGCGCTGTCGCTGTAGTGCACGGTAGTGCAATGGAGCCTGTGCCAGTCCCATTTGTGTGCAATGGATCATTCTGCCGAGAAGGGCTGACAACTCTGTCATCGACATAAAACGATTTTGGTATGCCTTCCTGCATTCTGCCTGAATGTTTTGGAGCTTCTCGCTCGGTACTGCTTGCAGCATGTCTGTGCGCATGTTGTTCCCTGAAAGATGAACCGTAGATAATGTTAAGTTTGTAATTGTCGTGGATTGGCACTGAGAAATAAGCGTCCTGGAGGTCTAACTTCATCATGAAGTCGCCTGGTTGAATGAGCTTGCGTACCAAACCAGACCTTCCATCTTGAGCTTGCAAGGCTGTACATACCGATTCAAATTCTTTAAGTTGAAAATCGGTCTTTCTTTTGAGGCTTGTTTCACAACAAACAGTGTTGATGTGAATTGGTTGCGTTGTTCCTGTACAATTTTGATTGCTCCTTTCTGCTGAAGCTGAGAAATGGCTTCTTTTATAGAACTGGTGTCGAATCTCGACTTTGCTTTTGTGTGTTTCTTTCTCCATTGTCTGGGTTGACAAACAAAGGGGATTTTGTATCCCCTCACAGTTTCTAGGATCCAAGGATCTGCTGTGATCATTGCCCAATTTAAATAAAAATGTTTGATTCGTTCTGCTACAAGATTGTCCGGTGGCTTTATTTTGTTTAGTTTTGGAAACTGATAGTCAGCTTCCCTTGTGCTTTGAGTAACCCCCTCGTCGAGACCAACTGGATCTATTGTTTGGATTTTTGCCGAAGGAGTCATTTTTTTGTTGGCGGACGAACGTTGAACGACGGTATGACTCGTTCCGAAAGGATTTACTCGACTGAAACTTACCCCGTGGGCCAGAAAAAAATCTTTTCTGGGCCGATACTGGCTGTGCAACTACTTTACGATTAGTGTTGGCATGGTCGTGCTCCTCTCGTATCACATTGTGAAACTGCTCTGGAAAGAGATGCTTATCTGCTGGAATTTGATCTTTCAATGTACGCTTTTCCACATCGGTTAGGAACTCGGCAAACCGTCTTTGGCGCCAGCTGTTAAGACGACAGTGAGCGTTACCCAGTAGCACTGTAGCATCTTCTATAAGTGCTTTGATATAGTCAGGATCAGGACCCGGTATCTCCTCACCATCATCATCGACCCCCCCCCCCCCAACCATCTCGAGTGACTGTAAACCACATACTAGTGGTCGAACAGCAGATATGAAGAGGGCCTGCTTGTCGGCAAGAGCATCATCAAAGGTAAATACATCCTTTGTTTTAGTAAAACCATGAACACGTTTAATATCATCTTTGATCCCAGTTTTCATCACTGGGGAAACAAGAAATTCAGCTGTTCCTTTTATGTCCGGGTATTGCTCGACGACATTTGTCTATACCTCTTTGGTGAGTTGGTTCGTAAAGGCTGATTTGAGAAAGGATAACAATTCCTCAGAAATCGTAGCCTCTTGTACAGGGGCATAATACTTGTCGGCTCGGCTAGAGGTAGCTGATAAAAATTGTATGTTATCATTCTGGACTTTTCCCTTTTTTGCAATTGGTTCCCCTTCATTGGTTTCGACATTTGAAAAAATTTTGAAATCTGGTGCAATGATAGCATTACGTAAAAGGCCAGGTAGAGTTCTCTTTAATGTCTCAGCAACTTTCTGCTCAATCACAGAAGTTATATCATCTCTTGACAATGGGTTTTGTGGTACATCATCCAAGCTGGTACTGGGAATGATTGTACTTTCGGACTCCTGCGAGATGAGTACCTGCAGGGAATCGAAATGTGTGACATGTTTGCTTCGTATGCGTTATTTTCAGATTGCTAATGTCGTCGAACGGGCACTCTAGACGACTATTCACATATCATTTTAATCTCCTATCCATCTGCGGAATGGGCACCTCCAGGGATTTTATGTATATATCATTTTTTTAATTTTTATTTTATTATTATTTTTCATGTACTTACCTTTTCTAACGACATTTTAACGGAGAACAACTTTCAGAAGGCCCTGATGGATAGTATTTTTGAAGGATTTTCAGCCGACTTTGTGGGATTCACAACAAACCGAAGCTTGCCCACAAAAGAAAGAGGACGTCATGGCGCATGCGCTGAATTAAATTAATAAAATAATATCGTGGGTTCCAAGCCGTCGCCCGCCGCGAACTGCACCAGTATTGGGAGTATCAGTCGGAGAAGGAGTGAAGAAGAATAATACATGGGTGCGAGGATTTACCAGATTTATTTCGAGTGTTGAACATAATATCTCACGAGTGAGCGCAGCGAAAGTTCAACCCGAAAAATAAATCTGGTATTTCCAAGCACCCATGTATTTTTCTGTTTATTACATAAACTACAGGTTTTCTACCAATATAAAATGTCCTGAAGCTATGACTGGCGATTGTTTGAAAAGCAATAATTTTCACATGTGAAATTATCATAAATAATCTCACATGTGAGATTATTAGTTTTATCAGTGCCCGAAATCCTTATAAAAGACTGTACTTTATATAATAGAAAGCATTAAAACACAAGTATAAATACGCATTATCAACCAGCTTGCCTTGTGTTTCACGCCATAGTCAATTCTTGGCGCTTTTCTGTATTTTCCCAGAATTAATCTCTCTTCAAGAGTCTTGTGGCAGTCGTTTTCGTCTCAGTTCTCGCCTTTTTGGATGCCTTGCCCATAAGGGACAAAAAATGATGCACATTAATCGAAGTCGAAATTATAAAAATCAAAGTCGAAATGCTAAAATCGAAGTGGAAACACTAAAATCAAAGTGGGAACTAGACATGTAAAAGAGAGCAAAACAGTGTTTCAAAATATTTATTAAGATATAAACTTCTCATTACAAACATTTAGTTAGGGTAATAGTTTATCTGTATTGTTTTCCATGGTGTCTTTCGATTGATTGTTCTGGTAAACGACCTTGATCTTCTAAAAGCCGTTTCAGCAAAAACTTTTTACGGCCGCTGCTATAGCTTCATCTTGATCAAACATACTGTTGTTCACATAATCATCTCGGGTCGCCATGATTTTCTTGTATTACCCGCCAGGAGGAGATGATAAATTAATTTGTGATCGTTTGTTCCAAACACTTTCCTCGATTGAATCAAATTATCCTAATAACGGCATAATATTGGCTGGGGACTTCAATCGTCTAAACATTAGTAGGATA
Source organism: Muricea muricata (assembly GCA_963855995.1). Classification (NCBI taxonomy): domain Eukaryota; kingdom Metazoa; phylum Cnidaria; class Anthozoa; order Malacalcyonacea; family Plexauridae; genus Muricea; species Muricea muricata. The sequence goes on from OY979727.1 coordinate 5,092,792, forward strand.
TTGAAACAATTTTGTCTCAAACAATTTGTTAAAGTTCCGACTGGAAACAATGCTATTTTAGACTTAGTGTTGACCAACCTGCACGATAATTATTGTTCGTCAGAATCCTTACCCCCCTTTGGACTCTCTGATCATCATACTTTAATTGTCCAACCATTAAACAAGACGCACACTTCTAATAAAAAGGTTATTAGAATGAAGCGTGATCATCGACCATCTCGCAGAGCTGAATTTGGCAGGTACTTATGTTCAATAGATTGGTCTTCAATAAATTATGATCAGAATAGCTGCGAAGAAATGTGGAAATTTTTTTATGATGTGATTTTTGCTGGCCTTGACCTTCTTATGCCAGTCAAAGAAATTAAGGTCTCCACGACAGACGCACCATGGATGAACGATAGATTTGAATTACTTATCAAGAAAAGGCAACAAGCTTTTGTTACTTATGGATCTAAATCGACTATATTCAAACAATATAGAAATTTGGTCAACAGGGAGCGAAAATAGAATCGCGCGCGTGCGCCACGATGGCGGTTAGCCGAAGGCTCCGCGGCACGCAAAAAATTTTAATTTTTTCACGCGTATATATACTATGTTGTGGATTATTTCATACAAAATCCAAGATAACAGCTAATTTTTCCACCTGGTATGAATTATACGTGTGTTCAGAAGTTCTAAAAGTTCAAATCTCTACTTGTGGTTTCAAGCGTCGTAAAAAGATCAAGCGAAAACCGTTAGGAGACTTGTTGAAACTACTTTTGGGATGCCGTATCCTTCTCTACGTCTTGCATTCATTGTTTCTAATTAACCTATCTGGTGATGTTGAGTTAAACCCTGGACCAAGAAACACCACAAACCAAATCCCGTGTGATAAACGACCAGTAAAATGCCTTTTACTCAACGCACGAAGCTTGATGAGCACAGAAAAAACAAGTGATGGTACAACTGTAAGTAACCTTGAACGTTTCCGGAACTTGGTTTATTGTGAAGACATTGACATTGTTTTTGTAAATGAGACTTGGCTATCCAAAAGTGTATATAATACAGAAATTCTTCGTGCTGGATATACTTTAAACAGAAATGATCGGGAAGCTCGTGGTGGCGGAGTTTTGCTAGGGATAAAGACAGGATTATTTCAATCTGTACGTGAAATTAAACATAATTACAATTTGGAGATTACTCTGGTTGAATTGACAACAATGTCGGACACGAACGTACTTGTTGGGTCTTGTTATCGTCCGCCCAACGCTGATAAAACTTGGATGGAAAATTTTGATAGTCTTTTGAATGATGTTTGTACACGCCACTCAAAAATCGTTCTAGCTGGCGACTTTAATTTTCCGCGCGCGTGCTGGAACTCTAACGAAAACTCAACAGGTACTAACAAAAAATCATTTATTAAAATACTGGATGATTTCTTTCTGGAACAGTTAAACAAATTTCCCACCAGAGAGAACAATATTCTTGATCTCGTGATCATGCACTAGTATTCCTGATAAGATAATTATAAATGAACTTTTAAAACCGTCTGATTCTAAAATCTTGACAGACCATAGTCCGATTTTATTTGAATTAACGGCAGCGTGTAGTCCATCACAAAAAGTGAACAGATTCGTGTTTGATTATCAGCGAGCAAACTTTGAGTGTCTTCGAGCCCATCTTCAATCACATAATCTTGGAGCAAAAATATCTGATAATGGTGATGTTAACTATGATTGGATGAATTGGAAGAACGCTTTTCTTGCAGAGGTAGCAGAGTTTGTTCCTGTTGTTAATACGAAAGGTCGTAAGTTTCTCCCGTGGATGAATAGTACCATCCTTCATCTGATTAAAAAGAAGAACACGTTAAGAACTAGAATTAAAAGATCGAGATCTCCAAGTAATTATGTAAAAGTTAAGTATAAGAACCTTCGAACCAAAATTAAACATATGTTGCGTGATAGCCGTGCAGAATACCTGAACAAGATCTGTGCGAATCGTCATAATAATCCGAAACGGTTCTGGTCCTTTTTTAAGCTAAAATCTAAAGTATCAAACATCCCGGGAAAAGTTTCGGTGAAATTAAATGACAGCGAAAGAATAAATGCTGACACTAACATAGGCATAGCGCATATGTTCAACGAATATTTTGCTTCAAACTTTAATACCGACTATCATAGTTTTTCAGAAAATCGGGTTCAGCCGTATAATGACATTACCATAGATGTCATCACATTATCGGAGGAAGAGATTGTAGCTGTAATGAAGAATTTAAATACCAATAAAGCACAAGGTCCAGACAATATCCCAGCACGTTTATTGAAAGAAACAGCCACTGAGATAACCCCATCTCTCTGTGCTCTTTTCAACAAGTCGTGTTGGTGTTCTTCCTAGCGACTGGAAAATCGCAAAATGTGGTTCCTGTCCATAAACACGGAGAGAAGACTTGTGTCGAAAATTACCGCCCAATTTCATTATTATGTCTCATCTCGAAAGTTCTTGTACGATGTATTTTCAATAACATCAAATATTGCATTTACGAACAGTTAAATCCTTGTCAACATGGTTTTATGCCGGGAAAATCATGTGTCACCCAATTGATTGAAGTTCTCGATCAGTTGGGTCGTGAGCTGGACCGTGGTAAGCAAATTGATGTACTGTATTTAGACATGTCAAAGGCTTTTGATGGAGTAAGTCACGCTGAATTAATCCGTCGTCTTCGTGAATTCGGGTTTGGGGGCCATATTCTAAAATGGTTTGTTTCCTGTCTGACAAATCGATACCAGCAAACCACCGTTCTTGGAGCAACATCTCGAGCAGTTCCAGTAACATCAGGTGTACCACAAGGGTCAATTCTTGGTCCTTTGTTGTTCCTCTTATATGAAAACCACCTTCCCGATGTAGTGACAAACTCAAAAATTGCTACATTTGCTGATGATACTAAGATTTTTAAAACCATCGAATCTAGCTCGGACGCATCAGCTCTACAGGATGACCTGACAAAATTCGAAAAGATTTCCACGAACATTAATTTGGAACTAAATCCCAGGAAATGCAAAGTGTTGAGAGTCACTCGTAAACGCAACAAAATCGTTCATCCATATAAGCTACATCATACTATCTTAGAATGCACAGACTGTGAGCGTGATCTACGAATTTTAACGTCATCTGACTTAACGTGGTCTAGACATGTCGAATACCAGTGCACCAAAGCAACTAAAGCTTTAGGATTTGTACGAAGAGCAACACTTGACATCAAAGACATTGCTATTCGTCGCACGCTATATTTATCTCTTGTCCGTTCCCAGCTATGCTACGGATCACAAATTTGGGCGCCGCAAACTGTAACTTTAATCAAGCAGGCAGAAAGAACTCAACGACGTGCGACAAAGTATGTGTTAGACCTACCCTTCCGCTGTGACACCACCTACCAACAACGGCTCTTATTGTTAGACCTTATTCCATTATGTTATTGGCATGAGTTCTTAGACATTGTTTTATTCTACAAACTAATACATGGTCATGTAAGCGTTGACACTAACTTACTGCCATCAACTACAAATAATAACAGAAGAGAAACCAGATCATCCGACACTGATCATCTAACATTTTCGACAAACTGATGCAAGACCACCACATACCAAAGATCATATTTGAACAGAACAACCAGACTTTGGAATATCCTGCCAAAGGAACTGACAGTCATTAACATCAGCTTAACCCAGTTTAAATCTGGTCTTTATAAATATTACCAACTAGCTGTTAAAAACGTTTTCGATGTAGATGATCCAAGAACATGGAAATCTGTATGTTTGTCCTGTAACAAGTGTCGTAATCTGCCCTGTGAAATCTCGTGTTGTTATTAGTTTTATTGTTTGTTGTATCATATTTATATAGAGGGCCGCTGTAATTGGCGCAAGCTGTAGCGTGTACCCTGCAAATTGTCTATATTTGTGAGCGTAATGTGCTGTTTGTTCATTGGCAAAGTTAAATAAATAAATAAATAAATAAATAAATAAAATCGTGTAGAGCAAAGTACTACAAACTAAACATCGACAGGTTAAAAGAATACAACCCGAAGCATTGGTGGAACGAAGTTAAACGTATCTCTAATTTTAGTAATAAACAAGATCCGATAAGTCTAATAAACGTCGAATCATACAAAGATAGAACAAGCAAATGAAATTAATAAAGCATTTCTGGAACCTCTGGAAGAATACAGATTGCAATGTTCGTTGCCACGTTTGTCATTGACAGAAACATCAATTTACCCAGAAGTTTCCGAAATAAGAGCGCAAAATGTTCTATCAAAGCTTCCAACTAACAGAGCAAGTGCATGGGCCAAATAAATTACCCAATTGGGTATTAAAGGAATACTCGTATGTTCTTGCCCTACCCATCACATTGATTTTAAACGCTTCGTATCGAGAACAACGTCTGCCTATCGATTGGAAAATGGCCAATATTACGCCGTTACCTAAGACGAAAATCGTGAAAGATCCGAAAAAAGATTTAAGACCAATTTCACTTACTGCTAGCATTTCTAAGGTTGCTGAGGAATTTATCATTGTGGATTATATTAAACCAGCGGTACTGAAAGCCATTGATTCAAACCAATATGGTACAATTCCCCAAAGTTCTACCACCATTGCTTTAATTAGCATGATTCATCGTTGGTCTACAGCCAGTGATGGTAACGGCGCTGTCATAAGATCAATACTTTTCGATTATCGTAAGGCATTTGACTTTATTGATCATTCTGTATTGTTTCGAAAGTTATCAGAATTGGAGATTCCTCATAGCGTCATTAACTGAATATCCGACTTTTTAACAAATCGATACCAACGTGTCAAATTGGCAGATACCTGTTACTCAGAGTGGGGTCCTATTCCATCTGGTGTCCCCCAAGGCTCAAAACTAGGTCCTTGGCTATTCATTTTATTGATAAATGACCTTGAAGTAACACAAGCAGATTTTTGGAAGTATATTGATGATTCAACAGCTTCAGAAATTGTACCGAAACATTCTATTAGCAACGCTCAGAATATTGCAGATTCGGTGTCTATGTGGTCTGTTGAAAACGGAATTTTTTTAGGTTCATAGCAGCCAAAATACACAAGATCTTTACCTCCCTTTACCGTTTATTTCGGAAACTTTGATACAGTATTTTGGCAATTCTTGTTGTCTTAAATAACCCATATTAAACCAGTTGAAAACCCCTTTTATCTAACCGCATATTATAAAAAATCACGTCGTTTGTGATCGAAGACCTGCGACGAACTGCGCGCGTGCTGCTCGCGACACGCTTCAATGTGGCTTCAAACAATCATAGACAAAATCTATTGAGTTATTGTTCGAGGTCTCTCAGAGTTCACTGTAGGGATGGCATCAGTAAGGACCAAAATCCACCATTTTTTTGGCTTTTTTCCACAAGCACGTCGTCCAGTAATACTATTATAGCTCAGTGGTCATAAACACTGAGCTTTACAATGCCTAGAATTAAAACACGCCAATCTCTCGTCAGTCAAAGAGTTGAAGCAATAAAAGTGGCTGATTTCTGACGAAACATGACACCATTTGATGCCACATGACCCCATCTCACGCTATATCTATGGCAACGGCTAAATGTAGTGACCGCTAGCCAGGCTCAATTTTGAGCCCGCGGTGTTTTTCACACACCGCTGAATTAAATTTAAATGTTATTTCGACTTTTTTCCCATTAAATTATTATTTTAATCAATGAAAATGATTTTTATGATTTTTTGGGACTTTTACGATTTACTCAAAGATTTACAAGTCATTCATTATATACTTGGTTTTAGAAAAGCACGGAAAATAATAAAGCCTTGAAAACGTGGACAATTGCAAGATTTTTGAGGTGATGTCCCCACTCTGGCCTGAACTTGAAGTTTTGTATTTAACAGGTATTTGAACATTAGAGTTTCTCTCTTTTAAGTTTCCTTTTCAATTTTCATGTTCAATGTTGTTCTATATCAAATTTGTAAGCTTGACGCCTAAATATACTCTACAATCTTGCATTGAACAGATTAATCTTATGTATTACTTGGATCATGCAGTTGGATGCAGAAAGTTGAAATTGCCTTCAGGTATATTTCATGTCTTTGAATTATAAAAACAGAGTCCCGAAGGGCTACTGATTCCGCCGTCTAAGTGCACAAAAGTTTTTATTGCTTTGTGGAAAGTTCCCGTGCATGGAATCGTATTTTCCCAGCAAAAATATGCAATTCCCAGCTCATCATATCATAGATATGGCATGATAAAATTTCAGCCTCTGTTGTTTCACATATGTGCGCTGGCGCAGTTAATAAACACTACCTCATGTAATTTAGATAAAAAAGTTGAATAAAATATAAAATTTCTCACAAATTTGTTGCTGCAAATTCTCGCTGTAACACTCGTACTCGCTTCCCTTTTTGAAATTAGTGATTTTACCTTTATAATTACTCTAAGAATACAGTATGAACGCAATATACATAGGTCTATAGTTCAATTGGCCTCTGCATCTTGTATCTGTAACCGTAACCTCTGCTCTGTTTGCTACGAGGCGTTTCTTTGGACTCGTTGATTGTTAATGACCGCCAATTCTTCGACAATTATGACACAAAACGACACCCAGTATAACATCGTCTTTACCTTTTACTAAATCCTTCAGCTGTTTGATCCTTTGTTACTTCCAAGTGAACCGCTCTTGAAGCTGCGCACGTGAATATTAGAACATTGCGTTTTGCGTCTTCTTTCTTACTAAGTTTATAATGCAGCGGTCCTGCAAAGTCCACACCCGCCACTTCAAATGATCGGTCACCTCCCGTTCTGAAAACATGACATTTTCGATGTGGTTTTGTCGAATATAATTTGCAGTCGTTTCATTTGTTCCATGGCGAGAAATGACGGACACGCATGCGCACAACGCTTAGTGAATAAGCAACAATTTGATCAAACTTCTATGCAGAAATCCATAGGAGTTATTCATAGGGAAAATGACAAAAAACAGCCATAGTACATTCAGTTTTAAAGTTATCTGTCTGTTTCAATCGGATATAAACAAAATAAAATACATACATTCGAAATAATGTAAAACAATTTTGATAAATGTTACGATTCTTGCGGTTTTCAACATGAAACCCTAGACCGCTACTATATAGGAAGCGGCATAATGGCTAACTAAAAAATGTCCAACCATCTCTTCAAGCCACTCAAATATCAGGGTTCATAAAGCAATATCGGTTCGGTTTCAATCGAATTTGAAGAGAGTAGGAATGTCATTGATGCTTCGTATTATGCATTATTCCTCTCCATTTGTCGATCTTGCGGTTTTCGGCCTTCAAAATAGCCTATTTTTGTTGATTGCTAGAGTGTTCGTTTCATCAAGGTTCAATAAATCTCAGGTTTTGATGATCTCAGTTTGTGCGAGAGTAAGCAAAAATATCCAACATGTTCTATCTGTTTTCAAAACTTCAAGTGATGATCTTAACACCTTGTCAACTAGTACTCGTCGATTTATGTTTCTTAGGTTCATGCACGTTGTAAATATTTGCAGTTGTGAAGTTACTCATACATAGCATTGTTGATGTGTATGCAAATTACTAGGGATCATAATGATGAATATTTAATCATATCCTTGATTTCTCGCCATGATAACTTTCTTCACTTTCTCACGTAATTATAACTTTGGAATCCACCGCGTTTCTGCAAAGAGCTGCCATTGTGTTAGACATACCGAGATGCATTATTTGATGGTGAACATGAGTGATAAGCTTGTTCTCAAACGCTCCTCTCCCAAGATATGTCAGCAGGGCCGTGGCTAGAGCGTTAATTGGGGGAGGGGATGTATATTCATATATTCGTGTTATGACCAACTAATTTCTTTTGAAATCAGTTGTCATTAGGGTTAATTCCAAAAGAAATTAGTCGGGCATAACACGAATCGTGCCCTTCATATGTGGCTGCATTTACTCAGCATTTGAGTATCCTGGTGTCACGCTCTTCCACCAACTTCCATCCAGGCGTCTGGACAGTTCTTCTCGCCCATTTATTTCTGGCACTCATGATCTCGTGCCTATTTAGTGGACCGTTTCTTCGCTTGTCTTTTCTTGCTTTACAACGACATTTACTTACAAAACACAAAATCCATGCGGTGACTTGTAAGGTTCGCCAATACGAACTTCAATCGAGTCCCATTCGTCCACGCTTGCTCATTACCAAAGAGGACTGGTTCAGTGGCTTTGTACTCACCATGCGTTTCACTGTTCTTTTAAGTTCGGGTTGTTCGGGTCACTTGTCTTGTCCAGATCTGCAAGGTTCATCTTTGTTGGACAGTGTTTGCATATGATGTTCGCTTCGTCGGTTATCTCCGCTATTTTCTTGACCCTGTTGGCTACAAACACCTTCCAAGATTTTCCCGGATTGTTAATCCAAAATAGCGCCACGAAACTAGCCATCCATATGGTCAGAGACTTGATAGGCAGTCTGCTCAAGGTCTTGCAAAGGTTTGCCATGTCTGTGCCATATGACCGCTGACAAGTTCAAGTCTCGGAATTGATGTGTCCCTAACCTGACAGAGTCAGGCCCTTTCCATCGTTCGCCAGGTTTGATTGGTAGTGGGCGCGAATGAAGGAGGGCCTGATACAATTCTTTACCTGGCCGCATGTAAAAAGCCAGATTCTGGCTTTCTCGTCTGATTAAACAAAGAAAACGTAAAGCTCGATTCTGATTTGTTCGTGTACAAGCCAAGCAGGCGAGTATGTTTCCATTTACGTAATGGCGACCCTTGTAGATTATCGTCAGCTCATAGATTTCTTTTTTAAAAAACGTTTAAATCACTTCAAAGTGAGACATCAGCTGAAGACGTATGAGTAATCATCATGTATGTATTTTCAACCTGATAAAATATTCACAACTTGATTTTTAGAACGATATTTTCGAATATATTTTTATACTCAGTCAGCACGCCATATTTTATACATACTCTACGCTTACGTTCGTTGAAGCTTATACTTTTTGTATTTTCGTATGAAACTTAGCAAAAATGTAGGGAAGACTACTGCGATTTGTTTGATGTGCTGGTATCTCGAAGAATATATACGTCTTGATGGAGAAAATGTCGCCGAACATATTGTTACCTATGTATATAGAATGATTTATACTGTGCATAATTAACTATACAATTTCTTAAAATTTGCTTCTTTACAAGGAAGTAAACAACTTTTTATTATCATTATTGTTAACAAATCAGTAATATAATATTATACAATACCGCTTTTTGTCTAAATTTCTTGTAACATTCGTCAAAGGTTATTATTTTCTGTAAATTAGCACTTCCAGGTAATAACTAAGTGGGCGGCATACAGCCATGTCAGCAATTGTGTCAGGCTTTATTTTTCTCGTCTTCTCGCCCGCCGCCTCCGCCCGCAACTTGCCACGTGTAGCGAAAGACGAGAAAAATAAGGACTGACACTCAGGTTAATGTGTCCCGTTTGGTTATTTGTGACTTCGAAGCTGAGAGGCCTTTGAAAATGCCCGTATCACTCTCTACAACAGCAATAGCTACTGAACAGCAAGCCAAAGTACTTGCGTCCGCAAAGACGTGTAATAACTATGAAAAGATGTTTGAAATTATCGCCTAATTTCCCCACTCTATGTCGTCTCCAAAATTTTCGGACGTTGCGTGTACAATAAACAGATAGCTCACGTTTCCTTCAACTTTTAAAAAAAATATTGAACTAATGTGAAGGCTACATAACAAATCGTCAACAAAGAGTAATTGGAAAAACCTTAAATCTACTCCTGGTACATTCTGGAGCGCTGCAAGGTTCAATACTTGGCCCTTTGTAATTTCTTATTTACATGATCTACCGCAAGAAACGTCTAATCCTCTATTGCATTGTATGCTGATGAGACAAAATACTACAACCCTGCAGTTAAATACATCAGTATGCGCAGCATCTTCAGCAAGGCTTGAAATATATTAACCTAGGGTGTCAAACGTGACGGATTGATGACAAGAAATCTAAATCCTGTGCACTTCAGTTACCATCTTAAGGATAACACTCCGATCAAGAGTAGTAACGCCCAAAGAAGATTTTGGAGTGATCATGATATCCGAGCATGAAATAGAATCAACACGTTTACACGTGTCTATGGTATGTACTAAAGCAAACAAATTGCTCGGTTTTTTCAAAAGAAGGTCAGTGGATATTCGTAAAGAAAAAAGCCGCCTCGCGCTATACAAGACAATGGAGCAAAGTATAGCTAAGATATTATGCGAAGGGTTGGTGACCACAGTCGGAATCACTGATTCTGCAGGCTGAAAATGTTCAACGTTGCACCACAACATACATTTTATCTTTAACAGTCATGTCAGAAACATCATGCAAGCACAGACTATAAAAACTGGTTTGTTGCGATTATCATTCTGGCATGAATATACTTCGATATGGTCTAGCTACAAAAAGCATTAATTTTATTTAATGATAACAGCATCCAAGTAAGATAACAGATCGGTTGACGAGAAGAAACAGTGGAACAGAAAAAAATATTTTAAAAGTTCCTCACGTGAATACTTTAACATTTCAGAAATCACAACAGTTATTATTGCAGATCTACCAGGATGGACATTTCTGTGACATTGATGCTCCACAAACGTTTGAAACAGTGCGTGTAAAATGTCTTTTGTCTATGCTTTCAGTTGTGTTTTGTTGTCATTAATATGTTAGGTAACTCGTAAAGGAGCATCTAGCTCTGCCAGTTTAACCAGTCGTATGACGAAGTTTGCAAATAAAATGAAAAAAACGATGCTCCAACCCATATGATTGGAGTATGGAGATATTTTCTGGGGGCGATATTGCGCGTGCAATTTAATTGGTTAATAATTTTTGGCTGTATATTTTTGAGGAATCTCATGAAAATTACTTTTGGTGACTAGGAACTCGTCAAAGAATGTGCAATCTTGATATCTTGTTTAGATATCTTGATATCTTGTTTTGTTGTCAAGATATATTTATTTTTTACTGCCGAATACGCACCTTTGAGCTTATTTAATCACAGAAATAACCATTGTAATTATTTTACCAACCCATGAATTAAAAATGTGATTTACTGTGCCCCCTGCACGATTTTAAATACGTTCAATCAGTCAGAAGCAATACAGGTCTTTCCACAGGAAACACTGTTCAGGTTACTGGAAGCAGATAAGAGCAAGGAACTTAGCAATGTACATGATGTATCAATCGGCTCCACAGCTATCGAAATATGTGCTGTTGTCAGCTGAAAATTTTTTTAGTACGAAATAAAATGGTACTCCATCTCATTTGTTTGAATGCAATATTTTATTAATACACTACATAATGTACATGCAGCAAAAACACATTGTACAATTTTAGATCTACAATATATTTAGAATTATTTTTCCAATACGTATATGGCCGTTTTCCTTCCTAAACAAAAATAAAACACAAGATTATAGACGAGAACGATTACAGGCGAACGTTTGTGAAACCTAAGTCATATCGATTTTGACCCCGTTTACACTGTGCCGGGTCCGCATGATCACAACATCAAATCAAATAGTTTGAGAATGAATGTAGTCTTTAAATTAATGATCATATGAAAAAATTTTATGACTAATCCCTGAAAAAGTGGTAAGAATAAATATGACTGAAAACTGCTCGACTCGATGTCGTGACCATGCGGATCCGGAAGAGTGTAAACAGGCTATGGGTCACGCAACTATGGTCAAATTAAAACGTAATTGACAATGGAAAAGTACATTTCAATTTAGCTTTTTTTAACAGGAAATATTGTGCAACGTTTCGCGCAGTTTAGCTGCACTTCTTCAGGCTTTGCCGAGTTGTTTTTAAAATCTGCTTTGGACAACCTCGATTCCAGGGCCTTTTCTAAAAATGGAGGGAGGGAAAAGGCCCTGGCACCGGCTGCTATCTTCTGCAATTTCATTGGTCTATAACCTCACCCAGTTGATTTGTTCAAAACCGTATATATATATGTATATCTGCGTGGAGAAAAAATTACGAGTAAAATTTAACGCCTTACTAAGGCGCTGTATTACCTGTTTTTTCTAAGCACTTCGATGTAGCGGTCATTTTGGAAAGAAATTCGCATATACAGTTATCGCGTTAATTTATTCAAAAACCACGATTCGTGGTTTTGAAAGCCAGCCGGTGCCAGGGCCTTTTCCCTCACTCTAGAAGGCCCTGGTAACGAGGTTGTGCTCTGAAATAATTGCGTAATGCACAAGTCTGCATACGTAGGTTTAAAATACTTACGCACGCGCGTACTACATATGAGTAAACTTACGTATATTAAGCAATTAGCCGTAAGCAGATTTTAAAAATAGCTCGTCAATGCCTGAAGAAGGGCAATTAAGCTGCCTCAAAAGTTGATCAAGTTAAATATGAATGCAAAGCTTTTGAAAATATTTCCTGGTAAATAAAAACCAAATTGAAATCATGAACAAATGTGAAGGTTTTGCGAAATATGCATAGCGATAAAAATGAGATTGTGCTATAACAATGAATAGTCAACCAAGTGAAACTAATCAGCGGTATTTACCTAGGCCTAATAAAATCAGCCATTTTAGGAGGTAAAAACATTGTTTTTGAAGATATTTTTTATCAAACAAGTTATTTTACTTCTAAACAATTGTTCGACACATGGTTTTTCATAGTTAAAAAAAGGATTAAATTTCGACATTTTTCTTCAGCTAAATATTTTCTCAAAACATTCCCTTTTTAACAGTTTTTAAATCTTGATGCCGAAACTCCACCCAGCAGTGGCAATACTTGATTTACTGAAATACGAATAATTTGGTTAATATTTGGTTTGTATTTGGTTTATATTATACTTATCTAAGTGAATATACTGTGTTATTGGTTAAAGTTGTTCACCTAACAATAAGAAAAGTTGTCGAAGTCTTTGGGAAGACAGCTTGCATAAAATTACCGGTATATTTGTAGTAGTGCCACGAAAATGATGGAATACAAACTAACCGTGGTATAATTACAACTTGGGTTTCAATGCTTTTACATATACTTCCTATTTCCATAACCAGCTTTCTTTTTCCACTGTTTGCCGTAATAATAACTTTTGTAAATTCCTTTACCGTAATATCCAGGGTAATAACTTTTGTAAATTCCTTTGCCGTAATAATATCCTGGGTAATAACTTTTGTAAATTCCTTTGCCGTAATAATAAGGATCTGCTTCAACGTCATCGCTGCAAACAGGAGAAAGAGATAATTGAGGATTTATCATATTTACAATAAAATCGAGGACAACACATGGTTTTGCGAAAATAGGTGACCTCTCGTAAGCTTGAAATCGAATCGGGTGGGCGATAACACAACAAAGTGTACTCTTAGTGTACTAAAGAAAAAATTAAAAAGCCAAAGTAGGATAGGGAAGACATTTGATTTTGATTTTCTATTACAATTGTTGTACATTTCTATAATATGGAAATATCTAGCAAATTGATAATGGATAATATATAAATCCATACCAGTGCATACTTTCCCAATTTCTACAAAGATCTTGTAGAATGAGGATCATCGTCGACGTCATTGCAGCCAAAATACATGTGTTTGTTGTTTTTGTATCTATTTTTGTGTTGTTGTTGTTGTTGTGATTATAATAGTTCTTAAAGATGACAGAACATGAATTCGCATCATTTGATATAAGTTTAAAGAGCATGTCTTAATTAAGTAATTTTCCATGCCTGTTTATTTCGTGAAACCCGGATTAAACAGGAGTGTCCGTGGTTTTCATCAAATCTGATTTATAATGGCGATCCTTGCAGGTGCACCATACATGTACTATCTCAAGTGTTCAAACAACAAAAAGCAAGTGCTTAAAATGTTGCCAATGAATGTGGCGTTAAAAATAAACACCGAAATATAATTTTTGGTTTTCTATAACTGAGTGTGCGTTTGAGTGCATACATCGTCAGACAGCGTCATCTAGAGTTATTTGATCAAAAAATTCACTAGAACTAGCTAAGCAACTTTGAAAGAAATCCGATAGAAAATATTTTCCTATTTGATTCAAAAATATCTTTCGCTGAAACAAGACAAATTAAAACTTTATATATTGTTGTGAAGCTTGAAGATGTAAAACGAGTTATAAAAAATACTTTTCATCGTCTTCTTCTTTATCTTCTTCATCTTGTGTCCCTTCTGCATCTTGTCCAGGGCCGGTATTTTCGTCAAACTCTACATGAACAACAGAAACATGTGGATGCAATGCAACTTTGAATTTCGAATGAAACAATTGTTTTTATTTTAACGAGAACTCCAGGTAAAATGACATGTTCGACAACTTTAACAGCTCTTAATTCGCTTTAATAACAGTTTCCCCTGCCATTCTCAGACATTTTTAAAAATTCTGTACAGATAAAAAATCATTAACCATAACTTTAGTTTTTAAACCAAAGTGAAAACATTAAATCATAGCATGTTCCTAACAAAGTGCAGTGGTTTTAAACCCGCCGACAAAAGCAGAAATATTTTTTCAAAAATATTAACAGGAAGTTATCATTCCAGACCAAAATAAATCACTGTTGAGTTTAAAAGCAAGTTTTTAAGACCGGGCGTTTTCACAGATCAGACGTCCAGTATTAATTGCATGCGTAATCAAACGGAATAGAATAGAATTAATTCTGAACAGTACGTCAGCACGATGGAGTCACAGAATAATGAATTTAAAAAGGTGAATTGTTGCAAAGAAGTCTTAGTACTCAACATTTACAAAGGAAAAAAATATATGTAGGTGGTTCCCTACAGTTACAGGGGAGATCAGTATAGATCAGTGTGGAGCTTCGTCGAGCGGCAAATGTCTTGAAATGAGCGACACATGAGAAGTTGTGTTTTCAGGTTTTTCTACGGCGAAATCACCAAGTGTTCTGTACATGATACTAAATTTGTGAAACCTAAACAGTGTGCATGTTTTTAACTGGTCTTTGCTGTTTTCCGACCGCATTTTCGTATAAGCTTTTACGTTTAGCTCTTTCCGAAATGTGTTTCGGATATCGTGTCGAAATTTTTTACGTCAACAATGATTTTATGAATTTTAGCCTTCATTATCTTCTGTTTCCTTCGACCGATTTTTCAGTTAAAACTGCGTCCAGTTGTTATACCATATTAAAAGCAAGACATATTAAAATTTAAATAAAAAATCTACAAATAGGTTTTCCCGCAATCGAAATCCACGAATATATCAAACTGATCTGGTGGCTAAGGACATTGTCTTGAGAAATATCAAGTTTGTGTACGATTTTGAATAACTTTATCAAGAAAAAGTGTTGTATATTGTTTCGTAAATCCTACAGAATAGGACTTGATGAGTGCAAACGAACACGGTAACACTCGCGCTTGAATTAATTAAGCGCCTAGACATAAATTAAAACAAGCGAAATCTCTATTTAGAGGTTCAAAACACTCTACTAGTATCCTATTTTAAGATGATTGTGCCTAAATTGTGTTATACAGTTGTGTTCTTGTTGCTGATTCTACGTGGAGAAATGGCGAAAGAACGAAGCCAGTGGAAATTATTTTACGCAACCACAAGACTCCTAGTCTACGGTGCTTTAACGAAACTGTGCTTAACTCCGCCCTCTTGTGCTTCATTGCATTCCAAAAACCTCCTACTAAACTATTAATGTCAGTTATGCGGCAAGAACCTTGCGACGAAATTTTGAAATAGATTGACCTTAGGATACTTTTTCGAGGACCGGTTAAAATAATTAATGTTGATAATGGGTTGATATTTGAAATCAACAAATGCGCAAGTGTATGTTGGAGACAAATTAAGTTTAGTCTTTAAATGAATCTTAACCATAAACATGTGTAACTACCTTCTAATGATTCATCTTCCACTGGTTCTGCTTCTTTGACTGGAAGAGCACATGTCACTGCAAGCAGCAAACCAAGAACAAGTATGAAAAAGGTCGTCTTCATCTTGAAAACCTTTCAGCTTCTGCACTGATGCTCATGGTGCATCGCTTTCAGCCCTCTTTTATACGCACTGTTCATGCTAATTTTGTCAGTGATATGCCATTATTCATTTCAATATTAGCACTTTATTTAGCTCTTTATTTTATTTCAGTAAGTACCTATATAGTTTGTAAAAAGGAGTCGGTGAATATCGCCCAAATATGTGAGAAAAATTTCCTATTTAAAAACTCCTGTTAACTTGGTGTGTGAGTTTGTTAAAAAATGATAAAAATACTTCCTGGATACTCTGTTCGGATGGGTTGGTAAAAGAAGCTGTGCAAAAGGTTTTTCCCGCATAAATTTCTAAATACGTTAGTAGAGGGAGACTGTATATGATTATATGTGACTCTGTATAAGTTATCAGATTATTATTATAACCCAATAATTTTGACCACAAATATCTTGTGCTCATCTTAAAGATGGACGAAAACCCTTAAAACTGCACATTTCGAATCAGTATACTTTATATACGTTAGTATATATACCTTATATACTTTGTAAAAATGAGACAATTTTATCGGTAAAGTGCGTAATTTTTGAGAAGAAAGAAATGCCTTTTAGTACTCCGCACGGTTTTGGCCCAAGAGAGCCAAAAATTCTCAACGTTTCAAACGATATCAATACATCGGCATCAGTGGCGGATCTAGCGTAGGTCAAAATAAATTACTACAGCTCATTCTTGGATATATTTACATTTAAAATACCTTCAAAGCAATTTCATTGGTTAGATTTTATTCTTTTGAAATTCATAACCTATGATATTGTTATAAAGTTACTTTGAATTTAAAATTGGGCTGCTGTAATTTATTCTGACCTACGCTGGATCCGCCACCGATTCGGTATATACCAGTAAAATTTAAAAACTTGAGTTCTTGAGTTTTTTGTGTCTGCAAAGCATTGGTTTATAATATCGCAATGCATGGGGTTACATATAAGTACTAAGGGCATTTTCTTCGAATTTGAAAAATTCTCAAACGGCATTTCATTTCTATGCCTATGTCTGGGCCCTACAAGTTATACGGGTTGGATAGATTTGGACACTTGGTACGCTGTTTAGAAGTGGACATAACTGCGATAGTATTTACGGCAAATGTAGCGTTCTTTTAATTCCGAAAACATGGAAACGAAGTGTCTCATCGACGATTACCTTCTATACACTTACAATCAACTGACAATTCCGTTGCAACATTGCTTTGTAAGTTTTTGACCAACGTGAGAAAACATACAATGTTTAAACGCGATGCAAATCGGCGTCGTCTCACCATGTCACTGCATATGTCGTTACACTCTCTCTATAGACAAATCAAATTTTGGGGAAAACAAAATCATAAATAAGTTTGGTGAAACTGGCCTGCTCGATGTTTTTTTCTAGAGATCTAGAATCTGAATGAAAAATTAAAAGGAAGCTTTTACAGTGTCAAAAGTTGTCACAACAACAAGATGCGGGAGACAATTTTGGAACGCTGTATGGGATATACTTTACATAACTACTCAAGCTGTCCAGAAATTTCAATATTAGCTCTATGATATAAGTACCTGTCTGCGAGCTAAATTATATAAGTTACAAGTGTCTAGCACGTTGTCAATAGATGGAGATCAACCGGAAATTCGGGAAAGAACATGCTTCAGCTAATTAGCTCCTTGCTTTTTTTTACTAGCAAGTGGTTACTGGCCAGCTGTTTTATCGTTGTATATGTCAGTCTATATAGTTAAATGACAAAAAAAAAACGCTGAAGGAAGACATAAATCCATACCTATGGTTAGAAACGAATCCGATAAATTTTGGCCGATTACGTTAGGTTGGGGCGTAGAAAGATAGAGAACAGATTGTGTCTAGGGTATTTTGTAACCTTAATGATTTTATCACTGTTGTGCGACAGTTGTGGAGAGCTGGAAAATATATTGCAGGGGGCATAATTGCACAATTTCCAATTTATTATCGCTCAATTCATGCTATAGCATTTACTAATGGACGTCTGTTATTTCTAGCATATATGTATGTTATAATAAATGGATTGGCAGACACTAGACAGACAAGCACCTATATCACACAGCTGATATTAAACATTTAGACATTGTACATGCTAACTTGAATAATTATGTTAAGTGTATCCCATACAGCGCTCCAAAAGTGTTTACCGCAGATTCTGGTTGGATAACAACTTTTGACACCGCAAAAACTTCCTTTTAATTTTCCTAAAATACTCCCATACTGAGTGGTTCAAATACATGAAGACATGTATCCAATATCACAAGATAATTCTTTACTAAACAAAAGGAAAGTGCACTAAAATGGCCAAGAAAATTGATTAAGTGATTTGTCTTGATAGTGCAATGAATCACCTTAGGTTCATTTCTAGTATGTCTGAGTATATTTTTTTCGATTGGTATGAATATAGATAAACGATTCTTACCCCATAATTTTAATCAGTAACTTCACGATCATCACTATAATCAAATTCCAAAACAGCTTTTCTTACTTAAATATGTTGACATGCTGCGTTGTCCAGCTTACGGGTCATCGATGTTTTGGTCCTTAATATATAATAATTAGAAATAACCCCTCACCAATGATTCTTTTACGGTATAATTTTATTATATTTTATTTGTTATCGACTGCTCCACAACTTTTGACCAGAGATTAGTTTAGAGGTATCAAGGTTTGTGCTTTTATCTTTTCAGAAAGTGATGAACATTGCTTAGAATTTCAGAATGAGACGGGGGCACGCTTGTGCTAAATTCCTAACTAAGGTCTTGCACAATTCTAGATCTATGGTGAAACATATCCCGCTGCCCAATCTCACCAGCTTATTTATGTCTTTTTTACGCAAAATGGACGTTCTTTTGCTCATATATAGCGATTTGTTCGGGTAACGTATCTCGCTATGACATCGCGCGAGAGAGTGTAATGACATAGCTTACATTAATACTTTAATAGAAACCGATACTGTAACCAAAATAGTTAAATTACACCAGTGCTAATATCTATAAATACACTAAAAGTAAAAAATTGTCCACAATTGCTTCTAAAAACACGCTGTTGCAACGGAATTGTCGTGTAAATGTGTAGAAAGTAAACGTCGATGGGACACTTCGTTTCCATGTCCTCGGACTTGAAAAGTACGCTGCGTGTGCCTTGAATATTATCGAAGTTATATCCATTTCTTAATAGCATTCCAAGTAACCAAATCTATCAAACCCGTAAAACATGTATAGGGTATGGACATATAGAAATGAAATGCCGTTTGATAATTGTTGAATTCAAAGTACATGCCCTATTAGTACTTATAAATAACCTCATTGCTTTGCGATATTCCCACACCAATGTTTTACGGACACAAAAAACTAAATTTTAAAATTTTTTATTGGTATCATATAGAATGCGGAGAATTTTTGGTTTTCTGGGTTAACACCCTGCAGGAGTACTAAATGACATTTCTTTGTTCTCAATAACTGCGCACTTTACCGGCAAAATTATTGTCTCATTTTTACGTCTGAAGTAGTTAGCTACTTTGTTGTCTAAATTACTGCTGATTTGGAACATGCAGTTTTAAGGGTTTTCGTCCCTCTTTAAGATGAGCACAAGACATTTGTAGTGAAATTAATTGGGTTATAATAATAACCTTATAACATAGAGTCATTTCAGAACCATCCTCAGAGATATGAAAAACTAGATTCATATATACTAATCTGACACTGCAGAGAACAACGAAAAATTCGTTGTCTCGAGCGGGATTCAAACTTGCATCTTCGGGTTACTAGACCGCCGTTCTACCAATTGAGCTATCGAGCCAACTCGGATTGGTAGCGAGTCTTATCCAATTTAACTTCACGAAATATTTTCGTGAGAACTTAACGCATGTCTTTGAGAACGCGCAGTGTTTCAATTATATTTCAGAACCATCCTCGATATGAAAAACTAGATTCACTGGACCATTCCCCAATCAGACAAACTTTCAAATTGGAAAACGATTTTAGCACAGTTGGGAAGAGCTTCCTAAATTTAGTGAAACTGTAAAGTTTGGTTGTAAATACTGTAAAATGTCGAAAATGTAGTAATGTAAAGATTGCGAATTTTGTATACTTTTGCATTACGCGGGAAAAAGCGTTACCACACTTCCACGTAGTGGTAACGCTTTTCCGTGCGTAATACAAAAGTATACAAAATTCGCACACTTTACAGCACTATATTTTCGACATTTTACAATATTTTGCAACCAAACTTCACAATTTCACTAAATTTAGGAAGCTCTTTACAACTGTGCAAAAGTTGTTTTCCAATTTAAGACTTTCTCTAATTGGGGAATGGTCTATTGGTAGAGCGGCGGTCTAGTAACCCGAAGTTGCGAATTCGAATCCCGCTCGAGACAACGAATTTTTTGTTGTTCTCTGGAGAGTCAGATTAATATGAATCTAGTTTAGCATAGAGTCACATATAATCATATTTAGTCTCACTTTACTAATGTATTTAGAAATTTCTTTAGGAAAAAAATTGTAGTAAAATTAAGACTTTCCAGTAGCTTCGTTTACCAACCCATCGGTACAGTGTATCCAGAAAGTATTTTTATCATTTTTTAAAAAAACTCACACACCAAGTTCACAGGAGTTTTCAAATAGGAAATTTTTCTCATATACTTGGGCGATATTCACTAATTACTTTTTTTAAACCATAAGTACTTACTGAAATAGAGAATTATTGCAAAGCAATGCGATCAAAATTGATTCTAAGGAGCTAATATTGAAATGGAGTAATGGCATATTACTGACAAAATTAGCATAAACAGTGCGTATAAAAGAGGGCTGAAAGCGATGCAGCATGAACATCAGTGCAGAAGCTGAAAGGTTTTCAAGATGAAGACGACCTTCTTTATACTTGTTCTTGGTTTGCTGCTTGCAGTTACATGTGCTCTTCCAGTCAAAGAAGCAGAACTAGCGGAAAATGAATCATTAGAAGGTAGTAACACTTGGCAAATTCTTTTAAGGGTGGGTGACAGGGTATTTTCTGCGCATAACAATTGGTGGGCCACTCCGGGAGTGATTTTGCCGTTGACACATCAAGGAGTGCAGGCCATAGACAAAAACAATGTATAGAAACATGAGAGCAGATATAGAAAAGTACGGCAGCAACAAGGGAACATTTGGTTTGGGTGCCGTTTGTGCTCTTTCCGCAAAACAGAGAAACGAAACAGCCTAGGCACTTACAGGTATCATATTTCAAAGATAAAATGCAACATGTGCTTGACATATTTCTTTAATTTAAAAACGACTGAAGCTTTACGAATTAGAGGAAATTCACTGTCCCTACGATAAAATAATTGTAGTACGTGTACGTAGAGAGAATAGTGCTGATTCGTCAGAACGTATCGTTGAAGTTTTGCTATTCTTACAAGGGTAATATGAAAAATTAAATAGAGAATAATACATGGTTGCGAGGAAATACCAGATTTATATCAGTACTGTATCACGACACATATTTTTGCATATTGTTTTGTATCTTTCAAAATCTGATTTAATTTTCGACTGCTTTCTTGCAGCATGCTAATTTGTGACTTTCATGATATGTTTTTATTATACTTCTTCATTCCTTATCATAAATCAGAATATACGCGCGGCTTTAGCAATGCGCAGATATTGCAGTGGCATAATTAGTTCCAGAGTGGCCCACGAATTATTTTGCTCAGAAACAATGCGAATCAGAGTGCTGGATACGAGATAGCAGAGCAATATTTATTTGACTTTTCTAAAGAATTTTACAACTATCGGTAAGTCGTTACACGGTGTTTCATGCCTTTAGGCAATCATCAGTCTAAAGGCATCAAACACCGTGTAACGATATATATATATATATATATATATATATATATATATATATATATATATATATATATATATATATATATATATATATACATATATATATACATATATATATATATATATATATATATATATATATATATATATATATACATATATATATATATATATATATATATATATATATATATATATATATATATATATATATATATATATATATATATATATTTATTTATTTATTTATTTCGTAGACCTGCTGTGCTACTCCGAGTTTCACGCTATAAAGCGATCGTCAGGCAACTGGCAGATCTGGTGGAGCTGCTCTCTATTTACAGTTTGATACTAGGTATCGCGTTACATGTCTACACTTGGTAAATAGTTCCGTTCGTTTGTTCAATAAAGCATTATCTTTGTTTTTCATGATAGTAAGTTTTTCCTCAAGGCATAGGTTACATCTTCTAGAACCAGCTTTATAGACAGGAACCTTCTTAAGCAATGACCATTTGATAGTGAATGGCTTTTCTGCTGCCTTCAGTTCCCATACATGCTTTGATAGCTCCGTTTCCGTTGAGTACTTCTTGTGAGCGAGTGACTTGACGTGGTTTCTAATTCTTGTTTTAAAGTCATCGGCGGTGACTCCATTCTACGCAGTCATCGGCGGTGACTCCATTCTACGCAAAATCACTGCTACGGCAAACCTGAGGCGAGTAAACTTCTTAGACATAACACTTGACTTGACGGACGGCACATACAAACCGTACAGAAAACCCAATGACGAACCCTTGTACATTAACCGTCTTTCAAACCACCCACCTGCTATCGTAAAGCAGCTACCTTCATCCATCAACAAACGTATCAACAAACTCTCATGCAACAAACAAACATTTGATGACTCATCTCAACTGTACAATGACGCTTTAAGACAAAGCAACTTCAACGCAACTCTAACCTACGAGCAATTTACAAGCAACAAAACAGCGACAGCAACAGAACGCAAAGACGAAACAGACAACGCAACACTATATGGTACAATCCCCCTTACAGCAAGAACTTAAAAACAAATATAGGACAACGATTCCTCCAGCTGATTGACAAACACTTCCCCCCTTCTAACAAACTACACAAAATCTTTAATCGACACAACGTACGAATTAGCTACAGTTGCCTAGACAACATGAGCTCGTTCATAAACAGGCACAACAGGAAAATACTAAACAAACACACGAGACAAACGAACGTAAAGAACACAGACAACACGCGACAATGCAACTGTAGACAGCCCAACAAATGCCCGGCCGAAGGTAAATGTCTCACAAAAAGCGTGGTATATCAAGCCGAAGTTATAGCAGACAACAATAAACCAGTAAAGTACATTGGAGTCACCGCCGATGACTTTAAAACAAGATTTAGAAACCACGTCAAGTCACTCGCTCACAAAAAGTACTCAACGGAAACGGAGCTATCAAAGCATGTATGGGAACTGAAGGCAGCAAAAAAGCCATTCACTATCAAATTGTCATTGCTTAAGAAGGTTCCTGTCTATAAAGCTGGTTCTAGAAGATGTAACCTATGCCTTGAGGAAAAACTTACTATCATGAAAAACAAAGATAATGCTTTATTGAACAAACGAACGGAACTATTTACCAAGTGTGGACATGTAACGCGATACCTAGTATCAAACTGTAAATAGAGAGCAGCTCCACCAGATCTGTCAGTTGCCTGACGATCGCTTTATAGCGTGAAACTCGGAGTAGCACAGCAGGTCTACGAAATAAATAAATACATCCGCTCTACCAGTAATGGTATTGAGCGCTCTAAAATCATTGACAAGTCTCGTAACCATTCTGGTACAGTTAATTCTTGGTATATATATATATATACCATGGTATATATATATATATACCATGGTATATATATATATATACCATGGTATATATATATATATATATATATATATATATATATATATATATATATATATATATATATATATATATATATATATATATATATATATATATATATATATATATATATATATATATATATATGAGGAGTTTAAGAAAGCGAACCACCAACAATTTCTGACAACCTTCAATTGATAACTGAACTTTATTAAGACGTTTCGGCTACAGCCTTCATCAATCTAAAGGTAACTACACCTATTTCCACTTATTCATACGCTTAGTAAACAATGGATAACTAATTAAAATGCCATAAGATGTAATCTATTTATCATAATTAATTCTTTTGTTAGAATGAATTTCAAATCTTTTGTTCAGGCCATTAGGAAAGACGCAAAATAACTGCGCCATCCAATAAGCTTCCTTGGTTACTAAAATTTTTTCAATTCTATCCGGATCAGTGTTAGGATCTACTTTATCAATACATTGAAATGTAAAATCTTGCATAACATGTGGAGAACTATTGTAATGAATAGCCACTTCGCATGTTTTTTTATTAGTGCGCATAGCTGATTTATGATTGCGAAATCTAACTTTAAATTCTGTCCTAGGAGATCCCACATATTGAAGATGACACCTTTTGCAAGAGATAAGATAAACTACATTGCTTGAAGTACATTGAAAATCAAATTTCATAAAATATGTGCGACCAGTTTTAAAACTTTGAAATGTTTTACCTTTCACAAAATAGTTTTTGCATAAATCACATTTACGATCACAAACAGAAAATTAAAGCAATCAAACATAGTAATAAGAGTACAAGATAAAGGCTCTCGGTTTGTATTAATTGACCGTAGGGAATATGAGGAAAAAATGTTGGGTCAACTTATAAATTCTTTACATTATATGCAACTTCAAGTAGATCCCACATTTACATATGTAGATGTAGTTAAGGCATGGTGTGAAAAGTGGGTGCAGGTTGGAAATAATACCGAAAGTTGCCAATTGGGTTCTCAATACCAAAGCCAAACCAGGTGTTGCTTTTGGTAATGTTAAAACACATAAACCTGGCAACCCCTTAAGACTAATTACATCTTGCTGTGGCACGGCTATTGAGAACCTTTCAACATTTACAGAATTTTACTTGCAGCCGCTTGCTAGGAAACTGCCTTCCTACATTAAAGATAGCACAGATCTTTTAAATAAGATTGAGCAACTTAACCAAAATGGCCCTTTTCCCCCAGGTACGTTATTAGTATCTTGGGACGTTGTATCAATGTTCCCAAATATAGATAACAATTTGGGTATCAAAGCTGTTGAAGAGGCTTTAAATTCCAGAGATATCAATTTCCCTTCAACTAAGTGTATCTTGGAGGCGGTAGAAATTTGTCTGAATTCCAATCATTCTATATTTAAGGATACCAACTATTTACAAATTCATGGCACAGCCATGGGACCTAAAAATGCTTGTAGTTATGCTGACTTAGCCATGGGAATTATAGATCAAAAGGCTAAATACGGTGGTAAAATTAAGCCTCTTCTATGGTGGAGATACCAAAATGACATCTTTGATTTGTGGAAGCAAGGTCTTTCTGCACTTAACGCATTTACAAATTATATCAACACATTGTATCCCACTATCAAGTTTGAATTGGTGTATTCTGACAGCCCTTTAAATGTTCTTGATCTTACGCTTCATTTGGTTGATGGCTATATTCAAACTGATGTTTATTCCAAGCCTACAGATAGCCATTTGTACCTCAAACCTACAAGTGCTCATCCTAAACATGTTTTTAAAGCTATCCCATATGGAGTAGCAACTAGATTAAAGAGAAATTGTTCTAATGATGAATACTTGACCCCTAGGTTGGAGGAATATAAGGGCTATCTGATTAAGCAAGGATATAAAAGGCAATTGGTTGATACACAGTTTGATAGGGTCAGAAAAATTCCTAGAGATGAACTGCTTAAAACTGGTAATGATAAAATGAAAAAAATATTTCCTTTTGTGTTGAGATATAATCCTAATCTTCCTGATATGAATGCTATTTTAAAAAAGCATTGGCATATCTTTGAATCTTCACCTAAGTTGCAAGAAAGTTTTCCTAAAGATTCTATCATTGCTTCATTTCGTAGATCCAAAAATCTTAAGGAAATTTTAGCTCCATCGAAATATAAAACAGATGTAAAGAAATTTCATCGACCCAACATAAAGGGTTGTTCTGTTTGTGATCGTAAATGTGATTTATGCAAAAACTATTTTGTGAAAGGTAAAACATTTCAAAGTTTTAAAACTGGTCGCACATATTTTATGAAATTTGATTTTCAATGTACTTCAAGCAATGTAGTTTATCTTATCTCTTGCAAAAGGTGTCATCTTCAATATGTGGGATCTACTAGGACAGAATTTAATGTTAGATTTCGCAATCATAAATCAGCTATGCGCACTAATAAAAAAACATGCGAAGTGGCTATTCATTACAATAGTTCTCCACATGTTATGCAAGATTTTACATTTCAATGTATTGATAAAGTAGATCCTATCACTGATCCGGATAGAATTGAAAAAATTTTAATAACCAAGGAAGCTTATTGGATGGCGCAGTTATTTTGCGTCTTTCCTAATGGCCTGAACAAAAGATTTGAAATTCATTCTAACAAAAGAATTAATTATGGTAAATAGATTACATCTTATGGCATTTTAATTAGTTATCCATTGTTTACTAAGCGTATAAATAAGTGGAAATAAGTGTAGTTACCTTTAGATTGATGAAGGCTGTAGCCGAAACGTCTTAATAAAGTTTAGTTATCAATTGAAGGTTGTCAGAAATTGTTTGTGGTTCGCTTTCTTAAACTCCTCATATCCATACGTACGAGCCTAGACTTGTGAATCATTTTTGATCTTTCTGGCATGACTGGTCCTATTGATCGGGAAATTATTGTTAATTATTGTTAAACGGCTATATATATATATATATATATATATATATATATATATATATATATATATATATATATATATATATATATATATATATATATATATATATATAATTAAACACAATAGACAAAATTTTGCTGTCGCTACTCTGAGTTTCACGCGGTTAGGCGATCATCAGGCAACTGACAGAAAAGTTTAAATATTCACATATATATTATTTACCGGTAACATGAGCCCAAGTGAGGCGTTTGTTTACATGTCGGCATTTGTTAAACAGTTCAGATCTCTCGTTCAAAATGTTTTTTCTTCGACCTTTGAGGATAAGTAATTTTTCTTCTAGGCAAAGGTGGCATTTTCTTGGTCCCGTTCCGCGTGTTGGAATTTGCCTGATGATGTCCCATGCTATTGTGTATTCGCGCTTGTTGTCTTTTAGGTTCCAAACGTGTTTATATATATATATATATATATATATATATATATATATATATATATATATATATATATATATATATATATATATATATATATATATATATTTATATATATATATATATATATATATATATATATATATATATATATATATATATATATATATATATATAAAATTTAAAGTCACATTGCATCCACATGTTTTTGTTGTTCATGTAGACGAAAATACCGGCCCCCGACAAGATGAAGAAGGGACACAAGATGAAGAAGGGATACAAGATGAAGAAGGGACACAAGATGAAGAAGAAGAGGATGAAAAGTATTTTGTTACAAACTCGTTCAACATCTTCAAACTTCACAGCAATTTAAATATTAAATTTTACTTTTTCTTATTACAGTGAAATAAGATTATGATTACAGCAAAAAGAAAAACACCACCACCACCACCAACAAAAACAACACCACCAACTGCAACAAAAACACCACCACCACCAACAACAAAAAACACAAAATAGAAACATTAACAGCAAACACATTTATTTTGGCAGCAATAACGTTGAAGAAGATCCTCATTCTACAATGTCTTGGAGAAAATTGGGAAAGTACAGACGCAGATACAGATATCGCTACAGGAAACATCGCGATCCATTAGTGAAACAGCGCTATGACAGGAAGGTCTATCCTCGTAGGTACGAATGCTAGTATAAATATAAATACAGACAATGCGTATACGACGTTGTAAATGCGAGGAAAACGTAACGTGACTTAAACGTCTGGGGTGAGACTTAAATCATTGCTTTGCTGGTAGCACGGGGTCACTGGCCTATATGTAAGTGAATTTTCTGCTTGTGACTATAAGTTGTGTGAGAATTATAACGTCAAATCTGTAAATTAATAAAGGTTTAAATTATGCTGACCCTCAACAACATATCGGATTAGGAGACAAAAATATTTTTGAATTGAAATGTTTTTTATGCTGTGAGGTAGACCTTGACCCCGTTTTGTATAATAATATTGCGTTCAACAACAATTTAATTTGTACATCGTGTTGTCATACAGCAAGAAGAGAAAATCACTGACAAGGTAATTTACTTACATAAGCACTGCATTAAATACTTGAATTTTACCTGGCCTATATTGTTGCCAAAAAGACATCTTGACATGAAGAAAACTTGTAAAACTTATCGCGGTTACATTAGCGCCAACAAAGAAAAGCGGTATTTCATCATTCGATATTAATATAATAATATAAAATAATAAACAAGTGTCACTTTTAAAAAATTGGCAACCTAAAGTATGGATATGGTATACAGTTTGGTGTACATTTTGTTATTATCCATTTTCCAGATATTTCGGAATTTTCCATAGTTTATAAGTATACAACAATTGTTAAGCAAAATCAAAATCCACAATATTCCTTATCCTACATTGGGTTTTAATTTTTTGTGTATCCTTCACGTTTTGTTGTGTTATCATTGCCAATTTCGATTTCTCACTTAGTTAAGAGAGATAAAAATAGAAATATACTACTTATTTTCGTTTTACTGTTTCTTCCCTTTGCAGCGACGAGGTAGAAGCAGATCCTTATTATTACGGGAAAGGAATTTACAAAAGTTATTACCCAGGATATTATTACGGGAAAGGAATTTACAAAAGTTATTACCCTGGGTATTATTACGGGAAAGGAATTTACAAAAGTTATTATTACGGCAAACAATGGGAAAAGAAACAAGGTTATGGAAAGAAGAAGTATTTGTACAAGCATTAATGCCTGAGTCGAAATTACCACGGTTAGTTTGTATTTCTTTATTTCAAGTGGCACTGCTGTACAAAACCCGCAATCTGATCACAGTTGTCAACGTTCTTACTGTTAGGTGACCAACTTGGAGCAATAAGACAACAAAGCCATTTAGATTAGTCAGTTATTATTTTATTCATTCCTGATGATGACTAAAGAATAGTCGAAACGTAGAAATAAAAGTTTATCATGTTGTCAATTTTCGGATTTTCCGTTGTATTGTATAAGGTTTGAAATCTTCTGCAAAAAGTATGTTTTTGGGCAGTATTTAGCTATAGCAAAATGTCGAAATTTAACCATTTTTATAATGGCTATACATGAAGGAGCCAGTGTCGAACTATTGTTTCAAAGTAAAAACAGACATAAAAACCTTTTTTCTTTTGAAAAGAAAATTGCCATCAAAAACAATGTTTTTGGCTGATGAAGGTTTGGTCGAATAGCGCTAATTAGCTCCACTTGGCTGACAACTTATTGTTTTAGCATCAAATATAATTTTCACCGCCATGCATATTTCCATTGTGAATAAAATTTTTGACCCATAATTACGGTAACTAAATCCATGAGTATTTGGTTTCACAAACGTTCGTCTGTGATCTTTCTCGTCTATAATCTTGTGTTTTATGTTTGTTTAGGAAGGAAAATGGCCATATTTGTATTGGAAAATTAGTTCTCAACATATTGTAGACATAAAATTGTACTATGCGCTTTTGCTACATGTACATTATGTAGTGTAATAATAAATAAACTTCATGCATTCAAACAATGAGATTGAGTACTTTTTATGTGGTATAATAATATTTTTCAACTAACAAAAGAAAATATTTTGATAGCTTCCAATGGAAAATGGTACATCTAGCTTTGTAACTTTTATATGCTACCTCTATGACCATTAAAGTAGTTTCGAAAGTGACCTATATTGCTTCCTGCTGGTTGAACGTATTTGAAATCAGGGAAGGCTTGGATCAAGCGACGAAAAGGCTCGGCTATCTCTGCCTCGTCCCCAGGCGCTTGGTAATAGAACGCGCACTATGTATCATGTTTGCATGACGTACTGCGTTGCGGCATGAGTGCGCAAGGGACGATGGGATGTGCGTGCGAAGGCTAGCGCCTGGGCGATCTTGTAGCTGTCATGGCGGACAACGAGATTTTCGAAGAG
Source organism: Muricea muricata (assembly GCA_963855995.1). Lineage (NCBI taxonomy): Eukaryota > Metazoa > Cnidaria > Anthozoa > Malacalcyonacea > Plexauridae > Muricea > Muricea muricata. Next base: position 5,122,840 of record OY979727.1, read on the forward strand.
AAAGCATTGAAGAATCCATTCGATTACGACAAGCGACCGGTTCATGTAGCATTTTTAAGTAAAAAGTTGCCACGTCCACATCAATTTTGTTCGAAAAAGCTTATTTTTTTCGAAGAAGGTGGACTTGATCATCATATGCGATCCCTTCAAAGGATATTGACTTTCATAGGATATTCATATTGACTTTATTAAAAAGGTCAAACGGCATTAAAAATGCAATTGTGATCACATGTTTGAAAAGTATGCAAATAAGATTGAATGTAACGGCGTGGAAAGAAAACAGAACGAAAAACGGACTGTATTTGCCGAAAAACCACGATTTGCAAGAAACAGACGTATTTTGCATGAAACAGAACAAGATCTCCCAGGCGCTTCGCAATCTCCCCTCCACATCCCATCATCCCTTGCGCACTCATGCCGCAATGCAGTACGTCATGTAAACATAATACATTATGCGCGTTCTATTACCAAGCGCCTGGAGACGAGGCAGCTACATGCAATTATTATTATTATCATTATTCAAAAATCTTTATACACGGTAGCCTATTCAGTAACCTATCAATATTTAACTATTTACAGGACTGATTTTCAAAGGGCCGTGTGTTAAAAGCGAAAATCCTGATTAATTAATTAATGATTAAACAACACATATTTAGATTAATATATATACAAATACATACAAACTAATTAAAATATAAAAACCCAATCAATTGTTTTTTTTAAGTCGTCGCTTAAAAGCACTAACTTATAGCTCGCGGAAATCACCAGTTATTTCGTTTGATAATTCGTTCCAAGACTTTGCTGCTCTATAGGAAAAGCTCCTTTTTAGGAAATTGGTCTAGGTTTTGGGAGTGCCAATTTAGTATTGTTACTTCTCAGGCTATAAATATCATTATTGCACTCATTAAATAATTGTTCTAAATAATCAGGTCCTAGTCCGGTTAGAGCTTTAAATGTCATAACAGTTTCCCTATTTTTTAAATCAACCTCAATTGGCTTCCAATTAAGATCTTTCAAAATTTGAGAGGAACGAATATCATATGTACTAGAGGTTATTATACGCGCAGCTCTCCTTTGTAATTTTGATAGCTTATTAATTACACTACATGAGCCATCGTTCCATATTGTGGAGCAGTAATTGAAGTGAGGCAAAACAATGGCATTATACATTCTTATTAACGTGTGTCTTGGGACGAAAGGTCTAGCTCTTTTTAGCAGGGCTATACTGTTAGAAATTTTTTTGCATTGCTCTTCATTGTGCTTGTCCCACTTCAACTGCTCGTCAAGAACCATACCAAGCGATTTTTTGTAGCGGACATGTCTTATATTTCTAGATCCTAGTTTCAAAATTGGTCTATCATCAATAGAGGCAAGGCGAGATCTTGAACCGATTAGCATAAACTCAGTTTTCTCATCACTCAAAGTAAGCTTGTTTGCTGTTAGCCATCGTTGGACATTCTCAAGTTCTTCATTAAGTTTAATTTCAATCTCATTTGAGTTTTGTCCAATACAGGCAAGATTTGTATCATCGGCAAACATTGAAGGTTTTGACGTTTTCAAGCTATCTGGCAAATCGTTAATGTACAATAAAGAAAGAATGGGGCCAAGATTCGACCCCTGTGGAACCCCATATTTAACATCTTTTGCAGATGATTTCTTACCATTGATTGAACAAACCTGCTTTCTACCTTTGAGGTACGATTTAAACCACTCTAGGCTACATCCCTGAATTCCATATTTTTCTAGTTTAGCAAGCAAAATTGAATGATCGACAGTATCAAAAGCCCTTTTAAGATCCAGGAAAAGGACTCCAGTAAACAGCCCCTTATGCATATTGCACAGCCATTCATTTGTAGAACTTAGCAGGGTAATTTCCGTGGAATGTTTAGCACGGAATCCCACCTAGCTGCTGATCCACAAGAATGTTGTTCTTTGTCATAAAGGATTTTAACTGCTGGTATACTAATTTTTCAAAGACCTTAATAAAGGCAATAAGATTTGACCAATCACAAAGTGATTATAATCAATACTAATTTGATTCTGTATTGTACAAAGTTACATCAAATTGTCTCTCCCAGGTAACCACATCTCTGCAATAGCACTTATGCAGGTTTTCCCTAAGCCTATTGTGCTTACCACCAAGCCTGGCATTGACGCAATACGTTCTCTGCACATCTAAGCCAGGCTTAGTGGTGAGACAATAGCCTAAGGGAAAAACCGCATAAGTGCTATTATTGTCACCCACACATGACAGTAATTACAGTTAATTTCTCCAGCATCCAACTCCCTTACGCTGTTGCCTCTAGTTATTAGAAGTCTTATGTTATATTCATCATTATCAACCACATATAGATAAATAATATCTAAAATCATTTCAGATAAATAATATATTTATATCTTTAAATAATATATATGTTAAATATTTAAATATGTCAAACACCTGTACAATGTCATGTGGCTTACTTGGTTCAATGCTCTTAAAAGGTCTGTAGAAACAAAACTGCATCCAAAACAACATCGTCAACTATAACAGAACTAGTAAAACAATATTCATTTAACTTGCTGCAGACAAAGTTGGTAGCAAAATAGTCACTTCTTGGCTAACTCAACAAGAAGCTTAATCAGATTTTCGTTGTGAGCCTTTTGTATCTGCAGCTCTGATTTTCTCAGCTCAATTTCCTGCTTTCGTACTTCGATTTCTTGCTGCTTTATTTCCAGATCATTTCTGTGTTTTTCTTTAAAATATGCCAACGTTGCCCTTCGTTTTGTAGACACAACAGGCAGATCACCATCGTCATTTGATTCACTTTTTCTTTTCCTAGTCTCACCAATCGTTTCAAGTGCCTTAAGTCTCGTATCTTCTGCGAAACTTTTTTCATTCACACATTTTTCTTCCTTCTCCTTTTCTCGACGCTCTTCGTTGCTTTCAAACAAGCCAATTATTTCCTCCATCATGACATCAAACTCATCTGGTTCTTGTACGCTAATTCCACTTGCATTTATTTCGTCACGGGTCTTGCAGTTGAATTTTCTTTCCAGTTTCTATACCTCTCTCGCACAGCTCTTATATCGTTTAAGGTGGCTCCCTACGGTTCAGCCTGTTTTTGGACATTTCAGGGATACGACTACTGAACATATCATATTTTTTCCAAGTCGACATGACAATAGAACAACATTGGAATATTTAGAAGCTATTGTTGACAATGTTTCTGTTACCATAGCAACGTAGCGACAGCGCGAATTCTGCATAATTTTCCACAAATTTATCTATATCTCGAAAACAAAGTCGGTGACCTATATTTTATGTTTCATATATTATTAGTAACTAAAGTTCTACATCTATTGTCCAAGTTTAATCAAATTCTATATTGTGCGATTTTTTTAAATACGGAAATTTTATTGCTAGATTTCCACAATATAGAATTTTTTAAAAATTGAAGCAATAAAACTTTTCAATATTTTAAAGTTGTGTGCAAAATATTAAGGTAGGTCACCGACAAAAATAACGAGTAAAAGGCAAATAAAATAAAAAAATGATTCGTGGTCGTCGCGAATTTCCTATTAGAAAAGTGTCGCTGACACATAATTACGACAGTTCGCGGGCGGTAAATGCGAACGATTATCGAATGTAACCATAGACCAGAGGAGGAGTGAGGGTCTTCCCAGAATGCAACGTGCCGATGGGCATTTCATTACATATTATCGATTTTTCATTATGTGCCGTCATTTCTCGGTTGGCTTTCGCTGAATTCGCAACTCGTGGAATAGCACAAGTAAAATTATTTTACTGTGTAAAAACGTAGGCGGCCCAATTCAGTGTGTAGTTTCATATAGAGATCAGTAGCGAGCGGTAGCGTATTGTTTATAAGGTTGGCAACTAAATTTCACTTGACGAACATATGACTTTTGTTAAACACAAAATACATTGCTCGTGGAATTAAAAACAGGTAAAAAATTATAACACGTTAATCTTCGATAATTTTACTACACATACTCAATGAAATTTGTCTTCAATGTTTCCGAATGGCTGCAAAATTTGAACATATTTTTCATGTATTGACAAAAAATTTCTTGTCCCAATGCGGGATGCCAGAGGTTATGCCATACGTCAGTATTTAAAAAGCATTTATACGCTCCTATTGGTTTAAATGAATATTTCGTTAAAAGTGCACCAATAGGAGCGTATAAATGCTTTTTAAATGCTGACGTATGGCATAACTTCTGGCATCCCGCATTGGGACAAGAAATTTTTTGTCAATACATGAAAAATATGTTCAAATTTTGCAGCCATTCGGAAACATTGAAGACAAATTTCATTGAGTATGTGTAGTAAAATTATCGGAGATTAATGCGTTATAATTTTTTACCTGTTTTTAATTCCACGAGCGATGTATTTTGCGTTTAACAAAAGTCATATGTTCGTCAAGTGAAATTTAGTTGCCAACCTTATGTATTTATATGTATTTTATATATGTAAACTATACGCTACTGATCTCTATATGAAACTACACATTGAATTGGTACTGATCTCTATATGAAACTACACACTGAATTGGGTCGCCTATGGTTAAAAATGGCGCATTTTCGCACCATTCGTGGAAAACAAGCTTCGCTATTGCAGGAAAACAAGCTTTTACTTGTTCATTGTGTTTCAAAACAACCTTTGGTCTTGATTCCTGATGGATTACCGTGTGTTGAACTCGAATATCGTGAAGTTCATGTTAGCTCATGGATAGTTTGAACGTCTGTAGATTGCCCTTTTCCGATCGATGGTTAACGGCGTAAATATTGACGAAATGTTCGTTGATTGCGATAGTCCTACATTGGTAGTGCATTCTAGTTGTGTTTTTAAGGTAAATAATTTTATAGATTCAATTGTACTAATGGGTTGCATATTATATTGAAACTAGATATATCCTAGGTAGCCCAAAATTGTTCAGTGTTTTGAGGTCTGTGGCGCAGCGGTAGTTGCGTAATTGTATATATATATTAATAAGGTTGGCAACTAAATACAAATTATTACAATTTTACGATCTACAACCTCAAGAATATCGACAAAAAACATTGAAAATATACCAGATAACACAAAACAAACTACATAACTATAAAATTTGATATTTTTACTTGCTTCCTGGTAAGTTTTTTGGTTGCAAACGACTCGAAAAATAATGAAAATTTAGCAAAGTATTGCGTGTCGTTATATTTTTTTTCGCCGTGACGATGCTGGATGCCGTTTACCTGATACTGGTTTTCGCTTCAAATGACGAAGCAGTGAATTCATTGGCTGCTGAAATTACTGAATATTCAGCAGCCAACAAACTCAAATTCAGTAATTTCAGCAGCCAATGAATTCACTACTTCGTCGTTTGAAGCGAAAACCAGTGTCAGGTAAACAGCATCCAGCATCGTCACGGCGAAAAAAAATATAACAACACGCAATACTTTGCTAAATTTTCATTATTTTTCGAGTCGTTTGCAACCATAAAGCTTTCCAGGAAGTAAGTAAAAATATCAAATTTTATAGTTATGTAGTTTGTTTTGTGTTATCTGGTATATTTTCAATTTTTTTGTCGATATTCTTGAGTTGATAGATTGTAAAATTGTAATAATTTGTATTTAGTTGCCAACCTTATTACAGCCGATTCAGGTTGAGCGTTTAACGGAAGTGTTTGTCACTCTTGTTGTGGGCGTTGCAATGTGACGTTTCTCTGGCGGCAAAAACACGTTTCTAAGCACGCAACGGCGCGTTGTTTTAGCTCGAATTTTAAATAATCAAAAAGTAGATGCGGAAAGTTAACAAGCATCAGCGATCGTACTTGCCAGGAAAACCTTTATCGTTAGACTTGCGATCAAGCATTATCGATAAAATTGTTCAGAGGGGTGGAAATTCAACAACCGGTCATTTTCCTGGGCGATATGTCGATGTTGCGAGTGAATTGAATTTGTCCTCTGCGGTTGTATCGAAAATTTGGAAGCAGTTTTGTGAAAAAACTTGGGGTCTTGCGAAAGTCCTCTCAAAAATGTGGGGAAACAAGAGTGGTCTTTCTGAAGGAGATCTTCAGTTAATTGAGGTCGTTAAAAGACATAAACCCTCAACTACCTATGCTGAATTAGCAGATATTTTGTTAGAAATAGGAGACATTCCACGCGGAGGCACATTTAAAACAGCGCTTAGCAATGCTGTTCGACATCGAATGCCAAGCCAAGAAAATTTTTCCTGTAAAAAAATAGCGCATGTAGCCCAGGAAAGGTTCACAAAACAAAACATGGCGTACACTCAAATATTTACTGACTATTTGCACACAAAAGATCCATACACTCTTAAGTATTTCGATGAGTGTGGTGTAAAATTACCCACTGACGGCTCAAGACATTATGGACACGCTCCGATTGGTAACAGAGCAGTTGAAATTAAACGGTATTGTCAGACAGCAAATACAACGGTGAATCTTATGAGTTCTCTGACTGGAGTAACATATATGAACATAATCGATGGTCCGTCAAATACTTTTGAATTCCTCAACTTTTTCAGGAAGCATATGCTTCGATAAACCCTGCAACAGGTCGGCCTTGTCTTGAAGTTGGCGATACGATAGTGATGGACAATTGTCCCATACACCACAATGAAGCTGAACGCATTTTACGAGATTTTCTAAGTGACCTAAACATAGAGTTGGTTTTTATGCCAGCTTACAGCCCAGATTTTAACCCCGCTGAACATGTTTTTGGCAAGTTGAAATTCATGCTCAAGTATAAATTTTGGGAACTTACAAACACCGACCTAAAACAAGCATTATACACTGCAATTAATTTTGTTACACCTGGGGACATGCGGGCTTTCTATGAAATTACTGGATATTTAGATCCGTAGGGTATGCTACCAACTTTGATATGATTGCTTTAGATGATTGTAATGCTACATTGTAGGATTTATGGCTTGTTATGACTGTTAATATTAGTAAGCATTATCGATATTTAGTGGCAGATTTGTATTTATGTACTTATGGGTGTTGCAAATTGTATCAACAATTCAACAAATTAAACAGATTTGATATTCTGTGAAGACCATGTATCACTAGATTATCTGGCTACATGTTACTGTATGTTTCACGTAAAGATTATTACTTGACTTCAGTAGCGTAGCCAGCCCGACGATTTTGTCCCGCTATGCAAATATTTACAGTTCCCTGACTATGAAAACAATTATAGTAATTTCTGAAGAAATGAATAATGTAATAATTGCAAATTTACATAGCGGGACTAAATTGTCGGGCTGGCTACGCCACTGCTTGACTTCGAAGGACCTAATTGTTTACAACGTTATAAGCACACAGGCGAAATTACATGCCGGCTTTTCACAACGTCATCGCTATTTAATATAACATTTTGCCTAGCTTGCACGCAATAATAGCAATGTAAACAAACATTTTGGGATGTATTGGTGCACTTTATAATTACAAATCAATACAGAAAAAAATAATAAACACATTTACATGTAATACAATGGCTTCATGTTTGCTGATTTATGTCAAGTAAAATTGAGTAGCACGTTTTTATTAAGTAACGTAAACAACTTCAATAATCAGCTGTTATTCTGAGAATCAGCTGCAGTAATGTCAACGCATGCAGCTATATACACTAAATGAAGCCCAATTTAACCAATATAATATGAATTTTCAATGTTGAAAAAAATATAAAAACAGTTACTGTATTATTTATGTTTTATAGATGTACCTGTAAACAAGTAATGTCCTGCACTTTTATTCTACGATTTTACTCGGCTTTTGCTGGTATGATCACTTGATGAGCGCCGGCGTTTTAATTGCAACAGAGCGGCTGCTGCATCAGCCTCAAATTCTAGATTCTCTTCATTCTGACCAACTGTTGATGCTACGGAGTCAAAAATGAAGTCTTTCTCGGTCTCTTCTTTACGAATTAGGTCAATGCAAGAGTGCGTTGTTGAGCCTGTTTTACTTGTCTGCGGCTGCATGGTCTCCATTTCTTCGTGCTGACAGTTTTAACGCGAGTTTGAAATCCTGTCAATCATCATTGGAACAAACAGAATATGATGCCTTTTTCGAAGAAAACGTTATGGCATAATCTTCGGACAATAGTCGCTTATCTGGGAACTCATTCTGTGGTCACTTTCGCAAGTTATCGAAGCCTTGGTTGTTGAGCACCCAGACCTTTGAGAACTTTTGTTTTGACTTGGATTTGTAATAACGATGTCGTTAAGAAGTTTTTGAACGTTTTCTCTTGAGTGGAGTTTTCCTTTTAGATGTTTCTGTAGTGTCGCTACGTCTCTGTTTAACAGCGCCCAGTTTCGTAAACCCGAACTCAAGTACCTGTCCGGCATTTCATGAATAGCAATTTCCTCGATTCGTTTTGAAACTGAATTGTTCAGTTTTTCAGCTGCCTTCTTCGCATCGTCAATGTCTTTCTGACCTTTATTCAATTTAATACGCAGTCGGCCAATATCCCTTTCGATAGCTGTCCTTTCCGCTTTCTCATTTGAATGTTTGGAGAGATTACCGCATGAAAATGCAGATTTGCATGGACTAAATGTACAGATCTTCTTTGTATGTCCCATCTTCAAATGACATTTTCCACAACTGGAAAGACCACCGGTGTTTTGTGATGAAGCCCGGCGAATTTTTTCATCGAACTGTTCAATGCATACCTTTCCAGTGGGAGCATAATATGAGGTGCATTTCCTTCATTTTCGTTGTCTGTATCGGTGTCCGAATCTTCGTCGATACGCTGCAAAGTCGATGCTGCTTGTTCAACAAGCAATTTCCTTCGTGCTTGTGTTCGATGGGCAACATGATCTTTGGAACTGTTACACTTGCTTGACGCTTCTTGGTTTTAGGACGACGTACTCGCTGCAGGCGATTCGAATTGGATTGCATTAACTTTTATAATGTTTCCTTTTTGTAAAATACCTCTGATTTGAACGTTGAAGTAGGAAGGTGACAAACCGACTTCCAGGTCGTCGTCCTCGACTGTTCAGCGCAATGAGGTCGCCTTGCATAGGTGTGGGACATCTTTTGTCATCCGGCTTTTGAATTCTTCGAATGAGAAATTTTCCAATTCTTCATGCAGTATATATATAGGTGTTACTCGTTTAGTTGAATAATAATTGTAAAGGACTTTGATTTGTACTAAAGACATGTCTTATTAACTGTGTTATTACAGAGCTGTGCAATGGCCTAAAATAGACATACATGTGGTTGCGTGCTTAGAAACGTATTTTTGTCGCCATAGAAACGTCACATTGCAACGCCCATAACGAGAGTGACAAACACTTCCGTTAAACGCTCAACCTGAATCGGCTGTAATATATATATACAATTACGCAACTACCGCTACGCCACAGACCTCAATATAAACTGAATGGATGTTTGAATTTATCAAAACACTGAACAATTTTGGGCTACCTAGGGATATATATAGTGTGAGATACCGCGACAAGCAGACAACTTAAGAAAATACAAAATAAAGCAAATTCCAAAAATAGACATCTTGTATTCCTGGAGTACAACATGTCTATTTTCAGAATTTGTTTTATAGTGTGAGATGTTGAGTGGTTTTTGTATTCATATTGTCATTGTATATTTATACATTGCACACACACTGTACACATGTTTTATTTAATATTATGTAGTTTTTTTACCCTAATGACCAGCAAGATGGAGGTGAAAAACTATTCAGTAATATTATTTTGTGGGAGTTTGATATAATTTTATCACATACTCAGATACTGAAGATGATGAACTGGATAATGTACTTCCTCCAGTTGACTTACATCAGGCAACTGACTGTAGCAATACACCCTCCATTTTATTGTTTAACACCAGAAAATTTTACTTCTCGAAAAGAGTGCTGATGCTGAATAGGTTAACTAAAACCATTAATGCTGATGTATCCAGTTAATCAAATTTATATTAACTGCAATACTTGTCCTATTGGCAATGCACTCTTTAGTTTCGCCAGTATACAACGAGCATGTGCTTAATGCCACAATCGATTCTACTTTTCTACAGATTCTACTTTTCTTTTTTGTTTTTTTTAGAGATGTGGTGGATATGCATAGTACGGACACAAGGAACAACTGGATAAGGTATCATGTGCAGGAATTTGGTCTGGTATGAAGATCAGGACAATGTGGACATATGGTGAACATTAAGAAGTTTTAAACATGTATGGACATGACAAAAAATGGTGCACTATAGACATAAGGAACCTCTAACAATAGTTGGGTTTTTTTTGTGTATTTACATTAATATTTACATACATTCTATTGAATAACACTAAGTACCAGTACTGACTACCAGTATCATGCAATGGTGGACTGCATAAACCATTTGCAAGGGTTGTATTATTTGTATGGTGATGCACAGGCCTGAGGCCTCAAAATAGATATAAAAGGTTCACCAGTCATGACTGATAAATTATTAAATTTACTTGTCTTGCCTTCTTTTTCTCTCTCATGTGTGTCTATTTGTATTTGTATGTAAAAATGTAGGAAGAAATAGTAAAAAAATTCTGCCATAAACAGGAAGAATAAGGTAACCTTTGAAAGGCAAACAAGAATTTCCACTCATGTGGTACTCTTATAAGTCAATGACATGTGACAAGCTCATATTTAATTTGGGGGCTGACAATGTTCAAACAAAACATTAACAATTTAATGTCTATCATGATACCGGCAATTATGTAACAGAAGCATATTAAGCAACATGTGAAGTACGTGGGAAACTGCTTCATGGTGGGATTTGTTTCATGAACCAGGTTTACTTGTACTGAATGTTCTTCTCATATCCCTAATTCTGTAATTAATGTACTAATTGATTTAGAAACCATGAGGCAATGAGTTTAATATTAATAAAATATTCTTTAAATAAATGCAAAGACATTAAAACATTTTCAAAGTGTTGCGTTACAATCATTCCACCAGTACACATGAATGGTGTATAATGAGGTATATGAAAGATGATGCTTTTGCTCTTTACGTAATAGATAAAATACGAGCAGCAGATCTGCTTGGGGATTTACAATGGCGAGCACATAGCGCGATCTGCCGCGAATAGGTAACGAATGCGGCACAATAGGTAATGAATGTGGAATGTCATTAGCTTAATATTACTTGTTTCGTGCGCATCCAATATATGAATATTAATCAGGAACATTTTTTAACAAAGTTAATAAATGCATGCTAATTAGGATATAGCTGTATCAAAGGTTAAGAATACTAATTAGGACATAGCTTTATCAGATTGTTGACCTGTATTGGGGTTTAAAAAGATATCATGTGACATAAATATGGTTCATTTATTGGGTAATTAGCTTATTAATCATTCATGAGTTTTACAAGAAGTGTTAAAACATTCTAGAGAAAATACGTACTTGGTATGCCTCTAAAATAGTAATTATTTGCATGAATGCATAATGTTTGCATGTGCCATCTTATGCTTAAAGTATTTTACTGATACCACTATTGTTTTACTTACTGCACACTAAAAATAAGCATGTGATGAAATTTAAAGCATGCACTTCAAGTAAAGCATTTTTCTACATGTACAATTCAAAACTGGAATGGAATTATGCAGCTGTTACCACAAACAATCACGTCTGCATGTTTCTGTCAAATTTTAATGCAAATGTCCGATGAAATTGTGCATATATGATAGGTCTTTGTCACACTGTCCATGACAGGAGAATGTTGGTTTGCACCATCATCCCAGAAACTGTTCTTCTCACTAAATGCTGGCCATTCTTTAAAAGAACTTTTTCCATACTTTGGATCCGTTTTTGCAATTGATATAAATTCCATAACTGCTTTATCTTCTTCAAAGGTCCATCTATGAAGTTTCACCGGAAACATTGTAGGAGTTAATCTCACAGTTTACTAGTTGGAGACTACAATGTAAACAATAATAAATGATTAAAGCAACAATATTTAGAGCATGTCTTTGTACCAGATTAGTACAGTATATGTACTAATCACCTTAGTAAATAGGAATCAATCCATTTCGCATAACATAATCTTTATTCTTACTTATTAGGATACATACAATGCAATACTTATATTATCGAATGATAAAAAAGACAAATACAGATACACAAACTACCCCAGATGTCCCCAATTATACGATAATGTTCTATCTCCCCCAAGTCTTTTGTGTGTAGTCGTAATGTTACGTGAGCATAAAAGACTTAAAAAAACAAAATGTCAATGTCGCTATTCCCCTTTTTATGATTCCAGTAGGCCTTTCTTGTTAAAGTCCATGAGTCTTCTGAGTGCAAGTAGTTGTTTCTTGGCTTTGGGACTTGGGGGTGTGGGGTCTTGTGAAAGATTTTGTTCTGTTGGCTGTGTGGGTTGATTCGGGATTGTGGTAGGGGTTGGCGTAGGTGGTGGGGTGGACGGGACAGGCTGTGCATCGTCCGATTGATGAGTGGTGTTTGGTGGTGATGTCAGAGGTATGTGTGTGGAGGTAGGCGTACTGCAAGGTGGTGGCGTTTTGTGGAGGAAGGGAAGGTCTATTTCTACGGAATGGCGTGGTGATGATTTGTGGACTGGTAGATACTTCCTCAGGAATTTGCGGTGCCAATGAGGGTGTTCTGCCAGGTGGGGTGTTGCTTGTATCGACCAGGTAATATGGGTATGAAGTCCTTTATGGGTCTGCCAAAGACACACTGTGCTGGGGATAGCTTAGTAGTGGGGTCTGGGGTGTTGCGGTATTGTAGAATTGCACGTTGGAATTCTTCTGTGTCGAGGTTGCCATCTGGTGTGGTGTTATTGGTGATGAGACGTTTCATTGTTTTGACGGCAATCTCTGCTCTGCAGTTGGAGTGGTGGAAAGGCGACGGAGGATAGGCGGTGGTGTATTCCCCAGTCACGAAGGAATTGGCGTGTTGCCGAGGATGTGAATTCTGAGCCTCCGTCCGTAGCGCATTCATCAGGGATTCCAAAGGTTGTGAAGATGTGCCGGAGACTGTTGATTAGTCCTTTTGAGCCGTCATGTGCGCGTTCAATTATAGGCCAGTTTGAGTAGCGGTTGACAACAAAGGGGTAGTTGAGGCCTTTGTAGTGGAAATAGTCGGCACATATGCACTGGAAGGGGTACGTTGGTTGAACGGGTGGGTATGGTGGTGCACTAGGTTGTGATGGTGCCATACGGTTGCAATGGTTACAGTTTTTCCGAGTGGACATAATGGCGGGTGTTATTCCTGGCCAGAAGACTGTTTTCTCAGCTCGTGCCGTCATTGAGGTAACGCCTTGGTGGGCAGAGTGAAGGAACATCAGGATTTGCTGGCGAAGTGCTGGTGGTATGACAACGCGTTCCTTGTAGAGTATAACGCCATCAACGGTGTACAGGTCGTTTCGGAATTGGAAGTACTCTTGCAGTGGTTGGGGGAGTTCATGACGAAATTCTGGGAATCCGGATTCAATGGTGGAAATGAGTTGGTTCATTGTTGCGTCACTTGCTGTGGCGAGTTTCACTCTGTCCCATGTGATGGCAACGTTTCCGAGTGCGGAGGAGGCTGATAGGGCAATCTCGGTGTCGGTGATTGGGTTTGGTGGTGATTCAGGACAGCGTATATTGGATGGGATGTCCTGTGCATTTTCGGTGAATGGGAAGGGGATGTTAGTGTCGTGGTAGGAGGCAATGTCGTCAGGGAGTACAAGCTTGTCTGGAATACGGGGCCCGGTGGGGTGGCGGGAAACAGCATCGGCGGCTTTGTTTCGTATGCCTGGTACATGTACCATTTGGAATTTGCCGCGTCGTGTGCGCTTTTTAAGGTTATGTCCTCCAACGAGCGATCGCCGAAGATCTTCAGTAGAGGTTTGTGGTCTACTGCGATTATGAGGGTGTCGCAACCAAGGACGAAAAATCTGGTCTTTTCAAGGGCTTCGGTAACTGCTAGGGCTTTGCCTTCGACTGGAGCGTAGCGGGATTCGGCCGCGTGGGTGAAGCGGCTTCCGACTAAGGTTATACGCTAACCGGTAGGGCAGCAGAAGGGTTGTGTTGATGGGCAGTGGCAATGTTTTTGGAGCAACCAGTATCCGATTCCGTCCCGAACCAATCCGTGGCGAGGCATGTGGGCTTTGTTTTGTCAAATATTCGGACGCCTTCTTGTATTTCGCTGACGACAAAAGATTTGGATTCTTGGAAGATTTGGTCCAGTTCGTTGTTCCACCTAAAAGGTGTGCCTGGTTTGAGGAGCGCACGAAATGAAAGCATTCGATCTGTTGCTGCGAATGCAAATGAAGCCTGATTAATCAGGCCGAACCATGACCGAACGTTGGTGAAGCTTGTTGGGGTGGGGAAGTCCCGGATTGCGTCGAGATACCTCTTGCATGGTTGGACGGTGTCCATTGTGATTTTGAATCCGGCGAATTCAACTGCATCAGCGCCAAACACAAATTTCTCAGGATTTAGGGTTATGCCATTGTGTCCGCAGAGGTCCAGCCAGTCCACAGCTTGGAAGAAACTGCTGTAGAGATAGTCGGCCCAGAGTAAGGTATCGTCGATACACTTGGTTTTATCAGGGATCTCCGCTACGATTTCGTCAAGTCGTCGGGAATAACTATCACCTGATGCGATGTAGCCCTGTGGGGCCGTCTTGTAGCGGTAACGGTCCCATGGTGTTATGAAGGTGGTTAGGTGGCGGTCATCTTTGTGTAATGGAACGCTATGGTAGCCATTCCAACAATCGAAAACGGTTTTCTTTTTGTTGCTTGGTATCGACCGGGCTTGGTGGACCGGACTTTGGGTGTGGTGTGTCTCTCTTGTGGCGTGCAGAATCAGTGCCTGGAAATCAACGGTAGGTCGGGGCTGCCCATTCTTCTTGGCACATATGACCATCCAGTGACACCAGGTGACTGGTTCACCTACTGGAACAGGCTCAATGACACCAAGGGCCACGTCCTGATCGAGGCCGGATTTTACCTTGTCTTGCCAGTGGAGGGGCATTGGGATCGGGGTGTGGTGGGCTACTGGCTCGGCGTTCTTGTCAATCATGAGGCGCATTGGTGGTACTTCCATTAGAGGGAGGGGTTGGTGGGTACAGGTGTTGAATGTACTTGATTTATAGTATTCTCGTAACCATTGTTCCAGGCGTTTGCGGTTGGCTGCTGTTGCAGGGTATGGTAGTTTGCTTGATTTCGGGGGTGGGCGTTGTCTTCTGGGGCAGTCGCATATTGGGCCGGGTTGGCTGTGCAGGTTGTCTGCTTGGGTCTTCTGGTTTGCCCCATCGTCAGTACCAACATGTAGGGCTTCTCCTATGGTAGGAAAGTCCTTGGTGATAATGTCCAATGCGGCGCATGTTTCACGGCTTAGGAAAAGTTTGTCGGAGTCACGGGTAACGTAAACAACTTGCCGGCTTTCCAGTTTTTTGCCAGTTTTAGATCTACTTGTGAATCTCATGATAACTGCTCCGAGGATCTTGATGCCATTATTGTTGGCAGCGTGCATTCGCATTGTTACTGGGATCAGGTCGTTTTTTTGTAGGCCGAGGCGCTCGATGATCTTCATGCTCGCCAGGCAGCTTTGGCAGCCAGTATCAGTCTTGGCGGATACTTCAATTTCTTTACTTCGTTTGGTGGTGGGTTTAAAGCCAAGGGCTGTGTAATCTTCTAGCTGGCATACAAAAGTTAAGGTAATTTACGGCTGAGGTTTGGATGGTTGTTTGATCCAGCAATCGTTGAGTTTATTATAGATGTGGTGGTCAAGTGCAATCGTGTGTGTATGCTTGCCATTGTTGGAGGTGGTGGTACACTGTGCATCGAATATGGTGTTTTCAGCATCCTGTTCACTGGTTTTACTTACTTTGGGCTTGTCTTTGCTGCGGCAAACGTTTTCAAAATGGTTTGGTCGGCCGCAGGCATTGCATTTCTTTCCATAAGCGGGGCATTCGTTTTTTCTGATCCGTGGTGATGCGGCCTTCCCATGGCCTTGTTTTCCACAGTATGTGCATTTTTCATTCATGTGGTCTTGTCTACGAGGGAGTTTCGTGTCCTCTGATTTGGTATGGTGATAAGAGCTCGGTGCTGCATGGAGTCTTTGACTGTCGATGAGATGGCCTGCCGATCGCTTGCCAGCCTCTTTGGCTTCGATGAATTGAAACACTTCCTCGAGTGTCATGTTTTGGTTTTTGTCGCTGGTAGGTCGAGTTGTATGTCGCTATCTGTGACTCCCCGTGTCACGACATCACGAAGGATATTCTCGGTGTAGTTGACGTCATTCTCACAGTTTTGGCACTTGATCGTAAATTTGCATATTCCGGCTTGGCCACGTAGGCGTGCACCAAAGCTTCTTATTGTTTCGTCCCGATCTTGACGCATGTTGTGTAGTTGTACCCTGGCCACCATAGTGTTTTCTTCTCTTACGGTGAGTCTCTTTATTGCTGCCATTACCTCTTCGACAGATTTGTTGGTGAGGCTTCCGCCTGCGTTTCTGGTAAGGTCCTTGCGTAGTGGTTCGTCGAAACACTCTAGTAGCTGTATTACTTTATCTTTACTGGTAATTTTCGCGGCTTTCACGTAGTCCCCCCGTCGGGTTTCGAAGTACGACCATTCCTCGCTAGAGCCCGCTGCGGACACTGTTGGGCGTCGGACTTTCTCGATTTTGGCTTTGGCTGGTGGCATTTGTGGGTCCCCCCCCCCCCAACTTGTGTGTGGTTATGGGCACCAGCGGAGTGGATAGATAAGAGTGTCGCTGCAAGTTGTCCTTCAGCTTCGTCAGTTTCGTAAGTGCATTCGGGGTATGGACACTTATATCTTGGCATCTTCACGATCACGTGGATTCGTGTCGACTTCTGAGTGATGTGATTTTCGAGTTATTTGAGGTTCGTTATTGTCTAGCGCAAGGATATGAAAAATGGGGATTGACTACCTCACGGGCGTTCTTTGTGGGTGACGTCAATATTTTTGGCATGTGGTTGTTGATACAAATTCGTTATTTACAAATTCGATACGAATTCGGATCCGTGCCTTAGGTAACAGTGTTTCTTGTGTTCTTTACTTCGTTTGGTACGGGTCCTTCGTTATCTAAACTTGTATCCTTACCTCATTTCTACGTGAGGCGCTTCTTTGAGTTATCTCCTTGGCTTGGAAAAAGCGCGGGTTCACAGTCGTCGCCGAATTCGTGGAGATTTCCTGCCGTTTCTCGTGTTTTGATCAAATAAAGATATTCGTGAAGGTTTTACGGTCTTTTTTATCATAAATAGAAATCAATCCATTTCGCATAACATAATCTTTATTCTTACTTATTAGGATACATACAATGCAATACTTATATTATCGAATGATAAAAAAGACAAATACAGATACACAAACTACCCCAGATGTCCCCAATTATACGATAATGTTCTACTTAGCTCATTTTCAATAATACATGCTTGCACTTTACTTGCACAGTTGCACTAGAGTATTATTATATTTTTACCTTTGGTGATTTTCCAGGACTCTGAAACAAAGCCCAACTAGATCTTGGATACTTCTTACGAGGTAGTCTTGGTACCTTATTTTTAAGTTTCCCTGGTGTATCACCTTTAGAAGCATGCACACGCTTAGCAATATCATTTTCTTTATCAGCAATGGCAGCAGCATTGCTGATACTATCCGATCCATTTTTATACTCCAAACTACACGATATCTATAATAAAATGAAAATTCAAAGTCGATACAGTTACACAGCATCATATTGAATCTTGTAAGTGACTTTAAAGTTTAAACTGAGATATTGTAACAAGAATTAGGCAGATATTATAAAAATAATAGTGGCAATGTACAGAAGTGTTATTCGCGCCATTATGCATATGATTGCCACGCGGTCTTTCCCTGCCATCGGCATTAAAAAATAGCAAAAATAACCCATTTTCAAACCGCGATTACACCGATTTATCGTGGAGCTATCTCGTGTTTTAAGGTATCAAAAGAAAGAATAGTGCATCCGTAATTCGATGCCGTGCTTTTTTTTTTTTTCTTTTCGATTTTCTGTTTAAAAAACCGAATTTGCTTCTGCATTGTTTCAAAGCTATTTTTGTGGCGTGACACTGACCCGAAAAGGTCATCAATAACATGGCAAATTAACATAACACAAAATTAATTCTCAAACAAAACAAGTAAAAAGTATTGCAATATGTTCACTATAAAAATCAATTATCAAGACATACCTTCAAAAAATTTAGATCTTCGTTGCCAAAAATCGCAATGTATTTCAACTACTTTCTGCCAAGCGTCCATGAAAAATTCTATTTTTGAATATTAATGAGCGCAATGCATCCTTGGAAGACCCTCATTCCTCCTCTGACCATAGACCATAGACATAGTGGGTCTAGATTGCTGACTCATAGAATCGGAGGCGTGACCTGTATGATAAATCCAAGATGGCGCGGGAACCGGGCAAAAAACTATAAGACTCTACAGGGAAATCAGTGTTTTTCGCGACTTAAAACGTCTCGTTGCTTGGAATCGCTTCGAATCAACATTTTTTGGAAACAACTAATTATTGCGGAAGTTTTGAGCACTGTTTGTGTAATTTCTGCTAAATTTCTCGCGAAAATCTCGCTCGTGAAATGTGTTGTGAATTGGTCACTTGGTCAGTTCGAGACATTTGTTGTCCAAAATATGTATTTTTGACCGGCTTTGGCCTCTTGGGTGTTATTGTGACTTCAAGCCAACGTACTGTTTTCGAACTTCAAACACGGATAGGTTGTCAAGTAAATATTGTCTGAATTATGTAATATGCATTACCAAAATATAATCGAAAACTGGTGCTACAGCTGCTAGTTTCGTTCGCGTGAATCGTGTGTGAAATGTGGGTAGAATTAACTGAACAGTCCACAGTTTAATGACCGAAATTTTTTTATTTGAATTTAAACTATATGTTTACTTTAAAATTAACATAATGGTAAACTTTGGCATACTTTTGCATACACTGTACATAGAATGCAACATGCACCTGCTTGCTAGCTTGAGCAACATTGGAGCAAAGTCTGCAAACATGCGAGTATGGTAAAGCAATATTCTAATGCCCATTTGCTATATTCCAATGAACAATTAGTCGTGATTATAAAATCATTAATAATTCATGAAGAAATCTGCACAAATCATCAGAAAATCTAGGCTAACCTGCCAACTGTGCTCAATACTGATAATGATAAATTGATGATGATAAATTTATTTACTGAGTCTTAGGGTCATCAACTAAACTGAACCCAGACCACCTGATTAGACTCTAGAAGTTTTCTACATTTCTGCGCAAAATTCTCTGGTGAAAAGGATCTTTTATGCACAAAATAAAACTTTTCAGTCGGGATAAGTTGCACACACTCAACACAAATTTAACCTAATTAAGCCTAATTAAGCCTAATTAAGCGTGAAAGACATTGTATGAAGTAAACACAAATACCGTTAGAATAATTTTCAAATTGGCAACGTGAAAAAATGTATCATCTTGCTCCATAGATTCATCGACACACTGTTACACTGCATTACAGTATACATGATTGTAAATGAAAATCACACACCACACAAATCAAGCGAATAATCGATTTGTACGCGAACATCTTGCTCCAACGTTTTGTAAATGTTTGATTTAGGATAGCTATAGGTCACAATAACACCCAAGAGCCCAAAGCCGATCAAAAATACATATTTTGGACAACAAATGTCTCGAACTGACCAAGTGACCAATTCACAACACATTTCACGAGCGAGATTTTCACGAGGAATTCAACAGAAATTCTACAAATTGTGCTCAAAACTTCCGCAATAACTAGTTGTTTCCAAAAAATGTTGATTCGAAGCGATTCCAAGCAACGAGACGTTTTAAATCGTGAAAAACATGAATTTCCCTGTAAAGTCTTATAGTTTTTTGCCCGGCTCCCGCGCCATCTTGGATTTATCATACAGGTCACGCCTACGCAATAGTAATGATACTATGAGTCAGCAATCTACACCTACTATATCTATGAATGTAGCCCACATGTTTTGATAAAAGAAGTAAGAACGTACGTATTGCAAGGATTTTGCTTTTAATTCTTACCGTATTTCTTGCTACGTACGAGTAAGAAAATGTTCTAGCATCATAGGCGTACGAGGCGGGGGGGGGGGGGGCTGGGGGGCTGCAGCCCCCCCCCAGTTTAGTCTGAATTATTAATTAGTCAGGCAATTTGTACTTGAGCGTCGGGCAATCGGGCAATCTTCCTGTTTGCCTAAAATCAATTTGTTCTTTCATGCATCTAACAAATATTATGAACAGAAAAATCGTGAAATATTAATAAATATTCGAACATGGCTAGATGAATAATATGCAAGTGTAAAGGGGACAAAAAATAATTAAAATAAACATGCTTTTTCCGATGTCATGGCGGTAAAATAAACATGCTTTTCCGTCAAACATTGTTCAATGTTGGTGCAGATATTCCGAAACTTTTTGTCTGATAACCCTGTTTCACATGAAATCAAGAGAGCTGCAGCCGCGGTGAAGACCCTGTACGAAAACGGACTTCATACTGTCCTGCCAGTCTTCTACAAAGCAAGTTCTATCTTGGCAACCATCCCAGCTACGTCATGTTCGGCAGAGAGATTTTTCAGTGGGTTGCCAAGAGTGAAGACGTACCTTCGTTCCACAATGGGTCAAGAACGTCTAAGTAGCGTATTTCTTTTCTTTGCATGGAACGAGCATATACTAATCAACTCTTGAAAATGACATGGACAGAATTATTGATGTTTTTGGCCATCGAAGCCGTGCTTCACATTTCTTTTGACAATATTTATAAGCTAATATAATAAACTGGACAAAATTCCTCACCCTCTTCATGCACAAAATCTCACCCCACAACGCAAGATTAGTTTTCAAAATTTTCCGGGGGAACCCCTGGATCCCCCTAAAAATGCTCGCGCCATCGGCGCTCGTCGGGCAGACGGACGTCCGCCCCCCTAAAATATACAAGCCCGTACGCCTATGTCTAGTATCGCAGCTTGAATTCTGGAGTGTGCTGTTATCCGTGGACGTGATTTTTTGGCTTGATTTTCGGTACTTATCGGTAGAGCGACTATGGCGAATACACCAGCCTTTCCAAATTTGTGGTATATTTGCTCCAGAGTTTCGTATAATATTCCTTCTACAGCCAGTTTTTGTTTGATGGAGTCGGATATGACGGCCTGCCCATCTGGATGGCACATTTGCCGATATGTCTGTGCTCTAGCGTGTCTTTTATCAAGAAACTTCATATCGAAGTATGCGTGTTCTACGGTTACTGCTTGACCAAGACCAACGACTTGCTCTGTTGTTATTGCCAGATCAGATGTGAACAAAATTGTAATCAAAGCTTTAACATCTTCGATCGCGTCGTGTGCACTAAAGTTCTCTTTAAATAGATGTTGGTATAACGCAGTCAAGTTGTTCTTTTTTACAATCTGCAAGAACCGGTACCTTAGAAGAGAGTAGATTTGACTTACGCAAAGATTTGATCAAAGGCAAACTATCCGCAAAAATTACGTCCAGAGATGAAAGTTTTCAGACGTCCAGAGATCAACGTAACTGTAATAACAGGTTTGTGCGTTTCCTTGTTGTAATAGCTGCGAGTATTTTCGATGAATTCTAATATCCTTGAAAGGCATTCTTGAAGGGGTGCGCTTGAAATTTCATGGCCACTTTTGTACAATCGCTTGACGTTATTTTGTATTTCACTTGTAATCCCATGAACTTTTGATGCTGCAGGACGTATTATTGTATCAGGAGTATACTCTGACAGTGAAAACTGTTCATCTTTGCTTACGATGCAGATTTGAACCAATTCAACTTGTTTCCCAATTGTTGTTGTTTTAGTGTCCCATATCAAAACGTTGTAATAAGAACTTTCCTTGTATGCATGAGGCTCTACTTTTCTACGTGTTATTGAGTCCTGCAAGAGTGCCTCGCAGTCTTTAAGAATACCCTTGCATTCATTTAAGTCGATATCATTTAGAATTGTTGAACTTTTTGCTTGCAGTTCTTTGTCAGGATTTAAGTTTAGACCAATCTTCGACTCATAGCTAGCTGGTTTTTTAGATTCTTTTCTTGTTTGTTTTGCTGACTTGTTGATATACAAAGCGCGTCTTCGAAGTTTAAAGGCTGTGGCAGACTCTCTTTTAGTATCCTTTTCTTGCTTTTTATCCAACATTTTATGGGCATCATCACATAGTTTGCTTGGTGTAATTCCTAGAGAATCCAATGTTTTAGAAACATAGTGGTGACTTTCATTGCATTGTGCCACTCCACATGCTATGCGGAAGTCGCTGCTTTCGCTATCTCCATAAAATCTTATTTTGGGATTTTTTGAACCAATTGTTCCATTGAGAGACTCATTTCGCTGGGAATTTAAACAAAGAGCTAGCTTTTCCAAAACACTATCAGTTGTGTATTCAGAAAAAATGTTGGAGAGCACTGTTTTGCTTGCATCACCATGTAAATCCTTGCCATATGGTAATTCATTGTGCTGGTATGTCAGTGGATTTGTGTGGGAACGGCACCATGATGGGTTACAATTTATGTGATCACCAAATGCATGTGGTATGATACACTTTAATGACTTTGACATTTCAGGCTTATTGCCTATGTTCTGGTGCACACAGTAGAAGAAACATTTCACAAGGTAGTTGATAACTTTTTGGGAAAGCGAGAAACAGTTGGGGAAATTTGTATGTTGGCTTACATTATACAGACGTGTGGTTAGTGATCTTTTAATGTGAACAATGTCAGAATACTTTTGCAATTCATATGGTGTTCTCTTGACCAGCTCTGCTTATGTGGTGCTGTCATCATTCCCAACATAGCTTGAAAATTTTACATTACTCTCTGGTGCTTCTTTAAAAAGTTGGCATGCAACATTTGTCTCCATAATTTTTGAAGAGCCCCCATGGTTTTTACGACAATCATGTTTTATTGTGTGGAGTCCATTTTCTTTCCCCCTAGGACTGTCGCAAAATCTACATCTTTTATTTCTTGGAGAGTTACCCATGACCTTTCCAGTCTTTAACCCCATTACTGCTCCATGACCGGTAAGAGAATTAAACCCCCGTTCTCTTTTTTCCCATAAGCATCGAACGACACTAGAATTTCAGAAATCAATATTCAAGCTATTTTTTAGTCAGCTTGGCAATATTCTCACGTGCTGGAGGGTGCAGAGAATAGAGATTTGTAATGCTGAAGAGTCTGTGTTTCAGGGAGAACATACTCCAATGCTGATTGCGATTACAACTTTGAAGGTCACTGTGATGCGCTGCAATTTTTCTTGCAACTTGCAACGCAGTTCTTCTCTTAAGAGATGTCAATTAGTGAAGAATGTTTGTGAACGAAGAAGACGTGAAAAGTGATTGTTATTATTATCATTTAAAAATATTTGAAAACGGTAACCCTTCAGGGCACATAAGCACCTGATTTTCAAGGGGCCGTTTGTTACACACTATTACAATCTAATCAGGGCCGAAACTAAAGCGTTAATTGGGGGGGGGGGTGTATAGTCATATATTCACGTTCTGCCCGACGAATTTCTTTTGAAATCAGTTGTCATTACCGTTGATTTCAAAAGAAATTCGTCGGGCAGAACGTGAATATATGAATATGCACCCCCCCCCCCCAATTAACGCTTTAGTTTCGGCCCTGAATCTAATATATCACACTAATTACATCATTTATTAATATATTAATATATTTTTACACACGCTAAGTATTATTGAATTTAAAAGCCCTATTTACAAAAATTATGTTAAATCAGGTACTGCCAGGAATACATTTAAATTTGTTGAGGCTAATGCCTTTTTCTTTGGCTGTACTCGATAAGCCATTCCAAAGCGACGCAGCTGAGTAAGCAAAGCTTTTTTTCATAAAGTTTGTTTTTGGCTTTCCAAGTACGTAATTATATTGTTATTACTTCGCAAGTCATATCGATCCATTAGTTAGTTAAAGATGATTGCATTATGTCATTTCTTACTTTGTGCATGAAAATCGTCTTATTGATTTTATAACGTTGTTTCAAGGGTTCCCAGTTTAATTCCTCTAGAACGTCATCGCTGCTTACATCGTTCTACCACTCTACCAGTGATAATTCTTGCAGCTCTGTTTTGTAATTTTTGTAATCTATCGGTCAAGTACTCGCAGCAGTTGTCCCAAACCAAGCTACAATAGTCAAAGTGTGATAGCACAATGGCATTATATATATTCTTATTTTATATTCGAGTCGGTTTTCTTCGATGTACCGCGTGTTGTATATCAGATACAGTTCTTGAATAAATAATTAGATCAAACTTGTGGAAAAATCTCGACGAATTTCGACTTAAATTGTTTAAAGTCGGAAGGTTCTACTGGAAAACCTCCTCAAAAATAAAATAAACTCGGGATTGATGGCGCATACAGCCGTATACGCCATAAATCCCTCCTTCTCGGTATTTAACTCTAAGTTAATAATGTTGATTTGGGAACGAACTGTCTTATTCGCCGCAGCACTCCTATTCCTTTTGAAACTTTCGTGACAACATTTTGAATTTGATCGTTCCAAGAAAGGTGCTCATTAATAATGATGCCTAAAGTTTTGGATTTGTTAACCCTTTTGATTACTGACTCACCAAGTTCAATTTTAGGATCAGTTATAATATTTGAAATACGCTGTCGTGAGCCAATAATCATGTATTCAGTTTTTTGTTTGCTTAGTGTAAGTTTGTTTGCAACTAGCCATTGATGCACGTTTTCTAAGTCTGCGTTTAAGCGTTCTTGTATTTCATGTTCAGTCGTACCTTGGGTTGAAATATTCATGTCATCAGCAAACATACTTGTTGAAGACGAAGTCAGACAATTTGGTAGATCGTTTATATATAGTAAGAACAATAATGGGCCTAAATTTGAACCTTGAGGCATACCACACTTAACAGTTCTTGTGTTGGACATTGTTTGGTCTACTTTACATATTTGAGTCCTATTAGTAAAATATGATTGAAACAATTTTAATGTAAGTCCCCTTATTCCATAATAATACATTTTCTTAACCAACACATCATGGTCAACGCAATCAAATGCCTTTTTGAGGTCCGGAAAGATAACACCATTTAAACAACCCTTGTCCATATTCATTAGCCACTGATTTGTAATGTTAAAGGACATTGGCAATAAATTTTTTTATTCTTTATATCTATTACACATACGTACGGAATACTTAATTACGTATTTTCACTTGTCCATCACGTTTAGTTGCTTAGAAATATCGTAAAACTTTCTACCTTCGTCCGCCATCTTGAAAAAAAACGGGTATGCTAATTTATGCGGAAATAAATTTGTGACGTCAGGTGCAGGGGAACGAAATAATATCAATATACGATAGTATTGGAACAAACACATTCTAAGACGATCTTGATCCAAAAAATACAGATGAACCCCATTTTTTTTGAATAACTGCGTAAATATCTAGTGCCACTACTGTACTATGTGTTTCATCTGTGTTTCTAAAATAAATGCGTTGATTTCGACGGTAGAAGCACTTTCATCACCGGTACTATGCCAATTAATTGATATGCTCGCGTACTTTGTAGACTTTTATCATACCGTTATCGGCGGTCAGGGCTACTCTGTGACGGCTGTGATGTGCTATGACTAATTACCAGACACTAAATGTTTATCTGTTCTGTTGATGTAACGTTATAATTTTGGCGCTTTTACAATGTTGCGGGCATCAACAGGATGTAGCTCAAAATACCAGGTCAAGTTCAATTTTTACCGTTTGTAATATATACAGATACAACTTATGTTCATTCATTATATATAGCTGTGAGGATGTAGCTCATTCAAAACTATTGTCTAATACAATAATAGCTACTAGCTATATAGTAACGACTGAGTACAATATGTTTTAATTCTTTGCATTCGTGTTATATAAACACTTTCATTATTGCTTGCTTGGAGGTCATTTAGTAGGTGTGTAACGTACGAGACTCTCAAATAACACACTAATACTTCCAGTTACAATCTGTTTTATTTATGATAACTTCTCTACATTTATACTCTAGCCGTCTAGGGCGTTTACTACTTTGCATGATTTACATATGACCACGCGCAAATAATGGCAATGCGAATTCGTTTTCGTAGCTATTAACATAATCGTTACAGGTCACAGATAGAACAGCGTCAGTTCTACGGACCTCCTAGGTTTTTGTTGGAAATCCTTCGCACTAGTTCGGTTAAACTGTCAGAATCTCCCGTTCACTGGTTCAACAACAACAATGGGGACTGTATTTCGTTTTTTCTTATTTTCGTTTATTCAACACAACATTTACAACCAATTCAATATAGCATTACAAACACAATCTGATACAAGAAGCTGTTCACCTTAGGAGTAGGTACAACACTGCGGAAAGCTAAAGTCTATGCCAATGAAGTGCTACCTGTTGAACCAAAATCACTTGTTGAGCAGTATTTAGAAGAGAAGGAACGTCCATCAAAGGAGCAAGTGGTGGCCAGTCGAAAATCCCAGTTCAGCAAGCCAGCTTTACCTGCAAGTACAGAGAGACAATCAGCTAAGAAACCGTGTGCTTGTAAAGGAAAATGTGCCACCAAAAATGCAGTTGTAGTGGCGAAGATTTAATGTGCGACACAAAATGCAATTGTAAAGTTGAGAAGTGTAAAAATCGTGAGTGAGGCAGATTTATACGATGAACAACTTTATAAACTAACATTTTAGAAATTAATTTGGGGATTGTGTGCACATTAAAGCTGATTTAGTGCATGGAACATCTTCGACATAAAAACATTTCAACGCTGTCAACAGCAAACGAGTTGATATCTCATGGTTGAAATGCTTCATACAGTACTGCCTAGAAGTAACTTAACAGAAAACCGCGGTCAACCGCGTGCCAACCGCGGTTTAACCGCGGTTCGCCCCCGTGCTCGACGCGGTCGACACGAGGGCGGCTCGCGGGCGAACCGCGGCTCGCTTACGGGGCAACCGCAGTTCGCCCGCGTGCCGCCCTCGTGTCGACCGCGTGCTGCCCTCTGGTACTGAGATTGATCTCAATTTACGGAAGAATACGATAATAGCCCGACTTCGGCTTCGGTTCTGTCACTAATCACGCATATTTTGTATTCTGTTCTTCTGTGCGTGTCTGAGAAGCTGCTGCTGAATGGGAAAGCCATCGTTATATGCTCGAAGTCGAGTCGTTTCTCTTTCTACGGAGCAATTTCTCTTTGGAGCATTTTCCGATCAATTTTGTTATCCATGCAGTGTGTAGATTTCGTGCTAACATAACGAAGTGTTATCGCATCGATATCAATTAAGGTGCTTAATGAGCGAAGTTTTGCATAGTGTGGAATGTGTCACTGTAATGCAAATGACCAAACACCCACTATAGTGTGTCACAAAATTCTTTCCCCTTTTCAGGTTTCTATTTAACTCTTATAGTATTTGTTAATGCTTTATATTTTCATATATCTTCTAAATTCTCTTCTTATACTATATATATACGTATCAGTCGAAACGGCCCTAAGTCAAACTTACGTTGCAAACTATTTACGCTGTTTGTTTCAAAGTATTAACGCAAACTGTGCAGTCACAATAGGATTAGCCAACAAAACAGGCGCTTGGACAATAGATCTATTTTCTGTTCAGATTCTGGAAACTTGCTGAGAACAATCACAATTTGAGCTATGCATCCTGATTAACATTGTTGGGGCCGTTTTCATTATCGGAAACTTGGCCGTTTTGACCTGGGGCAAGCCGTTTTGACTATCATCATATAATTATGTCACTTACTTTTATGATTATGTTGAATTAATGACCAAATACTAAATATAATGTGAGGTATGTCGGAATTTACAACGGTTTAGCAACATATTTCCCCCTTTAAGTTTTTATATCATTTTCTAATGTGTTATATGTATAGTGATGCACTTGTGTATACCGAGCTAATTTATTCATAGTCGGAAACATGCTGATTAACCGCAGAGCTCTTAAACAAAATCACAGCGTAGGCGAAAAACACTTAAAATACACTGGCTTACAGTGTTATATGGAGGACTTTGGAATGGGTAGGACATATTGGACGCATGAGAGTGAGTACATTTAAGCTTATGTTGTTACGAATATTTTATCCACGCGAACTTAAAGCACGAGCAGTATACAGTATCTCGGCTTGTTTGATTCAAACATTGTGATAATTATTGTAATAGTATACTGTAATGAGTATTCAAACTAGCAGTTGTTTGGTGCAAAATACTTTTTTTTTTCTTTATAAAATATCTTTCTTTTTAATAAACCTACATAGTTCAGGTTTTCAAATACAAAATTGCTACGCATTAAACATCGCAATTTACTATTAATAGTAGTGTCAAGTATTTTTGCGATTTCTTTTATAATTTCGTAAATAGTATGTTTGATTATTCAACACCGTTCAACACCGAACGATCGTCGCATAATAAAATGTATAGATCGGAGAATGTCGGAATACGCCGCAATGATTTTTGCACAGTCAGCTAAGGAACCGCATTAACCTCAACCGCGAACCGCACGAACCGCGAAAGCTAACCGCACGAACCGTAATCGCGAACCGCACGAACCGCAGCCGCGAGCCGCACGAACCGTAACCGCGAACCGCAGCCGCAAACCGCACGAACCGCTACCGAACCGCATGTGTTAAGTTACTTCTAGGCAGTACTGTATGTTAGCACAAAGTTGGCCAAATTTCAAAAATTTGGAAAGCCTACACTCAACTGTCTTATACAATAAAAATACAAAAAAAAGCTTACCGTTTCCATTTTTTGGCATATTCAAAATGAGTATAAAGGCCGTCATGCGACGCGAATCGTTCTCTGATTCTTGTGTAAACACATGCAGGCAGTGGCCTTTTAGCTTCGGTTCATTTTACCCAAAATCTTAAATACCCAACGCGAACAGTCTATAAAGTTTGTGCATTTTGTCCAAATCTTCGTCATCCAAGGCCAGTTATCATCAAGATAGCGACAAACGTCTATTTTTAATACCGCTTCTGACAGCATGTTCGGCTCAAAATCTGCATGTGTTGTCAACACTTGCCCCTTTGTGCTTCGGCTTCCTTTAACAATGCGTCATACTCATCATATTCTAACGCTTTCTTGTGGCAACAAAACGATTCTATAGCCTTTGGTTTCAATGTGCAATGCCCACATTTACACCAGCTCAGGCTTTCAAGGCGCCTAGGATTTTTTGCCTCAAACACATGGTCGATTTCCTCTGCCTCAGACGATTCGGCACTCTCTTCTTCCGGGTCGCTCTCGTCACCGCTATTGCTTGTTTGTAATCCCGGTTCAGGTTCAAATTGATAGGGTAATACCTGAACTACTTGATTCTTGTGGATATTTTCCATTCGAATAATCGAAAAGCACAAAATTCTTCACTAGAAGTACGAAATCCCGAAATGCGCCAAATAAAGTGTATTTGTTTAACTTGACGCTCCCCTGCACCTGACGTCACACCGGTCATGTGACCCAAAAGATAATTTTTTAAAAATCGATCCAAGATGGCGGACGAACTAAATATTTAGGGTGAGATATCTCGAGAACGAAACAATTTGGGTGAAAGATAATAGCATATTCGTAATCAGGGGGTCCAATTCTACTAATATCGGAAATAAAAAAAATTATTGTTAATGTCCTTTAAGTAGGGAAGTTTGTGTAGAGTGCTTCTTCCTGAAGCCTGCTTGTTGTTCTACGAGTATGCTATTA
This sequence comes from Muricea muricata, assembly GCA_963855995.1. Taxonomy (NCBI): domain Eukaryota; kingdom Metazoa; phylum Cnidaria; class Anthozoa; order Malacalcyonacea; family Plexauridae; genus Muricea; species Muricea muricata. Next base: position 5,152,572 of record OY979727.1, read on the forward strand.
GATTCTAAATATGTTTCAAGCTGTTCAGTAATTAATCTCTCAAATATTTTAGCAACGGACGATAGAACAGAAATTGGTCTATAGTTATCGCAATTTGCTTTGCTTCCAGACTTCTGAATTGGCGAAATAATTGCAATCTTAAAATCGTCGGGAAATATACCTGTATTTATAGATGCATAAAAATATAGCTGTTAGTGTCGGTGCTATTGCTTCAGCCGCATCTCTCAAAAGTTTACCCGATATTCTATCATGTCTTGCTGATTTGGATGTTTTAATTGTCGAAAGCACTTTATAAAGCTTAGTTATTGAAACATTTTGTATGTTAAATTCTGTGTTGGAAAAAGTCAAGTAAGACTCAGGCATCCTTGAGCTCTGCGGCATGTCTTTAGCTAGGTTTGTTCCAACTTCATTAAAATGTGAGTTCAAAACATTCGCGATTTCGTCCCTTTTTGTGAGGTTTTGGTCATTGTGCTGGATTTCGGATATCAGTGTTGTTTTTGATTTTTTGTTTGTGAGCTTATTAATTGTTTTCCACATTTTCTTCGGATTGTTTTCACAATCATTTAAAAAATTAGTGAAGTAAGTTGCTTTTGTATTTTTGATTAGTCGGTTTAAATCATTACGTGTTTTCTTATAAGCATCATGAAGTTGTTTTGACCCGGTTTTAGCTACCTTTTTCTTGAAAAAATCTCTTCGGTACATAACTTGTCTAATGTTATCCGTAATCCATGGAGCATACTCACTTCCAACTTTTTTAGTAATCTCGGGCGCGTGAAAATCTGCGATGGACAAGAATATTGTTTTCCATTTTTCCCACATAATATTTGGGTCGAGCATAGTATCCCAAAATATTTGATCATGTAAATATGTCAAAATGTTCGACTTAAAATTGTAGTGTTTGAATTGTCTTGTTTTAATAACTTTCGGTTCCTTACGGGGAACGGAAATTTTCCTTTGAATATAAATTAAGCTGTGGTCACTAATTCCCAAATGGATCACACCTGAGTCATTAATTAGCTCCGGCTTATTTGTGAATGCTAAATCTATTAAAGTTTTAGTTGTAGTTGTAATTCGTGCTGGTTCGTTAATTAATTGTTCGAGTTGAAGGGTTTTTGCGATTTCAGCAAGTTTGTTAGTCTGCACGTTGGATCTGTTATTGATCAAGCGAGTCCAATCGCAGTTGAAATCACCAATAAGGACAACTTTCTTATTCTCAGAGTCCATACGGGTCATTAAATCCTCATAGATATTAAAAAGTGAAGTAGGTAAAGAAGACATGAGAAAAATTTGTAAAGAAGTACGTAAAGAAGAGATGAGAAAAGTGAAGAAGTAAAGAAGACATGAGAAAAATTTACACAACTACGCACAAAGTATTTTCTTGTCATATATACCAGTTTCAATATTATTAAGTGTTCTGTTTGTTTCTTGTGTCCCTCCAATGGCTCCGCCAACCAACTTTTGTAACTTGACTTGTTGCTCCATTTGTCGTTTATTCTTCGCACGTCTGTTTTAAAACCAGATCTGAATTCTTTCTTCCGGCAATCCAATTTCTTCTGAGATTTTTGTACGATGCTTCACATCCGGGTATTAATGTTTCTGGGAATGTTGTTCCAAAACCTCTCGTTGTTCTGGGTTATTAGTATGGTTCTGCTTCCTCGAAACTTTGGCCGATCTACAATAATCAAGTATAAAATACGAAAATTATCATCCCTGTACATTACGTTCTAATTCACTGCGTTTAACCGAACGTAAAATATTTTCTCCCTAAACTCCTGAAATGCTGAAATAAGAGACACAGATAATGGTTAGTTCACTTGCAGATCCAACTAATGAGTATTACAAAGTATCCTACAAGCGTTTGGGGTGACAACGTACTAACTTTGGTTTACATCTTACCACAAAAAGCTTTTGCTCTGGTTCGCTGCTCATCCGTAGCTTCTTTAATCGTTCTTTTCCTTGGGCATTTTCTGATAGTCGCCTTTTCCTGCTCGCCGCTACCTTCGCTTTCTTAATACGTTTCTCGTCTTCCGAGTTTGAAGCTAAACCTTGAGCTACCCTTGCTTCTATCCGCGATCTTAATCAACTTTTGCCGTCGGTGGATAGAAGCTTTCGCTTTGGCGACCAAGGAAGTGATCCGTGGATTTTTTTTATCTCGACCATTCTCTTGGAAAATATCGTCGATGATACCTTCGATATTGGCGTTCATTTCGTATTGCTTTTGGTTACCTTTGTAATTTAACTGCACGACTTCTTTCTCCATTTTGCCCTTTTGCTCGAGTTGCTTGCTTTTTTCGTCGATTTTGTCTTCCAAATAGCTTTTGAACATTGAGAAGACCTCTTGTACCATTGGATTCTCCTGTTGTCGTAGGGTTTCTCGTGTTGAAGGTTCTCCACAGTATTCTGCGTCCGACATTATTCTGTTAAAGGCACCGTCTTACACGTGCTGAGGAATTGCGAGTGAGATACCTGGTTAAGTACGCGACTGCTTATATACTGCAGCGACATAATACCTCTTTGTTTCAGAACAATAGCTGGTGGCATTCATGCATACCAGCAGAAAATACATTTAGCTACATCACATTCGTTACAATTTGTTCCTGCTTTAAAATTTTATAGTATATTTCCTATCTACAGTGTGTCTCATAAAAAATGGCATTCTAAAGTTTATTAGTAAAATCATACTAGCATACTAATGCGAATGCTGTAATTTGATTGGCTACTATACTCGCTATCTATTCCTCGATAGATTGCGAGTAACAAAACAACAATTTTCAATTCCTGGGGTACTTTTTTCAATTCAAAGACAATATCTAGTATTATTTTTAACAAAATGGCTTGTGGATCAATTATTTATCTCAGATTCTACTAAAACAATTAGATTACTTGCTCTCAATTTCTACGCAATGACAGTTGTTGAGGGCAAGGCCCGAAAAATCTCGAGCTCGTAATCTAATTGTTAAAAAGAATCATCATTCTTCATTAAGATTTTTTCAAATTCAATTATTATATCGTAACTATTTTGTGATGTTGCTGTTGATTTGAAGAATATTCATTAACACATAACAAAAATATTGTGTTTTGATTTAAACCATGACTTTTCATGATTGCCAACTTAAGTGCAGCAGCCAACTTGTGATTTAGTGATTGCAGAGTATACGTCATGTGACCATTCTCAGTAGTTAAATGAGCACAAATGTTGGTATAAAAACAAACATTTGAAAGTATTGCCATGCTTTCTCGTCTCGTGATTACCCCACGCAAAAAACAGGTGTGTTTTATACCTACAAGACGCCTTCTTCAATTTCCGCCATCTTGGCTTCACATAAAGGTCAGGAAATTAGTAGTTTTTGCCTTAAATAAATCAATCTTGTACATAATATTCCTTTCACAGCTGCCAGAAACTTGCCACGTTCTTATTTCCAATCTTTTGACACGCTATAGTCGTATAATTCGGAGGCGAAGTTCGTGTACTGGGTATGATAAAATATTTCCCAAGGTAATTGTGTTAGAAGACGCATTACGAGTTACACCAAGTATTTTACTCATAGAAATAATAGATATAGAATGCGTACTCGGTCACGAATCATGTCTCCACTTTTTTTCGCAAGTGCCCTTTTAAATCCGCCATATTGAATTTGACCAGGAGTTGAACTGCAGAGTGTATATACAAAGTTCATCATAAATAAATCACTTAAATAGTATCACATTTACAGTTTAGAATATAGTGCTCTTGAAGAAGCAAAATGAAATGAAGATAGTTCTTCATATAGTAGTGTATTTAACACAAAAAACTGTTGTAGTTTTGCGTAAACATGATTTAATTTTGAAACATTTTGCATTTCCGAAGCATGACTGAAAATTTCGCTATAAACAAAGCCAAAGTGGCCAAATAATCGTTTTTCATTGATTTTTGAAGCTTAATAATATATATTTAAGTTTCCGTTTCAAAAAACAGCAGCTATGTAAACTATAGTAAACTATTATGTTGAGTGTAAAATGTAATTGTATATGAGCAAATATCGATTACTTGAAATTGTCATTGCCAAATTGCATGCCTTTTAAATATATTATTAAGAAACACAGACAAAAACCAACAAAGGTAACCATTTCGTTCTTTGTAACTATCAATCATCGTAACTGTTTTCATATATATGTATTTTAAAACGCTAAAACACACCTGTTGAGACTGTTTTTCATCCTCTGACTCTGTTTTTGAGTTTTATCTTTTTCGGCTTTTGCAGCAATCTCGAAAACTTGTATTTTGTAACTCCAATTTCTTTGTATTATCTGCTCAGGACTAATCCTTTCTCGTAAAAAACTCATAAAATTCGTTTTCCTTTGTTTAAAAGTTCTTATGAACCATTTTTCCATGTAAAGTCACGAATTTTTATCTTTCTGTAAACTTTGCTTGACAAAAAAAAACAATCGCACTCCTCGCAACCGCGCGAAATTCTCTGCGTAAGAGTCTGGGACTAGCCAAAATGCCCTTATAAATCCGCCATTTTGTGGAGACAAAATTTTTACTGAGAAAAGATAGGAGTACGCATTCTATATCTATTATTTCTATGATTTTACTATACTAGAAATACATGCATGCAGCAACCCCTCGCCACTAAGAGCATGCAACTAAATTTTCGGAATTACATGAAGTACTGCAATTGGTTGTTATCATAGCAACACGGCAATTGTTATTCTTTCTGTATATTTTTTCAAAATGACAAAATATTAAGTTTTTAATCCTTGTTTTATTGACAATTTTTTAAATGGCACAACAGTTGTCATCGGTATGTTATTACGCCTAGTGTAAGCTTAAATTTGGTTTAAAATTTGGTCTTGCATTTACAAAACATAAACTTACTCTGGGATTTAAACAGTGAATAGACTGGATGAGTACGGTTACGCCAGCCTTTATAAAGCATTAAAACACAAGTATAAATACGCATTATCAACAAAACTTGCCTTGTGTTTCACGCCATAGTCAATTGTTGGCGCTTCTCTGTATTTTCCCCGAATTAATCTCTCTTCAATCTTCTTCGGCAGTCTCCTCGAGCCTTTGTCGTCGTCTACGCTCGTTTCGCATTGCTAAACGTTCTGCTTCCTCGTTTTCCTTTCGCTGCTTGCTTGACTCCATATTTGTTGACCTGATAAATGCTTTTAATTTAATTTTTACAACAACAAATTGTTGTTAAAGTTCCCAAAACTTTTTGCAAAAATACAAAATATTATAGTGCAAAAAGCTAACTAAAGTTAAAATAATTTCAAAATTCATCGATTTTCAAAAATTTTACAAAATATTGTTAACGGCGTTCTCTAAACATATCCAAAATTTCAAGCAACAAAATGAATTATAAACGGGGAAATTCAGCAAATTCTACACCGTGTTAGGGTAAAACCATGATTTTAACCAGAGCAAATAATGGTATGCAATTGGTTTACTCTATTGTGTCCTTTTCCATAGCATTGTTCGATTAATGTTATTCTAATGCATGCAAAAACTTTAAAGCAGTTTTTCTCAAATTGCCGAAAACCACCAATCGCCATTATTGCATGCGCAATATCTCAAGAAGTATGTAAGCTATTGACTTCAAACTTTCAGTGTGTGTTCTGTGTTACATTCTCTTGGAGATGAACCAGAATCATAAAAATATTTGCAATAGCATGCATGTTATGATAGTCAGTATCATCTCGATAATATCTAGTTTCAATATTTTGTCCGCAAAAAATTTATTTTTGCCTCAATCACCATAGTTCTGGTTCATCCCCAAAAGCATGTGATATACTATTAAAATAAAGTTATTTTAGATTTTTATCATTCATAGTTGTTGAGATATCATGTTCACAAATATATGGATTTTTCACCATCAGGGAGTTATTAACATGGTAACCATGGCAATGGTAACTTTGAAAAACTTATTTTTATGTTTGTGGTACCATGTCCTAACACCTGACCAAAGATGAACTGCATAGCATTAAAACACACAAAATTTTTTTTAGTATTGGACCCCCTTAAGTATTTGCTGACAGTTGAATAACTTAAATTCGTGACAACAATAAATTTTAAATCTGGCCAATCAGTGTAAGCCATTCATGATAGTCCACCATATTGTTGAGATCAGTGAAGATGATGTCATGACATACCATTTTTACTACCTAACTACCACGAGCAACGACTTTGAACTCCGCTAATACGAAATTAGTAACCCTCGCCCCGGGCTTACGCCCGGAACGGTGCTTCGCGCCGTTGGCTCGGGGATTATGAGTCCGCGGTAAGACAAACGTACGGAAAACGTTAAACACATGTTTGAATTGGATGTAATAGTTCACAGTGTTTTACCGCTTTTAAATGTTAATTCAACCTTTCTCTGGCGTTAATAAGTGATTTATCTGTAATGAATAAAACTTTGTTTGTGATCAACGTGTTAATAAGTTTCCACCAAGATCTAGAGTCACTCATTTTGAGATGACGTACTTTATTAGAATAGAAATTCTTTTTCTTGAGTTGAATTGCGTACATTACTTTGCCTTTATAATGACCCCAAAGATCAATATTACCAAAAGAAAAAGCTTGTTGACGAGCGGTAATCAATTGTTTAATCGATACTGACATCCAAGGTTTATCGTTACTGCGGAGCTTGGCTGTCTGTATTGGGAAAAAGGTATCCATAGCTCGAGTAATACTTGCAGTGAAATCGGAAACCAGTTTTTCAACTGACCTTTCGGATGAAACCGAATTCCAATCATGTAAGCTCAACCATCGGCCAAAAGCTGCTAGCTGAGACTGAGGAAAGAAACGCCGTTGTCGCTTGATTACTTTTCCGCGCGGTCCAAACGAACTATCATCTAAGCACCAATTAATAACACTAGGGTCAGATGTACCCACTGGTGCAAGAATTAAATGCTTTTTGTAAAACTGCTGCAAGTTCGTAATTACTAGATTAAGGATGGCTGAGCCTCTGGTTGGCTCACAAATTATTTGGTTCAGATCATGACCGGTTAATAAATCAGGTGTCTAGGTTATTAAAGTCTCCCACTAGGACAATCCCACAATCAGGGAACTTGTTGCAAGCGTGGTCGAGGGTTTCGATTAAATAATTAATTGTATCTCGTTGATCTGGCGCTAAATTATCCGGGGGGCTCTATAATATGCCCATGACAATGCACAAGATTTTCCTGGGGAGACGATGAGGTCTAAGGGACAACCATAAACATTTATAAAGAGGATTTTCAAGATCAGTCCATCTTTTATAAGGGATTGAATTGGATACAAAAGCGCACCTTCCTCCGCCACGTCCAACAGATCTATCTTGGCGAACCAAATTATAGTTTGGAATAGACAAAATGTCATTTTCTATTCCTTTATGAAGCCAAGTCTCAGAAACAGCAGCAATATCAATGCATAGGTGATCTAGAAGAAGTGTGAACTCATCTATTTTAGGAAACAATCAAGGCCCGTGGAGCGTAATTTGAAGTGGGGAGGCTAAAGTCGAACTCAGAATACGTAGTCCATCCACGGTTTTAAAGAGAGGGCTGTCTCCAGGAAATTTTGAAATTTAGAACTTCTTCAATACCATTTCCAGCGATTTGGGCGTCAGATTCATCTGCAGTTTTAGTATCTTTGCAAGATTTGTTAACACTACGGCGCAGTAGCAGCATAGAAATCTTCATCAGCGATGAAAAGTGAGGGAACTGAAGCCCCCCCCCCCCCAGCCCCAGCCTCTCCGCGGTCCCTGACAATGATCTGATGTTTGTAGATAAAAAATTTGGCAAGTAAGCAGTAGTACTTTCAAAGACAGGGTAATTGTTACTAATTGGGCACTGACTGACATATTGTAAATTTGAAGTGTGTACACAACAGCGTTGGTTTGTAGAATTCATCTGCCTATTACCGGCTATACGTGTATTATTACGCCTAGTTATTCGGACTGGGATGTTGGAGGTTATATTGACTGGAGGCACAACGGTAAATGATTCAGCATAGTCTAATAGTAATGGAGAAAGTATTTCAGTTTGTTTCTCCGTCTCTTTTGGCTGTCCCAATAGGCAGGGGTTCTCGTTGGAATGTTCATAAGCGGTGGTGGGTACGAGTACAGTTGATTGTATGGTTGGGACAGAGGGCGGATGTTGGATGTCGAAAAGGAGCGGGAAAATTTGAGTTGAAAGGAGGAGTTAGGTTACTGTTAGGATATATATTAAAGAAAGGAAACCTTTCAAAGGAATTTTGTTGGAACGTCGAACCGCGTTCGTTAAATGAGGTAAACTTATGCGAGAAGTCGCATCTACTACCTTTAAGACAATGGCCTTTCCTTTTTAAAAAGGGACAAAATACACGCGCCTTATTCCTTAAATTTCTATTTCTAGGTGGTGGCTTTCTATCACGGTTTCCTGAGAGACTAGGTAAGCTACCTGATGACTTCCGGAACAGTGATTTGTGACGTGGCCGGTGGATGGACATCCCTAGGGGTATCCATTTCACATAAATTAGAGGTTTGAAGATTGATTTGTAAGTTGGTATGGGTAGCATTGATATCGGGACTAATTAAAACAGTGGTTCACTTATGGGGAATACTTTCTCCTCCAGGTCAGATAACCGCGATTTTAGATGCAAATTATCTTTGGTTAATTTGCATAATTCTTGGTTATTTTTATCAATAATATAAGATTGTTCCTCAACTTTCGCCAACAAGCCGCAACTTTAAACTCCATAATTACTTTAAACATATCAAATTGATGTTCTAAGGAGGCCGGACCATAGGCAGGTCGCGACTTGAAAGGGGTTGAAGTGTCAATAACCTGTGTAGAGGACATTCATGCGCAACAACATTCTGATATGACAAATCAATAAATTGTTGCAATTCATCAAGAGTTGAACAATCAGTAACTGGCGACAACATCTCGCATTTAGATTCATTACGATCGTAGACTACTTCCATAACACCAGTAACTGGCACACTTTGGGCCACGTGCAGCGATTCATCCGAAGGAACACAATCAGAATGTGAACAACGCTTCGACAGAAATCCGCTATCCGTACACATATTAATAAGTAAAGTTCTCAAAATATCACCAGTTTCACCCTTATAAGTTGCCCGATTCATAGTTCCATGTAATAATTAGATCCTTATTAGTGCTACAAAACGTCTTGTATTTGCCGCCGGTGCCGACCAAATACCAGGTTGACTCACACCGCATTTTATAAATAACCTTAACATCTCGTAGGTATCTGTCCAATTAATTCTATTCCCATCGTAAGCAAAACATTTCTCGTCTTTATATCGATTTATTTCGTGTAAATCCTAATTGAAAGGGTTAATTTGTGTGCAATTTCCAGGGCTCAATGAAATTATGCTGTCCGCCATCTTGTTTTGTTCACCAGTTCGACCTATCGCTCATATACGACGAGAGTGAGTAGAATAACTGTCTTATTATGTAGACAACAACTGCTACCAAAAAAACTTCCCAGTGCAGTTATATTGTGACAAAATATACTTATTAGTCAGTTTAGCAATGCAAACAACTTCAGCTAATACTGACCGCTTATCGTTATTTAAAATTATGTTTTAAACAAATTTTGCAAAAATTTCAAATTCTTAAAAAATATAAATTTTTTGGGCGAAACAAACGCTTGTTGACCTCAAAATTGAGCACAGTTTTTGTTTTTATAGCAATTCAAAAAAATTATAATCTTTTCCAGCTTTCGGGAGACTTACTCAGTATTAATTCTTAAAAAACTGTATTTTATACTTGTTTAGGCGACATTTAAAGTAAGTACTAACCTTCAAAAACTTTATCTAAGTTTTTGTGTTGCACGTATGGCCAAGAAAGGCTGCCAAAATGCTCAAAACAAGATTTTTTGCGATCGAAAATCTTTCAGCCGCCATCTTGTTTTGTCTACTAGTAGGATATTAGCTTATATCCTACTAGTAGCGAGCCAATTAGATTACAGAATACTTAATATCGGTTGGCAGTCTATATAATAACATAGAATATCATAGTATTTCTTGTCTTAAATTTAAACTTAAAACATTCTGAGGTTTAAATTATCACAAGCAATTGAATTTATAAATTAATTGATATTTTGTCTGTTTTCCTAGATAAGAAGCCACTGGGAATTGCCTTTATAGCACCATTTTCTTGTTGTTAGAAAGTGACAATACTTTAGTACGGAGTTTGAGAATATTGACATCACTTGAGCTTTTCATGAATGCTTAGTTTTACTGAAATCATCTCTGCTTTTTGTCTGCTATCAGTGAACACCCAGAATGCTTTGGCAAAAGTATTAATTCCTAATCTTTTGCCTATGACTTTCTCTTTTGAGGCCTTAGAGACAGGTTCTTTTAAGGAAGAGTTAGCGAGGCAGGAGGCTGTTTAAATTTTCAAAACAATATCCAGTAATGGAAATACTTAAATAGGCAATGGTCCACATAGTCTTTCTCAAGCAATACCAGTGTTGATGCCCTTTGGATGAAGAATTTATCACCTCGACCTTCTACATTAACGATGATGTTGTAGAATCACAAGGGCAAGAAATGTGCATTGCTCTAATAGCGCTGGCATCTAGTGGATGTGAGGCGAATGTAGAAGGATTTTACAGCGTTGTGCTATCAACCCGTAAAAAAACAGGAGGTCAATCAAGTCAATTTCTTTGTCATCGTGCCATTGTCGATTGGTGCTTACCACATCCGATGCGCTGCTCACAAACTGTTAACGAAATCGCACTAATTTACACTGAAGGAGATCAGAAGCATCAGCTTAAAAAGCACAGAGCTCATTTTTTTACCGACGCAAGGGAACGGGCAACCTCTACTGTGCCCATTGATAAAGTTGTCGATTGAATCGCTTCCGAAACAACTCGATGCCCGCACGTTCTTAAAGAAATATAATCAAGTTATTAATAAATATAAAGTGTTCAGGTGTTCGAGATCCAAATCATACATTATGTCATGAACTATTCGTCTTGGAACTTTTAGGTTATGTTCTTGTCGAATTTTGTTGGTCATTGCATGCAAGGAAACTAAGCAGCTTACCTGTTCCATCCAATTCCTTTTGCACAGCAGTTCAAAGATCTTCTTCAGTGACTGTTTTATCCGTACTAGTCTATAGCTATATACCAAACTCTCGCATTCGCCTATCTATGTCCGCGAAATCCATGTATTGTCACCAAAATTCCTTGTGACAAAGAAGGAAAAGATATATGTCACTCTTTTTCCTCTGTGTCACTTTTGAATAAGAAATGATTTTATCCCAAAAAATTCAGAAAGACAATAGTGGATGGGAGACTCGAGTTTAAGAAAAAGCATGAGTATGCATTAACAGAAGTTTTTGATATAAATAATAACAACTATGTCCAGCAAGTTATTGAAATGTATTCATTTGGACTTTTCCCAGAACTTTTTTAACAATCACATGTTACAGTAAATAATGGTATATGGGTACATCTAATTGAGACAATCTGTCATGTGCACTCATTCATTCTGTTAGCTTGACTTGACCAGAATTTCCTTCAAGACACTTCCTGAAGTGCCAGCTCTTCTCTTTTGCGAAACGGTGACGCAGAGGATATTTCCCTTTAATGCTATGTGTATAAGATTCTAAAATCACAAATTTACAAAGATTAATATAGCACATTCCGATCATATTTTTACAATAATAAAGATTAATATAGTAATAAAATTCCCTAAAATCAACTAAATCTAATGAAATAAACAAAATTAATACTGAAGGCTGTTCACGGAGCTATAAAACTATAAAATAGTACCTGAAGGGTGGATCTCCTGCGTCCGTGACTCGCTAAGTAAATGTCTTTTCCTCGCTGCGAAAGCTGGTCTCCTTTTTAAACTAAAATACTTGTCTCGACATTTACTAGTGTTAAATTACACTTGCGCTAAACAAGTGACGTCATACCAACAAAACAAAACATGCAATGTTCTTAATGTCAAAAAACGTTAATGTACTTATCCTAAACAAGCAACATTCATCTATCAAAAATGAAAATAAACTACAGTAGATTCTAAAATAAATTATGTGTTCTTACTTTGTTAAATTATACATGTCAATAAAAAATATCCTATTTCAACGCGCAAATTATTTTTAAAATATTAGACACCATGTTAGCGAACGTCAAGATAATCGGGCATCTCCGGCATCTCTCCCGCAGATTTGAAGCTTATATATTTGTCATGCCAGAAACCAAAAATGAAGAAAATCGAACCATGAGAATTCTAGATTTCTGATTTTAAACATTATAAACAAATTTATTTGAGAATGTGATAAGAAAATAAAGCGATCTCATTGATCGAGAGCTAATTGCCTTTCCAATCCCTTCTGCACTTTTAAGCAATTTTTAAGCATGTTTGTGGTTGTGGGCATGCGCAGTGCCTCTATATCTGACGAGCGCATGCGCATTTGCAACCAAAACAATGGCGGTTTGATTATTTTGAAGTGCGAAATGTGCAAACTTAGGAGGCTTGTTTTTCCCAATCGGGCAACTTTTTCGCTTAGGAAGCAGCAGATTCTGGTTAAGTAAATTTTTACGTGCTCATTCATGTAAAATTTATGCAGTTCCACGAGGAGAGGAACCCGTTTTCGTTCTAAGCATCTTTTGGATACTCATCTCACGGAACAACGTGGAACAACGTATTAATCTTTACATGAATCAATACATAAAAATTTACTTGACCCGAATCCGTTTCTCCTAAGAATCCGGGATGTATGTTGCCATGTAATTGTGAAACAATTTCACCTCAGTTAATTAATTGCAATACACCACTTCCTTGCGGGCTATAAGAACAACATTGATGCTGTGAATTTACGTGTCGATTTGGACGTCTTCTGTACTTTGCCTGTTTGAATATTATGAATAACTTGTGTGATAACTATTTTCGTTAGCTAGCTCTTTTTTGTCAACTGAAAAATACATTTTAAGTATCGGACATATCAAGTAATGGGAACCAGTCGGAACTCGAAAGTGGTTCAAATTTCAACAAAATCTCGCACCCAGAGCCTGCATTCCTTTTGGCAAAGACGAGAGGCTCTGGATAACGCCGATGAGATATGTGATAGGACTGATTTATGCTGTTTCGTGCCCATTACCCCAATGCAGCATCGATCGTGGCGGGAATTTCTAATCAGCAATTGTGGGAAATATACATAACAAACTGAATTAGAATTGTTAAAAGATAAGGCTTACGAGAGAAATAAGTTTAAAAAAAGTTGAATTTGATAGTCTGTTCACGCCTCGGAGACGTGTGGTATGTCGTTTGTGTCGATGCTGTAATAATTTCGTACCTACTGCTCATCATCTGTATGATTTGTTCGGAAAGCCAAAAAGAAAGAAAAATAGTCGAACTTATTGTAAATTATGGAGAAATTTCAATCGTCAAAAATGACGGCTGCAGCGAGAACATATGTCAAATATCGTGTTTCAAGGTAAATAAAATACATAAATTGGTGAACGGGTTCAAACATACATGTATAGAAAGCTATGCGCGTCAACTGAGTAACTGTGACCGTAGTAAACGATGTCGTCGCAATAACCTCCTCCCCCTGCAAGAACTCAAGAAATACTGTTTCACATTTCGAAAGATTCTTTCAGTGCCAAGTCTACAACAGCACACCACCTTGAATCAAATAATCCCACTGCTTCTGTATCCGCCGTCAAGAAGAGAGCCTTGCCATCTAGTATAGTCGTGTTAGCAGACAACAAATATGTAAACAATGGTAAAATTAACTTTTTTGTCGTAAAAGTAGTATTTTGTGTTTTATCCTTATCCTGTAAATATGTTAGCCATTAGTGGCGGCTAGGTGTCATGTGGGACGTACATATATATTCTGTTCCTTTCTCCTGTTACATCTTGTCTTCTTGTATTTTGTATCAGTACAAGTATTTTAATTTGACCAGTAACCGATTATTTGTAAATGTTAGCAAATTTAATGTAATATAGCGAAGCACTAATTGTATAGTTGTAGTTGTTATTGTCATTGAACTTTTTTTATACGAATGCGCGAGAAAACGAGATAAAAAAGCAAACAATGTTTACCGATGCATGACAGTCCGTACCAGGCTTACCTAAATACAACTTTAAAGAAGAACAAAAACATTTTTAAATGGTAGAGTAAACAGAACTGGTAGTTTATTTAGTGCGGGGCGATGAGGAAATATACAATTGCGTAATAACATAAAAAACCTGCGAGCAAAAAATGGAATCTAATCTATTTGTTTTGTATTACATCACATACTCTCTACTACATCACGCCATTAGATGACGTCATCTGTGCCTGTGTATTATAAAAACACACAGCTCACAGCAATAAAGATCCAGAATAGCTTGTATATCTATTGTTACTAAGAAAACATTTCCAGAGAATTTTAAGGACTATTAGGGTATGTACTTTCAAAGACTATTAGGGTATGCACATTTAGCTGCATGTCCATAGGATTTTCTATTGCATTGTTAATTATCATTTTTTGTTGGTCGCTCCACTAAAATACAGTACTGTATACCCTACAATGATATTACATTTTCAGCTGGCAGTATACCAGAGTTCACTGTGGTTTATGACACTGCTTAACTCTATGCAGCACATTTATATTTGGGTTGTATACTGGGTTTGTCCAGTGTTCATCCACAATTTACATAATAATTTCGTAAAAATAACAGCTTCAAATTTATTAACTATTCTAGGCATGTTAGTGAAGCATAACTTTGTCCTACGGACAGTTTAACTACCTTTCATTGCTGCAACCAGTGCTGTCATTCTGTCTGATCTTTCGAAATCTTTGGGCGTAAGGCTATCCACATTTTCAAAATTGAAAGCAAAATCTCGACAATGATCTGTATCTTTCTGCATTCCTCCTGGAGGCCATTGAGAATTCAGACTTCCCCCAAAGGAAACCGAAAAAACTTTCCCATTCAGGCGGTCATTCTCCAGGTACTTTTTCTCTCGAACTATTTGTTCTAGCAACGCGATGGCTTCGGACTTCAAGCATAGTAAAATAATGTTATTTACCCCATCCAGCCAAGAGGAGTTTTTCACATCATCTTTTTCATTGGCAATATTTACGGTCATTTCGACTTTTACACTCCCACAAGCGCTATGTGTAAGAGCGTCTCGGAAATGTCGGACGATAAGCTCTTGTTGTTTTGTATCTGACATGTGAACAAGTAGCACCTTTTTGGTATCCTTTAAAATCCTTCCAGCAGCTTGTCTACTTGGCTGTGAAGAAGATTGCGAATTCTGCTGACCTTTTGGTTTTGACGTGTCACTACCCATTTTTGGTACACCTACAGATAGGAATGAAGTGAATACATATACATCGCTTGGGTACTTACGGTGTGAAATAAATAAAAATACTCTGAAATTCAAATGTTTCAAACCCAGGGGTGTGCGTATTTTGAAACACATTAAAAATGGCTTGCGTGCAAAATTTAAAAGCTGAAAAGTAATTTTGAGTTGGTAGGTAGAAAATATGTTAGGTGTTTTATTGCTGTTCAAAATATCAAGAAATTTGATTGAGTTGAAGCCGTTCAAATCGTCGTGCGAACGTATATTTTCTCAATAAGAATCGTTCTTATGAAGAAATGTTCCAATTTTAACTAAATGCCCCTTGGGCGTTGTGTGCAATATGATATGATATGTAGAGATGTTGTACACTTGGTAATAATGTTTGGATAAATTAAAATGCGCTCAATTGAATGCTTCTCAACCGGAAAGGTGAAAAATACTTTAACCGCGGTGAGAATGGAACTCACGACTTTGATGTTGCTAGCGTCACACTCTACCATCTGAGCAACGCTAATATATCATTGTGGAACTAAGTATTGTTCAGTGCTAGATTGATATAAACGAGTTATGTTTACAACATTCAGCACTTAAATATTATAATTCACATGCACTACTCTGACATAGACCGCGTAGCTCGGATATTAGAGCTTGACGCTAGCAAAATTAAGGTCGTGTGTTCGATTCTCACCGCTGTTGCTATATTTTATAAGGGATACGGACATGGATAAAAAGTTATTTAAAGTGCTTATAAGTCCAAAATGGGTTATTGGTGATTCAGATAGAGCTAAAAAAGTTAGTTAGTAATTTATGATTTAGTTTTTTCGTTAAGCGTTTAGTCACGGAGATAACCGGGCTCAAAGAAGACAGCTCGTTGAAAAAGTGCGCGCCTGTGGGAGACTGGATCCCAGGAACATGTTTATGTAGACTTGATATACAATTACATAGTAATTTTAGTCTAGAAGCTCAAAGATCAGCTATTTTTGCGTAAAAAAGTTGGAATTTCTAGCTCAAATTCATTCTTGGTGACACATGCATTCGCAATAGAACGCACCTAGTGACTGCGAAAATCGGTTCCTGGGACCCAGGCCTCTAAGCGTAAAATTTGGATGTGCATTTTATTTCCCAAATGTGGCCAAACTAGCACGTTTGACTGCATTTATCTCCGTAACTAAACGCTTAACAAAAAAACTAAATTATAACTTACTAACTAACTTTTTTAGCTCTATTCGGATCACCAAAAACCCATTTTGGATTTATAAGCACTTTAACTGATAAAAAACAAAGAGTGATTTTTGAAGGGCAATCATCTGAGTGGGCTGACATCAATGCTGGTGTACCACAAGGATCTGTCCTTGGATCTCTTTTGTTCCTTATTTACATAAATGACTTGGCTGTTGAAATTGTTTCCAACCTTTTTATTTATGCTGATGACACTCTGCTTTTCGAAGTTGTTAACGATGTCCATGTGTCCGCTGTTAAATTAAATGAGGACTTGAATAGAATTTCTGACTGGTCAAAGAAATGGCTTGTTACCATGAACCGGACAAAGTGTCGAAGTTTAGTTTTCTCTCGTGACAAGCCAGTTCATCCTCCTTTATATTTGGGTGGTTCACGCATTAAAGAAGTTGATAAACATATTCATCTTGGTTTGATGTTTCAAAGTAATATGTCATGGCGATGTCAAATACAAAATATTTTCGAAAAAGCTTCAAAAAGGCTTAATATGCTCAGGTTTTTAAAGTATAAATTGAATAGATCAACCTTATCGTGTTTGCATAAGTCTTTAGTTAGGCCTTTAATGGAATATGGTGATGTTATCTTGGACAATTGTACCGAGGCTGAAGCAAATCTGCTTGACAATATTCAATATGAGAGTGCTCGTGCTGTGACAGGGGCTATAAAAGGGACTTGTGCCAGAGCGTTGATGAATGAGCTTGGTTGGGAAAGTCTAAAAACCAGGAGAAAAATGCATAAACTACACTATATCTTTGAAATTACTAAACATATATTGCCGGCATATTTGGTTGAATTACTTCCAGATACCGTGAATGTAAGAACTAGTCGTTCGCTGCGCTCTGGGGAAGATTTAACCTTGCTATTATCTCGCACTGAAAAATTTTAAAAATCTTATCTTCCATCGGCAGTTAAACTGTGGAATTCCTTGCAGATTGATGTGAGGAATTCTGCTTCGTTTAATATTTTTAAGGCTAGATTGAATTCAATCTACTGTCCCTTTTCTTATAAATTATGGTTTAATACATCTTTAAGTCGTTGGGCAAACATTTTACACACTCGGCTTAGATTGGGATCACATGCTTTAAATGAACATTTATTCAAGATTAAATGCCGCTCGTCTCCCCTCTGTCACTGTGGCACAGATAACGAAACTGTTGAGCAATTTTTCCTATACTGTCCTCGATTTGCTGCTCAACGTAGCTATGTCTTTAGTTGCTTCTGTTGAGCGGATATGTGGCCGTGATTGGTTGGAGAGCAATGATCAAATGAAGATATTCTATATTTTGAATGGTTTTGATATGAACTTATCGAGTAATTTTAATTTATTTCGTGAAGTTCAAAGTTATATAATTGCTACAAATCGTTTCTCTCCATTACAATTGTAATTTCCGTAAGTCTTGTTATGTTTATTTGTCTTGTATCATATTTATGTTGTTGGCTCTGTCTTTATTACTTGCATTTCTGTGTCGCTTTCATGGTGTGTTCTTTCATTTATGTGTGTTTTTTAATCATGTATTTTTATGCATGATTCCCCATGATAAGACATTTTTGTGCTTTAATTGGGGCAAATGCCGGTACTTAATAAATATGTTTATACAAAAAAAAATAATTTGGCGCTTCATGCACAAATAGTCTTATTCAAGTCAACGTTTCGGGGGTAATGCTCTGCAATGGTTTCAATCATATTTATTTGAAAGAAAACAAATTTGCAGAATCAATAACACAGTATCAAGAGAGACAGAGATACACTGTGGTGTTCCACAAGTTCCAAACCTAGGCCCATTAAAATTTCTGATATATATCAACGACCGACCGCATTGTTTACAGACAACTACGCCTCTATGTCCGCAGATGACACAAATTTATAGAATAATAGTGGAAACTTTATTTTTTGTAATCATTAATATACACAACTAAAATGATAAGCCTCACTTAACAGGTAGTTTACCAGTGTTTACTTGAATTGACTTACATATAACAATATTTTTTCATAGAAAAGAATAACAAACGATTACACTGGTTATATTGACATTAGATTTATATCGTCTCACACTTTGCTCCGTTTACAAACTATATGGTAAGATGATCGTATGCACGTGCTCACAATTTTCTTTTGGATAGATTTGCTTTGTTGGCTATCAATATTTAGATTTTTTAGCATATCTTCAAAACATTCTGACGATCGTCCAAAAACACCTAGTATACTCACAGATAAATTAACAAACTTCATTTTTTTGAAATTTGATTCTTGTTCTTTAACAAAATCGTGGTACTTTTGATGCTTGCGAATAGCATTAACTTGTATAGGTTGGACTCGAATCCGACAGTCAGTTTAAGGATATATAAATATTTTTACACAATTGCTAAAAGACGGTCTTGTCAAAATCTATCACCAGTGAGTCAGTGACAATAGATGGGTTCATAAAGCCTTGTAAGTCAACATATAGTGTCGAATTCTGAACAGCAGTTAGAGTTGACGCGAAGAAGCTTAAAACGGAATCGTGTCGCCATGTGAACCGGCCTTCGTCTAAGTATGTCTTACATCCAGCAACTACGTGAAGAAGCGTTTCGGGTTGTAAGCAATCAGAGGTGGATGATAATCCCAATTTTTTTACGCGTCGGAAGTGTGTTATTGATATGGCAAACGGTGAAGTTAAAATGTTTTTTGGAAGTTTACTCTAATATTAATAGGAATAAATTATATGATGAATGTATTTACAATTGCAGCCAGCCACTTCAGGAAATATTTACCACACCTTGCACTGGTGTGCCACTGTAATGCTAACAGTACTTCAACAAATTAGCACATATTTGGCTTTAGTGACTGACATGATATTCCCCAACGTATGAGTCTTATTACTCTAATTTGCAATTTTATTAGCTTACTCACTAAATAAAAGCAGTTTATATTAATTGTTTGACAACAAAAATTGGTTAACAACAAAAAAAGGTTATTTTTACCCTTATTAAAATTATATTCATGCTACAAATTCATATGATTAGTACTTCACTATTTTGATTCAATGTCACAAGCTGTCACCTTTTAATTGTCAGTAGTAATAATATAGGTACCGATCGAGCCCCTTTTTTAGGGGTGTGCAGGGATGTGCACAGGGGTGTGCAGGGATGTGCAGAGGGGTGTGCACAATGCGTTACGTATTGCCGTCATTATCGTTACGTATTATCGTCACAAGCCGTGACGTACACCCTGTGACGTACGCCATAGCAGCGCTCTGATTGGTTAAAACAGCGTACGTATGCCCCGTGACGTACGCCATAGCCGCGCTCTGATTGGTTAAAAGAGCGTACGTTTACTCAATTGAAGTTTTGGGTCCAGCGCTTTTGAAAAAAAAACATTTTAATCGAATTGATAAATTTTTAGCTCGAGATCATCGAAATAGATGTTTTCCACGTTCGCAATTGTTTGCCACGTCTCAAATAAAGTAGATGAATTAAGTGGCGTTGTTGAATTAAACAAGTCATTATTAGTTATTATTATTATTATTATCATTATTATTATTTTTAAGCCCTACCCATTGGCTTCAATTTGCCGATGATGCTGCGGTGATAACCTCTCAAAGCGCGGAAAATCAACATCTTTTAAACCACTTTTCAATCTGGTGCCAATGGTCCGAGATGATCATCAGAGTGGACAAGTGCAGTACATTTGGAATTAGAAAAACTCTAACAAAATCCGTTCAGTATTTACCAAAACTACTAATTAGCAATAAATTGATACCTACCACTGAAATTGGAGAGTCATTTCGATACTTAGGCAAATACTTTGATTTTGATATGTCGGAAAAAAAGCATAAAGAAGAACTTACAACTCTCCTTGAAGATATCATGTCAGACATTGACCTTAAACCTCTCCACCCAAAAAACAAACTTCTACTTTATAGTCGTTATCTACTCCCAAAACTTTCTTGGCACTTGACTGTAGCGACCTTATCAAAAACCTGGGTCACAGAAAACATAGATTCAGTAGTGAATAAATACGTACGGAAATGGCTTGAAATACCAGTGTCAGGAACTTTAAGTAACGTATACCTTACCACCAGCAAGTTTGGTCTCAACATCCACCCCCCATCTGTAAAATTTGCACAGTGTCAAACAGTTGCTCGGAACGCCTTGAAAACGAATCGATATCGCCCCCAAATGAATCGATAAAGATTCTCTGGAAAGCAACGTCTGATAACAAAAATATCCAATACGACGTCTACACAACGACAAAGGAAGTCCTTAAAAGCTTTAACTCACAACAAGAGAATAAACTTCAAAATCACCTCGTGGTCCAGGGCTCTTTCTTCTCAAACGCTATTAAATTTTCATTGAAGAAACTAAACAGTTTATGGTCCAAATCTCAATCAAACCTTTCAAAGAACATCTATAACTTTACCATCCGTTACATTAATAACTCCCTTCCCACCCCTTATGAAAAAAACACATGGAAATCACATGTGGTTCACATGTGTTTCTCATGTGGTCACATGTGATCCACGTGTGACCACATGTAAGTCACATGTAATACGCATGTAGATTTATTTTTTTTATTTTAAACCACATCTGTTTCACATGTGGTTCACATGTAACCACATGTAATTAACATGTGGTCACATGTGATTCACATGTAGATTTCGGATGTTTATTTTAAACCACATGTGTTTCGCATGTAGATTTATGTTGTTTATTCAAAGCCACATGTATTTCTCATGTGGTTGACATGTCCCCAGATGTTACTCATATTTGACCACATGTGATTAACATGTGGTCAAATATAAACACGTAAGGATATAATTATATCCATAGTTATACAAGTCATATGATGCACATACATAAACGTATATTGAATGATTGGATCTGTAGTCAGCGGGCCATAATATTCATTTGTCTTTTATGATGTCTACTATTTGCTTTTTAGTAGAATCATACTAGCATACTAATGCAAATGTTGTAATGTATTGGCTACTCTACTTGCTATCTATTGCTCGATAGATAGCGAGTAGCAAAACAATAATTTTTCTGGTTTATTTTTTCCATTTAAAGAAAACTTATAATTGGTTTTTTAGAAAAATGTTTAAAAATTAATTATTTATCTCAGATTCTACTAAAACAATTAGATTACTCTCTCTTAATTTTTATGCGTTGGCAGTTGATCCAGGCTTCGCCCTCATCAACTATCACTGCATAAAAAATCTTGAGCTCTTATTCTAATTGTTGAATAATAATATTGTTTGGATAAGAATTTATATTAATTCTTAAAATAAGTACGTATAAATTACTGATTTATACAAGATGTAATTTTATTTATTCTACTGTAGAGTTTTTACACTATTTTTCAACATTTAAACAGTCACTTATAAAGATCAGTGGCAGTACTTCGCGCGCAAGGCTTACCGGGAAGCGTCATCGCATGTGGAAGCCATATTTGATATTTTCTCATTCTTTCAAACATGATGTCTAGTTATAATTTAAACCATGTGATTTCAACGAAGAAGACAAATGGAATGACTCCTTTTACACCAGGAAAGACAGCGTAATACTCAGGTGAGCATGTTGTTATACTTTTTAAATGGATAAAGCTATTTTGAAGGGGTGATATATTGTGCTCTGTGTTTCATCCTCATTCCTTACAAATAAATAATAGCAGTCGGCACGTCGCTGCACGTGTAGCGTGTTTCACTTTATAACAAATAAAACGTTGATATTCATACATTTTCTTCATACAAATGCTTATTTTGAATTATTGCGGACGGAATTAAAAAAACTGTATTCCCTGGATAGCCAAATCAGGCAAATGAAATTTGAATTTCGCGCTACGATACTGCAATTAAAACGTTAATATTCACACATTACCCTCCCACAAAGGCTTACTTTGAAACATTCGGTAGATAGTCAGATGTGACAAATTATATGCAGTAAGATGCTGAATGACAATCAGACATTCTGTATCAGTTCTATTTTAAAATCAAGCTTGTTTCTTGACTTACTTAAGTTACTAATATTTATTTAGATATATGAATGGTAGTCTTTATTGTAACATGAGTAACACTGTGCATTGATGAAACATTTTGTTAGCTATTGGACTGTAGGAACTAGTTGAGTGCCAGTAAACTTTGCCAGACGGCCTTAGCATTTAATATCCTACACAAGTTCCTCCTGTGGATCAGCTTTTAAATAACCCTTCAGAAGAAAAGACCACAGTGCCGAAACAAAATACCCCAGAGGTTTATTCATCTTACCTCTCAGACATGATCAAATGAAACTGACAATCATAACCCCCTAGAAAATGCTTCTGAGCAACTACTCAGAATATTTTCACTTTATTATACCTTGATTATATCATGTGTTAGCAGATTATTCATAGTTAAGTCATTTAGACACTAGGCTCTCCTTGTGATGAGTACAATTGCCAGGGATAATTAACACACATTAAAGTCTTCTGAAACCAGAGTAAAGAAAATCACTGTTTACCAGATAAGATTCAAATTTACACACTGTTAGTATAGTTTAATTAATCAATTACTGTCTTAATGACCACCGACCACATTTTGTACCAGTGACCAGCCTACTTAAATTTGGGTCACATGTCCAGCAAAGGTATGAAGGAGTCTATGAAGCAGCTTGCTTAAAAATAAATTGTCAAAGCTCTGTTGCACTTTTGGTGCAAATTATTACTATTCTTCCCATGAATCGTGGAATGACCCATAGCCAAGAGCTGTTTTGAGTTTGGATTCAGATAAAAATATTTCAGATTGATGTCTGAGACACAACTAAAAGCAATATGGAGTTAAAGAATTAGGATTTAAGTTTAACAGCAGCCTTATTGCTTTATGTTCTGAAAATTTTATGCAAATCAAAGTGATGCCAGATTATATATTATGCAAAAACCCATTATTCTAGACATGCTTACAAAAGTATTCAATTTTTGTTTTGCCTAAAATATAAGTAAATTTATTGAAATAAAGGTATATAAGTAAAATATCTAGCATTGAAAATTAAATTAATAAAATATACTCTATACTCTTGAGATATTTTGTTTCTGACAATACACACTTCCCGAATTTGCTTGAGTGCACACGAAACAATAGCTTGAAATCGAGGCGGGTATGAAGCCTATTGAAAAGAAGTGCTTTTTATGCCCACAGAATAAATTCGGGAAGTGTCTATTGTGAATTTATTATATATAACTTTGGATATGGCATAAATTAACAATGATGTCTCGTCATTCTAGATTTTGTTACTGAAAGACTTGCTGATATTGATAGAAGATAGCTGAAAGAGTCATGCCAAGAGGGAATTGAGAACAGTAGCTCCTGTTTAATGCATCCGAACAGTGTATAATATAGGACAGTAAATGTTTTTTGCGTGCTTGTAAGGTGAACATCAGTATCAGTTTAGTTTTCTCCAGTTGCAAACACTGCATTAATTTATGATTGCAAAGCCTTCAGTCTGTCCCTTTTATAAATAAGTTACACCTCTCTTGTACAGATTATCATACTTTATGAATATAAGGGATGTGTGAATTCAAATAAGTCAACTTATTAGCACTGATGGAGATTTAACTTTGTGCACTGAATGCTTTGCAACAATGAAAAAATGTTGTTTCCACAATAGTAAACTCATAGTTTATTTTAAATTTTATGTCAGAATTGTTTTATAGTAGTTATTATAACAGGCCTACTGTATTACAATTGATTCTATGATGATGAATTTGAATATATTTGAGAATATTATTGTACTGGTATGTGTTTTAGATTTGTTTAGCATTGAACTCACAATTGCAGGTAGTTGCTTCAACCAAATGCACATGTATTAGTCACATCTGGTTCGCATGTCAACCACATGTGGTTCACATGTTAACCACATGTGGGTAACAGTTACATGTGATTCACATGTTAACCACATGTGGTTAATTCACATGTTAACCACATGTAGTTGTTAAAAATCACCCATTGTGAAGTCACATGTGTTCCACATGTAGATCACATGTGAATCACATGTGTTTTTACCACATGTGGATCACATGTGAAATGTTGTTCCAATTTCACACGTGATTCCCATGTGGGTTTTTTCATGTGGTTTTTTCGTAAGGGACCCGTAGAAACCTTACTAAATGGGGAATAATGTCAAACTCTGATTGTTCCTTCTGTTTAAAGCCTGAAACCCTTCTACATGTAGTTGCCGGATGTCAATCGTATCTACCGCGGTTTACATGGAGACATGATTCCGTTTTGAATTTTATTGCAAAAACGCTACAACCTGTCAGCAACTCTAACCTATTTGTTGACCTTCCTGGATATAAAAGCCCTTCAATTATATGTAGTGACACGTTCCGTCCAGACCTTCTACTGTCCATCTCAAGTGATAATCTATATATTCTCGAACTCTTTGTTGGTTATGAATCTAACCTCCAAGCAAATGTTATCCGGAAAAGAGAAAGATACAAAGATCTCATTATTGAACAAAAGAAACATTATACATTCGTTAAATTTGTAAATTTATCGATAAGTTCTTTAGAAGTTTTCTCAAAAGAATGCGATGCTTTTTTGGATATGTTAAACGATCTACGTTTTGATGACAGACACAGGAAATACTGCATTGGGAAAATTATGTCCATCGCCATCAGATCAACATATTATATATTCTGTTGTAGAAATAAGGACTGGTCAACTCCAGAATTACTAGCGATTTAGAGATACATTTTCAAACTATAACTTTTTATCAGGTTCAAGTAGACAATTATAAATTACCTTAGTTGTGAGATTTATAATTGTAGATATATCTTTATATAATAATACGTGTCCATTCTGCATTTTCATTGGTCGCGAGCTGTGTGTTATTAAAGTACACACGCACGGATGACGTCAACTGATGGCGTGATCTAATTTACCTAATTTATTTCGCGGGTCTTCTCATGATTTTTGTCAACTTTATTATAATATAAAACAAATAGATTTCATTTTTTTGTGCTTCTGTACTGTAATAGATCACAGATGACGTCATAGCGTGTGAAGAAGTACTTTTTTGTTCTTCACACGCTATGGCGTCATCTGTGATCTATTACAGTACAGACGCACGCAAAAATGAAATCTATTTGTTAAATATAACATATTTTAATAAAGTTTCCATTATTATTATTATTATTATTATTATTATTATTATTATTATTATTACTATTATTATTATAATCTTACAAGATGGGGTTTATCATTCAGTCCAGAATGTTCCTTCTGTGCCCTGAAACTTTATTACATGTAGTGGCTGGATGCCAATCGTACCTTCAACGCTTTACGTGGGGACACGATTCGATTTTAGATTTCATAGCTGAAACATTACAGACTACGTACGCAGCTCAAATTTATGCTGATCTGCCTGGCTCTAGAACCCCTTCAATCATCACTGGTGACACATATCGACCTGACTTACTTTTACTTACCCCAGATGATAAACTCTATATTGTCGAACTCACCGTTGGCTTTGAAACTAACTTGCATAACAACGTTGAACGAAAGAAAGCTTAATACGAGGATTTAATTAAGAAAATGAAGGATAATTTTGTGTCTGTTAAATTTGTGAACTTATCAATTAGTTGTCTGGGTGTATTTGACAAAGAATGCCGTACCTTTTTAGAAATGTTAGACACGTCAGGACTAGATAAAAACTATCAACGATACTGTATAAAGAAGATAATGTCCTATGCCATCAGAGAAACTTACTATATTTTCTGCTGTAGAAATAAAGAATGGGCTGAACCCAAACTCTTAAAGTATTTGTATTAAAAACGTTGCAGGTATAGGCATTTAAATCATTATTTATGTGATTCATGTAGCCAGTTGTAAATTACCTTAATAAGAGTGAGATGTACAATTGTATATATAAGTAAAATGTATATTTCAATAAAGTTTTCATTATTATTATTATTATTATTATTATTATTATTATTATTATTATTATTATTATTGTTATTGTTATTGTTATTGTTATTGTTATTGTTATTATTATTATTATTATTATTATTATTATTATTATTATCATTATCATTATCATTATCATTATCATTATCATTATTATTATTATTATTATTATTATTATTATAATTATTATTATTATTATTATTATTATTATTATTATTATTATTATTATTAATAATACGCTATATTAATAACTCTCTTCCGACATACGCTATATTAATAACTCTCTTCCGACAGGTAAAAACCTTAACCGATGGGGTATATCTTCAAGTCCAGGATGCACCTTTTGTCTCAGCCCAGAATCATTACTACACGTGGTCGCTGGATGTTAGTTTTATCTCGATCGATTTACATGGAGACACAATTCTATCCTGAACTTTGTTGCTAATACTTTGCAAACTGTGAACGGTGCTACACTCTATGTTGATATACCTGGATTCAAAAGTCCATCAATAATTACTGGTGACACGTATCGTCCGGATTTGTTGTTATCATGCTCCAATGGCTCTCTATATGTGGTCGAGCTCACTGTTGGTTACGAAACAAATCTTGAGAATAACGTGAAGCGGAAAAAAGCTAAATATAGAGAACTAGTAAAGCAGCTAAATCAAGATTTTAATGAAGTAAAATTTGTAAATCTTTCGATGAGCTCCCTAGGTATTTTTGCACAAGAGTGTTCTTCATTCCTAGAAATGTTAGCTAATGTTGGTCTTGACACAAAGCACCAAACGTACTGTATTAGAAGAATGATGAATATTGCCATTAGAAGTACTTATTATATTTTCTGCCGCCGAAACAAGGAATGGGAAAGCCCAGACTTGTTAACTATTTAAAATACCTGATTGTCGTGTATATATATTTGCATGTATTTTGTTGAGGTTTTTTTTTGGGGGGGGGGGGTTATCAATTCATTCGATTCAAATAGCCAATTGTAAGTTACCTTATTTAGTGAGATTTACAATTGTATATAATATATAAGAAAATAGTAAATAAAGTTTCCATTATTATTATTATTATTATACCGTTGAACATCGGGAACCGTTGAACATACGGAACTTCTGACATATTTGATAAATCATGCAAGATTAAATCAAAGACAACTTATAGTTACGATGATTGATTTAAAGAATGCGTTTGGTGAGATAAATCATCAGTTGTTGAAATCAGTTCTAGAATACCATCATCTTCCGGACGAAATTATAAAACTGATTCTAGAATTTTACCATAAATATACCATCTCAGTTGGGACGAAAGAATTTGTTACTGATCTTATTGAAGTTGGCAAAGGGGTGTTGCAAGGCGATTGCCTCTCTCCCCTGCTATTTAACATGTGTGTTAATACCCTGATAAAGTGCATAGAAAATGATCGGCTACGCTGTTTTGGATACTGCTATTTAACTCCATGAAACCGAGACATTGGTTTCAATTTGCCGATGACACTGCTATTGTGACCGCAACAGTAGAGGATAATCAATTACTGTTGAATGTTTTTGCAAGATGGTGCAGTTGGGCTGGATTATCAATTATTGTGAAAAAGTGTTCGACGTTTGGTATTAAGAAAAGCGGATCTAAATCGGCTCAGTTTAAACCCTATCTGAAAGTCAGTAACAAAATGATTCCACCTGTTGAAATGAGCGAATCTTTCACATATTTGGAAAGTGAATTAGTAAAGCTTCTGGAGAAAATACACCAACTTCCCCTTCACCTCAAGAACAAAATTATTATTGTAATGCGATATGTTTACAGCAAGTTAAGATGGAGACTATCAATATATGATCTTTCACAAACGTGGGTTGTTCGAAACTTGGATGACAAAGTAATACGATATACTAAGGATTGGTTACACTTCCATCAAGGAGCAAACCTAGGACACATCAAATTATCGATAAGCAAGTTTGGCTTCGGCTTTCAACTCTCATCGGATGTCTTCAAATTCTGTAAACTGAGCATGAGGGTAATTTTAAAAAAGTCAAAGAACAAAGAAATTAGAGCCCTATTTAAAACCACGAGCACTTCAAATATAGCGATTGATTCTGTAATTGTAAACAATGAAGATAATCCTAATCTTGCTCTGAAACATCAAATTGAAAATAATGTGCTTGAACATCTAGCAGGGTTCACAGAGCAGAACGCTATTATGCAACATATGAAGATGGAAGCTACTTCCAAACAAATTTCAACATGGAAACAAGTTTGTGATCGCTTACCTACTAATATCTTTGTCTTTATTAGACGAGCACTTATATTCAGCCTACCTAATAACTCAAATTTACATCGATGGGGCAAAATAGATTCCGCTGCATGTGATCTGTGCTCCTTACGGCAAACACAATGTCACATGTTAGCAAATTGCCCAGTGGCAGCTGAAGAAGGTCGATAAACATGGAGACATGATTCAGTACTTAATGCTATATTAATGTACTTGAGTCAGTTAACATCCTATGGGTATACGCTTTATGGTGATTTACCAGGTTATTTTTATCCTAACGTACTTTTCCGATCATTGCGCCCAGATATTGTACTCACAAAGGACGATGATATCTATATAATAGAACTGACTTGTTGTTTTGAAACCAACACGAAGAAAAGTAGAAGATATAAGTTGGAAAAATATAAAGATATTGAGAACGACTGTAACCGCCAGTTCAAAAATTTTCAAAAGATATTCGTTGAAATAACAACTCTTGGACTATAATAACGCATAACATCAAGGAGATATACCGACTTTTCCAAGGAACTAACATAAATGTTTCAAGAATGATAAACAAATGTATGGAAGTGGCAGCACGTGCATCATTCTACATTTATGTCCGTCGAAACAAAGCGTGGACACATCCAAACACATTAACATTTTATTAGATAGTGTGCCTGTTAGACTCTGTGGACTGCCAGGCGTTTCGTCTGAGATAAACGCAGTGTTTACTATAGTCTATTGATATTGTAATTTACTTAATTTTTCTGTAATAAAGTTTTCATTATTATTATTATTATTATTATTATTATTATTATTATTATTATTATTATTATTATTATTATTATTATTATTATTATTATTATTATTATTATTATTACTATTATTATTATTATTATTATTATTATTATTATTATTATTATTATTTTTATCAAAACTCTCCTGGCACTTAACAATTGCAGATCTTTCCAAAACCTGGATTTCAGGAAACCTTGACCCAATCGTTAATCAGCACATCCGTAAATGGTTAGAGATACCAATATCGGGGACATTAAGCAACGTGTATTTAACTCGTACTAAATTTGGCCTTAATATCATTCCACCATCAGCTAAATTTGCTCAGTGTCAGTCAACTATTCGAAATGCTCTGAAGTCATCCATAAATCAATCAATAACACATCTCTGGAAATCTACCACAACCACACCAACATGCAACATGATCAATATAACTCAACAAAGGAAGCTCTTAAGTCATTTCGTCAAGACCACGAAGACAAACTTAACACCAAATTGTTGTATCAAGGATCATTCTTCTCAAGTATTTCCAAATTTTCGTTATCTCAAGCCAATAAGATCTGGTCAACTTGCCAATCTAAACTACCGAGGAACATTTTCAACTTCACAATTCGATATATTAATAATTCTTTACCAACCCGAAAAAACCTGGCTAAATGATTTCAACATCATCAGAATGCTCCTTCTGCCTTCATCCTGAAACTTTGCTACATGTCGTTGCTGGCTGTAGTTCGTACCTGAATCGATTTACTTGGAGACACGACTCAATTCTGAACTTTATAGCCAATAACATACCATTACAAAACTTTCAAAACATATTTGCTGATCTTCCTGGATTTTCTAACCCATTAATAATAACCGGTGACAAACATCGTCCAGATTTGCTCCTAACGACTAAGGACAACTGCCTGTATATACTTGAGCTAACAGTGGGATACGAGACTAACCTTAGAAATAACATTGAACGTAAACAATCTAAATACGCAGCACTAATTCAAGATCAAATGAATCATTTCAAAACAGTTAAATATGTTAATTTATCTGTTAGTGCGCTTGGTGTTTTTGACCAGGAATCGTCTCCTTTCATTGAAATGCTTAAAAAACTGAATGTAGATAGCAACCATCAAAAGTATGTAATAAGGAAGATTATAAACATCGCTATAAGATCAACGTACTACATCTTTTGTTGTCGAGACAAAGAATGGTCGAATCCGGATTTGATGACAATTTAAATTAATTTTTATATACTTATATATAGCCATTATATTGTAGTAATCCAAGTAGGCGATTGTAAATTACCTTTTTAAGCGAGATTTGCAATTGTTTGTACATAAGAAAAATTATTCAATAAAGTTTCCATTATTATTATTATTATTATTATTATTATTATTATTATTATTATTATTATTATTATTATTATTAAATTTTATTTATACACGGCATTCTCATCAGGATTTAATTTTAACATGATAACTGAATCTTGGCTTCTGACAACCATCCCAGACTCTGCTGTTAATATAGGAAGCAACTTAGCAATTTATCGTCGTGACAGACCTACTTCTGGCGGGGGATAGCAACTCGTCTAAATAATTTAGAGGAACCTGATAAAGAAGTTATTTGGTTGCAACTGAAACCTGCTAGAACTCAATGGCATTTCAGTTGTATCTTTCTTGTTGGTGTATACAATTCACCTGGACAGACAGCAGAAGCCGAGAAAGTGATGCTTGATTATCTCTTGCATAGTCTTGGACTTATTCTTGCGTGATCATTCTTCTTCCGGAATGGTTATAGCAGGAGATTTTAATAAAATAAATTTAAGCTCTCTGCGTAGACAATTCAGCCTGTGCAAAGCCATTAAAGCTTCAACGAGAGGAAGGAACGCATTAGTTCAGATCCTAACCAATATGTATGACTCGTATGAACAAGTTCAACATCTCCACCCATTGGTCGATCATGCAGATCATCAAACTTTATTGTTTAAGCCGAAAATTAAGACGAAACCATTAGGACCATTCCCCAATTACACAAACTTTTAAATTTGAAAACAATTTTAGCACAGCAGAAAAGAGCCTCCTAAATTTAGTGAAATTGCGAAGTTTGGTTGTAAAGTATTTCAAAAAGTCGAAAATACAGTAATTTAAAGTTTGCGAATTTTGTATACTTTTGTATTACGCGGGAAAAAGCGTTACCACATTTCCACACAGTGATACAAATGCATAAAAAATGCACAAACTTTACAGGACTATATTTTCCACATTTTTCACCACTCTGCAACCAAACTTGACAATTATGAAATTTAGGATGCTCTTTCCGACTGCACTAATTGATTTTTCAAATTCAAAAGTTTGTCTAATAGGGGAATGGTCCATTAGTACGACGCATCAGACAAATGAAGCCAGAAAACATTCGATCTCTGGGTTTAAGCACGGGCTATAGGACAGGCGCATTGCGATACTGTTTACGTACGTAAATAAGAAAATTATTAAAATGTTATAAGCCGTATTGTACTTACTCATGAATTATTTAGACGTTCAAATAATTGGAGTGGTCAAAACGTCGTTATTTCGTTCGGAAATAGTGAAATACAAATCCTTATTCTGTTACACATCGTCGCCATATTGAACAATCACCAATTTCCATCCCCCCTGGCAAAATAATAAGACGGCGAAGAAAAATAAGAGAAAAATAAGAGGGTAGGAACAATGTGGGCGTGTTCTGGACGTGTTATGCTTTTGAGCGAATCAACGTTCGCAATACCGTGTCACATGACCGATTTAAATCGTTATAAGCGGGAAGCATCATCACTGTTCATTGAAATATATCGCTCAGTGTTGCTAGGTCACGGAATATTAAATATGGGACACGTTTGTGTCATATATGGAAGTATGGGACACGTTTGTGCCATATATGGAAGTGTCACTGCATCCAGCCTTTGACGAAACACGCCCACATTGTTCCTACCCTCTTATTTTTCCCTTATTTTTCTTCGCCGTCTTATTATTTTGCCAGGGGGGATAGAAATTAGTGATTGATTCAATATGGCGACGATGTGAAACAGAACAAGGATTTGTATTTCACTCTTCCCGAACGAAATAAGGCCGTTTAGAACACTCCCATCATTTGAACGTCTAAATAATTCATGAGTAAGTACAATACGGTTTATAACATTTTAATAATTTTCTTATTTACGTACGTAAACAGTATGGCAATGCGCCTGTCCTATAGCCCGTGATTTAAGACTTAATTTCGAAAGTTGGGATGCAGTTTTAAGGCATCTGAATTCGAGGAATATATTTGCTACAACCTTAAAAAACCTGCTTAATCAATGTCTACCTGAATGCTCGATAAAGGTTCACCCATTGGATAAACCCTGGCTAACACCTCAGATTAGGCGAGAAATTAAAGCTAGACAGCAAGCGTATGAAAGAGGAGATCCGATTAGTTGAACATAAAGAGAGGTGTGAAAAAGTTTCAGGCTTAGTATCTAAGGCCAAACTCAGGTATTATAAATCGAAAGTAGAGAATACGAAGCACTATGATCAATCTAAATGGTAGAAGGCTGTATAACGAGCAGTAGCCGAAGAGCTTGGTGGAACTACCCATTGCCCGGAACCGTAACGGATATTACAGAAAGATTATAGAAGTGCCATTAAAAAACCATGGAAAAACAACTCCTACTTTGCTTATAAACTCAAGCGGCTAGAGGCTTGTCCTGCTAGTGTGCCTCAAGGCTCGGCAATTTTCCCTAATTTTTTTAACGTTCATGCTAACAATCTCGAGGACTCAGTGCCGGGCCATTTGAAGATTAGCTCTTGCAAATATGCGGCCGACTGCACACAGTATGAAATTATTTAACGACATGGCTATAGTTATCTTTAAGAATCTGTAGACGCTGTGAATGACTGGGCCGTGTCAAATAAAATGCAAACTCAATCCCAAGTAGACTAAACATATGTGGATATGTTTTAGGAATGATATCGAGCCTACACCTTTGCTTACGCTTGGCAATGATATCATTGCTTTTTTTAAATTGCTCAGAGTATGGCACCAAATTAATCTAAAACGGCTTCGCTACGTCGTGGAAATTTCAAAAAGAGCGAATAAAAACAATATTATTATATTTGGACATTATTGGTCCAAACTCCTACTACTCCCAACGAGACTTCCTGCCTTCTTTGGAAGAAAGAAGGAAAACAATAACGGCTCAGGAATTTTGCAAATTAATTATGACGTTAATCATCCATGTCATACACTGATAGTAAAGCCAACTGGACATCAGTACAATTTAAGAAATACTTTTATATCCGTCCATTTGCAATTTCTGGTACACAGAGACATGAACAATCTTTCATACATAGGGCCGCTTGTCCGATCAATAGTTAGAGTCTAAAAGTCTTATTGATTATAATTTTACAAATTACAATTGATGTAATTTATACATAACTTAACACTTAACTGTAATTAGATTTGTGATTACTTGTATTTCTGTTATTGCTTGTCTTACTGTAATTCGATTGATAAAATGAAACTTGTAAGCCTATTGTAAGATATTATCATAGATATACTGATACTAAATATGACATATCTTCTAAAATAGAGCAAAAATTCTAAGTTTTATTTAGTAAAATTTCTAATGATGAAGAACATCTTCTTTGTGAACTTGCTCCGGAAGAGAGGGAGAAAAATTACGAAGACGTGAACATAATTTTATTCTTCCGAAAGTCAAGACTAAGAGATTTAAGTGAAGTTATGTAAATGGTTGCTTTTTTAATTATTTTACTTAATAAAATAAAACATCATAAATCCAATTATGTAAAGTCACAGGTATGATGTGTCTCAGTAAATTTTATAATATAGACTTAATTGAAGAAAATAAATAAATAGCCATGAAATTTTATTTAGTAAAGTAACAAAACAAAATGGCGATGTAACGTCGTCATCTAATGTCGTCATCTAATGTCAGTGATTTAAATTGGTACATTTTATCTTTCATGTCATGAAAATATTCTTACGATGCACACGTAAACATTCATCATTTGTATACTATACTATAGCGTAGTGTCTTAAACATATAATAAATTGTTAGCAAGTTGGAATTGTCCATTTCGTTTGATATTTGCTGGAATCCTGCCCGCCACTAAGATCTCTAAATTTTCCCGTACCGCCTAGCAGGGATATAGTTGTTTAATATTTATTAGTGATAGCGCTGTTCTGTTGACAGTGGGCTCACGCTGGCATTTACTTGACTTTATTTTGACTTAAGATTTTGAAATGTTGTTTGATATTTACAGACGTGTTTAGATGTGCTCTGAACTGCGAAAAAATGTGTCCTATTACTAATTTACTAGAAGATGAAGGAAGAGCAATTAAGTCAGTGTCTTCTGTATTTTGCTGAAAACCAGCTAATGCCTTTGATATAGGTGAGTTATAGTTAAAGTGTAAAATAAAATGTCTGTTTACGTCAAATTGCTAAGCTAATATATTTAATTGAAACTGATCAATTAATAGCAAGTTATCTGCCTAAAAATGTATTATTTACAGTTACTTTATAAATGCTTGTATATTCCCTTTCTTGCTGCACATCCCTGAGAATCCCCCACAGGGAACTTCGTCAACTGCTGTTATCCGGGGGGAAAGTGAAGTTTGGCTATTAACCGACAAAGATGCGATTGACTTGAGCAGTTCATAATGAAAGAATATTTTGAACATGGGATATGATATGATATTTAAGGGTCAGAGACTGTTGTTTATGAATGCTCCACTTTGTTTGTCTTTTTGTATTTTTTTGTATTGCATCATGGTACAATTTGGTTGAATTTGTCTTCATTTCATCCATATTTAGAAAATTTGTAGCAAATTTAAATGAATGATGCAATGTTGCATATATGCATATATATATATATATATATATATATATATATATATATATATATATATATATATATATATATATATATATATATATATATATATAAATATATATATATATATATATATATATATATATATATATATTTATATATATATATATATATATATATATATATATACTACACAGTATTACAGTTGGGTACAATTAATTCAGTATGGTTATTAGTTTAACATTAACTGTTGCTAAGCAACAGTGAAATCATAGAAGTTAGTTTGATAGATCCATCTGCTCCAGCATAGCACATTTCATATTGTAATTTTATTTTGTCACATTGTATACACATAACATGTATGTTGCTCTAGGTACATTGACCTTGAGCTGGGTGACTTGCTATCAGTTTGAATTCACTAGATCTTGTTGTTTGGATCATGGCAGTACTCTTGCCATGACAAGTAAAAATGTCAGACAGACTAACGTAATATTAATAAAGTTGGGTCTGGCACATTATTGCACATTGTTTGTCACTTGCATGAAAGGTCATCAGTAGGGATGGGCAGTTTTTCATTGATAATCTCAGTAATTGTTAATGTTATGTTAGGTAATGTTTTTCTTGTACTTTTTCTATTACCACTGCATAATTTTAATTTTTCATTTGGTGGATGTAGACATATTGTGATAACTGTTTTATTACTGTTGCAATACCTGCTTTCCAAGCAGGTTCTTTCTACTTGGGCTTAATTAATGAAACAACAGTTGTGGGAATTGTTCATTCATGTGACTGCATTTTGTATTCCACCCAATAAACATAATATTCATGTTTTGACTTTTTGTTAGGATATCACTGCCAACTGTATCATGCTGTCAGTATCAACTTGGAAATTAGAAAGAAATTGTTCACATCAGAAAATATGAATACGCCAAATAGTTTCAAGTGTACACCCATATCAGGAAAGGTGGTCGCACTTGCGATTGCGTACCTATTTTTAAGCGGTTCTGCATACATAATTAATTACCTAATTCCTTAGAAAAGGCAAGCAAATCGTTGTGTATTTTGATTGCCTTACGCATATTTCAATCGACCCAAACGCCTTCTGAATTACGTTATTTAAAGGTTATGTAAATATTACTTTTACACACAACACATTAGACCATAGGAAGGAATCCTATGGTTTATCAGCACGGAGATAAGTATACTTTTACTTTAGTCAAATGACTCATATCAGGAGGTCGTTTACTAAACATGAACAAAAATTTAATGTCACTTACTGTAAGTAGATCGCGACTTAGTCCAGTAACTGTAAGATTTGTTCGTCTGTCAACAGTAGTTGAAACGTAAAGTGTATGGAAGCAGGTTTTTAGGACGTCATTCGATGGACTCTAACTCACTCATAGCCTAGTATGATTCTAATCAACTGCCACGTAGGTACAACATTTGAATATTCATAATAAATTGCATTTCAGTTCGGTCAGCGGTTATTACTATCAATTTTGATTGAAAGTGGAATTTACCTACGAAACGGAGGTGGAATTTACCACATGAAAGTGGAATTTACGTACAATACGTAAATTACCTAGCTAGCAAAGCATTTGATTAGAAAATTGCTGAAGTTTACATTCCGATGCAATAAAATGTGTTCGCCCTGGTATGGACACTTATAGGTCAATTTCAACATTGCCTATCAGTAGCAAATTACTTGAAAAGATACTTTATGAGCAAGAACATGAATATTTGTCTACCAATGGATTGTGGTCAGAGCGTTTCAAGCGCTTTTATTCTACAACCACTCCATTATTAGATTGTCCTGAGTGGTATGTTAATATGGCCATGGTCTTTTTAATCTAGCGGTCTTTTAGACGTTAAAAAACATTTGACACTGTAAACCACGAGATACGTTTGGCAAAATTAGAATTATACGGCATTAAAAATGTGCTGCTGAAATTATACCTATCTAACCGATCACAATAGACAACTCCCATGATACACTAAGTACGTTTTTGTCTAGGCAGCAGAAAAAGTCTTTCACCACCCAACCCCGAAAATTTATGCAGGTCAGATCAGTTAACTATGTAACGCATGTTTGATGATGAAAACGCAATAACGACTCTTAGACTTCGGTATTGATTGATACTGATATGTCAACTAAGAGAGTTGGAATGTCAGTTATTTTCTCATAAATGAGACTTTTATCATAAGCAGTCTGTTTCCACAGTGAGCTGTGTTAAGCAGTTTAAAAAACTTAGCAGGAAATCTTATAGCAATTAATCAAGTATGGATGTTGTTATAGACTATTAAAGAAAACTATTTACTAAATAAAGAACACACCACAACCACCAACCAATAGTTATACAGGGTGTCCCAAAAAACGGAGTTGAATTTCTAAGATTGATTGGTGAAAAAAACCTTGCTCATATGAAGTGACTATTTTTTTGTTTTATGGCTTGTTCATTTGCCTTTCAAACAAGGTATTCCTAGTCTACTTGAAGCAAGTAATACAACCACAGGAACAATTTTAGCGAAAGTAGTCACTTTGAGATGCCCCAAAAAAGAACATAATTTGGTGCCAAATGGGTAGTTTGAGACTGTCTAATGTTCACTTAATGTTCCACAACAAAAGTAGTTCTTGATGAATATTATTTTATACTAATTAACAGAATTACGCAAAATATCGATAGTTTCAGTGCTTAATATTCGTTCCAAGATTTAAAATTGAATGCAGAACTCCGCTTTTTTGGGATACCCTGCAGAGAGAAGCTCTTAAGGTTAGTTGGTGATAGAAGGATTAACGCCTGTATTCTAAAAGCTTACACTCACACTCAATGAGTAGCGCCGCATTCCCAGTAAATGCAACTCAGCACTCAATGAGAATTCACTTACTCTCAATAAGTGGAAACCGACACTCTCCCTCGAACGGAGAAACGGTACTTCCTCTCGAAATTGAGGTCGAGTGTGAGTGAAGTTTGAGCGTGGGGTATAGCTCCCTTGAAACACACTCACATGAAGTAATGATAAAAACATGGCGAATGTCTGGCTTGACAGTTTAGAACTTTCAGAAAATTTGCCGTGCAATAACAGAAACGAGGATAGAAATTATAATTTCAACTACTAAATATATGATGAAGACCAATTTCGAAGCAGACTTAGATTAACCAAGGATGGTTTTTGAGAGATGCTAAACATAATAGAGCCAGCGCCAACTGGCCTTTTATAACGACAGAAACAGTTTACTGTTTAAACTCTACCGTAATGCTGTAAATAAGGAAAGGAAAAGATGTAAAGCAGCATATTACGCCTCCAAGGCGCAAAAAATAAAAGAAGTTTACCAACGAAAGTGGCGGGATGAAATAAAAAAGTGAAGCGGAGCCAAAAAGAAAAATTCAAATTTGCTATCTGTCCTCAACGTTTCTCACTATAATGATATGTCCCACACAGAAATCGCAAATGCTATAAGTCAAGCCCTTCTTGAGCCATTGCTAGGTTTTCAACCTCTTGGTCGCGAGTCTTGAGATGTAATCATACCCTCAGGAGAAAATTCTGAAGTTCTCGAAGTTTCAAATTTTCGGGTATACAATAATCTGATACATCTTAATAAACACAAAGACGCTAGTCCAGATGGTGTTTCAAACTAGATACTGAAAGAGTACGCGGAGTTCCTAACGCAACCAGTAACTGAAATCATAAGTCAAGCTTCAAAAAGATTGTCTATCGGCCTGGGGAAAAGTCCCAGCTGGTGTCCCTCAGGGAACTAAGCTTGGGCCCTGGTTACTTCTTCTCATGATCAGCGATTTGTCTGTTACCAACATTTTCAACATATGAAAATACATTGATGACACCACAGTGTCCGAAATTATACCAAAAGGTCAACTAAACAAAGTGCAACAAGCAATAGATCAGGTAAACACATAGTCCAAGGAAAATTTATTGCAACTGAACTGCGATAAGACAAAAGAACTAGTCATTAGTTTTAATCGCCCACACTCTCCGCAGTTTCCAACTTGTTTTATCGAAGGGTATCCTATTGTCAGAACAACAAGTGCGAAGCTACTAGGACTAACGATAAACAATAAATTAACCTGGAACGATCATATAGAACTAGTTAAAAAGAGTTTTCGGAGACTCTATTTCTTAGTACAGCTTAAACGTGGGCAAATATCACCATCGATCTGGTTGCCTACTACTCTGCCTGCATAAGGTCATCTTTGGACTACGCGTGTCCAGTATTTCAAAGTTCTTTGCCGAACTATTCACAAGTCGATCCGGAAAGGGTCCAAACAAGAGCTCTTACCTGTATTTTTCCTGGAAAATCTTATGCTGAAGCTCTCACTATTACAGGAATAGCACCTATTAAAGTTCATCAAAGTGCTATTTCAAAGAAATTGTTTCAATCTGTGTCCGAGAACCAAGATAATAAGATCTGCCATTTGGTCCCAAGAGCTAAAACCAACTCCAAATACAATCTCAGGAAAAATAGAAAATATTCACTTCCAGTGGCAAGAACTAAGAGATTCTCAAATTTTTTCATCACGCATAGTTCTACCAATGAACTATACTATTAGTGAAAAACTGGTATTTTAGATATTTTAGATACTGAAATAGGTTTTTATGATTCAAAATTGATAATTTTAGTAAGTTATATATTTAAATTAATTGATTTTATTGTTGTAAAAGTTGCACAATTCAGTGTAAAAATAATTTTTTATTATTATTATATCATTTAGACACTCCCAAACGAGCTTTTCATTGCCTAATTACAAGATCATCACATTATATGAGAATAAAATATATATTAAGACTATTTAGCATCATTAAAACTATAGTATCCTAATAACTATGTACAATAACTATGAGAAATATAAATACAATAACTATGTAAAATACAATATAAAAAGATCTAAAAAGTTTAGGTACTACACTAATGGCTACCAGTCATTACAATTTCCATTGAACATAAATTAATCTACGATGTCTGTTAGTGACAATCATTTATTCACTTGTATAACAATTGTCCTAAGTTATTAAAAATGTACACATATGATTATATTAAAATATTATTTCTGGTCCTCAATAAACTCTAGAAACAGTAAACTTTTTAGTTCAAATTTAAATTGTTGTAAACTGAGGTTATCGTTTTTAACCACTCTGGCAAACTGTTCCAGGTGCTGACAGCAGGGTAACTAAAAGAACGTTGTCCAGTTGTTGTCCTATATAAAGGCACATCTAATTTTCCATTGGTTTTCTTGTTCAAATTATGTACCTGCGATCTTGTCTCAAACATTCGGCACAAGTACGAGGGAACCTCGATGGGATCGCCACCTTATCGTGGTGAGGGTGTTTATGTGTTCCAATGACCTCTAGAGCTATGTCGGCTGGAGCTATGCTCCTGGTAGGGTCACCGATGCCGAACAGGTCGAAAGGTAGGGGCGAGACGAGGAGTGATCCCCTGGTCCTTCAGGTTGGGGTTTGGGCAAAGGGTTGATAACCTTCTCCCATAAAAAATAGCTTATCACAGAAACCAGAATCAGAGCAAATTCACTTGGGAAGATGTGGCTGCATCTCTTGAAAGAGATTGTATGACGCGCGGAGGCCAAAGCCATCCGGACGCCCCTGGGCCGGCTAGGTTATTGGTCCACCCAAAACACGCAATGAGAATAGGTAATGTCGACATCATGGGAATCAGTGAAACTCACTGGATAGGTCAAGGGAAAATGCAGCTGAGAGACGGTGAGACAATGATGTATTCTGGAAGGGGAGATAACATCCATAGAGAGGGAGTAGGGATCCTAATGTCAAAAAATGAGGCAGCTTGTTTAATGGAATGGACTCCTTGGAACGAGAGAATGATTCAAGCAAGATTCTACTCCAAGCACATTAAATTGACCATCATTCACATATATGCGCCTACTGAGGATACTGACGAATAGTTAAAAGATGAGTTCTATGCACGCCTGCAGAGGGGTACTAGATAGCAGAAATCAACACAACATGTTAATTATCACTGGTGATATGAATGCGAAGGCTGACGACCAAACCTGGGACTTCAAAAGAGTCATGGGGAAGCATGGATTGGGAGTACGAAATGATAACCGAGAAAGACTATGTAAATTGTATGACCTTAACGAGCTAGTGATAACTGGGACGCTTTTCCCACACAGAACCATCCACAAGGCAACATGGATTTCACCAGATGGAAAGACAAAGAACCAGATAGACCACGTTTTGGTAAATAAGAGGTTTAGTGGAAGACACGAAGGTATATAGATCAGCTGACATAGGAAGCGATCACTACTTGGTGTGTGCAACTGTAAAGCCAAGGTTAAGGAAAGACCCAGAACAGAAGGGTAACGTCAGAGTGAAATATGATATATCGAAATTAACGGAGGAAGATGTGAGGAACACATTTAGCATCAAATTAAGAAATCGATTCCAAGCATTGGAGCAAGAGGATGACAAAAAAAGGGGAAGAAGTAGCAGATGCAAAGGAAGAAGTGGAAAGGGGTTTTACTGCCATGAAAAAGGCATACTTGGAGGTTGCGGAGACGGTGTTAGGTAAGCCACGAAAGAAGAACAAACCATGGATTAGCGGAGAGTCAAGACATAGAGTCTGATAGATGAAACACAACAGATGAATGAGAAAATATTGAGTACACGATCGGAAAAAGTACAGAGAGGCAGTTGAGGAAAAAGTACAGAGAAAAAGACAGAGAAGTGAAGTTTGAATGCAGACAAATTGAAATGGTTAGAGGAGATAGCATCTGAAGCTGAAGAGGCGGCGCGCAGCCAACATATGAAGACCTTGTATGGATTGACAAGGAAACTATGCAACGAGAGACCTAGCCACAGCACTGCAGTGTTGGATAAGGACAGTAACCTTCTCTGTAAAAAGGAGGACATACAGGAGAGATGGACAGAACACTTTAAGGAAGTATTAAATAGAGAGCAACCGGACAACCCCATAGGGCCAGAGGATGAAGTGGAATTCGAATTCGGAGAATTGATAGAGGAAATGTCCGTCAATGAACCAACTTTCGGAGAAGTAAAAGATGCAATCACAAGACTAAAGAATGGAAAATCGCCGGGCATAGATAATATCACATCTGAGTTGCTGAAGGCAGACCCAGAATTCTCGGCCAAGCGAGTGCATGAGCTACTTGTAAAAGTGTGGAGTCATGAAACCATCCCAAATGACTGGAAGAAAGGGCTTATAATAAAGCTACCAAAGAAAGGAAATTTGAAAGAATGCAAGAACTCACGAGGAATCACCTTATTGTCAATCGTAGGGAAGATTCTTGGAAGAATTGTTATTGACAGGATACGAAATGGAGTCGACAAAAGGTTAAGAAATGAGCAGGCTGGCTATAGAAGAGGAAGAGGAACTACGGAGCAAGTATTTATACTGAGAAACATCATAGGGCAAGTGAATGAATGGCAAGCAACCTTGTATGTTAATTTCATAGACTTTGAGAAAGCCTTCGATTCAGTCCATCGTGAAAGCTTGTGGGTGATTATGGGAAAGTATGGAATTCCAGAGAAGA
Source organism: Muricea muricata (assembly GCA_963855995.1). NCBI lineage: Eukaryota > Metazoa > Cnidaria > Anthozoa > Malacalcyonacea > Plexauridae > Muricea > Muricea muricata. Next base: position 5,195,452 of record OY979727.1, read on the forward strand.
CTATACGCATTGTGAGGCTGTTTTATATTGTGAAGATTCCCAATGTGCGGATGAAGATCAAAGTGAAACAGGAAAGTGGTTCAACATCAAGACGGGGGTAAAGCAAGGCTGCAATATGTCGGGCTTTATGTTTCTAGTGGTCATGGACTGGATACTACGAAGTTCAGTGGGAGAAGGAGAAAATGGAATAGGGTGGAAATTCACAACCAAACTAGAGGATCTAGACTTTGCGAACGATATAGCATTGCTTCCCTCCACAAAACATCACATTCAGGAAAGACAGCAAGATTGGACGATGAGGCCAGGCAAGTGGAATTTAAAATAGATTTAGAGAAGACGAAGATGCTCAGGATAAACGCAAAATAGCATGGGAATATCGCAGTTAATGGAAAAGAGATAGAAGACGTCAGCGAGTTTACGTACCTGGGAGCAAAAATCTGGAGAGAGGGTGGTTGAATGAAAGATCTCAGGAATAGATTATCAAAAGCAAGGAGTGCGTAAACAAGGCTGATACGTATATGGAACTTAAAGAAAATCATGAGACGGACAAAGATAAAACTTTACAAATCGTTGGTACTTTCGGTTTTGTTATACGGTTGTGAGACTTGGAAGATGAACAAGGAAGATGGCAAAATGCTAGATGTGTTCCAACAGAAGTGTTTTAGAAGTATATTGAAGATTATTTGGCAAGACCATGTAACAAATGAAGAGGTACTGAGAAGAGCGGGAGTACATTAATTTAGCAGCGAAGTGAAGAGACGGCTATGGAAAATGATCGGTCAAGTTTTGAGACAGGAAAGAGGAAATGACTGCAGCATAGCATTAACTTGGACACCGGAAGGCAGAAGGAAACAGGGAAGACCCAAAACAACATGACGAGGACTGTGGAAAAGGAAAGAGACGAGGCGGGGTGGAGGAATTTGGATGAGGTGCGGTCAGAAGCAGCGTACAGGGAAAAGTGGAAATGCACTGTGAAGGCCCTAAGTGCCACACGGCATAAGGAGGACAGATAACAGATACTAGATGAGGGAGCCGCACCTCTAATGCATTTAAATGCAATTACAGTATCCCTGAAACGTAGCATTTAACTAACTGGTAACCAGTTAAGCTGTCTTAATGACGGTGTGATATGATCAAATTTGTTTCCCAGATACTATGCGTGCAGCAAAGTTCTGAACCTTTTCAATTTTTCAATGTTTTTCTTCGATGTATTTAACCATATAGTCGAGCAGTAGTAAAGTTTCCTAAAAACCAAGGCATTTATTATACGAGCCAGAGTTTCCTTATAAAAGATATACTTTGCTCTGTTTATTTGTCACAAGCTCGCCATACAAGAGGAAACCAGTTTTGAAATATGCTCACCAAACTTTAAGCCGCTATCCAACGTGATACCTAGATCTGTGGCCGAGGTTGCAGGAAATATGTTTTTTCCCAACAAAGAAATATGGAAATTTGCTGGTATCTGTTTCAACATATAACGAATTCCAAATATAAGTAATTTAGTTTTGTCGGGATTAATGAGGAGACTATTATGCGAACACCACGCAACAACCCGTTGAAGATCTTCATTTAGTTTATCGACCACAGAGTTTACCTCATTAATTGAAAACGACAGAAAAAGTTTGGAATCATCTACAAATGACTTTAAGGAACACGCCGTTGGTGCCATCGGTAAATCATTTGTGTATATATTAAATAACAGGTCCAAATATCGAACACTGTGGAACACCATGAGCAATTTTGCGTTTTTCAGAAATTATAGATCCAATTCGCACAGCTTGTTCGCAATCTGTCAGGTAACGTTTGAACCAAGATATTGCCTCATCCGATACACTTAACATTTTAAGCTTCTCCAGAAGTGATGTATGGTCTATGCTGTCAAATGCTTTGGAAAAATCTAATAAAATTATGGCTACCAACTTTTTATCATCAATGGATTTTAAAATCTTGTTCCTGAGCCAACGGCGCGAAGCGCCGTTCCGGGCGTAAGCCCGGGGCAAGGGTTACTAATTTCGTATTAGCGGAGTTCAAAGTCGTTGCTCGTGATAGGTAGGTAGTAAAAATGGTATGTAATGACGTCATCCACACTGATCTCAACAACATGGCGGACTATCATGAACGGCTAACACTGATTGGCCAGATTTAAAATCTATTGTTGATTGATTAACACGAATTCAACTGACAGCAAGCAAATATCTAAATTTGCTTTTTGCTCTACAATATTTTGTATTTTTGCAAAAAGATTTGGCAACTTTCACAACCAACGAAGGGTAGTCATTTATGATCTGAAGAATATGGCGGAATACCAGGAGTAGCAAACACTTAAGGCATCCAAAAAGACGAGAACCGAGGCGAAAACGACTGCGACTGGTTTAAGTGCACCAATAGGAGCATATAAATGTTTTTTAAATGCTGACGTGTACGCCAACCTCTGGCATCCCGCATTGGGACAAGATATTTTTGTTCAATACATGAAAAATATGTTCAAATTTTGCAGTCATTCGGAAACATTGAAGACAAATTTCATTGAGTATGTGTAGTAAAATTATCGGAGATTAATGTGTTATAATTTTGTACCTGTTTTTAACTCCACGAGCGATGTATTTTGTGTTTAACAAAAGTCATATGTTCGTCAGGTTAAATTTAGTTGCCAACCTTATGTATCTTATACATGTAAACAATACGCTACCGCTCACTACTGATCTCTATATGAAACTACACACTGAATTGGGCCGCCTATGGTTTCTTAAATATAATTCCCTAAGGTTGGCAACTAAATCAATTATGAACATACACCCCCCCCCCCCCCATGAAATAAAGCATAAATACATAAAGAAAACGTAATGAATTACAAAATAAGCAAGACCAGTGTGTGGCTGGATAAACTTACTACCCTTGTGGTGAGTTTCTGTTTCGAAAACCGCTTAAAAACGTTGTATACGTGTCAAAGTTTTTCATGTTTTGTTAAATTTTACGTCTGTAACGATGCGGGATGCTCTCATCCTGCTACTGGAAAACGTTTTAAATGACGAATACGTCCAGCGATTGGCTTGTCAAAGTTTTAACTTTAAAAATTCATAGTTGAGCCAATCTCAAGCGGTTTTCGAAACAGAAAGTCACCACAAGGGTAGTAAATTTATCCAGCCACACACTGGTCTTGTTTATTTTGTAATTCATTACGTTTTCTTTATGTATTTATGCTTTACTTCATGGGGGGTGTATATTCAAAATTGATTTAGTTGCCAACCTTGGGGAATTATATTTAAGAAACTACGAATGTTTTTATGTGCGCACTGATCTCTATATGAAACTACACACTGAATTGGGCCGCCTATGTTTATACTTGTGTTTTAATGCTTAACTTTATAAAGGCCGGCGTAGCCGTACACCTCCAGTCTATTCACTGTTTAAATTCCAGAGTAAGTTTATGTTTTGTAAATGTAAGACTGTCTTCTTATTACTGCATTTTAAAATATTGACGGACTTTCATGTAAAAGAATATGGGCGAAGATACAAAATTGGTTTGAAACGGTCTTATTTCAAACTCAAAGTTTATGTAGATAAAAATTTAGTTTCATAAATATTTCAAAATGTCTAATATATGTAATTAATAGGTCGTATTTTATACCAAATTTAAGCTTACATTAGGCGTAATAACATACCGATGACAAATGTTGTGCCATTTTCAAAAATTGTAAAAACAAGGATTAAAAACTCAATATGTTGTCATTTTGAAAAAAATATACAGAAAGAATAACAATTGCCGTGTTGCTATGACAACAACCTATGCAAGTACTTCATGTAATTCCGAAAATATAGTTGCATGCTCTTAGTTAATGGCGAGGGGTTGCTGCATGCATGTATTTCTTGTCTGTTTTTAATAAATTCAGTGTTTCGGTTGACTGCATCTTTCTGTTTCCACTTTGATGTTCACTTAAACATTTCTTACGTGTCATATAATCGGTTAACTGGTCTAGCACCACGCGCTCACAAATTTTGGATGCTGCTGGTAATAAAGAGATTGGACGGTTATTGTTTGCTGCTTCATGATCTCCTTCCTTTAACGGAGATTCAACTTCCGATGATTTCCACGCGTTGGGAAACGTGCATTCTCTCAAAAAACAGTTTACAATATCCGTGAGAGGCTAAAGAATGAATGGCAAAGCATCTTTGATCAATGATATAGGAACCTTGTCCGGCCCGGGAACTTTATTCGACGGACACGAATGCACGATTTTACGAACCACATCACATGATTCAGGATGAAAGCGAAATTTTTCAATTTCCGCACAAAATTCATTTTGTGTTATAGATGGAATTGTTTGAAAGTTGCATGTGGTTATCATAGCTCACGAATCTGCAGACGCTTTAGCCCCAACTGAAGTAAAAAAATTCATTAAATTCATTTACTAATACACTAACATTCTGAGAGTATGATGGACACGACGTTTCTTTCTTAGGAATGCACTCTCTTATAATTTTCTATAAAGAATTATTGTTACTGTCATGGATTTTCTTATGTACAAATTTTCTCTCGGCATCTTTCAATTTGTCTTTAACCTGATTCTAACACAAACTATATCTGTCTCAGTCCAAAGCACAACCAGTTTGACGAGCAATTTTATGATATATATTTCTCTTTTTCATAATGTGAACGATTTATCTATCTATATGTCTGCTCATAACGAACGAGGTCATCCAATCTCTGCAGACATAAAGCTTTTGTTGACATTACGTTATTTTGAAACTGGCACGTTTCAGCAATCACGTGCAGACCTGTGTGAGATATCTCAACCATCTGCAAGTCGTATCATTAAGCGTATATCTGAGGCGATTGCTCATTTGGAAAATAATTATATTCAATGCTGATATGCTGCCACAAGTTAAACTTGATTTTTGGAAAGTATGCGCATTTCCTAATGTTTTTGGAATGATTGATTGTACGCAAATAAAATGCCATGCTCACGAGGTGAAAACGCAGAATTGTTTAGAAATCGGAAGCAGTTTCCGGGCCAAATCAAGAAACACAAAACATTGTTGTACGATGGCCAGGCAGCATACATAACGCTAGAATATTTGAGAACAGTCGTTTATGTGCGCAACACGTCGTGGTCTGATAATACAACACTTTACTTAGCTTTTGTACTTATTACTCTTTATTATATTAAATATAAGTAACACGTTTATATCACACTATAAACAAGATATGATCAAAATCACACAAATCATATGGTTTGACGACACGTCCAAAAACAATAAAAAAATTTCAAACACATTTTTCATTTATTTCAAGCCGGACTCTAACAATTGTTTCATTTCTTTTGCCGTGAAATGCGCTTTAATGACCCGTCTTGGGTATTATTTAACAGGCTGTTTTTTGGTCGACTCCAGATATTGCAACTTTTCTGTTGTTCTTGTACAATGTTATTTTTCCTTAGGTGCAGAATCACCATTTCCAGAGTATGTTGTTCTTTCTGCATTTTCAAACAAGTTTGCGCTGCGGACATTTTGGACCCTCTGTGAGAGCGGACCTTTAATGCGTTCTCAATAACCTCTGACGTTTGCGGTTGATTTCAATTTATAGTGGTTGTGCTTTCTAGTGCTAAGGATTCCTCTTCTTCGTCATTTTTATTGCCGTCTAGTATATTGCATTATGTCGTGTTACTAATTTTATAGGTTAACCAGTTTCATATTCAGTTTTACTCTTATTGCGACTGCCCATGTTAATTTGATAGTATTCAGCATCGTTAATGGATGCTGGTTTCAACTACAGCATTCACCTTTCCTTTCAAATACAAGAGGAAATAAGTTGTGGTCAAGTAGGCGTATCGGGAAAGAAATGTTCACGCTATTATTGGCATTACAATGCGTTCGTGCATGCAATATGATACAGGTATTTAATTAATTCACCTACAATCTCGGTGTCACGTGCCATACTATGGCACACATACTGTATATTCATTCTGGTTATGTAACAGTTCTACTACTGCCTATTCATAATTGTCGTCGTCAAATTGATTATCCAAGCTGTTAATCTAATAGGGAATGAAACAACGGCAGCTGCAGCTTCATCTATCTCCGTCGAAGCCGTACCACCACCAGTCAGCGTGGCCTCTCTCTTCTCCTTCGCTATAGATTTTTTTGCCCGAAACTCTATACTTTCCCAGCGTTACTTTATTTGTTTTACTCGCGCTTCATGACACCCATCTGGCAGTTGAATTGTTCTGCCAGGGTTTCCCAAGCCATGTTTTTCTGTTTAATACTTTTGTAATCGTTCCTTTTGCTTTCGATGACATTTTTCTGCTTGGCAACTAATTCTGTTATGACTGATTTCTCTAGTTCAGAAATATATTGCCTAGTCTGGGACAGATTCACTCGAGTGGTTTGTTTGTCTAGTATATTTAAAATATACGTGTTCATCTAACTGAACTGCAATAGGGTGACACTTTAGTATCACGCTAGCAAAGGCGTGTGCGACTCAGGTTAGTGACACTTGAGGTATCTCGGTGAATACAAGTCGATCAACAATTTTTCAGGACGAGTGCTTGCTCAATGAGTGCAGCATTTCACTCAAAATCTACTCATACTCACACTTCAACCCCAATTGAGTACGCCTCACTGGAATGCTACTCAAGTGTGTGTTTCATTCAGTGTTTACACCTGAAATCTTCTTGCTCCCGTAGTAGTCCGCACCTTGCTAGCGGTCAAAACAACGCTTGTCGTGTTGCGTGGGTCTTAGATAGTGTATCCTTCAATATAAAAGTTTATGGATTCGGAAATGTAAGCACATGATTTGTATATGCAAGCTTATTTCTACGCAATTGTAGTTCTAGTTATAGTCGTCGTTTTTTAAATTAATGGAATGTCTGGATAAATAGTCGGCTGGATTGTTCGCACCAGACTTATAGACAATTCTAAATGTATTTCGCTGGAGTCGAAGAATCCAGCGTTCAATCCGTCCTGAGGCCTGATCGCTTTCCATAGATCACCTCTAGTGGTTTGTGATCTGTAACTAATGTGAATTCGCTGCCATAGAGAAACAAATGGAAATTTTCAACAGACCGCACTATAGCTAAAGCTTCTTCTCGGTTTGTGAATAACGCTTTTCTGTGTCCGCGAGTGATCTACTTGCGTATATAACTATTTTGAGATAATTTGTTCCTCTATCTTGTTGCGACAAGATTGCCGAGATGCCTACTGGACTGGCATCAACTATGACCAATGTCTCTTTCTCTTTAGAAAAGTATGACATGAAGGGTGCTTAGGCTAAGGTTGCTTTAAGTTTGTCAAAACATAATTGGTGTTTGGGCAGCCATATAAATTGTGCATTCTCTTTGGTTAATTCTCTTAGTGGAGCTGTTAGGGTAGCGAAATCAGGAACATATTTGCTACTGTAGTTGGCCATCCCTAACAAACTTCGCACTTTTGTACCATTTGAGGGCTGAGGGAAATTGAGTAAAGATAGATAGATAGATAGATAGATAGATAGATAGATAGATAGATAGATAGATAGATAGATAGATAGATAGATAGATAGATAGATAGATAGATAGATAGATAGATAGATAGATAGATAGATAGATAGGCAGGCAGGCAGGCAGGCAGGCAGGCAGGCACGCAGGCACGCAGGCACGCAGGCAGGCACGCAGGCACGCAGGCAGGCAGGCAGGCAGGCAGGCACGCAGGCACGCAGGCAGGCAGGCAGGCAGGCAGGCAGGCAGGCAGGCAGGCAGGCAGGCAGGCAGGCAGGCAGGCAGGCAGGCAGGCAGGCAGGCAGGCAGGCAGGCAGGCAGGCAGGCAGGCAGGCAGGCAGGCAGGCAGGCAGGCAGGCAGGCAGGCAGGCAGGCAGGCAGGCAGGCAGGCAGGCAGGCAGGCAGGCAGGCAGGCAGATAGTTTAATGATGTAAAACATTGCAGCCAGAGGCTGAATTAGGCTAAATATTACAAAGTTAAATATTTTATAATAAAGATCAATGCCCAACATAATGCTTTGAGTAAAGCCATATAAACAAGATTTAAAATAGAAATTATTTATTGTGACGTTTCGTCTTAACTTAAGAGATCTTCAGACAAGTGGATAATATTACGTACAAAATTAAATATATATCTATGCTAATAGTGTTGTTATATTTACAAGGTGTAAAATTACAAGGGTTAATTAAGGATATAGACGTGTGAAGGTGGATAGGACATTACAAACACACACAACATAAACGACAAATTAGAAGAGGTTATGAGGAATAGAGCTGCCTTGAACGTTTAGGTTAGGTTTGTATTTATTAATGAGAAGACTCTCGTGTATCATTAATTCGTATGAGTCTGAGGAGGAAGAAAGAATTTGAAAGTCGTCAAAGTTAGCAGGGTGCCCAGAGGCGTTAATATGGGACAGAATACTAGACATAGCTGGGTTGGTTGAATGTTTTCCCGTGATTGGAGAGATACCCAGATGTTCTATTTTAAATCTTGTTTTTATGGCTTTACTCAAAGCATTATGTTGGGCGTTGATCTTTATTATAAGAATACGTTTTCCGCCTGGCACGTCTCTGGCTACAGTATTAAATATTTTAGGTTAAATATTCAGTTAACATTATCGATGGTAATAAAACTAATTATTAAATAATTAAAAACTACGATTTTAAAGCGTTATAGGTTATAAAACTATTACGAAACTGTTGTCTTAAATGTTACGTTATATTTACTTTTATTTCTCAGAGTAGTGTCAATCTCAATGAGCGGCGGTAGTAAATTATGCAGTTTATGTTCATTATTTGACTCAACGTCCCAAAACAATCTTTCTGTAAGTTCTTGTCGACTAGCATAAAGGGTTTGGAAACCAGTACGAGACAGAGCCTCATCATAGGTCATCCGTGGGAAGATAATTTTCAATGCTCTTCGTTGAATTGTCTCTAGATCATCAGACAGGTAATTTGTTATGAAATACTGGGCACACATATTCTGTAATCGGTCTGATACATGTTACGTTGAACTGAAGCAGTTCTTTAGTGCCCACATTAGCTCTTTTCAATTGAGTTAAGCAATACAATCTTTTGCAGGCCTTTTTCGTAATCTGCTGAACATGTTCATTCCACTTAAGATGGCTCCCTACAGTTACCTAAATATGGAAGACTGGTATCGAAATATTTCGAATGCGTGGAAATTTCGTGAAGGCGGGAAAAATTTTGCGTGGTGTGCGCAAAGCTTGCAGGATCAGCGCGGGAGTTTTAAATACCAAGCTAAATTTTCAAAACAAGTATGGCAGCCAAATTTAATAATCGGCTTTCATCTGGCAAATTTGGGACTGTTTCCGCGAGACACATTAACCAAACGGAGGATAGATCAGGAAGGATATGTTAGATGGTCTAAAAAGCGTTCTTTGGCGAATATAAACCCGGAAGAAGAGCAAAACGTTTCCGAGAAGCGCCTTACGAGAGCAACACAAGTATGTGTCGACGTCAGTAGTTTCATATTTTAAACATTACTTTCTATTTTCATAAATTTTCTAAAAACATGCCTTTTTCAAACAGAAAAATGAAGAAATTAAGAAAAATGAACTAAATGGAGCCCGTATTGTTGATATAGATATTTTGCGTGAAGGATTAAAAAATTGCGAGTTTTGTAAAAAAGGTAAATATTGTTGAAAGCTGGAGATATAAATATTTTCTTTTTTTTCAATATTTACAGTTTTGTTTTAGCTGTATCTAGGAATAAACTAGTGGTTGTTAACAATAAATTACATGATACTCAGTGCAACATAATTAAAAATAAAAACAACACTGTTCTTTTTTCAACAATACTATGTCGTTTGCATGGTGAACATCAGTATCAGTTTACTTTTGTGGAAAAACCACATAAGTTTATTATTGCTAAGCTTTCAACCTGTAAGCTTGGATATTCATCACCGGCAATAACTTATTAATAGAAAGCTTTGAAATAATAGAAATGACTACATTGGGATATTTCCCACACATTCAAAACTGTTTTTTTCAATATTTTCTTGCTTTAATTTTATTCATGATCAATTTGTTGGCAGCTTGAAACAAATTTAATACAACAAAATATTTTGCTGATAAAAATCACTTTTAAATTTCAACATATTGCATGATTCAAACTGCCTTTTAAATTGATCATTCTTACCATTTTAATTCAGGTCCACTCTCAATAGCTAATGTTGTAACAGAAAAACATTTTGGTCTGGCCAGCCAACTCATAATTAAATGTCAGTTTTGCAATCAGAATAACACAGTGCAAACATCTTATCAGCATAAAACTGGAAAAAGTGGTCCACAAGCATATGATATAAACTCAAGAGCTGCATTGGCATGCCTCCATACTGGTGTTGGGCAGACCCATTTGGATGGAATTTTGGCAACAATGAACATCCCAACAATGAGTCGAGCGTCCTATAAAACTCGTGAACGAGAAGCTGGTACTGCAGTAGAGTCCATAGCAAAGGTAACATGTCAGCAAATCATAACCTCTGAAAAAGTTCATGCCGTTTCTACCGGAGCCACACCAGATGAGAACTATCTGATACCTGTTCCTTGCTCTTATGATATGGGGTGGCAGAAACGTGGTAAGGGATATAATTCCAATACTGGTCAAGGTGTAGTGATGGGGTTACACACAGGAAAAGTATTGGACTATACTACAAGAAACAAATCCTGCAGAACTTGCCAGTATGCCAAGCAGAACAACACAGATCCACCTTACCATGATTGTCGTATGAACCATGCAGGATCCTCCAAGTCCATGGAGCCTTTGTCAGCGGTTGAGCTTTTCCAAAATGCACCAAAGCACCAAATCAAGTACTCAGTCTACACAGGTGATGAAGATTCCACAACTGAGTGTTATATTCACCAGCAAGTGCCATATGGGGTTGAAAAATTCAGTGATATAGTTCACATAAAGCGTTCACTGACAACGCGGCTATACAATCTTAGCAAAAGTGAAAAGTTTTTAAATTGTTCTCCATTGTCACAGAAAGTTATAGAATACTCGGTAAAATGTTTCTCCATTGCAATTAATCAAAACAAAGAAAATCCCACATTAATACAGATGTCATTGAAAGCCATTGTGCCACATGCTTTTGGGAAGCATAACAACTGTGATGAACAATGGTGCGGTATAAGCAGGATCCAACCGGATATAGGCATACCTATCTCCCCTATGGCAAAGATTTACACGGTGATGCATTGCAAGATGCCTTGGAGGAATTGTTCAGCCAGTATTACAATGATGAAATGGTTAAAAAACTTGCCCCAGCTGCAAATTCATAGAGAAATGAGTCTTTTAACAGTGTTGTTGGAAGCAAAGCACCAAAGATTCGATGTTACGGTGGCAGTGAGAGCAATGACTTTAGGGTAGCATGTGCTGTCGCCCTAACCAACATTGGTCACCAATATGTAGAGAGGACTCTGGAATCAGTGGGTATCGAGCTGGGAAGAAATTGCACTGGACATGGATAGAAAAAGATGTCATGACAGCATTCGAAAAAGTAACATTACAGTAAATTCAAAAAGAGAAGGAATCAACTTCATTTCAGACGAATTTCAAATACTGCAAGAAAGGAAAAACAAGAAGGAACAACATATCAAACTAATGTTGGGCTTATTCAGGGCATGAATGTAACATCACCTCATGAGAGCACCACTGAAGATGTGCATGGTCTTTCTGATATTTCAGAAGAAACATTATTAATGATGTATGAAATTACAGTCTCACCATTCGCATCCAGACCAGTATGCACAAATGTGGCATATGACCAAAATACATTTTATAATTTTGTGATATTTGACTTGGAAACAAACACAACCGGTAAAGCTGCAGAGATATGCCAACTATCAGCAGTGGATCAATCTGGTAGAAGCTCCTTTTCTGAATATGCCTTGCCAGTCAAACAAATTGATAAATATGCCTCAACGGTTAATAAACTTTCAGTCAAAATAGTAAATGGTCAACGAACACTCTTTAAAGAAACACAACAACTAGTAGCACTTAATTTGGATGAACTTTTGTCTCGTTTCACTCGTTTTTTGGAATCTTTGATCAATTGTTATCAGAGATCGACACAGAACATCTGTACAGTTCTCCTTGGGCATAATACAAAACGGTTTGATATCCCAGTTCTTCTGCGCAACAGCACAAATTCATTCAAGGAAAAATTACAATCCATTGATGTCTTGTTTGGAGATACTCTATCCCTTTTTGAGCATCTGGTAAACAGCAAACAACCAGACCTACAGCAACCTGATGGAAAATTCAGTGCGTTAAACCAACCTGCTCTTTACCAATGTTTGTTTGGCGAAGAATTGATGCACACGATGCCCTCGAGGATGTGAAAGCTCTTCGAAGGATGATATTTTCGTCGAAGCTGAAGCTGTCAGAAGAGATTATTTTTGCCCATTGTAGGCCGATTTCCTACCGTGATGCTTTTCGAGATCTGCAGTACTTGGATCAACGTAATTCGTTGATGAAAACGTTTGCATTCAAGCTCTATAATCCCGCAGGTGATGGTGATATAACAAAGTTCATGGCCGAAAAAATCGCCGGCAGTGGCCTGTCATACGACGATCTCGCGAAGCTTTTCACCAATTTCGGCAGAAATGGATTGATTGCTATTCTTTCCAAACCACCAACTGCTAATCGCGAAACAGATCGACCCCGAGTAACGAAAACCACAAGAATAATCACAGCAATAGCAAAACATTTTGAAAGAAAACAGCGAAGAGTCGAATGTAAATGGCGAACACAGTGATCGGGAACTCGCGGTATTTCTCGCGGGACAGCTACTGGCGCATGCGTAAGTATCGATCATGTCGAGTTGTTATTCTGTCACATCAGCAAAGGCCGCGCAGGTATTTGTGTCAATTTACTCATATTTGCTTCGGTCAATTTTTTTGAAATTTTGTACCTAAAACAAATATCCATAGTAGAAACACATATCCTATTTTCAAAAAAATTCATGGGATAGATCAGTTTTTATTTGACTATTTCTATAGCGGAAAACCTGCCTTGACAACCGACCCTAATTTTTTCTATATATATTACCTAAAGCAATATCTACCACATCACCAATTTAAAACAAAATTGACCGAGGCAAACAAAAAATAACCAGTTTCAAACATCAAATATGTCACATTTCTGACGTCATTATTGGTGTAGGTAATTGCAGATTGTTGCAGTTTTCTAATTTATGTTATTCCATGATAAATATATTTTGTTGGTATTCGTCTCAAGAACGTTTTAGGCATTAAAAATAGCGTATCACAGAAACACCCTTAACTATAGGGAGCCACCTTAAGATCATCGGAGACAGTTAAGCCCAATATCTTGGCGCATTTTACCTCTTCCAGGGAATTGCCATCAATTTCAATTGGCTCAAAGTTGGTTGTTAGCTTACTAAATCCTATCCGCAGTTCCTTACATTTTCCTTCATTCATTTGGAATTTGTTCGCTACAAACTGATTAATTAAATCATCTACGTTGTTCTGGATGATACTCGAGCCTCCCTTTGAAATAGTCTCAGCCATTGATGTATCATCCACATATCATTAGGGATGTTCAGGTCATTGACCATAATAACAAATAGCCAAGGACCTAACTTAGTTCCTTGCGGTACTCTAGCTGGTACTCTCACTCTGAATAGCAATCTTGACTTAGTTTAACTCTTTGCTTCCTGGGGCCAGTTGTTCAAAAGCCGGTTAGCTTAACCCTAGGTTAACGTAAAATTTCTTTCCAAACTTTCCAGTAGTTTTTTGATAGCATTGCGAGATATTTCTTTTGAAATCTTGTCTGGATCAATATTAGTTTTGGTTTGTAAAGTTTTAAAATAAACGGATATGTAGAAATACAGAAACTGAAACATTGGGTTAAACTTTAACCCAGAGTTAGTGCTAACCCAGCTTTGAACAACTAGCCCCTGCCTGTTAAGAAATCTGTGATCCACTCAAGAACCCATTGGGGGATATCATGAGTTGCTAGTTTGTGAAGGAGTAGTATATGGTCAATGAAATCAAAAGGTTTTTTATAGTCAAATAGCGCGACTCTAGTTGTTGTACCATTGCCGTCTGTTGAGGCATTCAGAAAATGTAACATACTTATAAGTGCTTGAGTGGTGCTTGATCGTGGTACTGTGCCATATTGATTAGGATCTAATTTCTTCAGGACTGCTGGTTTAACAAACAAATTGACAACGTAATCTTCTGCAATCTTTGATACGATTGGAGTTATGGAAATTGGGCGTAAGTCCTTGTTAACATTTCGCACTGGTTTTGCTTTTAGGTATTAGTACAATATTAGCAAATTTTCATGAACATGGAAGTCGGCTTTCTTTTTAAGAGGTATTAATTATGTCAGTTACAGCCGTAGCCAATAAAACAGCGTTTTCTTCAAGTATCCAGTTTGGGATTCCGTCTGATCCTTCACCTTTAATAATAATAATATTTAACTAGGAATACATGCATGCAGCAACCCCTCGCCACTAAGAGCAAGCAACTATATTTTTGGAATAACATGAAGTACTGATATAGGTTGTTGTCATACCAACACGACAATTGTTATTCCTTCTGTATATTTTTTCAAAATGACAAAATATCAGTTTTTAATCCTTGTTTTATTGACAATTTTTTTAAATGGCTCAACATTTGTCATCAGTATGTTATTACGCCTAATGTAAGCTTAAATTTGGTATAAAAAATACAACCTATTCATTACATTAGTAATAAGAAGACAGTCTTGCATTTACAAAACATAAACTTACTCTGGAATTTAAACAGTGAATAGACTGGATGAGTACGGCTACGCCGGCCTTTATAAAGCATTAAAACACAAGTATAAATACGCATTATCAACAAACTTGCCTTGTGTTTTACGCCATAGTCAATTCTTGGCGCTTCTCTGTACTTTCCCCGAATTAATAATCTCTCTTCAAGAGTCTTGTGGCAGTCGTTTTCGTCTTATTTCTCGCCTTTTTGGATGCCTTAAGTGTTTACTACTTCTGATAGTCCGCCATATTCCTGAGATCAGCAATGACCACCCTTCGTTGGTTGTGAAAGTTGCCAAATCTTTTTGCAAAAATACGAAATATTGTGGTGCAATATAGTCCGCCATATTTTTGAGGTCAGTGATGACCACACATTTCCACTCACCGCCACCCTTGAACCACGCGCCCGTGATATTTGATGAATTTCAGACTTCGCTATGCTTTCCTTTTCCCGGGTGTAAGTAGCCGTGCGGAATTAGTACCCTCACTCCGGGCTAACGCCCGGAACGACGTTTCACGCCGTTGGTTCGGGGATCAGGAAATTCATATCACCCAAAGGTGTTTTTTAATGAAGTCTTGCAATATTTGGACTCAGTGCGATCAATTTCTTGAAAACGGAAAGTTTCAAACACAAAACGCCTCTGATTGTCCTTGCGTATTAGTTTGCCTATTGTTAGGCCTACTCTGGGCCCAAATGTCGCCGCTATTATATGCGAAATTTGGCGATATTGGGTGATATTAGAAAAAATCTTTAAAATACATGGCGATTTTAGGCAACACTGGGCGATATTAGGCGATATTGGGCGATATTGAGTGATATTAAGCAATATAGGTTATATTATTTGGGTATTAGCATGGGATACAATGATTACAGTTTCCACAGAATACCATTGTTTAAGACAATGTACTATCCACTTAGTATAAATATGTTCACTAGTTAATATCTAAGCATAATATAAATCAAATATTTATCCAATTCCAACTAAAATATATAGCAAGGCTTTGCATTTTTTCCAGCAAGTCGTTGACTTGCAAACTGTTAAGAGCAACCAACAACTTGCACATGCAACCAGTGGCATACCAGTGTCAATAATTAGGGTGTGAATATTGAAATGTTTATGTTTACAAACTTTAAAAACAACCAATTTCAAAAGAAATTAATAGCGCAGAACATATCGCCAACCCAACTGCATAACACTGACTACGCACTGCCTGAAAATGACTATGACTTGTAAGACTCAAGCCTCAAAATTTATGCTTTTGTTTAAAATAAGAATGACGGCAAAAAATCAGCAAATATACGGTATTGTATGAAACGAGGTATGAAACATCAAAATGCTCCATATTTATCTGCAGTAAATGTTCAAAAACTAAAACTACGTAGAGATATTATATTAAGACTGTGTCACAAACCTCATACTGGCATATACAAACAACAGTAGGTCATTGCATAGTTACTAAGTGTTTTTCATGACTACAAAATGTTCAAGCACCATTTATCTCAAGCAATATGGACAGTTTTGTATATGATATAGACCACACCATATTAATTGAAGAAATAAACGCCTCCATATGGCCATACATATATATGTCTTCCTCATTTGTTCCACGTAGCTAACTTGCCCTTTAGTATCCACCCAACCTGCTGGCAACTGTCTCCTGGAAACTCAAAGTATATTCCAATTGAATCCACTGCCAGAAATTTCTTCTACATTTATAATTACATACTTTTATTTCATACTGCTTCTGTGAACGTATTGTTGTAGTTTCATAGAATGGGGCAGCTAAGTTGTGCCAGATTATGTTTCAGTGGTGTTACTGTTGCTCAGTCAACAATAGACATGCAACTTTGCATGAATTGCGCTAGAAGCTAACGATACGAAGGTCAAAGGTCGATGTCTAGTTTCCGGCTGAGTACATCCATGATGGCGCGCTCTAAAATCTTAATTTTTATATAAAAAGGAAAGGAATAAAAAAATTCTTTCAGTTGAAATAAACATGGCCCATCAATTGGGCATAAGCATAAAATATTTGAAACAGACAATTCATTTGAATCCAGTGCATCGGTGTAATATAAAGCGCAACTTAATAGATCAGGTGAGTACTGTACATATTAATTAATAGAAGATCAAATTTTCGTTACTTCGTTTAAACATGCTTGATCAAAATGTCAAATATGAAATGCAGTTCAAATAATAGATAAAATCAATTGCCTTGTTAACTTGACCTTTCGTTTTCTACTTGAAAACATGCAAAAATGATGCTTACAGCCCTGTTTTATAGTGATAATAAATTGGATATATATTACTGATATTAGGAATGCATGACAATCATACCTTGAGGCATGGTATTATATTTGATTGCAAAACCTGATTCTCTAGCTGTATTACTATGGTCTACTATTAGTATCGGTAATACAGCTAGATAACTTTTCAGAGTCTGTCTATATAGTTGGTGTAAATGTAATTGCTTTCACAAAAAATATGCAGCACAATTGGCAAGTCATGGGCCTTAATAGAGTGAAGTGAAATGTATGAAAAATGGTACTCCTTGTGGTAGTCATCACTGTGCTCTAAAGAGAGACAGCTGCCTTAGCCAAGGTCTGTAAACAATTACACACTCATAGCAAAAAGAGTACGATTGACACAAGTGTTAGCATATTATCGTAAACCATAACCAAGTGACTGACCAACCTTCTCCACTCCCAAGTAACATGAGCAGTATTAGCGGATGTCAGGTAATAATAGGCAATATTAGGCGATAATAGGCGATATTGGGTGACATTAGGCGATATTAGGCGACATTGGGGCCCAGAGTAGGCCTTATTGTTGGATAACAGTGGTATAAACTCTGTCTGCTTGATTGATTTCATTGGCCATTTCTGTTACACTGGAAGGGCTTAAATCTGAGTTACGCTCTATATTACTCAACATGGACACGGTGTCATCAAGCCTCATGGTAACATGTTCAGAAATACCAGATAATCTTTTAATTTCTTTCCACCAAGTTGCGGCAGCACAACTTCCCAGTTTGTTTAACCTTCATGTCATAATATTTAGCGCGAAGCTTTTTCTTTTCGCAATGTACTTGATGTCTTAGTTTGCGAAAAGTCATAAGATCTCCCTGAGTAAAGGCTTTTTGACGATTACCAATTAGTTTTTTTAAGGACGAAGTCACCCAGGGAGGTTCATTGGTTATAATGACTTTTTCTCTAATTGGCGCGATTGCGTCCAAGCCATTGTTGATAATCATTTCAAAGGTTTTAGCTTTATCATCGCATGAGGTTTCATTATTAACTAGCTGATTAATGTTCACTTCTTCTAAGTACCGCGTGAGAGCTAAACGTTTTGTGGGTCTCAGATCTCTAGATTTCGTGCGGCAGGTCGGATTTGGAACTTGTGACCGAGACAGAGGTGGTAAAAATACAGAGTCGTGATCGGACAAACTGAAAGGTGGAAGTTTTCTTGGACTATCGTAAAACTTGTGTAGATCAGTCAAAAGTGAGTCAAGAATATTTCTTCCACGAGTGGGAAACTTTACTACTTGTTTCAAATTAAATGCATTTTGAATTCTTGACACTTTCAGTTTATTAAAATCTCCCAGCAGAATGGTACCATTATTTGGAAATTCGGACTCGATAATTATCAGGCATTCGTATAAATACTGTATCATTGAAGAGCAGTTGGCTCCTGGTGGGTGATACAAAAAACCCAGTATAATATTCGGTATGCCCCTGGGGAGTCTTGGAGGTCTGAGTGTTAACCAGAGTACTTCAAATCTAGCATCAAATAGATTTCCAACTCTTGATACTTTATTATTCTCCGTATGTATAAGCACAAATTCCACCACGCCGTCCCACACATCTATCCCGTCTTATTAGATTGTAACCAGCTGCAGACACACTCAGATCCGGAATATGTTCTTGGAGACAAGTTTCGACAAAACAACCAAGATCGACATTAAGGTTATTTAACACTAGTCGGATTTCATCAATCTTAGGGGCAATGGACATAACACAGGACAGCAACACTGAGGGCACGAAAACCGTTGGCGAGCCTTGAGCTTTGACTGATGGTAAAATAGAAACTTTAACTAAATTAGACAAATTTCTGGACCTACTTGATACTATGTTTCCTTCATGAGGATTTAGTATACGGCCCTAAAAACTGAACCACTTTCTTTTTGGAATTTCTGTGAACCCCCCCCTACTATTACAACGGCCTTTCTGTTGATTGATATTGAGATTCAGTGATGAACAGTTGTCTTGGGTAAGGTTGTCATTTTGGACAAATTGTTTACTACGGCCGTTCGTCCGTTGTTTTCGCGAGGTGATACGTGTTGCAATTGATTGATTACTATTTGACTTTTGTGGGAGTGCACTAGTTGATAGTTTTTGATTTTGGACTGGAATTCCACTGTATTCACCGGGTCGCATCCTATGACCAATGTAACTACAAGGAGTACTTGGTATTTTTTGGTTTTGGACTATGTTTCCACTGTAATGACTAGGGGGAGTACTTGGTATTTTTTTATTTTGGACTACGTTTCCACTGTATTGACTTGGCCATGTCCTATAACTAGTATGACCAGGAGAAGTCGGTTGGGGACTCGTTAAATCAACTTGTTGTATACTATTTCGACACAACGGACTGTTGTTTTGGTAAATGGGGCGAGGCTCCTTTTCAAGAACTGATTTTCTTGATGGACGAGTGATTTCTTTAACGTTTCTACTATTCTTTTCCGAGTTTAACTTTGTGTGCGAAAACCCAGAATCGGTTGTATCTTGTATTGTGAAAACAGAGTGATCCACTGGGACTGGATCCTTTGTTAATTATAACCCCAGAAAATTTATCGAATTTCTTTCATTTCGTTTAGTGGGTTCAGGATAAGTTAGTTCATTCTGTCTTGGTTAATTGAAAATCAATACATTTTCCCCCACTTTTCCTTGATAAGTCTTGGATAGATTTTTCAACATTAGAAATACGAGACACTTGACGGTCCATTTTTCCCTGCCCTTTATGAAATAATGCTAACAATACAGCCATGTCTAACTGTAATTCAGTGATGGCAAGTTCATGCTTTCTGCAACTTTCGCAGGAGAGCTTCTCGCAACTGGTATCAACTTGACTTTGTTCAGCCGAACAAAGTTCAACACTATCGCTCTCGTAAATTGCATGTTTCTTTAAGACTTTAATCAAACTATTTTCCTCATCGTCTTTCAGTATAACCAATCTCTTTTGAGTTGGGCCATACCACTTGAAATTTACATTTGAATTAACAAATAGTTTGACTTCACCGCCCGGGGAAGACCATTTTCCATTTAGACCGAGTTGGCCATAAACAAAGGGCTTCAACTCTTGAGGAGATCCATCCCAGGAATATTGCAGTTTACTTGTAAGCATCTCGGAGACTTTTGATTGACCAGTTCAGATCAATTTATGTTAACAATATTACACTTCCAACAAATGAAAGGGTAAAAATAGCCCAAATGTAGATACTTAAAAACTTTATAATTGAAATTTGAACATTAAAAGTAAGCCAAAAGCAAGAATTTGAGTGTTTATTATCACAATTCTGCTCAAGTAAAAATTTGCGTCAGCCATCTTGGATGCTTCCAGTTGAATCTTCCAATATAAGGCGTAACTTTCCGCAAGGTTGGACAGAGACGGACAATGGATGCACAACAGCTGGGCATTTTGTACGGAGCATGCGCCAAATTTAGCGCGCAATCCCTGGGGCGAGGGAGTGAAATTCAATATGGCGGCGTATGAATAGAGTGTTTTCTGGATTTGACTGGCTTCAATACTCATAGAACGACCACTTTAATGAACAAAAATACTTTAATATTTAGTGAAAAACGTTAACCGATCCATCACAAAGGTTTTAACTTAAAAATTTATTATTTTGCTTCTATACTATGAATACAGGCAAGCTCGTACTTTTTGTAGTTTTTGAAAATTCAGTCAATGAATATTACCCATCATTTGTCCAGTCCAAGTAGATACGGATTAAAAACATAGGTATACAAGCTAGAAAGACATTGTTTACTGGTTTGGAAGATTTAAGCAATGTTATTACAAATAAAGCATAAAATATAATAAAAATAAATGTAATTTAATTTGTCAAATTAATGCACATGCTGCACATAAAAAACTGCACAATTGTATACCAGTATAACAACTTTTGGGATTACTTCATGAAAATTGCAATTAAAAAGCATATTTAGTTTGTTTTATAATATCATTTCAATAAATGCAACATAATTTAAGCCTTAGCAGTAACATGCTAACAGCCAAGTGCAAAATTTGACACATGTCTACAACTTTTATATAGAATTAAAGGGGTACAAAAGACTTTCATTACTTTATCAGGGTGCAAGCAACATTGTATCAAATTTTCATTTACAATGAGTGAATATATAGCTATTATATGACTAGAAAGAGGAAGCAAATTATTATGAGATTACTGGATGTACATGATTTAGGTAAAAAAAAAACATATCATGCGCATTTTTCCCAGCATGCCCACTAACTTTACCAGGACACTTGATATGAAAAGATAATTTTAGGGCATATTTCAGAGAAAGGCAATAGTCAAACTTTTGAGATATTTGCATTTATATGCCATATCACTACAGGATTTCACAAGGCAAACATGCCTGTGTTAAACAGTACCATGAGACTTCTAAATTTGAACAAATCAGTACAGCACTTCCTATATCATAACAGCAATACTCGATTCTCTTCAACATCACTTTGCAGCTATTTTTACTTTATGATGAGCCAATAGTGGAGCAATTTAAATAACATGTCATCACATGTCATCTGCACTACAGCAAATGCATTTGTTGATTGCCACATCTGGCGCATTTTTCCTATGAATGGTTCAAGCTTTAATAGAACAAAGTAGGATTTAACTTTCATAAAACACAATTTTTAATTAAAGGCAATGGCTATACTCGGCGAATCTACAAGGGGAATATGTGTCATTTTCTTCAAATTGTGTATTTTCAGACACTTATGATTCCTGATAAGGTACAACAAACAACTTACTGAGCATACCTGTGGAATAAACAGTTACTAAGCATCTACCAACAGTAAAATGAGAACACTTGCTTGTTTCCATGTAGTTAAACCCTGCCTCTGAAATTCTGACCATGAGTGGAAAATATCCATTTGTCGCCAATTTCCAAATAGCATTTCTCCGCACGTTTGCACTCGATTACGCTGTTATATCGTTGCATACAAACACTGTGACTTATTTTGTTGAGAAACGTCTTATTTTCCATGAAGAAATCAACAAGAGACTTTAAAAAATTATCTCAAAATACGTGTTTTCATTGTTCGAAGAAAAAAACATTAAGTTCAAGAAATGCGCCCGCGCTATTTTAGACAGCGAATGCCCAGCTGTTTGGATGCACTACATGTGGTATCTCATCTGTTCGAACTGTTCGGCCAGACTGAACTAATTCTAATATCGCTTGCTCCACGAATTGGTCATGTTGCAGAGCTGACTGGTTGTTTCTTTGTTCGTACAATCTTAGATGGAGCTGTGATGAACGGTATCTTACGTCCGTATTGTATAACGGAGAGAATAAATGGCGAAGCTCCGATATTTTGCCGAAAGTTTATGTGCCGTTTAAGGTCTCTTTCACTGCTTTAGTTAACTCTGTTTCTAATTGACACTCATAATTATTGTTTGATATCTGATATATGTACTCCGTGGGGCTCTCATTGTGTGTTAACTGCTCCGTCTGTGATTGTTCCTCCTGATCTGTTATCGTGTATGGCGTTGGCAAATGCAAGCCCGCTTTTGTTTGTACGGTAAGTGACGGGCCATGGTGCCCTGCAGCTTCTCGCCCAATGCCCGATACGGCGGCACGTGTAACAACGTTGGTCTTGGACTTTTGTGCCAATGTCTGAACGGCCTGAAATCACAACCGAATTATGCAGTATGTTTTGTCACAGGACAGCTGACGTTTGGGCGGGTTGGGTGGGCGTGTAATGACTGCTTTGGTGTAGTGTGATGAGAGAATGCCAGTCATTGCAGCAATTTATGGGTATGCAGATTTGCTGTTTACCGGAAGAAAATACATTTGTTCTTTGATGACGTTAATTGTTGCGCCAGTATCCAGTGTCATCATAAAAGAGGCTCCACATTCTTTTACCTTGATCTTGGCGGTATTTGGCAGCATATGGGCTGAATTGTCACAGGTTGCACCATTTGTACCACTTGTACAGCTTGTTGTTGTTGTTGTTGTTGCCTCGGCTGGGCTTGTGATGTCTCTTCTCCTGACTTACTTCATCCTCGTCGCCAATATAATATTTGTATTTTTTCTTATATGTAAAAGTACTGCCCGCGATCTGAATCAATGTCAACACGGGCTCTCACTTTTTAGTCCTGGTGAATAAATGTCATAAACTTGTCTGGTAATGACATTACTACACTGCCGTTTCAGGGTGGGGTCATTTTGAGGACGTTTGTCTCGGGTTCGGGTTTTGGCACATATGCCTTGTTGACCGCCATGGTCATTTTACCCTAAAACATATGAAATTATCTCTGGTAAATGCAACGCATACAAAGCCCTCTACAGGACCTAGACTAGTAACTTAAACACGCTCATTTATGGATTTCATACCTGTGTTCAAAGCAGCATTTAAGTATCCCAGACATTGAAGAGGACTGCTGGCCATATCCCACAAACGTCTTATTCGTGCTGTTCAGAGGACACCGTTTAAACCGCTCCTTGTACAATTGTGAGGAGATTATATTCTTCTTGCATCCGGTGTCAACCACCATTTTTATCTTGCACCATTCACGCTTACTGGCACACGTTCATCTTTGCTCTTTATGTACCAAACCTGATCTTCATCAGACTGACTATCTTGTCCGCTCCCTTCTACTTGTTCTTTGACCGCGTCAACTTTATACCGATTTCTACTCTTCTTTTGATCAAATGTCTTTCTTTCCTTCCCTTTATAACTTTCCTTGCGGTTTTGTGACGATGTACAAGCGCGAGTCAAGTGTCCGATTTTACCGCACTTATTTTATTTTTGTCTCAGTTTTCTTTGATGTACCGCGGGCTGTACCTCAGATACAGTTCTTGAATAAATAATTAGATCAAACTTGTGGAAAAATCTCGACGAATTTCGACTTGTTTTAAGTCGATTTAAAGTCGAAAGATTCTACTAGAAAACCTCCTCAAAAATAAAACCTCGAAAGTCGGGATTTATGGCGTATACAGCCCTCGGACGCTGCGCGTCCTCGCGGGCTGTATACGCCATAAATCCCTCCTTCTCGGTATTTAACTCTAACTTATTACACGATTGACGCGGTTTCTTTTGTTATTCATAGACCTTTAATTAGCTTATTTTATTTTTGTCTCGGTTTTCTTTGATGTACCGCGGGCTGTATCTCAGATACAGTTCTTGAATAAATAATTAGATCAAACTTGTGGAAAAATCTCGACGAATTTCGACTTAAATTGTTTAAAGTCGAAAGATTCTACTAGAAAACCTCCTCAAAAATAAAACCTCGAAAGTCGGGATTTATGGCGTATACAGCCCTGGGACGCTGCGCGTCCTCGCGGGCTGTATACGCCATAAATCCCTCCTTCTTGGTATTTAACTCTAACATATTTGCTTGCAATTTTCATTCTCTGTCTAAAGGCACGGGGAGGGATTTGATATTCAGCAGGGAAGAGCGGGGCGGATGAATTGAATTAAATTCTAATTACATATTCATCGACTGTATACAATACTTGCACGACAATATACAGATATTGACTTATGAACTCAGTAGACCATTTTCTTAAATTTCTTTTGTTTTTCTTAGCGTTTCAAGTTTCATGTAATGACCTTGTGATAACATTCGGAAGTATTTTTACTTAAAACGCTTTGCTCTTCTATACTAATATTTAATAGAGACAGTTTGAAAAATGTCCCCTAAAACGTCATATTCTAATTGACCAAACTCATCATGTGCTCTAAACGTGCTCTGAGTCAATCCGCTTAGATCATGGTCACTACTCAACGCCATGTTCTTGCTAACAAACCGCAATTAGCAAACGTTGCTGTGTATTCATATAACGACATTCAACATTACGATATCAGCAGGTACAAAACATTATATACAGTCCGTTCACAGTCAATTTAAAACTTTGTTTTTCATACTTTCAAAAGAAATCATTGGCCATGACCTACAGTCTGCGAGTATGCGAATCAAGCTCACGCGTGAAAACCAGTATAAATGACTTATTCCAGGTTACTTTTGATTCATATACTTATTAAAGGATTATTAACAGTGGTTAAGGAAATTGCATAAGTTGTCAAGGAAAATAGCCCAAGGTTACCAGATAATGTATAAAGAGCAAATTGTTTGTGAATGATGTACCAACAAGTTCGAGCTTTGTTGGCTGACATGGAGTTTTTAAAACAATATAACAGTGATAGTGAGTTGTCTGATGCAGAAATAAAAGACATAGATGGCAAAACAACTAGAATGAGCGAGAACGCGTGTGCTTTGGAAATTAATCCAATTTAACGATCAAATTCCATTCAACTTAGAGAAAGACATTACGTAATGTCCTCGTTGTTTTGCCAGTTTAATACTAAAACTAAGACTTGGACTATTTCATCTGAATTTTTTTATAGAACGATTAACCTTTCAAGTTATAAGTCTTAGGGGTATAATACAAAGGTTAACTGGCATTTTTAACGGTTAACGGCCAACTTAGTCTTAAAACAATGATTGACCTCTCATCTGTAAATAGAAGTTGGAGTTTTAGCCGTTAACCGTCAAAATCAAACGAAAACGCATGGTTAATCGTGCAAAATGTTTGTAATTCCATTTTTTTTTAATCCTCATGTAAGAAGTAAAATATATCGAGCATTAGAAACTGTTAAATTCAATAAAATGTGTTTCAGTACATTGTATACTACACGACAGGAGGTGCGAAATAGCCTGCGGTAACACACGAAACAATTTTAATAGACTTTACTAAACACCATATAGTTGTAATTCTATAAAATGTTTATTACTTAATCCTTTCTCCTTTCGATCGTATTACTAAATCCAAACGATGGTTCATTGACTCAATACATTTGTCAATTTCACCTACAGAAAAATTATACATAGTTCTTTTAACTCGTACTGGGAACTCGTCAAAAGTTTCACAAGTTATATTATCATTTAACGCGTCTAGTCTTAACTTATTTTTCACGCGATGAAACAAATTCTCTATTGGATTGAGATCAGGACTCCTAGCAGGAATTTTCAACTGCTCAATTTGATTCTCTTTCAATGTTTCTTTTACAATATTCCAATTGGGGGGTGGGGGGGGGGGGGGGCAAATAGAATGATACGTGACCTTCTGAAAATGACATATGATCGCTCATGCGTCTCAACAATTTTGTCCAAGATTGTAGCTGATATTTGGCTAAATGCCTCGATTCTCGGTAATTAACTCATACTTCTTACATTTTTTATTCCTGGCGTAACATTCTTATAACATGGATATTTTCTTCCCACGTGTACTCGTTGAACATTCTCTAATTTCTCATTGGGTTGCTGACCTCGCCTCATTGACTACACTCTCCGTATTTCTTGCGATTTTAACCACTTTAACAAGGTCTAAAGCGTCTTGCGGTAAAAATCGTTCTTTGAAACGTTCAGAATAGCACTTCTCTACTGTTTGATCGCGTAGCATTTCATCTTCTAACTCGCCAAATTCGCATGGCTATATCTTTCAGCAACAACGTTACGCTTGGGGGCGAAGTAGCCTTCGAGCGCTAACCTTGCTTCCTTCAAATCATCTTTATGTCCTAGGCCTGGAAGCGTGCTAAAAATTCTTTGGGTTGATGGTCCTATGCATTGGAGCATTGTCGGTAACTGTACTGCTTTGGGTTTGTTTTCTCGCTAAATAACTGTAGCATATTTTTCGAAAGCATCTATTCACGTCTTCTAATCTGTATACTGATCTGAAGCACCAGTTTTAAACTGTCTCGCCGGAGCAACAAGGGGGAAAAACGTTGACCAATCAGCGCGTTTGTTTATATTTTGTGCTTTAGGCCAATCAGATTGCGTGAAATTCGCAAAACGCAAACAAAAGAAGCGAGGAAATAGCATCTTACTCTAAGCCTCCTGCAGCATTTAATTTTTTGTTTTTTATTCTAAAACTAAAAAATACGAGAAAGCGATTATTTTTCTACAATTTCGTCGTCGGATTTTCTCAGAATCGATCTACAACGAAATTTATTCGTGGTTGAATTATCACGAATTGACTTACTGCAAATGACGGGTCTACGGGTAAATTTCTTCACAGAAATTGTACAATTTATAAGCTTATTCTTCTAAAAAAAAAATCATTACCAAAACAATAGTTATATGTACGAGAAGGACTATATATAGTACTAAAATATTGATGGTAATATATTATATAAAGTATATATTCAAACTACTGTACATATCTGATCTTATTACATATTCACTGCACAATTTTTAAAAAGTAATGCAACAACCCTTTTCACGAAAAATGGTCAAGCCGAGAAGAAAATAAGGTTGTCAATCTTCGGAATCGCGGTTTTCTTGTTCTTTCAACTGTTTTTGAGCAACACGTCCAGCTAGGCAGAACTAGGGGGAAAATCCTCTTATGGAATACAAAATCTTTGCATTACGTGTTTGAAGAAATGCTTCACCAAACGCAAATTTACTGCATTGCTTTTAAATCAACAAGCTGAAGAGTTGAAAAACAACGTACAAAGACAGGTATGATCCACATGATCTACGGATCTATTATGATAAAAAAGATGAAAAAGTTTTTTAAATTTGCTTACAATTGTTTTCCTGTATTATTTTTTAAATGCTAGCTGGTATTTGTCTCCTGTCTATATTAACTTTTATGCTAGTAATGTTTTAAAAATTAAATCAACAAGGTGATTACACATAAAATATGTTTAGCAAGGGAAGTTTTCTGAGAGAAAGGCTTGTTGAGACAAAAGGGTAGGTGACAACTTAGTCTGGGCTGGGAGTAGCTCTACACTTTGAAAGCATTTTGGGGAAAGGTGGGGGACCCTTTACATTTAGCTGGGGGCATTGGAATCTTCAGCTGAACGCATTACTACAAGCCAAAAATTAGAGGAAGAAAGGGTCTGCACTCAAGAAGGGGAAACATCAAGAACTGTGAACTCACCCAATGTAAATAGCCAGTTAAGTGGTGAAGAAACAACTTCCTGCTGTTCCAGTCAAACCATTGAAATTAGCATGAGTCAGGAGTTGACGGAGGATCAACATCATGTTCGATAAAAAGTAAGGTGAAACCTGAGACTGTTCAAAAGTGGGTTATCCGGTTTGACAAAGACTTTCAAACTGTTTGGACTACTCGACAGAAAAAGAAAAAGGCATAAATGTTGTCACACAGTTGAAGTGTAAAGTTTGTAGGAAATACAAGGAGAGAATAACAGGTTGCAGAAATTTTAGTGATAAATGGATAGTAGGAGCTAATAGTGTAAAAGCATCAAATGTTAGAGAACATGCCATGTCTGACCAGCATGTCCATGCCATGAATTTGCACAAAAAAGAAGTCGCCCGATCTGAAGGCAAGTCGCTTGTTCCAAGAGAATCCCCTATTATACAATCTTTGGAAAACCTTTCAAAAGAAGAGCTGCAGAAAATGAAGTTAAAATTTGATGTGGCATATTTTGTGGCAGTAGAGCAAATGGCTTTCTCAAAATATCCCAGTATCTGTGCTCTGGAAAAACGACATGGTGTGGATATAGGGCAGTCATACCTGAATGCTAATGCCTGCAAAGAGTTTGTTCACTGTATTGCTGATATTGAGAATGAGGACTTGATATCTGCAGTAGCACAAGCAAAGTTCTTCTCTTTGTTAATGGATGGTTCAACAGACAAGGGCAATGCGGACAATGAGGCTACTCTTGTCGTATGGTGTGATCCGGAAGGTGAAAATGAAAAGGTTTGCACCAAGATTGGGTATTTGACAGTTTTTCGACCACATCATCTGACTGCCGAAGGGCTTTTTGAAACTGTCAACAACAGTCTTCGTTTTCTTCGAGTTGAAACACTGCATGGTGACAGTGACAATGTAGATAATGAAGCAGTAGATACAGGGGTGGTTTCTCAAATAACTGAACCAATTAATAGCAACAAAAAGTTGGTAGGCATGGGCACAGATGGAGCTTCAAGCAACATAGCAGCCAAAGGACTGAAAGGCTTGGTAGAGCAGAAGCTACCATGGATCTTTTGGATGTGGTGCTTGGCGCACCGTCTAGAACTAGCAATTAAAGATGCACTCTCTGGTACCCTCTTTGACAGCATTGACGAAATGCTTCTGCGCCTTTACTATTTGCATGAGAAATCGCCAAAGAAGTGTATAGAACTTGAATCCCTCTGTGCTGACCTAAAAGAATGCTTAGAATTTGACGAAGATGGAATAAGGCCAGTGAGAGCATGTGGAACACGATGGGTGAGCCACAAGGTAAAAGCAATGAGAGGGTACTGTCAAGGTATGGTGCATACACAGCTCATCTTACATCCCTATCAGAAGATAAATCTGTGAAAGCGGCTGACCGTGCCAAGCTGAAGGGATACCTCAAGAAATGGGTAAATGCCAAGTACATCCTTGGGTGTGCAGCATTTGTTGATCTGGTAACCCCATGTAGCGTATTCTCCAGGTCAATGCAAAGTGACAACCTGGACATTCTGGCAGCAATCACCCATCTTGTGAAGACCCTTAATGAAACAAACAAGCTCAGTTCCAAGCCTCTGGAGCAATGGAAAACCTATGGTGATACATTAAAGAAGGTACAAGATGAAAAGGGCCAGCCAGTGTACCAGGTAAAAAGTTCAAGTCTTCGAATTCATAAATTATTTACATTATTTTACATGTCTAATACCTGTATGCTGCTTATTTGTAGGCACAGGATATCAAGAGGCTGGAAGAAGCCAAGACTTTCTTGCTAGCAAATTCCAAAACCTACTGTGATGCTGTGACTACCTGCATCAAGTCCAGGTTATCGTGGTCAGACTTGCAACATCTGCGAGATATCATCTTTGTGTTAGCAACTGCTGGGTGGGAGAAAGTAATGGAGCAGCTGGAGGAACACGAACAGCATCAGCAGAGTGATTCAATTTCTCAGACTGATGCTGTCAGTGAGAATCCTCTGAATGCTATAGATAGGCTTGTAGAAACATACAAGGTTCCATTGGAAGGAGCAGGTGCTGAAATCGATGAGATTCGCATCGAGTTTGAAGCTATGGTGACATGCTGTCCAGTTTATTTCCCTTTCCACTTTAGACTATCAGAGCGTCTGGTAGCGCTTGTTCCATGCACCTAACAGCTCTGAGTGGTCCAACATCCTGATCCTTGCCACTCTTCTTTTTTCCCTACCAGCATCAAATGGCACAGTTGAAAGAGTATTTTCACAACTCAATTGTATCAAGACCAAGAAGCGAGCTGCTCTTAGTAGCAACAGCCTAGATGATCTCCTTACCATTAGTGTCAGAAAGAGAAAGCTTGCCGACTTCTCACCTGATCGTGCTGTACAACTTTGGTGGCATACAAAGCAAAGAAGACCCAACCAAAGTGTGCGAAAGCAATACCGGCCTAGAAACTCAAGTCGAAAGTTGGCATTAGGTCCATCAACATCTACTGTAACTGAGTCTGCTAGTAGCAGTGATAATGTTGATAGTATTGACGGTGATAGCGTTGAAGAGCAGAGTCTGTTGGATGACTGGGATGACTGGATGAGAGAATCAAATGAATCAGATCACGAGCTAGAGGAAGAGCTGTAAACTAACTCGAATACTAACAATTGCAAGAAGGCAGATGAAATTTATATTAGTTGCCATGCGTTACTAGTTTTAATGATCATTGTTTTACTTTGAACAGACTTTCACTTCCATTTTACTTGTTAAGTTTTCGTTGGGTTTCCATCAGTTAGAACTGGTTATCAAATTTTCTTCGATCACAATTTCGTTTAAACAAAGTTTAGTTCATTTTTTGTCATCACAGAAACTTAAATGTAATCAGCTTTTCAGTTTGCAGTTGTTTCATACTGTAGTTGTCATTGTAATCCAGGGCGTCTTTTAAGGATTTGTCACTGGGGGGGACATATTTTGCGGGGGACCATACAACCAAGCATACATACCCTATATATGTATATGTATTAACAAATGACCCACTATAATGACTTTTGGAATTTATATGCTCACATCCCAAAAGGACAAAACATGAAAAGAGACCGGGCACTGGGGGAGGGGGGACAAATTTGCTGACTGGGGGGCAGTAAGGGGGCTGGGGGGACATGTCCCACCCAGCCTATATATTAAAAGAGGCCCTGTTGTAATCAAATTGTTATATACTTATTGCACACAATTAAAACCATTTGTGTTTTATTACTTCACGTATGCAGCATATTATTCACTGTTTAACAGGTATACTCAACGTAGGGGGTAAAACTAAAATCGGGAAAAAATTTCCGATCAAATTTGAAAATTTCCGATCAAATTTCATTTTGCTCGGAAATTTTGTCCGGACAAATTTGAAAACTATTTCAGGCTCTGAAGGCGTCACTATAATAAGGCCTTATTAATAACTCTGTCAACAATTATTTATTGGCAGGAAAATGGTACTTCTATGTTTGAAACCATTCATCAACATTTACCTTCATTTGATGAATATCCAGTTGAAAACTTTCATTCAGTATTGACAAAACAAACCAAAGAAACTGATACAGCTGATGAAATCTCCCACAAGGCCAAACAAATTGATGCTTGCAAGCATGAACTTCACTCCTTCCAGTCGGCGTTTTTTCCCCATAGAAAGTTCAATTACAGCCGAAAGCGCATCGATTCCCTAAAAGTGAAAGCAGCAGAATTCCTCACTCCAAAGTTTGAATCCATTTACAACAACCCCAACACGGCAATGGAACTACCCCGTACTCGAAGACAGCCAAAGCACACCAGTATGTGGACCCTTCCCCACCTGTTTGCTGACAAGATCGTAACCAATCAAGTGCTTCCACTAGGATTTACTTCCATAAAAAATCCACCAAACCCAAACAGGTACTCGATATATTATAAAAGTATCATCGAGAGACAACTGGATTGCAATTTTTGGGTTTGGTTTTTAGCAAACCAGTTGGGGTGAATTTAGACACTGTGCATATACATGTATGTGACTGACATTGGGGGTTATTAGAGCAGAGGGGGCAAATTACACAGTCCGAACTACCGAAGAGGGCCCAGCTGAGCTAAATGTAGTCCACTCCCAGACAGCATAAATACTGTACAATCGGCAGTTAGAAGTCCATGCTATATTACTGAGCCCTTAATTTAGTGCCCCACTGCCCTTAACAGTTTAACATACAAGTGCATGTTTTGACGTCCAAAATAGACCATAGCTAATATTCTACTGTGGATTATTTTTGCCAGTTTTAATTGTAAATAAATCTATAATTGCATAAAAAGTAAGGGATCTAGTATCAAAATATTCAGATTATAATATAATACTTACTGTTATATAATAGTCTCTGATTCAGAAAATGCGACTTGATCCGCTGCGAAAAACTTAACCCTCTCTGGAATGTTTTCCGCGGATGTGGCCACTCATTTCATATTGAATGTGTTCTGCCAAATATTACACGATGCCCTGTTTGTGAGGAAACATTGTTGTCGAGCGTTGAAGACCTTGGGACGACTGCAAAGAATGCTGTATTCACGCCTGGGACCAATTTGGAAACAGATTCTCAAAGTGACGAAGACAATATTGGCGATGAAGAGGATAACGATGATAGTGACGACGTTGAACAAACAGAAACCGAACAAAATGAAACAACTGTAAACGAACTGTTGCACAAAATAAGCCATTGGCAAAGGCCATGTGATGCATTACCATAGAATAAAGAAGTGACCAGAAGGGCCACTCAGGGGTACAAAGTGGAAAGCACTAGATAGGATCGAGTAAAACCACGGCGGGCCGAGTCCTTACTCGCCCTTCGGGCTCGCGCTTTAGCTAAATTTGGTGAAGTAGATACAGTCCCAGTGAGTGAGAATAGTGAGTGAGAATAGTTTTAATAAGAAAAAATATAAGAATATAAGAAAAAAAAGTATTCAAAAAATTAAGAAAAAACAAACAGGTCAGGAGCGCGGGACCTAGGCCACTGTGCTATTGCGGCCAATCGAAAGTTTACCATTAAAAACTAAATTTATACTGCTTATGTAACCGTGCTTGTAAGCACCGCTGTCAAATGTATGAAACATAGATATAGTAGACCTAGATTGCTGACGTATACCTAGCGCGCGTGACCCCTTATAGAAGAATCCAAGATGGCGTCGCAACCGGGCAAAAACATTAAGAATAGTATTACAAAAAACAGGTTTTTGAGCTTTTTTGATGGTTTAACTGCTGCGAATCACCTTCAACTGGACTTTTTTGAAAATAGATCACTATTGCGGAGGTTTTGAGCGCAAAATGAGAAGAGTGGGCTAGATTCTTACGAAATTATCATTCGATAAAGATTTCAAGGAGTGGACGTTTTGACCGGTTTCGTTAGTTTGCGTGGGTTATTGGACTTTTAACACTTCGAATCACGACCGATCGCATATATTTAGAAAACGATGTTTATCATATATCAAATATCGTTCGTTAAAGACTTCTGGAGTAGACAACTGGTTGTTTAGTATGTTCTTGTTGTAAATTTAACTTTTTTGCAAATTACTACTTCTAGTGATTTTGATTTTGAGTGTTATTTTGATTTTTGCTTAGTATTAAATGTGAAATTGAACATCTGCGTAAAGTCCTTCAGTACTGGTACACTACAAGTTTTGCAGGAGGCAGCATGATTGACTTTAAGTTGGGATAAGCTAATAATGGACATGCAGAGTTCTGCTTTGGGCTTGCAGAGATGTCATATTTAGTACAAATGAAAATTGATACCTATAGGCAGAAGTCAGTATTACTTAATTATCTCTGTAGCTAGTTATATTGCTTAATTATCTCTGTAGCAATCCTAAAGAATATCTGATTTTATAATAGACTGTTTTGCAAAAACTGTGTTTACATTCCCACACATTTACAAGCATTTATAAATGTCTTGTTAACAAGCTTACAGGAGCTTTATAAAATTACAGCATTTCACAACTTGTTTTCATCTTTGCAACACATTTGTTACAGGCACAGCTTGTTGACAAATGGTGAGATTTTCATGTGCAGATTTCAATATTGTAATTGATTTTGAGCAAAATCAGAAGCACATTGGCAACCAGCAATATGTATTTTGAACTTTATTAAGCTGTACATCTATAATTTATAATACCAGACACTTTCTGAGTTTTGATGACACAAAGCCTGGTCATTTAACATTTTAACAGATCTTTGCTTCAAGTATATTAAATGTTAATTTGATTCATGCATGTTATCAAGCCCCAAGCATGTTCACGTACACTTTAATAATATCATGAGTCTCTAAAACTATGCTTAGCTTCTCAGATTTACACAAATTATATGTATTGATATCAATAATCATAAATCAATAGAAACCAATTGGAAACATGGGTTTCTTTTATACTTATTTAAATCATTTGTTGTTACATTTGTGCTACTTTGTCAGCAGATTCCACACAAACAATCATTTCTCATAAATTTTAAAAACCATAATCAGCAAACAAACTAAATTCTACCTCCTAGCTGGGGTGGATGTGCAGTCATAATAGCTGTTGATACTGAGGAAATTAACCCACGATATTTTTCATAAAATTCGGCAAACGCTTTCCTGTTCACAACTAAAACATCGATCATAAACATCGTTTCCTAAATGTACGCGATCGATCGTGATTCGAAGTGTTAAAAGTGCAATAATCCACGCAAACTAACGGAACCGGTCAAAACGTCCACTCCTTGGAATCTTCAGCGAACGATAATTTTGTAAGAATCTAGCCCACTCGTCTCATTTCAGGTTCAAAACCTCCGCAATAGTGACTTATTTTCAAAAAAGTCCAGTTGAACGTGATTCAACTTAAACAGCAGAAAATCAGTGAAATTATTTAGACAACATCGCGCGTACGTCGGGACAGGCCTTCGGTGGGTTCACAGTCACACAATAAAATAGAACAAATCGGCTTTAAAAACGGCAAAAGCAATGACTTACCTCATATTTTCCCATTTCAGCGATAGATTCTAAATTTGAAACCATAACTGAGTCATATGGGTCCATATTCACCGTCACCCCAATATATTCTTATTATGTTTGTAAGAAATCGACTCGCTCCAAAATGGCGGCCAACATGCGCGAGGCGACATGCGCGTGCACGAAAACTTCAAAGGCTCCGACATGAGTGGCCCTTCTATGCATTCTTATTCTATGGCCAGGTTCTATGACCTGTTCTATGGCATTACTGTAGAAGTAACCGGATATGTCATGCTGTGACGCGTTTCCGCATGTTTACCGCTCCAGGTTTAAAAATATAACAATAATAATTCTAAATCGAATTCTAATGTACATTAAAAAACGGCATTAACGACAGTCAATATTCGTGATAATTCAACCACGAATAATTTTCGTTGTAGATCGATTCTGAGAAAATCCGACGACAAAATTGTAGAAAAATAATCGCTTTCTCATATTTTTTTAGTTTTAGAATAAAAAACTGAAAATTAAATGCTGCAGGAGGCTTAGAGTAAGATACTATTTCCCCGCTCCTTTTGTTTACGTTTTGCGAATTTCACGCAACCTGATTGGCTTCAAGCACAAAATGTAAACAAACGCGCTGATTGGTCAACGTTTTTCCCCCTTGTTCGCCGGGGCAAGTTGTACGCCATCCTCGTCGCCAAAGTTGTGTCAGTCCAAACGCTCAGTCACTCAGAGTGTAAACAGTTTATTTCTACTGCCACTTTTATAACACTACAGAACCTAACTAGAAATACGTACATGCAGCAACCCCTCGCCACTAACTAAGAGCATGCAGCTAAATGTTCGGAATTACATGAAGTACTGTTGTAGGTTGTTGTCATAGCGACACGGCAATTGGTATTCTTTCTGTATATTTTTTTAAAGTGACAAAATATTGAGTTTTTAATCCTTGTTTTATTGACAATTTTTTAAATGGCACAACATTTGTCATCGGTATGTTATTACGCTTAATGTAAGCTTAAATTTG
Organism: Muricea muricata; assembly: GCA_963855995.1. Taxonomy (NCBI): domain Eukaryota; kingdom Metazoa; phylum Cnidaria; class Anthozoa; order Malacalcyonacea; family Plexauridae; genus Muricea; species Muricea muricata. The sequence goes on from OY979727.1 coordinate 5,231,386, forward strand.
GTATAAAACACGACCTATTAATTACATTAATAATAAGAAGACAGTCTTGCATTTACAAAACATAAACTTACTCTGGAATTTAAACAGTGAATAGACTGGATGAGTACGGCTACGCCGGCCTTTATAAAGCATTAAAACACAAGTATAAATACGCATTATCAAACTTGCCTTGTGTTTCACGCCATAGTCAATTCTTGGCGCTTCTCTGTATTTTCCCCGAATTAATATCTCTTCAATCTTCTTCGGCAGTCTCCTCGAGCCTTTGTCGTCGTCTACGCTGGTTTCGCCTTGCTAAATGTTCTGCTTCCTCGTTCTTCTTTCGCTGCTTGCTTGACTCCATATTTGTTGACCTGGGGCCGGTTGTATCAAGGGCGTTTAGCTTAAACGGTGGATAAGTCAAAAATATTAAACAAGTTTGCATGTTGTATAAACAAACCAGCTAAAGTTATTTGACCTGAGAAGAACAATTATATATAAAACTAAATATTTTTTTTATTAAACTCATGATTTCTCTTCCGTACTAGGTGTAAAAGTGATTTTTAAATTTCACTTATCCACCGTTTAAGCTAAACGCCTTTGATACAACCGGCCCCTGATAAATGCTTTTTATTTAATTTTTACAACAATAAATTGTTGTTAAAGTTCCCAAAACTTTTTGCAAAAATACAAAATATTATAGCGCAAAAAGCCAACTAAAGTTAAATATTTGCTGACAGTTGAATAACTTGAATTCGTGATCAATCAATCAACAATAAATTTTAAATCTGGCCAATGAATGTTAGCCATTCATGATAGTCCGCCATATTGTTGAGATCAGTGAGGATGACGTCATGACATACCATTTTTACTACCTAACTACCACGAGCAACGACTTTGAGCTCCGCTAATACGAAATTAGTAACCCTCGGGGATTATGCTAATTGCTAATACACTACAACTTGGTTTGTCATAATTTCTTTTGTCCAATTAGATGCTGGTCCATGATTAATGAGGGAGCGTTGCCTCTGTGCACAGGCTATAGAATGTGTAAAGTGTAAATAGTAGATTATTAATAACCCACATTAAAAAACATAATGACTATTATCAAGATATTCAAAACGTAACGAGTGGTTTCACGCGTTTCATCCAAATACGTTTACAGGATATGAAACATACATTGAATAAATATGATAATAATAAAGAATGAACAGCATGTAGTTCAGTAGTTGTTTACCTATCTCTGATCAAGTCAATTCGCGTAAAGATATATTTAATTCAGCTGTGCGTTACACCGATTGACGGAAAAGCATCAGCTCCAAGCTTTCTTTTCAAACCTATAGCAGCAGAGATTTTCATATTCCTCGTATATAAATTGTCTCTTCAAAGTGCACCGAGTATGTCAGCACAAAGCAGATAGCACGAAATTCCGCAAGTTCTTTAATCACGGGTCTGAGTTTAACCACTCCTACCTTCGTTTGCAGTCTTGCTCAGAAGAGAAACCATGCAACGACAAAACCTTTTGTATAATGTGTATTCACGCAACTAACACGATCTAGGCCGCCAGCAACACAAGATCTACATTTTTTATTCGCGAAATGTCGTCATCATGATTTAAGAAAACACATGGGACAAAGAAGCTGTGTTATAGTTATGACTTCACAGCACGGCTTCAATTTTCGCGTGCAAAGTTTCAAATTTCATGACTTTGAAAATCTGCAGAAAAAACCCCCACAAAACGGTCAAAAATCTCAAAATTGAAAATTTCATATCATTTGCACTTTAACGTTTGAGGAAACAATTGAGATTACCGTAAAGCTATTAATATGATCCCGGTTAAACGGGCAGTTACCGAGATCCCGCCGGTAATGTAAATGTTCCCGCTTCCATCCCGGCTAGGCGAGTTCCCGGCATCGATTGCCGGGACCTCGTCTAAACGGGACGAAATCTCCAAAAACTCACTTAATCCCGGCTAGGTCCGATGAATTTTGCCTCCTGAGCAGGTGTAATTACACTTTGTGGCAAGCATTTAAATGGCTTCATTCCGGCATTATTTTCATCCACATACACACGCCCATTCAGCCATGGGCGAGTTTCCAGTCTAAGCGAGATAGAAGCGTCCCGATCCGGCTAGGCTGGATCATATAAACAGGGATTAAATTTGTAGACGCGGCAAAGATAGGAGACGTTATCAAAACATAGGTTTGCTTTAACGTCGACTATACGATTGTATACGACATCACATCAGTTACGTTTAAAAGAATTGTACTCAGATGCGTTGTCGGCACGAATTTGTAATCCAAATGAAACGGTTCTGCCTTTTGCTTTGAGTAGAAGCATGTTGCCATACAACGTAACTGAATTTAACGTTTTTGTAACCGAAAAGGACATCATGGTCAAATGAAATCAATACAAAGGGCATCACCTAAGTAAAACTTGATAACACATATCTCTACTTCGCATCATTAATAGCTGCGTATATCATTCCTCACAAGAGCGGAATTACAAGCATTGCTCCATATTCTACAGTATTTAGTATCACATGAAGAAGTTTCTCAGAGAGCCAAGCAAGATGGACTCAAAGGACATGATAAATCTCATTCAGAAAAAGAGTCCAACCATGCAGGAAGATCTGGGTGGTAAGTTCCATAGTGGTCGAGAAAACATTAGGTGCTGGTAAAGCTCACAACGCAAGAAGCATAACGTCAGACGTTATAACTAAGTAATGAGCAACAAAAAACAAGCGTCATCTGAATAAAGTATCTGGAGTAATTGGCCAGAATAATATTTCATTAAGATGAACGAAACAAGAAATCAGACGACAAAATCGGAAACAAGAAATCAGACAGGATGATCTTGAAATTTACACCTGAGACAGCCGTAAAAAAATAAAACAAAAATATTCTTTGGTTTACTGGAGTAAAAGCCTGGAAGGCTTGTGAATGGTAAAAAGCTTCATGATTAGGAGTGACCTGAAATTAAATTTATATCTTCGTGTTCACTGTCTAAAATATGATTATGTGAGTATAGCCCCCTCATTATCGAGCTTTTGTACCCTTGTTGGCCCGTGTTTGTATTCACTGGTGCCTGGTGGGGAGGGTAGAGCATAAATACTGTTCTTAACTGAACAAAATTAACAGTCAATGCTCATTTTCATTTTCCCTCTGTTTACGTGTTTTCCACTATCCCCATTCCTTCGTAAACTGATGCTACATCTTTGACCTGACTTGTATAAAGAATAATAACTTATAAGCGCCTTTTTACCCTAGTAAACTTTGATCATTGTCAACAGCGAGCGTGATGGCCCATTGCTCATTCATGTACATGTTCCAATTTACAGAACAAAATAATTCTAGTATAACTATCATATTAAACGTACCTTGTCTTTCGTTATATTTAGATATTGTTTTCCCGTTAAACAGGCAGAAATGCAATGAAAATGCTGTTTACAAAACCAAGATGAAAGCGAAAAAATTCCTTCTCAAGACCATTCCGTTTTTTATCCGTCAGTCCGCTCTGCTGTTCTGTTCCGCGTTTTATCTTCATTCCTTTACGCCGTTCCGTTCCGTTTCGCCATTCTGTTCCGTTCAGCCAACTGAGTTGTGAGTTTTTATATATTTGTATTACGCTGTTTACGCAGTAGGTTTTGCCATTCCGTGCGAAATACAAATTTGCAAATTTCGCAGGGCCGCATTTTCTGTTATTTACAAGATTTTGCCACAAAATTAGCTAATTTGAGGTAACCCTTTTCAGCTGTGGAGAAACATTTTGTGTTGCCAGGATGAAAATTTAATTTTGTTCTAAATAAAAAGGGCCCTATTATTACGTTCATAATTCTTAGAGACTAGAAAGTCTCTCATCATATTCACAAACTAACTTTTGTTGTAAAATCAATACTCAGAGTAGCGGGTTTTCAGTATCAATTTTGTTAAAAGAAAACAAACCACAAAATAGACACAACAACGGGTTTTAAACCACAAAATCGATTCTTAAGCTTTTCAATGCTAAAATTTGTTCGTTTACAATCATAGGACTTACCTGACAGCGAAGTGCAATCGCTTCGCTTAAACAAGATTGAACTGATGTAAAGACAACAATACAGATATTTGAATTTTACACCTTGAATACGCCTTTTACTGCGAGTGACTACTATATTCCACTATTAACAAACCCACATGCAATAAATTATTTAGTGGGTTCAAGTTTTGCGAGCATGAATGTAAAATGATTAATGTAAGCGTCTGCACTTCAGTCAGCATTAGACACTTTGACCGAGCCGCGTTATTGTAGATAACCACACCGTATCGCGAGTAATAGGTACTGAGTGGAAAAAATGACCCATGACAATTTTCGTAACTTTTCGAGGTTTTCTCGTGCAGTACTTTTGAAAGGAGTTTCCCTTGAACTTCTTGTACTTTTGGGGCCTGAAGTTGGCGATTTATCAAAATACCGTGAGCTTAAAAAAACTGGGGCGAGTATGCTCCTGTGACGTCAAGTCGGGAGCACGCATTGATTGCAAACTAGCAATCTATACTACAGAGAGGATTGAAATATGTTTTAATCAATTTTTTTGCGGATTCTACGGTACTTTTTCTTTGAATTTCAACTGGAAAAGTGTCTTCAAGCTTTACTAATCCAAATGACAGCCAAGCCGAATCAGAAAACAATTTTCTCGTGAGTTATATCGTTATGCATGATGGAAGTTGAAGATGACAATGTTTATATTAAGAGAATGACAACAAATGTGTCAGGGGACTCAGGTCTAGAAGGTCAATCACAGAAAAAATTCTACGGTCCTGTCATGATGGATGTGTTACTTTGGAAATATTATGAGCTACAAATTAGGATTTTAACGTCTGGCACTGACGAAATAGTAAAATTGACCGAAGAAAGTGATAAATATACATTGATGAAAACATTTACGTCTCAATTTGTTATTAAAAATTGTCAAGAGATTTTTGCGTCAAATACTAAATATTTACAAAATGTTTTTTTTCAAATACTAGACATATTAGACATAAGTCACATCCATTTGAGTTTCAAGGGTGTGTTACAGTATATAGTATATAATGTATATTATGCTTGGCAACAACATAATTTAGTTATAGTCATATATGCCATGTATACACATGTATATTATCATATAACATATGTATTTATTAGGTAATAAACACTCAGGTATTTAACTTTCCAGATATCTTCGGCGTGTTGCATTCAAACAGTATATACAACTTGTGTACAACTTTCTTGGCAAAAGAAGAATACGTTTACCTGAATGCGATTATGATAAAATATGGAGTAAATTTGGAGGAAAAGAATTTCAAAGTTATGTTGATGAACAATGAGAAAAACACGATTGAAAAAATCTAATGATTCTACAAATATACCTTAACTACAGTCATGGAAGAAACGTTTTAAACTTGATTAAGCAAAAAGTGCATGAAAGCACAACAAGTCGAGACAGACAAGACAAACAAGTCGAGATCAACATGATAATGCCCTAATGCTGGGAAAAGGAACTTCTGATGAAAGATTTTAGGTATGTACCTGCCAAAGACGAGGTAGAACGATCATTTACATCCGTCGTATTAACGACCAACATGTCTTTATATGTGCCTAAATGTGCAAAAGAGACCTCTGATCCTTATTTCAGTAGAACTCGTTTACTTTACCACTTTTTTGTTGACTCCTTACTCTCGCCGATCACATACCATCATTGAATATCAATAATCTAACCCATGCATGCATTTTCCAAGCTTTACATGTTGATTTCGTCTGCCCGTCAAAAGGACAAACTTTCGTTGTGCTCTCAAGCATTTTTTTGCTGCAATCCAGTTCCAAACGGTTATTCCACGACACCAGTGGAGGTATTGCTTACCATGAATCCATCATTGCCAGTTTTCATATATGGCTAAGCAAACTTTCTCAAAATGTTGATAGACGTTGATCATGATAATTTACGAGCAGTTCTCCTTCCAACACCTAATATCTCCCATTCTTATCCGTTTTAAAAGTCCAGAATCACTCTTTCCCGCCGTTCCACGTATTCTTTAAAAAACCTTTCAACTATGACACCAAGTTAATTTATTTTCTAACTAAAACATTCTCTTGTTGTTACCTATGCTGTTTTTAGTTAAAGAATGTCGTTTCCGCTTCCAATTAAGTTAAAAACGACGTCCTATCGTGTTATCATATTTTTAAAACTAATTGCGTGATCCACCTCAAATATGGAACAGCGCCATATTTTTTCAGTCAGGCGACTAACTTCAAATATCAACATCGCCAGGATCTTCTCACAACTTTTTTTTTGATGTTCGTAAGTTTTAATCAATAGCAATGCTCATTTTGAATAGGTACGGCATAAATATCTTATAAAACTAATACCATGGTTTGCACTGTATACCACAAAATTGGATTTATTTATGGCGAAAGAGGCGGTTGATATCTAATACAGATGAACAGTCATGGCGTAAGCGACGGCTACTAATGAACCCTGCTTTTCATCGTAGGTGTCTTAGAGATTTCATGAGTAAATTTAATGATGTTTCTGACAGATTTTTGGCACGTATGGGCGCGGTTGTCGATGCTGGTATGTCGGTGAGTATGGTTGAAAAATTCGCGAACGTCACGTTGGAAGCAATAAGCCAAGTATCATTTAATATAAATACACGTGCCATCGAGGTTCCTAACTCGCTGTTTTCAGCAGCAATATGACACTATCTAAAAGGAGTTTAGCAAAACATCGAGATTCCACTCGACCCAACCCTGCTGGGAATATTCCAGTTCACGTTTTTCCAGAACTCTGCTAAGAAAACCCAAATAAATGCTGCACGGTTTCTCAGAAAATTTGCGTTCGATTGTATCGCAACTCGAATGAAGAACATCGCAGATAATACAGCTGTCCCTGAAGACTTATTAATAAGTATTCTGATTAAAACTGGCAGCTTTTCGATGGACGAACTTATTGACGAATTCTTAACTATTTTTGTTGTCGGTCAAGATACAACTGCCAATTCAATGTCATTTGCTTTACATGGAGTTATTTGTAGCCCCCATGTCGAAGCGAAACTTTTGAATGAAGTCCTCGATTATCGCGATAACGTTGAGATTGACGATCTGGCTAAATTCAAGTATCTTGGTCAGATCTTAGATGAAAGTGATCTTAGAAGAGAACATCCCGTAGCACCAGCGCCTTCAAGAAACTTAGCAAAAGATATCACAGTCGGAGGCTTTCATATTCCCAAGGGAAACGGAATCAACAGTTCGCAACTCATTTTTGGTATGAACCCAGACTTTTGGAAAACTCCTGAAGTATTTGACCCAGATAGATTTTCAAATACCAAAAATATATCAAACTTTTGCACGACTCATTTCCCATTTTCCATTGGCCCTCGTTATTGCATCGGACACAACTTTGCAACGTTTGAATCAAAAGTTATCCTTGCAAAATTGCTGCGAAAGTTTCAGTTTAAACTTCAACCTGGTCAAACTGATAGGATGAAAGCAAGACTCACGACCACTTCCCGAGATAGTGTCTTGTGTTACGTCATGCAGTAGACGAGTGTAACGAAACTCTGGCAGTAACTTCAGAGCAATATAGTTATTCATGTTAACTTATTGTACATCTTATAACGTATATACTGGAACTTTATTAAGTTAGTATTTTTTTAAAAGGAGTGACTTCATGACCACCCCGCGAGTTGGTGTCAAGTGTTGTTACGTCAGTAGATGTGCATACTTAACTTAGAATGTTAGTGTTAAACTTCAGTACGTTGATCAATATTATTAAAATACAACGTAAAGTGTGGAACCAACGTTAATATCATTATTTGTACAATAATGAGATTTTCATTGGTCGAGAGCTGTTTGTTATTATAGTACACTAGTAACTTTCCCACTGTTACGTTACGTGTGAAAAAAGCGATGAATTTTTGGTATTAGTCAGGGGAGCTAGTGCAAAAGGGCGCAATTAACGTTGAAAAATTCAAGGTAGCATTAGTCCATTTTATAGTCTTAATATTTTGCAGTCAAACTTGCAGACTTCTGTTCAAATGTCTCACAAACACTCGACAATACAATGTAATACTATATGAAAGTAATGTTATAATGCTATTTCTCGGTTTCATTTCATATGCTATACACTTATCATGTAGTAAAGATCCACGCAAGCAAATATTATCGGCATGCAAAAATGCTTTGCCTGTGACGTTTGGCATTGCGCGTGACGTCAACGTCATTATTTTTGGCACTATTTGCAGCCATTGAAAACAAAAAATTAAGAAAAAAAGTCCAATGTTCCGTGTTTCCTGTGCGACATTTGATCATTACTGAAATGAGTTGTATTAATCAACTTGTCACGTTTTGTGCAATTAAAACACACAGTGATTTTAACAACACGAGTTAATGTCGGTGGAATGGTGAAACTATATTCTTCAATTGGGAGATGAGGCTGATTTCATGTGGGAAATGTAGAAATTAGCGTGCTACATTGAAAGTCTCACATTTTACGACTGCATCAGCCATTGGTTGACGTAATTTTACCGTTTTGAAATAAATGCTTAGTGAAACAGTGAAATAGGGGGATGGATGAAAACGTCAGAAAACCTGTAAAAATGATCAAAACCTCACGTCGGAACGTTTGACAAAAGAAAACAATACACGATTGTTTTTGCACAACAAACCTCACTTCCATGTCGCGAGAAGGCGCGGTTACTCAGTTTCGCAATAAATCCCTATATTACTCATTTCCTTTCGTATTTAATCCCTGAGAGTGCAGCTTTGTACAAACTCTATTTTTATTTAATCCTGGCTAATTCACTCCTCCAGATTAGCTAATGCTAAAACTTCACCTCATGCCAAATTTTATGATGTCTTCGTAAACTTTCAAAAGCATTCGCAGCATAATTACATCCTTCTTTTTGACAATGGTAACTTTGACTATCTCCAAGCTTTGAAAAAATAAAATAGGCAACGACAGGCTACGAAGCTGTAACCTTGTACAACATAAACATGTAAATATTATAGTTTACTCTTTAACTCCGGTTGTTTGCATTTTTTCTCAGTAAAGCGCGCACGTGCAAGCAAATGTTTAGTGAATCTTTTACGATAGTTAGTAACTTTTTCTATTTACTTATATGTATGAAAATGTGTCGTAATCACGCAAAAGAGGTGTGCGTCATTTGCATTTGAAATTGAAGAAGGAGCCACATATTTGTAAGACAGAGGTTGTTAAGTAGACGCCAGCATAGTTTGACCTCACGCAGATCAAAGGGATCATCATGTTCCAGTTCGTTGACCGCAACATGAAAGTGTTCAAAGAGCAAGGGAAGAAAGCACCAGGTGGACTAAACTATGGGCAGGACTGTATGGAGAATCAAGAGACTGATGATCAGTAAGATGTAGAAAGAGATCAACCAGAAACAGCAGTTGAGCAAGCAATTGATGCAGTCAAAACCAAAGAGTTTGCTAGCGCCTATTGATGCTGATGCATAAAGACACCCAAAGAGAATTATTTCTATGTAATACGAGGAAGGCAATGAATTTCTGTGCGAATTATGTATGTAATAGACATCAACTCAATTGATTCACATTGTGCGTGTACACCATCTATAAAGACGTCTCTTGAGACTTAAAACTTCCACTCTACAGTATGTCCATTTTGTTTGAGGCAGTATAGCCTCCGAGTATCATAACGACGAGCAACAAACAAGTTTTCTCGTGTGAGAAATGTTTGGAGGCAAGGTGTTAAAGAAATGATTAACTATTACAAGGCGCCTGCCAAGGCGTTCGCAGGCTAAGAAACCAAGGCTAAGGAACCAAGGCTAAGGAACCAAGAATATTTGAAAAGTGGGACCAAATCCTCGGGCTGCCTATGCTACTGAACGCGATTTAAAAGCCTTACCTGGTATCACACATGTCACAAGAGTACGGTTTTTCATCTGAATGACGGAAATTTATATAATGTTGAAGAGCTGACGGCGTTGGACATGTCATGTCGCAAAATGAAAATTTGACGTTGTTGACTAATAAAAACATTTTTAACAATGTTAAAGACTTGAATTTCAATGTGTGGCCATAAAGCAACTGCTTTCAGGGCCGAAACTAGCATTTTAATTGAGAGGAGGATATTCATATATTGGTGTTCTGTCCGAATTTTTTAAAATCAATTTGAGGTAAAAAGAAATTGGTTTGACAGAAAACGAATATATGAATATTCAAACCCCCTCCCCTCCCCCCACACCAATTAAAGCCCCAGGTAAAGCCCTGAATTCTTCATCCAAAAAGATAAATACGAGATCGCTGTACTATTACAAACACTTCTCGCTTTTTTTAAATTCCTACTGGCAACCTGAAATTACAGGAAAGACACAGGGAGATACTGTAATATCCATAGGCGTACGAGGCGGGGAGCTGGGGGGGGGGGTTAGTCTGAAAGGGTTAGTCCCCAGTTTAGTCTGAAATATTAATTAGTCGGGCAATTTGTACTTGAGCGTCGGGCAATCGGGCAATCTTCCTGTTTGCCTAAAATCAATTTGTTCTTTCATGCATCTAACAAATATTATGAACAGAAAAATCGTGAAATATTAATGAATATTCGAACATGGCTAGATGAATAATATGCAAGCGTAAAGGTGACAAAAAATAATTAAAATAAGCATGCTTTTCCGATGTCATCGCGTTAAAATAAACATGCTTTTCCGTCAAACATTGTTCAATGTTGGTGCAGATATTCCGAAACTTTTTGTCTGATAACCCTGTTTCACATGAAATCAAGAGAGCTGCAGCCGTGGTGAAGACCCTGTACAAAAACGGACTTCATACTGTCCTGCCAGTCTTCTACAAAGCAAGTTCTATCTTGGCAACCATCCCAGCTACGTCATGTTCGGCAGAGAGATTTTTCAGTGGGTTGCCAAGAGTGAAGACGTACCTTCGTTCCACAATGGGTCAAGAACGTCTAAGAAGCGTATTTCTTTTCTTTGCATGGAACGAGCTTATACTAATAGAACTCTTGAAAATGACATGGAAAGAATTATTAATGTTTTTGGCCATCGAAACCACCGTGCCTCACATTTCTTTTGACAATATTTATAAGCTAATATAATAAACGGGACAAAATTCCTCACCCTCTTCATGCACAAAATCTCACCCCACAACGCAAGAATAGTTTTCAAAATTTTCCGGGGGAACCCCTGGACCCCCCTAAAAATGCTCGCGCTATCGGCGCTCGTCGGGCAGACTGACGTCCGCCCCCCTAAAATTTACAAGCCCGTACGCCTATGGTAATATCTGAAAGTCTAAAACCATCAATTTAAAAACGTTTATATCTCATAATTGAGAGCGAATAACTAAACCTTACTGTGATGTCTCATGTGATCCCGGAGGATTCTTTCCGATGCACAATACTTTAAACCATGAGAACACTGGTAACTTTCATCTGCGGGCAGGGACAAAAGAAACATACAATCGTAAACTTAAGAATTATGAACCTATTTGTTTAGTAAAAGTCATAGCTCTGTCATTTTTTGTTAGGTGCAGATTTGACTGTTTCTAATCCAATCAAAACCGATTCCTTGTAAGTCATGATAAGGTAGCAGTAGTGGCATTTAAATCTGAACTACAACATCCGTTGTTGGTTACAATAACTTGGATACATTTCCATCACACTGTTGAAAAGTAAATTGTACTGAAACTTATACAATAAAAATGCACAACCTGTTAAGGGTTGACGAAAACAACATTGAACTTGCATGCACTCACAAAAATGAGGCACCTGCCATCCAAGGCACCTGCATTATATTTGTCAATTGAATTCCAGCCTTGTACCCAGGCTCTCTGCTCCTCGGTGGAAGGAAGAGACCCTGGTGAATGCTGGTCAAGTGGCTCCCGGTTTTTGGTAGCCACTCAGTAGGGTTGGGCGATATTTAAAAAATTAACTCACGATTATTGTCCTGGAAAATATCGCGATAATTGATAATATCGCGATTAATGAAATGACCATTGTTTTCAAGTTCAATTAATATCAAAGCATGTATAAACTTGTATATAATCTTATATTAAAGACATATCAACAACAAATTAAAGTAATATGAAGGCTTTTCCTTCTCTAATATTTACTGTTCATAACTGTTGTAAATAATGTGTACTGTTCAATTTTATTCTATGTTTTGTGGAAGGAAAACTAAATTATGAACATGCAGTACAACTACTACAAAAAGCAATTACAATTTGCCTTGTTAATACACTTTTTGAGAGTATATTTGTTGCTGAAATGCAAAGGTGCTTTCTACTTTTAACAAATGTTACAGTACAAGAAAAATGTAAAAGACATTAAAAAAACTTTAAAAGAAAGTTTCAAAATAAGGCTGTCCTTGTCGATGAAACCTGTAACCTATAGCATGCAAAAGCATGCACCCAGTGCCTCTTAGCTGCTTCAACTCAAATGATTTTAAGCAATTTACATGGAAATATACTCTTCATATGTTTGGTCACTTGTCCGTGACTGGAAAAATACCAGTTTAAGTTTGTTTTCATTAACCCATATAGGTAGACCGGGCGGTTGAGACCGAGAACTTTGGCAGCCCATAATTTACCAGTTTTAAAGTGACGACAAACTATTTATCTGAAAGCTGTATATTAGGAACTTTTTTATGTTATAATAATAATAATAATAATAATAATAATAATAATAATAATAATAATAATAATAATAATAATAATAATAATAATAATAATAATAATAATAATAATAATAATAATAATAATAATAATAATAATAATAATAATAATAATAATAATAATAATAATAATAATAATAATAATAATAATAATAATAAAGGACTTTATTGTAGCATATCCACAAAGTGGCTCTTCATCTACAATTAAAATTAGTCATAATATAAAAAAATTATATCCTATATTCTATAAAAGGTACATGCACTTGTTATATAGTACTATCGTAGCCTTATTAAACAAGTAATTAAAACTATCACGTAAGAAAATTTTAGATTCGGTACAGTTTCTAATATGTTCTGGGAGCGAGTTGAAGTATTTACTAGCTTCATCTTGAAAAGTACTTGTCACTTTTGGTTTTTCTAAAAGCAAACCAGAATTAGACCTTAATGTCTAGCTTTCTTGTTTAAGAATTTTTAACTTAAGGTCCTCTGGCCAATTAGATTGGTAAAGAGCCTTATGAATAGCTTTTAAGTTATTATAATGAAGTTGTTCTTTAAACGGAAGCCATCTTAGTTTCTGAAGATCTGTTGCTGTACAGTAATGTCCCAGGACAAAACTTGCAGCCGCTTTTTCCACTCTCTGCAATCGTTTTATGAGGTACTCTGGCAAGTTGTTGTAAGCTATATCATTAAAATAAAGTTTCGACAAAACTAGAGATATTACTACACTTTTCTTGATATGGAAAGGTAATACATTTTTAAGCTTCGAAGTGTTGCTAAAGTACCATAGCACGATTTAGCTACGGACTTCACATTCTCCTCCCATTTGAGGTGCTCATGTAAGATTATCCCGAGTAATTTCGCCGATTTAACTCTTTCTAATGTTGTTCCATTAATTTTAAGCATTTGCGTCAGCATTTGTCAACGAGTGAGCTGTTGACATTTGAACAGTAGAAATGAGCATCGTTTTTGTTTTCTCTGGATTCATGACCAAATTAGAGTGATCTGACCATTTTTCGAGCTTTTCCAAAGTGGCTTGCATTGACATAATGGACCGTGGAAGATCTGCTGGCTTGAAGCAACTATATATGCTCGTGTCGTCAAGGCCTACTCTGGGCCCCAATGTCGCCTAATATCGCCCAATATCGCCTAATGTCGCCCAACATCGCCTAGTGTCGCCCAATATCGCCTATTATCGCCTCATATTGCCTATTATTACCTGACATCCCCTAATACTGCTTATGTTACTTGGGAGTGGAGAAGGGTGGTCAGTCACTTGGTTATGGTTTACGATAATATAGTAACACTTGTGTCAATAGTACTCTTTTTGCTATGAGTGTGTAATTGTTTACAGACCTTGGCTAAGGCAGCTGTCTCTCTTTTAGAGCACAATGATGACTACCACAAGGAGTACCATTTTTCATACATTTCACTTCACTCTATTAAGACCTATGACTTGCCAATTGTGCTGCATATTTTTTTGTGAAAGCAATTACATTTGAATTTTGGTTACACCAACTATATAGACAGACTCTGAAAAGTTATCTAGCTGTATTACCAATACTAATAGTAGACCATAGTAATACAGCTAGAGAATCAGGTTTTGCAATCAAATATGGTACCATGCCTCAAGGTATGATTGTCATGCAATCCTAATATCAGTAATATATATCCAATTTAAAAATGTATCACCATAAAACAGGGCTGTAAGCATCATTTTCGCATGTTTTCAAGTAGAAGAATCAGGTTTTGCAATCAAATATGGTACCATGCCTCAAGGTATGATTGTCATGCAATCCTAATATCAGTAATATATATCCAATTTATTATCACTATAAAACAGGGCTGTAAGAATTTTTTTTGCATGTTTTCAAGTAGAAAACGAAAGGTCAAGTTAACAAGGCAATTGATTTTATCTATTATTTGAAATGCATTTCATATTTGACATTTTGATCAAGCATGTTTAAACGAAGTAACGAAAATTTGATCTTCTATTAATTAATATGTGCAGTACTCACCTGATCTATTAAGTTGCGCTTTATATTACACCGATGCACTGGATTCAAATGAATTGTCTGTTTCAAATATTTTATGCTTATGCCCAATTGATGGGCCATGTTTATTTCAACTGAAAGAATTTTTTTATTCCTTTCCTTTTTATATAAAAATTAAGATTTTAGAGCGCGCCATCATGGATGTACTCAGCCGGAAACTAGGCATCGACCTTTGACCTTCGTATCGTTAGCTTCTAGCGCAATTTATGCAAAGCTGCATGTCTATTGTTGACTGAGCAACAGTAACACCACTAAAACGCAATCTGGCACAACTTAGCTGCCCCATTCTATGAAACTACAACAATACGTTCACAGAAACTATCCATTAGCAGAAGCAGTGTGAAATAAAAGTATGTAATTATAAATGTAGAAGAAATTTCTGGCAGTGGGTTCAATTGGAATATACTTTGAGTTTCCAGGAGACAGCTACCAGCAGATTGGGCGGATACTAAAGGGCAAGTTAGCTACGTGGGACAAATGAGGAAGACATATATATGTATGGCCATATGGAGGCGTTCATTCTTCAATTAATATGGTGTGGTCTATATCATATACAAAACTGTCCATATTGCTTGAGATAAATGGTGCTTGAACATTTTGTAGTCATGAAAAACACTTAGTAACTATGCAATGACCTACTGTTGTTTGTATATGCCAGTATGAGGTTTGTGACACAGTCTTAATATAATATCTCTACGTAGTTTTAGTTTTTGAACATTTACTGCAGATAAATATGGAGCATTTTGATGTTTCATACCTCGTTTCATACAATACACTATATTTGCTGATTTTTTGCAGTCATTCTTATTTTAAACAAAAGCATAAATTTTGAGGCTTGAGTCTTACAAGTCATAGTCATTTTCAGGCAGTGCGTAGTCAGTGTTATGCAGTTGGGTTGGCGATATGTTCTGCGCTATTAACTTATTTTGAAATTTGTTGTTTTAAAAGTTTGTAAACATAAACATTTCAATATTCACACCCTAATTATTGACACTGGTATGCCACTAGTTGCATGTGCAAGTTGTTGGTTGCTCTTAACAGTTTACAAGTCAAAGACTTGCTGGAAAAAATGCAAAGCCTTGCCATATATTTTAGTTGGAATTGGATACATATTTGATTTATATTATGCTTAAAGAGGGGTTACAGTCCGTTCTGCGCATCGGTTCTGCTCATAACAAAGGTGGGCCACCAAATATAAGCATTGTCCAAATTTCACATTTTTCGAACTCTTTTTGAATTGAAACTCTGGTTTACATTCATGTATAAGCATAGCAAACCAGAAAAGTGTCAGTGTTCATTTAGTAAGTCATATTTTACGAATATAGAATTTCAAAATGTAAACAAAGCGTTTGTTTACATTACGGACTGTAACCCCTCTTTAAATATTAACTAGTGAACATATTTATACTAAGTGGATAGTACATTGTCTTAAACAATGGTATACAATGGTATTCTGTGGGAACTGTAATCATTGTATCCCATGCTAATACCCAAATAATATAACCTATATTGCTTAATATCACTCAATATCGCCCAATATCGCCTAATATCGCCCAATGTCGCCTAATATCGCCATGTATTTTAAAGATTTTTTCTAATATCGCCCAATATCGCCAAATTTCGCATATAATCGCGGCGACATTGGGGCCCAGAGTAGGCCTTCGTCAGCGTATTGACGACACTCTGCATCAAGATGCTCATGTAGATCGGCTACGTACAAGTTGAAGATCAACGGACCTAATATAGATCCTTGTGGTATTCCGAAGTTCAAAGTTAGTATTTCCGATCTTCTATCATCAATTTGAACGAACTGTTTTCGGTTTGTAAGATAGCTTAGTGTCCATCTCAAGAATGATTTCGAGAATCCAAGCTTACTGAGCTTCGTTAAAACTGTTTTATACTTTATTGTATCGAAGGCCTTAGAGAAATCAGCCAGGACTAATAGTGTTATTTCACCTCGCTTCATTGCCATGGTGATATCATCTCTTATATTCAGGAGAGTGCTTGCGGTGGAATGACCCTTCCTAAATCCAGAGATGTTACAACTGAGGAGTTTCTGGTCGTCTATAAAATCAACAATTTGTCGAGAGACCAGTTTTTCATAAATTTTCGACAAGGTAGGGAGAATTGAAATCGGTCGCAAGTCGTTTTCCGTAGATGGATTATTTATTTTGGGAATTGGTGTGACACGCGCTTGTTTCCAGATATCAGGAAACAAATTTAAGTCAATAGCAGAATTTATAATATGTGTTAAAGGGCCAGCGATAATCTCAGCAATAGGTTTCAAGAACTTCACTGGAAGGTGATCATGTCCGGTTGATGTATCATTACGAAGAGCTTTTAAGCACTTGGTCACTTCGTGAAAAGAAACATGTTTAATTACAAAACCTCTATTCTCCAAGTTATCTGAGTGTGTATCGTTTATAAATTGATGTAAATCATCTGGTGTGTCTATGACATCCCCGGTGGTTCTAGTTGCCGTTTCAATAAAAAACGTATTAAGCGTATCAACGTCAAATCTAATAGGATCAGGACATGGACTTAAAATTTGGTGAATAATTTGCCAAATTTGTTTGGATGTTTTAGAATTTAAGGCTTTATTAATAAATTCTTGCTTTGCATCTTTAATCTTCCTCTTTAACAGATTTCTCGCACTGCGAAATTTTTGCCAAATATCCGGAGATTTACTCAAATGCGCTTCATACCGCAAATCATTTCTAAGGGATTGCAAATTTCTTATAGCTTCATTCTGTAACCAAGGCGCCGGGGGTCGTGTCACTTTTACACGCTTTAGCGGTGCATGATTATTGATACACTCAGATAATAAATCATTGAAAATTTCCAATTTTTCATTAGGATCTTCGATACCATAGATCATACTAAATGGAAGGGATGACACATCTTCAATATATTTAGCTTGCTAATAATTCTTCTCAATACGGATGTATTTGTATCTAGGCACAAAGCGGGTTGTTCGAATATTGAGACAAGCATAAGAATCGTCATGATCACTGATACTTGGGCACGGTAAAACGTTTGTATATGTAACACATTTCGGAAAATTTGAGATAGTTAAATCAAGACATGATGAACTTCGCTGAGCTATTCTTGTTGGTTTATCTACGTGTTGTTTTAAATCAAACATATACAAAAGTTCATTAAATTGCTTTGTCAATGGATGACAAACATCAAGCATATTAATGTTGAAATCCCCAGTGAGGATTAACATGCCATTCCACGATGTTAATAAACACTCAACATATCATTTGCATAAACCATTCTTTGGTATCAAGAATACGATTTGATCGATAGATTGTCCCTAGTAACAAATTTCTATGTTTGTTTTTCCCACGCACTTCTAACCATAAGTGCTCCAAATTAGGATACCTATTCTCGATATCTTTACGCCGTTTATAGTTAATTGATTCCGAAATATACGCGCCAACTCCACCGCCTCTTATGATATCTCGATTTCTAAATTCGTTCATAAAACCAGGAATTTTAACGTGATTTAATAACAGGCTGTTATTTTTAAGCCAAGTTTCACTGAGTGTTATAATATCGAATTTATAGATTTCTATAGTTAATCTAAATTCATCAAAAGACGATGTTAGACTTTGAGTATTCAAGTGTAAAAAGGACAACTGGCCACGTCGGGCATTCAAAGCATATAGATGTTCGTCGACTTGAATCTCGTCACTATTAAGTTTTATATCATCGTCCAAACTATCCACAAAGTTTAAATTTCTAAGTCCATAAAAGGGGAGTTCTGATGACACACAATCATTGCAAACCATCGAGTCGAGCACGAGACGGCAAAGTTTGTATATATTGAGTATTCTGACTGTAACAATAAATATGAGTAACTTCTAAACATTTAGTACACTTGAAACTCTTTTGAGTTACCCTCACAGTTTTTGCACATTCTTTACACTTTGGTGCTGCAGAAGCCCTTTTTGTTGGATTAGTAGATGTGATCGTCCCATCATTAGATTTTGTCGTAGGACCAGGTTGGGGATGAACGTCGCCACTCAGACTAACGATATGAATTGACGGGTTAAATGAGGCGGTTTGATGATGTGAATAAGCAATTCTTCGTTTTAAAAACTTTACCCGAATAAGGGAACACCGCAAAATAGTTTTAGTCATAAATTTGAGATAGCTTAAAATGTAATTTATTTTGATAACGGCTATTTTACAGGTTTTCGACATGACCCCCGTCTCTAACGACACACAAGTTACTTCAATGTTGCATTTGCCTTAAAGCTCTTCGGATAAGGACAGGATTACCACGTAAAATTTCTGCTTCTTGTTGGATTTTATTTCTCAGGTCGTCGATGTTTTGCGGTGGCGTGTGGTAAACTCTGTCCTTAAGGTATCCTCAAAGAAAGTAATCGCAAAGCGTTAAATCTTTTCTTTTCAAAGTACTTAGAAACAATGAAATTTCTTTCTGCTGCTGTTAGTTGTGGCATTACTTGTAAAGTTTTAAGTAAGAGCATTCTAAAACTTTATCTATTAAATCGTTTCATTGCAGCGTGTGCATGTCCATGGGAATTACTTTGCAGTCAAATTCGTTCTATCTTAAAATGATAGTGCCTGGTAAATTTGTCCTTGTGTAACAATTACTTGCTCAAATTGCTCAAATAAACCCTCATTTAATAGAAAATAAATCACGCTAAAACAAGGGTCGAAAATATACCACAGAATATTCAATATAAACAAGATAAAAGGGTTACAAGTTGGATTCCTTTTTTTTATACACCTTGTATAAAGAATCACACCTTTCCATTCACATGATATTATGCCATCTGCACCTTCAATTCTTTCACAGTACTCCTAGCATGACTATCAACATGTTGGTAATAATACCTCGGACATGAAGTGACAACAATAAAATTTTTCCAAAAGCAAGAAAATTGTTCAGGAAATTCTGGTACTGAATTCCTTGCATGAGGATCTAATGTACATGGGGCCAGTTGAGCTTTTGTTTGAGCTTTTAGGCCTAAATCTTTAAGTTTAGCATGTTAGCCATGAAATAATATATGTCTGATAAGTTCTTGTTCGTCTTCATGAGAATCACAGAAACATAGTCTCCATTGACAGACATTTTCCTCGGTTTCCTTGCTTTCATCATCAGGCTTGCAAAACAAATTTGTAGTGTGTCCTTGTACATGTTCATAAAATGTGTCAAAGTTATCTGACAAAAAATATCAATCACCCTACTCGCATGAATAACTCTAAAAAATAGAACCTCAATTCCGTACACATTTAAACAATAATTTTGCAGTCGTACTTCATATAAAGCTCAGTACTTATGATCACTTTTTACTACCAGAAGTTACTATCGCAAGGAAAGTGCTGCTTTACGATCTAAGCCTTCATTATACTAATCTTTTAACATAATTTTACCCACATTCACACACTGTATGAATGAATTTAATTTGTTTAAAATAGTTGAAATTACAACGTGCTATATAGTGCACTGTGAATTACACTACTTTGTGTAATGTCATGTGATTCTTGGTGCCGATAATAATTCTAAACTGCCATTAAACGTGAATAGAAGTCATACTATTATTTCAGTCTTTAAGACGTCATGAAGGAAATATGTCTTTCAAGGTGTTAAATAAGTTCTTTCTTGCAATATTATTTTTAGGTAGTTTATGATAGTCCATTGTGTGTTTTTTTGTGCAACATGTAGATGTTTCAAATTTATTTAACATGTAGTCTCCATTGATGGCCATCGTTATTGTCTAATAACTTGTTAGGGTAAGCTTGGCATACAATGCTCCCGAATTTGAACTCATTTCCCAAATTCCACTTGTGTTGTCACAATAATTTTTTCTCAACATGGAAAATGGTTTATCTTTTGTAAATAGAAAGTTAATGTTACTTTAAAAAGTATTTGAAATGTGAAATTAGTCAATACTTTTATTCATTAAGTGTGTGCAAAGTTGAGTAAATTATGTACTTGTTGCAACAAGTGTGATTTTGGGCAACTGTCATGGGGAAAATGTTTATATTTCATAAATAAAAAGTCAGTATAAAGTATTTCAAGAGTGGAACAATTAATATTTTTATGTAAGGCATTTCCAATTTACATGTATGCTGAGTGGCTCTTACTGACATCAGGTTTTTTTTTTAAAAGCAGATGTGTATATAGCTGTAGCTGATGTGTTTGTAATAGTTTTACTTTGGCCTTTGGGGTCTACAGCTGACATTTTCTAAAAGAAATTAATTGCACAGAACTTGAATATTGAATCCTTACCCTAACATTTCTGAGTCCTCCAGATGGTGCTTTAATAGTTAATCTACAATTAAAATTGCAGCTGTGCAGTTTCTGAATAATGCACTGCACTGCAAAATCTTTAATTTAAGAAAGTAAATAGACGTCTTTTATAGTTTATTCTGCTAAGATTTCTCATCTTTAGATGATATTGTGTCATCTTTTTTCAGTAATTTTCAATTGACATTGCCAATATATCCTAGTCCTAGTAAAATGTGCATGTGGACATATTTTTTTGTTATCGTAGACTGAAATTTTAATCAAAGTTATCCACATTTGAAATCAGACTTTGGAGATTAAAATTCAGTGATAAGTGTGTTAACTATCAAAAATGGCCTTACCAAAATGAATTTTGGTGCACATTTTTACACCAAAATCATACACAGTTGTCGCCATTTGAAGTCAAACTTTACGGTCTAAAGGTGACACGTTTGTAATATTGCTTACTTTGCAGTATGTGTAGCCCAAAGTAGCCCAAAATTGCTCAGTGTTTTGATAAATTCAGACATCCATTCAGTTTATATTGAGGTCTGTGGCGTAGCAGTAGTAATTGCAGGGTATGTAGCATTGACAATGGTTGGTAGGCTTTTGTGCATGCACAAAGCCAAATGACGTTTTAAAAAAGGCCAAATTTAACAAAATAAAGCCAAACATTATTTTTTTCCAAAAAGGGCAAAAAGAGCCAAATTTTATAAATGTTTTGACACAGTATCAATCAGATTTAGTCCGGCAAATTTCCAGTATTCTAAATTTAATTTCCAAAGTCTTCAACTTCACAAAAAATGATACATTTTTGTAATATAGCAATTGTAAATTCTGAACGCTGATTGGCTAAGAGCCGTGTTGATATAACTCTATGCCAACATGGAAAATTTCCCGCCACTCCTCTGTTAAAGTTCTTTGTGCTATATTATAAAAGAAATATAAAACATTTTTTCCGTATTGATATACAGTTATATCGACTCTCCTGAAAATTGGAAAAACTCGAAATTGTGTGAAAACACTCCGCCCTGCGGACGTCGTGTTTCCCTCCATATTCCATTTAGAAGATCTCTTTTAGGTCCATGATTGCAATAGATCATTGCACTCAACTCGTTCAGCTTTGCAATGAAAACATCATTTTAGGCTCAAAACGTCGCGGTGATCGATTTAAGACGGCAATTTCTAGTTGGTGATTTGTCCATGTTTTTACGCTTAAATCGCTTTCACAGCGCTAAAGACGCTATTTTGATGATTGTAAGATCGTTTCCTTCCAGTTTTAAAGAAGTTGTAGGCTTTCCATTTCAACATATTTTTTTTTGCTAGTGTCGATAGTTTTAGCGCCGAAAACCTGTTTCCAGACTTGCTAAGTTCTCTAATTTCCATTTAGAAGGTTTCTTATAGGTCCGTGATTGCAATATATCATTGCGCTCAACTCGTTCAGTTTGGCCCTGAAAACATCATTTTAATGATTGTAAAATCGTTTCTTTTCTTTTTCAAAGCAAGTTGTAAGCTTCTCATTTCAACATGTTATTTTGCTCGTGACGATAGTTTGAGCGCCAAGAACATGACTTTCGACCTTCTTAGTTCTCCAATTTCTAGTTAGAAGGTCTTTTTAAGTCCGTGATTGCAATACATCATTTCGCACAACTCGTACAGTTTGGCGCTGGAAACATCGTTTTATGCTCTAAAACGTAGGTTGTGATTAAGTCTACAATTTTTAGTTGGTGATTTGAGCATATTTTTACGCTCAAATCGCTCCCAAAGTGCTTAAAACGCGCTATTTATGATTGTAAAATCGTTTCTTTTAGTTTAAAAAAAGCTGTAGGCTTATCATTTTATGATGTTTTTGTGCTTGTGTCGATAGTTTGAGCGCCGAAAACATGATTCCCGATTTGCTAAAATCTCCAGTTTCAATTTACAAGGTCTCTTTTAGGTCCGTGATTGCAATATATCAACTCGTTGCGCTCAACTCGTTCAGTTTTGCCCTGAAAACATCATTTTAAGCTCTAAAACGTATCTTAGATCGATTTAAGAATGCAATTTTTAATTGTTGATTTGAGCATATTCTTACGCTCAAATCGCATCACAGCGCTTAAAACGCGATTTTGATAATTGTAAGATCGTTTCTTTTCCGTTTCAAAGCAAGTTGTAAGCTTCTCATTTCAACATGTTATTTTGCTCGTGACGATAGTTTGAGCGCCGAAAACATGATTCCCGACTTGCTAAGTTCTCCAATTTCAATTTACAAATCCTCTTTTAGGTCCGTGATTGCAGTATATCATTGCGCTCAACTCGTTCAATTCTCCCCTGAAAACGTCATTTTAAGCTCTAAAACGTCGCCGTGATCGATTTAAGACGGCAGTTTTTAGTTGATCACTTGAGCAAGTTTTTACGGTCAAATCGCTTCCAGAACGCTTAAAACGCGATTTTGATGATCGTAAGATCGTTTCTTTTCTGTTTCAAAGCAAGTTGTAAGCTTGTTATTTCAACATGTTTGTTTGCTAGTGTCGATAGTTTGAGGGCCGAAAACCTGTTTCCAGACTTGCTAAGTTCCCCAGTTTCCATTTACAAGGTCTCTTTTAGGTTCGTGATTGCAATATATCATTGCACTCAACTTAATCACTTTGGCCCTGAAAACATCACTTTAAGCTCTAAAACGTTGCTGTGATCGATTTAAGACGGAAGTTTTTAGTTGATCATATGAGCATGTTTTTACGCTCAAATCGCCTCCAGAGCACTTAGCTAAAACGGGATTTTGATGATTGGAAGATCGTTTCTTTCCAGTTTCTAAACAAGTTGTAAGCTTCTCATTTAAACATGTTTTTTTTCTAGTGTTGATAGTTTGAGCGCCGAAAACATAATTCCCGACTCGCTAAAATCTCCAGTTTCCATTTACAAGGTCTCTTTTAGGTCCGTGATTGCAATATATCATTGCGTTAAACTCGTTCAGTTCAGCCCTGAAAACGTCATTTTAAGCTCTCAAACGTCGCTGTAATCGATTTAAGACGGAAATTTTTAGTTGTTTATTTCAGCGTGTTTTTACGCTCAAATTGCATCCAGAGCGCTTAAAACTTGATTTTGATGATGTAAGATCGTTTCTTTCCAGTTTCTAAGCAAGTTGTAGGCTTCTCATTTTACGATGTTTTAGTGCTCGTGTCGATAGTTTGAGCGCCGAAAACATGATTCCCGATTTGCTAAAATCTCCAGTTTCAATTTACAAGGTCTCTTTTAGGTCCGTGATTGAAATATATCAACTCGTTGCGCTCAACTCGTTCAGTTTGGCCCTGAAAACATCATTTTAAGCTCTAAAACGTATCTTAGATCGATTTAAGAATGCAATTTTTAATTGTTGATTTGAGCATATTCTTACGCTCAAACCGCATCACAGCGCTTAAAACGCGATTTTGATAATTGTAAGATCGTTTCTTTCCAGTTTCTAAGCAAGTTGTAAGCTTCTCTTTTCAACATGTTATTTTGCTCGTGACGATAGTTTGAGCGCCGAAAACATGATTCCCGACTTGCTAAGTTCTCCAATTTCAATTTACAAGGTCTCTTTTAGGTTTGTGATTGCAATATATCATTGCGCTCAACTCGTTCAGTTTGGCCCTAAAAACATCATTTAAAGCTCTAAAACGTTGGCGTGATCGCTTTAAAACGGCAGTGTTTAGTTGATCATTTGCGCATGTTTTTACGCTCAAATCGCTTCAAAAGAGCTTAAAACGCGTTTTTAATGATTGTAAGATCGTTTGTTTTCTGTTTCAAAGAAAGTTGTAAGCTTCTAACTTCAACATGTTATTTTGCTCGTGACGATAGTTTGAGTGCCGAAAACATGATTCCTGACTTGCTAAGTTCTCTAATTTCCATTTAGAAAGTCCCTTTTAGGTCCGTGATTGCAATATATCATTGCGCTCAACTCGTTCAGTTTGGCCCTGAAAACATCATTTTAAGCTCTAAAACGTTGCCGTGATCGATTTAAGACGGCAGTTTTTAGTTGATCACTTGAGCAAGTTTTTGCGTTCAAATCGCTTCCAGAACGCTTAAAACGCGATTTTGATGATCGTAAGATCGTTTCTTTTCTGTTTCAAAGCAAGTTGTAAGCTTGTTATTTCAACATGTTTGTTTGCTAGTGTCGATAGTTTGAGGGCCGAAAACCTGTTTCCAGACTTTCTAAGTTCCCCAATTTCCATTTAGAAGGTCTCTTTTAGGTCCGTGATTGCAATATATCTTTTGCATTCAACTTGTTCAGTTTGGCCCTGAAAACATCACTTTAAGCTCTAAAACGTGGCCGTGATCGATTTAAGAAGGAAGTTTTTAGTTCATCATATGAGCATGTTTTTACGCTCAAATCGCTTCCAGAGCACTTAGCTAAAACGGGATTTTGATGATTGGAAGATCGTTTCTTTCCAGTTTCTAAGCAAGTTGTAAGCTTCTCATTTCAACGTGTTTTTTTTGCTAGTGTTGATAGTTTGAGCGCCGAAAACATGATTCCCGACTTGCTAAAATCTCCAATTTCCATTTAGAAGGTCTCTTTTAGGTCCGTGATTGCAATATATCATTGCGCTCAACTCGTTCAGTTCAGCCCTGAAAGCGTCATTTTAAGCTCTCAAACGTAGCTGTGATCGATTTAAGACGGAAATTTTTAGTTGTTTATTTCAGCGTGTTTTTACGCTCAAATTGAATCCAGAGCGCTTAAAACGCGATTTTGATGATGTAAGATCGTTTCTTTCCTGTTTCTAAGCAAGTTGTAAGCTTCTCATTTCAATATGTTTTTTTGCTCGTGTCCATAGTTTAAGCGCCGAAAACATGATTCCCGACCTGCTAAGTTCTCCAATTTAAATTTACAAGGTCTGTTTTAGGTCCGTGATTGCAATTTATCATTGCGCTCAACTCGTTCAGTTTTGCCCTGAAAACATCATTTTAAGCTCTAAAACGTATCTTAGATCGATTTAAGAATGCAATTTTTAATTGTTGATTTGAGCATATTCTTACGCTCAAACCGCATCACAGCGCTTAAAACGCGATTTTGATAATTGTAAGATCGTTTCTTTCCAGTTTCTAAGCAAGTTGTAAGCTTCTCTTTTCAACATGTTATTTTGCTCGTGACGATAGTTTGAGCGCCGAAAACATGATTCCCGACTTGCTAAGTTCTCCAATTTCAATTTACAAGGTCTCTTTTAGGTTTGTGATTGCAATATATCATTGCGCTCAACTCGTTCAGTTTGGCCCTAAAAACATCATTTAAAGCTCTAAAACGTTGGCGTGATCGCTTTAAAACGGCAGTGTTTAGTTGATCATTTGCGCATGTTTTTACGCTCAAATCGCTTCAAAAGAGCTTAAAACGCGTTTTTAATGATTGTAAGATCGTTTGTTTTCTGTTTCAAAGAAAGTTGTAAGCTTCTAACTTCAACATGTTATTTTGCTCGTGACGATAGTTTGAGTGCCGAAAACATGATTCCTGACTTGCTAAGTTCTCTAATTTCCATTTAGAAAGTCCCTTTTAGGTCCGTGATTGCAATATATCATTGCGCTCAACTCGTTCAGTTTGGCCCTGAAAACATCATTTTAAGCTCTAAAACGTTGCCGTGATCGATTTAAGACGGCAGTTTTTAGTTGATCACTTGAGCAAGTTTTTGCGTTCAAATCGCTTCCAGAACGCTTAAAACGCGATTTTGATGATCGTAAGATCGTTTCTTTTCTGTTTCAAAGCAAGTTGTAAGCTTGTTATTTCAACATGTTTGTTTGCTAGTGTCGATAGTTTGAGGGCCGAAAACCTGTTTCCAGACTTTCTAAGTTCCCCAATTTCCATTTAGAAGGTCTCTTTTAGGTCCGTGATTGCAATATATCTTTTGCATTCAACTTGTTCAGTTTGGCCCTGAAAACATCACTTTAAGCTCTAAAACGTGGCCGTGATCGATTTAAGAAGGAAGTTTTTAGTTCATCATATGAGCATGTTTTTACGCTCAAATCGCTTCCAGAGCACTTAGCTAAAACGGGATTTTGATGATTGGAAGATCGTTTCTTTCCAGTTTCTAAGCAAGTTGTAAGCTTCTCATTTCAACGTGTTTTTTTTGCTAGTGTTGATAGTTTGAGCGCCGAAAACATGATTCCCGACTTGCTAAAATCTCCAATTTCCATTTAGAAGGTCTCTTTTAGGTCCGTGATTGCAATATATCATTGCGCTCAACTCGTTCAGTTCAGCCCTGAAAGCGTCATTTTAAGCTCTCAAACGTAGCTGTGATCGATTTAAGACGGAAATTTTTAGTTGTTTATTTCAGCGTGTTTTTACGCTCAAATTGAATCCAGAGCGCTTAAAACGCGATTTTGATGATGTAAGATCGTTTCTTTCCTGTTTCTAAGCAAGTTGTAAGCTTCTCATTTCAATATGTTTTTTTGCTCGTGTCCATAGTTTAAGCGCCGAAAACATGATTCCCGACCTGCTAAGTTCTCCAATTTAAATTTACAAGGTCTGTTTTAGGTCCGTGATTGCAATTTATCATTGCGCTCAACTCGTTCAGTTTTGCCCTGAAAACATCATTTTAAGCTCTAAAACGTATCTTAGATCGATTTAAGAATGCAATTTTTAATTGTTGATTTGAGCATATTCTTACGCTCAAATCGCATCACAGCGCTTAAAACGCGATTTTGATAATTGTAAGATCGTTTCTTTTCTGTTTCAAAGCAAGTTGTAAGCTTCTCATTTCAACATGCTATTTTGCTCGTGACGATAGTTTGAGCGCCGAAAACATGATTCCCGACTTGCTAAGTTCTCCAATTTCAATGTACAAGGTCTCTTTTAGGTCCGTGATTGCAATAGATCATTGCACTCAACTCGTTCAGCTTTGCAATGAAGACATCATTTTAGGCTCAAAACGTCGCGCGGTGATCGATTTAAGACGGCAATTTCTAGTTGGTGATTTGTCCATGTTTTTACGCTTAAATCGCTTTCACAGCGCTAAAGACGCTATTTTGATGATTGTAAGATCGTTTCCTTCCAGTTTTAAAGAAGTTGTAGGCTTTTCATTTCAACATATTTTTTTGTTAGTGTCGATAGTTTTAGCGCCGAAAACCTTTTTCCAGACTTGCTAAGTTCTCTAATTTCCATTTAGAAGGACTCTTTTAGGTCCGTGATTGCAATATATCATTGCGCTCATCTCGTTCAGATTGGCCCTGAAAAAATAATTTTAATGATTGTAAAATCGTTTTTTTTCTTTTTCAAAGCAAGTTGTAAGCTTCTCATTTCAACATGTTATTTTGCTCGTGACGATAGATTGAGCGCCAAGAACATGACTTTCGACCTTCATAGTTCTCCAATTTCTAGTTAGAAGGTCTTTTTAAGTCGGTGATTGCAATAAATCATTTCGCACAACTCGTACAGTTTGGCCCTGAAAACATCATTTTAAGCTCTAAAACGTAGGCTGTGATTAAGTCAGCAATTCTTAGTTGGTGATTTGAGCATGTTTTTACGCTCAAATCGCTCCCAAAGTGCTTAAAACGCGCTATTTATGATTGTAAAATCGTTTCTTTTAGTTTAAAAGAAGCTGTAGGCTTATAATTTCATGATCTTTTTGTGCTCGTGTCGATAGTTTGAGCGCCGAAAACATGATTCCCGATTTGCTAAAATCGCCCGTTTCAATTTACAAGGTCTCTTTTATGTCCGTGATTGCAATATATCAACTCGTTTCGCTCAACTCGTTCAGTTTTGCCCTGAAAACATCATTTTAAGCTCTAAAACGTATCTTAGATCGATTTAAGAATGCAATTTTTAATTGTTGATTTGAGCATATTCTTACGCTCAAATCGCATCACAGCGCTTAAAACGCGATTTTGATAATTGTAAGATCGTTTCTTTTCTGTTTCAAAGCAAGTTGTACTGTAAAAACAGATTGGTTAAAATGACCAAAAAAAATTGGTTGTTTGGATGCACCTGAGCAAACCAATTTTTAATGGTCGTTTTAACCAATAACACTTGATTATATTGA
The DNA here is from genome assembly GCA_963855995.1 of Muricea muricata. Lineage (NCBI taxonomy): Eukaryota > Metazoa > Cnidaria > Anthozoa > Malacalcyonacea > Plexauridae > Muricea > Muricea muricata. Next base: position 5,260,334 of record OY979727.1, read on the forward strand.
CCAATAAAAAAATGGTCAAAATAACCATAATAAAAGGTTAATTTAATCAATTTTTTATTGGTCAATATAACCAAGTGTTACTGGTTAAAATGACCATTAAAAATTGGTTTGCTCAGGTGCATCCAAACAACCAATTTTTTTTGGTCATTTCAACCAATGTTTTGTTTCAAAACTGAAGTCCTGCCTAATATAGTCAATCAGAACCTGAAGGTTTCAATGAAAAAATATTTTAATACAAAGAAGCAAGAATATAAAATATTTAAGTACATATATAATTACAGTAGCAAGCCACAGTATAGAAAGCATATTAAATTGAAGAATAAATATATACAGTATAAATTTACAGGAATACTATTTATTTCATTGATGAAATTAAATGGTACACAGTCATTGGAAAAGCTGTCTTTGTGCATGCACCTGACATCAGAACATGTTCCAGGAAAATGAGTACATTTTTGCTGTGCCCAGTCGTACCAATGTTTTGGGGTTTGTCAGCTAAAACGCCTGGTTTTAGGCAACAAGGACATTCAATGTTTGTAACTAACCTAGTAAATTAGTTACTTCTATAATATCCAAAACTGGAGTTGAAAATTGTGTTGGAACTTCCTGTCTTTCATAATCTGAATACTTTTGACAGCGATCAGCAACCAATTGTTCGAGCCTTTTATTCAATGACGGAAGCATAACTAAAGATGTTTCCATGCATTTACATGCAACATACACTTGAAGCCTGCAATTTAATAAAATCTTATGTTAGAAAAACCAAATAGCTATATAGCATATGACATAGCATATATAACAATAAGACATAACTTTGTTATTCATTGCAACAGTTCAAACAAGAATCTAAAATCAACTTCGAAATAAAATTTTCTGGAGTTTTGCCAAAACTAGAAGGGAAAATAATGCAATGTTGGTGACACTCCCTTGCTAAGTGCAATAATCTGACATTAAACAAAATATAGTAATAAAATGGTATGCTTTGGTCACATTGTTATTTATAAGCTTTAGAGAATTGCATTAACAGATTGTTTTGCTAAGTTTTGAGAAGTACACATACTGTAGCACTTCTTTTGATGAATAGAATTGTATGGTCTGGTATAGATACACAAATAAAACTAATCCGGCATAAGAGTTTGTCAAAAAATACATATTCAAACAAGGAGTTCATTACTTCTTTTAAAACAAGAACTTGAAAGTCGAGCATGTAAGACGCTTTACATCCAATACGCTTTAAAACTAAATACTGTGCTAACACTTGATATCAAAATATAATAAGTGTCACATAACTAATACAGGGCAAATACCCAGAAAATTTGCTGAGAAAGAAAAAGATAAAGTTGGTAGATTCAAACTGCATTACTGCATCTTTGACTGATTCAAACTGCATCGCAAACCTTTGACTGATGCATAATGTTAATATACATCCTTATAATGAACACTACCATCCATAACAGATAAATAAACAGTAACTTATATGTAAGTGGCAGGCTTGATTTATAGAACTATGTATGTATATGTATTGATTGCATAGTCTGATGGGCATTCAGACATGCATTCACAGACATTCAGTATCAGTCTGCATATAACCACATCTGGCTATCTACAGAATACAATTTTTACCGTTTTGTAGTTCTTTCCATTCACATAAAACCTTGTATCAAGGCAATGTGTGAACATCAACGTTTTATTTCAAATACTGTCGCGCGAAATTCAAATATATATAAACTGGAACACGTGTTTGAAATACATGACGGTGAAACAAAGTAAATATTACACGTCAAAAGGGCTTTATCGACACAAAAAGTATAACAACTATCTCACCTGAGTATTACGCTGTCTTTCCTGATGTATGAGGAGTCATTTCATTCGTCATCACGGTTATTATTGCAATTTTGTTTGCTATAAAGCGACATCATAATTGAAAGAATGAAAAATATGGCTTCGAAGCATGTGATGTCGCTTCCCGGTTTGCATTGCGCGCGGAGTACTGCCACTGATCTATATAATTGACTGTACACCATCATTGTGTTTCTCCAAGGAATAAACTGAGATATTTCCTGTGGTAAAAACATCCATTGATAATGAATACGCCTTATACTATAAATATAAATTCTTAGTTCAATGCTGCTATTATCAAGCCAAACGCAAGAGGGTTTTTTTTGTACATGGGTCTTTGCACTGCCTGTTACCAACAGGTGTAAACCCAAAATTCACACGAAAAGATCATAAACAATTTGTAAATATGTTTCTGACGATTGTGACAAAGGCTCATATATAATTCGTTAGAGAATTCATAAAGTTTACCAATCAATATAATTGGTTGCGGATTTGACCTATTTCTAATTTTGTTATAAATTTGACCAATTTATAATTGGTTGTGGATTTGACCAATTTTAAATTGGTTAATTATGTGATCAATTTTAAGTTGGTTATGTATTTGAACAATTGGAAATTGGTTATACAAATGACCAATTTGAAATGGTTATGTATTTGACCTATTTTAAATTGGTTATATATTTTACCAATTTTAAATGGGTTATGTATTTGACCAATTCAAAATTGGTTATACACATGACCAATTTCAAATTGGTTCAATTAACCAATTCAAATTGGTCAAAAATTGCAACCAATACAGAATTGGTCGAAGCAACCAATATTTTATTGGTTATGTCGGACTAACCATTCTTTAATTGGTTATAATAACCAATTTAAATTGGTTACAACCAATAAAATTGGTCATTTTAACCAGTCTGTTTTTACAGTGTAAGCTTCTCATTTCAACATGTTATTTTGCTCGTGACGATAGTTTGAGCGCCGAAAACATGATTCCCGACTTGCTAAGTTCTCCAATTTCAATTTACAAATCCTCTTTTAGGTCCGTGATTGCAGTGTATCATTGCGCTCAACTCGTTCAATTCTCCCCTGAAAACGTCATTTTAAGCTCTAAAACGTCGCCGTGATCGATTTAAGACGGATATTTTTAGTTGTGATTTGAGCATGTTTTTACGCTTAAATTTCTTATAGAGCGCTAAAAACGCGATTTTGATGATTGTAAGATCGTTTCTTTCCAGTTTCAAAGCAAGTTGCAAGCTTCTCATTTCAACATGTTCTTTTTTGCTAGTGTCGATAGTTTGAGCGCCGAAAACATTATTCCCGACTTGCTAAGTTCTCCAATTTCCATTTAGAAGGTCTCTTTTAGGTCCGTGATTGCAATATATCATTGAGCTCAACTCGTTCAGTTTGGCCCTGAAAACATCATTTTAAGCTCTAAAACGTTTCCGTGATCGATTTAAGACGGCATTTTTTAGTTGATCACTTGAGCAAGTTTTTACGGTCAAATCGCTTCCAGAACGCTTAAAACGCGATTTTGATGATCGTAAGATCGTTTCTTTTCTGTTTCAAAGCAAGTTGTAAGCTTGTTATTTCAACATGTTTGTTTGCTAGTGTCGATAGTTTGAGGGCCGAAAACCTGTTTCCAGACTTGCTAAGTTCCCCAGTTTCCATTTACAAGGTCTCTTTTAGGTTCGTGATTGCAATATATCATTGCACTCAACTTAATCACTTTGGCCCTGAAAACATCACTTTAAGCTCTAAAACGTTGCTGTGATCGATTTAAGACGGAAGTTTTTAGTTGATCATATGAGCATGTTTTTACGCTCAAATCGCCTCCAGAGCACTTAGCTAAAACGGGATTTTGATGATTGGAAGATCGTTTCTTTCCAGTTTCTAAACAAGTTGTAAGCTTCTCATTTAAACATGTTTTTTTTCTAGTGTTGATAGTTTGAGCGCCGAAAACATAATTCCCGACTCGCTAAAATCTCCAGTTTCCATTTACAAGGTCTCTTTTAGGTCCGTGATTGCAATATATCATTGCGTTAAACTCGTTCAGTTCAGCCCTGAAAACGTCATTTTAAGCTCTCAAACGTCGCTGTAATCGATTTAAGACGGAAATTTTTAGTTGTTTGTTTCAGCGTGTTTTTACGCTCAAATTGCATCCAGAGCGCTTAAAACTTGATTTTGATGATGTAAGATCGTTTCTTTCCAGTTTCTAAGCAAGTTGTAGGCTTCTCATTTTACGATGTTTTAGTGCTCGTGTCGATAGTTTGAGCGCCGAAAACATGATTCCCGATTTGCTAAAATCTCCAGTTTATATTTACAAGGTCTCTTTTAGGTCCGTGATTGAAATATATCAACTCGTTGCGCTCAACTCGTTCAGTTTTGCCCTGAAAACATCATTTTAAGCTCTAAAACGTATCTTAGATCGATTTAAGAATGCAATTTTTAATTGTTGATTTGAGCATATTCTTACGCTCAAACCGCATCACAGCGCTTAAAACGCGATTTTGATAATTGTAAGATCGTTTCTTTCCAGTTTCTAAGCAAGTTGTAAGCTTCTCTTTTCAACATGTTATTTTGCTCGTGACGATAGTTTGAGCGCCGAAAACATGATTCCCGACTTGCTAAGTTCTCCAATTTCAATTTACAAGGTCTCTTTTAGGTTTGTGATTGCAATATATCATTGCGCTCAACTCGTTCAGTTTGGCCCTAAAAACATCATTTAAAGCTCTAAAACGTTGGCGTGATCGCTTTAAGACGGCAGTGTTTAGTTGATCATTTGCGCATGTTTTTACGCTCAAATCGCTTCAAAAGAGCTTAAAACGCGTTTTTAATGATTGTAAGATCGTTTGTTTTCTGTTTCAAAGCAAGTTGTAAGCTTCTAACTTCAACATGTTATTTTGCTCGTGACGATAGTTTGAGTGCTGAAAACATGATTCCTGACTTGCTAAGTTCTCTAATTTCCATTTAGAAAGTCCCTTTTAGGTCCGTGATTGCAATATATCATTGCGCTCAACTCGTTCAGTTTGGCCCTAAAAACATCATTTAAAGCTCTAAAACGTTGGCGTGATCGCTTTAAGACGGCAGTGTTTAGTTGATCATTTGCGCATGTTTTTACGCTCAAATCGCTTCAAAACAGCTTAAAACGAGTTTTTAATGATTGTAAGATCGTTTGTTTTCTGTTTCAAAGCAAGTTGTAAGCTTCTAACTTCAACATGTTATTTTGCTCGTGACGATAGTTTGAGTGCCGAAAACATGATTCCTGACTTGCTAAGTTCTCTAATTTCCATTTAGAAAGTCCCTTTTAGGTCCGTGATTGCAATATATCATTGCGCTCAACTCGTTCAGTTTGGCCCTAAAAACATCATTTAAAGCTCTAAAACGTTGGCGTGATCGCTTTAAGACGGCAGTGTTTAGTTGATCATTTGCGCATGTTTTTACGCTCAAATCGCTTCAAAAGAGCTTAAAACGAGTTTTTAATGATTGTAAGATCGTTTGTTTTCTGTTTCAAAGCAAGTTGTAAGCTTCTAACTTCAACATGTTATTTTGCTCGTGACGATAGTTTGAGTGCCGAAAACATGATTCCTGACTTGCTAAGTTCTCTAATTTCCATTTAGAAAGTCCCTTTTAGGTCCGTGATTGCAATATATCATTGCGCTCAACTCGTTCAGTTTGGCCCTGAAAACATCATTTTAAGCTCTAAAACGTTGCCGTGATCGATTTAAGACGGCAGTTTTTAGTTGATCACTTGAGCAAGTTTTTGCGTTCAAATCGCTTCCAGAACGCTTAAAACGCGATTTTGATGATCGTAAGATCGTTTCTTTTCTGTTTCAAAGCAAGTTGTAAGCTTGTTATTTCAACATGTTTGTTTGCTAGTGTCGATAGTTTGAGGGCCGAAAACCTGTTTCCAGACTTTCTAAGTTCCCCAATTTCCATTTAGAAGGTCTCTTTTAGGTCCGTGATTGCAATATATCTTTTGCATTCAACTTGTTCAGTTTGGCCCTGAAAACATCACTTTAAGCTCTAAAACGTGGCCGTGATCGATTTAAGAAGGAAGTTTTTAGTTCATCATATGAGCATGTTTTTACGCTCAAATCGCTTCCAGAGCACTTAGCTAAAACGGGATTTTGATGATTGGAAGATCGTTTCTTTCCAGTTTCTAAGCAAGTTGTAAGCTTCTCATTTCAACGTGTTTTTTTTGCTAGTGTTGATAGTTTGAGCGCCGAAAACATGATTCCCGACTTGCTAAAATCTCCAATTTCCATTTAGAAGGTCTCTTTCAGGTCCGTGATTGCAATATATCATTGCGCTCAACTCGTTCAGTTCAGCCCTGAAAGCGTCATTTTAAGCTCTCAAACGTAGCTGTGATCGATTTAAGACGGAAATTTTTAGTTGTTTATTTCAGCGTGTTTTTACGCTCAAATTGAATCCAGAGCGCTTAAAACGCGATTTTGATGATGTAAGATCGTTTCTTTCCTGTTTCTAAGCAAGTTGTAAGCTTCTCATTTCAATATGTTTTTTTGCTCGTGTCGATAGTTTAAGCGCCGAAAACATGATTCCCGACCTGCTAAGTTCTCCAATTTAAATTTACAAGGTCTCTTTTAGGTCCGTGATTGCAATATATCATTGCGCTCAACTCGTACAGTTCAGCCCTGAAAGCGTCATTTTAAGCTCTCAAACGTAGCTGTGATCGATTTAAGACGGAAATTTTTAGTTTTTTATTTCAGCGTGTTTTTACGCTCCAATTGAATCCAGAGCGCTTAAAACGCGATTTTGATGATGTAAGATCGTTTCTTTCCTGTTTCTAAGCAAGTTGTAAGCTTCTCATTTCAACATGTTTTTTTGCTCGTGTTGATAGTTTAAGCGCCGAAAACATAATTCCCGACTTGCTAAGTTCTCCAATTTCAATTTACAAGGTCTGTTTTAGGTCCGTGATTGCAATTTATCATTGCGCTCAACTCGTTCAGTTTTGCCCTGAAAACATCATTTAAAGCTCTAAAACGTGGCTGAGACCGATTAAAGACGGCAATTTTGAGTTGTTGGTTTGAGAATGTTTTTGCGCTTAAATTGCTTCCAGAGCGCTTAAAACGCGATTTTGATGATTGTAAGATCGTTTGTTTTCTTTTTCAAAGCAAGTTGTAAGCTTGTTATTTCAACATGTTATTTTGCTCGTGACGATAGTTTGAGCACCAAAAACATGATTCCCGACTTGCTAAGTTTTCCATATTCCATTTAGAAGATCTCTTTTAGGTCCGTGATTGCAATAGATCATTGCACTCAACTCGTTCAGCTTTGCAATGAAAACATCATTTTAGGCTCAAAACGTCGCGCGGTGATCGATTTAAGACGGCAATTTCTAGTTGGTGATTTGTCCATGTTTTTACGCTTAAATCGCTTTCACAGCGCTAAAGACGCTATTTTGATGATTGTAAGATCGTTTCCTTCCAGTTTTAAAGAAGTTGTAGGCTTTTCATTTCCACATATTTTTTTGCTAGTGTCGATAGTTTTAGCGCCGAAAACCTGTTTCCAGACTTGCTAAGTTCTCTAATTTCCATTTAGAAGGACTCTTTTAGGTCCGTGATTGCAATATATCATTGCGCTCATCTCGTTCAGATTGGCCCTGAAAAAATCATTTTAATGATTGTAAAATCGTTTTTTTTCTTTTTCAAAGAAAGTTGTAAGCTTCTCATTTCAACATGTTATTTTGCTCGTGACGATAGTTTGAGCGCCAAGAACATGACTTTCGACCTTCATAGTTCTCCAATTTCTAGTTACAAGGTATTTTTAAGTCGGTGATTGCAATATATCATTTCGCACAACTCGTACAGTTTGGCCCTGAAAACATCGTTTTAAGCTCTAAAACGTAGGCTGTGATTAAGTCTGCAATTCTTAGTTGGTGATTTGAGCATGTTTTTACGCTCAAATCGCTCCCAAAGTGCTTAAAACGCGCTATTTATGATTGTAAAGTCGTTTCTTTTAGTTTAAAAGAAGCTGTAGGCTTATAATTTCATGATGTTTTTGTGCTCGTGTCGATAGTTTGAGCGCCGAAAACATGATTCCCGATTTGCTAAAATCGCCCGTTTCAATTTACAAGGTCTCTTTTATGTCCTTGATTGCAATATATCAACTCGTTTCGCTCAACTCGTTCAGTTTTGCCCTGAAAACATCATTTTAAGCTCTAAAACGTATCTTAGATCGATTTAAGAATGCAATTTTTAATTGTTGATTTGAGCATATTCTTACGCTCAAATCGCATCACAGCGCTTAAAACGCGAATTTGATAATTGTAAGATCGTTTCTTTTCTGTTTCAAAGCAAGTTGTAAGCTTCTCATTTCAACATGTTATTTTGCTCGTGACGATAGTTTGAGCGCCGAAAACATGATTCCCGACTTGCTAAGTTCTCCAATTTCAATTTACAAGGTCTCTTTTAGGTCCGTGATTGCAATATATCATTGCACTCAACTTGTTCAGTTTGGCTTTGAAAACATCACTTTAAGCTCTAAAACGTCGCCGTGATCGATTTAAGACGGAAGTTTTTAGTTGATCATATGAGCATGTTTTTACGCTCAAATCGCTTCCAGAGCACTTAGCTAAAACGGGATTTTGATGATTGGAAGATCGTTTCTTTCCAGTTTCTAAACTAGTTTTAAGCTTCTCATTTCAACATGTTTTTTTTCTAGTGTTGATAGTTTGAGCGCCGAAAACATGATTCCCGACTCGCTAATATCTCCAGTTTCCATTTACAAGGTCTCTTTTAGGTCCGTGATTGCAATATATCATTGCGTTAAACTCGTTCAGTTCAGCCCTGAAAACGTCATTTTAAGCTCTCAAACGTCGCTGTGATCGATTTAAGACGGAAATTTTTAGTTGTTTACTTCAGCGTGTTTTTACGCTCAAATTGCATCAAGAGCGCTTAAAACGCAATTTTGATGATGTAAGATCGTTTCTTTCCAGTTTCTAAGAAAGTTGTAGGCTTCTTATTTCACGATGTTTTAGTGCTAGTGTCGATAGTTTGAGCGCCGAAAACATGATTCCCGATTTGCTAAAATCTCCAGTTTCAATTTACAAGGTCTCTTTTAGGTCCGTGATTGCAATATATCAACTCGTTGCGCTCAACTCGTTCAGTTTGGCCCTGAAAACATCATTTTAAGCTCTAAAACGTATCTTAGATCGATTTAAGAATGCAATTTTTAATTGTTGATTTGAGCATATTCTTACGCTCAAATCGCATCACAGCGCTTAAAACGCGATTTTGATAATTGTAAGATCGTTTCTTTTCTGTTTCAAAGCAAGTTGTAAGCTTCTCATTTCAACATGTTATTTTGCTCGTGACGATAGTTTGAGCGCCGAAAACATGATTCCCGACTTGCTAAGTTCTCCAATTTCAATTTACAAGGTCTCTTTTAGGTCCGTGATTGCAATATATCATTGCACTCAACTTGTTCAGTTTGGCCCTGAAAACATCACTTTAAGCTCTAAAACGTCGCCGTGATCGATTTAAGACGGATATTTTTAGTTGGTGATTTGAGCATGTTTTTACGCTTAAATTTCTTATAGAGCGCTAAGAACGCGATTTTGATGATTGTAAGATCGTTTCTTTCCAGTTTCAAAGCAAGTTGCAAGCTTCTCATTTCAACATGTTCTTTTTTGCTAGTGTCGATAGTTTGAGCGCCGAAAACATTATTCCCGACTTGCTAAGTTCTCCAATTTCCATTTAGAAGGTCTCTTTTAGGTCCGTGATTGCAATATACCATTGCGCTCAACTCGTTCAGTTTTTGCCCTGAAAACATCATTTTAAGCTCTAAAACCTTTCCGTGATCGATTTAAGACGGCAGTTTTTAGTTGATCACTTGAGCAAGTTTTTACGGTCAAATCGCTTCCAGAACGCTTAAAACGCGATTTTGATGATCGTAAGATCGTTTCTTTTCTGTTTCAAAGCAAGTTGTAAGCTTGTTATTTCAACATGTTTTTTTGCTAGTGTCGATAGTTTGAGGGCCGCAAACCTGTTTCCAGACTTGCTAAGTTCCCCAGTTTCCATTTACAAGGTCTCTTTTAGGTTCGTGATTGCAATATATCATTGCACTCAACTTGTTCACTTTGGCCCTGAAAACATCACTTTAAGCCCTAAAACGTTGCCGTGATCGATTTAAGACGGAAGTTTTTAGTTGATCATATGAGCATGTTTTTACGCTCAAATCGCTTCCAGAGCACTTTGCTAAAACGCGATTTTGATGATTGGAAGATCGTTTCTTTCTAGTTTCTAAGCAAGTTGTAAGCTTCTCATTTCAACATGTTCTTTTTTGCTAGTGTCGATAGTTTGAGCGCCGAAAACATTATTCCCGACTTGCTAAGTTCTCCAATTTCCATTTAGAAGGTCTCTTTTAGGTCCGTGATTGCAATATACCATTGCGCTCAACTCGTTCAGTTTGGCCCTGAAAACATCATTTTAAGCTCTAAAACGTTTCCGTGATCGATTTAAGACGGCAGTTTTTAGTTGATCACTTGAGCAAGTTTTTACGGTCAAATCGCTTCCAGAACGCTTAAAACGCGATTTTGATGATCGTAAGATCGTTTCTTTTCTGTTTCAAAGCAAATTGTAAGCTTGTTATTTCAACATGTTTTTTTGCTAGTGTCGATAGTTTGAGGGCCGAAAACCTGTTTCCAGACTTGCTAAGTTCCCCAGTTTCCATTTACAAGGTCTCTTTTAGGTTCGTGATTGCAATATATCATTGCACTCAACTTGTTCACTTTTGCCCTGAAAACATCACTTTAAGCTCTAAAACGTTGCCGTGATCGATTTAAGACGGAAGTTTTTAGTTGATCATATGAGCATGTTTTTACGCTCAAATCGCTTCCAGAGCACTTTGCTAAAACGCGATTTTGATGATTGGAAGATCGTTTCTTTCTAGTTTCTAAGCAAGTTGTAAGCTTCTCATTTCAACATGTTCTTTTTTGCTAGTGTCGATAGTTTGAGCGCCGAAAACATTATTCCCGACTTGCTAAGTTCTCCAATTTCCATTTAGAAGGTCTCTTTTAGGTCCGTGATTGCAATATACCATTGCGCTCAACTCGTTCAGTTTGGCCCTGAAAACATCATTTTAAGCTCTAAAACGTTTCCGTGATCGATTTAAGACGGCAGTTTTTAGTTGATCACTTGAGCAAGTTTTTACGGTCAAATCGCTTCCAGAACGCTTAAAACGCGATTTTGATGATCGTAAGATCGTTTCTGTTCTGTTTCAAAGCAAGTTGTAAGCTTGTTATTTCAACATGTTTTTTTGCTAGTGTCGATAGTTTGAGGGCCGAAAACCTGTTTCCAGACTTGCTAAGTTCCCCAGTTTCCATTTACAAGGTCTCTTTTAGGTTCGTGATTGCAATATATCATTGCACTCAACTTGTTCACTTTTGCCCTGAAAACATCACTTTAAGCTCTAAAACGTTGCCGTGATCGATTTAAGACGGAAGTTTTTAGTTGATCATATGAGCATGTTTTTACGCTCAAATCGCCTCCAGAGCACTTAGCTAAAACGGGATTTTGATGATTGGAAGATCGTTTCTTGCTAGTTTCTAAGCAAGTTGTAAGCTTCTAATTTCAACGTGTTTTTTTTGCAAGTGTTGATAGTTTTAGCGCCGAAAACATGATTCCCCACTTGCTAAAATCTCCAATTTACATTTAGAAGGTCTCTTTTAGGTCCGTGATTGCAATATATCATTGCGCTCAAATCGTTCAGTTCAGCCCTGAAAACGTCATTTTAAGCTCTCAAACGTCGCTGTGATCGATTTAAGACGGAAATTTTTAGTTGTTTATTTCAGCGTGTTTCTACGCTCAAATTGAATCCAGAGCGCTTAAAACGCGATTTTGATGATTTAAATCGTTTCTTTCCAGTTTCTAAGCAAGTTAAAAGCTTCTCATTTCAACATGTTTTTTTTTGCTCGTGTCGATAGTTTAAGCGCCGAAAACATGATTCCCAACTTGCTAAGTTCTCCAATTTCAATTTACAAGGTCTGTTTTAGGTCCGTGATTGCAATTTATCATTGCGCTCAACTCGTTCAGTTTTGCCCTGAAAACATCATTTTAAGTTCTAAAATGTGGCTGAGACCGATTTAAGACGGCAATTTTGAGTTGTTGGTTTGAGAATGTTTTTGCGCTTAAGTTGCTTCCAGAGCGCTTAAAACGCGATTTTGATGATTGTAAGGTCGTTCCTTTTCTTTTTCAAAGCAACTTGTAAGCTTGTTATCTCAACATGTTATTTTGCTCATGAGGATAGTTTGAGCACTAAAAACATGATTCCCGACTTGCTAAGTTCTCCATATTCCATTTAGAAGATCTCTTTTAGGTCCGTGATTGCAATATATCATTGCGCTCAACTCGTTCAGTTTGGCTCTGAAAACATCATTTTAAGCTCTAAAACGTTTCCGTGATCGATTTAAGACGGCAGTTTTTAGTTGATCACTTGAGCAAGTTTTTACGGTCAAATCGCTTCCAGAACGCTTAAAACGCGATTTTGATGATCGTAAGATCGTTTCTTTTCTGTTTCAAAGCAAGTTGGAAGCTTGTTATTTCAACATTTTTTTTTGCTAGTGTCGATAGGTTGAGGGCCGAAAACCTGTTTCCAGACTTGCTAAGTTCCCCAGTTTCCATTTACAAGGTCTTTTTTAGGTTCGTGATTGCAATATATCATTGCACTCAACTTGTTCACTTTGGCCCTGAAAACATCACTTTAAGCTCTAAAACGTTGCCGTGATCGATTTAAGACGGAAGTTTTTAGTTGATCATATGATCATGTTTTTACGCTCAAATCGCTTCCAGAGCATTTAGCTAAAACGGGATTTTGATGCTTGGAAGATCGTTTCTTTCCAGTTTCTAAGCAAGTTGTAAGCTTCTCATTTCAACATGTTTTTTTTCTAGTGTTGATAGTTTGAGCGCCGAAAACATGATTCCCGACTCGCTAAAATCTCCAGTTTCCATTTACAAGGTCTCTTTTAGGTCCGTGATTGCAATATATCATTGCGTTAAACTCGTTCAGTTCAGCCCTGAAAACGTCATTTTAAGCTCTCAAACGTCGCTGTGATCGATTTAAGACGGAAATTTTTAGTTGTTTACTTCAGCGTGTTTTTACGCTCAAATTGCATCCAGAGCGCTTAAAACTTGATTTTGATGATGTAAGATCGTTTCTTTCCAGTTTCTAAGCAAGTTTTAGGCTTCTCATTTCACGATGTTTTAGTGCTAGTGTCGATAGTTTGAGCGCCGAAAACATGATTCCCGATTTGCTAAAATCTCCAGTTTCAATTTACAAGGTCTCTTTTAGGTCCGTGATTGCAATATATCAACTCGTTGCGCTCAACTCGTTCAGTTTGGCCCTGAAAACATCATTTTAAGCTCTAAAACGTATCTTAGATCGATTTAAGAATGCAATTTTTAATTGTTGATTTGAGCATATTTTTACGCTCAAATCGCATCACAGCGCTTAAAACGCGATTTTGATAATTGTAAGATCGTTTCTTTTCTGTTTCAAAGCAAGTTGTAAGCTTCTCATTTCAACATGTTATTTTGCTCGTGACGATAGTTTGAGCGCCGAAAACATTATTCCCGACTTGCTAAGTTCTCCAATTTCAATTTACAAGGTCTCTTTTAGGTCCGTGATTGCAATATATCATTGCACTCAACTTGTTCAGTTTGGCCCTGAAAACATCACTTTAAGCTCTAAAACGTCGCCGTGATCGATTTAAGACGGATATTTTTAGTTGGTGATTTGAGCATGTTTTTACGCTTAAATTTCTTATAGAGCGCTAAAAACGCGATTTTGATGATTGTAAGATCGTTTCTTTCCAGTTTCAAAGCAAGTTGCAAGCTTCTCATTTCAACATGTTCTTTTTTGCTAGTGTCGATAGTTTGAGCGCCGAAAACATTATTCCCGACTTGCTAAGTTCTCCAATTTCCATTTAGAAGGTCTCTTTTAGGTCCGTGATTGCAATATACCATTGCGCTCAACTCGTTCAGTTTGGCCCTGAAAACATCATTTTAAGCTCTAAAACGTTTCCGTGATCGATTTAAGACGGCAGTTTTTAGTTGATCACTTGAGCAAGTTTTTACGGTCAAATCGCTTCCAGAACGCTTAAAACGCGATTTTGATGATCGTAAGATCGTTTCTTTTCTGTTTCAAAGCAAGTTGTAAGCTTGTTATTTCAACATGTTTGTTTGCTAGTGTCGATAGTTTGAGGGCCGAAAACCTGTTTCCAGACTTGCTAAGTTCCCCAATTTCCATTTAAAAGGTCTCTTTTAGGTCCGTGATTGCAATATATCATTTGCATTCAACTTGTTCAGTTTGGCCCTGAAAACATCACTTTAAGCTCTAAAACGTGGCCGTGATCGATATAAGAAGGAAGTTTTTATTTTATCATATGAGCATGTTTTTACGCTCAAATCAGACACTCTAAATCTCCGAGTGTTGTGCCAACACCAAAACCGGTGTAAATTCTTGCCTCCGTTTTTACACCAAAAAAGTGTGAATTTACACTTTCGTAAGTGTTAGTTTACCTTAGTAAGTGTATTTTTACACCAAGTTGGTGTAAAGCAGCTTGCCTCAATATTTACACCATAAAAGTGTAAATTTATACTTGCAGTGTAAATATACACCAGGAGTGTATTTTCACACCAAGTAGGTGTAATACCTGTTACACTAAAAAGGTGTAAATTCACACTTGTGGTGTAAACATACACCACTGGGGTGCAACTGTACACCAAGTTGGTGCCACAGTCACATAAATTTCACCAACTTGGTTTAAACCTAAACTTGTGTAATGAATATACACCTTGGAGCATATTTTTATGCCAAGTTAATTTAATCTAGGAGCATTCACATTCAAACAACTTCTCTATGTTAAAAAATATATAATTGAAATATATGGTTAAATAAAACACTTACATGCAGAAATATTTAAACTGTATACTATATTTTGCCTCTTCCAAAGCAAGCTGCCTTTTCTCTGCCATTCTTATAATTTTGGGGGCCAACTGCAGCAAATTGATTTGCAGACTATCTACTAATTACTGCAGAGTTTAAAATACTCTAAATTGTCTCATACTGGAACCCCATATTTTCCAAGGCTGAATACTTTTCATAAATCAAAATATCTTGCATCCAATCGTTCAATTAGCCCTGCATCAACTTGCTTTGACTCCTTCACACAGGTTTAACCAGGTCTTCCATCATTTGCCGGGAATCTTGCAACCAATTTTAACCAAAGGTGTTTCCAGGTAGTTACGTATCAAAGCCTGCAAAAGATAAGTAACATTATGTTGTCAAGATAATCTAATAGCTATATATTATGCATAACAGAAATCATGTGACTTTAGGCACTCATTACAATAATACATGTATTGGGTAATCATAAATCACCCTTCTGTGCAATTACACTTCAATGCATGTTTGTGCATTTAATTTAAAAAAGGATGATAAATTAATAGAGTGTCAACATTCTTCCTAGCACAATTATCTCATACTAAACAGAATAAAATAGAAAGGTTTACATTTTACATTGACAGTTTGCTTGGTTAATAGTTTGACAAGTAGCACTTTTTCAAGCATTGATGAGTGGAATTGCAAACAAATTGCCATTATATAAAAATCCAGTGTACGAAGCCTTGAAAAATACAGTATGGCATAAAGGTTTACTGTCACACACAAGATACCCTGCCATCAAAGTGTAGTTAAGCCAAATTTATATGTAGTTATAAACTTTTTGACTTCTCCAGCAATAATCGAAATAAATCCTGCATCCACATTAAGATGTCACAGCTTTTATGATTATTGTGAGTTAATGTTATTCCTTTTCTGCCAGGAATGAACTAAATTAGTGTAGAGCAAAACATGGTTGGTGTTTTAAAGGATTCATAACAGAAAAATTTACACTATTTACTTTTACACTTAACAGTGCTAAATACTATATTTTGCCATATTTTTTATGCCAGATAATTTTACTCATCAAGGGCAACCCTAATGGCAATCTGCTAAGATGGGTTGTTCCAGAAAATTTTCTATCTCCTGCAAGGAAGAAATTTTTGCCATCCAGGGAGGGGTGAGGAGAATGTCTTTTAAAAGATGTCCAAAAGGGAGTGGAGGCATGTTAGCACGTATAGATGTAAGTTTGTCCAAGGGGTTTACAGTATGGAGAGATTTATCAGGCAAATTGTTTGTAAATTTGAACCAAAACTAAATTGCTTTATGAATGTCCAAGTGAAGGGGGGATTTAAAACCAAGATGTCCTGGGATGGGGAAAATCTTTTCTTGAACAACCCGATACATCAAAATACACTGTATATATTACAATAAGTGATATAAAATAATATTGTGGTGTTTTTCTGAGAACAAGGTAGTTGGAGCATTAATGCTGAGCATAATTCTTAGAAACAATTCAAATGAAACAATTTGAATACTAATAAAATAGTTTGAACAATAAAATCAGTCCAAGCACAAGAGTAATTCTGTATGTCAATAAATTATGAATATTAGGACAAAGTAGGAGTTGTGTAAAGCCGTTAAATTTCCCTCATTAGATATTAGAAAATCAGTTATTGAGTCTACTTCATCCCTTAATGGCCTGATGGCCACATCACAACAATATGATCAGTGGCAATCAGTCAACTTCAATTGATCCAAACACAAGATATAAACAAACACAGGTTAACAAAATCTAGCTAAATGCTATGTATCAAGGAAAATAGAGGATGTATTTATTTACAAATACGATCGCGCGAAATTCAAATCATAAAATGCGAGTAATTTTATCTTAAACGTGCTTACGTCAACGATGGAAGGAATTAAATATTACACGTTAAATCTGCGTTATCAATACAAAAACCAGAACAATATGCTTACCTGAGTTTTACGCCGTCTTTTGTGATGTATGCGAAGTTATTCCATTGTCTATTTTGATTAAATACTGTCTTTCTTTGTTGTGGAAAACCAACGATAATAACATTTGCAAACATTTGCAAAATGTGTTGAAGTGACGCTATCCCGGTGAGCTTCGCGCGCGCAGTTCTTCCACTGATCTGTGGAAGTAACTGGACATAAATCTACTTGTAGATGTGCAACCACGATCAAACATATTTTAAAATCTTTTTGAAACGTTCGCGAAATATTAATTTATTGCAATCTCTGGGCTATCAACCTGTAGCCTTTAACAGGTAGAACATAAGCGAGAGAGGATGCTATGAATCATGAAGCTACATGTGATATAGATTGACGGACTAAAGTCAGCGACAAAGGAAATTTTCGAAAACGTAGACCTTAGAACCCTGGCACACGACCTTGTCTTATAAAGCTGACAGTAATTCTAAGCTGCACCGTGGATTAAGCTATAATGTTTACAAAGAAACTTTAAGTTTTTTCCACACTGCTTCTCATAATCATCTTTACACTAGAGAAGTGTATTAATACACTTAAATAGTGTTTAGTTACCGGTTTTTGGTGTGAATTTACATCAATTTAGTGTAAATACGGCTTTACACTAAACAAGTGTTAGAGTAACACAATAAAAGTGTAATAATACGCCTGGAAATCTAATTTTACACCTCACAAGTGTAATTAACCAATTTACACCAAAATTGTGTAAACTTACACCTATTTGGTGTTCCCTGAACACTTTGAAATTTAGAGTGGAGCACTTAGCTAAAACGGGATTTTGATGATTGGAAGATCGTTTCTTTCCAGTTTCTAAGCAAGTTGTAAGCTTCTCATTTCAACGTGTTTTTTTTGCTAGTGTTGATGGTTTGAGCGCCGAAAACATGACTCCCGACTTGCTAAAATCTCCAGTTTCCATTTAGAAGGTCTCTTTTAGGTCCGTGATTGCAATATATCATTGCGCTCAACTCGTACAGTTCAGCCCTGAAAGCGTCATTTTAAGCTCTCAAACGTAGCTGTGATCGATTTAAGACGGAAATTTTTAGTTTTTTATTTCAGCGTGTTTTTACGCTCAAATTGAATCCAGAGCGCTTAAAACGCGATTTTGATGATGTAAGATCGTTTCTTTCCTGTTTCTAAGCAAGTTGTAAGCTTCTCATTTCAACATGTTTTTTTGCTCGTGTTGATAGTTTAAGCGCCGAAAACATAATTCCCGACTTGCTAAGTTCTCCAATTTCAATTTACAAGGTCTGTTTTAGGTCCGTGATTGCAATTTATCATTGCGCTCAACTCGTTCAGTTTTGCCCTGAAAACATCATTTTAAGCTCTAAAACGTGGCTGAGACCGATTTAAGACGGCAATTTTGAGTTGTTGGTTTGAGAATGTTTTTGCGCTTAAATTGCTTCCAGAGCGCTTAAAACGCGATTTTGATGATTGTAAGATCGTTTGTTTTCTTTTTCAAAGCAAGTTGTAAGCTTGTTATTTCAACATGTTATTTTGCTCGTGACGATAGTTTGAGCACCAAAAACATGATTCCCGACTTGCTAAGTTTTCCATATTCCATTTAGAAGATCTCTTTTAGGTCCGTGATTGCAATAGATCATTGCACTCAACTCGTTCAGCTTTGCAATGAAAACATCATTTTAGGCTCAAAACGTCGCGCGGTGATCGATTTAAGACGGCAATTTCTAGTTGGTGATTTGTCCATGTTTTTACGCTTAAATCGCTTTCACAGCGCTAAAGACGCTATTTTGATAATTGTAAGATCGTTTCCTTCCAGTTTTAAAGAAGTTGTAGGCTTTTCATTTCCACATATTTTTTTGCTAGTGTCGATAGTTTTAGCGCCGAAAACCTGTTTCCAGACTTGCTAAGTTCTCTAATTTCCATTTAGAAGGACTCTTTTAGGTCCGTGATTGCAATATATCATTGCGCTCATCTCGTTCAGATTGGCCCTGAAAAAATCATTTTAATGATTGTAAAATCGTTTTTTTTCTTTTTCAAAGAAAGTTGTAAGCTTCTCATTTCAACATGTTATTTTGCTCGTGACGATAGTTTGAGCGCCAAGAACATGACTTTCGACCTTCATAGTTCTCCAATTTCTAGTTACAAGGTATTTTTAAGTCGGTGATTGCAATATTAATATCATTTCGCACAACTCGTACAGTTTGGCCCTGAAAACATCGTTTTAAGCTCTAAAACGTAGGCTGTGATTAAGTCTGCAATTCGTAGTTGGTGATTTAAGCATGTTTTTACGCTCAAATCGCTCCCAAAGTGCTTAAAACGCGCTATTTATGATTGTAAAATCGTTTCTTTTAGTTTAAAAGAAGCTGTAGGCTTATAATTTCATGATGTTTTTGTGCTCGTGTCGATAGTTTGAGCGCCGAAAACATGATTCCCGATTTGCTAAAATCGCCCGTTTCAATTTACAAGGTCTCTTTTATGTCCTTGATTGCAATATATCAACTCGTTTCGCTCAACTCGTTCAGTTTTGCCCTGAAAACATCATTTTAAGCTCTAAAACGTATCTTAGATCGATTTAAGAATGCAATTTTTAATTGTTGATTTGAGCATATTCTTACGCTCAAATCGCATCACAGCGCTTAAAACGCGATTTTGATAATTGTAAGATCGTTTCTTTTCTGTTTCAAAGCAAGTTGTAAGCTTCTCATTTCAACATGTTATTTTGCTCGTGACGATAGTTTGAGCGCCGAAAACATGATTCCCGACTTGCTAAGTTCTCCAATTTCAATTTACAAGGTCTCTTTTAGGTCCGTGATTGCAATATATCATTGCACTCAACTTGTTCAGTTTGGCTTTGAAAACATCACTTTAAGCTCTAAAACGTCGCCGTGATCGATTTAAGACGGAAGTTTTTAGTTGATCATATGAGCATGTTTTTACGCTCAAATCGCTTCCAGAGCACTTAGCTAAAACGGGATTTTGATGATTGGAAGATCGTTTCTTTCCAGTTTCTAAACTAGTTTTAAGCTTCTCATTTCAACATGTTTTTTTTCTAGTGTTGATAGTTTGAGCGCCGAAAACATGATTCCCGACTCGCTAAAATCTCCAGTTTCCATTTACAAGGTCTCTTTTAGGTCCGTGATTGCAATATATCATTGCGTTAAACTCGTTCAGTTCAGCCCTGAAAACGTCATTTTAAGCTCTCAAACGTCGCTGTGATCGATTTAAGACTGAAATTTTTAGTTGTTTACTTCAGCGTGTTTTTACGCTCAAATTGCATCAAGAGCGCTTAAAACGCGATTTTGATGATGTAAGATCGTTTCTTTCCAGTTTCTAAGAAAGTTGTAGGCTTCTCATTTCACGATGTTTTAGTGCTAGTGTCGATAGTTTGAGCGCCGAAAACATGATTCCCGATTTGCTAAAATCTCCAGTTTCAATTTACAAGGTCTCTTTTAGGTCCGTGATTGCAATATATCAACTCGTTGCGCTCAACTCGTTCAGTTTGGCCTTGAAAACATCATTTTAAGCTCTAAAACGTATCTTAGATCGATTTAAGAATGCAATTTTTAATTGTTGATTTGAGCATATTCTTACGCTCAAATCGCATCACAGCGCTTAAAACGCGATTTTGATAATTGTAAGATCGTTTCTTTTCTGTTTCAAAGCAAGTTGTAAGCTTCTCATTTCAACATGTTATTTTGCTCGTGACGATAGTTTGAGCGCCGAAAACATGATTCCCGACTTGCTAAGTTCTCCAATTTCAATTTACAAGGTCTCTTTTAGGTCCGTGATTGCAATATATCATTGCACTCAACTTGTTCAGTTTGGCTTTGAAAACATCACTTTAAGCTCTAAAACGTCGCCGTGATCGATTTAAGACGGAAGTTTTTAGTTGATCATATGAGCATGTTTTTACGCTCAAATCGCTTCCAGAGCACTTAGCTAAAACGGGATTTTGATGATTGGAAGATCGTTTCTTTCCAGTTTCTAAACTAGTTTTAAGCTTCTCATTTCAACATGTTTTTTTTCTAGTGTTGATAGTTTGAGCGCCGAAAACATGATTCCCGACTCGCTAAAATCTCCAGTTTCCATTTACAAGGTCTCTTTTAGGTCCGTGATTGCAATATATCATTGCGTTAAACTCGTTCAGTTCAGCCCTGAAAACGTCATTTTAAGCTCTCAAACGTCGCTGTGATCGATTTAAGACTGAAATTTTTAGTTGTTTACTTCAGCGTGTTTTTACGCTCAAATTGCATCAAGAGCGCTTAAAACGCGATTTTGATGATGTAAGATCGTTTCTTTCCAGTTTCTAAGAAAGTTGTAGGCTTCTCATTTCACGATGTTTTAGTGCTAGTGTCGATAGTTTGAGCGCCGAAAACATGATTCCCGATTTGCTAAAATCTCCAGTTTCAATTTACAAGGTCTCTTTTAGGTCCGTGATTGCAATATATCAACTCGTTGCGCTCAACTCGTTCAGTTTGGCCTTGAAAACATCATTTTAAGCTCTAAAACGTATCTTAGATCGATTTAAGAATGCAATTTTTAATTGTTGATTTGAGCATATTCTTACGCTCAAATCGCATCACAGCGCTTAAAACGCGATTTTGATAATTGTAAGATCGTTTCTTTTCTGTTTCAAAGCAAGTTGTAAGCTTCTCATTTCAACATGTTATTTTGCTCGTGACGATAGTTTGAGCGCCGAAAACATGATTCCCGAGTTGCTAAGTTCTCCAATTTCAATTTACAAGGTCTCTTTTAGGTCCGTGATTGCAATATATCATTGCACTCAACTTGTTCAGTTTGGCCCTGAAAACATCACTTTAAGCTCTAAAACGTTGCCGTGATCGATTTAAGACGGAAGTTTTTAGTTGATCATATGAGCATGTTTTTACGCTCAAATCGCTTCCAGAGCATTTAGCTAAAACGGGATTTTGATGATTGGAAGATCGTTTCTTTCCAGTTTCTAAGCAAGTTGTAAGCTTCTCATTTCAACATGTTTTTTTTCTAGTGTTGATAGTTTGAGCGCCGAAAACCTGATTCCCGACTCGCTAAAATCTCCAGTTTCCATTTACAAGGTCTCTTTTAGGTCCGTGATTGCAATATATCATTGCGTTAAACTCGTTCAGTTCAGCCCTGAAAACGTCATTTTAAGCTCTCAAACGTCGCTGTGATCGATTTAAGACGGAAATTTTTAGTTGTTTATTTCAGCGTGTTTTTACGCTCAAATTGCATCCAGAGCGCTTAAAACTTGATTTTGATCATGATGATGTAAGATTGTTTCTTTCCAGTTTCTAAGCAAGTTGTAGGCTTCTCATTTCACGATGTTTTAGTGCTCGTGTCGATAGTTTGAGCGCCGAAAACATGATTCCCGATTTGCTAAAATCTCCAGTTTCAATTTACAAGGTCTTTTTTATGTCCGTGATTGCAATATATCAACTCGTTTCGCTCAACTCGTTCAGTTTGGCCCTGAAAACATCATTTTAAGCTCTAAAACGTATCTTAGATCGATTTAAGAATGCAATTTTTAATTGTAAATGTGAGCATATTCTTACGCTCAAATCGCATCACAGCGCTCAAAACGCGATTTTGATAATTGTAAGATCGTTTCTTTTCTGTTTCAAAGCAAGTTGTAAGCTTCTAACTTCAACATGTTCTTTTGCTCATGAGGATAGTTTGAGCACCAAAAACATGATTCCCGACTTGCTAAGTTCTCCATATTCCATTTAGAAGATCTCTTTTAGGTCCGTGATTGCAATTTATCATTGCGCTCAATTCGTTCAGTTTGGCCCTGAAAACATCATTTTAAGCTCTAAAACGTTTCCGTGATCGATTTAAGACGGCAGTTTTTAGTTGATCACTTGAGCAAGTTTTTACGGTCAAATCGCTTCCAGAACGCTTAAAACGCGATTTTGATGATCGTAAGATCGTTTCTCTTCTGTTTCAAAGCAAGTTGTAAGCTTGTTATTTCAACATGTTTTTTTGCTAGTGTCGATAGTTTGAGGGCCAAAAACCTTTTTCCAGACTTTCTAAGTTCCTCAATTTCCATTTAGAAGGTCTCTTTTAGGTCCGTGATTGCAATATATCATTGCACTCAACTTGTTCAGTTTGTCCCTGAAAACATCACTTTAAGCTCTCAAACGTTGCCGTGATCGATTTAAGAAGGAAGTTTTTAGTTGATCATATGAGCATGTTTTTAGGCTCAAATCGCTTCCAGAGCACTTAGCTAAAACGGGATTTTGATGATTGGAAGATCGTTTCTTTCCAGTTTCTAAACAAGTTGTAAGCTTCTCATTTCAACATGTTTTTTTTCTAGTGTTGATAGTTTGAGCGCCGAAAACATGATTCCCGACTCGCTAAAATCTCCAGTTTCCATTTACAAGATCTCTTTTAGGTCCGTGATTGCAATATATCATTGCGTTAAACTCGTTCAGTTCAGCCCTGAAAACGTCATTTTAAGCTCTCAAACGTCGCTGTGATCGATTTAAGACGGAAATTTTTAGTTGTTTATTTCAGCGTGTTTTTACGCTCAAATTGCATCCAGAGCGCTTAAAACTTGATTTTGATCATGATGATGTAAGATCGTTTCTTTCCAGTTTCTAAGCAAGTTGTAGGCTTCTCATTTCACGATGTTTTAGTGCTCGTGTCGATAGTTTGAGCGCCGAAAACATGATTCCCGATTTGCTAAAATCTCCAGTTTCAATTTACAAGGTCTTTTTTATGTCCGTGATTGCAAGATATCAACTCGTTTCGCTCAACTCGTTCAGTTTTGCCCTGAAAACATCATTTTAAGCTCTAAAACGTATCTTAGATCGATTTCAGAATGCAATTTTTAATTGTTGATTTGAGCATATTCTTACGCTCAAATCGCATCACAGCGCTTAAAACGCGATTTTGATAATTGTAAGATCGTTTCTTTTCTGTTTCAAAGCAAGTTGTAAGCTTCTAACTTCAACATGTTATTTTGCTCATGAGGATAGTTTGAGCACCAAAAACATGATTCCCGACTTGCTAAGTTCTCCATATTCCATTTAGAAGATCTCTTTTAGGTCCGTGATTGCAATATATCATTGCGCTCAACTCGTTCAGTTTGGCCCTGAAAACATCATTTTAAGCTCTAAAACGTTTCCGTGATCGATTTAAGACGGCAGTTTTTAGTTGATCACTTGAGCAAGTTTTTACGGTCAAATCGCTTCCAGAACGCTTAAAACGCGATTTTGATGATCGTAAGATCGTTTCTCTTCTGTTTCAAAGCAAGTTGTAAGCTTGTTATTTCAACATGTTTTTTTGCTAGTGTCGATAGTTTGAGGGCCAAAAACCTTTTTCCAGACTTGCTAAGTTCCTCAATTTCCATTTAGAAGGTCTCTTTTAGGTCCGTGATTGCAATATATCATTGCACTCAACTTGTTCAGTTTGTCCCTGAAAACATCACTTTAAGCTCTCAAACGTTGCCGTGATCGATTTAAGAAGGAAGTTTTTAGTTGATCATATGAGCATGTTTTTACGCTCAAATCGCTTCCAGAGCACTTAGCTAAAACGGGATTTTGATGATTGGAAGATCGTTTCTTTCCAGTTTCTAAACAAGTTGTAAGCTTCTCATTTCAACATGTTTTTTTTCTAGTGTTGATAGTTTGAGCGCCGAAAACATGATTCCCGACTCGCTAAAATCTCCAGTTGCCATTTACAAGATCTCTTTTAGGTCCGTGATTGCAATATATCATTGCGTTAAACTCGTTCAGTTCAGCCCTGAAAACGTCATTTTAAGCTCTCAAACGTCGCTGTGATCGATTTAAGACGGAAATTTTTAGTTGTTTATTTCAGCGTGTTTTTACGCTCAAATTGAATCCAGAGCGCTTAAAATTTGATTTTGATGATGTAAGATCGTTTCTTTCCAGTTTCTAAGCAAGTTGTAGGCTTCTCATTTCACGATGTTTTAGTGCTCGTGTCGATAGTTTGAGCGCCGAAAACATGATTCCCGATTTGCTAAAATCTCCAGTTTCAATTTACAAGGTCTCTTTTAGGTCCGTGATTGCAATATATCAACTCGTTGCGCTCAACTCGTTCAGTTTGGCCCTGAAAACATCATTTTAAGCTCTAAAACGTTGGCGTGATCGCTTTAAGACGGCAGTGTTTAGTTGATCATTTGCGCATGTTTTTACGCTCAAATCGCTTCAAAAGAGCTTAAAACGCGTTTTTAATGATTGTAAGATCGTTTGTTTTCTATTTCAAAGCAAGTTGTAAGCTTCTAACTTCAACATGTTATTTTGCTCGTGACGATAGTTTGAGTGCCGAAAACATGATTCCTGACTTGCTAAGTTCTCTAATTTCCATTTAGAAAGTCCCTTTTAGGTCCGTGATTGCAATATATCATAGCGCTCAACTCGTTCAGTTTGGCCCTGAAAACATCATTTTAAACTCTAAAACGTTGCCGTGATCGATTTAAGACGGCAGTTTTTAGTTGATCACTTGAGCAAGTTTTTGCGTTCAAATCGCTTCCAGAACGCTTAAAACGCGATTTTGATGATCGTAAGATCGTTTCTTTTCTGTTTCAAAGCAAGTTGTAAGCTTGTTATTTCAACATGTTTGTTTGCTAGTGTCGATAGTTTGAGGGCATAAAACCTGTTTCCAGACTTGCTAAGTTCCCCAATTTCCATTTAGAAGGTATCTTTTAGGTCCGTGATTGCAATATATCATTGCACTCAACTTGTTCAGTTTGGCCCTGAAAACATCACTTTAAGCTCTAAAACGTTGCCGTGATCGATTTAAGAAGGAAGTTTTTAGTTGATCATATGAGCATGTTTTTACGCTCAAATCGCTTCCAGAGCACTTAGCTAAAACGGGATTTTGATGATTGGAAGATCGTTTCTTTCCAGTTTCTAAACAAGTTGTAAGCTTCTCATTTCAACATGTTTTTTTTCTAGTGTTGATAGTTTGAGCGCCGAAAACATGATTCCCGACTCGCTAAAATCTCCAGTTTCCATTTACAAGATCTCTTTTAGGTCCGTGATTGCAATATATCATTGCGTTAAACTCGTTCAGTTCAGCCCTGAAAACGTCATTTTAAGCTCTCAAACGTCGCTGTGATCGATTTAAGACGGAAATTTTTAGTTGTTTATTTCAGCGTGTTTTTACGCTCAAATTGCATCCAGAGCGCTTAAAATTTGATTTTGATGATGTAAGATCGTTTCTTTCCAGTTTCTAAGCAAGTTGTAGGCTTCTCATTTCACGATGTTTTAGTGCTCGTGTCGATAGTTTGAGCGCCGAAAACATGATTCCCGATTTGCTAAAATCTCCAGTTTCAATTTACAAGGTCTCTTTTAGGTCCGTGATTGCAATATATCAACTCGTTGCGCTCAACTCGTTCAGTTTGGCCCTGAAAACATCTTTTTAAGCTCTAAAACGTATCTTAGATCGATTTAAGAATGCAATTTTTAATTGTTGATTTGAGCATATTCTTACGCTCAAATCGCATCACAGCGCTTAAAACGCGATTTTGATAATTGTAAGATCGTTTCTTTTCTGTTTCAAAGCAAGTTGTAAGCTTCTCATTTCAACATGTTATTTTGCTCGTGACGATAGTTTGAGCGCCGAAAACATGATTCCCGACTTGCTAAGTTCTCCAATTTCAATTTACAAGGTCTCTTTTAGGTCCGTGATTGCAATATATCATTGCGCTCAACTCGTTCAGTTTGGCCCTAAAAACATCATTTAAAGCTCTAAAACGTTGGCGTGATCGCTTTAAGACGGCAGTGTTTAGTTGATCATTTGCGCATGTTTTTACGCTCAAATCGCTTCAAAAGAGCTTAAAACGCGTTTTTAATGATTGTAAGATCGTTTGTTTTCTATTTCAAAGCAAGTTGTAAGCTTCTAACTTCAACATGTTATTTTGCTCGTGACGATAGTTTGAGTGCCGAAAACATGATTCCTGACTTGCTAAGTTCTCTAATTTCCATTTAGAAAGTCCCTTTTAGGTCCGTGATTGCAATATATCATTGCGCTCAACTCGTTCAGTTTGGCCCTGAAAACATCATTTTAAACTCTAAAACGTTGCCGTGATCGATTTAAGACGGCAGTTTTTAGTTGATCACTTGAGCAAGTTTTTGCGTTCAAATCGCTTCCAGAACGCTTAAAACGCGATTTTGATGATCGTAAGATCGTTTCTTTTCTGTTTCAAAGCAAGTTGTAAGCTTCTAACTTCAACATGTTATTTTGCTCATGAGGATAGTTTGAGCACCAAAAACATGATTCCCGACTTGCTAAGTTCTCCATATTCCATTTAGAAGATCTCTTTTAGGTCCGTGATTGCAATATATCATTGCGCTCAACTCGTTCAGTTTGGCCCTGAAAACATCATTTTAAGCTCTAAAACGTTTCTGTGATCGATTTAAGACGGCAGTTTTTAGTTGATCACTTGAGCAAGTTTTTACGGTCAAATCGCTTCCAGAACGCTTAAAACGCGATTTTGATGATCGTAAGATCGTTTCTCTTCTGTTTCAAAGCAAGTTGTAAGCTTGTTATTTCAACATGTTTTTTTGCTAGTGTCGATAGTTTGAGGGCCAAAAACCTTTTTCCAGACTTTCTAAGTTCCTCAATTTCCATTTAGAAGGTCTCTTTTAGGTCCGTGATTGCAATATATCATTGCACTCAACTTGTTCAGTTTGTCCCTGAAAACATCACTTTAAGCTCTCAAACGTTGCCGTGATCGATTTAAGAAGGAAGTTTTTAGTTGATCATATGAGCATGTTTTTAGGCTCAAATCGCTTCCAGAGCACTTAGCTAAAACGGGATTTTGATGATTGGAAGATCGTTTCTTTCCAGTTTCTAAACAAGTTGTAAGCTTCTCATTTCAACATGTTTTTTTTCTAGTGTTGATAGTTTGAGCGCCGAAAACATGATTCCCGACTCGCTAAAATCTCCAGTTTCCATTTACAAGATCTCTTTTAGGTCCGTGATTGCAATATATCATTGCGTTAAACTCGTTCAGTTCAGCCCTGAAAACGTCATTTTAAGCTCTCAAACGTCGCTGTGATCGATTTAAGACGGAAATTTTTAGTTGTTTATTTCAGCGTGTTTTTACGCTCAAATTGCATCCAGAGCGCTTAAAACTTGATTTTGATCATGATGATGTAAGATCGTTTCTTTCCAGTTTCTAAGCAAGTTGTAGGCTTCTCATTTCACGATGTTTTAGTGCTCGTGTCGATAGTTTGAGCGCCGAAAACATGATTCCCGATTTGCTAAAATCTCCAGTTTCAATTTACAAGGTCTTTTTTATGTCCGTGATTGCAAGATATCAACTCGTTTCGCTCAACTCGTTCAGTTTTGCCCTGAAAACATCATTTTAAGCTCTAAAACGTATCTTAGATCGATTTCAGAATGCAATTTTTAATTGTTGATTTGAGCATATTCTTACGCTCAAATCGCATCACAGCGCTTAAAACGCGATTTTGATAATTGTAAGATCGTTTCTTTTCTGTTTCAAAGCAAGTTGTAAGCTTCTAACTTCAACATGTTATTTTGCTCATGAGGATAGTTTGAGCACCAAAAACATGATTCCCGACTTGCTAAGTTCTCCATATTCCATTTAGAAGATCTCTTTTAGGTCCGTGATTGCAATATATCATTGCGCTCAACTCGTTCAGTTTGGCCCTGAAAACATCATTTTAAGCTCTAAAACGTTTCCGTGATCGATTTAAGACGGCAGTTTTTAGTTGATCACTTGAGCAAGTTTTTACGGTCAAATCGCTTCCAGAACGCTTAAAACGCGATTTTGATGATCGTAAGATCGTTTCTCTTCTGTTTCAAAGCAAGTTGTAAGCTTGTTATTTCAACATGTTTTTTTGCTAGTGTCGATAGTTTGAGGGCCAAAAACCTTTTTCCAGACTTGCTAAGTTCCTCAATTTCCATTTAGAAGGTCTCTTTTAGGTCCGTGATTGCAATATATCATTGCACTCAACTTGTTCAGTTTGTCCCTGAAAACATCACTTTAAGCTCTCAAACGTTGCCGTGATCGATTTAAGAAGGAAGTTTTTAGTTGATCATATGAGCATGTTTTTACGCTCAAATCGCTTCCAGAGCACTTAGCTAAAACGGGATTTTGATGATTGGAAGATCGTTTCTTTCCAGTTTCTAAACAAGTTGTAAGCTTCTCATTTCAACATGTTTTTTTTCTAGTGTTGATAGTTTGAGCGCCGAAAACATGATTCCCGACTCGCTAAAATCTCCAGTTTCCATTTACAAGATCTCTTTTAGGTCCGTGATTGCAATATATCATTGCGTTAAACTCGTTCAGTTCAGCCCTGAAAACGTCATTTTAAGCTCTCAAACGTCGCTGTGATCGATTTAAGACGGAAATTTTTAGTTGTTTATTTCAGCGTGTTTTTACGCTCAAATTGAATCCAGAGCGCTTAAAATTTGATTTTGATGATGTAAGATCGTTTCTTTCCAGTTTCTAAGCAAGTTGTAGGCTTCTCATTTCACGATGTTTTAGTGCTCGTGTCGATAGTTTGAGCGCCGAAAACATGATTCCCGATTTGCTAAAATCTCCAGTTTCAATTTACAAGGTCTCTTTTAGGTCCGTGATTGCAATATATCAACTCGTTGCGCTCAACTCGTTCAGTTTGGCCCTGAAAACATCATTTTAAGCTCTAAAACGTTGGCGTGATCGCTTTAAGACGGCAGTGTTTAGTTGATCATTTGCGCATGTTTTTACGCTCAAATCGCTTCAAAAGAGCTTAAAACGCGTTTTTAATGATTGTAAGATCGTTTGTTTTCTATTTCAAAGCAAGTTGTAAGCTTCTAACTTCAACATGTTATTTTGCTCGTGACGATAGTTTGAGTGCCGAAAACATGATTCCTGACTTGCTAAGTTCTCTAATTTCCATTTAGAAAGTCCCTTTTAGGTCCGTGATTGTAATATATCATAGCGCTCAACTCGTTCAGTTTGGCCCTGAAAACATCATTTTAAACTCTAAAACGTTGCCGTGATCGATTTAAGACGGCAGTTTTTAGTTGATCACTTGAGCAAGTTTTTGCGTTCAAATCGCTTCCAGAACGCTTAAAACGCGATTTTGATGATCGTAAGATCGTTTCTTTTCTGTTTCAAAGCAAGTTGTAAGCTTGTTATTTCAACATGTTTGTTTGCTAGTGTCGATAGTTTGAGGGCATAAAACCTGTTTCCAGACTTGCTAAGTTCCCCAATTTCCATTTAGAAGGTATCTTTTAGGTCCGTGATTGCAATATATCATTGCACTCAACTTGTTCAGTTTGGCCCTGAAAACATCACTTTAAGCTCTAAAACGTTGCCGTGATCGATTTAAGAAGGAAGTTTTTAGTTGATCATATGAGCATGTTTTTACGCTCAAATCGCTTCCAGAGCACTTAGCTAAAACGGGATTTTGATGATTGGAAGATCGTTTCTTTCCAGTTTCTAAACAAGTTGTAAGCTTCTCATTTCAACATGTTTTTTTTCTAGTGTTGATAGTTTGAGCGCCGAAAACATGATTCCCGACTCGCTAAAATCTCCAGTTTCCATTTACAAGATCTCTTTTAGGTCCGTGATTGCAATATATCATTGCGTTAAACTCGTTCAGTTCAGCCCTGAAAACGTCATTTTAAGCTCTCAAACGTCGCTGTGATCGATTTAAGACGGAAATTTTTAGTTGTTTATTTCAGCGTGTTTTTACGCTCAAATTGCATCCAGAGCGCTTAAAATTTGATTTTGATGATGTAAGATCGTTTCTTTCCAGTTTCTAAGCAAGTTGTAGGCTTCTCATTTCACGATGTTTTAGTGCTCGTGTCGATAGTTTGAGCGCCGAAAACATGATTCCCGATTTGCTAAAATCTCCAGTTTCAATTTACAAGGTCTCTTTTAGGTCCGTGATTGCAATATATCAACTCGTTGCGCTCAACTCGTTCAGTTTGGCCCTGAAAACATCTTTTTAAGCTCTAAAACGTATCTTAGATCGATTTAAGAATGCAATTTTTAATTGTTGATTTGAGCATATTCTTACGCTCAAATCGCATCACAGCGCTTAAAACGCGATTTTGATAATTGTAAGATCGTTTCTTTTCTGTTTCAAAGCAAGTTGTAAGCTTCTCATTTCAACATGTTATTTTGCTCGTGACGATAGTTTGAGCGCCGAAAACATGATTCCCGACTTGCTAAGTTCTCCAATTTCAATTTACAAGGTCTCTTTTAGGTCCGTGATTGCAATATATCATTGCGCTCAACTCGTTCAGTTTGGCCCTAAAAACATCATTTAAAGCTCTAAAACGTTGGCGTGATCGCTTTAAGACGGCAGTGTTTAGTTGATCATTTGCGCATGTTTTTACGCTCAAATCGCTTCAAAAGAGCTTAAAACGCGTTTTTAATGATTGTAAGATCGTTTGTTTTCTATTTCAAAGCAAGTTGTAAGCTTCTAACTTCAACATGTTATTTTGCTCGTGACGATAGTTTGAGTGCCGAAAACATGATTCCTGACTTGCTAAGTTCTCTAATTTCCATTTAGAAAGTCCCTTTTAGGTCCGTGATTGCAATATATCATTGCGCTCAACTCGTTCAGTTTGGCCCTGAAAACATCATTTTAAACTCTAAAACGTTGCCGTGATCGATTTAAGACGGCAGTTTTTAGTTGATCACTTGAGCAAGTTTTTGCGTTCAAATCGCTTCCAGAACGCTTAAAACGCGATTTTGATGATCGTAAGATCGTTTCTTTTCTGTTTCAAAGCAAGTTGTAAGCTTGTTATTTCAACATGTTTGTTTGCTAGTGTCGATAGTTTGAGGGCCGAAAACCTGTTTCCAGACTTGCTAAGTTCCCCAATTTCCATTTAGAAGGTCTCTTTTAGGTCCGTGATTGCAATATATCATTGCACTGAACTTGTTCAGTTTGGCCCTGAAAACATCACTTTAAGCTCTAAAACGTTGCCGTGATCGATTTAAGAAGGAAGTTTTTAGTTGATCATATGAGCATGTTTTTACGCTCAAATCGCTTCCAGAGCACTTAGCTAAAACGGGATTTTGATGATTGGAAGATCGTTTCTTTCCAGTTTCTAAACAAGTTGTAAGCTTCTCATTTCAACATGTTTTTTTTCTAGTGTTGATAGTTTGAGCGCCGAAAACATGATTCCCGACTCGCTAAAATCTCCAGTTTCCATTTACAAGGTCTCTTTTAGGTCCGTGATTGCAATATATCAACTCGTTGCGCTCAACTCGTTCAGTTTGGCCCTGAAAACATCTTTTTATCGCTTCCTTCAATTAGCACTACATCCGGCAGATATCTTGTGGCGACGAGCTCCGTTTTCTGTGCTTCTACTTTACGCAATAACAATATTAGACTGATTTTGGAATAATTATGGCAGTGTGCGTACTAGCTTAATATACAGTAGCATAATGTTGCGTTACGAAGAAAACGGGGAGGAGGGAGGGTTAGAATTCAGTCGATGAAAAGATGAACCTTGCACAGCCAAAGCCAAAGGCAGAATGAGCTCAGAACAGTTCTGCCTGACGTATAAGGACCACTCCTCTCCGTTTCCCGCGCTTTACATTCACGTGATCATAAAGTTATTGGGACTTTGACCTATATGTTCTAATTATATTACCTAACTAACATATTCTGTCCCCTAAGGGCAGGACCGGAAGCAATAAAATCTTTATTGGTATGCCAATAATTCCTTTATCGCTTCCTTCAATTAGCACTACATCCGGCAGATATCTTGTGGCGACGAGCTCCGTTTTCTGTGCTTCTACTTTACGCAATAACAATATTAGACTCATTTTGGAATAATTATGGCAGTGTGCGTATTGCGCAACACACACGCCGGTTTATTGATTTTGTAATAAATGAGTTAATAACTAACATAACAAATCATTAACGAAATTAATTGATTAACAGTTAACACAGAAAAGGTGGGGGTACTAACAACGCCACAAGTCTCCTTGGGTAGAGGAGACACCCCACCCCGTCGTCACAAGAGACCGCCAGATGAACTATAATATTAACTATGCACGCAAGTAAAAAAGAATAACGAAAATCAACGCGGACAACCTCGCTCATTTTGTTTAGCTTATTAGATAATGTTTATGGCAGCCTAGAACAGTTCGTGCCCCTGCGTTGAACTGTCAAGAAGCCATGATGAACAATTCTAGAGTTCTGTTAGCCTTGCCCCTGCGTCAGCGTCACAGAACCTTAGAAAGGAACTTGAGGTGAATGGCAATGATGCTAATAAAAGTAGAGAACTGCAAGGTTTTACCGCGACCATTTTAGAAAGCCGAGCTTAGCAAACAAAATTGTATGATGCAACCAACATCAATCCCAAGCAGAATTACAGCCTATGTTGCAACAATGCTTGTACGCAGGCCTGGACTCCGGATATATTTACGGAAAGCGTCGGATTTCCAACGACCTAATAGGCGAATTTGAGCGTCGGAGAAGCCGTTTTCCGCTGCAAGGGTCGCTGCACCAATGCGAAAACTGTGCCCTTTATACTTGGCAGGATCCAAGCCACAAGTACGAAAAATTAATGCTAGGTAATCAGTAAAAATTTGGCGCGAGACAGCGCGACCATCCTCTGTGCAAAAAAGAGGACCATTAGAAAAACCCCGACGTGAAAGATAGGCAAGCAAACTCTGCACTGGGCATACGTCAGAACGCCGGTTTAAAGTTATAGATACAGCACGCTGGTTGTAAGAGTGCTTAAAATTTTTGAATGTCAGTTTAAAGCCGGCTATTTTGCCTGAATTGTCAAGCAGTCGACCAACTTGATCCAGCTGCAGCACGGCAGATGACCTAGGACAGTAAGTAATTTCTCCAACGCGTAAAAACCCGAAAAATGCTGTTGTACACATTGCTGTAAACAAATACCTACGATAGTCACTCCCACAGATAGTTGGAGTCTGTTGCAAAATGGAGCGAAGGATAGGAAGGGTTATGGGCATTCGAGTGTCTAAACGCGACCCAAGTTTACCATAACCCTTCAACATTTCAATCACCCAAAAAACCTTTGTGGGATCATGCACCCCGGCAAGGCGATGACTATAACCCAGTGCAGAAATATAAGTGTTGGCCGTCGAAGCTGCGTAATTACGCTGAAACATGTAAGCGATAAACAAGCCTAAATTTGAGGGCGAAATGGGCAAATGAACCGACGCGGAATGAAAAACAGTATAGGCAAACTGGGTATAGAGTTTCCAGGCCCGGCGATATGTAGGGATGGATGATGGCTGCAAACTAGACTGAATTAATTTAGATGTTATAACTGCCAATTGGGTGGTAGTAGCGGAATCGGGATGGCTGTCGGCATGGATTGTACACCCACTGGAGCTAGCTGCCTGAACCTGGAAACCTGTAACCGAGACAAAGAATCTGCTAACACGTTCTTGACACCAGGAACATGCCGAGCACGAAATAAAATATTGAAACTCAAGCAAGCCAGCACCAGCCGGCGCACAAACACCATAACAGTCGCATCGCGAGAAGTAGCTTTATTTATAATATCCACCAATGCCGCATTATCCGTGAAAAACGTAATGCGTTGGTTACGCATTGCGTCCCCAAATAACAGAACACTAAGCACGATCGGGTAAAATTCTAAAATTGTGATATTAAATTTCTTCCAGTCATCAGGCCACGCGCCAAAAAACCACTTTGAACCAAATATGCCCCCGTAGCCTAGACTACCGGCGGCGTCCGTGTATAAGTTTAAACTAAGCGAATCATTCCATGCATCATTAAGAAAAAACGAGCGGCCATTGAAATCATCTAAAAAGGATTGCCAAAGTGCGAGATCTGCTTTTGATGATTTATTTAGACGTATGAAATGGTGAGGGGATTTGACACCTCTCGTTAAATCAATTAGGCGACGCAAGAAAGCCCGGCCTGGGACAACTACTGAGCATGCAAAATTTAATAAGCCAACTAGTGACTGAATTTCCCGCAAAGTAACTTTCTTGCGCCTAAGAAAAGTTGAGACTAGTGTTTTGCATTTTTCAGTTTTGTCCGGAGGTAAACGGGCCTCCATGCGTAAAGTGTCTAATTCAATCCCAGCAAACGCAAGGACATTCTCTGGGCCGACCGTTTTCTCCGGCGCCATTGGGACGCCTAGGTAAGCGCAAAGTGACAAGAAACGATCAAGGTTAATGCGACACTGGTGAAAAGTAGGCGCGGCCATAAGATAATCATCAAGAATGTGGATTAAATGCGGCATAGACAAATGTTTTTTGGCAACCCATTCGATAGCAGTGCTAAATATCTCGAAAGTGCGACACGATGACGCACATCCCATTGGCATAACCCGGTCATAATAATATTTCCCTTGCCAAAAAATTTCCAAGAGGTCGTAATCTCTGGGCAGAATAGGAATAATGCGAAAAGCACTTTTGATATCGGTTTTAGCCAGAAAACAACCTTGTCCTAATTGTTTAATCATAGTAACCGCGTCATCAACGCGAGCGTACTGAACAGATTTATCGTCAGTGGAAATACCGTCATTTACGGACGCCCCACTAGGAAATGACAAGTGATGAATTAAGCGATATTCCCCAGGAGCTTTTTTAGGTACGACCCCTAAAGGTGACACACGAAAATTAGGAAGAGGTGGGCTATCGAAAGGCCCAGCAAGGCGACTGACCGCTAATTCTTTCGAGATTTTAGCACTAACTATCTCAGGATTTTGTTGTGCGGAAATAAGGTTGTTTGCAAAAAATGAAATACGATCTCCCCGAAAATGGAGAGGAAAGCCAAATTTAAAGCCAGTAGACAAAATATAAGTCAATGCCGAATCATATCCACACAATAATGGGAGCAATTTTTCAATTTGAACCGGAGTTGGTAGGGCGTGATTTGGCAACAGTTGGGGCTGGTTTAAAAGTGGACTGTGGGGAACGAAAATTACACCTTAGCGCAGGGTGAACAACACCACATTTAAAACATTGATGCTTGAAATTACAGCCTGAGCAATCAATTCCCCGGTGAAATTTACGACAAAAACCCTTGGGAATCAAGGATCCGACAGAAGACGAATTGTGGCGCATAGGCGTTTGGGCCTTGGAAACACGCGCATTATGAAAATTTTGTGCCCTGATCCATAGTTCCCAATGTGTGGACCCCCAAGGAAATTCAGTAGGTTTAGATTGGCGCAAGAGACGAAATTGCGTGTCATAAAAACGCCAATCCGCCCCGCGTGCCGCCAAATCGCGCACAACTTCGCTATATTTCATAAGCGCTGGTGCATCTATTGGAAATTTTGCAGTATAAACTCCAACGAAAATCTGAAAAGCCGAAGTCCATGCATCAATGTTGGGCACGGCTTTCGGCTTTTGTGACGGTTCAATGGACAAAGTGGGCAACGATGAACCGTGTGGTGAGCTCAAAGACAAATGATACCGGGTATCACCTGCCCCGGAGCTAAGTAAAACGCCAAAATCAATAAATTCGTGAGCCCAAATTTTAGTTTTAATTTTGGGGCTCACGTTAGCATCAATCGGTACATTAACAGAATCGAAAGTAGGTAATGCAGGTTGCGATGATGGAGAGACTTGAATAAAATTTGCCTCGCCTGTAACATTATGTAAAACAGAAGCTACTGGCGCAGGTACAGTCGCCTGCGACAGTGCGCTACCTGACTCTACAATAGGCATTTCCACCAACTCTGTCGCTGCTGATGAACCTGACGGCGGCGGAGCAGAAGGACCAGATCCTTGGATGGTCGCTAAAACAGCCTCTGACACGGCGGAGACAATGCGCTGGAACGTGGCATCGTTCAACGAACCAGAAGGATTATGCGCACCTTCAGCTGAAGTGGTGGCGGTTGGACCTTCTTCAACAGAGGAGACAACACTGGCTGCTTGTCGCTGCGTCGTAGTCATTGAAGGAGTTCTTCGCCGGGACGATTGACGACGTGACCCCGTTGGTTGCGCTCGTCGCTGAATTCTAGTGCTTGGACGAGTAGCAGGCATGCTGAAAGAAAAAACTAAAGAACGAGACAGGGAGACGTAGCATTGCACGCGAGTAGATGGAAAGACACGCGGCAACGACTGTAATTAAATGTAAAATAACCGTACGCAGATTTATGCATGTACGGAGAAAACAAGATGCCCGCCATCAGTGTAGTAGAGAATAGAATAACAGACCCCCACAAAGTGAGTCACATAAAAAACAGCAGAATAATCATGGCATACAGCGAAGGTAGCCGCAATTGATTATTCATCTAAATGCTGCATATAAAGTAATATATAAGGGCGATCTGATAACAACATGCCGCACTATCCCACAATATATTGATATCAACTGTGGGCATCTGAAAACAATAAATTGCTCTATCCCACTTAGACATGCATTTTTTCGAACACAGGAACAACTAGTCATATATAATGAATACGATACAGTATGATTATGACATGTGTGTTGCATATGACGCAAACGGCACAAGTATTGATGGACAAGCCCTGTGGGATAAAATTATATATAACCAGCCCTATTCATGAATGTCCTGACTGTGTCGAAAAAACCCAATGTTGATACCGCAACGTGGGCATCTGAAAACAGTCATGTTGATCTAGCCCATACAACATAAAACGTGCATGTGGTACATATAGATTAACCCATAGGCGGGAATGCCATAAAATCTTTATTGGTATGCCAATAATTCCTTTAAGCTCTAAAACGTATCTTAGATCGATTTAAGAATGCAATTTTTAATTGTTGATTTGAGCATATTCTTACGCTCAAATCGCATCACAGCGCTTAAAACGCGATTTTGATAATTGTAAGATCGTTTCTTTTCTGTTTCAAAGCAAGTTGTAAGCTTCTCATTTCAACATGTTATTTTGCTCGTGACGATAGTTTGAGCGCCAAAAACATGATTCCCGACTTGCTAAGTTCTCCAATTTCAATTTACAAGGTCTCTTTTAGGTCCGTGATTGCAATATATCATTGCGCTCAACTCGTTCAGTTTGGCCCTAAAAACATCATTTAAAGCTCTATAACGTTGGCGTGATCGCTTTAAGACGGCAGTGTTTAGTTGATCATTTGCGCATGTTTTTACGCTCAAATCGCTTCAAAAGAGCTTAAAACGCGTTTTTAATGATTGTAAGATCGTTTGTTTTCTATTTCAAAGCAAGTTGTAAGCTTCTAACTTCAACATGTTATTTTGCTCGTGACGATAGTTTGAGTGCCGAAAACATGATTCCTGACTTGCTAAGTTCTCTAATTTCCATTTAGAAAGTCCCTTTTAGGTCCGTGATTGCAATATATCATTGCGCTCAACTCGTTCAGTTTGGCCCTGAAAACATCATTTTAAACTCTAAAACGTTGCCGTGATCGATTTAAGACGGCAGTTTTTAGTTGATCACTTGAGCAAGTTTTTGCGTTCAAATCGCTTCCAGAACGCTTAAAACGCGATTTTGATGATCGTAAGATCGTTTCTTTTCTGTTTCAAAGCAAGTTGTAAGCTTGTTATTTCAACATGTTTGTTTGCTAGTGTCGATAGTTTGAGGGCCGAAAACCTGTTTCCAGACTTGCTAAGTTCCCCAATTTCCATTTAGAAGGTCTCTTTTAGGTCCGTGATTGCAATATATCATTGCACTCAACTTGTTCAGTTTGGCCCTGAAAACGTCACTTTAAGCTCTAAAACGTTGCCGTGATCGATTTAAGAAGGAAGTTTTTAGTTGATCATATGAGCATGTTTTTACGCTCAAATCGCTTCCAGAGCACTTAGCTAAAACGGGATTTTGATGATTGGAAGATCGTTTCTTTCCAGTTTCTAAACAAGTTGTAAGCTTCTCATTTCAACATGTTTTTTTTCTAGTGTTGATAGTTTGAGCGCCGAAAACATGATTCCCGACTCGCTAAAATCTCCAGTTTCCATTTACAAGATCTCTTTTAGGTCCGTGATTGCAATATATCATTGCGTTAAACTCGTTCAGTTCAGCCCTGAAAACGTCATTTCAAACGTCGCTGTGATCGATTTAAGACGGAAATTTTTAGTTGTTTATTTCAGCGTGTTTTTACGCTCAAATTGCATCCAGAGCGCTTAAAATTTGATTTTGATGATGTAAGATCGTTTCTTTCCAGTTTCTAAGCAAGTTGTAGGCTTCTCATTTCACGATGTTTTAGTGCTCGTGTCGATAGTTTGAGCGCCGAAAACATGATTCCCGATTTGCTAAAATCTCCAGTTTCAATTTACAAGGTCTCTTTTAGGTCCGTGATTGCAATATATCAACTCGTTGCGCTCAACTCGTTCAGTTTGGCCCTGAAAACATCTTTTTAAGCTCTAAAACGTATCTTAGATCGATTTAAGAATGCAATTTTTAATTGTTGATTTGAGCATATTCTTACGCTCAAATCGCATCACAGCGCTTAAAACGCGATTTTGATAATTGTAAGATCGTTTCTTTTCTGTTTCAAAGCAAGTTGTAAGCTTCTCATTTCAACATGTTATTTTGCTCGTGACGATAGTTTGAGCGCCGAAAACATGATTCCCGACTTGCTAAGTTCTCCAATTTCAATTTACAAGGTCTCTTTTAGGTCCGTGATTGCAATATATCATTGCGCTCAACTCGTTCAGTTTGGCCCTAAAAACATCATTTAAAGCTCTAAAACGTTGGCGTGATCGCTTTAAGACGGCAGTGTTTAGTTGATCATTTGCGCATGTTTTTACGCTCAAATCGCTTCAAAAGAGCTTAAAACGCGTTTTTAATGATTGTAAGATCGTTTGTTTTCTATTTCAAAGCAAGTTGTAAGCTTCTAACTTCAACATGCTATTTTGCTCGTGACGATAGTTTGAGTGCCGAAAACATGATTCCTGACTTGCTAAGTTCTCTAATTTCCATTTAGAAAGTCCCTTTTAGGTCCGTGATTGCAATATATCATTGCGCTCAACTCGTTCAGTTTGGCCCTAAAAACATCATTTAAAGCTCTAAAACGTTGGCGTGATCGCTTTAAGACGGCAGTGTTTAGTTGATCATTTGCGCATGTTTTTACGCTCAAATCGCTTCAAAAGAGCTTAAAACGCGTTTTTAATGATTCTAAGATCGTTTCTTTTCCGTCTCAAAGCAAGTTGTAAGCTTCTAACTTCAACCTGTTATTTTGCTCGTGACAATAGTTTGAGTGCCGAAAACATGATTCCTGACTTGCTAAGTTCTCTAGTTTCAATTTAGAAAGTCCCATTTAGGTCCGTGATTGCAATATATCATTGCGTGCGCTCAGCTCATTCAGTTTGGCTCTGAAAACATCATTTCAAGCTCCAAAACGTTGCCGTGATCGATTTAAGACGGCAGTTTTTAGTTGATAATTTGAGCATGTTTTTACGCTCAAATCGCTTTAAAAGCGCTTAAAACGCGTTTTTAATGATTCTAAGATCGTTTCTTTTCTGTCTCAAAGCAAGTTGTAAGCTTCTCACTTCAACATGTTATTTTGCTCGTGACAATAGTTTGAGTTCCGAAAACATTATTCTTGACTTGCTAAGTACTCTTGTTTCCATTTAAAAAGTCCCTTTTAGGTCCGTGATTGCAATATATCATTGCGCTCAACTCATTCCGGTTGGCCCTTAAAACATCATTTTAAGCTCTAAAACGTTACCGTGATCGATTTAAGACGGCAGTTTTTAGTTGATAATTTGAGCATGTTTTTACGCTAAAATCGCTTCAAAAGCGCTTAAAACACGTTTTTAATGCTTCTAAGATCGTTTCTTTTCTATTTCAAAGTAAGTTGTAAGCTTCTAACTTTAACATGTTATTTTGCTTGTGACAATAGTTTGAGTGCGGAAAACATGATTCCTGACTTGCTAAGTTCTCTAATTTCCATTTAGAAAGTCCCTTTTAGGTCCGTGATTGCAATATATCATTGCGCTCAACTTGTTCAGTATTGCTCTAAAAACATCATTTTAAGCTCTAAAACGTTGGCGTGATTGATTTAAGACGGCAGTTTTTAGTTGATCATTTGAGCATGTTTTTACGGTCAAATCGCTTCAAAAGCGCTTAAAACGCGTTTTAAATTATTGTAAGATCGTTTCTTTTCTGTCTCAAAGGAAGTTGTAAGCTTCTCACTTCAACATGTTATTTTGCTCGTGACAATAGTTTGAGTGCGAAAACATGATACCTGACTTGTTAAGTTCTCTAGTTTCAATTTAGAAAGTCCCTTTTAGGTCCGTGATTGCAATATATCATGGCGCTAAACTCGTTCATTTTGGCCCTAAAAACATCATTTTAAGCTCTAAAACAGTGGCGTGATCGATTTAAGATGGCAGTTTTTAGTTGATCATTTGAGCATGTTTTTACGCTCAAATCGCTTTAAAAGCGCTTAAAACGCGTTTTTAATGATTCTAAGATCGTTTCTTTTCTGTCTCAAAGCAAGTTGTAAGCTTCTAACTTCAACCTGTCATTTTGCTCGTGACAATAGTTTGAGTGCCGAAAACATGATTCCTGACTTGCTAAGTTCTCTAGTTTCCATTTAGAAAGTACCTTTTAGGTCGGTGATTGCTATATATCATTGCGCTCAACTCATTCAGGTTGGCCCTGAAAACATCATTTTAAGCTCTTAAACGTTACCGTGATCGATTTAAGACGGCAGTTTTTAGTTGATAATTTGAGCATGTTTTTACGCTAAAATCGCTTCAAAAGCGCTTAAAACGCGTTTTTAATGACTCTAAGATCGTTTCTTTTCTGTTTCAAAGTAAGTTGTAAGCTTCTAACTTCAACATATTATTTTGCTCGTGACGAGAGTTTGAGGGCGGAAAATAGAATTCCTGACTTGCTAAGTTCTCTAATTTCCATTTAGAAAGTCCGTTTTAGGTCCGTGATTGCAATATATCATTGCCTTCAACTCGTTCAGTTTGGCCCTGAAAACCTCATTTTAAGCTTTAAAACGTTGGCGTGATCGATTTAAGACGGCAGTTTTTAGTTGATCATTTGAGCATGTTTTTACGGTCAAATCGCTTCAAAAGCGCTTAAAACGCGTTTTAAATTATTGTAAGATCGTTTCTTTTCTGTCTCAAAGCAAGTTGTAAGCTTCTCACTTCAACATGTTATTTTGCTCGTGACAATAGTTTGAGTGCCGAAAACATGATTCCTGACTTGCTAAGTTCTCTAGTTTCCATTTAGAAAGTACCTTTTAGGTCCGTGATTGCTATATATCATTGCGCTCAACTCATTCAGGTTGGCCCTGAAAACATCATTTTAAGCTCTTAAACGTTACCGTGATCGATTTAAGACGGCAGTTTTTAGTTGATAATTTGAGCATGTTTTTACGCTAAAATCGCTTCAAAAGCGCTTAAAACGCGTTTTTAATGATTCTAAGATCGTTTCTTTTCTGTTTCAAAGTAAGTTGTAAGCTTCTAACTTCAACATATTATTTTGCTCGTGACGAGAGTTTGAGGGCGGAAAATAGAATTCCTGACTTGCTAAGTTCTCTAATTTCCATTTAGAAAGTCCGTTTTAGGTCCGTGATTGCAATATATCATTGCCTTCAACTCGTTCAGTTTGGCCCTGAAAACCTCATTTTAAGCTTTAAAACGTTGGCGTGATCGATTTAAGACGGCAGTTTTAAGTAGATCATTTGAGCATGTTTTTACGCTAAAATCGCTTCAAAGCGCTTAAAACGCGTTTTTAAGGCTTCTAAGATCGTTTCTTTTCTATTTCAAAGTAAGTTGTAAGCTTCTAACTTCAAGATGTTATTATGCTCGTGACAATAGTTTGAGTGCGGAAAACATGATTCCTGACTTGCTAAGTTCTCTAATTTCCATTTAGAAAGTCCCTTTTAGGTCCGTGATTGCAATATATCATGGCGCTAAACTCGTTCATTTTGGCCCTAAAAACATCATTTTAAGCTCTAAAACAGTGGCGTGATCAATTTAAGATGGCAGTTTTTAGTTGATCATTTGAGCATGTTTTTACGCTCAAATCGCTTTAAAAGCGCTTAAAACGCGTTTTTAATGATTCTAAGATCGTTCCTTTTCTGTCTCAAAGCAAGTTGTAAGCTTCTAACTTCAACCTGTTATTTTGCTCGTGACAATAGTTTGAGTGCCGAAAACATGATTCCTGACTTGCTAAGTTCTCTAGTTTCAATTTAGAAAGTCCCATTTAGGTCCGTGATTGCAATATATCATTGCGTGCGCTCAGCTCATTCAGTTTGGCTCTGAAAACATCATTTCAAGCTCCAAAACGTTGCCGTGATCGATTTAAGACGGCAGTTTTTAGTTGATAATTTGAGCATGTTTTTACAATCAAATCGCTTTAAAAGCGCTTAAAACGCGTTTTTAATGATTCTAAGATCGTTTCTGTTCTGTTTCGAAGTGGGTTGTAAGCTTCTCACTTCAACATGTTATTTTGCTCGTGACGATAGTTTGAGTGACGAAAACAGGATTCCTGGCTTACTAAGTTCTCCAACTTCCATTTAGAAAGTCCCTTTTAGGTCCGTGATTGCAATATATCATTGCGGTCAACTCGTTCAGTTCGGCCCTGAAAAAATCATTTTAAGCTCTAAAACGTTGGCGTGATCGATTTAAGACGGCAGTTTTTAGTAGATCATTTGAGCATGTTTTTACGCTAAAATCGCTTCAAAGCGCTTAAAACGCGTTTTTAATGCTTCTAAGATCGTTTCTGTTCTGTTTCGAGGTGGGTTGCAAGCTTCTCACTTCAACATGTTATTTTGCTCGTGACGATAGTTTGAGTGCCGAAAACAGGATTCCTTACTTACTAAGTTCTCCAACTTCCATTTAGAAAGTCCCTTTTAGGTCCGTGATTGCAATATATCATTGCACTTAACTCGTTCAGTTTGGCCATGAAAACATCATTTTAGGCTCTAAAACGTTGGTGTGATCGATTTAAGACGGCAGTTTTAAGTAGATCATTTGAGCATGTTTTTACGCTCAAATCGCTTCAAAAGCGCTTAAAACGCGTTT
Source organism: Muricea muricata (assembly GCA_963855995.1). Lineage (NCBI taxonomy): Eukaryota > Metazoa > Cnidaria > Anthozoa > Malacalcyonacea > Plexauridae > Muricea > Muricea muricata. The sequence goes on from OY979727.1 coordinate 5,303,927, forward strand.
TTAATGATTGTAAGATCGTTTCTTTTCTGTCTCAAAGACAGTTGTAAGCTTCTGATTTCAACATGTTATTTTGCTCGTGACGATAGTCTGAGTGCCGAAAACAGGATTCCTGACTTACAAAGTTCTCAAACTTCCATTTAGAAAGTCCCTTTTAGGTCCGTGATTGCAATATATCATTGCACTTAACTCGTTCAGTTTGGCCATGAAAACATCATTTTAGGCTCTAAAACGTTGGTGTGATCGATTTAAGACGGCAGTTTTAAGTAGATCATTTGAGCATGTTTTTACGCTAAAATCGCTTCAAAGCGCTTAAAACGCGTTTTTAAGGCTTCTAAGATCGTTTCTTTTCTATTTGAAAGTAAGTTGTAAGCTTCTAACTTCAAGATGTTATTATGCTCGTGACAATAGTTTGAGTGCGGAAAACATGATTCCTGACTTGCTAAGTTCTCTAATTTCCATTTAGAAAGTCCCTTTTAGGTCCGTGATTGCAATATATCATTGCGCTTAACTCGTTCAGTATTGCTCTAAAATTATCATTTTAAGCTCTAAAACGTTGGCGTGATCGATTTAAGACGGCAGTTTTTAGTTGATCATTTGAGCATGTTTTTACGCTCAAATCGCTTCAAAAGCGCTTAAAACGCGTTTTTAATGATTGTAAGATCGTTTCTTTTCTGTCTCAAAGACAGTTGTAAGCTTCTCATTTCAACATGTTATTTTGCTCGTAACGATAGTCTGAGTGCCGAAAACAGGATTCCTGACTTACAAAGTTCTCAAACTTCCATTTAGAAAGTCCCTTTTAGGTCCGTAATTGCAATATATCATTGCGCTCAACTCGTTCAGTTTGGCCCTGAAAACTTCATTTTAGGCTCTAAAACGTTGGCGTGATCGATTTAAGACGGCAGTTTTAAGTAGATCATTTGAGCATGTTTTTACGCTAAAATCGCTTCAAAGCGCTTAAAACGCGTTTTTAAGACTTCTAAGATCGTTTCTTTTCTATTTCAAAGTAAGTTGTAAGCTTCTAACTTCAAGATGTTATTATGCTCGTGACAATAGTTTGAGTGCGGAAAACATGATTCCTGACTTGCTAAGTTCTCTAATTTCCATTTAGAAAGTCCCTTTTAGGTCCGTGATTGCAATATATCATTGCGCTTAACTCGTTCAGTATTGCTCTAAAATTATCATTTTAAGCTCTAAAACGTTGGCGTGATCGATTTAAGACGGCAGTTTTTAGTTGATCATTTGAGCATGTTTTACGCTCAAATCGCTTAAAAAGCGCTTAAAACACGTTTTTAATGATTGTAACATCGTTTCGTTTCTGTCTCAAAGAAAGTTGTAAGCTTCTCACTTCAACATGTTATTTTGTTCGTGACAATAGTTTGAGTTCCGAAAACATGATTCCTGACTTGCTAAGTGCTCTAGTTTCCATTTAGAAAGTCCCTTTTAGGTCCGTGATTGCAATATATCATTGCGCTCAACTCATTCAGGGTTGCCCTGAAAACATCATTTTAAGCTCTAAAACGTTACCGTGATCGATTTAAAACGGCAGTTTTTAGTTGATAATTTTAGCATGTTTTTACGCTAAAATTGCCTCAAAAGCGCTTAAAACACGTTTTTAATGCTTCTAAGATCGTTTCTTTTCTATTTCAAAGTAAGTTGTAAGCTTCTAACTTTAACATGTTATTTGTCTCGTGACAATAGTTTGAGTGCGGAAAACATGATTCCTGACTTGCTAAGTTCTCTAATTTCCATTTAGAAAGTCCCTTTTAGGTCCGTGATTGCAATATATCATTGCGCTCAGCTCATTCAGGTTGGCCCTGAAAACATCATTTTAAGCTCTAAAACGTTACCGTGATCGATTTAAGACGGTAGTTTTTAGTTGATAATTTGAGCATGTTTTTACGCTAAAATCGCTTCAAAAGCGCTAAAACGCGTTTTTAATAATTCTAAGATGGTTTCTTTTCTGTTTCAAAGTAAGTTGTAAGCTTCTAACTTCAACATATTATTTTGCTCGTGACAAGAGTTTGAGGGCGGAAAACAGGATTCCTGACTTGCTAAGTTCTCTAATTTCCATTTAGAAAGTCGGTTTTAGGTCCGTGATTGCATTATATCATTGCGCTCAACTCGTTCAGTTTGGCCCTGGAAACCTCATTTTAAGCTTTAAAACGTTGGCGTGATCGATTTAAGACGGCAGTTTTTAGTTGATCATTTGAGCATGTTTTTACGGTCAAATCGCTTCAAAAGCGCTTAAAACGCGTTTTTAATTATTGTAAGATCGTTTCTTTTCTGTCTCAAAGCAAGTTGTAAGCTTCTCACTTCAACATGTTATTTTGCTCGTGAATATAGTTTGAGTGCGAAAACATGATACCTGACTTGCTAAGTTCTCTAGTTTCAATTTAGAAAGTCCCTTTTAGGTCCGTGATTGCAATATATCATGGCGCTAAACTCGTTCATTTTGGCCCTAAAAACATCATTTTAAGCTCTAAAACAGTGGCGTGATCGATTTAAGATGGCAGTTTTTAGTTGATCATTTGAGCATGTTTTTACGCTCAAATCGCTTTAAAAGCGCTTAAAACGCGTTTTTAATGATTCTAAGATCGTTTCTTTTCTGTCTCAAAGCAAGTTGTAAGCTTCTAACTTCAACCTGTTATTTTGCTCGTGACAATAGTTTGAGTGCCGAACACATGATTCCTGACTTGCTAAGTTCTCTAGTTTCAATTTAGAAAGTCCCTTTTAGGTCCGTGATTGCAATATATCATTGCGCTCAGCTCATTCAGTTTGGCTCTGAAAACATCATTTTAAGCTCCAAAACGTTGCCGTGATCGATTTAAGACGGCAGTTTTTAGTTGATAATTTGAGCATGTTTTTACGCTCAAATCGCTTTAAAAGCGCTTAAAACGCGTTTTTAATGATTCTAAGATCGTTTCTGTTCTGTTTCGAAGTGGGTTGTAAGCTTCTCAATTCAACATGTTATTTTGCTCGTGACGATAGTTTGAGTGACGAAAACAAGATTCCTGACTTACTAAGTTCTGCAACTTCCATTTAGAATGTCCCTTTTAGGTCCGTGATTGCAATATATCATTGCGGTCAACTCGTTCAGTTGGGCCCTGAAAAAATCATTTTAAGCTCTAAAACGTTGGCGTGATCGATTTAAGACGGCAGTTTTTAGTAGATCATTTCAGCATGTTTTTACGCTAAAGTTGCTTCAAAGCGCTTAAAACGCGTTTTTATTGCTTCTAAGATGGTTTCTTTTCTGTTTCAAAGTAAGTTGTAAGCTTCTAACTTCAACATGTTATTTTGCTCGTGACAATAGTTTGAGTGCGGAAAACATGATTTCTTACTTGCTAAGTTCTCTAATTTCCATTTAGAAAGTCCCTTTTAGGTCCGTGATTGCAATATATCATTGCGCTCAACTCATTCAGTATTGCTCTAAAAACATCATTTTAAGCTCCAAAACAGTGGCGTGATCGATTTAAGACGGCAGTTTTTAGTTGATCATTTGAGCATGTTTTTACGTTAAAATCGCTTTAAAAGCGCTTAAAACGCGTTTTTAATGATTGTAAGATCGTTTCTTTTCTGTCTCAAAGCAAGTTGTAAGCTTCTCACTTCAACATGTTATTTTGCTCGTGACAATAGTTTGAGTGCCGATAACATGATTCCTGACTTGCTAAGTTCTCTAGTTTCAATTTAGAAAGTCCCTTTTAGGTCCGTGATTGCAATATATCTTTTCGCTCAACTCATTCAGTTTATCCCTGAAAACATCATTTTAAGCTCCAAAACGTTGCCGTGATCGATTTAAGACGGAAGTTTTTACTTGATAATTTGAGCATGTTTTTACGCTCAAATCGCTTTAAAAGCGCTTAAAACGCGTTTTTAATGAGCAAATTTATAGTTATATAAATTTAAGTTAATGAAGCAACGTGTTGAAGGTAAGCTTTTATGTAAAAGGTGCGAAAAGATAGTTCCTTCCGACTACGTCAATGAGATAATCCCATCTTATCTTATCGAGTTATAATAATGGCTGAAAGCCAAACTAGCTGCATGCCGTTCACGTGTAATGCTCGTGTTATTGCATAGGCATGTAAAACCTCCTGTGGTGTGGACGGGAATTAACCAATGATAAGGCTTATTCCAGCACAGGGTACTTGCGCAGATTATGCGGATCATATCATAGGACCACCATTCACAGTTAGCACTCGTGCAGTAAACTTGTTTAAGAAAATTTTAGAAAATTATAGTATTTTCGCTTGTCGTATTCGCGATGCCTCCAGTTCGCAACAGGAGAAGAACGCTCGCGGACAACGATGTCACAATAGAGGATTTACGACGAAGGTGCGAGGAAAAAGGCCTTTCAACTACAGGACGAAAAGCAACGTTAATTTCGCGTCTGCAACAACACGCTTCGGACAATACGAATCCTGGCACTTCCACGAGATCAACTGTAGAACAAAATGAGCCCGGTCTTTTAAACGACGCACAGCTCTCCCAGATCCAATCGATCGTATCACGCAGCATCGAGCAAGCCATGAGTGAAATCGCTACCAATGCCGCGCGTGCAGCTGTGAATGCCATACAAAATTCGCCACAACAGTTAACCCCGTCAACGTCTGTCGAACACCCTGCCATATCATCCCACAATATCACGGACGCTCCAATCTCATCTTTGGCCGACGTTGGACAAGCAGCACTATCGGTTCCAGTAGTTGATTTAGCCAGTTCAGAAGCGACGCCACGGTATGGGCACGCCGCGCTCGATGTTCCAGCTGCGTATGTTAAACAGATTCAAAGTGGTGAGTTTTTTGATTTGTCAAAACTATTACCAAGCGATTTTCCTGCCACCGATGACGGGGAGCCCGTCGTCCTAACCCTAGAGAATTCAATAATAAGGGTTAAGAAATCGAACCCCCCAACCCAAAAGATTACAAACATTGAACAATGGACAACAGCATTTACGACTTACATGGGTGTGTTGACGTCTAAATTTCCTGGGAGGTCACAAGAATTACTGCAGTATATGTCTTTGATTCGCCATGCTGCCCAAACCCATAGGGGTCTTGGTTGGTGTATCTATGACCACAAGTTCCGGCGAAAAGCAGCTTTAAACGCAACTCTAAAATGGTCAGAAATAGATCAGCAACTATGGCTCTGTATCTTCACGGTTTCTCCTGAAATGTTGAGGCGGGAATATCCGCTTTTTTCAAATGGACCCCAACTTACAACCTCCTCAGGGGCCGTTAGAGGGGGTATCTGCCATGAATATAACCGAAAAGGCTTATGTAAATACACCCAGTGTTCCTACCGTCATGTGTGCAACAGATGCTCAGGTAGCCATCCAGGATACCAGTGCAGCCAACGCCCACCAGAATATGACCACTCCACCAACAGCCGCCAGCCTGCCAGATCAAAGAAACACTAAGACTGATAATAAGTTACCTACACCTATTTTAATTGATAATTTAGAATATGCTCTTACTGATCACCCAGATAAACAATTTGTAGTTCAAATTTGTAATAATTTAAGGGGTGGTGCACGAATTGGTTTTGAGGGGCAAAGAGCTCCAAGGTTCTCTCGTAACTTACCAACAGCTTTGGCTGACCCAAACGTGGTAACACAAAATTTGGCACATGAAATTTCTTTAGGCCGGGTGGCTGGTCCCTTTGATACCCCACCTTTCCCAAATTTTCAGGTTTCACCAATTGGCTTGGTTCCAAAAAAGAACTCTGACAAATTCCGGACAATTTTTCATCTCTCTTTTCCTAAATCAGGTATGACCAGCATAAACAGTGCTATTTCTAAAGATGATTTTGCTTTACAGTATGTCACAATTGACCATGCTATCGAAGGCATAAAGCATGCAGGCCAGGGCTGTTTTTTAGCTAAGACTGACATAGAATCTGCATTTCGACTTATTCCTGTTCATCCCGACGACTATGAATTACTAGGCATGCATTGGAAAGAAAAATTTTATTATGATAGAGTGTTACCTTTTGGCCTCCGAAGTGCACCCTATCTCTTTAATCAACTTTCTGATGCAGTTGAGTGGATATTGATTAATAAATGTCAGATTTCCTTTGTATGTCATATCTTAGACGATTTTCTAATTATCGAACCTCAAGCTGACATCTTACCCATAGATAGTTTATGCCAACAAAGTCTTTCGGCCATGTTGATGACCTTCAAAAATTTGAATATTCCCATAGCACCAGGTAAAACACAAGGTCCATTGCAAGTTCTTGAATTTATGGGTATTATTTTGGATTCTCTGAAGATGGAAGCTCGCCTTCCAGCTGATAAAATTAATCGTTTGTCATTACTCATACAACAATTTGAAAATAAGCATTCTTGTACATTAAAAGAATTGCAATCATTAATTGGTAGCTTAAATTTTGCATGCAAAGTTGTCCCACCAGGTAGGCCCTTTTTACAACGTATGATTGATTTAACCAGAAATATTAAGAAGTCTCACCACCACATAAAACTAAATGCTGGGTTCTACAAGGATTTACAGATGTGGAAGATTTTTATTTCAAATTGGAATGGGGCAAATTTTTTCATTTCATCTACTTGGGAAGGGTCTGACTTCTTAGAGCTACACACTGATGCATCCGGATCAAAAGGCTATGGAGGGATTTTCAAATCTAAGTGGTTTCAGGGGACCTGGCTTGCCCAGCAACAGTTAGGCTCGGCTGGCATAAGCATTGCATGGCAGGAACTATTTGCCATTGTAGTTGCATGCCAAATTTGGGGGGAACTCCTCTGCGAGAAACGAATTCTTTTTAACTGCGATAATGAAGCAGTGGTTAGCATGATCAACACCAAACGTTCACACATCCCTAGGGTTATGGACCTAATACGCCACTTAACACTTCTCACAATGCAATACAATTTCTACATAAAAGCCCAGCACATACCTGGAAAACGAAATGCAATTGCTGATTCTCTTTCTCGTTTCCAGCACAAACGGTTCAGAGAGCTGGCACCACTAGCAGATCCCAACCCATACCCGATTCCAGCTGCACTTCTAACCATTTAAATAAGGACATAGAAAGGTACGTAAACTTGTCAATGGCATCATCTACCAAGCAGACATACTCGTCGGGTGAAAAACGTTTTCTAGAGTTTATACATTTATTCAAAGGTAGCACAATGCAACGATGTCTTCCTGCCTCTGAAGCTTTACTGACTGAATTCGTTGCTTATTTGGCAAAAAACATCAAACATTCTTCAATAAAAATCTATTTAGCCGCCGTCCGTCATTTTCATATTCGTCAAGGTTTTCGCTTAAATTTTCAAAAAATGTCTCGCCTTCAGCTGGTCTTGCGCGGTATAAAGAGATCTCAGGGAGGCGAAATTCAAATCCGTCTACCTATTACGATTCACCACATGAAATTATTTCATCTGCTACTTTCAATTCCGTCCACTGAAAACTATAGTTCAATTATGATTTGGGCCGCCATGACTTTGGCTTTCTTTGGCTTTCTCCGACTAGGAGAGTTAACCTGCAACTCAAAGTTTAATCCGGAAGTACATCTGACACTAAGGGACGTTCTACTAACACCAAGCGTGAATCCAGTGTCTATGACAATCCGGATTAAAGAATCCAAAACCGATCCTTTTCGTATTGGGCAATCTATAACAGTAGGAGCATGTAACTCTCCGCTATGTCCGGTCTTAGCTATGAAACGGTATCTTTCAACAAGAAAAATTGACAATGGCCCATTATTCGTTCTTTCCTCGGGTAAGCCTTTGACAAAGCAACTTCTGACATCTGAGACACGGTCACTGCTTCAAAAATCTGGTTTCAATGCAGCGCATTATGCTGGTCATAGCTATCGAATTGGGGCAGCAACAACCGCAGCTGCCGCTAAATTGCCATCGTGGCTAATCAAAACCTTAGGACGTTGGACATCTGATTGCTACGAACGATACATAAAAATTCCTCCTGTCACTCTATCTGGGGTATCAGCCACTCTAACAAGTAGCTTAGCGTAAAAAAAAAATAAAAATAAATAAATAAATAAATAAAAAAAAAAAAAAAAAAAATGGGAGAGAAGGGATTCGTCTATGGGGAATGCACATTGTGCATTTGTGGGGATGAAGTCTCTAAAATGTCAACTTCAGCCCCATAGACTCAATACGTCACATATATACAACATCTACCTGAGGACTGTCCATAGGGGCCTAGCGCCCCTTGGTCAGGTTAAGGACTGTTCATTGGAGTTTTTATGCTCCCTGGACAGGTTGGGGCCTAAGGACTGTCCAAGTGTTGTTATCTTGGTCAGGTTTCGTCAGGGATTGGCCACCCCTGGCAAGGCTCTATTACAGAGCATTTTCAGTTCAGAATCAGTGCAGCATAGGATGTGACATGAGTAGGGATGAAGCCATGCATTATACAATTAGAGTCTTCTTACCCCAGAACCCCTTCTCCCACATAAGCTTTGCATTTTTGAAGTGTTACTTTTTATTCAACAGCTTGGGTCATTAAATTCTAAGTTCGTTTCTGTTCTGTTTCGAGGTGGGTTGTAAGCTTCTCACTTCAACATGTTATTTAGCTCGTTACGATAATTTGAGTTCCGAAAACAGGATTCCTGACTTGCTAAGTTCTTTAACTTCCATTTAGAAAGTCCCTTTTAGGTCCGTGATTGCAATATATCATTGCGCTCAACTCGTTCAGTTTGGCCCTAAAAACATCATTTTAAGCTCCAAAACAGTGGCGTGATCGATTTAAGACGGCAGTTTTTAGTTGATCATTTGAGCATGTTTTTACGCTCAAATCGCTTCAAAAGCGATTAAAACGCGTTTTTAATTATTGTAAGATCGTTTCTTTTCTGTCTCAAAGCAAGTTGTAAGCTTCTCACTTCAACATGTTATTTTCTTCGTGACAATAGTTTGAGTGCCGAAAACATGATTCCTGACTTGCTAAGTTCTCTAGTTTCAATTTGGAAAGTCCCTTTTAGGTCCGTGATTGCAATATATCATTGCGCTCAACTCATTCAGTTTGGCCCTGAAAACATCATTTTAAGCTCCAAAACGTTGCCGTGATCGATTTAAGACGGAAGTTTTTAGTTGATAATTTGAGCATGCTTTTACGCTCAAATCGCTTTAAAAGCGCTTAAAACGCGTTTTTAATGATTCTAAGCTCGTTTCTGTTCTGTTTCGAGGTGGGTTGTAAGCTTCTAACTTCAACATGTTATTTTGCTCGTGACGATAATTTGAGTTCCGAAAACAGGATTCCTGACTTGCTAAGTTCTTTAACTTGCATTTAGAAAGTCCCTTTTAGGTCCGTGATTGCAATATATCATTGCGCTCAACTCGTTCAGTTTGGCCCTAAAAACATCATTTTAAGCTCTAAAACGTTGGCGTGATCGATTTAAGACGGCAGTTTTTAGTTGATCATTTGAGCATGTTTTTACGCTCAAATCGCTTTAAAAGCGCTTAAAACGCGTTTTTAATGATTCTAAGATCGTTTCTTTTCTGTCTCAAAGCAAGTTGTAAGCTTCTCACTTCAACATGTTATTTTGCTCGTGACAATAGTTTGAGTGCCGAAAACATGATTCCTGACCTGCTAAGTTCTCTAGTTTCAATTTAGAAAGTCCCTTTTAGGTCCGTGATTGCAATATATCATTGCGCTCAACTCATTCAATTTGGCCCTTAAAAAATCATTTTAAGCTCCAAAACGTTGCCGTGATCGATTTAAGACGGCAGTTTTAAGTTGATAATTTGAGCATGTTTTTACGCTCAAATCACTTTAAAAGCGCTTAAAACGCGTTTTTAATGATTATAAGAGCGTTTCTGTTCTGTTTCGAGGTGGGTTGTAAGCTTCTCACTTCAAAATGTTATTTTGCTCGTGACGATAGTTTGAGTGCCGAAAACAGGATTCCTCACTTACTAAGTTCTCCAACTACCATTTAGAAAGTCCCTTTTAGGTCCGTGATTGCAATATATCATTGCGCTCAACTCGTTCAGTTGAACCCTGAAAAAATCATTTTAAGCTCTAAAATGTTGGCGTGATCGATTTAAGACGGAAGTTTTTAGTAGATCATTTCAGCATGTTTTTACGCTAAAATCGCTTCAAAGCGCTTAAAACGCGTTATTAATGCTTCTAAGATCGGTTCTTTTCTGTTTCAAAGTAAGTTGTAAGCTTCTAAATTAAACATGTTATTTTGCTCGTGACAATAGTTTGAGTGCAAAAAACATGATTCCTGACTTGCTAAATTCTCTAATTTCCATTTAGAAAGTCCCTTTTAGGTCCGTGATTGCAATATATCATTGCGCTCAACTCATTCAGGTTGGCCCTGAAAACATCATTTTAAGCTCTAAAACGTTGCCATGATCGATTTAAGACGGCAGGTTTTAGTTAATAATTTGAGCATGTTTTTACATTCAAATCGCTTTAAAAGCGCTTAAAACGCGTTTTTAATGATTCTAAGCTCGTTTCTGTTCTGTTTCGAGGTGGGTTTTAAGCTTCTCACTTCAACATGTTATTTTGCTCGTGACGATAATTTGAGTTCCGAAAACAGGATTCCTGACTTGCTAAGTTCTCCAACTTCCATTTAGAAAGTCCCTTTTAGGCCCGTGATTGCAATATAACATTGCGCTCAACTCATTCAGTATTGCTCTAAAAACATCATTTTAAGCTCCAAAACAGTGGCGTGATCGATTTAAGACGGCAGTTTTTAGTTGATCATTTGAGCATGGTTTTACGTTAAAATCGCTTTAAAAGCGCTTAAAACCCGTTTTTAATGATTCTAAGATCGTTTCTGTTCTGTTTCGAGGTGGGTTGTAAGCTTCTCTTTTCAACATGTTATTTTGCTCGTGACGATAAATTGAGTGACGAAAAAAGGATTCCTGACTTACTAAGTTCTCCAACTTCCATTTAGAAAGTCCCTTTTAGGTCCGTGATTGCAATATATCATTGCGCTCAACTCGTTCAGTTGGGCCCTGAAAAATTTATTTTAAGCTCTAAAACGTTAAAGTGATCGATTTAAGACGGAAGTTTTTAGTTGATCATTTGAGCATGTTTTTACGCTCAAATCGCTTCAAAAGCGCTTTAAACGCGTTTTTAATGATTGTAAGATCGTTTCTTTTCTGTCTCAAAGCAAGTTGTAAGCTTCTCACTTCAACATGTTATTTTGCTCGTGACAATAGTTTGAGTGCCGATAACATGATTCCTTATTTGCTAAGTTCTCTAGTTTCAATTTAGAAAGTCCCTTTTAGGTCCGTGATTGCAATATATCTTTGCGCTCAACTCATTCAGTTTATCCCTGAAAACATCATTTTAAGCTCCAAGACGGAAGTTTTTACTTGATAATTTGAGCATGTTTTTACGCTCAAATCGCTTTAAAAGCGCTTAAAACGCGTTTTTAATGATTCTAAGATCGTTTCTTTTCTGTCTTAAAGCAAGTTGTAAGCTTCTCACTTCAACATGTTATTTTGCTCGTTTGAGTGCCGAAAACATGATTCCTGACTTGCTAAGTTCTCTAGTTTCAATTTAGAAAGTCCCTTTTAGGTCCGTGATTGCAATATATCATTGCGCTCAACTCATTCAGTTTGGCCCTTAAAACATCATTTTAAGCTCTAAAACGTTGCCGTGATCGATTTAAGACGGCAGTTTTTAGTTGATAATTTGAGCATGTTTTTACGCTCAAATCGCTTTAAAAGCGCTTAAAACCCGTTTTTAATGATTCTAAGATCGTTTCTGTTCTGTTTCGAGGTGGGTTGTAAGCTTCTCTTTTCAACATGTTATTTTGCTCGTGACGATAGTTTGAGTGACGAAAAAAGGATTCCTGACTTACTAAGTTCTCCAACTACCAATTAGAAAGTCCCTTTTAGGTCCGTGATTGCAATATATCATTGCGCTCAACTCGTTCAGTTGAACCCCGAAAAAATCATTTTAAGCTCTAAAATGTTGGCGTGATCGATTTAAGACGGAAGTTTTTAGTAGATCATTTCAGCATGTTTTTACGCTAAAATCGCTTCAAAGCGCTTAAAACGCGTTATTAATGCTTCTAAGATTGGTTCTTTTCTGTTTCAAAGTAAGTTGTAAGCTTCTAAATTAAACATGTTATTTTGCTCGTGACAATAGTTTGAGTGCGGAAAACATGATTCCTGACTTGCTAAATTCTCTAATTTCCATTTAGAAAGTCCCTTTTAGGTCCGTGATTGCAATATATCATTGCGCTCAACTCATTCAGGTTGGCCCTGAAAACATCATTTTAAGCTCTAAAACGTTGCCATGATCGATTTAAGACGGCAGGTTTTAGTTAATAATTTGAGCATGTTTTTACATTCAAATCGCTTTAAAAGCGCTTAAAACGCGTTTTTAATGATTCTAAGCTCGTTTCTGTTCTGTTTCGAGGTGGGTTTTAAGCTTCTCACTTCAACATGTTATTTTGCTCGTGACGATAATTTTAGTTCCGAAAACAGAATTCCTGACTTGCTAAGTTCTCCAACTTCCATTTAGAAAGTCCCTTTTAGGTCCGTGATTGCAATATATCATTGCGCTCAACTCGTTCAGTTTGGCCCTAAAAACATCATTTTAATCTCTAAAACAGTGGCGTGATCGATTTAAGACGGCAGTTTTTAGTTGATCATTTGAGCATGTTTTTACGCTCAAATCGCTTTAAAAGCGCTTAAAACGCGTTTTTAATGATTGTAAGATCGTTTCTTTTCTGTCTCAAGGCAAGTTGTAAGCTTCTCACTTCAACATGTTATTTTGCTCGTGACAATAGTTTGAGTGCCGATAACATGATTCCTGACTTGCTAAGTTCTTTAACTTCCATTTAGAAAGTCCCTTTTAGGTCCGTGATTGCAATATATCATTGCCCTCAACTCGTTCAGTTTGGCCCTAAAAACATCATTTTAAGCTCTAAAACGTTGGCGTGATCGATTTAAGACGGCAGTTTTTAGTTGATCATTTGAGCATGTTTTTACGCTCAAATCGCTTTAAAAGCGCTTAAAACGCGTTTTTAATGATTCTAAGATCGTTTCTTTTCTGTCTTAAAGCAAGTTGTAAGCTTCTTACTTCAACATGTTATTTTGCTCGTGACAATAGTTTGAGTGCCGAAAACATGATTCCTGACTTGCTAAGATCTCTAGTTTCAATTTAGAAAGTTTCTTTTAGGTCCGTGATTGCAATATATCAATGCGCTCAACTCATTCTATTTGGCCCTTAAAACATCATTTTAAGCTCCAAAACGTTTCCGTGATCGATTTAAGACGGCAGTTTTTAGTTGATAATTTGAGCATGTTTTTACGCTCAAATCACTTTAAAAGCGCTTAAAACGTGTTTTTAATGATTCTAAGATCGTTTCTGTTCTGTTTCGAGGTGGGTTGTAAGCTTCTCACTTCAACATGTTATTTTGCTCGTGACGATAGTTTGAGTGCCGAAAACAGGATTCCTGACTTACTAAGTTCTCCAACTACCATTTAGAAAGTCCCTTTTAGGTCCGTGATTGCAATATATCATTGCGCTCAACTCGTTCAGTTGAACCCTGAAAAAATCATTTTAAGCTCTAAAACGTTGGCGTGATCGATTTAAGACGGCAGTTTTTAGAAGATCATTTGAGCATGTTTTTACGCTAAAATCGCTTCGAAGCGCTTAAAACGCGTTTTTAATTCTTCTAAGATCGGTTCTTTTCTGTTTCAAAGTAAGTTGTAAGCTTCTCACTGCAACATGTTATATATTTTTCTCGTGACAATAGTTTGAGTGCGGAAAACATGATTCCTGAATTGCTAAGTTCTCTAATTTCCATTTAGAAAGTCCCTTTTAGGTCCGTGATTGCAATATATCATTGCGCTCAACTCATTCAGGTTGGCCCTGAAAACATCATTTTAAGCTCTAAAACGTTGCCGTGATCGATTTAAGACGGCAGTTTTTAGTTATTAATTTGAGCGTGTTTTTACGCTCAAATCGCTTTAAAAGCGCTTAAAACGCGTTTTTAATGATTCTAAGCTCGTTTCTGTTCTGTTTCGAGGTGGGTTGTAAGCTTCTCACTTCAACATGTTATTTTGCTCGTGAAGACAATTTGAGTTCCGAAAACACGATTCCTGACTTGCTAAGTTCTCCAACTTCCATTTAGAAAGTCCCTTTTAGATCCGTGATTGCAATATATCATTGCGCTCAACTCGTTCAGTTTGGCCCTAAAAACATCATTTTAAGCTCTAAAACAGTGGCGTGATCGATTTAAGACGGCAGTTTTTAGTTGATCATTTGAGCATGTTTTTACGCTCAAATCGCTTTAAAAGCGCTTAAAACGCGTTTTTAATGATTGTAAGATCGTTTCTTTTCTGTCTCAAAGGAAGTTGTAAGCTTCTCACTTCAACATGTTATTTTGCTCGTGACAATAGTTTGAGTGCCGAAAACATGATTCCTGACTTGCTAAGTTCTCTAATTTCAATTTAGAAAGTACCTTTTAGGTCCGTGATTGCAATATATCATTGCGCTCAACTCATTCAGGTTGGCCCTGAAAACATCATTTTAAGCTCCAAAACGTTGCCGTGATCGATTTAAGACGGCAGTTTTTAGTTAATAATTTGAGCATGTTTTTACGCTCAAATCGCTTTAAAAGCGCTTAAAACGCGTTTTTAATGATTGTAAGATCGTTTCTTTTCTGTCTCAAGGCAAGTTGTAAGCTTCTCACTTCAACATGTTATTTTGCTCGTGACAATAGTTTGAGTGCCGATAACATGATTCCTGACTTGCTAAGTTCTTTAACTTCCATTTAGAAAGTCCCTTTTAGGTCCGTGATTGCAATATATCATTGCCCTCAACTCGTTCAGTTTGGCCCTAAAAACATCATTTTAAGCTCTAAAACGTTGGCGTGATCGATTTAAGACGGCAGTTTTTAGTTGATCATTTGAGCATGTTTTTACGCTCAAATCGCTTTAAAAGCGCTTAAAACGCGTTTTTAATGATTCTAAGATCGTTTCTTTTCTGTCTTAAAGCAAGTTGTAAGCTTCTCACTGCAACATGTTATTTTTCTCGTGACAATAGTTTGAGTGCGGAAAACATGATTCCTGAATTGCTAAGTTCTCTAATTTCCATTTAGAAAGTCCCTTTTAGGTCCGTGATTGCAATATATCATTGCGCTCAACTCATTCAGGTTGGCCCTGAAAACATCATTTTAAGCTCTAAAACGTTGCCGTGATCGATTTAAGACGGCAGTTTTTAGTTATTAATTTGAGCGTGTTTTTACGCTCAAATCGCTTTAAAAGCGCTTAAAACGCGTTTTTAATGATTCTAAGCTCGTTTCTGTTCTGTTTCGAGGTGGGTTGTAAGCTTCTCACTTCAACATGTTATTTTGCTCGTGACGATAGTTTGAGTTCCGAAAACACGATTCCTGACTTGCTAAGTTCTCCAACTTCCATTTAGAAAGTCCCTTTTAGGTCCGTGATTGCAATATATCATTGCGCTCAACTCGTTCAGTTTGGCCCTAAAAACATCATTTTAAGCTCTAAAACAGTGGCGTGATCGATTTAAGACGGCAGTTTTTAGTTGATCATTTGAGCATGTTTTTACGCTCAAATCGCTTTAAAAGCGCTTAAAACGCGTTTTTAATGATTGTAAGATCGTTTCTTTTCTGTCTCAAAGCAAGTTTTAAGCTTCTCACTTCAACATGTTATTTTGCTCGTGACAATAGTTTGAGTGCCGAAAACATGATTCCTGACTTGCTAAGTTCTCTAGTTTCAATTTAGAAAGTACCTTTTAGGTCCGTGATTGCAATATATCATTGCGCTCAACTCATTCAGGTTGGCCCTGAAAACATCATTTTAAGCTCCAAAACGTTGCCGTGATCGATTTAAGACGGCAGTTTTTAGTTAATAATTTGAGCATGTTTTTACGATCAAATCGCTTTAAAAGCGCTTAAAACGCGTTTTTAATGATTCTAAGCTCGTTTCTGTTCTGTTTCGAGGTGGGTTGTAAGCTTCTCACTTCAACATGTTATTTTGCTCGTGACGATAATTTGAGTTCCGAAAACAGGATTCAAGACTTGCTAAGTTCTCCGACTTCCATTTAGAAAGTCCTTTTTAGGTCCGTGATTGCAATATATCATTGGGCTCAACTCGTTCAGTTTGGCCCTAAAAACATCATTTTAAGCTCTAAAACAGTGGCGTGATCGATTTAAGACGGCAGTTATTAGTTGATCATTTGAGCATGTTTTTACGCTCAAATCGCTTTAAAAGCGCTTAAAACGCGTTTTTAATGATTGTAAGATCGTTTCTTTTTGTCTCAAAGCAAGTTGTAAACTTCTCACTTCAACATGTTATTTTGCTCGTGACAATAGTTTGAGTGCCGAAAACATGATTCCTGACTTGCTAAGTTCTCTAGTTTCAATTTAGAAAGTCCCTTTTAGGTCCGTGATTGCAATATATCATTGCGCTCAACTCATTCAGTTTGGCCCTTAAAACATCATTTTAAGCTCTAAAACGTTGCCGTGATCGATTTAAGACGGCAGTTTTTAGTTGATAATTTGAGCATGTTTTTACGCTCAAATCGCTTTAAAAGCGCTTAAAACCCGTTTTTAATGATTCTAAGATCGTTTCTGTTCTGTTTCGAGGTGGGTTGTAAGCTTCTCACTTCAACATGTTATTTTGCTCGCGAAGATAATTTGAGTTCCGAAAACAGGATTCCTGACTTGCTAAGTTCTCTAGTTTCCATTTAGAAAGTCCCTTTTAGGTCCGTGATTGCAATATATCATTGCGCTCAACTCGTTCAGTTGAACCCTGAAAAAATCATTTTAAGCTCTAAAACGTTGGCGTGATCGATTTAAGACGGCAGTTTTTAGTAGGTCATTTGAGCATGTTTTTACGCTCAAATCGCTTTAAAAGCGCTTAAAACGCGTTTTTAATGCTTCTAAGGTCGTTTCTTTTCTGTTTCAAAGTAAGTTGTAAGCTTCTAACTTAAACATGTTATTTTGCTCGTGACAATAGTTTGAGTGCGGAAAACATATTCCTGACTTGCTAAGTTCTCTAATTTCCATTTAGAAAGTCCCTTTTAGGTCCGTGATTGCAATATATCATTGCGCTCAACTCATTCAGGTTGGCCCTGAAAACATCATTTTAAGCTCTAAAACGTTGCCATGATCGATTTAAGACGGCAGTTTTTAGTTAATAATTTGAGCATGTTTTTACGCTCAAATCGCTTTAAAAGCGCTTAAAACGCGTTTTTAATGATTCTAAGCTCGTTTCTGTTCTGTTTCGAGGTGGGTTGTAAGCTTCTCACTTCAACATGTTATTTTGCTCGTGACGATAATTTGAGTTCCGAAAACAGGATTGCTGACTTGCTAATTTCTCCAACTTCCATTTAGAAAGTCCTTTTTAGGTCCGTGATTGCAATATATCATTGCGCTCAACTCGTTCAGTTTGGCCCTAAAAACATCATTTTAAGCTCTAAAACAGTGGCGTGATCGATTGAAGACGGCAGTTTTTAGTTGATCATTTGAGCACGTTTTTACGCTCAAATCGCTTTAAAAGCGCTTAAAACGCGTTTTTAATGATTGTAAGATCGTTTCTTTTCTGTCTCAAAGCAAGTTGTAAGCTTCTCACTTCAACATGTTATTTTGCTCGTGACAATAGTTTGAGTGCCGAAAACATGATTCCTGACTTGCTAAGTTCTCTACTTTCAATTTAGAAAGTCCCTTTTAGGTCCGTGATTGCAATATATCATTGCGCTCAACTCATTCAGTTTGGCCCTTAAAACATCATTTTAAGCTCCAAAACGTTGCCGTGATCGATTTAAGACGGCAGTTTTTGTTGATAATTTGAGCATGTTTTTACGCTCAAATCGCTTTAAAAGCGCTTAAAACCCGTTTTTAATGATTCTAAGATCGTTTCTGTTCTGTTTCGAGGTGGGTTTTAAGCTTCTCACTTCAACATGTTATTTTGCTCTTGACGTTAGTTTGAGTGACGAAAACAGGATTCCTGACTTACTAAGTTCTCCAACTTCCATTTAGAAAGTCCCTTTTAGGTCCGTGATTGCAATATATCATTGCGCTCATTTCGTTCAGTTGGGCCCTGAAAAAATCATTTTAAGCTCTAAAACGTTGGCGTGATCGATTTAAGACGGCAGTTTTTAGTAGATCATTTGATAGATAGATAGATAGATCGTTTTATTAGAAATACGTTGCAGCCACAAAAAGCTGAATTGCGTAACTTTACATGAAAATAAATAATACAATAGTAAGAATGTTAGGTAGAATATATACAATAAAATTCTCTAAGAATTATTTAGAAATTGTTACTGTCGTTATATGCCCTACAACCAGATACTATAAAGGAGTTAAAGAAGCGATCAGTTTTTGCTCGTGGTACATTCAGTGGTCTTTGTTTCCTTAAAATGGGTCTGGGAGTTTCATTAACTTTTGGGATAAGATGATTCAATTTATTATTATGGTTCTCTAAAATTTCTTTGAAGAGTTTCGCGGTGAGGTAACAATGTCGCTCATTGACGGAATTGATATTTGCTTCGACCAGTGCAGCAGAGTATGGCAGGTGCGGGAAAATACAACGCATTGCTCTCTTTTGGATGCGTTCCAGGTCTGCACGCAAATATTTTGGTAGCGCGTGATGGAACACTTGGCAAGCATAGTCTAAGGAGGATCTAATACATGTACAATAATATGCCACCATATCCGCAGTGGACACTTTTGCTCGTTTTAATTGTACGAGAAAATATAGTTTCCGAGATGCCTTTGCCACTAGATTTGCAATGTGGTCATTCCACGAGAGTTTGGAATTTATTGTTAAACCCAATAACTTTGCACTGGTTACTGTTCTTATCGGGTTGCCTTCAACATGTATAGGTGGTAGATTGGCTTCCTGATGCGAATGAGTAAAAGTAATAGTGAGTTCTTTAGTTTTGTCACAGTTAAGTTGGAACTTATTCTCTTTTGACCAGTCATGAATTTGGTCGGCTGCCAATTGGACTTCACTTGGGTTGCCCTTAATAACAGTTTCGGATACAGTCGAATCATCAACGTATTTCCAGAGGCTGAATGGGTCTGAGACTGACAAGTCATTTATCATAATCAAGAAGAGCCAAGGGCCAAGTTTAGTTCCCTGAGGCACACCCGAGGGGACTGCTCCCCATTCAGAGAAGCAATCATATCCCAGTTTAACCCTTTGAAGTCTACATGTCAAGAAGCTTATAACCCAGTTTATTACACTATTAGGAATATCAAGCTGTTTTATCTTGTTGACGAGCAGGCGATGGTCAATCAAATCGAACGCTTTGCTGTAGTCGCATAATAATACTCGAATAGTGGATCCTGTTCCATCTGTGTCACCCAGCCACTTGTGAAACATACTAATCAGGGCCGTAACTGTAGAGGAACCAGGTACTGTTCCAAATTGGCGGGGATCAATTATTTTCAGGACGGCTGGTTTTATGTAGTCGTTAACAATTAATTCTTCAGCCATCTTGGAAAGACACGGTGTAAGTGAAATTGGGCGAAGCTCATTTTTTAGATTAGTAACTAGCCTCACTTTAGGAATTGGGGTAATATTTGCAGTCCTCCAGGTAATTGGAACTCTCTGTTCTTTAAAAGAGGTATTAAGAATATCTGTAATGGGGTCTGCTAGTAATTCAGCATATTCTTTCAAAAGCCAGTTTGGAATATTGTCTGGGCCAGGAGACTTATACTTATTGAGGTGCCGTAATAAGTGACATACACGAACCACACAAACCTGTAAGACTTCGCCGTCATCCTCGACGTCTAGTTCCATAGTTGACTGGTCAAATGTGTCGAAAACTTGAAGTGGTTCCAATAGAGCAGAATTAATTGCGTTTGCAATTTCTTGGTTCGACATATCCCCAAGATCAGGGACAGATAAGTCGTCCAAAAGATTTGTACTACTTTTCTTGGAAAGACCACTCAGTTTTTTCATCGCCTTCCACCATTGCTTAGGATTTATACCTTTTAAGTCTTCAACTTTCGAAGAATAATATTTGGCTTTACAAGATTTTCTTTCCCTATTAACAGCATTCCGAAGAGCTTTGTAAACGTTACTATGTTTGTTTGCATGGAAGGCACTCTGACGCTGTTGTATCAAATTCTTCAATTTCACGGTCATCCAAGGGGAATCCTTTGGATATACTCTTTTAGGTTTTTCAGGCATAATATTGTTCATTCCTATTTTTACGAGATTTTCGAAGGTTGAGAGTTTACTTTCACAATTAGGTTGACTTTTTATAATAGACCAGTCGACGTTATTAAAATACCGGCCAAGTGCGTTGATATTACTCTCTCGCATATCTCGTGTAGTAATATACTTCCTAGTAAACTGACCTTGGGTTCTTTCTTTAGGTATTACTAGAACCGTGTTGTGGTCGGAGAGGCCAAATGGTGGAAAAATCGTAGGAGGCGAATAAAACTGAGCCATATTAGTAAGTATTAGGTCAAGGATAGCTTGGCCTCTAGTTGCTGACTTAACCAACTGTTTGAGGTTAAAATGGCGCTGTAAACTACCAAATTTGACACGGTTAAAATCACCAGCAACTATAAAACCACAGGTAGGATATAGAGATTCTACCGTTGACATACTTTCAAAAAGATGATTCATAAAGGAGTGGTGGTCCGCACCAGGTGGATGGTAAACAACGGCGATCATTATGCAACAGAAACCACGAGGCAATCGGTTTGGTTTAAGTTTTAACCAGAGGACCTCGTGATTATCACAACATTGTGGCATATCAGGTATTTCAAACTTAATTCCGTTTTTGATGTAAACACAAACCCCGCCGTGTTGATGAGTCGAACGGTCTCTACGAACAATTTTATAGCCCTGAATTTCTACTACAGAATCACTAATTTCGTCTTTTAACCAAGTCTCTGTTATGAAGCCAATATCGACATTATTTCTTAAAAGGAATTCCTCAACTTCGAGTACTTTTGGAACCAGTGACATTGTGTTTGCTATCGTTAGCCGGGGTACAAAGTTGGGAAGTGGTTTGCTTTTATAATGGGTTGTGTTATTCAAGGGCACATAAATAAGATTATGTAAGTTAGTACGCCTTTGGTTTCGCACTATTTTGTTTGTACAGGTAAAATGATTATTTGTTGAGTAATTCCGACCATGTGAAGAGACTGAATTGCTTACATTCCTCCAATTCCTCCATTGAGCATGTTTTTACGCTAAAATCGCTTCAAAGCGCTTAATACGCGTCTTTAATGCTTCTAAGATCGTTTCTTTTCTGTTTCAAAGTAAGTTGTAAGCTTCTAACTTCAACATGTTATTTTGCTCGTGACAATAATTTGAGTGACGAAAACAGGATTCCTGACTTGCTAAAATCTCTAATTTCCATTTAGAAAGTCCCTTTTAGGTCCGTGATTGCAATATATCATTGCGCTCAAATCGTTCAGTTTGGCCCTAAAAACATCATTTTAAGCTCTAAAACAGTGGCGTGATCGATTTAAGACGGAAGTTTTTACTTGATCATTTGAGCATGTTTTTACGCTCAAATTGCTTTAAAAGCGCTTAAAACGCGTTTTTAATGATTGTAAGATCGTTTCTTTTCTGTCTCAAAGCAAGTTGTAAGCTTCTCGCTTCAACATGTTGTTTTCCTCGTGACAATAGTTTGAGTGCGGAAAACATGATTCCTGACTTGTTAAGTTCTATAATTTCCATTTAGAAAGTCCCTTTTAGGTCCGTCATTGCAATATATCATTGCGCTCAACTCGTTCAGTTTGGCCCTAAAAACATCATTTTAAGCTCTAAAACAGTGGCGTGATCGATTTAAGACGGAAGTTTTTAGTTGATAATTTGAGCATGTTTTTACGCTCAAATTGCTTTAAAAGCGCTTAAAACGCGTTTTTAATGATTCTAAGCTCGTTTCTGTTCTGTTTCGAGGTGGGTTGTAAGCTTCTCACTTCAACATGTTATTTTGCTCGTGACAATAGTTTGAGTGCGGAAAACATGATTCCTGACTTGTTAAGTTCTATAATTTCCATTTAGAAAGTCCCTTTTAGGTCCGTGATTGCACAATATATCATTGCGCTCAACTCGTTCAGTTGGGCCCTGAAAAAATCATTTTAAGCTCTAAAACGTTGGCGTGATCGATTTAAGACGGCAGTTTTTAGTAGATCATTTGAGCATGTTTTTACGCTAAAATTGCTTCAAAGCGCTTAAAACGCGTTTTTAATGCTTCTAAGATCGTTTCTTTTCTGTTTCAAAGTAAGTTGTAAGCTTCTAACTTCAACATGTTATTTTGCTGTTGACGATAATTTGAGTTCCGTAAACAGGATTCCTGACTTGCTAAGTTCTCAAACTTCCATTTAGAAAGTCCCTTTTAGGTCCGTGATTGCAATATATCATTGCGCTCAACTCGTTCAGTTTGGCCCTAAAAACATCATTTTAAGCTGTAAAACAGTGGCGTGATCGGATTAAGACGGCTGTTTTTAGTTGATCATTTGAGCATGTTTTTACGCTCAAATCGCTTTAAAAGCGGTTAAAACCCGTTTTTAATGATTCTAAGATCGTTTCTGTTCTATTTCGAGGTGGGTTGTAAGCTTCTCACTTAAAAATGTTATTTTGCTCGTGACAATAGTTTGAGTGCGGAAAACATGATTCCTGACTTGCTAAGTTATTCTAATTTCCATTTAGATAGTCCCTTTTAGGTCCGTGATTGCAATATATCATTGCGCTGAACTCGTTCAGTATTGCTCTAAAAACATCATTTTAAGCTCTAAAATAGTGGCGTGATCGATTTAAGACGGCAGTTTTTAGTTGATCATTTCAGCATGTTTTTACGCTCAAATCGCTTCAAAAGCGCTTAAAACGCGTTTTTAATAATTGTAAGATCGTTTCTTTTCTGTCTCAAAGCAAGTTGCAAGCTTCTCACTTCAACATGTTATTTTGCTCATGACAATAGTTTGAGTGCCGAAAACATGATTCCTGACTTGCTAAGTTCTCTACTTTCAATTTAGAAATTCCCTTTTAGGTCTGTGATTGCAATATATCATTGCGCTCAACTCATTCAGTTTGGCCCTGAAAACATCATTTTAAGCTCCAAAACGTTGCCGTGATCGATTTAAGACGGCAGTTTTTAGTTGATGATTTGAGCATGTTTTTACGCTCAAATCGCTTTAAAAGCGCTTAAAACGCGTTTTT
The DNA here is from genome assembly GCA_963855995.1 of Muricea muricata. Taxonomy (NCBI): domain Eukaryota; kingdom Metazoa; phylum Cnidaria; class Anthozoa; order Malacalcyonacea; family Plexauridae; genus Muricea; species Muricea muricata. The sequence goes on from OY979727.1 coordinate 5,327,034, forward strand.
AATGATTCTAAGATCGTTTCTGTTCTGTTTCGAGGTGGGTTGTAAGCTTCTCACTTCAACATGTTATTTTGCTCGTGACGATAATTTGAGTTCCGAAAACAGGATTCCTGACTTGCTAAGTTCTCTAACTTCCATTTAGAAAGTCCCTTTTAGGTCCGTGATTGCAATATATCATTGCGCTCAACTCGTTCAGTTTGGCCCTAAAAACATCATTTTAAGCTCTAAAACAGTGGCGTGATCGATTTAAGACGGCAGTTTTTAGTTGATCATTTGAGCTTGTTTTTACGCTCAAATCGCTTTAAAAGCGTTAAAAACGCGTTTTTAATGATTGTAAGATCGTTTCTTTTCTGTCTCAAAGCAAGTTGTAAGCTTCTCACTTCAACATGTTATTTTGCTCGTGACAATAGTTTGAGTGCCGAAAACATGATTCCTGACTTGCTAAGTTCTCTAATTTCCATTTAGAAAGTCCCTTTTAGGTCCGTGATTTCAATATACTATTGCGCTCAACTCATTCAGTTTGGCCCTTAAAACATCATTTTAAGCTCCAAAACGTTGGCGTGATTGATTTAAGACGGCAGTTTTTAGTTGATCATTTGAGCATGTTTTTACGCTCAAATCGCTTCAAAAGCGCTTAAAACGCGTTTTTAATGATTGTAAGATCGTTTCTGTTCTGTTTCGAGGTGGGTTGTAAGCTTCTCACTTCAACATGTTATTTTGCTCGTGACGATAATTTGAGTTCCGAAAACAGGATTCCTGACTTGCTAAGTTCTCTAGTTTCAATTTAGAAAGTCCCTTTTAGGTCCGTGATTGCAATATATCATTGCGCTCAACTCATTCAGTTTGGCCCTTAAAACATCATTTTAAGCTCCAAAACGTTGCCGTGATCGATTTAAGACGGCAGTTTTTAGTTATTAATTTGAGCGTGTTTTTACGCTCAAATCGCTTTAAAAGCGCTTAAAACGCGTTTTTAATGATTCTAAGCTCGTTTCTGTTCTGTTTCGAGGTGGGTTGTAAGCTTCTCACTTCAACATGTTATTTTGCTCGTGACGATAATTTGAGTTCCGAAAACAGGATTCCTGACTTGCTAAGTTCTCTAGTTTCAATTTAGAAAGTCCCTTTTAGGTCCGTGATTGCAATATATCATTGCGCTCAACTCATTCAGTTTGGCCCTTAAAACATCATTTTAAGCTCCAAAACGTTGCCGTGATCGATTTAAGACGGCAGTTTTTAGTTGATGATTTGAGCATGTTTTTACGCTCAAATCGCATTAAAAGCGCTTAAAACCCGTTTTTAATGATTCTAAGATCGTTTCTGTTCTGTTTCGAGGTGGGTTGTAAGCTTCTCACTTCAACATGTTATTTTGCTCTTTACGATAGTTTGAGTGACGAAAACAAGATTCCTGACTTACTAAGTTCTCCAACTTCCAATTAGAAAGTCCCTTTTAGGTCCGTGATTGCAATATATCATTGCGCTCAACTCGTTCAGTTGGGCCCTGAAAAAATCATTTTAAGCTCCAAAACGTTGGCGTGATTGATTTAAGACGGCAGTTTTTAGTTGATCATTTGAGCATGTTTTTACGCTCAAATCGCTTCAAAAGCGCTTAAAACGCGTTTTTAATGATTGTAAGATCGTTTCTTTCCTGTCTCAAAGAAGGTTGTAAGCTTCTCACTTCAACATGTTATTTTGCTCGTGACGATAATTGGAGTTCCGAAAACACGATTCCTGACTTGCTAAGTTCTCTACTTTCAATTTAGAAAGTCCCTTTTAGGTCCGTGGTTGCAATATATCATTGCGCTGAACTCATTCAGTTTGGCCTTAAAAACATCATTTTAAGCTCTAAAACAGTGGCGTGATCGATTTAAGACGGCAGTTTTTAGTTGATCATTTAAGCATGTTTTTACGCTCAAATCGCTTCAAAAGCGCTTAAAACGCGTTTTTAATGATTGTAAGATCGTTTCTTTTCTGTTTCAAAGAAGGTTGTAAGGTTCTCACTTCAACATGTTATTTTGCTCGTGACGATAATTTGAGTTCCGAAAACAGGATTCCTTACTTGCTAAGTTCTCCAACTTCCATTTAGAAAGTCCCTTTTAGGTCCGTGATTGCAAGATATCATTGCGCTCAACTCGTTCAGTTTGGCCCTAAAAACATCATTTTAAGCTCTAAAACAGTGGCGTGATCGATTTAAGACGGCTGTTTTTAGTTGATCATTTGAGCATGTTTTTACAATCAAATCGCTTTAAAAGCGCTTAAAACGCGTTTTTAATGATTGTAAGATCGTTTCTTTTCTGTCTCAAAGCAAGTTGTAAGCTTCTCACTTCAACATGTTATTTTGCTCGTGACAATAGTTTGAGTGCCGAAAACATGATTCCTGACTTGCTAAGTTCTCTACTTTCAATTTAGAAAGTCCCTTTTAGGTCCGTGATTGCAATATATCATTGCGCTCAACTCATTCAGTTTGGCCCTTAAAACATCATTTTAAGCTCCAAAACGTTGCCGTGATCGATTTAAGACGGCAGTTTTTAGTTGATAATTTGAGCATGTTTTTACGCTCAAATCGCTTTAAAAGCGCTTAAAACCCGTTTTTAATGATTCTAAGATCGTTTCTGTTCTGTTTCGAGGTGGGTTGTAAGCTTCTAACTTCAACATGTTATTTTGCTCTTTACGACAGTTTGAGTGACGAAAACAAGATTCCTGACTTACTAAGTTCTCCAACTTCCATTTAGAAAGTCCCTTTTAGGTCCGTGATTGCAATATATCATTGCGCTCAACTCGTTCAGTTGGGCCCTGAAAAAATCATTTTAAGCTCTAAAACGTTGGTGTGATCGATTTAAGACGGCAGTTTTTAGTAGATCATTTCAGCATGTTTTTACGCTAAAATCGCTTCAGAGCGCTTAAAACGCGTTTTTAATGCTTCTAAGATCGTTTCTTTTCTGTTTCAAAGAAAGTTGTAAGCTTCTAACTTCAACATGTTATTTTGCTCGTGACAATAATTTGAGTGCGGAAAACATGATTCCTGACTTGCTAAGTTCTCTAATTTCCATTTAGAAAGTCCCTTTTAGGTCCGTGATTTCAATATACTATTGCGCTCAACTCATTCAGTTTGGCCCTTAAAACATCATTTTAAGCTCCAAAACGTTGGCGTGATTGATTTAAGACGGCAGTTTTTAGTTGATCATTTGAGCATGTTTTTACGCTCAAATCGCTTCAAAAGCGCTTAAAACGCGTTTTTAATGATTGTAAGATCGTTTCTTTTCTGTCTCAAAGAAGGTTGTAAGCTTCTCACTTCAACATGTTATTTTGCTCGTGACGATAATTGGAGTTCCGAAAACACGATTCCTGACTTGCTAAGTTCTCTACTTTCAATTTAGAAAGTCCCTTTTAGGTCCGTGGTTGCAATATATCATTGCGCTGAACTCATTCAGTTTGGCCCTAAAAACATCATTTTAAGCTCTAAAACAGTGACGTGATCGATTTAAGACGGCAGTTTTTAGTTGATCATTTGAGCATGTTTTTACGCTCAAATCGCTTCAAAAGCGCTTAAAACGCGTTTTTAATGATTGTAAGATCGTTTCTTTTCTGTCTCAAAGAAGGTTGTAAGGTTCTCACTTCAACATGTTATTTTGCTCGTGACGATAATTTGTGTTCCGAAAACAGGATTCCTTACTTGCTAAGTTCTCCAACTTCCATTTAGAAAGTCCCTTTTAGGTCCGTGATTGCAAGATATCATTGCGCTCAACTCGTTCAGTTTGGCCCTAAAAACATCATTTTAAGCTCTAAAACAGTGGCGTGATCGATTTAAGACGGCTGTTTTTAGTTGATCATTTGAGCATGTTTTTACAATCAAATCGCTTTAAAAGCGCTTAAAACGCGTTTTTAATGATTGTAAGATCGTTTCTTTTCTGTCTCAAAGCAAGTTGTAAGCTTCTCACTTCAACATGTTATTTTGCTCGTGACAATAGTTTGAGTGCCGAAAACATGATTCCTGACTTGCTAAGTTCTCTACTTTCAATTTAGAAAGTCCCTTTTAGGTCCGTGATTGCAATATATCATTGCGCTCAACTCATTCAGTTTGGCCCTTAAAACATCATTTTAAGCTCCAAAACGTTGCCGTGATCGATTTAAGACGGCAGTTTTTAGTTGATAATTTGAGCATGTTTTTACGCTCAAATCGCTTTAAAAGCGCTTAAAACCCGTTTTTAATGATTCTAACATCGTTTCTGTTCTGTTTCGAGGTGGGTTGCAAGCTTCTCACTTCAACATGTTATTTTGCTCTTTACGATAGTTTGAGTGACGAAAACAAGATTCCTGACTTACTAAGTTCTCCAACTTCCATTTAGAAAGTCCCTTTTAGGTCCGTGATTGCAATATATCATTGCGCTCAACTCGTTCAGTTGGGCCCTGAAAAAATCATTTTAAGCTCTAAAACGTTGGTGTGATCGATTTAAGACGGCAGTTTTTAGTAGATCATTTCAGCATGTTTTTACGCTAAAATCGCTTCAGAGCGCTTAAAACGCGTTTTTAATGCTTCTAAGATCGTTTCTTTTCTGTTTCAAAGAAAGTTGTAAGCTTCTAACTTCAACATGTTATTTTGCTCGTGACAATAATTTGAGTGCGGAAAACATGATTCCTGACTTCCTAAGTTCTCTAATTTCCATTTAGAAAGTCCCTTTTAGGTCCGTGATTTCAATATACTATTGCGCTCAACTCATTCAGTTTGGCCCTTAAAACATCATTTTAAGCTCCAAAACGTTGGCGTGATTGATTTAAGACGGCAGTTTTTAGTTGATCATTTGAACATGTTTTTACGCTCAAATCGCTTCAAAAGCGCTTAAAACGCGTTTTTAATGATTGTAAGATCGTTTCTTTTCTGTCTCAAAGAAGGTTGTAAGCTTCTCACTTCAACATGTTATTTTGCTCGTGACGATAATTGGAGTTCCGAAAACACGATTCCTGACTTGCTAAGTTCTCTACTTTCAATTTAGAAAGTCCCTTTTAGGTCCGTGGTTGCAATATATCATTGCGCTGAACTCATTCAGGTTGACCCTGAAAACATCATTTTAAGCTCTAAAACGTTGCCGTGATCGATTTAAGACGGCAGTTTTTAGTTGATAATTTGAGCATGTTTTTACAATCAAATCGCTTTAAAAGCGCTTAAAACGCGTTTTTAATGATTGTAAGATCGTTTCTTTTCTGTCTCAAAGAAGGTTGTAAGCTTCTCACTTCAACATGTTATTTTGCTCGTGACAATAGTTTGAGTGCCGAAAACATGATTCCTGACTTGCTAAGTTCTCTAGTTTCAATTTAGAAAGTCCCTTTTAGGTCCGTGATTGCAATATATCATTGCGCTCAACTCATTCAGTTTGGCCCTTAAAACATCATTTTAAGCTCCAAAAGGTTGCCGTGATCGATTTAAGACGGCAGTTTTTAGTTGATAATTTGAGCATGTTTTTAGGCTCAAATCGCTTTAAAAGCGCTTAAAACGCGTTTATAATGATTCTAAGATCGTTTCTGTTCTGTTTCGAGGTGGGTTGTAAGCTTCTCACTTCAACATGTTATTTTGCTCGTGACGATAATTTGAGTTCCGAAAACATGATTCCTGACTTGCTAAGTTCTCTACTTTCAATTTAGAAAGTCCCTTTTAGGTCCGTGATTGCAATATATCATTGCGCTCAACTCATTCAGTTTGGCCCTTAAAACATCATTTTAAGCTCCAAAACGTTGCCGTGATCGATTTAAGACGGCAGTTTTTAGTTGATAATTTGAGCATGTTTTTACGCTCAAATCGCTTTAAAAGCGCTTAAAACCCGTTTTTAATGATTCTAACATCGTTTCTGTTCTGTTTCGAGGTGGGTTGTAAGCTTCTCACTTCAACATGTTATTTTGCTCTTTACGATAGTTTGAGTGACGAAAACAAGATTCCTGACTTACTAAGTTCTCCAACTTCCATTTAGAAAGTCCCTTTTAGGTCCGTGATTGCAATATATCATTGCGCTCAACTCGTTCAGTTGGGCCCTGAAAAAATCATTTTAAGCTCTAAAACGTTGGTGTGATCGATTTAAGACGGCAGTTTTTAGTAGATCATTTCAGCATGTTTTTACGCTAAAAACGCTTCAGAGCGCTTAAAACGCGTTTTTAATGCTTCTAAGATCGTTTCTTTTCTGTTTCAAAGAAAGTTGTAAGCTTCTAACTTCAACATGTTATTTTGCTCATGACAATAATTTGAGTGCGGAAAACATGATTCCTGACTTGCTAAGTTCTCTAATTTCCATTTAGAAAGTCCCTTTTAGGTCCGCGATTTCAATATACTATTGCGCTTAACTCATTCAGTTTGGCCCTTAAAACATCATTTTAAGCTCCAAAACGTTGGCGTGATTGATTTAAGACGGCAGTTTTTAGTTGATCATTTGAGCATGTTTTTACGCTCAAATCGCTTCAAAAGCGCTTAAAACGCGTTTTTAATGATTGTAAGATCGTTTCTTTTCTGTCTCAAAGAAGGTTGTAAGCTTCTCACTTCAAGATGTTATTTTGCTCGTGACGATAATTGGAGTTCCGAAAACACGATTCCTGACTTGCTAAGTTCTCTACTTTCAATTTAGAAAGTCCCTTTTAGGTCCGTGGTTGCAATATATCATTGCGCTGAACTCATTCAGTTTGGCCCTAAAAACATCATTTTAAGCTCTAAAACAGTGGCGTGATCGATTTAAGACGGCAGTTTTTAGTTGATCATTTGAGCATGTTTTTACGCTCAAATCGCTTCAAAAGCGCTTAAAACGCGTTTTTAATGATTGTAAGATCGTTTCTTTTCTGTCTCAAAGAAGGTTGTAAGGTTCTCACTTCAACATGTTATTTTGCTCGTGACGATAATTTGGGTTCCGAAAACAGGATTCCTTACTTGCTAAGTTCTCCAACTTCCATTTAGAAAGTCCCTTTTAGGTCCGTGATTGCAAGATATCATTGCGCTCAACTCGTTCAGTTTGGCCCTAAAAACATCATTTTAAGCTCTGAAACAGTGGCGTGATCGATTTAAGACGGCTGTTTTTAGTTGATCATTTGAGCATGTTTTTACGCTAAAATTGCTTCAAAGCGCTTAAAACGCGTTTTTAATGCTTCTAAGATCGTTTCTTTTCTGTTTGAAAGTAAGTTGTAAGCTTCTAACTTCAACATGTTATTTTGCTCGTGACAATAATTTGAGTGCGGAAAACATGATTCCTGACTTGCTAAGTTCTCTAATTTCCATTTAGAAAGTCCCTTTTAGGTCCGTGATTGCAATATATCGTTGCGCTCAACTCATTCAGTTTTGCCCTTAAAACATAATTTTAAGCTCCAAAACGTTGCCGTGATCGATGTAAAACGGAAGTTTTTACTTGATAATTTGAGCATTTTTTTACGCTCAAATCGCTTTAAAAGCGTTTAAAACGCGTTTTTAATGATTCTAAGATCGTTTCTGTTCTGTTTCGAGGTGGGTTGTAAGCTTCTCACTTCAACATGTTATTTTGCTCGTGACGATAATTTAAGTTCCGAAAACAGGATTCCTTACTTGCTAAGTTCTCCAACTTCCATTTAGAAAGTCCCTTTTAGGTCCGTGATTGCAATATATCATTGCGCTCAACTCGTTCAGTTTGGGCCTAAAAACATCATTTTAAGCTGTAAAACAGTGGCGTGATCGGATTAACACGGCTGTTTTTAGTTGATCATTTGAGCATGTTTTTACATTCAAATCGCTTTAAAAGCGCTCAAAACGCGTTTTTAATGATTGTAAGATCGTTTCTTTTCTGTCTCAAAGCAAGTTGTAAGCTTCTCACTTCAACATGTTATTTTGCTCGTGACAATAGTTTGAGTGCGGAAAACATGATTCCTGACTTGCTAAGTTCTATAATTTCCATTTAGAAAGTCCCTTTTAGGTCCGTGATTGCAATATATCATTGCGCTCAACTCATTCAGGTTGGCCCTGAAAACATCATTTTAAGCTCTAAAACGTTGCCGTGATCGATTTAAGACGGCAGTTTTTAATTAATATTTTGAGCATGTTTTTACGCTCAAATCGCTTTTAAAGCGCTTAAAACGCGTTTTTAATGATTCTAAGCTCGTTTCTGTTCTGTTTCGAGGTGGGTTGTAAGCTTCTCACTTCAACATGTTATTTTGCTCGTGACGATAATTTGAGTTCCGAAAACAGGATTCAAGACTTGCTAAGTTCTCAAACTTCCATTTAGAAAGTCCCTTTTAGGTCCGTGATTGAAATATATCATTGCGCTCAACTCGTTCAGTTTGGCCCTAAAAACATCATTTTAAGCTGTAAAACAGTGGCGTGATCGGATTAAGACGGCTGTTTTTAGTTGATCATTTGAGCATGTTTTTACAATCAAATCGCTTTAAAAGCGCTTAAAACCCGTTTTTAATGATTCTAAGATCGTTTCTGTTCTATTTCAAGGTGGGTTGTAAGCTTCTCACTTCAACATGTTATTTTGCTCGTGACGATAGTTTGAGTGACGAAAACAGGATTCCTGACTTACTAAGTTCTCCAACTTCCATTTAGAAAGTCGCTTTTAGGTCCGTGATTGCACAATATATCATTGCGCTCAACTCGTTCAGTTGGGCCCTGAAAAAATCATTTTAAGCTCTAAAACGTTGGCGTGATCGATTTAAGACGGCAGTTTTTAGTAGATCATTTGAGCATGTTTTTACGCTAAAATTGCTTCAAAGCGCTTAAAACGCGTTTTTAATGCTTCTAAGATCGTTTCTTTTCTGTTTCAAAGTAAGTTGTAAGCTTCTAACTTCAACATGTTATTTTGCTCGTGACAATAATTTGAATTCCGAAAACGGGATTCCTGACTTGCTAAGTTCTCTAACTTCCATTCAGAAAGTCCCTTTTAGGTCCGTGATTGCAATATATCATTGCGCTCAACTCGTTCAGTTTGGCCCTAAAAACATCATTTTAAGCTCTAAAACAGTGGCGTGATCGATTTAAGACGGCAGTTTTTAGTTGATCATTTGAGCTTGTTTTTACGCTCAAATCGCTTTAAAAGCGTTAAAAACGCGTTTTTAATGAATGTAAGATCGTTTCTTTTCTGTTTCAAAGTAAGTTGTAAGCTTCTAACTTCAACATGTTATTTTGCTCGTGACAATAATTTGAATTCCGAAAACGGGATTCCTGACTTGCTAAGTTCTCTAACTTCCATTCAGAAAGTCCCTTTTAGGTCCGTGATTGCAATATATCATTGCGCTCAACTCGTTCAGTTTGGCCCTAAAAACATCATTTTAAGCTCTAAAACAGTGGCGTGATCGATTTAAGACGGCAGTTTTTAGTTGATCATTTGAGCTTGTTTTTACGCTCAAATCGCTTTAAAAGCGTTAAAAACGCGTTTTTAATGAATGTAAGATCGTTTCTTTTCTGTCTCAAAGCAAGTTGTAAGCTTCTCACTTCAACATGTTATTTTGCTCGTGACAATAATTTGAATTCCGAAAACGGGATTCCTGACTTGCTAAGTTCTCTAACTTCCATTCAGAAAGTCCCTTTTAGGTCCGTGATTGCAATATATCATTGCGCTCAACTCGTTCAGTTTGGCCCTAAAAACATCATTTTAAGCTCTAAAACAGTGGCGTGATCGATTTAAGACGGCAGTTTTTAGTTGATCATTTGAGCTTGTTTTTACGCTCAAATCGCTTTAAAAGCGTTAAAAACGCGTTTTTAATGAATGTAAGATCGTTTCTTTTCTGTCTCAAAGCAAGTTGTAAGCTTCTCACTTCAACATGTTATTTTGCTCGTGACAATAGTTTGAGTGCCGAAAACATGATTCCTGACTTGCTAAGTTCTCTAGTTTCAATTTAGAAAGTCCCTTTTAGGTCCGTGATTGCAATATATCATTGCGCTCAACTCATTCAGTTTGGCCCTTAAAACATCATTTTAAGCTCCAAAACGTTGCCGTGATCGATTTAAGACGGCAGTTTTTAGTTGATGATTTGAGCATGTTTTTACGCTCAAATCGCTTTAAAAGCGCTTAAAACCCGTTTTTAATGATTCTAAGATCGTTTCTGTTCTGTTTCGAGGTGGGTTGTAAGCTTCTCACTTCAACATGTTATTTTGCTCGTGACGATAATTGGAGTTCCGAAAACACGATTCCTGACTTGCTAAGTTCTCTACTTTCAATTTAGAAAGTCCCTTTTAGGTCCGTGGTTGCAATATATCATTGCGCTGAACTCATTCAGTTTGGCCCTAAAAACATCATTTTAAGCTCTAAAACAGTGGCGTGATCGATTTAAGACGGCAGTTTTTAGTAGATCATTTCAGCATGTTTTTACGCTAAAATCGCTTCAGAGCGCTTAAAACGCGTTTTTAATGCTTCTAAGATCGTTTCTTTTCTGTTTCAAAGAAAGTTGTAAGCTTCTAACTTCAACATGTTATTTTGCTCGTGAACATAATTTGAGTGCGGAAAACATGATTCCTGACTTGCTAAATTCTCTAAATTCCATTTAGAAAGTCCCTTTTAGGTCCGTGATTTCAATATACTATTGCGCTCAACTCATTCAGTTTGGCCCTTAAAACATCATTTTAAGCTCCAAAACGTTGGCGTGATTGATTTAAGACGGCAGTTTTTAGTTGATCATTTGAGCATGTTTTTACGCTCAAATCGCTTCAAAAGCGCTTAAAACGCGTTTTTAATGATTGTAAGATCGTTTCTTTTCTGTCTCAAAGAAGGTTGTAAGCTTCTCACTTCAACATGTTATTTTGCTCGTGACGATAATTGGAGTTCCGAAAACACGATTCCTGACTTGCTAAGTTCTCTACTTTCAATTTAGAAAGTCCCTTTTAGGTCCGTGGTTGCAATATATCATTGCGCTGAACTCATTCAGTTTGGCCCTAAAAACATCATTTTAAGCTCTAAAACAGTGGCGTGATCGATTTAAGACGGCAGTTTTTAGTTGATCATTTGAGCATGTTTTTACGCTCAAATCGCTTCAAAAGCGCTTAAAACGCGTTTTTAATGATTGTAAGATCGTTTCTTTTCTGTCTCAAAGAAGGTTGTAAGGTTCTCACTTCAACATGTTATTTTGCTCGTGACGATAATTTGAGTTCCGAAAACAGGATTCCTTACTTGCTAAGTTCTCCAACTTCCATTTAGAAAGTCCCTTTTAGGTCCGTGATTGCAAGATATCATTGCGCTCAACTCGTTCAGTTTGGCCCTAAAAACATCATTTTAAGCTCTAAAACAGTGGCGTGATCGATTTAAGACGGCTGTTTTTAGTTGATCATTTGAGCATGTTTTTACAATCAAATCGCTTTAAAAGCGCTTAAAACGCGTTTTTAATGATTGTAAGATCGTTTCTTTTCTGTCTCAAAGCAAGTTGTAAGCTTCTCACTTCAACATGTTATTTTGCTCGTGACAATAGTTTGAGTGCCGAAAACATGATTCCTGACTTGCTAAGTTCTTTACTTTCAATTTAGAAAGTCCCTTTTAGGTCCGTGATTGCAATATATCATTGCGCTCAACTCATTCAGTTTGGCCCTTAAAACATCATTTTAAGCTCCAAAACGCTGCCGTGATCGATTTAAGACGGCAGTTTTTAGTTGATAATTTGAGCATGTTTTTACGCTCAAATCGCTTTAAAAGCGCTTAAAACCCGTTTTTAATGATTCTAAGATCGTTTCTGTTCTGTTTCGAGGTGGGTTGTAAGCTTGTCACTTCAACATGTTATTTTGCTCTTTACGATAGTTTGAGTGACGAAAACAAGATTCCTGACTTACTAAGTTCTCCAACTTCCATTTAGAAAGTCCCTTTTAGGTCCGTGATTGCAATATATCATTGCGCTCAACTCGTTCAGTTGGGCCCTGAAAAAATCATTTTAAGCTCTAAAACGTTGGTGTGATCGATTTAAGACGGCAGTTTTTAGTAGATCATTTCAGCATGTTTTTACGCTAAAATCGCTTCAGAGCGCTTAAAACGCGTTTTTAATGCTTCTAAGATCGTTTCTTTTCTGTTTCAAAGAAAGTTGTAAGCTTCTAACTTCAACATGTTATTTTGCTCGTGACAATAATTTGAGTGCGGAAAACATGATTCCTGACTTGCTAAGTTCTCTAATTTCCATTTAGAAAGTCCCTTTTAGGTCCGTGATTTCAATATACTATTGCGCTCAACTCATTCAGTTTGGCCCTTAAAACATCATTTTAAGCTCCAAAACGTTGGCGTGATTGATTTAAGACGGCAGTTTTTAGTTGATCATTTGAGCATGTTTTTACAATCAAATCGCTTTAAAAGCGCTTAAAACGCGTTTTTAATGATTGTAAGATCGTTTCTTTTCTGTCTCAAAGAAGGTTGTAAGCTTCTCACTTCAACATGTTATTTTGCTCGTGACAATAGTTTGAGTGCCGAAAACATGATTCCTGACTTGCTAAGTTCTCTAGTTTCAATTTAGAAAATCCCTTTTAGGTCCGTGATTGCAATATATCATTGCGCTGAACTCATTCAGTTTGGCCCTTAAAACATCATTTTAAGCTCCAAAAGGTTGCCGTGATCGATTTAAGACGGCAGTTTTTAGTTGATAATTTGAGCATGTTTTTAGGCTCAAATCGCTTTAAAAGCGCTTAAAACGCGTTTTTAATGATTCTAAGATCGTTTCTGTTCTGTTTCGAGGTGGGTTGTAAGCTTCTCACTTCAACATGTTATTTTGCTCGTGACGATAATTTGAGTTCCGAAAACAGGATTCCTGACTTGCTAAGTTCTCCAACTTCCATTTAGAAAGTCCCTTTTAGGTCCGTGATATCAATATATCATTGCGCTCAACTCGTTCAGTTTGGCCCTAAAAACATCATTTTAAGCTCCAAAACAGTGGCGTGATCGATTTAAGACGGCAGTTTTTAGTTGATCATTTGAGCATGTTTTTAAAATCAAATCGCTTTAAAAGCGCTCAAAACGCGTTTTTAATGATTGTAAGATCGTTTCTTTTCTGTCTCAAAGAAGGTTGTAAGCTTCTCACTTCAACATGTTATTTTGCTCATGACAATAGTTTGAGTGCCGAAAACATGATTCCTGACTTGCTAAGTTCTCTAGTTTCAATTTAGAAAGTTCCTTTTAGGTCCGTGATTGGAATATATCATTGCGCTCAACTCATTCAGTTTGGCCCTTAAAACATCATTTTAAGCTCCAAAACGTTGCCGTGATCGATTTAAGACGGCAGTTTTTAGTTGATAATTTGAGCATGTTTTTACGCTCAAATCGCTTTAAAAGCGCTTAAAACCCGTTTTTAATGATTCTAAGATCGTTTCTGTTCTATTTCGAGGTGGGTTGTAAGCTTCTCACTTCAACATGTTATTTTGCTCGTGACGATAGTTTGAGTGACGAAAACAGGATTCCTGACTTACTAAGTTCTCCAACTTCCATTTAGAAAGTCGCTTTTAGGTCCGTGATTGCACAATATATCATTGCGCTCAACTCGTTCAGTTGGGCCCTGAAAAAATCATTTTAAGCTCTAAAACGTTGGCGTGATCGACTTAAGACGGCAGTTTTTAGTAGATCATTTGAGCATGTTTTTACGCTAAAATTGCTTCAAAGCGCTTAAAACGCGTTTTTAATGCTTCTAAGATCGTTTCTTTTCTGTTTGAAAGTAAGTTGTAAGCTTCTAACTTCAACATGTTATTTTGCTCGTTACAATAATTTGAGTGAGGAAAACATGATTCCTGACTTGCTAAGTTCTCTAATTTCCATTTAGAAAGTCCCTTTTAGGTTCGTGATTGCAATATATCATTGCGCTCAACTCATTCAGTTTTGCCCTTAAAAAATCATTTTAAGCTCCAAAACGTTGCCGTGATCGATTTAAAACGGAAGTTTTTACTTGATAATTTGAGCATTTTTTTACGCTCAAATCGCTTTAAAAGCGTTTAAAACGCGTTTTTAATGATTCTAAGATCGTTTCTGTTCTGTTTCGAGGTGGGTTGTAAGCTTCTCACTTCAACATGTTATTTTGCTCGTGACGATAATTTGAGTTCCGAAAACAGGATTCCTTACTTGCTAAGTTCTCCAACTTCCATTTAGAAAGTCCCTTTTAGGTCCGTGATTGCAATATATCATTGCGCTCAACTCGTTCAGTTTGGCCCTAAAAACATCATTTTAAGCTCTAAAACAGTGGCGTGATCGATTTAAGACGGCAGTTTTTAGTTGATCATTTGAGCATGTTTTTACGCTCAAATCGCTTTAAAAGCGCTTAAAACGCGTTTTTAATGATTGTAAGATCGTTTCTTTTCTGTCTCAAAGCAAGTTGTAAGCTTCTCACTTCAACATGTTATTTTGCTCGTGACAATAGTTTGAGTGCGGAAAACATGATTCCTGACTTGCTAAGTTCTATAATTTCCATTTAGAAAGTCCCTTTTAGGTCCGTGATTGCAATATATCATTGCGCTCAACTCATTCAGGTTGGCCGTGAAAACATCATTTTGAGCTCTAAAACGTTGCCGTGATCGATTTAAGACGGCAGTTTTTAATTAATAATTTGAGCATGTTTTTACGCTCAAATCGCTTTTAAAGCGCTTAAAACGCGTTTTTAATGATTCTAAGCTCGTTTCTGTTCTGTTTCGAGGTGGGTTGTAAGCTTCTCACTTCAACATGTTATTTTGCTCGTGACGATAATTTGAGTTCCGAAAACAGGATTCAAGACTTGCTAAGTTCTCAAACTTCCATTTAGAAAGTCCCTTTTAGGTCCGTGATTGCAATATATCATTGCGCTCAACTCGTTCAGTTTGGCCCTAAAAACATCATTTTAAGCTGTAAAACAGTGGCGTGATCGGATTAAGACGGCTGTTTTTAGTTGATCATTTGAGCATGCTTTTACAATCAAATCGCTTTAAAAGCGCTCAAAACGCGTTTTTAATGATTGTAAGATCGTTTCTTTTCTGTCTCAAAGAAGGTTGTAAGCTTCTCACTTCAACATGTTATTTTGCTCATGACAATAGTTTGAGTGCCGAAAACATGATTCCTGACTTGCTAAGTTCTTTAACTTCCATTTAGAAAGTCCCTTTTAGGTCCGTGATTGCTATATATCATTGCGCTCAACTCGTTCAGTTTGGCCCTAAAAACATCATTTTAAGCTCTAAAACAGTGGCGTGATCGATTTAACACGGCAGTTTTTAGTTGATCATTTGAGCTTGTTTTTACGCTCAAATCGCTTTAAAAGCGCTTAAAACGCGTTTTTAATGATTGTAAGATCGTTTCTTTTCTGTGTCAAAGGAAGTTGTAAGCTTCTCACTTCAACATTTTATTTTGCTCGTGACAATAGTTTGAGTGCGGAAAACATGATTCCTGACTTGCTAAGTTATTCTAATTTCCATTTAGATAGTCCCTTTTAGGTCCGTGATTGCAATATATCATTGCGCTGAACTCGTTCAGTATTGCTCTAAAAACATCATTTTAAGCTCTAAAACAGTGGCGTGATCGATTTAAGACGGCAGTTTTTAGTTGATCATTTCAGCATGTTTTTACGCTCAAATCGCTTCAAAAGCGCTTTAAACGCGTTTTTAATAATTGTAAGATCGTTTCTTTTCTGTCTCAAAGCAAGTTGCAAGCTTCTCACTTCAACATGTTATTTTGCTCATGACAATAGTTTGAGTGCCGAAAACGTGATTCCTGACTTGCTAAGTTCTCTACTTTCAATTTAGAAAGTCCCTTTTAGGTCTGTGATTGCAATATATCATTGCGCTCAACTCATTCAGTTTGGCCCTGAAAACATCATTTTAAGCTCCAAAACGTTGCCGTGATCGATTTAAGACGCCAGTTTTTAGTTGATAATTTGAGCATGTTTTTACGCTCAAATTGCTTTAAAAGCGCTTAAAACGCGTTTTTAATGATTCTAAGATCGTTTCTGTTCTGTTTCGAGGTGGGTTGTAAGCTTCTCACTTCAACATGTTATTTTGCTCGTGACGATAATTTGAGTTCCGAAAACAGGATTCCTGACATGCTAAGTTCTCTAACTTCCATTTAGAAAGTCCCTTTTAGGTCCGTGATTGCAATATATCATTGCGCTCAACTCGTTCATTTTGGCCCTAAAAACATCATTTTAAGCTCTAAAACAGTGGCGTGATCGATTTAAGACGGCAGTTTTTAGTTGATCATTTGAGCATGTTTTTACGCTCAAATCGCTTTAAAAGCGTTAAAAACGCGTTTTTAATGATTGTAAGATCGTTTCTTTTCTGTCTCAAAGCAAGTTGTAAGCTTCTCACTTCAACATGTTATTTTGCTCGTGACAATAGTTTGAGTGCCGAAAACATGATTCCTGACTTGCTAAGTTCTCTACTTTCAATTTAGAAAGTCCCTTTTAGGTCCGTGATTGCAATATATCATTGCGCTCAACTCATTCAGTTTGGCCCTTAAAACATCATTTTAAGCTCCAAAACGTTGCCGTGATCGATTTAAGACGGCAGTTTTTAGTTGATAATTTGAGCATGTTTTTACGCTCAAATCTCTTTAAAAGCGCTTAAAACCCGTTTTTAATGATTCTAAGATCGTTTCTGTTTTTTTTCGAGGTGGGTTGTAAGCTTCTCAGTTCAACATGTTATTTTGCTCGTGACGATAATTTGAGTTCCGAAAACAGGATTCCTTACTTGCTAAGTTCTCCAACTTCCATTTAGAAAGTCCCTTTTAGGCCCGTGATTGCAATATATCATTGCGCTCAACTCATTCAGGTTGGCCCTGAAAACATCATTTTAAGCTCTAAAACGTTGCCGTGATCGATTTAAGACGGCAGTTTTTAATTAATAATTTGAGCATGTTTTTACGCTCAAATCGCTTTTAAAGCGCTTAAAACGCGTTTTTAATGATTCTAAGCTCGTTTCTGTTCTGTTTCGAGGTGGGTTGTAAGCTTCTCACTTCAACATGTTATTTTGCTTGTGACGATAATTTGAGTTCCGTAAACAGGATTCAAGACTTGCTAAGTTCTCAAACTTCCATTTAGAAAGTCCCTTTTAGGTCCGTGATTGCAATATATCATTGCGCTCAACTCGTTCAGTTTGGCCCTAAAAACATCATTTTAAGCTGTAAAACAGTGGCGTGATCGGATTAAGACGGCTGTTTTTAGTTGATCATTTGAGCATGTTTTTACAATCAAATCGCTTGAAAAGCGCTCAAAACGCGTTTTTAATGATTGTAAGATCGTTTCTTTTCTGTCTCAAAGAAGGTTGTAAGCTTCTCACTTCAACATGTTATTTTGCTCATGACAATAGTTTGAGTGCCAAAAACATGATTCCTGACTTGCTATGTTCTCTAGTTTCAATTTAGAAAGTCCCTTTTAGGTCCGTGATTGCAATATATCATTGCGCTCAACTCATTCAGTTTGGCCCTTAAAACATCATTTTAAGCTCCAAAAGGTTGCCGTGATCGATTTAAGACGGCAGTTTTTAGTTGATAATTTGAGCATGTTTTTAGGCTCAAATCGCTTTAAAAGCGCTTAAAACGCGTTTTTAATGATTCTAAGATCGTTTCTGTTCTGTTTCGAGGTGGGTTGTAAGCTTCTCACTTCAACATGTTATTTTGCTCGTGACGATAATTTGAGTTCCGAAAACAGGATTCCTGACTTGCTAAGTTCTCCAACTTCCATTTAGAAAGTCCCTTTTAGGTCCGTGATTGCAATATATCATTGCGCTCAACTCGTTCAGTTTGGCCCTAAAAACATCATTTTAAGCTCCAAAACAGTGGCGTGATCGATTTAAGACGGCAGTTTTTAGTTGATCATTTGAGCATGTTTTTAAAATCAAATCGCTTTAAAAGCGCTCAAAACGCGTTTTTAATGATTGTAAGATCGTTTCTTTTCTGTCTCAAAGAAGGTTGTAAGCTTCTCACTTCAACATGTTATTTTGCTCATGACAATAGTTTGAGTGCCGAAAACATGATTCCTGACTTGCTAAGTTCTCTAGTTTCAATTTAGAAAGTTCCTTTTAGGTCCGTGATTGGAATATATCATTGCGCTCAACTCATTCAGTTTGGCCCTTAAAACATCATTTTAAGCTCCAAAACGTTGCCGTGATCGATTTAAGACGGCAGTTTTTAGTTGATAATTTGAGCATGTTTTTACGCTCAAATCGCTTTAAAAGCGCTTAAAACCCGTTTTTAATGATTCTAAGATCGTTTCTGTTCTATTTCGAGGTGGGTTGTAAGCTTCTCACTTCAACATGTTATTTTGCTCGTGACGATAGTTTGAGTGACGAAAACAGGATTCCTGACTTACTAAGTTCTCCAACTTCCATTTAGAAAGTCGCTTTTAGGTCCGTGATTGCACAATATATCATTGCGCTCAACTCGTTCAGTTGGGCCCTGAAAAAATCATTTTAAGCTCTAAAACGTTGGCGTGATCGACTTAAGACGGCAGTTTTTAGTAGATCATTTGAGCATGTTTTTACGCTAAAATTGCTTCAAAGCGCTTAAAACGCGTTTTTAATGCTTCTAAGATCGTTTCTTTTCTGTTTGAAAGTAAGTTGTAAGCTTCTAACTTCAACATGTTATTTTGCTCGTTACAATAATTTGAGTGAGGAAAACATGATTCCTGACTTGCTAAGTTCTCTAATTTCCATTTAGAAAGTCCCTTTTAGGTTCGTGATTGCAATATATCATTGCGCTCAACTCATTCAGTTTTGCCCTTAAAAAATCATTTTAAGCTCCAAAACGTTGCCGTGATCGATTTAAAACGGAAGTTTTTACTTGATAATTTGAGCATTTTTTTACGCTCAAATCGCTTTAAAAGCGTTTAAAACGCGTTTTTAATGATTCTAAGATCGTTTCTGTTCTGTTTCGAGGTGGGTTGTAAGCTTCTCACTTCAACATGTTATTTTGCTCGTGACGATAATTTGAGTTCCGAAAACAGGATTCCTTACTTGCTAAGTTCTCCAACTTCCATTTAGAAAGTCCCTTTTAGGTCCGTGATTGCAATATATCATTGCGCTCAACTCGTTCAGTTTGGCCCTAAAAACATCATTTTAAGCTCTAAAACAGTGGCGTGATCGATTTAAGACGGCAGTTTTTAGTTGATCATTTGAGCATGTTTTTACGCTCAAATCGCTTTAAAAGCGCTTAAAACGCGTTTTTAATGATTGTAAGATCGTTTCTTTTCTGTCTCAAAGCAAGTTGTAAGCTTCTCACTTCAACATGTTATTTTGCTCGTGACAATAGTTTGAGTGCGGAAAACATGATTCCTGACTTGCTAAGTTCTATAATTTCCATTTAGAAAGTCCCTTTTAGGTCCGTGATTGCAATATATCATTGCGCTCAACTCATTCAGGTTGGCCGTGAAAACATCATTTTGAGCTCTAAAACGTTGCCGTGATCGATTTAAGACGGCAGTTTTTAATTAATAATTTGAGCATGTTTTTACGCTCAAATCGCTTTTAAAGCGCTTAAAACGCGTTTTTAATGATTCTAAGCTCGTTTCTGTTCTGTTTCGAGGTGGGTTGTAAGCTTCTCACTTCAACATGTTATTTTGCTCGTGACGATAATTTGAGTTCCGAAAACAGGATTCAAGACTTGCTAAGTTCTCAAACTTCCATTTAGAAAGTCCCTTTTAGGTCCGTGATTGCAATATATCATTGCGCTCAACTCGTTCAGTTTGGCCCTAAAAACATCATTTTAAGCTGTAAAACAGTGGCGTGATCGGATTAAGACGGC
This sequence comes from Muricea muricata, assembly GCA_963855995.1. Lineage (NCBI taxonomy): Eukaryota > Metazoa > Cnidaria > Anthozoa > Malacalcyonacea > Plexauridae > Muricea > Muricea muricata. The sequence goes on from OY979727.1 coordinate 5,346,665, forward strand.
TGTTTTTAGTTGATCATTTGAGCATGCTTTTACAATCAAATCGCTTTAAAAGCGCTCAAAACGCGTTTTTAATGATTGTAAGATCGTTTCTTTTCTGTCTCAAAGAAGGTTGTAAGCTTCTCACTTCAACATGTTATTTTGCTCATGACAATAGTTTGAGTGCCGAAAACATGATTCCTGACTTGCTAAGTTCTTTAACTTCCATTTAGAAAGTCCCTTTTAGGTCCGTGATTGCTATATATCATTGCGCTCAACTCGTTCAGTTTGGCCCTAAAAACATCATTTTAAGCTCTAAAACAGTGGCGTGATCGATTTAACACGGCAGTTTTTAGTTGATCATTTGAGCTTGTTTTTACGCTCAAATCGCTTTAAAAGCGCTTAAAACGCGTTTTTAATGATTGTAAGATCGTTTCTTTTCTGTGTCAAAGGAAGTTGTAAGCTTCTCACTTCAACATTTTATTTTGCTCGTGACAATAGTTTGAGTGCGGAAAACATGATTCCTGACTTGCTAAGTTATTCTAATTTCCATTTAGATAGTCCCTTTTAGGTCCGTGATTGCAATATATCATTGCGCTGAACTCGTTCAGTATTGCTCTAAAAACATCATTTTAAGCTCTAAAACAGTGGCGTGATCGATTTAAGACGGCAGTTTTTAGTTGATCATTTCAGCATGTTTTTACGCTCAAATCGCTTCAAAAGCGCTTTAAACGCGTTTTTAATAATTGTAAGATCGTTTCTTTTCTGTCTCAAAGCAAGTTGCAAGCTTCTCACTTCAACATGTTATTTTGCTCATGACAATAGTTTGAGTGCCGAAAACGTGATTCCTGACTTGCTAAGTTCTCTACTTTCAATTTAGAAAGTCCCTTTTAGGTCTGTGATTGCAATATATCATTGCGCTCAACTCATTCAGTTTGGCCCTGAAAACATCATTTTAAGCTCCAAAACGTTGCCGTGATCGATTTAAGACGCCAGTTTTTAGTTGATAATTTGAGCATGTTTTTACGCTCAAATTGCTTTAAAAGCGCTTAAAACGCGTTTTTAATGATTCTAAGATCGTTTCTGTTCTGTTTCGAGGTGGGTTGTAAGCTTCTCACTTCAACATGTTATTTTGCTCGTGACGATAATTTGAGTTCCGAAAACAGGATTCCTGACATGCTAAGTTCTCTAACTTCCATTTAGAAAGTCCCTTTTAGGTCCGTGATTGCAATATATCATTGCGCTCAACTCGTTCATTTTGGCCCTAAAAACATCATTTTAAGCTCTAAAACAGTGGCGTGATCGATTTAAGACGGCAGTTTTTAGTTGATCATTTGAGCATGTTTTTACGCTCAAATCGCTTTAAAAGCGTTAAAAACGCGTTTTTAATGATTGTAAGATCGTTTCTTTTCTGTCTCAAAGCAAGTTGTAAGCTTCTCACTTCAACATGTTATTTTGCTCGTGACAATAGTTTGAGTGCCGAAAACATGATTCCTGACTTGCTAAGTTCTCTACTTTCAATTTAGAAAGTCCCTTTTAGGTCCGTGATTGCAATATATCATTGCGCTCAACTCATTCAGTTTGGCCCTTAAAACATCATTTTAAGCTCCAAAACGTTGCCGTGATCGATTTAAGACGGCAGTTTTTAGTTGATAATTTGAGCATGTTTTTACGCTCAAATCTCTTTAAAAGCGCTTAAAACCCGTTTTTAATGATTCTAAGATCGTTTCTGTTTTTTTTCGAGGTGGGTTGTAAGCTTCTCAGTTCAACATGTTATTTTGCTCGTGACGATAATTTGAGTTCCGAAAACAGGATTCCTTACTTGCTAAGTTCTCCAACTTCCATTTAGAAAGTCCCTTTTAGGCCCGTGATTGCAATATATCATTGCGCTCAACTCATTCAGGTTGGCCCTGAAAACATCATTTTAAGCTCTAAAACGTTGCCGTGATCGATTTAAGACGGCAGTTTTTAATTAATAATTTGAGCATGTTTTTACGCTCAAATCGCTTTTAAAGCGCTTAAAACGCGTTTTTAATGATTCTAAGCTCGTTTCTGTTCTGTTTCGAGGTGGGTTGTAAGCTTCTCACTTCAACATGTTATTTTGCTTGTGACGATAATTTGAGTTCCGTAAACAGGATTCAAGACTTGCTAAGTTCTCAAACTTCCATTTAGAAAGTCCCTTTTAGGTCCGTGATTGCAATATATCATTGCGCTCAACTCGTTCAGTTTGGCCCTAAAAACATCATTTTAAGCTGTAAAACAGTGGCGTGATCGGATTAAGACGGCTGTTTTTAGTTGATCATTTGAGCATGTTTTTACAATCAAATCGCTTGAAAAGCGCTCAAAACGCGTTTTTAATGATTGTAAGATCGTTTCTTTTCTGTCTCAAAGAAGGTTGTAAGCTTCTCACTTCAACATGTTATTTTGCTCATGACAATAGTTTGAGTGCCAAAAACATGATTCCTGACTTGCTATGTTCTCTAGTTTCAATTTAGAAAGTCCCTTTTAGGTCCGTGATTGCAATATATCATTGCGCTCAACTCATTCAGTTTGGCCCTTAAAACATCATTTTAAGCTCCAAAAGGTTGCCGTGATCGATTTAAGACGGCAGTTTTTAGTTGATAATTTGAGCATGTTTTTACGCTCAAATCGCTTTAAAAGCGCTTAAAACCCGTTTTTAATGATTCTAAGATCGTTTCTGTTCTATTTCGAGGTGGGTTGTAAGCTTCTCACTTCAACATGTTATTTTGCTCGTGACGATAGTTTGAGTGACGAAAACAGGATTCCTGACTTACTAAGTTCTCCAACTTCCATTTAGAAAGTCGCTTTTAGGTCCGTGATTGCACAATATATCATTGCGCTCAACTCGTTCAGTTGGGCCCTGAAAAAATCATTTTAAGCTCTAAAACGTTGGCGTGATCGATTTAAGACGGCAGTTTTTAGTAGATCATTTGAGCATGTTTTTACGCTAAAATTGCTTCAAAGCGCTTAAAACGCGTTTTTAATGCTTCTAAGATCGTTTCTTTTCTGTTTGAAAGTAAGTTGTAAGCTTCTAACTTCAACATGTTATTTTGCTCGTGACAATAATTTGAGTGCGGAAAACATGATTCCTGACTTGCTAAGTTCTCTAATTTCCATTTAGAAAGTCCCTTTTAGGTCCGTGATTGCAATATATCATTGCGCTCAACTCATTCAGTTTTTCCCTTAAAACATCATTTTAAGCTCCAAAACGTTGCCGTGATCGATTTAAAACGGAAGTTTTTACTTGATAATTTGAGCATTTTTTTACGCTCAAATCGCTTTAAAAGCGTTTAAAACGCGTTTTTAATGATTCTAAGATCGTTTCTGTTCTGTTTCGAGGTGGGTTGTAAGCTTCTCACTTCAACATGTTATTTTGCTCGTGACGATAATTTGAGTTCCGAAAAATGGATTCCTTACTTGCTAAGTTCTCCAACTTCCATTTAGAAAGTCCCTTTTAGGTCCGTGATTGCAATATATCATTGCGCTCAACTCGTTCAGTTTGGCTTTAAAAACATCATTTTAAGCTCTAAAACAGTGGCGTGATCGATTTAAGACGGCAGTTTTTAGTTGATCATTTGAGCATGTTTTTACGCTCAAATCGCTTTAAAAGCGCTTAAAACGCGTTTTTAATGATTGTAAGATCGTTTCTTTTCTGTCTCAAAGCAAGTTGTAAGCTTCTCACTTCAACATGTTATTTTGCTCGTGACAATAGTTTGAGCGCGGAAAACATGATTCCTGACTTGCTAAGTTCTATAATTTCCATTTAGAAAGTCCCTTTTAGGTCCGTGATTGCAATATATCATTGCGCTCAACTCATTCAGGTTGGCCCTGAAAACATCATTTTAAGCTCTAAAACGTTGCCGTGATCGATTTAAGACGGCAGTTTTTAATTAATAATTTGAGCATGTTTTTACGCTCAAATCGCTTTTAAAGCGCTTAAAACGCGTTTTTAATGATTCTAAGCTCGTTTCTGTTCTGTTTCGAGGTGGGTTGTAAGCTTCTCACTTCAACATGTTATTTTGCTCGTGACGATAATTTGAGTTCCGAAAACAGGATTCAAGACTTGCTAAGTTCTCAAACTTCCATTTAGAAAGTCCCTTTTAGGTCCGTGATTGCAATATATCATTGCGCTCAACTCGTTCAGTTTGGCCCTAAAAACATCATTTTAAGCTGTAAAACAGTGGCGTGATCGGATTAAGACGGCTGTTTTTAGTTGATCATTTGAGCATGCTTTTACAATCAAATCGCTTTAAAAGCGCTCAAAACGCGTTTTTAATGATTGTAAGATCGTTTCTTTTCTGTCTCAAAGAAGGTTGTAAGCTTCTCACTTCAACATGTTATTTTGCTCATGACAATAGTTTGAGTGCCGAAAACATGATTCCTGACTTGCTAAGTTCTTTAACTTCCATTTAGAAAGTCCCTTTTAGGTCCGTGATTGCTATATATCATTGCGCTCAACTCGTTCAGTTTGGCCCTAAAAACATCATTTTAAGCTCTAAAACAGTGGCGTGATCGATTTAACACGGCAGTTTTTAGTTGATCATTTGAGCTTGTTTTTACGCTCAAATCGCTTTAAAAGCGCTTAAAACGCGTTTTTAATGATTGTAAGATCGTTTCTTTTCTGTGTCAAAGGAAGTTGTAAGCTTCTCACTTCAACATTTTATTTTGCTCGTGACAATAGTTTGAGTGCGGAAAACATGATTCCTGACTTGCTAAGTTATTCTAATTTCCATTTAGATAGTCCCTTTTAGGTCCGTGATTGCAATATATCATTGCGCTGAACTCGTTCAGTATTGCTCTAAAAACATCATTTTAAGCTCTAAAACAGTGGCGTGATCGATTTAAGACGGCAGTTTTTAGTTGATCATTTCAGCATGTTTTTACGCTCAAATCGCTTCAAAAGCGCTTAAAACGCGTTTTTAATAATTGTAAGATCGTTTCTTTTCTGTCTCAAAGCAAGTTGCAAGCTTCTCACTTCAACATGTTATTTTGCTCATGACAATAGTTTGAGTGCCGAAAACGTGATTCCTGACTTGCTAAGTTCTCTACTTTCAATTTAGAAAGTCCCTTTTAGGTCTGTGATTGCAATATATCATTGCGCTCAACTCATTCAGTTTGGCCCTGAAAACATCATTTTAAGCTCCAAAACGTTGCCGTGATCGATTTAAGACGCCAGTTTTTAGTTGATAATTTGAGCATGTTTTTACGCTCAAATTGCTTTAAAAGCGCTTAAAACGCGTTTTTAATGATTCTAAGATCGTTTCTGTTCTGTTTCGAGGTGGGTTGTAAGCTTCTCACTTCAACATGTTATTTTGCTCGTGACGATAATTTGAGTTCCGAAAACAGGATTCCTGACATGCTAAGTTCTCTAACTTCCATTTAGAAAGTCCCTTTTAGGTCCGTGATTGCAATATATCATTGCGCTCAACTCGTTCATTTTGGCCCTAAAAACATCATTTTAAGCTCTAAAACAGTGGCGTGATCGATTTAAGACGGCAGTTTTTAGTTGATCATTTGAGCATGTTTTTACGCTCAAATCGCTTTAAAAGCGTTAAAAACGCGTTTTTAATGATTGTAAGATCGTTTCTTTTCTGTCTCAAAGCAAGTTGTAAGCTTCTCACTTCAACATGTTATTTTGCTCGTGACAATAGTTTGAGTGCCGAAAACATGATTCCTGACTTGCTAAGTTCTCTACTTTCAATTTAGAAAGTCCCTTTTAGGTCCGTGATTGCAATATATCATTGCGCTCAACTCATTCAGTTTGGCCCTTAAAACATCATTTTAAGCTCCAAAACGTTGCCGTGATCGATTTAAGACGGCAGTTTTTAGTTGATAATTTGAGCATGTTTTTACGCTCAAATCTCTTTAAAAGCGCTTAAAACCCGTTTTTAATGATTCTAAGATCGTTTCTGTTTTTTTTCGAGGTGGGTTGTAAGCTTCTCAGTTCAACATGTTATTTTGCTCGTGACGATAATTTGAGTTCCGAAAACAGGATTCCTTACTTGCTAAGTTCTCCAACTTCCATTTAGAAAGTCCCTTTTAGGCCCGTGATTGCAATATATCATTGCGCTCAACTCATTCAGGTTGGCCCTGAAAACATCATTTTAAGCTCTAAAACGTTGCCGTGATCGATTTAAGACGGCAGTTTTTAATTAATAATTTGAGCATGTTTTTACGCTCAAATCGCTTTTAAAGCGCTTAAAACGCGTTTTTAATGATTCTAAGCTCGTTTCTGTTCTGTTTCGAGGTGGGTTGTAAGCTTCTCACTTCAACATGTTATTTTGCTTGTGACGATAATTTGAGTTCCGTAAACAGGATTCAAGACTTGCTAAGTTCTCAAACTTCCATTTAGAAAGTCCCTTTTAGGTCCGTGATTGCAATATATCATTGCGCTCAACTCGTTCAGTTTGGCCCTAAAAACATCATTTTAAGCTGTAAAACAGTGGCGTGATCGGATTAAGACGGCTGTTTTTAGTTGATCATTTGAGCATGTTTTTACAATCAAATCGCTTGAAAAGCGCTCAAAACGCGTTTTTAATGATTGTAAGATCGTTTCTTTTCTGTCTCAAAGAAGGTTGTAAGCTTCTCACTTCAACATGTTATTTTGCTCATGACAATAGTTTGAGTGCCAAAAACATGATTCCTGACTTGCTATGTTCTCTAGTTTCAATTTAGAAAGTCCCTTTTAGGTCCGTGATTGCAATATATCATTGCGCTCAACTCATTCAGTTTGGCCCTTAAAACATCATTTTAAGCTCCAAAAGGTTGCCGTGATCGATTTAAGACGGCAGTTTTTAGTTGATAATTTGAGCATGTTTTTACGCTCAAATCGCTTTAAAAGCGCTTAAAACCCGTTTTTAATGATTCTAAGATCGTTTCTGTTCTATTTCGAGGTGGGTTGTAAGCTTCTCACTTCAACATGTTATTTTGCTCGTGACGATAGTTTGAGTGACGAAAACAGGATTCCTGACTTACTAAGTTCTCCAACTTCCATTTAGAAAGTCGCTTTTAGGTCCGTGATTGCACAATATATCATTGCGCTCAACTCGTTCAGTTGGGCCCTGAAAAAATCATTTTAAGCTCTAAAACGTTGGCGTGATCGATTTAAGACGGCAGTTTTTAGTAGATCATTTGAGCATGTTTTTACGCTAAAATTGCTTCAAAGCGCTTAAAACGCGTTTTTAATGCTTCTAAGATCGTTTCTTTTCTGTTTGAAAGTAAGTTGTAAGCTTCTAACTTCAACATGTTATTTTGCTCGTGACAATAATTTGAGTGCGGAAAACATGATTCCTGACTTGCTAAGTTCTCTAATTTCCATTTAGAAAGTCCCTTTTAGGTCCGTGATTGCAATATATCATTGCGCTCAACTCATTCAGTTTTTCCCTTAAAACATCATTTTAAGCTCCAAAACGTTGCCGTGATCGATTTAAAACGGAAGTTTTTACTTGATAATTTGAGCATTTTTTTACGCTCAAATCGCTTTAAAAGCGTTTAAAACGCGTTTTTAATGATTCTAAGATCGTTTCTGTTCTGTTTCGAGGTGGGTTGTAAGCTTCTCACTTCAACATGTTATTTTGCTCGTGACGATAATTTGAGTTCCGAAAAATGGATTCCTTACTTGCTAAGTTCTCCAACTTCCATTTAGAAAGTCCCTTTTAGGTCCGTGATTGCAATATATCATTGCGCTCAACTCGTTCAGTTTGGCTTTAAAAACATCATTTTAAGCTCTAAAACAGTGGCGTGATCGATTTAAGACGGCAGTTTTTAGTTGATCATTTGAGCATGTTTTTACGCTCAAATCGCTTTAAAAGCGCTTAAAACGCGTTTTTAATGATTGTAAGATCGTTTCTTTTCTGTCTCAAAGCAAGTTGTAAGCTTCTCACTTCAACATGTTATTTTGCTCGTGACAATAGTTTGAGCGCGGAAAACATGATTCCTGACTTGCTAAGTTCTATAATTTCCATTTAGAAAGTCCCTTTTAGGTCCGTGATTGCAATATATCATTGCGCTCAACTCATTCAGGTTGGCCCTGAAAACATCATTTTAAGCTCTAAAACGTTGCCGTGATCGATTTAAGACGGCAGTTTTTAATTAATAATTTGAGCATGTTTTTACGCTCAAATCGCTTTTAAAGCGCTTAAAACGCGTTTTTAATGATTCTAAGCTCGTTTCTGTTCTGTTTCGAGGTGGGTTGTAAGCTTCTCACTTCAACATGTTATTTTGCTCGTGACGATAATTTGAGTTCCGAAAACAGGATTCCTTACTTGCTAAGTTCTCCAACTTCCATTTAGAAAGTCCCTTTTAGGTCCGTGATTGCAATATATCATTGCGCTCAACTCGTTCAGTTTGGCCCTAAAAACATCATTTTAAGCTCTAAAACAGTGGCGTGATCGATTTAAGACGGCAGTTTTTAGTTGATCATTTGAGCATGTTTTTACGCTCAAATCGCTTTAAAAGCGCTTAAAACGCGTTTTTAATGATTGTAAGATCGTTTCTTTTCTGTCTCAAAGCAAGTTGTAAGCTTCTCACTTCAACATGTTATTTTGCTCGTGACAATAGTTTGAGTGCGGAAAACATGATTCCTGACTTGCTAAGTTCTATAATTTCCATTTAGAAAGTCCCTTTTAGGTCCGTGATTGCAATATATCATTGCGATCAACTCATTCAGGTTGGCCGTGAAAACATCATTTTAAGCTCTAAAACGTTGCCGTGATCGATTTAAGACGGCAGTTTTTAATTAATAATTTGAGCATGTTTTTACGCTCAAATCGCTTTTAAAGCGCTTAAAACGCGTTTTTAATGACTCTAAGCTCGTTTCTGTTCTGTTTCGAGGTGGGTTGTAAGCTTCTCACTTCAACATGTTATTTTGCTCGTGACGATAATTTGAGTTCCGAAAACAGGATTCAAGACTTGCTAAGTTCTCAAACTTCCATTTAGAAAGTCCCTTTTAGGTCCGTGATTGCAATATATCATTGCGCTCAACTCGTTCAGTTTGGCCCTAAAAACATCATTTTAAGCTGTAAAACAGTGGCGTGATCGGATTAAGACGGCTGATTTTAGTTGATCATTTGAGCATGCTTTTACAATCAAATCGCTTTAAAAGCGCTCAAAACGCGTTTTTAATGATTGTAAGATCGTTTCTTTTCTGTCTCAAAGAAGGTTGTAAGCTTCTCACTTCAACATGTTATTTTGCTCATGACAATAGTTTGAGTGCCGAAAACATGATTCCTGACTTGCTAAGTTCTTTAACTTCCATTTAGAAAGTCCCTTTTAGGTCCGTGATTGCTATATATCATTGCGCTCAACTCGTTCAGTTTGGCCCTAAAAACATCATTTTAAGCTCTAAAACAGTGGCGTGATCGATTTAACACGGCAGTTTTTAGTTGATCATTTGAGCTTGTTTTTACGCTCAAATCGCTTTAAAAGCGCTTAAAACGCGTTTTTAATGATTGTAAGATCGTTTCTTTTCTGTGTCAAAGCAAGTTGTAAGCTTCTCACTTCAACATGTTATTTTGCTCGTGACAATAGTTTGAGTGCGGAAAACATGATTCCTGACTTGCTAAGTTATTCTAATTTCCATTTAGATAGTCCCTTTTAGGTCCGTGATTGCAATATATCATTGCGCTGAACTCGTTCAGTATTGCTCTAAAAACATCATTTTAAGCTCTAAAACAGTGGCGTGATCGATTTAAGACGGCAGTTTTTAGTTGATCATTTCAGCATGTTTTTACGCTCAAATCGCTTCAAAAGCGCTTAAAACGCGTTTTTAATAATTGTAAGATCGTTTCTTTTCTGTCTCAAAGCAAGTTGCAAGCTTCTCACTTCAACATGTTATTTTGCTCATGACAATAGTTTGAGTGCCGAAAACATGATTCCTGACTTGCTAAGTTCTCTACTTTCAATTTAGAAAGTCCCTTTTAGGTCTGTGATTGCAATATATCATTGCGCTCAACTCATTCAGTTTGGCCCTGAAAACATCATTTTAAGCTCCAAAACGTTGCCGTGATCGATTTAAGACGCCAGTTTTTAGTTGATAATTTGAGCATGTTTTTACGCTCAAATCGCTTTAAAAGCGCTTAAAACGCGTTTTTAATGATTCTAAGATCGTTTCTGTTCTGTTTCGAGGTGGGTTGTAAGCTTCTCACTTCAACATGTTATTTTGCTCGTGACGATAATTTGAGTTCCGAAAACAGGATTCCTGACTTGCTAAGTTCTCTAACTTCCATTTAGAAAGTCCCTTTTAGGTCCGTGATTGCAATATATCATTGCGCTCAACTCGTTCAGTTTGGCCCTAAAAACATCATTTTAAGCTCTAAAACAGTGGCGTGATCGATTTAAGACGGCAGTTTTTAGTTGATCATTTGAGCATGTTTTTACGCTCAAATCGCTTTAAAAGCGTTAAAAACGCGTTTTTAATGATTGTAAGATCGTTTCTTTTCTGTCTCAAAGCAAGTTGTAAGCTTCTCACTTCAACATGTTATTTTGCTCGTGACAATAGTTTGAGTGCCGAAAACATGATTCCTGACTTGCTAAGTTCTCTACTTTCAATTTAGAAAGTCCCTGTTAGGTCCGTGATTGCAATACATCATTGCGCTCAACTCATTCAGTTTGGCCCTTAAAACATCATTTTAAGCTCCAAAACGTTGCCGTGATCGATTTAAGACGGCAGTTTTTAGTTGATAATTTGAGCATATTTTTACGCTCAAATCTCTTTAAAAGCGCTTAAAACCCGTTTTTAATGATTCTAAGATCGTTACTGTTTTTTTTCGAGGTGGGTTGTAAGCTTCTCAGTTCAACATGTTATTTTGCTCGTGACGATAATTTGAGTTCCGAAAACAGGATTCCTTACTTGCTAAGTTCTCCAACTTCCATTTAGAAAGTCCCTTTTAGGCCCGTGATTGCAATATATCATTGTGCTCAACTCATTCAGGTTGGCCCTGAAAACATCATTTTAAGCTCTAAAACGTTGCCGTGATCGATTTAAGACGGCAGTTTTTAATTAATAATTTGAGCATGTTTTTACGCTCAAATCGCTTTTAAAGCGCTTAAAACGCGTTTTTAATGATTCTAAGCTCGTTTCTGTTCTGTTTCGAGGTGGGTTGTAAGCTTCTCACTTCAACATGTTATTTTGCTTGTGACGATAATTTGAGTTCCGTAAACAGGATTCAAGACTTGCTAAGTTCTCAAACTTCCATTTAGAAAGTCCCTTTTAGGTCCGTGATTGCAATATATCATTGCGCTCAACTCGTTCAGTTTTGCCCTAAAAACATCATTTTAAGCTGTAAAACAGTGGCGTGATCGGATTAAGACGGCTGTTTTTAGTTGATCATTTGAGCATGTTTTTACAATCAAATCGCTTTAAAAGCGCTCAAAACGCGTTTTTAATGATTGTAAGATCGTTTCTTTTCTGTCTCAAAGAAGGTTGTAAGCTTCTCACTTCAACATGTTATTTTGCTCATGACAATAGTTTGAGTGCCAAAAACATGATTCCTGACTTGCTATGTTCTCTAGTTTCAATTTAGAAAGTCCCTTTTAGGTCCGTGATTGCAATATATCATTGCGCTCAACTCATTCAGTTTGGCCCTTAAAACATCATTTTAAGCTCCAAAAGGTTGCCGTGATCGATTTAAGACGGCAGTTTTTAGTTGATAATTTGAGCATGTTTTTACGCTCAAATCGCTTTAAAAGCGCTTAAAACCCGTTTTTAATGATTCTAAGATCGTTTCTGTTCTATTTCGAGGTGGGTTGTAAGCTTCTCACTTCAACATGTTATTTTGCTCGTGACGATAGTTTGAGTGACGAAAACAGGATTCCTGACTTACTAAGTTCTCCAACTTCCATTTAGAAAGTCGCTTTTAGGTCCGTGACTGCACAATATATCATTGCGCTCAACTCGTTCAGTTGGGCCCTGAAATAATCATTTTAAGCTCTAAAAGGTTGGCGTGATCGATTTAAGACGGCAGTTTTTAGTAGATCATTTGAGCATGTTTTTACGCTAAAATTGCTTCAAAGCGCTTAAAACGCGTTTTTAATGCTTCTAAGATCGTTTCTTTTCTGTTTGAAAGTAAGTTGTAAGCTTCTAACTTCAACATGTTATTTTGCTCGTGACAATAATTTGAGTGCGGAAAACATGATTCCTGACTTGCTAAGTTCTCTAATTTCCATTTAGAAAGTCCCTTTTAGGTCCGTGATTGCAATATATCATTGCGCTCAACTCATTCAGTTTTGCCCTTAAAACATCATTTTAAGCTCCAAAACGTTGCCGTGATCGATTTAAAACGGAAGTTTTTACTTGATAATTTGAGCATTTTTTTACGCTCAAATCGCTTTAAAAGCGTTTAAAACGCGTTTTTAATGATTCTAAGATCGTTTCTGTTCTGTTTCGAGGTGGGTTGTAAGCTTCTCACTTCAACATGCTATTTTGCTCGTGACGATAATTTGAGTTCCGAAAACAGGATTCCTTACTTGCTAAGTTCTCCAACTTCCATTTAGAAAGTCCCTTTTAGGTCCGTGATTGCAATATATCATTGCGCTCAACTCGTTCAGTTTGGCCCTAAAAACATCATTTTAAGCTCTAAAACAGTGGCGTGATCGATTTAAGACGGCAGTTTTTAGTTGATCATTTGAGCATGTTTTTACGCTCAAATCGCTTTAAAAGCGCTTAAAACGCGTTTTTAATGATTGTAAGATCGTTTCTTTTCTGTCTCAAAGCAAGTTGTAAGCTTCTCACTTCAACATGTTATTTTGCTCGTGACAATAGTTTGAGTGCGGAAAACATGATTCCTGACTTGCTAAGTTCTATAATTTCCATTTAGAAAGTCCCTTTTAGGTCCGTGATTGCAATATATCATTGCGCTCAACTCATTCAGGTTGGCCCTGAAAACATCATTTTAAGCTCTAAAACGTTGCCGTGATCGATTTAAGACGGCAGTTTTTAATTAATAATTTGAGCATGTTTTTACGCTCAAATCGCTTTTAAAGCGCTTAAAACGCGTTTTTAATGATTCTAAGCTCGTTTCTGTTCTGTTTCGAGGTGGGTTGTAAGCTTCTCACTTCAACATGTTATTTTGCTCGTGACGATAATTTGAGTTCCGTAAGCAGGATTCAAGACTTGCTAAGTTCTCAAACTTCCATTTAGAAAGTCCCTTTTAGGTCCGTGATTGCAATATATCATTGCGCTCAACTCGTTCAGTTTGGCCCTAAAAACATCATTTTAAGCTGTAAAACAGTGGCGTGATCGGATTAAGACGGCTGTTTTTAGTTGATCATTTGAGCATGTTTTTACAATCAAATCGCTTTAAAAGCGCTCAAAACGCGTTTTTAATGATTGTAAGATCGTTTCTTTTCTGTCTCAAAGCAAGTTGTAAGCTTCTCACTTCAACATGTTATTTTGCTCGTGACAATAGTTTGAGTGCGGAAAACATGATTCCTTACTTGCTAAGTTCTATAATTTCCATTTAGAAAGTCCCTTTTAGGTCCGTGATTGCAATATATCATTGCGCTCAACTCATTCAGGTTGGCCCTGAAAACATCATTTTAAGCTCTAAAACGTTGCCGTGATCGATTTAAGACGGCAGTTTTTAATTAATAATTTGAGCATGCTTTTACGCTCAAATCGCTTTTAAAGCGCTTAAAACGCGTTTTTAATGATTCTAAGCTCGTTTCTGTTCTGTTTCGAGGTGGGTTGTAAGCTTCTCACTTCAACATGTTATTTTGCTCGTGACGATAATTTGAGTTCCGAAAACAGGATTCAAGACTTGCTAAGTTCTCAAACTTCCATTTAGAAAGTCCCTTTTAGGTCCGTGATTGCAATATATCATTGCGCTCAACTCGTTCAGTTTGGCCCTAAAAAAATCATTTTAAGCTGTAAAACAGTGGCGTGATCGGATTAAGACGGCTGTTTTTAGTTGATCATTTGAGTATGTTTTTACAATCAAATCGCTTTAAAAGCGCTCAAAACGCGTTTTTAATGATTGTAAGATCGTTTCTTTTCTGTCTCAAAGAAGGTTGTAAGCTTCTCACTTCAACATGTTATTTTGCTCATGACAATAATTTGAGTGCCGAAAACATGATTCCTGACTTGCTAAGTTCTTTAACTTCCATTTAGAAAGTCCCTTTTAGGTCCGTGATTGCTATATATCATTGCGCTCAACTCGTTCAGTTTGGCCCTAAAAACATCATTTTAAGCTCTAAAACAGTGGCGTGATCGATTTAACAAGGCAGTTTTTAGTTGATCATTTGAGCTTCTTTTTACGCTCAAATCGCTTTAAAAGCGCTTAAAACGCGTTTTTAATGATTGTAAGATCGTTTCTTTTCTGTGTCAAAGCAAGTTGTAAGCTTCTCACTTCAACATGTTATTTTGCTCGTGACAATAGTTTGAGTGCGGAAAACATGATTCCTGACTTGCTAAGTTATTCTAATTTCCATTTAGATAGTCCCTTTTAGGTCCGTGATTGCAATATATCATTGCGCTGAACTCGTTCAGTATTGCTCTAAAAACATCATTTTAAGCTCTAAAACAGTGGCGTGATCGATTTAGGACGGCAGTTTTTAGTTGATCATTTCAGCATGTTTTTACGCTCAAATCGCTTCAAAAGCGCTTAAAACGCGTTTTTAATAATTGTACGATCGTTTCTTTTCTGTCTCAAAGCAAGTTGCAAGCTTCTCACTTCAACATGTTATTTTGCTCATGACAATAGTTTGAGTGCCGAAAACGTGATTCCTGACTTGCTAAGTTCTCTACTTTCAATTTAGAAAGTCCCTTTTAGGTCTGTGATTGCAATATATCATTGCGCTCAACTCATTCAGTTTGGCCCTGAAAACATCATTTTAAGCTCCAAAACGTTGCCGTGATCGATTTAAGACGCCAGTTTTTAGTTGATAATTTGAGCATGTTTTTACGCTCAAATCGCTTTAAAAGCGCTTAAAACGCGTTTTTAATGATTCTAAGATCGTTTCTGTTCTGTTTCGAGGTGGGTTGTAAGCTTCTCACTTCAACATGTTATTTTGCTCGTGACGATAATTTGAGTTCCGAAAACAGGATTCCTGACTTGCTAAGTTCTCTAACTTCCATTTAGAAAGTCCCTTTTAGGTCCGTGATTGCAATATATCATTGCGCTCAACTCGTTCAGTTTGGCCGTAAAAACATCATTTTAAGCTCTAAAACAGTGGCGTGATCGATTTAAGACGGCAGTTTTTAGTTGATCATTTGAGCATGTTTTTACGCTCAAATCGCTTTAAAACCGCTTAAAACGCGTTTTTAATGATTCTAAGATCGTTTCTGTTCTGTTTCGAGGTGGGTTGTAAGCTTCTCACTACAACATGTTATTTTGCTCGTGACGGTAATTTGAGTGCCGAAAACATGATTCCTGACTTGCTAAGTTCTCTACTTTCAATTTAGAAAGTCCCTTTTAGGTCCGTGATTGCAATATATCATTGCGCTCAACTCATTCAGTTTGGCCCTTAAAACATCATTTTAAGCTCCAAAACGTTGCCGTGATCGATTTAAGACGGCAGTTTTTAGTTGATAATTTGAGCATGTTTTTACGCTCAAATCTCTTTAAAAGCGCTTAAAACCCGTTTTTAATGATTCTAAGATCGTTTCTGTTTTTTTTCGAAATGGGTTGTAAGCTTCTCACTTCAACATGTTATTTTGGTCGTGACGATAATTTGAGTTCCGAAAACAGGATTCCTTACTTGCTAAGTTCTCCAACTTCCATTTAGAAAGTCCCTTTTAGGTCCGTGATTGCAATATATCATTGCGCTCAACTCATTCAGGTTGGCCCTGAAAACATCATTTTAAGCTCTAAAACGTTGCCGTGATCGATTTAAGACGGCAGTTTTTAATTAATAATTTGAGCATGTTTTTACGCTCAAATCGCTTTTAAAGCGCTTAAAACGCGTTTTTAATGATTCTAAGCTCGTTTCTGTTCTGTTTCGAGGTGGGTTGTAAGCTTCTCACTTCAACATGTTATTTTGCTTGTGACGATAATTTGAGTTCCGTAAACAGGATTCAAGACTTGCTAAGTTCTCAAACTTCCATTTAGAAAGTCCCTTTTAGGTCCGTGATTGCAATATATCATTGCGCTCAACTCGTTCAGTTTGGCCCTAAAAACATCATTTTAAGCTGTAAAACAGTGGCGTGATCGGATTAAGACGGCTGTTTTTAGTTGATCATTTGAGCATGTTTTTACGCTCAAATCGCTTTAAAAGCGTTTAAAACCCGTTTTTAATGATTCTAAGATCGTTTCTGTTCTATTTCGAGGTGGGTTGTAAGCTTCTCACTTCAACATGTTATTTTGCTCGTGACGATAGTTTGAGTGACGAAAACAGGATTCCTGACTTACTAAGTTCTCCAACTTCCATTTAGAAAGTCGCTTTTAGGTCCGTGATTGCACAATATATCATTGCGCTCAACTCGTTCAGTTGGGCCCTGAAAAAATCATTTTAAGCTCTAAAACGTTGGCCTGATCGATTTAAGACGGCAGTTTTTAGTAGATCATTTGAGAATGTTTTTACGCTAAAATTGCTTCAAAGCGCTTAAAACGCGTTTTTAATGCTTCTAAGATCGTTTCTTTTCTGTTTCAAAGTAAGTTGTAAGCTTCTAACTTCAACATGTTATTTTGCTCGTGACAATAATTTGAGTTCCGAAAACAGGATTCCTGACTTGCTAAGTTCTCTAACTTCGATTTAGAAAGTCCCTTTTAGGTCCGTGATTGCAATATATCATTGCGCTCAACTCGTTCAGTTTGGCCCTAAAAACATCATTTTAAGCTCTAAAACAGTTGCGTGATCGATTTAAGACGGCAGTTTTTAGTTGATCATTTGAGCTGGTTTTTACGCTCAAATCGCTTTAAAAGCACTTAAAACGCGTTTTTAATGATTGTAAGATCGTTTCTTTTCTGTGTCAAAGCAAGTTGTAAGCTTCTC
This sequence comes from Muricea muricata, assembly GCA_963855995.1. Lineage (NCBI taxonomy): Eukaryota > Metazoa > Cnidaria > Anthozoa > Malacalcyonacea > Plexauridae > Muricea > Muricea muricata. The sequence continues at coordinate 5,363,591 of OY979727.1, forward strand.
ACTTCAACATGGTATTTTGCTCGTGACAATAGTTTGAGTGCGGAAAACATGATTCCTGACTTGCTAAGTTATTCTAATTTCCATTTAGATAGTCCCTTTTAGGTCCGTGATTGCAATATATCATTGCGCTGAACTCGTTCAGTATTGCTCTAAAAACATCATTTTAAGCTCTAAAACAGTGGCGTGATCGATTTAAGACGGCAGTTTTTAGTTGATCATTTCAGCATGTTTTTACGCTCAAATCGCTTCAAAAGCGCTTAAAACGCGTTTTTAATAATTGTAAGATCGTTTCTTTTCTGTCTCAAAGCAAGTTGCAAGCTTCTCACTTCAACATGTTATTTTGCTCATGACAATAGTTTGAGTGCCGAAAACATGATTCCTGACTTGCTAAGTTCTCTACTTTCAATTTAGAAAGTCCCTTTTAGGTCTGTGATTGCAATATATCATTGCGCTCAACTCGTTCAGTTTGGCCCTGAAAACATCATTTTAAGCTCCAAAACGTTGCCGTGATCGATTTAAGACGGCAGTTTTTAGTTGATCATTTGAGCTTGTTTTTACGCTCAAATCGCTTTAAAAGCGTTAAAAACGCGTTTTTAATGATTGTAAAATCGTTTCTTTTCTGTCTCAAAGCAAGTTGTAAGCTTCTCACTTCAACATGTTATTTTGGTCGTGACAATAGTTTGAGTGCCGAAAACATGATTCCTGACTTGCTAAGTTCTCTACTTTCAATTTAGAAAGTCTCTTTTAGGTCCGTGATTGCAATATATCATTGCGCTCAACTCATTCAGTTTGGCCCTTAAAACATCATTTTAAGCTCCAAAACGTTGCCGTGATCGATTTAAGACGGCAGTTTTTAGTTGATAATTTGAGCATGTTTTTACGCTCAAATCGCTTTAAAAGCGCTTAAAACCCGTTTTTAATGATTCTAAGATCGTTTCTGTTCTGTTTCGAGGTGGGTTGTAAGCTTCTCACTTCAACATGCTATTTTGCTCGTGACGATAATTTGAGTTCCGAAAACAGGATTCCTTACTTGCTAAGTTCTCCAACTTCCATTTAGAAAGTCCCTTTTAGGTCCGTGATTGCAATATATCATTGCGCTCAACTCGTTCAGTTTGGCCCTAAAAACATCATTTTAAGCTCTAAAACAGTGGCGTGATCGATTTAAGACGGCAGTTTTTAGTTGATCATTTGAGCATGTTTTTACGCTCAAATCGCTTTAAAAGCGCTTAAAACGCGTTTTTAATGATTGTAAGATCGTTTCTTTTCTGTCTCAAAGCAAGTTGTAAGCTTCTCACTTCAACATGTTATTTTGCTCGTGACAATAGTTTGAGTGCGGAAAACATGATTCCTGACTTGCTAAGTTCTATAATTTCCATTTAGAAAGTCCCTTTTAGGTCCGTGATTGCAATATATCATTGCGCTCAACTCATTCAGGTTGGCCCTGAAAACATCATTTTAAGCTCTAAAACGTTGCCGTGATCGATTTAAGACGGCAGTTTTTAATTAATAATTTGAGCATGTTTTTACGCTCAAATCGCTTTTAAAGCGCTTAAAACGCGTTTTTAATGATTCTAAGCTCGTTTCTGTTCTGTTTCGAGGTGGGTTGTAAGCTTCTCACTTCAACATGTTATTTTGCTCGTGACGATAATTTGAGTTCCGTAAGCAGGATTCAAGACTTGCTAAGTTCTCAAACTTCCATTTAGAAAGTCCCTTTTAGGTCCGTGATTGCAATATATCATTGCGCTCAACTCGTTCAGTTTGGCCCTAAAAACATCATTTTAAGCTGTAAAACAGTGGCGTGATCGGATTAAGACGGCTGTTTTTAGTTGATCATTTGAGCATGTTTTTACAATCAAATCGCTTTAAAAGCGCTCAAAACGCGTTTTTAATGATTGTAAGATCGTTTCTTTTCTGTCTCAAAGCAAGTTGTAAGCTTCTCACTTCAACATGTTATTTTGCTCGTGACAATAGTTTGAGTGCGGAAAACATGATTCCTTACTTGCTAAGTTCTATAATTTCCATTTAGAAAGTCCCTTTTAGGTCCGTGATTGCAATATATCATTGCGCTCAACTCATTCAGGTTGGCCCTGAAAACATCATTTTAAGCTCTAAAACGTTGCCGTGATCGATTTAAGACGGCAGTTTTTAATTAATAATTTGAGCATGCTTTTACGCTCAAATCGCTTTTAAAGCGCTTAAAACGCGTTTTTAATGATTCTAAGCTCGTTTCTGTTCTGTTTCGAGGTGGGTTGTAAGCTTCTCACTTCAACATGTTATTTTGCTCGTGACGATAATTTGAGTTCCGAAAACAGGATTCAAGACTTGCTAAGTTCTCAAACTTCCATTTAGAAAGTCCCTTTTAGGTCCGTGATTGCAATATATCATTGCGCTCAACTCGTTCAGTTTGGCCCTAAAAAAATCATTTTAAGCTGTAAAACAGTGGCGTGATCGGATTAAGACGGCTGTTTTTAGTTGATCATTTGAGTATGTTTTTACAATCAAATCGCTTTAAAAGCGCTCAAAACGCGTTTTTAATGATTGTAAGATCGTTTCTTTTCTGTCTCAAAGAAGGTTGTAAGCTTCTCACTTCAACATGTTATTTTGCTCATGACAATAATTTGAGTGCCGAAAACATGATTCCTGACTTGCTAAGTTCTTTAACTTCCATTTAGAAAGTCCCTTTTAGGTCCGTGATTGCTATATATCATTGCGCTCAACTCGTTCAGTTTGGCCCTAAAAACATCATTTTAAGCTCTAAAACAGTGGCGTGATCGATTTAACAAGGCAGTTTTTAGTTGATCATTTGAGCTTCTTTTTACGCTCAAATCGCTTTAAAAGCGCTTAAAACGCGTTTTTAATGATTGTAAGATCGTTTCTTTTCTGTGTCAAAGCAAGTTGTAAGCTTCTCACTTCAACATGTTATTTTGCTCGTGACAATAGTTTGAGTGCGGAAAACATGATTCCTGACTTGCTAAGTTATTCTAATTTCCATTTAGATAGTCCCTTTTAGGTCCGTGATTGCAATATATCATTGCGCTGAACTCGTTCAGTATTGCTCTAAAAACATCATTTTAAGCTCTAAAACAGTGGCGTGATCGATTTAGGACGGCAGTTTTTAGTTGATCATTTCAGCATGTTTTTACGCTCAAATCGCTTCAAAAGCGCTTAAAACGCGTTTTTAATAATTGTACGATCGTTTCTTTTCTGTCTCAAAGCAAGTTGCAAGCTTCTCACTTCAACATGTTATTTTGCTCATGACAATAGTTTGAGTGCCGAAAACGTGATTCCTGACTTGCTAAGTTCTCTACTTTCAATTTAGAAAGTCCCTTTTAGGTCTGTGATTGCAATATATCATTGCGCTCAACTCATTCAGTTTGGCCCTGAAAACATCATTTTAAGCTCCAAAACGTTGCCGTGATCGATTTAAGACGCCAGTTTTTAGTTGATAATTTGAGCATGTTTTTACGCTCAAATCGCTTTAAAAGCGCTTAAAACGCGTTTTTAATGATTCTAAGATCGTTTCTGTTCTGTTTCGAGGTGGGTTGTAAGCTTCTCACTTCAACATGTTATTTTGCTCGTGACGATAATTTGAGTTCCGAAAACAGGATTCCTGACTTGCTAAGTTCTCTAACTTCCATTTAGAAAGTCCCTTTTAGGTCCGTGATTGCAATATATCATTGCGCTCAACTCGTTCAGTTTGGCCGTAAAAACATCATTTTAAGCTCTAAAACAGTGGCGTGATCGATTTAAGACGGCAGTTTTTAGTTGATCATTTGAGCATGTTTTTACGCTCAAATCGCTTTAAAACCGCTTAAAACGCGTTTTTAATGATTCTAAGATCGTTTCTGTTCTGTTTCGAGGTGGGTTGTAAGCTTCTCACTACAACATGTTATTTTGCTCGTGACGGTAATTTGAGTGCCGAAAACATGATTCCTGACTTGCTAAGTTCTCTACTTTCAATTTAGAAAGTCCCTTTTAGGTCCGTGATTGCAATATATCATTGCGCTCAACTCATTCAGTTTGGCCCTTAAAACATCATTTTAAGCTCCAAAACGTTGCCGTGATCGATTTAAGACGGCAGTTTTTAGTTGATAATTTGAGCATGTTTTTACGCTCAAATCTCTTCAAAAGCGCTTAAAACCCGTTTTTAATGATTCTAAGATCGTTTCTGTTTTTTTTCGAAATGGGTTGTAAGCTTCTCACTTCAACATGTTATTTTGGTCGTGACGATAATTTGAGTTCCGAAAACAGGATTCCTTACTTGCTAAGTTCTCCAACTTCCATTTAGAAAGTCCCTTTTAGGTCCGTGATTGCAATATATCATTGCGCTCAACTCATTCAGGTTGGCCCTGAAAACATCATTTTAAGCTCTAAAACGTTGCCGTGATCGATTTAAGACGGCAGTTTTTAATTAATAATTTGAGCATGTTTTTACGCTCAAATCGCTTTTAAAGCGCTTAAAACGCGTTTTTAATGATTCTAAGCTCGTTTCTGTTCTGTTTCGAGGTGGGTTGTAAGCTTCTCACTTCAACATGTTATTTTGCTTGTGACGATAATTTGAGTTCCGTAAACAGGATTCAAGACTTGCTAAGTTCTCAAACTTCCATTTAGAAAGTCCCTTTTAGGTCCGTGATTGCAATATATCATTGCGCTCAACTCGTTCAGTTTGGCCCTAAAAACATCATTTTAAGCTGTAAAACAGTGGCGTGATCGGATTAAGACGGCTGTTTTTAGTTGATCATTTGAGCATGTTTTTACGCTCAAATCGCTTTAAAAGCGTTTAAAACCCGTTTTTAATGATTCTAAGATCGTTTCTGTTCTATTTCGAGGTGGGTTGTAAGCTTCTCACTTCAACATGTTATTTTGCTCGTGACGATAGTTTGAGTGACGAAAACAGGATTCCTGACTTACTAAGTTCTCCAACTTCCATTTAGAAAGTCGCTTTTAGGTCCGTGATTGCACAATATATCATTGCGCTCAACTCGTTCAGTTGGGCCCTGAAAAAATCATTTTAAGCTCTAAAACGTTGGCCTGATCGATTTAAGACGGCAGTTTTTAGTAGATCATTTGAGAATGTTTTTACGCTAAAATTGCTTCAAAGCGCTTAAAACGCGTTTTTAATGCTTCTAAGATCGTTTCTTTTCTGTTTCAAAGTAAGTTGTAAGCTTCTAACTTCAACATGTTATTTTGCTCGTGACAATAATTTGAGTTCCGAAAACAGGATTCCTGACTTGCTAAGTTCTCTAACTTCGATTTAGAAAGTCCCTTTTAGGTCCGTGATTGCAATATATCATTGCGCTCAACTCGTTCAGTTTGGCCCTAAAAACATCATTTTAAGCTCTAAAACAGTTGCGTGATCGATTTAAGACGGCAGTTTTTAGTTGATCATTTGAGCTGGTTTTTACGCTCAAATCGCTTTAAAAGCACTTAAAACGCGTTTTTAATGATTGTAAGATCGTTTCTTTTCTGTGTCAAAGCAAGTTGTAAGCTTCTCACTTCAACATGGTATTTTGCTCGTGACAATAGTTTGAGTGCGGAAAACATGATTCCTGACTTGCTAAGTTATTCTAATTTCCATTTAGATAGTCCCTTTTAGGTCCGTGATTGCAATATATCATTGCGCTGAACTCGTTCAGTATTGCTCTAAAAACATCATTTTAAGCTCTAAAACAGTGGCGTGATCGATTTAAGACGGCAGTTTTTAGTTGATCATTTCAGCATGTTTTTACGCTCAAATCGCTTCAAAAGCGCTTAAAACGCGTTTTTAATAATTGTAAGATCGTTTCTTTTCTGTCTCAAAGCAAGTTGCAAGCTTCTCACTTCAACATGTTATTTTGCTCATGACAATAGTTTGAGTGCCGAAAACATGATTCCTGACTTGCTAAGTTCTCTACTTTCAATTTAGAAAGTCCCTTTTAGGTCTGTGATTGCAATATATCATTGCGCTCAACTCGTTCAGTTTGGCCCTGAAAACATCATTTTAAGCTCCAAAACGTTGCCGTGATCGATTTAAGACGGCAGTTTTTAGTTGATCATTTGAGCTTGTTTTTACGCTCAAATCGCTTTAAAAGCGTTAAAAACGCGTTTTTAATGATTGTAAAATCGTTTCTTTTCTGTCTCAAAGCAAGTTGTAAGCTTCTCACTTCAACATGTTATTTTGGTCGTGACAATAGTTTGAGTGCCGAAAACATGATTCCTGACTTGCTAAGTTCTCTACTTTCAATTTAGAAAGTCTCTTTTAGGTCCGTGATTGCAATATATCATTGCGCTCAACTCATTCAGTTTGGCCCTTAAAACATCATTTTAAGCTCCAAAACGTTGCCGTGATCGATTTAAGACGGCAGTTTTTAGTTGATAATTTGAGCATGTTTTTACGCTCAAATCGCTTTAAAAGCGCTTAAAACCCGTTTTTAATGATTCTAAGATCGTTTCTGTTCTGTTTCGAGGTGGGTTGTAAGCTTCTCACTTCAACATGTTATTTTGCTCTTGACGATAGTTTGAGTGACGAAAACAAGATTCCTGACTTACTAAGTTCTCCAACTTCCATTTAGAAAGTCCCTTTTAGGTCCGTGATTGCAATATATCATTGCGCTCAACTCGTTCAGTTGGGCCCTGAAAAAATCATTTTAAGCTCTAAAACGTTGGTGTGATCGATTTAAGACGGCAGTTTTTAGTAGATCATTTCAGCATTTTTTTACGCTAAAATCGCTTCAGAGCGCTTAAAACGCGTTTTTAATGTTTCTAAGATCGTTTCTTTTCTGTTTCAAAGAAAGTTGTAAGCTTCTAACTTCAACATGTTATTTTGCTCGTGACAATAATTTGAGTGCGGAAAACATGATTCCTGACTTGCTAAGTTCTCTAATTTCCATTTAGAAAGTCCCTTTTAGGTCCGTGATTTCAATATACTATTGCGCTCAACTCATTCAGTTTGGCCCTTAAATTATCATTTTAAGCTCCAAAACGTTGGCGTGATTGATTTAAGGCGGCAGTTTTTAGTTGATCATTTGAGCATGTTTTTACGCTCAAACCGCTTCAAAAGCGCTTAAAACGCGTTTTTAATGCTTCTAAGATCGTTTCTTTTCTGTTTCAAAGTAAGTTGTAAGCTTCTAACTTCAACATGTTATTTTGCTCGTGACAATAATTTGAGTTCCGAAAACAGGATTCCTGACTTGCTAAGTTCTCTAACTTCGATTTAGAAAGTCCCTTTTAGGTCCGTGATTGCAATATATCATTGCGCTCAACTCGTTCAGTTTGGCCCTAAAAACATCATTTTAAGCTCTAAAACAGTTGCGTGATCGATTTAAGACGGCAGTTTTTAGTTGATCATTTGAGCTGGTTTTTACGCTCAAATCGCTTTAAAAGCACTTAAAACGCGTTTTTAATGATTGTAAGATCGTTTCTTTTCTGTGTCAAAGCAAGTTGTAAGCTTCTCACTTCAACATGGTATTTTGCTCGTGACAATAGTTTGAGTGCGGAAAACATGATTCCTGACTTGCTAAGTTATTCTAATTTGCATTTAGATAGTCCCTTTTAGGTCCGTGATTGCAATATATCATTGCGCTGAACTCGTTCAGTATTGCTCTAAAAACATCATTTTAAGCTCTAAAACAGTGGCGTGATCGATTTAAGACGGCAGTTTTTAGTTGATCATTTCAGCATGTTTTTACGCTCAAATCGCTTCAAAAGCGCTTAAAACGCGTTTTTAATAATTGTAAGATCGTTTCTTTTCTGTCTCAAAGCAAGTTGCAAGCTTCTCACTTCAACATGTTATTTTGCTCATGACAATAGTTTGAGTGCCGAAAACATGATTCCTGACTTGCTAAGTTCTCTACTTTCAATTTAGAAAGTCCCTTTTAGGTCTGTGATTGCAATATATCATTGCGCTCAACTCGTTCAGTTTGGCCCTGAAAACATCATTTTAAGCTCCAAAACGTTGCCGTGATCGATTTAAGACGGCAGTTTTTAGTTGATCATTTGAGCTTGTTTTTACGCTCAAATCGCTTTAAAAGCGTTAAAAACGCGTTTTTAATGATTGTAAAATCGTTTCTTTTCTGTCTCAAAGCAAGTTGTAAGCTTCTCACTTCAACATGTTATTTTGCTCGTGACAATAGTTTGAGTGCCGAAAACATGATTCCTGACTTGCTAAGTTCTCTACTTTCAATTTAGAAAGTCTCTTTTAGGTCCGTGATTGCAATATATCATTGCGCTCAACTCATTCAGTTTGGCCCTTAAAACATCATTTTAAGCTCCAAAACGTTGCCGTGATCGATTTAAGACGGCAGTTTTTAGTTGATAATTTGAGCATGTTTTTACGCTCAAATCGCTTTAAAAGCGCTTAAAACCCGTTTTTAATGATTCTAAGATCGTTTCTGTTCTGTTTCGAGGTGGGTTGTAAGCTTCTCACTTCAACATGTTATTTTGCTCTTGACGATAGTTTGAGTGACGAAAACAAGATTCCTGACTTACTAAGTTCTCCAACTTCCATTTAGAAAGTCCCTTTTAGGTCCGTGATTGCAATATATCATTGCGCTCAACTCGTTCAGTTGGGCCCTGAAAAAATCATTTTAAGCTCTAAAACGTTGGTGTGATCGATTTAAGACGGCAGTTTTTAGTAGATCATTTCAGCATTTTTTTACGCTAAAATCGCTTCAGAGCGCTTAAAACGCGTTTTTAATGTTTCTAAGATCGTTTCTTTTCTGTTTCAAAGAAAGTTGTAAGCTTCTAACTTCAACATGTTATTTTGCTCGTGACAATAATTTGAGTGCGGAAAACATGATTCCTGACTTGCTAAGTTCTCTAATTTCCATTTAGAAAGTCCCTTTTAGGTCCGTGATTTCAATATACTATTGCGCTCAACTCATTCAGTTTGGCCCTTAAAACATCATTTTAAGCTCCAAAACGTTGGCGTGATTGATTTAAGGCGGCAGTTTTTAGTTGATCATTTGAGCATGTTTTTACGCTCAAATCGCTTCAAAAGCGCTTAAAACGCGTTTTTAATGATTGTAAGATCGTTTCATTTCTGTCTCAAAGAAGGTTGTAAGCTTCTCACTTCAACATGTTATTTTGCTTGTGACGATAATTTGAGTTCCGAAAACATGATTCCTGACTTGCTAAGTTCTCTACTTTCAATTTAGAAAGTCCCTTTTAGGTCCGTGATTGCAATATATCATTGCGCTGAACTCATTCAGTTTGGCCCTAAAAACATCATTTTAAGCTCTAAAACAGTGGCGTGATCGATTTAAGACGGCAGTTTTTAGTTGATCATTTGAGCATGTTTTTACGCTCAAATCGCTTCAAAAGCGCTTAAAACGCGTTTTTAATGATTGTAAGATCGTTTCTTTTCTGTCTCAAAGAAGGTTGTAAGCTTCTCACTTCAACATGTTATTTTGCTCGTGACGATAATTTGAGTTCCGAAAACAGGATTCCTTACTTGCTAAGTTCTCCAACTTCCATTTAGAAAGTCCCTTTTAGGTCCGTGATTGCAAGATATCATTGCGCTCAACTCGTTCAGTTTGGCCCTAAAAACATCATTTTAAGCTCTAAAACAGTGGCGTGATCGATTTAAGACGGCTTTTTTTAGTTGATCATTTGAGCATGTTTTTACAATCAAATCGCTTTAAAAGCGCTTAAAACGCGTTTTTAATGATTGTAAGATCGTTTCTTTTCTGTCTCAAAGAAGGTTGTAAGCTTCTCACTTCAACATGTTATTTTGCTCGTAACAATAGTTTGAGTGCCGAAAACATGATTCCTGACTTGCTAAGTTCTCTAGTTTCAATTTAGAAAGTCCCTTTTAGGTCCGTGATTGCAATATATCATTGCGCTCAACTCATTCAGTTTGGCCCTTAAAACATCATTTTAAGCTCCAAAACGTTGCCGTGATCGATTTAAGACGGAAGTTTTTACTTGATAATTTCAGCATTTTTTTACCCTCAAATCGCTTTAAAAGCGTTTAAAACGCGTTTTTAATGATTCTAAGATCGTTTCTGTTCTGTTTCGAGGTGGGTTGTAAGCTTCTCACTTCAACATGTTATTTTGCTCGTGACGATAATTTGAGTTCCGAAAACAGGATTCCTTACTTGCTAAGTTCTCCAACTTCCATTTAGAAAGTCCCTTTTAGGTCCGTGATTGCAAGATATCATTGCGCTCAACTCGTTCAGTTTGGCCCTAAAAACATCATTTTAAGCTCTAAAACAGTGGCGTGATCGATTTAAGACGGCTGTTTTTAGTTGATCATTTGAGCATGTTTTTACAATCAAATCGCTTCAAAAGCGCTTAAAACGCGTTTTTAATGATTGTAAGATCGTTTCTTTTCTGTCTCAAAGAAGGTTGTAAGCTTCTCACTTCAACATGTTATTTTGCTCGTAACAATAGTTTGAGTGCCGAAAACATGATTCCTGACTTGCTAAGTTCTCTAGTTTCAATTTAGAAAGTCCCTTTTAGGTCCGTGATTGCAATATATCATTGCGCTCAACTCATTCAGTTTGGCCCTTAAAACATCATTTTAAGCTCCAAAACGTTGCCGTGATCGATTTAAGACGGAAGTTTTTACTTGATAATTTCAGCATTTTTTTACCCTCAAATCGCTTTAAAAGCGTTTAAAACGCGTTTTTAATGATTCTAAGATCGTTTCTGTTCTGTTTCGAGGTGGGTTGTAAGCTTTTCACTTCAACATGTTATTTTGCTCGTGACGATAATTTGAGTTCCGAAAAAAGGATTCCTTACTTGCTAAGTTCTCCAACTTCCATTTAGAAAGTCCCTTTTAGGTCCGTGATTGCAAGATATCATTGCGCTCAACTCGTTCAGTTTGGCCCTAAAAACATCATTTTAAGCTGTAAAACAGTGGCGTGATCGGATTAAGACGGCTGTTTTTAGTTGATCATTTGAGCATATTTTTAAAATCAAATCGCTTTAAAAGCGCTCAAAACGCGTTTTTAATGATTGTAAGATCGTTTCTTTTCTGTCTCAAACAAGGTTGTAAGCTTCTCACTTCAACATGTTATTTTGCTCGTGACAATAGTTTGAGTGCCGAAAACATGATTCCTGACTTGCTAAGTTCTCTAGTTTCCATTTAGAAAGTCCCTTTTAGGTCCGTGATTGCAATATATCATTGCGCTCAACTCGTTCAGTTGAACCCTGAAAAAATCATTTTAAGCTCTAAAACGTTGGCGTGATCGATTTAAGACGGCAGTTTTTAGTAGATCATTTGAGCATGTTTTTACGCTCAAATCGCTTTAAAAGCGCTTAAAACCCGTTTTTAATGATTCTAAGATCGTTTCTGTTCTATTTCGAGGTGGGTTGTAAGCTTCTCACTTCAACATGTTATTTTGCTCGTGACGATAGTTTTAGTGACGAAAACAGGATTCCTGACTTACTAAGTTCTCCCACTTCCATTTAGAAAGTCGCTTTTAGGTCCGTGATTGCAATATATCATTGCGCTCAACTCGTTCAGTTGGGCCCTGAAAAAATCATTTTAAGCTCTAAAACGTTGGCGTGATCGATTTAAGACGGCAGTTTTTAGTAGATCATTTGAGCATGTTTTTACGCTAAAATCGCTTCAAAGCGCTTAAAACGCGTTTTTAATGCTTCTAAGATCGTTTCTTTTCTGTTTCAAAGTAAGTTGTAAGCTTCTAACTTCAACATGTTATTTTGCTCGTGACAATAATTTGAGTGCGGAAAACATGATTCCTGACTTGCTAAGTTCTCTAATTTCCATTTAGAAAGTCCCTTTTAGGTCCGTGATTGCAATATATCATTGCGCTCAACTCGTTCAGTTGAACCCTGAAAAAATCATTTTAAGCTCCAAAACGTTGCCGTGATCGATTTAAGACGGCAGTTTTTAGTTGATAATTTGAGCATGTTTTTACGCTCAAATCGCTTTAAAAGCGCTTAAAACGCGTTTTTAATGATTCTAAGCTCGTTTCTGTTCTTTTTCGAGGAGGGTTGTAAGGTTCTCACTTCAACATGTTATTTTGCTCGTGACGATAATTTGAGTTCCGAAAACAGGATTCCTGACTTGCTAAGTTCTCCAACTTCCATTTAGAAAGTCCCTTTTAGGTCCGTGATTGCAATATATCATTGCGCTCAACTCGTTCAGTTTGGCCCTAAAAACATCATTTTAAGCTCTAAAACAGTGGCGTGATCGATTTAAGACGGCAGTTTTTAGTTGATCATTTGAGCATGTTTTTACGCTCAAATCGCTTTAAAAGCGCTTAAAACGCGTTTTTAATGATTGTAAGATCGTTTCTTTTCTGTCTCAAAGCAAGTTGTAAGCTTCTCACTTCAACATGTTATTTTGCTCGTGACAATAGTTTGAGTGCGGAAAACATGATTCCTGACTTGCTAAGTTCTATAATTTCCATTTAGAAAGTCCCTTTTAGGTCCGTGATTGCAATATATCATTGCGCTCAACTCATTCAGGTTGGCCCTGAAAACATCATTTTCAGCTCTAAAACGTTTCCGTGATCGATTTAAGACGGCAGTTTTTAATTAATAATTTGAGCATGTTTTTACGCTCAAATCGCTTTTAAAGCGCTTAAAACGCGTTTTTAATGATTCTAAGCTCGTTTCTGTTCTGTTTCGAGGTGGGTTGTAAGCTTCTCACTTCAACATGTTATTTTGCTCGTGACGATAATTTGAGTTCCGAAAACAGGATTCAAGACTCGCTAAGTTCTCAAACTTCCATTTGGAAAGTCCCTTTTAGGTCCGTGATTGCAATATATCATTGCGCTCAACTCGTTCAGTTTGGCCCTAAAAACATCATTTTAAGCTGTAAAACAGTGGCGTGATCGGATTAAGACGGCTGTTTTTAGTTGATCATTTGAGCATGTTTTTACAATCAAATCGCTTTAAAAGCGCTCAAAACGCGTTTTTAATGATTGTAAGATCGTTTCTTTTCTGTCTCAAAGAAGGTTGTAAGCTTCTCACTTCAACATGTTATTTTGCTCATGACAATAGTTTGAGTGCCGAAAACATGATTCCTGACTTGCTAAGTTCTCTAGTTTCAATTTAGAAAGTTCCTTTTAGGTCCGTGATTGCAATATATCATTGCGCTCAACTCATTCAGTTTGGCCCTTAAAACATCATTTTAAGCTCCAAAAGGTTGCCGTGATCGATTTAAGACGGCAGTTTTTAGTTGATAATTTGAGCATGTTTTTACGCTCAAATCGCTTTAAAAGCGCTTAAAACCCGTTTTTAATGCTTCTAAGATCGTTTCTTTTCTGTTTCAAAGTAAGTTGTAAGCTTGTAATTTCAACATGGTAATTTGCTCGTGACAATATTTTGAGTGCGGAAAACATGATTCCTGACTTGCTAAGTTCTCTAATTTCCATTTAGAAAGTCCCGTTTAGGTCCGTGATTGCAATATATCATTGCGCTCAACTCATTCAGTTTTGCCCTTAAAACATCATTTGAAGCTCCAAAACGTTGCCGTGATCGATTTAAGACGGCAGTTTTTAGTTGATAATTTGAGCATGTTTTTACGCTCAAATCGCTTTAAAAGCGCTTTAAACGCGTTTTTAATGATTCTAAGCTCGTTTCTGTTCTGTTTCGAGGTGGGTTGTAAACTTCTCACTTCAACATGTTATTTTGCTCGTGACGATAATTTGAGTTCCGAAAACAGGATTCCTGACCTGCTAAGTTCTCCAACTTCCATTTAGAAAGTCCCTTTTAGGTCCGTGATTGCAATATATCATTGCGCTCAAATCGTTCAGTTTGGCCGTAAAAACATCATTTTAAGCTCTAAAACAGTAGCGTGATCGATTTAAGACGGCAGTTTTTAGTTGATCATTTGAGCATGTTTTTACGTTCAAATCGCTTTAAAAGCGCTTAAAACGCGTTTTTAATGATTGTAAGATCGTTTCTTTTCTGTCTCAAAGCAACTTGTAAGCTTCTCACTTCAACATGTTATTTTGCTCGTGACAATAGTTTAGTGCCGAAAACATGATTCCTGACTTGCTAAGTTCTCTAGTTTCAATTTAGAAAGTCCCTTTTAAGTCCGTGATTGCAATATATCATTGCGCTCAACTCATTCAGTTTGGCCCTTAAAACATCATTTTAAGCTCCAAAACGTTGCCGTGATCGATTTAAGACGGCAGTTATTAGTTGATAATTTGAGCATGTTTTTACGCTCAAATCGCTTTAAAAGCGCTTAAAACCCGTTTTTAATGATTCTAAGATCGTTTCTGTTCTTTTTCGAGGTGGGTTGTAACCTTCTCACTTCAACATGTTATTTTGCTCTTGACGATAGTTTGAGTGACGAAAACAGGATTCCTGACTTACTAAATTCTCCAACTTCCATTTAGAAAGTCGCTTTTAGGTCCGTGATTGCAATATATCATTGCGCTCAACTCCTTCAGTTGGGCCCTGAAAAAATCATTTTAAGCTCTAAAACGTTGGCGTGATCGATTTAAGACGGCAGTTTTTAGTAGATCATTTGAGCATGTTTTTACGCTAAAATCGCTTCAAAGCGCTTAAAACGCGTTTTTAATGCTTCTAAGATCGTTTCTTTTCTGTTTCAAAGTAAGTTGTAAGCTTCTAACTTCAACATGTTATTTTGCTCGTGACAATAATTTGAGTGCGGAAAACATGATTCCTGACTTGCTAAGTTCTCTAATTTCCATTTAGAAAGTCCCTTTTAGGTCCGTGATTGCAATATATCATTGCGCTCAACTCATTCAGTTTTGCCCTTAAAACATCATTTTAAGCTCCAAAACGTTGCCGTGATCGATATAAAACGGCAGTTTTTACTTGATAATTTGAACATATTTTTACGCTCAAATCGCTTTAAAAGCGCTTAAAACGCGTTTTTAATGATTCTAAGATCGTTTCTGTTCTGTTTCGAGGTGGGTTGTAAACTTCTCACTTCAACATGTTATTTTGCTCGTGACGATAATTTGAGTTCCGAAAACAGGATTCCTGATTTGCTAAGTTCCCAACTTCCATTTAGAAAGTCCCTTTTAGGTCCGTGATTGCTATATATCATTGCGCTCAACTCATTCAGTTTGGCCCTAAAAACATCATTTTAAGCTCTAAAACAGTGGCGTGATCGATTTAAGACGGCAGTTTTTAGTTGATCATTTGAGCAAGTTTTAACGCTCAAATCGCTTCAAAGCGCTTAAAACGCGTTTTTAATGCTTCTAAGATCGTTTCTTTTCTGTTTCAAAGTAAGTTGTAAGCTTCTAACTTCAACATGTTATTTTGCTCGTGACAATAATTTGAGTGCGGAAAACATGATTCCTGACTTGCTAAGTTCTCTAATTTCCATTTACAAAGTCCCTTTTAGGTCCGTGATTGCAATATATCATTGCGCTCAACTCATTCAGTTTTGCCCTTAAAACATCATTTTAAGCTCCAAAACGTTGCCGTGATCGATTTAAGACGGCAGTTTTTAGTTGATAATTTGAGCATGTTTTTACGCTCAAATCGCTTTAAAAGCGCTTAAAACGCGTTTTTAATGATTCTAAGCTCGTTTCTGTTCTGTTTCGAGGAGGGTTGTAAGGTTCTCACTTCAACATGTTATTTTGCTCGTGACGATAATTTGAGTTCCGAAAACAGGATTCCTGACCTGCTAAGTTCTCCAACTTCCATTTAGAAAGTCCCTTTTAGGTCCGTGATTGCAATATATCATTGCGCTCAAATCGTTCAGTTTGGCCCTAAAAACATCATTTTAAGCTCTAAAACAGTAGCGTGATCGATTTAAGACGGCAGTTTTTAGTTGATCATTTGAGCATGTTTTTACGTTCAAATCGCTTTAAAAGCGCTTAAAACGCGTTTTTAATGATTGTAAGATCGTTTCTTTTCTGTCTCAAAGAAGGTTGTAAGCTTCTCACTTCAACATGTTATTTTGCTCATGACAATAGTTTGAGTGCCGAAAACATGATTCCTGACTTGCTAAGTTCTCTAGTTTCAATTTAGAAAGTTCCTTTTAGGTCCGTGATTGCAATATATCATTGCGCTCAACTCATTCAGTTTGGCCCTTAAAACATCATTTTAAGCTCCAAAAGGTTGCCGTGATCGATTTAAGACGGCAGTTTTTAGTTGATAATTTGAGCATGTTTTTACGCTCAAATCGCTTTAAAAGCGCTTAAAACCCGTTTTTAATGATTCTAAGATCGTTTCTGTTCTGTTTCGAGGTGGGTTGTAAGCTTCTCACTTCAACATGTTATTTTGCTCGTGACGATAGTTTGAGTGACGAAAACAGGATTCCTGACTTACTAACTTCTCCAACTTCCATTTAGAAAGTCGCTTTTAGGTCCGTGATTGCAATATATCATTGCGCTCAACTCGTTCAGTTGGGCCCTGAAAAAATCACTTTAAGCTCTAAAACGTTGGCGTGATCGATTTAAGACGGCAGTTTTTAGTAGATCATTTGAGCATGTTTTTACGCTAAAATCGCTTCAAAGCGCTTAAAACGCGTTTTTAATGCTTCTAAGATCGTTTCTTTTCTGTTTCGAGGTGGGTTGTAAGCTTCTCACTTCAACATGCTATTTTGCTCGTGACGATAATTTGAGTTCCGTAAGCAGGATTCAAGACTTGCTAAGTTCTCAAACTTCCATTTAGAAAGTCCCTTTTAGGTCCGTGATTGCAATATATCATTGCGCTCAACTCGTTCAGTTTGGCCCTAAAAACATCATTTTAAGCTGTAAAACAGTGGCGTGATCGGATTAAGACGGCTGTTTTTAGTTGATCATTTGAGCATGTTTTTACAATCAAATCGCTTTAAAAGCGCTCAAAACGCGTTTTTAATGATTGTAAGATCGTTTCTTTTCTGTCTCAAAGCAAGTTGTAAGCTTCTCACTTCAACATGTTATTTTGCTCGTGACAATAGTTTGAGTGCGGAAAACATGATTCCTTACTTGCTAAGTTCTATAATTTCCATTTAGAAAGTCCCTTTTAGGTCCGTGATTGCAATATATCATTGCGCTCAACTCATTCAGGTTGGCCCTGAAAACATCATTTTAAGCTCTAAAACGTTGCCGTGATCGATTTAAGACGGCAGTTTTTAATTAATAATTTGAGCATGCTTTTACGCTCAAATCGCTTTTAAAGCGCTTAAAACGCGTTTTTAATGATTCTAAGCTCGTTTCTGTTCTGTTTCGAGGTGGGTTGTAAGCTTCTCACTTCAACATGTTATTTTGCTCGTGACGATAATTTGAGTTCCGAAAACAGGATTCAAGACTTGCTAAGTTCTCAAACTTCCATTTAGAAAGTCCCTTTTAGGTCCGTGATTGCAATATATCATTGCGCTCAACTCGTTCAGTTTGGCCCTAAAAAAATCATTTTAAGCTGTAAAACAGTGGCGTGATCGGATTAAGACGGCTGTTTTTAGTTGATCATTTGAGTATGTTTTTACAATCAAATCGCTTTAAAAGCGCTCAAAACGCGTTTTTAATGATTGTAAGATCGTTTCTTTTCTGTCTCAAAGAAGGTTGTAAGCTTCTCACTTCAACATGTTATTTTGCTCATGACAATAATTTGAGTGCCGAAAACATGATTCCTGACTTGCTAAGTTCTTTAACTTCCATTTAGAAAGTCCCTTTTAGGTCCGTGATTGCTATATATCATTGCGCTCAACTCGTTCAGTTTGGCCCTAAAAACATCATTTTAAGCTCTAAAACAGTGGCGTGATCGATTTAACAAGGCAGTTTTTAGTTGATCATTTGAGCTTCTTTTTACGCTCAAATCGCTTTAAAAGCGCTTAAAACGCGTTTTTAATGATTGTAAGATCGTTTCTTTTCTGTGTCAAAGCAAGTTGTAAGCTTCTCACTTCAACATGTTATTTTGCTCGTGACAATAGTTTGAGTGCGGAAAACATGATTCCTGACTTGCTAAGTTATTCTAATTTCCATTTAGATAGTCCCTTTTAGGTCCGTGATTGCAATATATCATTGCGCTGAACTCGTTCAGTATTGCTCTAAAAACATCATTTTAAGCTCTAAAACAGTGGCGTGATCGATTTAGGACGGCAGTTTTTAGTTGATCATTTCAGCATGTTTTTACGCTCAAATCGCTTCAAAAGCGCTTAAAACGCGTTTTTAATAATTGTACGATCGTTTCTTTTCTGTCTCAAAGCAAGTTGCAAGCTTCTCACTTCAACATGTTATTTTGCTCATGACAATAGTTTGAGTGCCGAAAACGTGATTCCTGACTTGCTAAGTTCTCTACTTTCAATTTAGAAAGTCCCTTTTAGGTCTGTGATTGCAATATATCATTGCGCTCAACTCATTCAGTTTGGCCCTGAAAACATCATTTTAAGCTCCAAAACGTTGCCGTGATCGATTTAAGACGCCAGTTTTTAGTTGATAATTTGAGCATGTTTTTACGCTCAAATCGCTTTAAAAGCGCTTAAAACGCGTTTTTAATGATTCTAAGATCGTTTCTGTTCTGTTTCGAGGTGGGTTGTAAGCTTCTCACTTCAACATGTTATTTTGCTCGTGACGATAATTTGAGTTCCGAAAACAGGATTCCTGACTTGCTAAGTTCTCTAACTTCCATTTAGAAAGTCCCTTTTAGGTCCGTGATTGCAATATATCATTGCGCTCAACTCGTTCAGTTTGGCCGTAAAAACATCATTTTAAGCTCTAAAACAGTGGCGTGATCGATTTAAGACGGCAGTTTTTAGTTGATCATTTGAGCATGTTTTTACGCTCAAATCGCTTTAAAACCGCTTAAAACGCGTTTTTAATGATTCTAAGATCGTTTCTGTTCTGTTTCGAGGTGGGTTGTAAGCTTCTCACTACAACATGTTATTTTGCTCGTGACGGTAATTTGAGTGCCGAAAACATGATTCCTGACTTGCTAAGTTCTCTACTTTCAATTTAGAAAGTCCCTTTTAGGTCCGTGATTGCAATATATCATTGCGCTCAACTCATTCAGTTTGGCCCTTAAAACATCATTTTAAGCTCCAAAACGTTGCCGTGATCGATTTAAGACGGCAGTTTTTAGTTGATAATTTGAGCATGTTTTTACGCTCAAATCTCTTTAAAAGCGCTTAAAACCCGTTTTTAATGATTCTAAGATCGTTTCTGTTTTTTTTCGAAATGGGTTGTAAGCTTCTCACTTCAACATGTTATTTTGGTCGTGACGATAATTTGAGTTCCGAAAACAGGATTCCTTACTTGCTAAGTTCTCCAACTTCCATTTAGAAAGTCCCTTTTAGGTCCGTGATTGCAATATATCATTGCGCTCAACTCATTCAGGTTGGCCCTGAAAACATCATTTTAAGCTCTAAAACGTTGCCGTGATCGATTTAAGACGGCAGTTTTTAATTAATAATTTGAGCATGTTTTTACGCTCAAATCGCTTTTAAAGCGCTTAAAACGCGTTTTTAATGATTCTAAGCTCGTTTCTGTTCTGTTTCGAGGTGGGTTGTAAGCTTCTCACTTCAACATGTTATTTTGCTTGTGACGATAATTTGAGTTCCGTAAACAGGATTCAAGACTTGCTAAGTTCTCAAACTTCCATTTAGAAAGTCCCTTTTAGGTCCGTGATTGCAATATATCATTGCGCTCAACTCGTTCAGTTTGGCCCTAAAAACATCATTTTAAGCTGTAAAACAGTGGCGTGATCGGATTAAGACGGCTGTTTTTAGTTGATCATTTGAGCATGTTTTTACGCTCAAATCGCTTTAAAAGCGTTTAAAACCCGTTTTTAATGATTCTAAGATCGTTTCTGTTCTATTTCGAGGTGGGTTGTAAGCTTCTCACTTCAACATGTTATTTTGCTCGTGACGATAGTTTGAGTGACGAAAACAGGATTCCTGACTTACTAAGTTCTCCAACTTCCATTTAGAAAGTCGCTTTTAGGTCCGTGATTGCACAATATATCATTGCGCTCAACTCGTTCAGTTGGGCCCTGAAAAAATCATTTTAAGCTCTAAAACGTTGGCCTGATCGATTTAAGACGGCAGTTTTTAGTAGATCATTTGAGAATGTTTTTACGCTAAAATTGCTTCAAAGCGCTTAAAACGCGTTTTTAATGCTTCTAAGATCGTTTCTTTTCTGTTTCAAAGTAAGTTGTAAGCTTCTAACTTCAACATGTTATTTTGCTCGTGACAATAATTTGAGTTCCGAAAACAGGATTCCTGACTTGCTAAGTTCTCTAACTTCGATTTAGAAAGTCCCTTTTAGGTCCGTGATTGCAATATATCATTGCGCTCAACTCGTTCAGTTTGGCCCTAAAAACATCATTTTAAGCTCTAAAACAGTTGCGTGATCGATTTAAGACGGCAGTTTTTAGTTGATCATTTGAGCTGGTTTTTACGCTCAAATCGCTTTAAAAGCACTTAAAACGCGTTTTTAATGATTGTAAGATCGTTTCTTTTCTGTGTCAAAGCAAGTTGTAAGCTTCTCACTTCAACATGGTATTTTGCTCGTGACAATAGTTTGAGTGCGGAAAACATGATTCCTGACTTGCTAAGTTATTCTAATTTCCATTTAGATAGTCCCTTTTAGGTCCGTGATTGCAATATATCATTGCGCTGAACTCGTTCAGTATTGCTCTAAAAACATCATTTTAAGCTCTAAAACAGTGGCGTGATCGATTTAAGACGGCAGTTTTTAGTTGATCATTTCAGCATGTTTTTACGCTCAAATCGCTTCAAAAGCGCTTAAAACGCGTTTTTAATAATTGTAAGATCGTTTCTTTTCTGTCTCAAAGCAAGTTGCAAGCTTCTCACTTCAACATGTTATTTTGCTCATGACAATAGTTTGAGTGCCGAAAACATGATTCCTGACTTGCTAAGTTCTCTACTTTCAATTTAGAAAGTCCCTTTTAGGTCTGTGATTGCAATATATCATTGCGCTCAACTCGTTCAGTTTGGCCCTGGAAACATCATTTTAAGCTCCAAAACGTTGCCGTGATCGATTTAAGACGGCAGTTTTTAGTTGATCATTTGAGCTTGTTTTTACGCTCAAATCGCTTTAAAAGCGTTAAAAACGCGTTTTTAATGATTGTAAAATCGTTTCTTTTCTGTCTCAAAGCAAGTTGTAAGCTTCTCACTTCAACATGTTATTTTGGTCGTGACAATAGTTTGAGTGCCGAAAACATGATTCCTGACTTGCTAAGTTCTCTACTTTCAATTTAGAAAGTCTCTTTTAGGTCCGTGATTGCAATATATCATTGCGCTCAACTCATTCAGTTTGGCCCTTAAAACATCATTTTAAGCTCCAAAACGTTGCCGTGATCGATTTAAGACGGCAGTTTTTAGTTGATAATTTGAGCATGTTTTTACGCTCAAATCGCTTTAAAAGCGCTTAAAACCCGTTTTTAATGATTCTAAGATCGTTTCTGTTCTGTTTCGAGGTGGGTTGTAAGCTTCTCACTTCAACATGCTATTTTGCTCGTGACGATAATTTGAGTTCCGAAAACAGGATTCCTTACTTGCTAAGTTCTCCAACTTCCATTTAGAAAGTCCCTTTTAGGTCCGTGATTGCAATATATCATTGCGCTCAACTCGTTCAGTTTGGCCCTAAAAACATCATTTTAAGCTCTAAAACAGTGGCGTGATCGATTTAAGACGGCAGTTTTTAGTTGATCATTTGAGCATGTTTTTACGCTCAAATCGCTTTAAAAGCGCTTAAAACGCGTTTTTAATGATTGTAAGATCGTTTCTTTTCTGTCTCAAAGCAAGTTGTAAGCTTCTCACTTCAACATGTTATTTTGCTCGTGACAATAGTTTGAGTGCGGAAAACATGATTCCTGACTTGCTAAGTTCTATAATTTCCATTTAGAAAGTCCCTTTTAGGTCCGTGATTGCAATATATCATTGCGCTCAACTCATTCAGGTTGGCCCTGAAAACATCATTTTAAGCTCTAAAACGTTGCCGTGATCGATTTAAGACGGCAGTTTTTAATTAATAATTTGAGCATGTTTTTACGCTCAAATCGCTTTTAAAGCGCTTAAAACGCGTTTTTAATGATTCTAAGCTCGTTTCTGTTCTGTTTCGAGGTGGGTTGTAAGCTTCTCACTTCAACATGTTATTTTGCTCGTGACGATAATTTGAGTTCCGTAAGCAGGATTCAAGACTTGCTAAGTTCTCAAACTTCCATTTAGAAAGTCCCTTTTAGGTCCGTGATTGCAATATATCATTGCGCTCAACTCGTTCAGTTTGGCCCTAAAAACATCATTTTAAGCTGTAAAACAGTGGCGTGATCGGATTAAGACGGCTGTTTTTAGTTGATCATTTGAGCATGTTTTTACAATCAAATCGCTTTAAAAGCGCTCAAAACGCGTTTTTAATGATTGTAAGATCGTTTCTTTTCTGTCTCAAAGCAAGTTGTAAGCTTCTCACTTCAACATGTTATTTTGCTCGTGACAATAGTTTGAGTGCGGAAAACATGATTCCTTACTTGCTAAGTTCTATAATTTCCATTTAGAAAGTCCCTTTTAGGTCCGTGATTGCAATATATCATTGCGCTCAACTCATTCAGGTTGGCCCTGAAAACATCATTTTAAGCTCTAAAACGTTGCCGTGATCGATTTAAGACGGCAGTTTTTAATTAATAATTTGAGCATGCTTTTACGCTCAAATCGCTTTTAAAGCGCTTAAAACGCGTTTTTAATGATTCTAAGCTCGTTTCTGTTCTGTTTCGAGGTGGGTTGTAAGCTTCTCACTTCAACATGTTATTTTGCTCGTGACGATAATTTGAGTTCCGAAAACAGGATTCAAGACTTGCTAAGTTCTCAAACTTCCATTTAGAAAGTCCCTTTTAGGTCCGTGATTGCAATATATCATTGCGCTCAACTCGTTCAGTTTGGCCCTAAAAAAATCATTTTAAGCTGTAAAACAGTGGCGTGATCGGATTAAGACGGCTGTTTTTAGTTGATCATTTGAGTATGTTTTTACAATCAAATCGCTTTAAAAGCGCTCAAAACGCGTTTTTAATGATTGTAAGATCGTTTCTTTTCTGTCTCAAAGAAGGTTGTAAGCTTCTCACTTCAACATGTTATTTTGCTCATGACAATAATTTGAGTGCCGAAAACATGATTCCTGACTTGCTAAGTTCTTTAACTTCCATTTAGAAAGTCCCTTTTAGGTCCGTGATTGCTATATATCATTGCGCTCAACTCGTTCAGTTTGGCCCTAAAAACATCATTTTAAGCTCTAAAACAGTGGCGTGATCGATTTAACAAGGCAGTTTTTAGTTGATCATTTGAGCTTCTTTTTACGCTCAAATCGCTTTAAAAGCGCTTAAAACGCGTTTTTAATGATTGTAAGATCGTTTCTTTTCTGTGTCAAAGCAAGTTGTAAGCTTCTCACTTCAACATGTTATTTTGCTCGTGACAATAGTTTGAGTGCGGAAAACATGATTCCTGACTTGCTAAGTTATTCTAATTTCCATTTAGATAGTCCCTTTTAGGTCCGTGATTGCAATATATCATTGCGCTGAACTCGTTCAGTATTGCTCTAAAAACATCATTTTAAGCTCTAAAACAGTGGCGTGATCGATTTAGGACGGCAGTTTTTAGTTGATCATTTCAGCATGTTTTTACGCTCAAATCGCTTCAAAAGCGCTTAAAACGCGTTTTTAATAATTGTACGATCGTTTCTTTTCTGTCTCAAAGCAAGTTGCAAGCTTCTCACTTCAACATGTTATTTTGCTCATGACAATAGTTTGAGTGCCGAAAACGTGATTTCTGACTTGCTAAGTTCTCTACTTTCAATTTAGAAAGTCCCTTTTAGGTCTGTGATTGCAATATATCATTGCGCTCAACTCATTCAGTTTGGCCCTGAAAACATCATTTTAAGCTCCAAAACGTTGCCGTGATCGATTTAAGACGCCAGTTTTTAGTTGATAATTTGAGCATGTTTTTACGCTCAAATCGCTTTAAAAGCGCTTAAAACGCGTTTTTAATGATTCTAAGATCGTTTCTGTTCTGTTTCGAGGTGGGTTGTAAGCTTCTCACTTCAACATGTTATTTTGCTCGTGACGATAATTTGAGTTCCGAAAACAGGATTCCTGACTTGCTAAGTTCTCTAACTTCCATTTAGAAAGTCCCTTTTAGGTCCGTGATTGCAATATATCATTGCGCTCAACTCGTTCAGTTTGGCCGTAAAAACATCATTTTAAGCTCTAAAACAGTGGCGTGATCGATTTAAGACGGCAGTTTTTAGTTGATCATTTGAGCATGTTTTTACGCTCAAATCGCTTTAAAACCGCTTAAAACGCGTTTTTAATGATTCTAAGATCGTTTCTGTTCTGTTTCGAGGTGGGTTGTAAGCTTCTCACTACAACATGTTATTTTGCTCGTGACGGTAATTTGAGTGCCGAAAACATGATTCCTGACTTGCTAAGTTCTCTACTTTCAATTTAGAAAGTCCCTTTTAGGTCTGTGATTGCAATATATCATTGCGCTCAACTCGTTCAGTTTGGCCCTGAAAACATCATTTTAAGCTCCAAAACGTTGCCGTGATCGATTTAAGACGGCAGTTTTTAGTTGATCATTTGAGCTTGTTTTTACGCTCAAATCGCTTTAAAAGCGTTAAAAACGCGTTTTTAATGATTGTAAAATCGTTTCTTTTCTGTCTCAAAGCAAGTTGTAAGCTTCTCACTTCAACATGTTATTTTGGTCGTGACAATAGTTTGAGTGCCGAAAACATGATTCCTGACTTGCTAAGTTCTCTACTTTCAATTTAGAAAGTCTCTTTTAGGTCCGTGATTGCAATATATCATTGCGCTCAACTCATTCAGTTTGGCCCTTAAAACATCATTTTAAGCTCCAAAACGTTGCCGTGATCGATTTAAGACGGCAGTTTTTAGTTGATAATTTGAGCATGTTTTTACGCTCAAATCGCTTTAAAAGCGCTTAAAACCCGTTTTTAATGATTCTAAGATCGTTTCTGTTCTGTTTCGAGGTGGGTTGTAAGCTTCTCACTTCAACATGCTATTTTGCTCGTGACGATAATTTGAGTTCCGAAAACAGGATTCCTTACTTGCTAAGTTCTCCAACTTCCATTTAGAAAGTCCCTTTTAGGTCCGTGATTGCAATATATCATTGCGCTCAACTCGTTCAGTTTGGCCCTAAAAACATCATTTTAAGCTCTAAAACAGTGGCGTGATCGATTTAAGACGGCAGTTTTTAGTTGATCATTTGAGCATGTTTTTACGCTCAAATCGCTTTAAAAGCGCTTAAAACGCGTTTTTAATGATTGTAAGATCGTTTCTTTTCTGTCTCAAAGCAAGTTGTAAGCTTCTCACTTCAACATGTTATTTTGCTCGTGACAATAGTTTGAGTGCGGAAAACATGATTCCTGACTTGCTAAGTTCTATAATTTCCATTTAGAAAGTCCCTTTTAGGTCCGTGATTGCAATATATCATTGCGCTCAACTCATTCAGGTTGGCCCTGAAAACATCATTTTAAGCTCTAAAACGTTGCCGTGATCGATTTAAGACGGCAGTTTTTAATTAATAATTTGAGCATGTTTTTACGCTCAAATCGCTTTTAAAGCGCTTAAAACGCGTTTTTAATGATTCTAAGCTCGTTTCTGTTCTGTTTCGAGGTGGGTTGTAAGCTTCTCACTTCAACATGTTATTTTGCTCGTGACGATAATTTGAGTTCCGTAAGCAGGATTCAAGACTTGCTAAGTTCTCAAACTTCCATTTAGAAAGTCCCTTTTAGGTCCGTGATTGCAATATATCATTGCGCTCAACTCGTTCAGTTTGGCCCTAAAAACATCATTTTAAGCTGTAAAACAGTGGCGTGATCGGATTAAGACGGCTGTTTTTAGTTGATCATTTGAGCATGTTTTTACAATCAAATCGCTTTAAAAGCGCTCAAAACGCGTTTTTAATGATTGTAAGATCGTTTCTTTTCTGTCTCAAAGCAAGTTGTAAGCTTCTCACTTCAACATGTTATTTTGCTCGTGACAATAGTTTGAGTGCGGAAAACATGATTCCTTACTTGCTAAGTTCTATAATTTCCATTTAGAAAGTCCCTTTTAGGTCCGTGATTGCAATATATCATTGCGCTCAACTCATTCAGGTTGGCCCTGAAAACATCATTTTAAGCTCTAAAACGTTGCCGTGATCGATTTAAGACGGCAGTTTTTAATTAATAATTTGAGCATGCTTTTACGCTCAAATCGCTTTTAAAGCGCTTAAAACGCGTTTTTAATGATTCTAAGCTCGTTTCTGTTCTGTTTCGAGGTGGGTTGTAAGCTTCTCACTTCAACATGTTATTTTGCTCGTGACGATAATTTGAGTTCCGAAAACAGGATTCAAGACTTGCTAAGTTCTCAAACTTCCATTTAGAAAGTCCCTTTTAGGTCCGTGATTGCAATATATCATTGCGCTCAACTCGTTCAGTTTGGCCCTAAAAAAATCATTTTAAGCTGTAAAACAGTGGCGTGATCGGATTAAGACGGCTGTTTTTAGTTGATCATTTGAGTATGTTTTTACAATCAAATCGCTTTAAAAGCGCTCAAAACGCGTTTTTAATGATTGTAAGATCGTTTCTTTTCTGTCTCAAAGAAGGTTGTAAGCTTCTCACTTCAACATGTTATTTTGCTCATGACAATAATTTGAGTGCCGAAAACATGATTCCTGACTTGCTAAGTTCTTTAACTTCCATTTAGAAAGTCCCTTTTAGGTCCGTGATTGCTATATATCATTGCGCTCAACTCGTTCAGTTTGGCCCTAAAAACATCATTTTAAGCTCTAAAACAGTGGCGTGATCGATTTAACAAGGCAGTTTTTAGTTGATCATTTGAGCTTCTTTTTACGCTCAAATCGCTTTAAAAGCGCTTAAAACGCGTTTTTAATGATTGTAAGATCGTTTCTTTTCTGTGTCAAAGCAAGTTGTAAGCTTCTCACTTCAACATGTTATTTTGCTCGTGACAATAGTTTGAGTGCGGAAAACATGATTCCTGACTTGCTAAGTTATTCTAATTTCCATTTAGATAGTCCCTTTTAGGTCCGTGATTGCAATATATCATTGCGCTGAACTCGTTCAGTATTGCTCTAAAAACATCATTTTAAGCTCTAAAACAGTGGCGTGATCGATTTAGGACGGCAGTTTTTAGTTGATCATTTCAGCATGTTTTTACGCTCAAATCGCTTCAAAAGCGCTTAAAACGCGTTTTTAATAATTGTACGATCGTTTCTTTTCTGTCTCAAAGCAAGTTGCAAGCTTCTCACTTCAACATGTTATTTTGCTCATGACAATAGTTTGAGTGCCGAAAACGTGATTCCTGACTTGCTAAGTTCTCTACTTTCAATTTAGAAAGTCCCTTTTAGGTCTGTGATTGCAATATATCATTGCGCTCAACTCATTCAGTTTGGCCCTGAAAACATCATTTTAAGCTCCAAAACGTTGCCGTGATCGATTTAAGACGCCAGTTTTTAGTTGATAATTTGAGCATGTTTTTACGCTCAAATCGCTTTAAAAGCGCTTAAAACGCGTTTTTAATGATTCTAAGATCGTTTCTGTTCTGTTTCGAGGTGGGTTGTAAGCTTCTCACTTCAACATGTTATTTTGCTCGTGACGATAATTTGAGTTCCGAAAACAGGATTCCTGACTTGCTAAGTTCTCTAACTTCCATTTAGAAAGTCCCTTTTAGGTCCGTGATTGCAATATATCATTGCGCTCAACTCGTTCAGTTTGGCCGTAAAAACATCATTTTAAGCTCTAAAACAGTGGCGTGATCGATTTAAGACGGCAGTTTTTAGTTGATCATTTGAGCATGTTTTTACGCTCAAATCGCTTTAAAACCGCTTAAAACGCGTTTTTAATGATTCTAAGATCGTTTCTGTTCTGTTTCGAGGTGGGTTGTAAGCTTCTCACTACAACATGTTATTTTGCTCGTGACGGTAATTTGAGTGCCGAAAACATGATTCCTGACTTGCTAAGTTCTCTACTTTCAATTTAGAAAGTCCCTTTTAGGTCCGTGATTGCAATATATCATTGCGCTCAACTCATTCAGTTTGGCCCTTAAAACATCATTTTAAGCTCCAAAACGTTGCCGTGATCGATTTAAGACGGCAGTTTTTAGTTGATAATTTGAGCATGTTTTTACGCTCAAATCTCTTCAAAAGCGCTTAAAACCCGTTTTTAATGATTCTAAGATCGTTTCTGTTTTTTTTCGAAATGGGTTGTAAGCTTCTCACTTCAACATGTTATTTTGGTCGTGACGATAATTTGAGTTCCGAAAACAGGATTCCTTACTTGCTAAGTTCTCCAACTTCCATTTAGAAAGTCCCTTTTAGGTCCGTGATTGCAATATATCATTGCGCTCAACTCATTCAGGTTGGCCCTGAAAACATCATTTTAAGCTCTAAAACGTTGCCGTGATCGATTTAAGACGGCAGTTTTTAATTAATAATTTGAGCATGTTTTTACGCTCAAATCGCTTTTAAAGCGCTTAAAACGCGTTTTTAATGATTCTAAGCTCGTTTCTGTTCTGTTTCGAGGTGGGTTGTAAGCTTCTCACTTCAACATGTTATTTTGCTTGTGACGATAATTTGAGTTCCGTAAACAGGATTCAAGACTTGCTAAGTTCTCAAACTTCCATTTAGAAAGTCCCTTTTAGGTCCGTGATTGCAATATATCATTGCGCTCAACTCGTTCAGTTTGGCCCTAAAAACATCATTTTAAGCTGTAAAACAGTGGCGTGATCGGATTAAGACGGCTGTTTTTAGTTGATCATTTGAGCATGTTTTTACGCTCAAATCGCTTTAAAAGCGTTTAAAACCCGTTTTTAATGATTCTAAGATCGTTTCTGTTCTATTTCGAGGTGGGTTGTAAGCTTCTCACTTCAACATGTTATTTTGCTCGTGACGATAGTTTGAGTGACGAAAACAGGATTCCTGACTTACTAAGTTCTCCAACTTCCATTTAGAAAGTCGCTTTTAGGTCCGTGATTGCACAATATATCATTGCGCTCAACTCGTTCAGTTGGGCCCTGAAAAAATCATTTTAAGCTCTAAAACGTTGGCCTGATCGATTTAAGACGGCAGTTTTTAGTAGATCATTTGAGAATGTTTTTACGCTAAAATTGCTTCAAAGCGCTTAAAACGCGTTTTTAATGCTTCTAAGATCGTTTCTTTTCTGTTTCAAAGTAAGTTGTAAGCTTCTAACTTCAACATGTTATTTTGCTCGTGACAATAATTTGAGTTCCGAAAACAGGATTCCTGACTTGCTAAGTTCTCTAACTTCGATTTAGAAAGTCCCTTTTAGGTCCGTGATTGCAATATATCATTGCGCTCAACTCGTTCAGTTTGGCCCTAAAAACATCATTTTAAGCTCTAAAACAGTTGCGTGATCGATTTAAGACGGCAGTTTTTAGTTGATCATTTGAGCTGGTTTTTACGCTCAAATCGCTTTAAAAGCACTTAAAACGCGTTTTTAATGATTGTAAGATCGTTTCTTTTCTGTGTCAAAGCAAGTTGTAAGCTTCTCACTTCAACATGGTATTTTGCTCGTGACAATAGTTTGAGTGCGGAAAACATGATTCCTGACTTGCTAAGTTATTCTAATTTCCATTTAGATAGTCCCTTTTAGGTCCGTGATTGCAATATATCATTGCGCTGAACTCGTTCAGTATTGCTCTAAAAACATCATTTTAAGCTCTAAAACAGTGGCGTGATCGATTTAAGACGGCAGTTTTTAGTTGATCATTTCAGCATGTTTTTACGCTCAAATCGCTTCAAAAGCGCTTAAAACGCGTTTTTAATAATTGTAAGATCGTTTCTTTTCTGTCTCAAAGCAAGTTGCAAGCTTCTCACTTCAACATGTTATTTTGCTCATGACAATAGTTTGAGTGCCGAAAACATGATTCCTGACTTGCTAAGTTCTCTACTTTCAATTTAGAAAGTCCCTTTTAGGTCTGTGATTGCAATATATCATTGCGCTCAACTCGTTCAGTTTGGCCCTGAAAACATCATTTTAAGCTCCAAAACGTTGCCGTGATCGATTTAAGACGGCAGTTTTTAGTTGATCATTTGAGCTTGTTTTTACGCTCAAATCGCTTTAAAAGCGTTAAAAACGCGTTTTTAATGATTGTAAAATCGTTTCTTTTCTGTCTCAAAGCAAGTTGTAAGCTTCTCACTTCAACATGTTATTTTGGTCGTGACAATAGTTTGAGTGCCGAAAACATGATTCCTGACTTGCTAAGTTCTCTACTTTCAATTTAGAAAGTCTCTTTTAGGTCCGTGATTGCAATATATCATTGCGCTCAACTCATTCAGTTTGGCCCTTAAAACATCATTTTAAGCTCCAAAACGTTGCCGTGATCGATTTAAGACGGCAGTTTTTAGTTGATAATTTGAGCATGTTTTTACGCTCAAATCGCTTTAAAAGCGCTTAAAACCCGTTTTTAATGATTCTAAGATCGTTTCTGTTCTGTTTCGAGGTGGGTTGTAAGCTTCTCACTTCAACATGTTATTTTGCTCTTGACGATAGTTTGAGTGACGAAAACAAGATTCCTGACTTACTAAGTTCTCCAACTTCCATTTAGAAAGTCCCTTTTAGGTCCGTGATTGCAATATATCATTGCGCTCAACTCGTTCAGTTGGGCCCTGAAAAAATCATTTTAAGCTCTAAAACGTTGGTGTGATCGATTTAAGACGGCAGTTTTTAGTAGATCATTTCAGCATTTTTTTACGCTAAAATCGCTTCAGAGCGCTTAAAACGCGTTTTTAATGTTTCTAAGATCGTTTCTTTTCTGTTTCAAAGAAAGTTGTAAGCTTCTAACTTCAACATGTTATTTTGCTCGTGACAATAATTTGAGTGCGGAAAACATGATTCCTGACTTGCTAAGTTCTCTAATTTCCATTTAGAAAGTCCCTTTTAGGTCCGTGATTTCAATATACTATTGCGCTCAACTCATTCAGTTTGGCCCTTAAATTATCATTTTAAGCTCCAAAACGTTGGCGTGATTGATTTAAGGCGGCAGTTTTTAGTTGATCATTTGAGCATGTTTTTACGCTCAAACCGCTTCAAAAGCGCTTAAAACGCGTTTTTAATGCTTCTAAGATCGTTTCTTTTCTGTTTCAAAGTAAGTTGTAAGCTTCTAACTTCAACATGTTATTTTGCTCGTGACAATAATTTGAGTTCCGAAAACAGGATTCCTGACTTGCTAAGTTCTCTAACTTCGATTTAGAAAGTCCCTTTTAGGTCCGTGATTGCAATATATCATTGCGCTCAACTCGTTCAGTTTGGCCCTAAAAACATCATTTTAAGCTCTAAAACAGTTGCGTGATCGATTTAAGACGGCAGTTTTTAGTTGATCATTTGAGCTGGTTTTTACGCTCAAATCGCTTTAAAAGCACTTAAAACGCGTTTTTAATGATTGTAAGATCGTTTCTTTTCTGTGTCAAAGCAAGTTGTAAGCTTCTCACTTCAACATGGTATTTTGCTCGTGACAATAGTTTGAGTGCGGAAAACATGATTCCTGACTTGCTAAGTTATTCTAATTTGCATTTAGATAGTCCCTTTTAGGTCCGTGATTGCAATATATCATTGCGCTGAACTCGTTCAGTATTGCTCTAAAAACATCATTTTAAGCTCTAAAACAGTGGCGTGATCGATTTAAGACGGCAGTTTTTAGTTGATCATTTCAGCATGTTTTTACGCTCAAATCGCTTCAAAAGCGCTTAAAACGCGTTTTTAATAATTGTAAGATCGTTTCTTTTCTGTCTCAAAGCAAGTTGCAAGCTTCTCACTTCAACATGTTATTTTGCTCATGACAATAGTTTGAGTGCCGAAAACATGATTCCTGACTTGCTAAGTTCTCTACTTTCAATTTAGAAAGTCCCTTTTAGGTCTGTGATTGCAATATATCATTGCGCTCAACTCGTTCAGTTTGGCCCTGAAAACATCATTTTAAGCTCCAAAACGTTGCCGTGATCGATTTAAGACGGCAGTTTTTAGTTGATCATTTGAGCTTGTTTTTACGCTCAAATCGCGTTAAAAGCGTTAAAAACGCGTTTTTAATGATTGTAAAATCGTTTCTTTTCTGTCTCAAAGCAAGTTGTAAGCTTCTCACTTCAACATGTTATTTTGCTCGTGACAATAGTTTGAGTGCCGAAAACATGATTCCTGACTTGCTAAGTTCTCTACTTTCAATTTAGAAAGTCTCTTTTAGGTCCGTGATTGCAATATATCATTGCGCTCAACTCATTCAGTTTGGCCCTTAAAACATCATTTTAAGCTCCAAAACGTTGCCGTGATCGATTTAAGACGGCAGTTTTTAGTTGATAATTTGAGCATGTTTTTACGCTCAAATCGCTTTAAAAGCGCTTAAAACCCGTTTTTAATGATTCTAAGATCGTTTCTGTTCTGTTTCGAGGTGGGTTGTAAGCTTCTCACTTCAACATGTTATTTTGCTCTTGACGATAGTTTGAGTGACGAAAACAAGATTCCTGACTTACTAAGTTCTCCAACTTCCATTTAGAAAGTCCCTTTTAGGTCCGTGATTGCAATATATCATTGCGCTCAACTCGTTCAGTTGGGCCCTGAAAAAATCATTTTAAGCTCTAAAACGTTGGTGTGATCGATTTAAGACGGCAGTTTTTAGTAGATCATTTCAGCATTTTTTTACGCTAAAATCGCTTCAGAGCGCTTAAAACGCGTTTTTAATGTTTCTAAGATCGTTTCTTTTCTGTTTCAAAGAAAGTTGTAAGCTTCTAACTTCAACATGTTATTTTGCTCGTGACAATAATTTGAGTGCGGAAAACATGATTCCTGACTTGCTAAGTTCTCTAATTTCCATTTAGAAAGTCCCTTTTAGGTCCGTGATTTCAATATACTATTGCGCTCAACTCATTCAGTTTGGCCCTTAAAACATCATTTTAAGCTCCAAAACGTTGGCGTGATTGATTTAAGGCGGCAGTTTTTAGTTGATCATTTGAGCATGTTTTTACGCTCAAATCGCTTCAAAAGCGCTTAAAACGCGTTTTTAATGATTGTAAGATCGTTTCATTTCTGTCTCAAAGAAGGTTGTAAGCTTCTCACTTCAACATGTTATTTTGCTTGTGACGATAATTTGAGTTCCGAAAACATGATTCCTGACTTGCTAAGTTCTCTACTTTCAATTTAGAAAGTCCCTTTTAGGTCCGTGATTGCAATATATCATTGCGCTGAACTCATTCAGTTTGGCCCTAAAAACATCATTTTAAGCTCTAAAACAGTGGCGTGATCGATTTAAGACGGCAGTTTTTAGTTGATCATTTGAGCATGTTTTTACGCTCAAATCGCTTCAAAAGCGCTTAAAACGCGTTTTTAATGATTGTAAGATCGTTTCTTTTCTGTCTCAAAGAAGGTTGTAAGCTTCTCACTTCAACATGTTATTTTGCTCGTGACGATAATTTGAGTTCCGAAAACAGGATTCCTTACTTGCTAAGTTCTCCAACTTCCATTTAGAAAGTCCCTTTTAGGTCCGTGATTGCAAGATATCATTGCGCTCAACTCGTTCAGTTTGGCCCTAAAAACATCATTTTAAGCTCTAAAACAGTGGCGTGATCGATTTAAGACGGCTTTTTTTAGTTGATCATTTGAGCATGTTTTTACAATCAAATCGCTTTAAAAGCGCTTAAAACGCGTTTTTAATGATTGTAAGATCGTTTCTTTTCTGTCTCAAAGAAGGTTGTAAGCTTCTCACTTCAACATGTTATTTTGCTCGTAACAATAGTTTGAGTGCCGAAAACATGATTCCTGACTTGCTAAGTTCTCTAGTTTCAATTTAGAAAGTCCCTTTTAGGTCCGTGATTGCAATATATCATTGCGCTCAACTCATTCAGTTTGGCCCTTAAAACATCATTTTAAGCTCCAAAACGTTGCCGTGATCGATTTAAGACGGAAGTTTTTACTTGATAATTTCAGCATTTTTTTACCCTCAAATCGCTTTAAAAGCGTTTAAAACGCGTTTTTAATGATTCTAAGATCGTTTCTGTTCTGTTTCGAGGTGGGTTGTAAGCTTCTCACTTCAACATGTTATTTTGCTCGTGACGATAATTTGAGTTCCGAAAACAGGATTCCTTACTTGCTAAGTTCTCCAACTTCCATTTAGAAAGTCCCTTTTAGGTCCGTGATTGCAAGATATCATTGCGCTCAACTCGTTCAGTTTGGCCCTAAAAACATCATTTTAAGCTCTAAAACAGTGGCGTGATCGATTTAAGACGGCTGTTTTTAGTTGATCATTTGAGCATGTTTTTACAATCAAATCGCTTTAAAAGCGCTTAAAACGCGTTTTTAATGATTGTAAGATCGTTTCTTTTCTGTCTCAAAGAAGGTTGTAAGCTTCTCACTTCAACATGTTATTTTGCTCGTAACAATAGTTTGAGTGCCGAAAACATGATTCCTGACTTGCTAAGTTCTCTAGTTTCAATTTAGAAAGTCCCTTTTAGGTCCGTGATTGCAATATATCATTGCGCTCAACTCATTCAGTTTGGCCCTTAAAACATCATTTTAAGCTCCAAAACGTTGCCGTGATCGATTTAAGACGGAAGTTTTTACTTGATAATTTCAGCATTTTTTTACCCTCAAATCGCTTTAAAAGCGTTTAAAACGCGTTTTTAATGATTCTAAGATCGTTTCTGTTCTGTTTCGAGGTGGGTTGTAAGCTTTTCACTTCAACATGTTATTTTGCTCGTGACGATAATTTGAGTTCCGAAAAAAGGATTCCTTACTTGCTAAGTTCTCCAACTTCCATTTAGAAAGTCCCTTTTAGGTCCGTGATTGCAAGATATCATTGCGCTCAACTCGTTCAGTTTGGCCCTAAAAACATCATTTTAAGCTGTAAAACAGTGGCGTGATCGGATTAAGACGGCTGTTTTTAGTTGATCATTTGAGCATATTTTTAAAATCAAATCGCTTTAAAAGCGCTCAAAACGCGTTTTTAATGATTGTAAGATCGTTTCTTTTCTGTCTCAAACAAGGTTGTAAGCTTCTCACTTCAACATGTTATTTTGCTCGTGACAATAGTTTGAGTGCCGAAAACATGATTCCTGACTTGCTAAGTTCTCTAGTTTCCATTTAGAAAGTCCCTTTTAGGTCCGTGATTGCAATATATCATTGCGCTCAACTCGTTCAGTTGAACCCTGAAAAAATCATTTTAAGCTCTAAAACGTTGGCGTGATCGATTTAAGACGGCAGTTTTTAGTAGATCATTTGAGCATGTTTTTACGCTCAAATCGCTTTAAAAGCGCTTAAAACCCGTTTTTAATGATTCTAAGATCGTTTCTGTTCTATTTCGAGGTGGGTTGTAAGCTTCTCACTTCAACATGTTATTTTGCTCGTGACGATAGTTTTAGTGACGAAAACAGGATTCCTGACTTACTAAGTTCTCCCACTTCCATTTAGAAAGTCGCTTTTAGGTCCGTGATTGCAATATATCATTGCGCTCAACTCGTTCAGTTGGGCCCTGAAAAAATCATTTTAAGCTCTAAAACGTTGGCGTGATCGATTTAAGACGGCAGTTTTTAGTAGATCATTTGAGCATGTTTTTACGCTAAAATCGCTTCAAAGCGCTTAAAACGCGTTTTTAATGCTTCTAAGATCGTTTCTTTTCTGTTTCAAAGTAAGTTGTAAGCTTCTAACTTCAACATGTTATTTTGCTCGTGACAATAATTTGAGTGCGGAAAACATGATTCCTGACTTGCTAAGTTCTCTAATTTCCATTTAGAAAGTCCCTTTTAGGTCCGTGATTGCAATATATCATTGCGCTCAACTCATTCAGTTTTGCCCTTAAAACATCATTTTAAGCTCCAAAACGTTGCCGTGATCGATTTAAGACGGCAGTTTTTAGTTGATAATTTGAGCATGTTTTTACGCTCAAATCGCTTTAAAAGCGCTTAAAACGCGTTTTTAATGATTCTAAGCTCGTTTCTGTTCTTTTTCGAGGAGGGTTGTAAGGTTCTCACTTCAACATGTTATTTTGCTCGTGACGATAATTTGAGTTCCGAAAACAGGATTCCTGACTTGCTAAGTTCTCCAACTTCCATTTAGAAAGTCCCTTTTAGGTCCGTGATTGCAATATATCATTGCGCTCAACTCGTTCAGTTTGGCCCTAAAAACATCATTTTAAGCTCTAAAACAGTGGCGTGATCGATTTAAGACGGCAGTTTTTAGTTGATCATTTGAGCATGTTTTTACGCTCAAATCGCTTTAAAAGCGCTTAAAACGCGTTTTTAATGATTGTAAGATCGTTTCTTTTCTGTCTCAAAAAAGTTGTAAGCTTCTCACTTCAACATGTTATTTTGCTCGTGACAATAGTTTGAGTGCGGAAAACATGATTCCTGACTTGCTAAGTTCTATAATTTCCATTTAGAAAGTCCCTTTTAGGTCCGTGATTGCAATATATCATTGCGCTCAACTCATTCAGGTTGGCCCTGAAAACATCATTTTCAGCTCTAAAACGTTTCCGTGATCGATTTAAGACGGCAGTTTTTAATTAATAATTTGAGCATGTTTTTACGCTCAAATCGCTTTTAAAGCGCTTAAAACGCGTTTTTAATGATTCTAAGCTCGTTTCTGTTCTGTTTCGAGGTGGGTTGTAAGCTTCTCACTTCAACATGTTATTTTGCTCGTGACGATAATTTGAGTTCCGAAAACAGGATTCAAGACTCGCTAAGTTCTCAAACTTCCATTTGGAAAGTCCCTTTTAGGTCCGTGATTGCAATATATCATTGCGCTCAACTCGTTCAGTTTGGCCCTAAAAACATCATTTTAAGCTGTAAAACAGTGGCGTGATCGGATTAAGACGGCTGTTTTTAGTTGATCATTTGAGCATGTTTTTACAATCAAATCGCTTTAAAAGCGCTCAAAACGCGTTTTTAATGATTGTAAGATCGTTTCTTTTCTGTCTCAAAGAAGGTTGTAAGCTTCTCACTTCAACATGTTATTTTGCTCATGACAATAGTTTGAGTGCCGAAAACATGATTCCTGACTTGCTAAGTTCTCTAGTTTCAATTTAGAAAGTTCCTTTTAGGTCCGTGATTGCAATATATCATTGCGCTCAACTCATTCAGTTTGGCCCTTAAAACATCATTTTAAGCTCCAAAAGGTTGCCGTGATCGATTTAAGACGGCAGTTTTTAGTTGATAATTTGAGCATGTTTTTACGCTCAAATCGCTTTAAAAGCGCTTAAAACCCGTTTTTAATGCTTCTAAGATCGTTTCTTTTCTGTTTCAAAGTAAGTTGTAAGCTTGTAATTTCAACATGGTAATTTGCTCGTGACAATATTTTGAGTGCGGAAAACATGATTCCTGACTTGCTAAGTTCTCTAATTTCCATTTAGAAAGTCCCGTTTAGGTCCGTGATTGCAATATATCATTGCGCTCAACTCATTCAGTTTTGCCCTTAAAACATCATTTGAAGCTCCAAAACGTTGCCGTGATCGATTTAAGACGGCAGTTTTTAGTTGATAATTTGAGCATGTTTTTACGCTCAAATCGCTTTAAAAGCGCTTTAAACGCGTTTTTAATGATTCTAAGCTCGTTTCTGTTCTGTTTCGAGGTGGGTTGTAAACTTCTCACTTCAACATGTTATTTTGCTCGTGACGATAATTTGAGTTCCGAAAACAGGATTCCTGACCTGCTAAGTTCTCCAACTTCCATTTAGAAAGTCCCTTTTAGGTCCGTGATTGCAATATATCATTGCGCTCAAATCGTTCAGTTTGGCCCTAAAAACATCATTTTAAGCTCTAAAACAGTAGCGTGATCGATTTAAGACGGCAGTTTTTAGTTGATCATTTGAGCATGTTTTTACGTTCAAATCGCTTTAAAAGCGCTTAAAACGCGTTTTTAATGATTGTAAGATCGTTTCTTTTCTGTCTCAAAGCAACTTGTAAGCTTCTCACTTCAACATGTTATTTTGCTCGTGACAATAGTTTAGTGCCGAAAACATGATTCCTGACTTGCTAAGTTCTCTAGTTTCAATTTAGAAAGTCCCTTTTAAGTCCGTGATTGCAATATATCATTGCGCTCAACTCATTCAGTTTGGCCCTTAAAACATCATTTTAAGCTCCAAAACGTTGCCGTGATCGATTTAAGACGGCAGTTATTAGTTGATAATTTGAGCATGTTTTTACGCTCAAATCGCTTTAAAAGCGCTTAAAACCCGTTTTTAATGATTCTAAGATCGTTTCTGTTCTTTTTCGAGGTGGGTTGTAACCTTCTCACTTCAACATGTTATTTTGCTCTTGACGATAGTTTGAGTGACGAAAACAGGATTCCTGACTTACTAAATTCTCCAACTTCCATTTAGAAAGTCGCTT
The DNA here is from genome assembly GCA_963855995.1 of Muricea muricata. Lineage (NCBI taxonomy): Eukaryota > Metazoa > Cnidaria > Anthozoa > Malacalcyonacea > Plexauridae > Muricea > Muricea muricata. Next base: position 5,401,802 of record OY979727.1, read on the forward strand.
TTAGGTCCGTGATTGCAATATATCATTGCGCTCAACTCCTTCAGTTGGGCCCTGAAAAAATCATTTTAAGCTCTAAAACGTTGGCGTGATCGATTTAAGACGGCAGTTTTTAGTAGATCATTTGAGCATGTTTTTACGCTAAAATCGCTTCAAAGCGCTTAAAACGCGTTTTTAATGCTTCTAAGATGGTTTCTTTTCTGTTTCAAAGTAAGTTGTAAGCTTCTAACTTCAACATGTTATTTTGCTCGTGACAATAATTTGAGTGCGGAAAACATGATTCCTGACTTGCTAAGTTCTCTAATTTCCATTTAGAAAGTCCCTTTTAGGTCCGTGATTGCAATATATCATTGCGCTCAACTCATTCAGTTTTGCCCTTAAAACATCATTTTAAGCTCCAAAACGTTGCCGTGATCGATATAAAACGGCAGTTTTTACTTGATAATTTGAACATATTTTTACGCTCAAATCGCTTTAAAAGCGCTTAAAACGCGTTTTTAATGATTCTAAGATCGTTTCTGTTCTGTTTCGAGGTGGGTTGTAAACTTCTCACTTCAACATGTTATTTTGCTCGTGACGATAATTTGAGTTCCGAAAACAGGATTCCTGATTTGCTAAGTTCCCAACTTCCATTTAGAAAGTCCCTTTTAGGTCCGTGATTGCTATATATCATTGCGCTCAACTCATTCAGTTTGGCCCTAAAAACATCATTTTAAGCTCTAAAACAGTGGCGTGATCGATTTAAGACGGCAGTTTTTAGTTGATCATTTGAGCAAGTTTTAACGCTCAAATCGCTTCAAAGCGCTTAAAACGCGTTTTTAATGCTTCTAAGATCGTTTCTTTTCTGTTTCAAAGTAAGTTGTAAGCTTCTAACTTCAACATGTTATTTTGCTCGTGACAATAATTTGAGTGCGGAAAACATGATTCCTGACTTGCTAAGTTCTCTAATTTCCATTTACAAAGTCCCTTTTAGGTCCGTGATTGCAATATATCATTGCGCTCAACTCATTCAGTTTTGCCCTTAAAACATCATTTTAAGCTCCAAAACGTTGCCGTGATCGATTTAAGACGGCAGTTTTTAGTTGATAATTTGAGCATGTTTTTACGCTCAAATCGCTTTAAAAGCGCTTAAAACGCGTTTTTAATGATTCTAAGCTCGTTTCTGTTCTGTTTCGAGGAGGGTTGTAAGGTTCTCACTTCAACATGTTATTTTGCTCGTGACGATAATTTGAGTTCCGAAAACAGGATTCCTGACCTGCTAAGTTCTCCAACTTCCATTTAGAAAGTCCCTTTTAGGTCCGTGATTGCAATATATCATTGCGCTCAAATCGTTCAGTTTGGCCCTAAAAACATCATTTTAAGCTCTAAAACAGTAGCGTGATCGATTTAAGACGGCAGTTTTTAGTTGATCATTTGAGCATGTTTTTACGTTCAAATCGCTTTAAAAGCGCTTAAAACGCGTTTTTAATGATTGTAAGATCGTTTCTTTTCTGTCTCAAAGAAGGTTGTAAGCTTCTCACTTCAACATGTTATTTTGCTCATGACAATAGTTTGAGTGCCGAAAACATGATTCCTGACTTGCTAAGTTCTCTAGTTTCAATTTAGAAAGTTCCTTTTAGGTCCGTGATTGCAATATATCATTGCGCTCAACTCATTCAGTTTGGCCCTTAAAACATCATTTTAAGCTCCAAAAGGTTGCCGTGATCGATTTAAGACGGCAGTTTTTAGTTGATAATTTGAGCATGTTTTTACGCTCAAATCGCTTTAAAAGCGCTTAAAACCCGTTTTTAATGATTCTAAGATCGTTTCTGTTCTGTTTCGAGGTGGGTTGTAAGCTTCTCACTTCAACATGTTATTTTGCTCGTGACGATAGTTTGAGTGACGAAAACAGGATTCCTGACTTACTAACTTCTCCAACTTCCATTTAGAAAGTCGCTTTTAGGTCCGTGATTGCAATATATCATTGCGCTCAACTCGTTCAGTTGGGCCCTGAAAAAATCACTTTAAGCTCTAAAACGTTGGCGTGATCGATTTAAGACGGCAGTTTTTAGTAGATCATTTGAGCATGTTTTTACGCTAAAATCGCTTCAAAGCGCTTAAAACGCGTTTTTAATGCTTCTAAGATCGTTTCTTTTCTGTTTCAAAGCAAGTTGTAAGCTTGTAACTTCAACATGTTATTTTGCTCGTGACAATAATTTGAGTGCGGAAAACATGATTCCTGACTTGCTAAGTTCTCTAATTTCCATTTAGAAAGTCCCTTTTAGGTCCGTGATTGCAATATATCATTGCGCTCAACTCATTCAGTTTTGCCCTTAAAACATCATTTGAAGCTCCAAAACGTTGCCGTGATCGATTTAAGACGGCAGTTTTTAGTTGATAATTTGAGCATGTTTTTACGCTCAAATCGCTTTAAAAGCGCTTTAAACGCGTTTTTAATGATTCTAAGCTCGTTTCTGTTCTGTTTCGAGGTGGGTTGCAAGCTTCTCACTTCAACATGTTATTTTGCTCGTGACGATAATTTGAGTTCCGAAAACAGGATTCAAGACCTGCTAAGTTCTCAAACTTCCATTTAGAAAGTCCCTTTTAGGTCCGTGATTGCAATATATCATTGCGCTCAACTCGTTCAGTTTGGCCCTAAAAACATCATTTTAAGCTGTAAAACAGTGGCGTGATCGGATTAAGACGGCTGTTTTTAGTTGATCATTTGAGCATGTTTTTACAATCAAATCGCTTTAAAAGCGCTCAAAACGCGTTTTTAATGATTGTAAGATCGTTTCTTTTCTGTCTCAAAGAAGGTTGTAAGCTTCTCACTTCAACATGTTATTTTGCTCATGACAATAGTTTGAGTGCCGAAAACATGATTCCTGACTTGCTAAGTTCTCTAGTTTCAATTTAGAAAGTTCCTTTTAGGTCCGTGATTGCAATATATCATTGCGCTCAACTCATTCAGTTTGGCCCTTAAAACATCATTTTAAGCTCCAAAAGGTTGCCGTGATCGATTTAAGACGGCAGTTTTTAGTTGATAATTTGAGCATGTTTTTACGCTCAAATCGCTTTAAAAGCGCTTAAAACCCGTTTTTAATGATTCTAAGATCGTTTCTGTTCTGTTTCGAGGTGGGTTGTAAGCTTCTCACTTCAACATGTTATTTTGCTCGTGACGATAGTTTGAGTGACGAAAACAGGATTCCTGACTTACTAACTTCTCCAACTTCCATTTAGAAAGTCGCTTTTAGGTCCGTGATTGCAATATATCATTGCGCTCAACTCGTTCAGTTGGGCCCTGAAAAAATCATTTTAAGCTCTAAAACGTTGGCGTGATCGATTTAAGACGGCAGTTTTTAGTAGATCATTTCAGCATGTTTTTACGCTAAAATCGCTTCAAAGCGCTTAAAACGCGTTTTTAATGCTTCTAAGATCGTTTCTTTTCTGTTTCAAAGTAAGTTGTAAGCTTGTAACTTCAACATGTTATTTTGCTCGTGACAATAATTTGAGTGCGGAAAACATGATTCCTGACTTGCTAAGTTCTCTAATTTCCATTTAGAAAGTCCCTTTTAGGTCCGTGATTGCAATATATCATTGCGCTCAACTCATTCAGTTTTGCCCTTAAAACATCATTTGAAGCTCCAAAACGTTGCCGTGATCGATTTAAGACGGCAGTTTTTAGTTGATAATTTGAGCATGTTTTTACGCTCAAATCGCTTTAAAAGCGCTTTAAACGCGTTTTTAATGATTCTAAGCTCGTTTCTGTTCTGTTTCGAGGTGGGTTGTAAGCTTCTCACTTCAACATGTTATTTTGCTCGTGACGATAATTTGAGTTCCGAAAACAGTATTCCTGACTTGCTAAGTTCTCCAACTTCCATTTAGAAAGTCCCTTTTAGGTCCGTGATTGCAATATATCATTGCGCTCAAATCGTTCAGTTTGGCCCTAAAAACATCATTTTAAGCTCTAAAACAGTAGCGTGATCGACTAAGACGGCAGTTTTTAGTTGATCATTTGAGCATGTTTTTACAATCAAATCGCTTTAAAAGCGCTCAAAACGCGTTTTTAATGATTGTAAGATCGTTTCTTTTCTGTCTCAAAGAAGGTTGTAAGCTTCTCACTTCAACATGTTATTTTGCTCATGACAATAATTTGAGTGCCGAAAACATGATTCCTGACTTGCTAAGTTCTTTAACTTCCATTTAGAAAGTCCCTTTTAGGTCCGTGATTGCTATATATCATTGCGCTCAACTCGTTCAGTTTGGCCCTAAAAACATCATTTTAAGCTCTAAAACAGTGGCGTGATCGATTTAACAAGGCAGTTTTTAGTTGATCATTTGAGCTTCTTTTTACGCTCAAATCGCTTTAAAAGCGCTTAAAACGCGTTTTTAATGATTGTAAGATCGTTTCTTTTCTGTGTCAAAGCAAGTTGTAAGCTTCTCACTTCAACATGTTATTTTGCTCGTGACAATAGTTTGAGTGCGGAAAACATGATTCCTGACTTGCTAAGTTATTCTAATTTCCATTTAGATAGTCCCTTTTAGGTCCGTGATTGCAATATATCATTGCGCTGAACTCGTTCAGTATTGCTCTAAAAACATCATTTTAAGCTCTAAAACAGTGGCGTGATCGATTTAGGACGGCAGTTTTTAGTTGATCATTTCAGCATGTTTTTACGCTCAAATCGCTTCAAAAGCGCTTAAAACGCGTTTTTAATAATTGTACGATCGTTTCTTTTCTGTCTCAAAGCAAGTTGCAAGCTTCTCACTTCAACATGTTATTTTGCTCATGACAATAGTTTGAGTGCCGAAAACGTGATTTCTGACTTGCTAAGTTCTCTACTTTCAATTTAGAAAGTCCCTTTTAGGTCTGTGATTGCAATATATCATTGCGCTCAACTCATTCAGTTTGGCCCTGAAAACATCATTTTAAGCTCCAAAACGTTGCCGTGATCGATTTAAGACGCCAGTTTTTAGTTGATAATTTGAGCATGTTTTTACGCTCAAATCGCTTTAAAAGCGCTTAAAACGCGTTTTTAATGATTCTAAGATCGTTTCTGTTCTGTTTCGAGGTGGGTTGTAAGCTTCTCACTTCAACATGTTATTTTGCTCGTGACGATAATTTGAGTTCCGAAAACAGGATTCCTGACTTGCTAAGTTCTCTAACTTCCATTTAGAAAGTCCCTTTTAGGTCCGTGATTGCAATATATCATTGCGCTCAACTCGTTCAGTTTGGCCGTAAAAACATCATTTTAAGCTCTAAAACAGTGGCGTGATCGATTTAAGACGGCAGTTTTTAGTTGATCATTTGAGCATGTTTTTACGCTCAAATCGCTTTAAAACCGCTTAAAACGCGTTTTTAATGATTCTAAGATCGTTTCTGTTCTGTTTCGAGGTGGGTTGTAAGCTTCTCACTACAACATGTTATTTTGCTCGTGACGGTAATTTGAGTGCCGAAAACATGATTCCTGACTTGCTAAGTTCTCTACTTTCAATTTAGAAAGTCCCTTTTAGGTCTGTGATTGCAATATATCATTGCGCTCAACTCGTTCAGTTTGGCCCTGAAAACATCATTTTAAGCTCCAAAACGTTGCCGTGATCGATTTAAGACGGCAGTTTTTAGTTGATCATTTGAGCTTGTTTTTACGCTCAAATCGCTTTAAAAGCGTTAAAAACGCGTTTTTAATGATTGTAAAATCGTTTCTTTTCTGTCTCAAAGCAAGTTGTAAGCTTCTCACTTCAACATGTTATTTTGGTCGTGACAATAGTTTGAGTGCCGAAAACATGATTCCTGACTTGCTAAGTTCTCTACTTTCAATTTAGAAAGTCTCTTTTAGGTCCGTGATTGCAATATATCATTGCGCTCAACTCATTCAGTTTGGCCCTTAAAACATCATTTTAAGCTCCAAAACGTTGCCGTGATCGATTTAAGACGGCAGTTTTTAGTTGATAATTTGAGCATGTTTTTACGCTCAAATCGCTTTAAAAGCGCTTAAAACCCGTTTTTAATGATTCTAAGATCGTTTCTGTTCTGTTTCGAGGTGGGTTGTAAGCTTCTCACTTCAACATGCTATTTTGCTCGTGACGATAATTTGAGTTCCGAAAACAGGATTCCTTACTTGCTAAGTTCTCCAACTTCCATTTAGAAAGTCCCTTTTAGGTCCGTGATTGCAATATATCATTGCGCTCAACTCGTTCAGTTTGGCCCTAAAAACATCATTTTAAGCTCTAAAACAGTGGCGTGATCGATTTAAGACGGCAGTTTTTAGTTGATCATTTGAGCATGTTTTTACGCTCAAATCGCTTTAAAAGCGCTTAAAACGCGTTTTTAATGATTGTAAGATCGTTTCTTTTCTGTCTCAAAGCAAGTTGTAAGCTTCTCACTTCAACATGTTATTTTGCTCGTGACAATAGTTTGAGTGCGGAAAACATGATTCCTGACTTGCTAAGTTCTATAATTTCCATTTAGAAAGTCCCTTTTAGGTCCGTGATTGCAATATATCATTGCGCTCAACTCATTCAGGTTGGCCCTGAAAACATCATTTTAAGCTCTAAAACGTTGCCGTGATCGATTTAAGACGGCAGTTTTTAATTAATAATTTGAGCATGTTTTTACGCTCAAATCGCTTTTAAAGCGCTTAAAACGCGTTTTTAATGATTCTAAGCTCGTTTCTGTTCTGTTTCGAGGTGGGTTGTAAGCTTCTCACTTCAACATGTTATTTTGCTCGTGACGATAATTTGAGTTCCGTAAGCAGGATTCAAGACTTGCTAAGTTCTCAAACTTCCATTTAGAAAGTCCCTTTTAGGTCCGTGATTGCAATATATCATTGCGCTCAACTCGTTCAGTTTGGCCCTAAAAACATCATTTTAAGCTGTAAAACAGTGGCGTGATCGGATTAAGACGGCTGTTTTTAGTTGATCATTTGAGCATGTTTTTACAATCAAATCGCTTTAAAAGCGCTCAAAACGCGTTTTTAATGATTGTAAGATCGTTTCTTTTCTGTCTCAAAGCAAGTTGTAAGCTTCTCACTTCAACATGTTATTTTGCTCGTGACAATAGTTTGAGTGCGGAAAACATGATTCCTTACTTGCTAAGTTCTATAATTTCCATTTAGAAAGTCCCTTTTAGGTCCGTGATTGCAATATATCATTGCGCTCAACTCATTCAGGTTGGCCCTGAAAACATCATTTTAAGCTCTAAAACGTTGCCGTGATCGATTTAAGACGGCAGTTTTTAATTAATAATTTGAGCATGCTTTTACGCTCAAATCGCTTTTAAAGCGCTTAAAACGCGTTTTTAATGATTCTAAGCTCGTTTCTGTTCTGTTTCGAGGTGGGTTGTAAGCTTCTCACTTCAACATGTTATTTTGCTCGTGACGATAATTTGAGTTCCGAAAACAGGATTCAAGACTTGCTAAGTTCTCAAACTTCCATTTAGAAAGTCCCTTTTAGGTCCGTGATTGCAATATATCATTGCGCTCAACTCGTTCAGTTTGGCCCTAAAAAAATCATTTTAAGCTGTAAAACAGTGGCGTGATCGGATTAAGACGGCTGTTTTTAGTTGATCATTTGAGTATGTTTTTACAATCAAATCGCTTTAAAAGCGCTCAAAACGCGTTTTTAATGATTGTAAGATCGTTTCTTTTCTGTCTCAAAGAAGGTTGTAAGCTTCTCACTTCAACATGTTATTTTGCTCATGACAATAATTTGAGTGCCGAAAACATGATTCCTGACTTGCTAAGTTCTTTAACTTCCATTTAGAAAGTCCCTTTTAGGTCCGTGATTGCTATATATCATTGCGCTCAACTCGTTCAGTTTGGCCCTAAAAACATCATTTTAAGCTCTAAAACAGTGGCGTGATCGATTTAACAAGGCAGTTTTTAGTTGATCATTTGAGCTTCTTTTTACGCTCAAATCGCTTTAAAAGCGCTTAAAACGCGTTTTTAATGATTGTAAGATCGTTTCTTTTCTGTGTCAAAGCAAGTTGTAAGCTTCTCACTTCAACATGTTATTTTGCTCGTGACAATAGTTTGAGTGCGGAAAACATGATTCCTGACTTGCTAAGTTATTCTAATTTCCATTTAGATAGTCCCTTTTAGGTCCGTGATTGCAATATATCATTGCGCTGAACTCGTTCAGTATTGCTCTAAAAACATCATTTTAAGCTCTAAAACAGTGGCGTGATCGATTTAGGACGGCAGTTTTTAGTTGATCATTTCAGCATGTTTTTACGCTCAAATCGCTTCAAAAGCGCTTAAAACGCGTTTTTAATAATTGTACGATCGTTTCTTTTCTGTCTCAAAGCAAGTTGCAAGCTTCTCACTTCAACATGTTATTTTGCTCATGACAATAGTTTGAGTGCCGAAAACGTGATTCCTGACTTGCTAAGTTCTCTACTTTCAATTTAGAAAGTCCCTTTTAGGTCTGTGATTGCAATATATCATTGCGCTCAACTCATTCAGTTTGGCCCTGAAAACATCATTTTAAGCTCCAAAACGTTGCCGTGATCGATTTAAGACGCCAGTTTTTAGTTGATAATTTGAGCATGTTTTTACGCTCAAATCGCTTTAAAAGCGCTTAAAACGCGTTTTTAATGATTCTAAGATCGTTTCTGTTCTGTTTCGAGGTGGGTTGTAAGCTTCTCACTTCAACATGTTATTTTGCTCGTGACGATAATTTGAGTTCCGAAAACAGGATTCCTGACTTGCTAAGTTCTCTAACTTCCATTTAGAAAGTCCCTTTTAGGTCCGTGATTGCAATATATCATTGCGCTCAACTCGTTCAGTTTGGCCGTAAAAACATCATTTTAAGCTCTAAAACAGTGGCGTGATCGATTTAAGACGGCAGTTTTTAGTTGATCATTTGAGCATGTTTTTACGCTCAAATCGCTTTAAAACCGCTTAAAACGCGTTTTTAATGATTCTAAGATCGTTTCTGTTCTGTTTCGAGGTGGGTTGTAAGCTTCTCACTACAACATGTTATTTTGCTCGTGACGGTAATTTGAGTGCCGAAAACATGATTCCTGACTTGCTAAGTTCTCTACTTTCAATTTAGAAAGTCCCTTTTAGGTCCGTGATTGCAATATATCATTGCGCTCAACTCATTCAGTTTGGCCCTTAAAACATCATTTTAAGCTCCAAAACGTTGCCGTGATCGATTTAAGACGGCAGTTTTTAGTTGATAATTTGAGCATGTTTTTACGCTCAAATCTCTTCAAAAGCGCTTAAAACCCGTTTTTAATGATTCTAAGATCGTTTCTGTTTTTTTTCGAAATGGGTTGTAAGCTTCTCACTTCAACATGTTATTTTGGTCGTGACGATAATTTGAGTTCCGAAAACAGGATTCCTTACTTGCTAAGTTCTCCAACTTCCATTTAGAAAGTCCCTTTTAGGTCCGTGATTGCAATATATCATTGCGCTCAACTCATTCAGGTTGGCCCTGAAAACATCATTTTAAGCTCTAAAACGTTGCCGTGATCGATTTAAGACGGCAGTTTTTAATTAATAATTTGAGCATGTTTTTACGCTCAAATCGCTTTTAAAGCGCTTAAAACGCGTTTTTAATGATTCTAAGCTCGTTTCTGTTCTGTTTCGAGGTGGGTTGTAAGCTTCTCACTTCAACATGTTATTTTGCTTGTGACGATAATTTGAGTTCCGTAAACAGGATTCAAGACTTGCTAAGTTCTCAAACTTCCATTTAGAAAGTCCCTTTTAGGTCCGTGATTGCAATATATCATTGCGCTCAACTCGTTCAGTTTGGCCCTAAAAACATCATTTTAAGCTGTAAAACAGTGGCGTGATCGGATTAAGACGGCTGTTTTTAGTTGATCATTTGAGCATGTTTTTACGCTCAAATCGCTTTAAAAGCGTTTAAAACCCGTTTTTAATGATTCTAAGATCGTTTCTGTTCTATTTCGAGGTGGGTTGTAAGCTTCTCACTTCAACATGTTATTTTGCTCGTGACGATAGTTTGAGTGACGAAAACAGGATTCCTGACTTACTAAGTTCTCCAACTTCCATTTAGAAAGTCGCTTTTAGGTCCGTGATTGCACAATATATCATTGCGCTCAACTCGTTCAGTTGGGCCCTGAAAAAATCATTTTAAGCTCTAAAACGTTGGCCTGATCGATTTAAGACGGCAGTTTTTAGTAGATCATTTGAGAATGTTTTTACGCTAAAATTGCTTCAAAGCGCTTAAAACGCGTTTTTAATGCTTCTAAGATCGTTTCTTTTCTGTTTCAAAGTAAGTTGTAAGCTTCTAACTTCAACATGTTATTTTGCTCGTGACAATAATTTGAGTTCCGAAAACAGGATTCCTGACTTGCTAAGTTCTCTAACTTCGATTTAGAAAGTCCCTTTTAGGTCCGTGATTGCAATATATCATTGCGCTCAACTCGTTCAGTTTGGCCCTAAAAACATCATTTTAAGCTCTAAAACAGTTGCGTGATCGATTTAAGACGGCAGTTTTTAGTTGATCATTTGAGCTGGTTTTTACGCTCAAATCGCTTTAAAAGCACTTAAAACGCGTTTTTAATGATTGTAAGATCGTTTCTTTTCTGTGTCAAAGCAAGTTGTAAGCTTCTCACTTCAACATGGTATTTTGCTCGTGACAATAGTTTGAGTGCGGAAAACATGATTCCTGACTTGCTAAGTTATTCTAATTTCCATTTAGATAGTCCCTTTTAGGTCCGTGATTGCAATATATCATTGCGCTGAACTCGTTCAGTATTGCTCTAAAAACATCATTTTAAGCTCTAAAACAGTGGCGTGATCGATTTAAGACGGCAGTTTTTAGTTGATCATTTCAGCATGTTTTTACGCTCAAATCGCTTCAAAAGCGCTTAAAACGCGTTTTTAATAATTGTAAGATCGTTTCTTTTCTGTCTCAAAGCAAGTTGCAAGCTTCTCACTTCAACATGTTATTTTGCTCATGACAATAGTTTGAGTGCCGAAAACATGATTCCTGACTTGCTAAGTTCTCTACTTTCAATTTAGAAAGTCCCTTTTAGGTCTGTGATTGCAATATATCATTGCGCTCAACTCGTTCAGTTTGGCCCTGAAAACATCATTTTAAGCTCCAAAACGTTGCCGTGATCGATTTAAGACGGCAGTTTTTAGTTGATCATTTGAGCTTGTTTTTACGCTCAAATCGCTTTAAAAGCGTTAAAAACGCGTTTTTAATGATTGTAAAATCGTTTCTTTTCTGTCTCAAAGCAAGTTGTAAGCTTCTCACTTCAACATGTTATTTTGGTCGTGACAATAGTTTGAGTGCCGAAAACATGATTCCTGACTTGCTAAGTTCTCTACTTTCAATTTAGAAAGTCTCTTTTAGGTCCGTGATTGCAATATATCATTGCGCTCAACTCATTCAGTTTGGCCCTTAAAACATCATTTTAAGCTCCAAAACGTTGCCGTGATCGATTTAAGACGGCAGTTTTTAGTTGATAATTTGAGCATGTTTTTACGCTCAAATCGCTTTAAAAGCGCTTAAAACCCGTTTTTAATGATTCTAAGATCGTTTCTGTTCTGTTTCGAGGTGGGTTGTAAGCTTCTCACTTCAACATGTTATTTTGCTCTTGACGATAGTTTGAGTGACGAAAACAAGATTCCTGACTTACTAAGTTCTCCAACTTCCATTTAGAAAGTCCCTTTTAGGTCCGTGATTGCAATATATCATTGCGCTCAACTCGTTCAGTTGGGCCCTGAAAAAATCATTTTAAGCTCTAAAACGTTGGTGTGATCGATTTAAGACGGCAGTTTTTAGTAGATCATTTCAGCATTTTTTTACGCTAAAATCGCTTCAGAGCGCTTAAAACGCGTTTTTAATGTTTCTAAGATCGTTTCTTTTCTGTTTCAAAGAAAGTTGTAAGCTTCTAACTTCAACATGTTATTTTGCTCGTGACAATAATTTGAGTGCGGAAAACATGATTCCTGACTTGCTAAGTTCTCTAATTTCCATTTAGAAAGTCCCTTTTAGGTCCGTGATTTCAATATACTATTGCGCTCAACTCATTCAGTTTGGCCCTTAAATTATCATTTTAAGCTCCAAAACGTTGGCGTGATTGATTTAAGGCGGCAGTTTTTAGTTGATCATTTGAGCATGTTTTTACGCTCAAACCGCTTCAAAAGCGCTTAAAACGCGTTTTTAATGCTTCTAAGATCGTTTCTTTTCTGTTTCAAAGTAAGTTGTAAGCTTCTAACTTCAACATGTTATTTTGCTCGTGACAATAATTTGAGTTCCGAAAACAGGATTCCTGACTTGCTAAGTTCTCTAACTTCGATTTAGAAAGTCCCTTTTAGGTCCGTGATTGCAATATATCATTGCGCTCAACTCGTTCAGTTTGGCCCTAAAAACATCATTTTAAGCTCTAAAACAGTTGCGTGATCGATTTAAGACGGCAGTTTTTAGTTGATCATTTGAGCTGGTTTTTACGCTCAAATCGCTTTAAAAGCACTTAAAACGCGTTTTTAATGATTGTAAGATCGTTTCTTTTCTGTGTCAAAGCAAGTTGTAAGCTTCTCACTTCAACATGGTATTTTGCTCGTGACAATAGTTTGAGTGCGGAAAACATGATTCCTGACTTGCTAAGTTATTCTAATTTGCATTTAGATAGTCCCTTTTAGGTCCGTGATTGCAATATATCATTGCGCTGAACTCGTTCAGTATTGCTCTAAAAACATCATTTTAAGCTCTAAAACAGTGGCGTGATCGATTTAAGACGGCAGTTTTTAGTTGATCATTTCAGCATGTTTTTACGCTCAAATCGCTTCAAAAGCGCTTAAAACGCGTTTTTAATAATTGTAAGATCGTTTCTTTTCTGTCTCAAAGCAAGTTGCAAGCTTCTCACTTCAACATGTTATTTTGCTCATGACAATAGTTTGAGTGCCGAAAACATGATTCCTGACTTGCTAAGTTCTCTACTTTCAATTTAGAAAGTCCCTTTTAGGTCTGTGATTGCAATATATCATTGCGCTCAACTCGTTCAGTTTGGCCCTGAAAACATCATTTTAAGCTCCAAAACGTTGCCGTGATCGATTTAAGACGGCAGTTTTTAGTTGATCATTTGAGCTTGTTTTTACGCTCAAATCGCGTTAAAAGCGTTAAAAACGCGTTTTTAATGATTGTAAAATCGTTTCTTTTCTGTCTCAAAGCAAGTTGTAAGCTTCTCACTTCAACATGTTATTTTGCTCGTGACAATAGTTTGAGTGCCGAAAACATGATTCCTGACTTGCTAAGTTCTCTACTTTCAATTTAGAAAGTCTCTTTTAGGTCCGTGATTGCAATATATCATTGCGCTCAACTCATTCAGTTTGGCCCTTAAAACATCATTTTAAGCTCCAAAACGTTGCCGTGATCGATTTAAGACGGCAGTTTTTAGTTGATAATTTGAGCATGTTTTTACGCTCAAATCGCTTTAAAAGCGCTTAAAACCCGTTTTTAATGATTCTAAGATCGTTTCTGTTCTGTTTCGAGGTGGGTTGTAAGCTTCTCACTTCAACATGTTATTTTGCTCTTGACGATAGTTTGAGTGACGAAAACAAGATTCCTGACTTACTAAGTTCTCCAACTTCCATTTAGAAAGTCCCTTTTAGGTCCGTGATTGCAATATATCATTGCGCTCAACTCGTTCAGTTGGGCCCTGAAAAAATCATTTTAAGCTCTAAAACGTTGGTGTGATCGATTTAAGACGGCAGTTTTTAGTAGATGATTTCAGCATTTTTTTACGCTAAAATCGCTTCAGAGCGCTTAAAACGCGTTTTTAATGTTTCTAAGATCGTTTCTTTTCTGTTTCAAAGAAAGTTGTAAGCTTCTAACTTCAACATGTTATTTTGCTCGTGACAATAATTTGAGTGCGGAAAACATGATTCCTGACTTGCTAAGTTCTCTAATTTCCATTTAGAAAGTCCCTTTTAGGTCCGTGATTTCAATATACTATTGCGCTCAACTCATTCAGTTTGGCCCTTAAAACATCATTTTAAGCTCCAAAACGTTGGCGTGATTGATTTAAGGCGGCAGTTTTTAGTTGATCATTTGAGCATGTTTTTACGCTCAAATCGCTTCAAAAGCGCTTAAAACGCGTTTTTAATGATTGTAAGATCGTTTCATTTCTGTCTCAAAGAAGGTTGTAAGCTTCTCACTTCAACATGTTATTTTGCTTGTGACGATAATTTGAGTTCCGAAAACATGATTCCTGACTTGCTAAGTTCTCTACTTTCAATTTAGAAAGTCCCTTTTAGGTCCGTGATTGCAATATATCATTGCGCTGAACTCATTCAGTTTGGCCCTAAAAACATCATTTTAAGCTCTAAAACAGTGGCGTGATCGATTTAAGACGGCAGTTTTTAGTTGATCATTTGAGCATGTTTTTACGCTCAAATCGCTTCAAAAGCGCTTAAAACGCGTTTTTAATGATTGTAAGATCGTTTCTTTTCTGTCTCAAAGAAGGTTGTAAGCTTCTCACTTCAACATGTTATTTTGCTCGTGACGATAATTTGAGTTCCGAAAACAGGATTCCTTACTTGCTAAGTTCTCCAACTTCCATTTAGAAAGTCCCTTTTAGGTCCGTGATTGCAAGATATCATTGCGCTCAACTCGTTCAGTTTGGCCCTAAAAACATCATTTTAAGCTCTAAAACAGTGGCGTGATCGATTTAAGACGGCTTTTTTTAGTTGATCATTTGAGCATGTTTTTACAATCAAATCGCTTTAAAAGCGCTTAAAACGCGTTTTTAATGATTGTAAGATCGTTTCTTTTCTGTCTCAAAGAAGGTTGTAAGCTTCTCACTTCAACATGTTATTTTGCTCGTAACAATAGTTTGAGTGCCGAAAACATGATTCCTGACTTGCTAAGTTCTCTAGTTTCAATTTAGAAAGTCCCTTTTAGGTCCGTGATTGCAATATATCATTGCGCTCAACTCATTCAGTTTGGCCCTTAAAACATCATTTTAAGCTCCAAAACGTTGCCGTGATCGATTTAAGACGGAAGTTTTTACTTGATAATTTCAGCATTTTTTTACCCTCAAATCGCTTTAAAAGCGTTTAAAACGCGTTTTTAATGATTCTAAGATCGTTTCTGTTCTGTTTCGAGGTGGGTTGTAAGCTTCTCACTTCAACATGTTATTTTGCTCGTGACGATAATTTGAGTTCCGAAAACAGGATTCCTTACTTGCTAAGTTCTCCAACTTCCATTTAGAAAGTCCCTTTTAGGTCCGTGATTGCAAGATATCATTGCGCTCAACTCGTTCAGTTTGGCCCTAAAAACATCATTTTAAGCTCTAAAACAGTGGCGTGATCGATTTAAGACGGCTGTTTTTAGTTGATCATTTGAGCATGTTTTTACAATCAAATCGCTTTAAAAGCGCTTAAAACGCGTTTTTAATGATTGTAAGATCGTTTCTTTTCTGTCTCAAAGAAGGTTGTAAGCTTCTCACTTCAACATGTTATTTTGCTCGTAACAATAGTTTGAGTGCCGAAAACATGATTCCTGACTTGCTAAGTTCTCTAGTTTCAATTTAGAAAGTCCCTTTTAGGTCCGTGATTGCAATATATCATTGCGCTCAACTCATTCAGTTTGGCCCTTAAAACATCATTTTAAGCTCCAAAACGTTGCCGTGATCGATTTAAGACGGAAGTTTTTACTTGATAATTTCAGCATTTTTTTACCCTCAAATCGCTTTAAAAGCGTTTAAAACGCGTTTTTAATGATTCTAAGATCGTTTCTGTTCTGTTTCGAGGTGGGTTGTAAGCTTTTCACTTCAACATGTTATTTTGCTCGTGACGATAATTTGAGTTCCGAAAAAAGGATTCCTTACTTGCTAAGTTCTCCAACTTCCATTTAGAAAGTCCCTTTTAGGTCCGTGATTGCAAGATATCATTGCGCTCAACTCGTTCAGTTTGGCCCTAAAAACATCATTTTAAGCTGTAAAACAGTGGCGTGATCGGATTAAGACGGCTGTTTTTAGTTGATCATTTGAGCATATTTTTAAAATCAAATCGCTTTAAAAGCGCTCAAAACGCGTTTTTAATGATTGTAAGATCGTTTCTTTTCTGTCTCAAACAAGGTTGTAAGCTTCTCACTTCAACATGTTATTTTGCTCGTGACAATAGTTTGAGTGCCGAAAACATGATTCCTGACTTGCTAAGTTCTCTAGTTTCCATTTAGAAAGTCCCTTTTAGGTCCGTGATTGCAATATATCATTGCGCTCAACTCGTTCAGTTGAACCCTGAAAAAATCATTTTAAGCTCTAAAACGTTGGCGTGATCGATTTAAGACGGCAGTTTTTAGTAGATCATTTGAGCATGTTTTTACGCTCAAATCGCTTTAAAAGCGCTTAAAACCCGTTTTTAATGATTCTAAGATCGTTTCTGTTCTATTTCGAGGTGGGTTGTAAGCTTCTCACTTCAACATGTTATTTTGCTCGTGACGATAGTTTTAGTGACGAAAACAGGATTCCTGACTTACTAAGTTCTCCCACTTCCATTTAGAAAGTCGCTTTTAGGTCCGTGATTGCAATATATCATTGCGCTCAACTCGTTCAGTTGGGCCCTGAAAAAATCATTTTAAGCTCTAAAACGTTGGCGTGATCGATTTAAGACGGCAGTTTTTAGTAGATCATTTGAGCATGTTTTTACGCTAAAATCGCTTCAAAGCGCTTAAAACGCGTTTTTAATGCTTCTAAGATCGTTTCTTTTCTGTTTCAAAGTAAGTTGTAAGCTTCTAACTTCAACATGTTATTTTGCTCGTGACAATAATTTGAGTGCGGAAAACATGATTCCTGACTTGCTAAGTTCTCTAATTTCCATTTAGAAAGTCCCTTTTAGGTCCGTGATTGCAATATATCATTGCGCTCAACTCATTCAGTTTTGCCCTTAAAACATCATTTTAAGCTCCAAAACGTTGCCGTGATCGATTTAAGACGGCAGTTTTTAGTTGATAATTTGAGCATGTTTTTACGCTCAAATCGCTTTAAAAGCGCTTAAAACGCGTTTTTAATGATTCTAAGCTCGTTTCTGTTCTTTTTCGAGGAGGGTTGTAAGGTTCTCACTTCAACATGTTATTTTGCTCGTGACGATAATTTGAGTTCCGAAAACAGGATTCCTGACTTGCTAAGTTCTCCAACTTCCATTTAGAAAGTCCCTTTTAGGTCCGTGATTGCAATATATCATTGCGCTCAACTCGTTCAGTTTGGCCCTAAAAACATCATTTTAAGCTCTAAAACAGTGGCGTGATCGATTTAAGACGGCAGTTTTTAGTTGATCATTTGAGCATGTTTTTACGCTCAAATCGCTTTAAAAGCGCTTAAAACGCGTTTTTAATGATTGTAAGATCGTTTCTTTTCTGTCTCAAAAAAGTTGTAAGCTTCTCACTTCAACATGTTATTTTGCTCGTGACAATAGTTTGAGTGCGGAAAACATGATTCCTGACTTGCTAAGTTCTATAATTTCCATTTAGAAAGTCCCTTTTAGGTCCGTGATTGCAATATATCATTGCGCTCAACTCATTCAGGTTGGCCCTGAAAACATCATTTTCAGCTCTAAAACGTTTCCGTGATCGATTTAAGACGGCAGTTTTTAATTAATAATTTGAGCATGTTTTTACGCTCAAATCGCTTTTAAAGCGCTTAAAACGCGTTTTTAATGATTCTAAGCTCGTTTCTGTTCTGTTTCGAGGTGGGTTGTAAGCTTCTCACTTCAACATGTTATTTTGCTCGTGACGATAATTTGAGTTCCGAAAACAGGATTCAAGACTCGCTAAGTTCTCAAACTTCCATTTGGAAAGTCCCTTTTAGGTCCGTGATTGCAATATATCATTGCGCTCAACTCGTTCAGTTTGGCCCTAAAAACATCATTTTAAGCTGTAAAACAGTGGCGTGATCGGATTAAGACGGCTGTTTTTAGTTGATCATTTGAGCATGTTTTTACAATCAAATCGCTTTAAAAGCGCTCAAAACGCGTTTTTAATGATTGTAAGATCGTTTCTTTTCTGTCTCAAAGAAGGTTGTAAGCTTCTCACTTCAACATGTTATTTTGCTCATGACAATAGTTTGAGTGCCGAAAACATGATTCCTGACTTGCTAAGTTCTCTAGTTTCAATTTAGAAAGTTCCTTTTAGGTCCGTGATTGCAATATATCATTGCGCTCAACTCATTCAGTTTGGCCCTTAAAACATCATTTTAAGCTCCAAAAGGTTGCCGTGATCGATTTAAGACGGCAGTTTTTAGTTGATAATTTGAGCATGTTTTTACGCTCAAATCGCTTTAAAAGCGCTTAAAACCCGTTTTTAATGCTTCTAAGATCGTTTCTTTTCTGTTTCAAAGTAAGTTGTAAGCTTGTAATTTCAACATGGTAATTTGCTCGTGACAATATTTTGAGTGCGGAAAACATGATTCCTGACTTGCTAAGTTCTCTAATTTCCATTTAGAAAGTCCCGTTTAGGTCCGTGATTGCAATATATCATTGCGCTCAACTCATTCAGTTTTGCCCTTAAAACATCATTTGAAGCTCCAAAACGTTGCCGTGATCGATTTAAGACGGCAGTTTTTAGTTGATAATTTGAGCATGTTTTTACGCTCAAATCGCTTTAAAAGCGCTTTAAACGCGTTTTTAATGATTCTAAGCTCGTTTCTGTTCTGTTTCGAGGTGGGTTGTAAACTTCTCACTTCAACATGTTATTTTGCTCGTGACGATAATTTGAGTTCCGAAAACAGGATTCCTGACCTGCTAAGTTCTCCAACTTCCATTTAGAAAGTCCCTTTTAGGTCCGTGATTGCAATATATCATTGCGCTCAAATCGTTCAGTTTGGCCCTAAAAACATCATTTTAAGCTCTAAAACAGTAGCGTGATCGATTTAAGACGGCAGTTTTTAGTTGATCATTTGAGCATGTTTTTACGTTCAAATCGCTTTAAAAGCGCTTAAAACGCGTTTTTAATGATTGTAAGATCGTTTCTTTTCTGTCTCAAAGCAACTTGTAAGCTTCTCACTTCAACATGTTATTTTGCTCGTGACAATAGTTTAGTGCCGAAAACATGATTCCTGACTTGCTAAGTTCTCTAGTTTCAATTTAGAAAGTCCCTTTTAAGTCCGTGATTGCAATATATCATTGCGCTCAACTCATTCAGTTTGGCCCTTAAAACATCATTTTAAGCTCCAAAACGTTGCCGTGATCGATTTAAGACGGCAGTTATTAGTTGATAATTTGAGCATGTTTTTACGCTCAAATCGCTTTAAAAGCGCTTAAAACCCGTTTTTAATGATTCTAAGATCGTTTCTGTTCTTTTTCGAGGTGGGTTGTAACCTTCTCACTTCAACATGTTATTTTGCTCTTGACGATAGTTTGAGTGACGAAAACAGGATTCCTGACTTACTAAATTCTCCAACTTCCATTTAGAAAGTCGCTTTTAGGTCCGTGATTGCAATATATCATTGCGCTCAACTCCTTCAGTTGGGCCCTGAAAAAATCATTTTAAGCTCTAAAACGTTGGCGTGATCGATTTAAGACGGCAGTTTTTAGTAGATCATTTGAGCATGTTTTTACGCTAAAATCGCTTCAAAGCGCTTAAAACGCGTTTTTAATGCTTCTAAGATCGTTTCTTTTCTGTTTCAAAGTAAGTTGTAAGCTTCTAACTTCAACATGTTATTTTGCTCGTGACAATAATTTGAGTGCGGAAAACATGATTCCTGACTTGCTAAGTTCTCTAATTTCCATTTAGAAAGTCCCTTTTAGGTCCGTGATTGCAATATATCATTGCGCTCAACTCATTCAGTTTTGCCCTTAAAACATCATTTTAAGCTCCAAAACGTTGCCGTGATCGATATAAAACGGCAGTTTTTACTTGATAATTTGAACATATTTTTACGCTCAAATCGCTTTAAAAGCGCTTAAAACGCGTTTTTAATGATTCTAAGATCGTTTCTGTTCTGTTTCGAGGTGGGTTGTAAACTTCTCACTTCAACATGTTATTTTGCTCGTGACGATAATTTGAGTTCCGAAAACAGGATTCCTGATTTGCTAAGTTCCCAACTTCCATTTAGAAAGTCCCTTTTAGGTCCGTGATTGCTATATATCATTGCGCTCAACTCATTCAGTTTGGCCCTAAAAACATCATTTTAAGCTCTAAAACAGTGGCGTGATCGATTTAAGACGGCAGTTTTTAGTTGATCATTTGAGCAAGTTTTAACGCTCAAATCGCTTCAAAGCGCTTAAAACGCGTTTTTAATGCTTCTAAGATCGTTTCTTTTCTGTTTCAAAGTAAGTTGTAAGCTTCTAACTTCAACATGTTATTTTGCTCGTGACAATAATTTGAGTGCGGAAAACATGATTCCTGACTTGCTAAGTTCTCTAATTTCCATTTACAAAGTCCCTTTTAGGTCCGTGATTGCAATATATCATTGCGCTCAACTCATTCAGTTTTGCCCTTAAAACATCATTTTAAGCTCCAAAACGTTGCCGTGATCGATTTAAGACGGCAGTTTTTAGTTGATAATTTGAGCATGTTTTTACGCTCAAATCGCTTTAAAAGCGCTTAAAACGCGTTTTTAATGATTCTAAGCTCGTTTCTGTTCTGTTTCGAGGAGGGTTGTAAGGTTCTCACTTCAACATGTTATTTTGCTCGTGACGATAATTTGAGTTCCGAAAACAGGATTCCTGACCTGCTAAGTTCTCCAACTTCCATTTAGAAAGTCCCTTTTAGGTCCGTGATTGCAATATATCATTGCGCTCAAATCGTTCAGTTTGGCCCTAAAAACATCATTTTAAGCTCTAAAACAGTAGCGTGATCGATTTAAGACGGCAGTTTTTAGTTGATCATTTGAGCATGTTTTTACGTTCAAATCGCTTTAAAAGCGCTTAAAACGCGTTTTTAATGATTGTAAGATCGTTTCTTTTCTGTCTCAAAGAAGGTTGTAAGCTTCTCACTTCAACATGTTATTTTGCTCATGACAATAGTTTGAGTGCCGAAAACATGATTCCTGACTTGCTAAGTTCTCTAGTTTCAATTTAGAAAGTTCCTTTTAGGTCCGTGATTGCAATATATCATTGCGCTCAACTCATTCAGTTTGGCCCTTAAAACATCATTTTAAGCTCCAAAAGGTTGCCGTGATCGATTTAAGACGGCAGTTTTTAGTTGATAATTTGAGCATGTTTTTACGCTCAAATCGCTTTAAAAGCGCTTAAAACCCGTTTTTAATGATTCTAAGATCGTTTCTGTTCTGTTTCGAGGTGGGTTGTAAGCTTCTCACTTCAACATGTTATTTTGCTCGTGACGATAGTTTGAGTGACGAAAACAGGATTCCTGACTTACTAACTTCTCCAACTTCCATTTAGAAAGTCGCTTTTAGGTCCGTGATTGCAATATATCATTGCGCTCAACTCGTTCAGTTGGGCCCTGAAAAAATCACTTTAAGCTCTAAAACGTTGGCGTGATCGATTTAAGACGGCAGTTTTTAGTAGATCATTTGAGCATGTTTTTACGCTAAAATCGCTTCAAAGCGCTTAAAACGCGTTTTTAATGCTTCTAAGATCGTTTCTTTTCTGTTTCAAAGCAAGTTGTAAGCTTGTAACTTCAACATGTTATTTTGCTCGTGACAATAATTTGAGTGCGGAAAACATGATTCCTGACTTGCTAAGTTCTCTAATTTCCATTTAGAAAGTCCCTTTTAGGTCCGTGATTGCAATATATCATTGCGCTCAACTCATTCAGTTTTGCCCTTAAAACATCATTTGAAGCTCCAAAACGTTGCCGTGATCGATTTAAGACGGCAGTTTTTAGTTGATAATTTGAGCATGTTTTTACGCTCAAATCGCTTTAAAAGCGCTTTAAACGCGTTTTTAATGATTCTAAGCTCGTTTCTGTTCTGTTTCGAGGTGGGTTGCAAGCTTCTCACTTCAACATGTTATTTTGCTCGTGACGATAATTTGAGTTCCGAAAACAGGATTCAAGACCTGCTAAGTTCTCAAACTTCCATTTAGAAAGTCCCTTTTAGGTCCGTGATTGCAATATATCATTGCGCTCAACTCGTTCAGTTTGGCCCTAAAAACATCATTTTAAGCTGTAAAACAGTGGCGTGATCGGATTAAGACGGCTGTTTTTAGTTGATCATTTGAGCATGTTTTTACAATCAAATCGCTTTAAAAGCGCTCAAAACGCGTTTTTAATGATTGTAAGATCGTTTCTTTTCTGTCTCAAAGAAGGTTGTAAGCTTCTCACTTCAACATGTTATTTTGCTCATGACAATAGTTTGAGTGCCGAAAACATGATTCCTGACTTGCTAAGTTCTCTAGTTTCAATTTAGAAAGTTCCTTTTAGGTCCGTGATTGCAATATATCATTGCGCTCAACTCATTCAGTTTGGCCCTTAAAACATCATTTTAAGCTCCAAAAGGTTGCCGTGATCGATTTAAGACGGCAGTTTTTAGTTGATAATTTGAGCATGTTTTTACGCTCAAATCGCTTTAAAAGCGCTTAAAACCCGTTTTTAATGATTCTAAGATCGTTTCTGTTCTGTTTCGAGGTGGGTTGTAAGCTTCTCACTTCAACATGTTATTTTGCTCGTGACGATAGTTTGAGTGACGAAAACAGGATTCCTGACTTACTAACTTCTCCAACTTCCATTTAGAAAGTCGCTTTTAGGTCCGTGATTGCAATATATCATTGCGCTCAACTCGTTCAGTTGGGCCCTGAAAAAATCATTTTAAGCTCTAAAACGTTGGCGTGATCGATTTAAGACGGCAGTTTTTAGTAGATCATTTCAGCATGTTTTTACGCTAAAATCGCTTCAAAGCGCTTAAAACGCGTTTTTAATGCTTCTAAGATCGTTTCTTTTCTGTTTCAAAGTAAGTTGTAAGCTTGTAACTTCAACATGTTATTTTGCTCGTGACAATAATTTGAGTGCGGAAAACATGATTCCTGACTTGCTAAGTTCTCTAATTTCCATTTAGAAAGTCCCTTTTAGGTCCGTGATTGCAATATATCATTGCGCTCAACTCATTCAGTTTTGCCCTTAAAACATCATTTGAAGCTCCAAAACGTTGCCGTGATCGATTTAAGACGGCAGTTTTTAGTTGATAATTTGAGCATGTTTTTACGCTCAAATCGCTTTAAAAGCGCTTTAAACGCGTTTTTAATGATTCTAAGCTCGTTTCTGTTCTGTTTCGAGGTGGGTTGTAAGCTTCTCACTTCAACATGTTATTTTGCTCGTGACGATAATTTGAGTTCCGAAAACAGTATTCCTGACTTGCTAAGTTCTCCAACTTCCATTTAGAAAGTCCCTTTTAGGTCCGTGATTGCAATATATCATTGCGCTCAAATCGTTCAGTTTGGCCCTAAAAACATCATTTTAAGCTCTAAAACAGTAGCGTGATCGACTAAGACGGCAGTTTTTAGTTGATCATTTGAGCATGTTTTTACGTTCAAATCGCTTTAAAAGCGCTTAAAACGCGTTTTTAATGATTGTAAGATCGTTTCTTTTCTGTCTCAAAGCCACTTGTAAGCTTCTCACTTCAACATGTTATTTTGCTCGTGACAATAGTTTAGTGCCGAAAACATGATTCCTGACTTGCTAAGTTCTCTAGTTTCAATTTAGAAAGTCCCTTTTAGGTCCGTGATTGCAATATATCATTGCGCTCAACTCATTCAGTTTGGCCCTTAAAACATCATTTTAAGCTCCAAAACGTTGCCGTGATCGATTTAAGACGGCAGTTATTAGTTGATAATTTGAGCATGTTTTTACGCTCAAATCGCTTTAAAAGCGCTTAAAACCCGTTTTTAATGATTCTAAGATCGTTTCTGTTCTGTTTCGAGTTGGGTTGTAACCTTCTCACTTCAACATGTTATTTTGCTCTTGACGATAGTTTGAGTGACGAAAACAGGATTCCTGACTTACTAAGTTCTCCAACTTCCATTTAGAAAGTCGCTTTTAGGTCCGTGATTGCAATATATCATTGCGCTCAACTCCTTCAGTTGGGCCCTGAAAAAATCATTTTAAGCTCTAAAACGTTGGCGTGATCGATTTAAGACGGCAGTTTTTAGTAGATCATTTGAGCATGTTTTTACGCTAAAATCGCTTCAAAGCGCTTAAAACGCGTTTTTAATGCTTCTAAGATCGTTTCTTTTCTGTTTCAAAGTAAGTTGTAAGCTTCTAACTTCAACATGTTATTTTGCTCGTGACAATAATTTGAGTGCGGAAAACATGATTCCTGACTTGCTAAGTTCTCTAATTTCCATTTAGAAAGTCTCTTTTAGGTCCGTGATTGCAATATATCATTGCGCTCAACTCATTCAGTTTTGCCCTTAAAACATCATTTTAAGCTCCAAAACGTTGCCGTGATCGATTTAAAACGGCAGTTTTTACTTGATAATTTGAGCATATTTTTACGCTCAAATCGCTTTAAAAGCGCTTAAAACGCGTTTTTAATGATTCTAAGATCGTTTCTGTTCTGTTTCGAGGTGGGTTGTAAACTTCTCACTTCAACATGTTATTTTGCTCGTGACGATAGTTTGAGTGACGAAAACAGGATTCCTGACTTACTAACTTCTCCAACTTCCATTTAGAAAGTCGCTTTTAGGTCCGTGATTGCAATATATCATTGCGCTCAACTCGTTCAGTTGGGCCCTGAAAAAATCACTTTAAGCTCTAAAACGTTGGCGTGATCGATTTAAGACGGCAGTTTTTAGTAGATCATTTGAGCATGTTTTTACGCTAAAATCGCTTCAAAGCGCTTAAAACGCGTTTTTAATGCTTCTAAGATCGTTTCTTTTCTGTTTCAAAGTAAGTTGTAAGCTTGTAACTTCAACATGTTATTTTGCTCGTGACAATAATTTGAGTGCGGAAAACATGATTCCTGACTTGCTAAGTTCTCTAATTTCCATTTAGAAAGTCCCTTTTAGGTCCGTGATTGCAATATATCATTGCGCTCAACTCATTCAGTTTTGCCCTTAAAACATCATTTGAAGCTCCAAAACGTTGCCGTGATCGATTTAAGACGGCAGTTTTTAGTTGATAATTTGAGCATGTTTTTACGCTCAAATCGCTTTAAAAGCGCTTTAAACGCGTTTTTAATGATTCTAAGCTCGTTTCTGTTCTGTTTCGAGGTGGGTTGCAAGCTTCTCACTTCAACATGTTATTTTGCTCGTGACGATAATTTGAGTTCCGAAAACAGGATTCAAGACCTGCTAAGTTCTCAAACTTCCATTTAGAAAGTCCCTTTTAGGTCCGTGATTGCAATATATCATTGCGCTCAACTCGTTCAGTTTGGCCCTAAAAACATCATTTTAAGCTGTAAAACAGTGGCGTGATCGGATTAAGACGGCTGTTTTTAGTTGATCATTTGAGCATGTTTTTACAATCAAATCGCTTTAAAAGCGCTCAAAACGCGTTTTTAATGATTGTAAGATCGTTTCTTTTCTGTCTCAAAGAAGGTTGTAAGCTTCTCACTTCAACATGTTATTTTGCTCATGACAATAGTTTGAGTGCCGAAAACATGATTCCTGACTTGCTAAGTTCTCTAGTTTCAATTTAGAAAGTTCCTTTTAGGTCCGTGATTGCAATATATCATTGCGCTCAACTCATTCAGTTTGGCCCTTAAAACATCATTTTAAGCTCCAAAAGGTTGCCGTGATGGATTTAAGACGGCAGTTTTTAGTTGATAATTTGAGCATGTTTTTACGCTCAAATCGCTTTAAAAGCGCTTAAAACCCGTTTTTAATGATTCTAAGATCGTTTCTGTTCTGTTTCGAGGTGGGTTGTAAGCTTCTCACTTCAACATGTTATTTTGCTCGTGACGATAGTTTGAGTGACGAAAACAGGATTCCTGACTTACTAACTTCTCCAACTTCCATTTAGAAAGTCGCTTTTAGGTCCGTGATTGCAATATATCATTGCGCTCAACTCGTTCAGTTGGGCCCTGAAAAAATCATTTTAAGCTCTAAAACGTTGGCGTGATCGATTTAAGACGGCAGTTTTTAGTAGATCATTTCAGCATGTTTTTACGCTAAAATCGCTTCAAAGCGCTTAAAACGCGTTTTTAATGCTTCTAAGATCGTTTCTTTTCTGTTTCAAAGTAAGTTGTAAGCTTGTAACTTCAACATGTTATTTTGCTCGTGACAATAATTTGAGTGCGGAAAACATGATTCCTGACTTGCTAAGTTCTCTAATTTCCATTTAGAAAGTCCCTTTTAGGTCCGTGATTGCAATATATCATTGCGCTCAACTCATTCAGTTTTGCCCTTAAAACATCATTTGAAGCTCCAAAACGTTGCCGTGATCGATTTAAGACGGCAGTTTTTAGTTGATAATTTGAGCATGTTTTTACGCTCAAATCGCTTTAAAAGCGCTTTAAACGCGTTTTTAATGATTCTAAGCTCGTTTCTGTTCTGTTTCGAGGTGGGTTGTAAGCTTCTCACTTCAACATGTTATTTTGCTCGTGACGATAATTTGAGTTCCGAAAACAGTATTCCTGACTTGCTAAGTTCTCCAACTTCCATTTAGAAAGTCCCTTTTAGGTCCGTGATTGCAATATATCATTGCGCTCAAATCGTTCAGTTTGGCCCTAAAAACATCATTTTAAGCTCTAAAACAGTAGCGTGATCGACTAAGACGGCAGTTTTTAGTTGATCATTTGAGCATGTTTTTACGTTCAAATCGCTTTAAAAGCGCTTAAAACGCGTTTTTAATGATTGTAAGATCGTTTCTTTTCTGTCTCAAAGCCACTTGTAAGCTTCTCACTTCAACATGTTATTTTGCTCGTGACAATAGTTTAGTGCCGAAAACATGATTCCTGACTTGCTAAGTTCTCTAGTTTCAATTTAGAAAGTCCCTTTTAGGTCCGTGATTGCAATATATCATTGCGCTCAACTCATTCAGTTTGGCCCTTAAAACATCATTTTAAGCTCCAAAACGTTGCCGTGATCGATTTAAGACGGCAGTTATTAGTTGATAATTTGAGCATGTTTTTACGCTCAAATCGCTTTAAAAGCGCTTAAAACCCGTTTTTAATGATTCTAAGATCGTTTCTGTTCTGTTTCGAGTTGGGTTGTAACCTTCTCACTTCAACATGTTATTTTGCTCTTGACGATAGTTTGAGTGACGAAAACAGGATTCCTGACTTACTAAGTTCTCCAACTTCCATTTAGAAAGTCGCTTTTAGGTCCGTGATTGCAATATATCATTGCGCTCAACTCCTTCAGTTGGGCCCTGAAAAAATCATTTTAAGCTCTAAAACGTTGGCGTGATCGATTTAAGACGGCAGTTTTTAGTAGATCATTTGAGCATGTTTTTACGCTAAAATCGCTTCAAAGCGCTTAAAACGCGTTTTTAATGCTTCTAAGATCGTTTCTTTTCTGTTTCAAAGTAAGTTGTAAGCTTCTAACTTCAACATGTTATTTTGCTCGTGACAATAATTTGAGTGCGGAAAACATGATTCCTGACTTGCTAAGTTCTCTAATTTCCATTTAGAAAGTCTCTTTTAGGTCCGTGATTGCAATATATCATTGCGCTCAACTCATTCAGTTTTGCCCTTAAAACATCATTTTAAGCTCCAAAACGTTGCCGTGATCGATTTAAAACGGCAGTTTTTACTTGATAATTTGAGCATATTTTTACGCTCAAATCGCTTTAAAAGCGCTTAAAACGCGTTTTTAATGATTCTAAGATCGTTTCTGTTCTGTTTCGAGGTGGGTTGTAAACTTCTCACTTCAACATGTTATTTTGCTCGTGACGATAATTTGAGTTCCGAAAACAGGATTCCTGATTTGCTAAGTTCCCAACTTCCATTTAGAAAGTCCCTTTTAGGTCCGTGATTGCTATATATCATTGCGCTCAACTCGTTCAGTTTGGCCTGAAAACATCATTTTAAGCTCTAAAACAGTGGCATGATCGATTTAAGACGGCAGTTTTTAGTTGATCATTTGAGCATGTTTTTACGCTGAAATCGCTTCAAAGCGCTTAAAACGCGTTTTTAATGCTTCTAAGATCGTTTCTTTTCTGTTTCAAAGTAAGTTGTAAGCTTCTAACTTCAACATGTTATTTTGCTCGTGACAATAATTTGAGTGCGGAAAACATGATTCCTGACTTGCTAAGTTCTCTAATTTCCATTTACAAAGTCCCTTTTAGGTCCGTGATTGCAATATATCATTGCGCTCAACTCATTCAGTTTTGCCCTTAAAACATCATTTTAAGCTCCAAAACGTTGCCGTGATCGATTTAAGACGGCAGTTTTTAGTTGATAATTTGAGCATGTTTTTACGCTCAAATCGCTTTAAAAGCGCTTAAAACGCGTTTTTAATGATTCTAAGCTCGTTTCTGTTCTGTTTCGAGGAGGGTTGTAAGGTTCTCACTTCA
Source organism: Muricea muricata (assembly GCA_963855995.1). Classification (NCBI taxonomy): domain Eukaryota; kingdom Metazoa; phylum Cnidaria; class Anthozoa; order Malacalcyonacea; family Plexauridae; genus Muricea; species Muricea muricata. The sequence goes on from OY979727.1 coordinate 5,430,113, forward strand.
ACATGTTATTTTGCTCGTGACGATAATTTGAGTTCCGAAAACAGGATTCCTGACCTGCTAAGTTCTCCAACTTCCATTTAGAAAGTCCCTTTTAGGTCCGTGATTGCAATATATCATTGCGCTCAAATCGTTCAGTTTGGCCCTAAAAACATCATTTTAAGGTCTAAAACAGTAGCGTGATCGATTTAAGACGGCAGTTTTTAGTTGATCATTTGAGCATGTTTTTACGTTCAAATCGCTTTAAAAGCGCTTAAAACGCGTTTTTAATGATTGTAAGATCGTTTCTTTTCTGTCTCAAAGCAACTTGTAAGCTTCTCACTTCAACATGTTATTTTGCTCGTGACAATAGTTTAGTGCCGAAAACATGATTCCTGACTTGCTAAGTTCTCTAGTTTCAATTTAGAAAGTCCCTTTTAAGTCCGTGATTGCAATATATCATTGCGCTCAACTCATTCAGTTTGGCCCTTAAAACATCATTTTAAGCTCCAAAAGGTTGCCGTGATCGATTTAAGACGGCAGTTTTTAGTTGATAATTTGAGCATGTTTTTACGCTCAAATCGCTTTAAAAGCGCTTAAAACCCGTTTTTAATGATTCTAAGATCGTTTCTGTTCTGTTTCGAGGTGGGTTGTAAGCTTCTCACTTCAACATGTTATTTTGCTCGTGACGATAGTTTGAGTGACGAAAACAGGATTCCTGACTTACTAACTTCTCCAACTTCCATTTAGAAAGTCGCTTTTAGGTCCGTGATTGCAATATATCATTGCGCTCAACTCGTTCAGTTGGGCCCTGAAAAAATCACTTTAAGCTCTAAAACGTTGGCGTGATCGATTTAAGACGGCAGTTTTTAGTAGATCATTTGAGCATGTTTTTACGCTAAAATCGCTTCAAAGCGCTTAAAACGCGTTTTTAATGCTTCTAAGATCGTTTCTTTTCTGTTTCAAAGTAAGTTGTAAGCTTGTAACTTCAACATGTTATTTTGCTCGTGACAATAATTTGAGTGCGGAAAACATGATTCCTGACTTGCTAAGTTCTCTAATTTCCATTTAGAAAGTCCCTTTTAGGTCCGTGATTGCAATATATCATTGCGCTCAACTCATTCAGTTTTGCCCTTAAAACATCATTTGAAGCTCCAAAACGTTGCCGTGATCGATTTAAGACGGCAGTTTTTAGTTGATAATTTGAGCATGTTTTTACGCTCAAATCGCTTTAAAAGCGCTTTAAACGCGTTTTTAATGATTCTAAGCTCGTTTCTGTTCTGTTTCGAGGTGGGTTGCAAGCTTCTCACTTCAACATGTTATTTTGCTCGTGACGATAATTTGAGTTCCGAAAACAGGATTCAAGACCTGCTAAGTTCTCAAACTTCCATTTAGAAAGTCCCTTTTAGGTCCGTGATTGCAATATATCATTGCGCTCAACTCGTTCAGTTTGGCCCTAAAAACATCATTTTAAGCTGTAAAACAGTGGCGTGATCGGATTAAGACGGCTGTTTTTAGTTGATCATTTGAGCATGTTTTTACAATCAAATCGCTTTAAAAGCGCTCAAAACGCGTTTTTAATGATTGTAAGATCGTTTCTTTTCTGTCTCAAAGAAGGTTGTAAGCTTCTCACTTCAACATGTTATTTTGCTCATGACAATAGTTTGAGTGCCGAAAACATGATTCCTGACTTGCTAAGTTCTCTAGTTTCAATTTAGAAAGTTCCTTTTAGGTCCGTGATTGCAATATATCATTGCGCTCAACTCATTCAGTTTGGCCCTTAAAACATCATTTTAAGCTCCAAAAGGTTGCCGTGATCGATTTAAGACGGCAGTTTTTAGTTGATAATTTGAGCATGTTTTTACGCTCAAATCGCTTTAAAAGCGCTTAAAACCCGTTTTTAATGATTCTAAGATCGTTTCTGTTCTGTTTCGAGGTGGGTTGTAAGCTTCTCACTTCAACATGTTATTTTGCTCGTGACGATAGTTTGAGTGACGAAAACAGGATTCCTGACTTACTAACTTCTCCAACTTCCATTTAGAAAGTCGCTTTTAGGTCCGTGATTGCAATATATCATTGCGCTCAACTCGTTCAGTTGGGCCCTGAAAAAATCATTTTAAGCTCTAAAACGTTGGCGTGATCGATTTAAGACGGCAGTTTTTAGTAGATCATTTCAGCATGTTTTTACGCTAAAATCGCTTCAAAGCGCTTAAAACGCGTTTTTAATGCTTCTAAGATCGTTTCTTTTCTGTTTCAAAGTAAGTTGTAAGCTTGTAACTTCAACATGTTATTTTGCTCGTGACAATAATTTGAGTGCGGAAAACATGATTCCTGACTTGCTAAGTTCTCTAATTTCCATTTAGAAAGTCCCTTTTAGGTCCGTGATTGCAATATATCATTGCGCTCAACTCATTCAGTTTTGCCCTTAAAACATCATTTGAAGCTCCAAAACGTTGCCGTGATCGATTTAAGACGGCAGTTTTTAGTTGATAATTTGAGCATGTTTTTACGCTCAAATCGCTTTAAAAGCGCTTTAAACGCGTTTTTAATGATTCTAAGCTCGTTTCTGTTCTGTTTCGAGGTGGGTTGTAAGCTTCTCACTTCAACATGTTATTTTGCTCGTGACGATAATTTGAGTTCCGAAAACAGTATTCCTGACTTGCTAAGTTCTCCAACTTCCATTTAGAAAGTCCCTTTTAGGTCCGTGATTGCAATATATCATTGCGCTCAAATCGTTCAGTTTGGCCCTAAAAACATCATTTTAAGCTCTAAAACAGTAGCGTGATCGACTAAAACGGCAGTTTTTAGTTGATCATTTGAGCATGTTTTTACGTTCAAATCGCTTTAAAAGCGCTTAAAACGCGTTTTTAATGATTGTAAGATCGTTTCTTTTCTGTCTCAAAGCCACTTGTAAGCTTCTCACTTCAACATGTTATTTTGCTCGTGACAATAGTTTAGTGCCGAAAACATGATTCCTGACTTGCTAAGTTCTCTAGTTTCAATTTAGAAAGTCCCTTTTAGGTCCGTGATTGCAATATATCATTGCGCTCAACTCATTCAGTTTGGCCCTTAAAACATCATTTTAAGCTCCAAAACGTTGCCGTGATCGATTTAAGACGGCAGTTATTAGTTGATAATTTGAGCATGTTTTTACGCTCAAATCGCTTTAAAAGCGCTTAAAACCCGTTTTTAATGATTCTAAGATCGTTTCTGTTCTGTTTCGAGGTGGGTTGTAACCTTCTCACTTCAACATGTTATTTTGCTCTTGACGATAGTTTGAGTGACGAAAACAGGATTCCTGACTTACTAAGTTCTCCAACTTCCATTTAGAAAGTCGCTTTTAGGTCCGTGATTGCAATATATCATTGCGCTCAACTCCTTCAGTTGGGCCCTGAAAAAATCATTTTAAGCTCTAAAACGTTGGCGTGATCGATTTAAGACGGCAGTTTTTAGTAGATCATTTGAGCATGTTTTTACGCTAAAATCGCTTCAAAGCGCTTAAAACGCGTTTTTAATGCTTCTAAGATCGTTTCTTTTCTGTTTCAAAGTAAGTTGTAAGCTTCTAACTTCAACATGTTATTTTGCTCGTGACAATAATTTGAGTGCGGAAAACATGATTCCTGACTTGCTAAGTTCTCTAATTTCCATTTAGAAAGTCTCTTTTAGGTCCGTGATTGCAATATATCATTGCGCTCAACTCATTCAGTTTTGCCCTTAAAACATCATTTTAAGCTCCAAAACGTTGCCGTGATCGATTTAAAACGGCAGTTTTTACTTGATAATTTGAGCATATTTTTACGCTCAAATCGCTTTAAAAGCGCTTAAAACGCGTTTTTAATGATTCTAAGATCGTTTCTGTTCTGTTTCGAGGTGGGTTGTAAACTTCTCACTTCAACATGTTATTTTGCTCGTGACGATAATTTGAGTTCCGAAAACAGGATTCCTGATTTGCTAAGTTCCCAACTTCCATTTAGAAAGTCCCTTTTAGGTCCGTGATTGCTATATATCATTGCGCTCAACTCGTTCAATTTGGCCTGAAAACATCATTTTAAGCTCTAAAACAGTGGCATGATCGATTTAAGACGGCAGTTTTTAGTTGATCATTTGAGCATGTTTTTACGCTGAAATCGCTTCAAAGCGCTTAAAACGCGTTTTTAATGCTTCTAAGATCGTTTCTTTTCTGTTTCAAAGTAAGTTGTAAGCTTGTAACTTCAACATGTTATTTTGCTCGTGACAATAATTTGAGTGCGGAAAACATGATTCCTGACTTGCTAAGTTCTCTAATTTCCATTTACAAAGTCCCTTTTAGGTCCGTGATTGCAATATATCATTGCGCTCAACTCATTCAGTTTTGCCCTTAAAACATCATTTTAAGCTCCAAAACGTTGCCGTGATCGATTTAAGACGGCAGTTTTTAGTTGATAATTTGAGCATGTTTTTACGCTCAAATCGCTTTAAAAGCGCTTAAAACGCGTTTTTAATGATTCTAAGCTCGTTTCTGTTCTGTTTCGAGGAGGGTTGTAAGGTTCTCACTTCAACATGTTATTTTGCTCGTGACGATAATTTGAGTTCCGAAAACAGGATTCCTGACTTGCTAAGTTCTCCAACTTCCATTTAGAAAGTCCCTTTTAGGTCCGTGATTGCAATATATCATTGCGCTCAACTCGTTCAGTTTGGCCCTAAAAACATCATTTTAAGCTCTAAAACAGTGGCGTGATCGGATTAAGACGGCTGTTTTTAGTTGATCATTTGAGCATGTTTTTACAATCAAATCGCTTTAAAAGCGCTCAAAACGCGTTTTTAATGATTGTAAGATCGTTTCTTTTCTGTCTCAAAGAAGGTTGTAAGCTTCTCACTTCAACATGTTATTTTGCTCATGACAATAGTTTGAGTGCCGAAAACATGATTCCTGACTTGCTAAGTTCTCTAGTTTCAATTTAGAAAGTTCCTTTTAGGTCCGTGATTGCAATATATCATTGCGCTCAACTCATTCAGTTTGGTACTTAAAACATCATTTTAAGCTCCAAAAGGTCGCCGTGATCGATTTAAGACGGCAGTTTTTAGTTGATAATTTGAGCATGTTTTTACGCTCAAATCGCTTTAAAAGCGCTTAAAACCCGTTTTTAATGATTCTAAGATCGTTTCTGTTCTGTTTCGAGGTGGGTTGTAAGCTTCTCACTTCAACATGTTATTTTGCTCGTGACGATAGTTTGAGTGACGAAAACAGGATTCCGGACTTACTAACTTCTCCAACTTCCATTTAGAAAGTCGCTTTTAGGTCCGTGATTGCAATATATCATTGCGCTCAACTCGTTCAGTTGGGCCCTGAAAAAATCATTTTAAGCTCTAAAACGTTGGCGTGATCGATTTAAGACGGCAGTTTTTAGTAGATCATTTGAGCATGTTTTTACGCTAAAATCGCTTCAAAGCGCTTAAAACGCGTTTTTAATGCTTCTAAGATCGTTTCTTTTCTGTTTCAAAGTAAGTTGTAAGCTTGTAACTTCAACATGTTATTTTGCTCGTGACAATAATTTGAGTGCGGAAAACATGATTCCTGACTTGCTAAGTTCTCTAATTTCCATTTAGAAAGTCCCTTTTAGGTCCGTGATTGCAATATATCATTGCGCTTAACTCATTCAGTTTTGCCCTTAAAACATCATTTGAAGCTCCAAAACGTTGCCGTGATCGATTTAAGACGGCAGTTTTTAGTTGATAATTTGAGCATGTTTTTACGCTCAAATCGCTTTAAAAGCGCTTTAAACGCGTTTTTAATGATTCTAAGCTCGTTTCTGTTCTGTTTCGAGGAGGGTTGTAAGGTTCTCACTTCAACATGTTATTTTGCTTGTGACGATAATTTGAGTTCCGAAAACAGGATTCCTGACTTGCTAAGTTCTCCAACTTCCATTTAGAAAGTCCCTTTTAGGTCCGTGATTGCAATATATCATTGCGCTCAACTCGTTCAGTTTGGCCCTAAAAACATCATTTTAAGCTCTAAAACAGTGGCGTGATCGGATTAAGACGGCTGTTTTTAGTTGATCATTTGAGCATGTTTTTAGAATCAAATCGCTTTAAAAGCGCTCAAAACGCGTTTTAATGATTGTAAGATCGTTTCTTTTCTGTCTCAAAGAAGGTTGTAAGCTTCTCACTTCAACATGTTATTTTGCTCATGACAATAGTTTGAGTGCCGAAAACATGATTCCTGACTTGCTAAGTTCTCTAGTTTCAATTTAGAAAGTTCCTTTTAGGTCCGTGATTGCAATATATCATTGCGCTCAACTCATTCAGTTAGGCCCTTAAAAGATCATTTTAAGCTCCAAAAGGTTGCCGTGATCGATTTAAGACGGCAGTTTTTAGTTGATAATTTGAGCATGTTTTTACGCTCAAATCGCTTTAAAAGCGCTTAAAACCCGTTTTTAATGATTCTAAGATCGTTTCTGTTCTGTTTCGAGGTGGGTTGTAAGCTTCTCACTTCAACATGTTATTTTGCTCGTGACGATAGTTTGAGTGACGAAAACAGGATTCCTGACTTACTAACTTCTCCAACTTCCATTTAGAAAGTCGCTTTTAGGTCCGTGATTGCAATATATCATTGCGCTCAACTCGTTCAGTTGGGCCCTGAAAAAATCATTTTAAGCTCTAAAACGTTGGCGTGATCGATTTAAGACGGCAGTTTTTAGTAGATCATTTGAGCATGTTTTTACGCTAAAATCGCTTCAAAGCGCTTAAAACGCGTTTTTAATGCTTCTAAGATCGTTTCTTTTCTGTTTCAAAGTAAGTTGTAAGCTTGTAACTTCAACATGTTATTTTGCTCGTGACAATAATTTGAGTGCGGAAAACATGATTCCTGACTTGCTAAGTTCTCTAATTTCCATTTAGAAAGTCCCTTTTAGGTCCGTGATTGCAATATATCATTGCGCTCAACTCATTCAGTTTTGCCCTTAAAACATCATTTGAAGCTCCAAAACGTTGCCGTGATCGATTTAAAACGGCAGTTTTTACTTGATAATTTGAGCATATTTTTACGCTCAAATCGCTTTAAAAGCGCTTAAAACGCGTTTTTAATGATTCTAAGATCGTTTCTGTTCTGTTTCGAGGTGGGTTGTAAACTTCTCACTTCAACATGTTATTTTGCTCGTGACGATAATTTGAGTTCCGAAAACAGGATTCCTGACTTGCTAAGTTCCCAACTTCCATTTAGAAAGTCCCTTTTAGGTCCGTGATTGCTATATATCATTGCGCTCAACTCGTTCAGTTTGGCCCTGAAAACATCATTTTAAGCTCTAAAACAGTGGCGTGATCGATTTAAGACGGCAGTTTTTAGTTGATCATTTGAGCATGTTTTTACGCTGAAATCGCTTCAAAGCGCTTAAAACGCGTTTTTAATGCTTCTAAGATCGTTTCTTTTCTGTTTCAAAGTAAGTTGTAAGCTTCTAACTTCAACATGTTATTTTGCTCGTGACAATAATTTGAGTGCGGAAAACATGATTCCTGACTTGCTAAGTTCTCTAATTTCCATTTACAAAGTCCCTTTTAGGTCCGTGATTGCAATATATCATTGCGCTCAACTCATTCAGTTTTGCCCTTAAAACATCATTTTAAGCTCCAAAACGTTGCCGTGATCGATTTAAGACGGCAGTTTTTAATTGATAATTTGAGCATGTTTTTACGCTCAAATCGCTTTAAAAGCGCTTAAAACGCGTTTTTAATGATTCTAAGCTCGTTTCTGTTCGGTTTCGAGGAGGGTTGTAAGGTTCTCACTTCAACATGTTATTTTGCTCGTGACGATAATTTGAGTTTCGAAAACAGGATTCCTGACTTGCTAAGTTCTCCAACTTCCATTTAGAAAGTCCCTTTTAGGTCCGTGATTGCAATATATCATTGCGCTCAACTCGTTCAGTTTGGCCCTAAAAACATCATTTTAAGCTCTAAAACAGTGGCGTGATCGGATTAAGACGGCTGTTTTTAGTTGATCATTTGAGCATGTTTTTACAATCAAATCGCTTTAAAAGCGCTCAAAACGCGTTTTTAATGATTGTAAGATCGTTTCTTTTCTGTCTCAAAGAAGGTTGTAAGCTTCTCACTTCAACATGTTATTTTGCTCATGACAATAGTTTGAGTGCCGAAAACATGATTCCTGACTTGCTAAGTTCTCTAGTTTCAATTTAGAAAGTTCCTTTTAGGTCCGTGATTGGAATATATCATTGCGCTCAACTCATTCAGTTTGGCCCTTAAAACATCATTTTAAGCTCCAAAAGGTTGCCGTGATCGATTTAAGACGGCAGTTTTTAGTTGATAATTTGAGCATGTTTTTACGCTCAAATCGCTTTAAAAGCGCTTAAAACCCGTTTTTAATGATTCTAAGATCGTTTCTGTTCTGTTTCGAGGTGGGTTGTAAGCTTCTCACTTCAACATGTTATTTTGCTCGTGACGATAGTTTGAGTGACGAAAACAGGATTCCTGACTTACTAACTTCTCCAACTTCCATTTAGAAAGTCGCTTTTAGGTCCGTGATTGCAATATATCATTGCGCTCAACTCGTTCAGTTGGGCCCTGAAAAAATCATTTTAAGCTCTAAAACGTTGGCGTGATCGATTTAAGACGGCAGTTTTTAGTAGATCATTTGAGCATGTTTTTACGCTAAAATCGCTTCAAAGCGCTTAAAACGCGTTTTTAATGCTTCTAAGATCGTTTCTTTTCTGTTTCAAAGTAAGTTGTAAGCTTGTAACTTCAACATGTTATTTTGCTCGTGACAATAATTTGAGTGCGGAAAACATGATTCCTGACTTGCTAAGTTCTCTAATTTCCATTTAGAAAGTCCCTTTTAGGTCCGTGATTGCAATATATCATTGCGCTCAACTCATTCAGTTTTGCCCTTAAAACATCATTTGAAGCTCCAAAACGTTGCCGTGATCGATTTAAGACGGCAGTTTTTAGTTGATAATTTGAGCATGTTTTTACGCTCAAATCGCTTTAAAAGCGCTTTAAACGCGTTTTTAATGATTCTAAGCTCGTTTCTGTTCTGTTTCGAGGAGGGTTGTAAGGTTCTCACTTCAACATGTTATTTTGCTCGTGACGATAATTTGAGTTCCGAAAACAGGATTCCTGACTTGCTAAGTTCTCCAACTTCCATTTAGAAAGTCCCTTTTAGGTCCGTGATTGCAATATATCATTGCGCTCAACTCGTTCAGTTTGGCCCTAAAAACATCATTTTAAGCTCTAAAACAGTGGCGTGATCGGATTAAGACGGCTGTTTTTAGTTGATCATTTGAGCATGTTTTTAGAATCAAATCGCTTTAAAAGCGCTCAAAACGCGTTTTTAATGATTGTAAGATCGTTTCTTTTCTGTCTCAAAGAAGGTTGTAAGCTTCTCACTTCAACATGTTATTTTGCTCATGACAATAGTTTGAGTGCCGAAAACATGATTCCTGACTTGCTAAGTTCTCTAGTTTCAATTTAGAAAGTTCCTTTTAGGTCCGTGATTGCAATATATCATTGCGCTCAACTCATTCAGTTTGGCCCTTAAAACATCATTTTAAGCTCCAAAAGGTTGCCGTGATCGATTTAAGACGGCAGTTTTTAGTTGATAATTTGAGCATGTTTTTACGCTCAAATCGCTTTAAAAGCGCTTAAAACCCGTTTTTAATGATTCTAAGATCGTTTCTGTTCTGTTTCGAGGTGGGTTGTAAGCTTCTCACTTCAACATGTTATTTTGCTCGTGACGATAGTTTGAGTGACGAAAACAGGATTCCTGACTTACTAACTTCTCCAACTTCCATTTAGAAAGTCGCTTTTAGGTCCGTGATTGCAATATATCATTGCGCTCAACTCGTTCAGTTGGGCCCTGAAAAAATCATTTTAAGCTCTAAAACGTTGGCGTGATCGATTTAAGACGGCAGTTTTTAGTAGATCATTTGAGCATGTTTTTACGCTAAAATCGCTTCAAAGCGCTTAAAACGCGTTTTTAATGCTTCTAAGATCGTTTCTTTTCTGTTTCAAAGTAAGTTGTAAGCTTGTAACTTCAACATGTTATTTTGCTCGTGACAATAATTTGAGTGCGGAAAACATGATTCCTGACTTGCTAAGTTCTCTAATTTCCATTTAGAAAGTCCCTTTTAGGTCCGTGATTGCAATATATCATTGCGCTCAACTCATTCAGTTTTGCCCTTAAAACATCATTTGAAGCTCCAAAACGTTGCCGTGATCGATTTAAGACGGCAGTTTTTAGTTGATAATTTGAGCATGTTTTTACGCTCAAATCGCTTTAAAAGCGCTTTAAACGCGTTTTTAATGATTCTAAGCTCGTTTCTGTTCTGTTTCGAGGAGGGTTGTAAGGTTCTCACTTCAACATGTTAGTTTGCTCGTGACGATAATTTGAGTTCCGAAAACAGGATTCCTGACTTGCTAAGTTCTCCAACTTCCATTTAGAAAGTCCCTTTTAGGTCCGTGATTGCAATATATCATTGCGCTCAACTCGTTCAGTTTGGCCCTAAAAACATCATTTTAAGCTCTAAAACAGTGGCGTGATCGGATTAAGACGGCTGTTTTTAGTTGATCATTTGAGCATGTTTTTAGAATCAAATCGCTTTAAAAGCGCTCAAAACGCGTTTTTAATGATTGTAAGATCGTTTCTTTTCTGTCTCAAAGAAGGTTGTAAGCTTCTCACTTCAACATGTTATTTTGCTCATGACAATAGTTTGAGTGCCGAAAACATGATTCCTGACTTGCTAAGTTCTCTAGTTTCAATTTAGAAAGTTCCTTTTAGGTCCGTGATTGCAATATATCATTGCGCTCAACTCATTCAGTTAGGCCCTTAAAAGATCATTTTAAGCTCCAAAAGGTTGCCGTGATCGATTTAAGACGGCAGTTTTTAGTTGATAATTTGAGCATGTTTTTACGCTCAAATCGCTTTAAAAGCGCTTAAAACCCGTTTTTAATGATTCTAAGATCGTTTCTGTTCTGTTTCGAGGTGGGTTGTAAGCTTCTCACTTCAACATGTTATTTTGCTCGTGACGATAGTTTGAGTGACGAAAACAGGATTCCTGACTTACTAACTTCTCCAACTTCCATTTAGAAAGTCGCTTTTAGGTCCGTGATTGCAATATATCATTGCGCTCAACTCGTTCAGTTGGGCCCTGAAAAAATCATTTTAAGCTCTAAAACGTTGGCGTGATCGATTTAAGACGGCAGTTTTTAGTAGATCATTTGAGCATGTTTTTACGCTAAAATCGCTTCAAAGCGCTTAAAACGCGTTTTTAATGCTTCTAAGATCGTTTCTTTTCTGTTTCAAAGTAAGTTGTAAGCTTGTAACTTCAACATGTTATTTTGCTCGTGACAATAATTTGAGTGCGGAAAACATGATTCCTGACTTGCTAAGTTCTCTAATTTCCATTTAGAAAGTCCCTTTTAGGTCTGTGATTGCAATATATCATTGCGCTCAACTCATTCAGTTTTGCCCTTAAAACATCATTTGAAGCTCCAAAACGTTGCCGTGATCGATTTAAAACGGCAGTTTTTACTTGATAATTTGAGCATATTTTTACGCTCAAATCGCTTTAAAAGCGCTTAAAACGCGTTTTTAATGATTCTAAGATCGTTTCTGTTCTGTTTCGAGGTGGGTTGTAAACTTCTCACTTCAACATGTTATTTTGCTCGTGACGATAATTTGAGTTCCGAAAACAGGATTCCTGACTTGCTAAGTTCCCAACTTCCATTTAGAAAGTCCCTTTTAGGTCCGTGATTGCTATATATCATTGCGCTCAACTCGTTCAGTTTGGCCCTGAAAACATCATTTTAAGCTCTAAAACAGTGGCGTGATCGATTTAAGACGGCAGTTTTTAGTTGATCATTTGAGCATGTTTTTACGCTGAAATCGCTTCAAAGCGCTTAAAACGCGTTTTTAATGCTTCTAAGATCGTTTCTTTTCTGTTTCAAAGTAAGTTGTAAGCTTCTAACTTCAACATGTTATTTTGCTCGTGACAATAATTTGAGTGCGGAAAACATGATTCCTGACTTGCTAAGTTCTCTAATTTCCATTTACAAAGTCCCTTTTAGGTCCGTGATTGCAATATATCATTGCGCTCAACTCATTCAGTTTTGCCCTTAAAACATCATTTTAAGCTCCAAAACGTTGCCGTGATCGATTTAAGACGGCAGTTTTTAGTTGATAATTTGAGCATGTTTTTACGCTCAAATCGCTTTAAAAGCGCTTAAAACGCGTTTTTAATGATTCTAAGCTCGTTTCTGTTCGGTTTCGAGGAGGGTTGTAAGGTTCTCACTTCAACATGTTATTTTGCTCGTGACGATAATTTGAGTTTCGAAAACAGGATTCCTGACTTGCTAAGTTCTCCAACTTCCATTTAGAAAGTCCCTTTTAGGTCCGTGATTGCAATATATCATTGCGCTCAACTCGTTCAGTTTGGCCCTAAAAACATCATTTTAAGCTCTAAAACAGTGGCGTGATCGGATTAAGACGGCTGTTTTTAGTTGATCATTTGAGCATGTTTTTGCAATCAAATCGCTTTAAAAGCGCTCAAAACGCGTTTTTAATGATTGTAAGATCGTTTCTTTTCTGTCTCAAAGAAGGTTGTAAGCTTCTCACTTCAACATGTTATTTTGCTCATGACAATAGTTTGAGTGCCGAAAACATGATTCCTGACTTGCTAAGTTCTCTAGTTTCAATTTAGAAAGTTCCTTTTAGGTCCGTGATTGCAATATATCATTGCGCTCAACTCATTCAGTTTGGCCCTTAAAACATCATTTTAAGCTCCAAAAGGTTGCCGTGATCGATTTAAGACGGCAGTTTTTAGTTGATAATTTGAGCATGTTTTTACGCTCAAATCGCTTTAAAAGCGCTTAAAACCCGTTTTTAATGATTCTAAGATCGTTTCTGTTCTGTTTCGAGGTGGGTTGTAAGCTTCTCACTTCAACATGTTATTTTGCTCGTGACGATAGTTTGAGTGACGAAAACAGGATTCCTGACTTACTAACTTCTCCAACTTCCATTTAGAAAGTCGCTTTTAGGTCCGTGATTGCAATATATCATTGCGCTCAACTCGTTCAGTTGGGCCCTGAAAAAATCATTTTAAGCTCTAAAACGTTGGCGTGATCGATTTAAGACGGCAGTTTTTAGTAGATCATTTGAGCATGTTTTTACGCTAAAATCGCTTCAAAGCGCTTAAAACGCGTTTTTAATGCTTCTAAGATCGTTTCTTTTCTGTTTCAAAGTAAGTTGTAAGCTTGTAACTTCAACATGTTATTTTGCTCGTGACAATAATTTGAGTGCGGAAAACATGATTCCTGACTTGCTAAGTTCTCTAATTTCCATTTAGAAAGTCCCTTTTAGGTCCGTGATTGCAATATATCATTGCGCTCAACTCATTCAGTTTTGCCCTTAAAACATCATTTGAAGCTCCAAAACGTTGCCGTGATCGATTTAAGACGGCAGTTTTTAGTTGATAATTTGAGCATGTTTTTACGCTCAAATCGCTTTAAAAGCGCTTTAAACGCGTTTTTAATGATTCTAAGCTCGTTTCTGTTCTGTTTCGAGGAGGGTTGTAAGGTTCTCACTTCAACATGTTATTTTGCTCGTGACGATAATTTGAGTTCCGAAAACAGGATTCCTGACTTGCTAAGTTCTCCAACTTCCATTTAGAAAGTCCCTTTTAGGTCCGTGATTGCAATATATCATTGCGCTCAACTCGTTCAGTTTGGCCCTAAAAACATCATTTTAAGCTCTAAAACAGTGGCGTGATCGGATTAAGACGGCTGTTTTTAGTTGATCATTTGAGCATGTTTTTAGAATCAAATCGCTTTAAAAGCGCTCAAAACGCGTTTTTAATGATTGTAAGATCGTTTTTTTTCTGTCTCAAAGAAGGTTGTAAGCTTCTCACTTCAACATGTTATTTTGCTCATGACAATAGTTTGAGTGCCGAAAACATGATTCCTGACTTGCTAAGTTCTCTAGTTTCAATTTAGAAAGTTCCTTTTAGGTCCGTGATTGCAATATATCATTGCGCTCAACTCATTCAGTTTGGCCCTTAAAACATCATTTTAAGCTCCAAAAGGTTGCCGTGATCGATTTAAGACGGCAGTTTTTAGTTGATAATTTGAGCATGTTTTTACACTCAAATCGCTTTAAAAGCGCTTAAAACCCGTTTTTAATGATTCTAAGATCGTTTCTGTTCTGTTTCGAGGTGGGTTGTAAGCTTCTCACTTCAACATGTTATTTTGCTCGTGACGATAGTTTGAGTGACGAAAACAGGATTCCTGACTTACTAACTTCTCCAACTTCCATTTAGAAAGTCGCTTTTAGGTCCGTGATTGCAATATATCATTGCGCTCAACTCGTTCAGTTGGGCCCTGAAAAAATCATTTTAAGCTCTAAAACGTTGGCGTGATCGATTTAAGACGGCAGTTTTTAGTAGATCATTTGAGCATGTTTTTACGCTAAAATCGCTTCAAAGCGCTTAAAACGCGTTTTTAATGCTTCTAAGATCGTTTCTTTTCTGTTTCAAAGTAAGTTGTAAGCTTGTAACTTCAACATGTTATTTTGCTCGTGACAATAATTTGAGTGCGGAAAACATGATTCCTGACTTGCTAAGTTCTCTAATTTCCATTTAGAAAGTCCCTTTTAGGTCCGTGATTGCAATATATCATTGCGCTCAACTCATTCAGTTTTGCCCTTAAAACATCATTTGAAGCTCCAAAACGTTGCCGTGATCGATTTAAGACGGCAGTTTTTAGTTGATAATTTGAGCATGTTTTTACGCTCAAATCGCTTTAAAAGCGCTTTAAACGCGTTTTTAATGATTCTAAGCTCGTTTCTGTTCTGTTTCGAGGAGGGTTGTAAGGTTCTCACTTCAACATGTTATTTTGCTCGTGACGATAATTTGAGTTCCGAAAACAGGATTCCTGACTTGCTAAGTTCTCCAACTTCCATTTAGAAAGTCCCTTTTAGGTCCGTGATTGCAATATATCATTGCGCTCAACTCGTTCAGTTTGGCCCTAAAAACATCATTTTAAGCTCTAAAACAGTGGCGTGATCGGATTAAGACGGCTGTTTTTAGTTGATCATTTGAGCATGTTTTTAGAATCAAATCGCTTTAAAAGCGCTCAAAACGCGTTTTTAATGATTGTAAGATCGTTTCTTTTCTGTCTCAAAGAAGGTTGTAAGCTTCTCACTTCAACATGTTATTTTGCTCATGACAATAGTTTGAGTGCCGAAAACATGATTCCTGACTTGCTAAGTTCTCTAGTTTCAATTTAGAAAGTTCCTTTTAGGTCCGTGATTGCAATATATCATTGCGCTCAACTCATTCAGTTAGGCCCTTAAAAGATCATTTTAAGCTCCAAAAGGTTGCCGTGATCGATTTAAGACGGCAGTTTTTAGTTGATAATTTGAGCATGTTTTTACGCTCAAATCGCTTTAAAAGCGCTTAAAACCCGTTTTTAATGATTCTAAGATCGTTTCTGTTCTGTTTCGAGGTGGGTTGTAAGCTTCTCACTTCAACATGTTATTTTGCTCGTGACGATAGTTTGAGTGACGAAAACAGGATTCCTGACTTACTAACTTCTCCAACTTCCATTTAGAAAGTCGCTTTTAGGTCCGTGATTGCAATATATCATTGCGCTCAACTCGTTCAGTTGGGCCCTGAAAAAATCATTTTAAGCTCTAAAACGTTGGCGTGATCGATTTAAGACGGCAGTTTTTAGTAGATCATTTGAGCATGTTTTTACGCTAAAATCGCTTCAAAGCGCTTAAAACGCGTTTTTAATGCTTCTAAGATCGTTTCTTTTCTGTTTCAAAGTAAGTTGTAAGCTTGTAACTTCAACATGTTATTTTGCTCGTGACAATAATTTGAGTGCGGAAAACATGATTCCTGACTTGCTAAGTTCTCTAAATTCCATTTAGAAAGTCCCTTTTAAGTCCGTGATTGCAATATATCATTGCGCTCAACTCATTCAGTTTTGCCCTTAAAACATCATTTGAAGCTCCAAAACGTTGCCGTGATCGATTTAAGACGGCACTTTTTAGTTGATAATTTGAGCATGTTTTTACGCTCAAATCGCTTTAAAAGCGCTTTAAACGCGTTTTTAATGATTCTAAGCTCGTTTCTGTTCTGTTTCGAGGTGGGTTGTAAGCTTCTCACTTCAACATGTTATTTTGCTCGTGACGATAATTTGAGTTCCGAAAACAGGATTCCTGACTTGCTAAGTTCTCCAACTTCCATTTAGAAAGTCCCTTTTAGGTAAGTGACTGCAATATATCATTGCGCTCAAATCGTTCAGTTTGGCCCTAAAAACATCATTTTAAGCTCCAAAACGTTGCCGTGATCGTTTTAAGACGGCAGTTATTAGTTGATAATTTGAGCATGTTTTTACGCTCAAATCGCTTTAAAAGCGCTTAAAACCCGTTTTTAATGATTCTAAGATCGTTTCTGTTCTGTTTCGAGGTGGGTTGTAACCTTCTCACTTCAACATGTTATTTTGCTCTTGACGATAGTTTGAGTGACGAAAACAGGATTCCTGACTTACTAAGTTCTCCAACTTCCATTTAGAAAGTCCCTTTTAGGTCCGTGATTGCAATATATCATTGCGCTCAACTCATTCAGTTTTGCCCTTAAAACATCATTTTAAGCTCCAAAACGTTGCTGTGATCGATTTAAAACGGCAGTTTTTACTTGATAATTTGAGCATATTTTTACGCTCAAATCGCTTTGAAAGCGCTTAAAACGCGTTTTTAATGATTCTAAGATCGTTTCTCTTCTGTTTCGAGGTGGGTTGTAAACTTCTCACTTCAACATGTTATTTTGCTCGTGGCGATAATTTGAGTTCCGAAAACAGGATTCCTGATTTGCTAAGTTCCCATTTTCCATTTAGAAAGTCCCTTTTAGGTCCGTGATTGCTATATATCATTGCGCTCAACTCGTTCAGTTTGGCCCTAAAAACATCATTTTAAGCTCTAAAACAGTGGCGTGATCGATTTAAGACGGCAGTTTTTAGTTGATCATTTGAGCATGTTTTTACGCTCAAATCGCTTCAAAGCGCTTAAAACGCGTTTTTAATGCTTCTAAGATCGTTTCTTTTCTGTTTCAAAGTAAGTTGTAAGCTTCTAACTTCAACATGTTATTTTGCTCGTGACAATAGTTTGAGTGCCGAAAACATGATTCCTGACTTGCTAAGTTCTCTAGTTTCAATTTAGAAAGTCCCTTTTAGGTCCGTGATTGCAATATATCATTGCGCTCAACTCATTCAGTTTGGCCCTTAAAACATCATTTTAAGCTCCAAAACGTTGCCGTGATCGATTTAAGACGGCAGTTATTAGTTGATAATTTGAGCATGTTTTTACGCTCAAATCGCTTTAAAAGCGCTTAAAACCCGTTTTTAGTGGTTCTAAGATCGTTTCAGTTCTGTTTCGAGGTAGGTTGTAAGCTTCTCACTTAAACATGTTATTTTGCTCTTGACGATAGTTTGAGTGACGAAAACAGGATTCCTGACTTACTAAGTTCTCCAACTTCCATTTAGAAAGTCCCTTTTAGGTCCGTGATTGCTATATATCATTGCGCTCAACTCGTTTAGTTTGACTCTGAAAACATCATTTTAAGCTCCAAAACGTTGCCGTGATCGATTTAAGACGGAAGTTTTTAGTTGATAATTTGAGCATGTTTTTACGCTCAAATCGCTTTAAAAGCGCTTAAAACGCGTTTTTAATGATTGTAAGATCGTTTCTTTTCTGTCTCAAAGCAAGTTGTAAGCTTCTCACTTCAACATGTTATTTTGCTCGTGACAATAGTTTGAGTGCCGAAAACATGATTCCTGACTTGCTAAGTTCTCTAGTTTAAATTTAGAAAGTCCCTTTTAGGTCCGTGATTGCAATATATCATTGCGCTCAACTCATTCAGTTTGGCCCTTAAAACATCATTTTAAGCTCCAAAACGTTGCCGTGATCGATTTAAGACGGCAGTTATTAGTTGATAATTTGAGCATGTTTTTACGCTCAAATGGCTTTAAAAGCGCTTAAAACCCGTTTTTAGTGGTTCTAAGATCGTTTCAGTTCTGTTTCGAGGTAGGTTGTAAGCTTCTCACTTAAACATGTTATTTTGCTCTTGACGATAGTTTGAGTGACGAAAACAGGATTCCTGACTTACTAAGTTCTCCAACTTCCATTTAGAAAGTCCCTTTTAGGTCCGTGATTGCTATATATCATTGCGCTCAACTCGTTTAGTTTGACTCTGAAAACATCATTTTAAGCTCCAAAACGTTGCCGTGATCGATTTAAGACGGAGGTTTTTAGTTGATAATTTGAGCATGTTTTTACGCTCAAATCGCTTTAAAAGCGCTTAAAACGCGTTTTTATTGATTCTAAGCTCGTTTCTGTTCTGTTTCGAGGTGGGTTGTAAGCTTCTCACTTCAACATGTTATTTTGCTCGTGACGATAATTTGAGTTCCGAAAACAAGACTCCTAACTTGCTAAGTTCTCCAACTTCCATTTAGAAAGTCCATTTTAGGTCCGTGATTGCAATATATCATTGCGCTCAACTCGTTCAGTTTGGCCCTAAAAACAACATTTTAAGCTCTAAAACAGTGGCGTGATCGATTTAAGACGGCAGTTTTTAGTTGATCATTTGAGCATATTTTTAAGCTCAAATCGCTTTAAAAGCGCTTAAAACGCGTTTTTAATGATTGTAAGATCGTTTCTTTTCTGTCTCAAAGCAAGTTGTAAGCTTCTCACTTCAACATGTTATTTTGCTCGTGACAATAGTTTCAGTGCCGAAAACATGATTCCTGACTTGCTAAGTTCTCTAGTTTCAATTTAGAAAGTCCCTTTTAGGTCCGTGATTGCAATATATCATTGCGCTGAACTCATTCAGTTTGGCCCTTAAAACATCATTTTAAGCTCTAAAACGTTGCCGTGATCGATTTAAGACGGCAGTTTTTAGTTGATAATTTGAGCATGTTTTTACGCTCAAATCGCTTTAAAAGCGCTTAAACCTGTTTTTAATGATTCTAAGATCGTTTCTGTTCTGTTTCGAGGTGGGTTGTAAGCTTCTCTTTTCAACATGTTATTTTGCTCGTGACGATAGTTTGAGTGACGAAAACAGGATTCCTGACTTACTAAGTTCTCCAACTTCCATTTAGAAAGTCCCTTTTAGGTCCGTGATTGCAATATATCATTGCGCTCAACTCTTTCAGTTTGGCCCCGAAAACATCATTTTAAGCTCTAAAACGTTGGCGTGATCGATTTAAGACGGCAGTTTTTAGTAGATCATTTGAGCATGTTTTTACGCTAAAATTGCTTCAAAGCGCTTAAAACGCGTTTTTAATGCTTCTAAGATCGTTTCTTTTCTGTTTCAAAGTAAGTTGTAAGCTTCATACTTAAACATGTTATTTTGCTTGTGACAATAGTTTGAGTGCGGAAAACATGATTCCTGACTTGCTAAGTTCTCTAGTTTCAATTTAGAAAGTCCCTTTTAGGTCCGTGATTGGAATATATCATTGCGCTCAACTCATTCAGTTTGACTCTGAAAACATCATTTTAAGCTCCAAAACGTTGCTGTGATCGATTTAAGACGGAAGTTTTTAGTTGATAATTTGAGCATGTTTTTACATCAAATCGCTTTAAAAGCGCTTAAAACGCGTTTTTAATGATTCTAAGCTCGTTTTTGTTCTGTTTCGAGTTGGGTTGTAAGCTTCTCACTTCAACATGTTATTTTGCTCGTGACGATAATTTGAGTTCCGAAAACAAGATTCCTGACTTGCTAAGTTCTCCAACTTCCATTTAGAAAGTCCCTTTTAGGTCCGTGATTGCAATATATCATTGCGCTCAACTCGTTCAGTTTGGCCCTAAAAACATCATTTGAAGCTCCAAAATAGTGGCGTGATCGATTTAAGACGGCAGTTTTTAGTTGATCATTTGAGCATGTTTTTACGCTCAAATCGCTTTAAAAGCGCTTAAAACGCGTTTTTAATGATTGTAAGATCGTTTCTTTTCTGTCTCAAAGAACTTGTAAGCTTCTCACTTCAACATGTTATTTTGCTCGTGACAACAGTTTGAGTGCCGAAAACATGATTCCTGACTTGCTAAGTTCTCTTGTTTATATTTAGAAAGTCCCTTTTAGGTCCGTGATTGCAATATATCATTGCGCTCAACTCATTCAGTTTAGCCCTTAAAACATCATTTTAAGCTCCAAAACGTTGCCGTGATCGATTTAAGACGGCAGTTATTAGTTGATAATTTGAGCATGTTTTTACGCTCAAATCGCTTTAAAACCGCTTAAAACCCGTTTTTAGTGGTTCTAAGATCGTTTCTGTTCTGTTTCGAGGTAGGTTGTAAGCTTCTCACTTCAACATGTTATTTTGCTCTTGACGATAGTTTGAGTGACGAAAACAGGATTCCTGACTTACTAAGTTCTCCAACTTCCATTTAGAAAGTCCCTTTTAGGTCCGTGATTGCTATATATCATTGCGCTCAACTCGTTTAGTTTGACTCTGAAAACATCATTTTAAGCTCCAAAACGTTGCCGTGATCGATTTAAGACGGAAGTTTTTAGTTGATAATTTGAGCATGTTTTTACGCTCAAATCGCTTTAAAAGCGCTTAAAACGCGTTTTTAATGATTGTAAGATCGTTTCTTTTTTGTCTCAAAGAAAGTTGCAAGCTTCTCACTTCAACATGTTATTTTGCTCGTGACAATAGTTTGAGTGCCGAAAACATGATTCCTGACTTGCTAAGTTCTCTACTTTCAATTTAGAAAGTCCCTTTTAGGTCCGTGATTGCAATATATCATTGCGCTCAACTCATTCAGTTTGGCCCTTAAAACATCATTTTAAGCTCTAAAACGTTGCCGTGATCGATTTAAGACGGCAGTTTTTAGTTGATAACTTGAGCATGTTTTTACGCTCTAATCGCTTTAAAAGCGCTTAAAACCCGTTTTTAATGATTCTAAGATCGTTTCTGTTCTGTTTCGAGGTGTGTTGTAAGCTTCTCTTTTCAACATGTTATTTTGCTCGTGACGATAGTTTGAGTGACGAAAACAGGATTCCTGACTTACTAAGTTCTCCAACTTCCATTTAGAAAGTCCCTTTTAGGTCCGTGATTGCAATATATCATTGCGCTCAACTCGTTCAGTTTGGCCCTGAAAACATCATTTTAAGCTCTAAAACGTTGGCGTGATCGATTTAAGACGGCAGTTTTTAGTAGATCATTTGAGCATGTTTTTACGCTCAAATCGCTTTAAAAGCGCTTAAAACGCGTTTTTAATGATTGTAAGATCGTTTCTTTTCTGTCTCAAAGCAAGTTGTAAGCTTCTCACTTCAACATGTTGTTTTGCTCGTGACAATAGTTTGAGTGCCGAAAACATGATTCCTGACTTGGTAAGTTCTCTAGTTTCAATTTAGAAAGTACCTTTTAGGTCCGTGATTGCAATATATCATTGCGCTCAACTCATTCAGGTTGGCCCTGAAAACATCATTTTATGCTCCAAAACGTTGCCGTGATCGATTTAAGACGGCAGTTTTTAGTTAATAATTTGAGCATGTTTTTACGCTCAAATCGCTCTAAAAGCGCTTAAAACGCGTTTTTAATGATTCTAAGCTCGTTTCTGTTCTGTTTCGAGGTGGGTTGTAAGCTTCTCACTTTAATATGTTATTTTGCTCGTGACGATAATTTGAGTTCCGAAAACAGGATTCCTGACTTGCTAAGTTCTCTAGTTTCCATTTAGAAAGTCCCTTTTAGGTCCGTGATTGCAATATATCATTGCGCTCAACTCGTTCAGTTGAACCCTGAAAAAATCATTTTAAGCTCTAAAACGTTGGCGTGATCGATTTAAGACGGCAGTTTTTAGTAGATCATTTGAGCATGTTTTTACGCTCAAATCGTTTTAAAAGCGCTTAAAACGCGTTTTTAATGCTTCTAAGATCGTTTCTTTTCTGTTTCAAAGTAAGTTGTAAGCTTCTAACTTAAACATGTTATTTTGCTCGTGACAATAGTTTGAGTGCGGAAAACATATTCCTGACTTGCTAAGTTCTCTAATTTCCATTTAGAAAGTCCCTTTTAGGACCGTGATTGCAATATATCACTGCGCTCAACTCATTCAGGTTGGCCCTGAAAACATCATTTTAAGCTCTAAAACGTTGCCGTGATCGATTTAAGACGGCAGTTTTTAGTTAAAAATTTGAGCATGTTTTTACGCTCAAATCGCTTTAAAAGCGCTTAAAACGCGTTTTTAATGATTCTAAGCTCGTTTCTGTTCTGTTTCGAGGTGGGTTGTAACCTCACTTCAACATGTTATTTTGCTCGTGACGATAATTTGAGTTCCGAAAACAGGATTCCTGACTTACTAAGTTCTCCAACTTCCATTTAGAAAGTCCCTTTTAGGTCCGTGATTGCTATATATCATTGCGCTCAACTCGTTTAGTTTGACTCTGAAAACATCATTTTAAACTCCAAAACGTTGCCGTGATCGATTTAAGACGGAAGTTTTTAGTTAAAAATTTGAGCATGTTTTTACGCTCAAATCGCTTTAAAAGCGCTTAAAACGCGTTTTTAATGATTCTAAGCTCGTTTCTGTTCTGTTTCGAGGTGGGTTGTAAGCTTCTCACTTCAACATGTTATTTTGCTCGTGACGATAATTTGAGTTCCGAAAACAGGATTCCTGACTTGCTAAGTTCTCCAAATTCCATTTAGAAAGTCCCTTTTAGGTCCGTGATTGCAATATATCATTGCGCTCAACTCGTTCAGTTTGGCCCTAAAAACATCATTTGAAGCTCCAAAATAGTGGCGTGATCGATTTAAGACGGCAGTTTTTAGTTGATCATTTGAGCATGTTTTTACGCTCAAATCGCTTTAAAAGCGCTTAAAACGCGTTTTTAATGATTGTAAGATCGTTTCTTTTCTGTCTCAAAGCAAGTTGTAAGCTTCTCACTTCAACATGTTATTTTGCTCGTGACAATAGTTTGAGTGCCGAAAACATGATTCCTGACTTGCTAAGTTCTCTAGTTTCAATTTAGAAAGTCCCTTTTAGCTCCGTGATTGCAATATATCATTGCGCTCAACTCATTCAGTTTGGCCCTTAAAACATCATTTTAAGCTCTAAAACGTTGCCGTGATCGATTTAAGACGGCAGTTTTTCGTTGATAACTTGAGCATGTTTTTACGCTCAAATCGCTTTAAAAGCGCTTAAAACCCGTTTTTAATGATTCTAAGATCGTTTCTGTTCTGTTTCGAGGTTGGTTGTAAGCTTCTCTTTTCAACATGTTATTTTGCTCGTGACGAAAGTTTGAGTGACGAAAACAGGATTCCTGACTTACTAAGTTCTCCAACTTCCATTTAGAAAGTCCCTTTTAGGTCCGTGATTGCAATATATCATTGCGCTCAACTCGTTCAGTTTGGCCCTGAAAACATCATTTTAAGCTCTAAAACGTTAGCGTGATCGATTTAAGACGGCAGTTTTTAGTAGATCATTTAAGTATGTTTTTACGCTAAAATTGCTTCAAAGCGCTTAAAACGCGTTTTTAATGCTTCTAAGATCGTTTCTTTTCTGTTTCAAAGTAAGTTGTAAGCTTCTAACTTAAACATGTTATTTTGCTCGTGACAATAGTTTGAGTGCGGAAAACATATTCCTGACTTGCTAAGTTCTCTAATTTCCATTTAGAAAGTCCCTTTTAGGTATGTGATTGCAATACATCATTGCGCTCAACTCTTTCAGTTTGGCCCTTGAAACATCATTTTAAGCTCTAAAACGTTGCCGTGATCGATTTAAGACGGCAGTTTTTAGTTAATAATTTGAGCATGTTTTTACGCTCAAATCGCTTTAAAAGCGCTTAAAACGCGTTTTTAATGATTCTAAGCTCGTTTCTGTTCTGTTTCGAGGTGGGTTGTAAGCTTCTCACTTCAACATGTTATTTTGCTCGTGACGATAATTTGAGTTCCGAAAACAGGATTCCTGACTTGCTAAGTTCTCCAACTTCCATTTAGAAAGTCCTTTTTAGGTCCGTGATTGCAATATATCATTGCGCTCAACTCGTTCAGTTTGGCCCTAAAAACATCATTTTAAGCTCTAAAACAGTGGCGTGATCGATTTAAGACGGCAGTTTTTAGTTGATCATTTGAGCATGTTTTTACGCTCAAATCGCTTTAAAAGCGCTTAAAACGCGTTTTTAATGATTGTAAGATCGTTTCTTTTCTGTCTCAAAGCAAGTTGTAAGCTTCTCACTTCAACATGTTATTTTGCTCGTGACAATAGTTTGAGTGCCGAAAACATGATTCCTGACTTGGTAAGTTCTCTAGTTTCAATTTAGAAAGTACCTTTTAGGTCCGTGATTGCAATATATCATTGCGCTCAACTCATTCAGGTTGGCCCTGAAAACATCATTTTATGCTCCAAAACGTTGCCGTGATCGATTTAAGACGGCAGTTTTTAGTTAATAGTTTGGGCATGTTTTTACGCTCAAATCGCTTTAAAAGCGCTTAAAACGCGTTTTTAATGATTCTAAGCTCGTTTCTGTTCTGTTTCGAGGTGGGTTGTAAGCTTCTCACTTCAACATGTTATTTTGCTCGTGACGATAATTTGAGTTCCGAAAACAGGATTCCTGACTTGCTAAGTTCTCTAGTTTCCATTTAGAAAGTTTCTTTTAGGTCCGTGATTGCAATATATCATTGCGCTCAACTCGTTCAGTTGAACCCTGAAAAAATCATTTTAAGCTCTAAAACGTTGGCGTGATCGATTTAAGACGGCAGTTTTTAGTAGATATTTTAAGCATGTTTTTACGCTCAAATCGCTTTAAAAGCGCTTAAAACGCGTTTTTAATGATTGTAAGATCGTTTCTTTTCTGTCTCAAAGCAACTTGTAAGCTTCTCACTTCAACATGTTATTTTGCTCGTGACAATAGTTTGAATGCCGAAAACATTATTCCTCACTTGCTAAATTCTCTAGTTTCAATTTAGAAAGTCCCTTTTAGGTCCGTGATTGCAATATATCATTGCGCTCAACTCATTCAGTTTGACTCTGAAAACATCATTTTAAGCTCGAAAACGTTGCTGTGATCGATTTAAGACGGAAGTTTTTAGTTAATAATTTGAGCATGTTTTTACGCTCAAATCGCTTTAAAAGCGCTTAAAACGCGTTTTTAATGATTCTAAGCTCGTTTTTGTTCTGTTTCGAGGTGGGTTGTAAGCTTCTCACTTCAACATGTTATTTTGCTCGTGACGATAATTTGAGTTCCGAAAACAGGATTCCTGACTTGCTAAGTTCTCCAACTTCCATTTAGAAAGTCCATTTTAGGTCCGTGATTGCAATATATCATTGCGCTCAACTCGTTCAGTTTGGCCCTAAAAACAACATTTTAAGCTCTAAAACAGTGGCGTGATCGATTTAAGACGGCAGTTTTTAGTTGATCAGTTGAGCATATTTTTACGCTCAAATCGCTTTAAAAGCGCTTAAAACGCGTTTTTAATGATTGTAAGATCGTTTCTTTTCTGTCTCAAAGCAAGTTGTAAGCTTCTCACTTCAACATGTTATTTTGCTCGTGACAATAGTTTGAGTGCCGAAAACATGATTCCTGACTTGCTAAGTTCTCTAGTTTCAATTTAGAAAGTCCCTTTTAGGTCCGTGATTGCAATATATCATTGCGCTGAACTCATTCAGTTTGGCCCTTAAAACATCATTTTAAGCTCCAAAACGTTGCCGTGATCGATTTAAGACGGCAGTTATTAGTTGATAATTTGAGCATGTTTTTACGCTCAAATCGCTTTAAAAGCGCTTAAAACCCGTTTTTAGTGGTTCTAAGATCGTTTCTGTTCTGTTTCGAGGTAGGTTGTAAGCTTCTCACTTCAACATGTTATTTTGCTCTTGACGATAGTTTGAGTGACGAAAACAGGATTCCTGACTTACTAAGTTCTCCAACTTCCATTTAGAAAGTCCCTTTTAGGTCCGTGATTGCTATATATCATTGCGCTCAACTCGTTTAGTTTGACTCTGAAAACATCATTTTAAGCTCCAAAACGTTGCCGTGATCGATTTAAGACGGAAGTTTTTAGTTGATAATTTGAGCATGTTTTTACGCTCAAATCGCTTTAAAAGCGCTTAAAACGCGTTTTTAATGATTCTAAGCTCGTTTCTGTTCAGTTTCGAGGTGGGTTGTAAGCTTCTCACTTCAACATGTTATTTTGCTCGTGACGATAATTTGAGTTCCGAAAACAGGATTCCTGACTTGCTAAGTTCTCCAACTTCCATTTAGAAAGTCCCTTTTAGGTCCGTGATTGCAATATATCATTGCGCTCAACTCGTTCAGTTTGGCCCTGAAAACATCATTTTAAGCTCTAAAACGTTAGCGTGATCGATTTAAGACGGCAGTTTTTAGTAGATCATTTGAGTATGTTTTTACGCTAAAATTGCTTCAAAGCGCTTAAAACGCGTTTTTAATGCTTCTAAGATCGTTTCTTTTCTGTTTCAAAGTAAGTTGTAAGCTTCTAACTTAAACATGTTATTTTGCTCGTGACAATAGTTTGAGTGCGGAAAACATATTCCTGACTTGCTAAGTTCTCTAATTTCCATTTAGAAAGTCCCTTTTAGGTATGTGATTGCAATATATCATTGCGCTCAACTCATTCAGGTTGGCCCTGAAAACATCATTTTAAGCTCTAAAACGTTGCCGTGATCGATTTAAGACGGCAGTTTTTAGTTAATAATTTGAGCATGTTTTTACGCTCAAATCGCTTTAAAACCGCTTAAAACGCGTTTTTAATGATTCTAAGCTCGTTTCTGTTCTGTTTCGAGGTGGGTTGTAAGCTTCTCACTTCAACATGTTATTTTGCCCGTGACGATAATTTGAGTTCCGAAAACAGGATTCCTGACTTGCTAAGTTCTCCAACTTCCATTTAGAAAGTCCTTTTTAGGTCCGTGATTGCAATATATCATTGCGCTCAACTCGTTCAGTTTGGCCCTAAAAACATCATTTTAAGCTCTAAAACAGTGGCGTGATCGATTTAAGACGGCAGTTTTTAGTTGATCATTTGAGCATGTTTTTACGCTCAAATCGCTTTAAAAGCGCTTAAAACGCGTTTTTAATGATTGTAAGATCGTTTCTTTTCTGTCTCAAAGCAAGTTGTAAGCTTCTCACTTCAACATGTTATTTTGCTCGTGACAGTAGTTTGAGTGCCGAAAACATGATTCCTGACTTGGTAAGTTCTCTAGTTTCAATTTAGAAAGTACCTTTTAGGTCCGTGATTGCAATATATCATTGCGCTCAACTCATTCAGGTTGGCCCTGAAAACATCATTTTATGCTCCAAAACGTTGCCGTGATCGATTTAAGACGGCAGTAACGTTTTTAGTTAATAATTTGGGCATGTTTTTACGCTCAAATCGCTTTAAAAGCGCTTAAAACGCGTTTTTAATGATTCTAAGCTCGTTTCTGTTCTGTTTCGAGGTGGGTTGTAAGCTTCTCACTTCAACATGTTATTTTGCTCGTGACGATAATTTGAGTTCCGAAAACAGGATTCCTGACTTGCTAAGTTCTCTAGTTTCCATTTAGAAAGTCCCTTTTAGGTCCGTGATTGCAATATATCATTAAGCTCAACTCGTTCAGTTGAACCCTGAAAAAATCATTTTAAGCTCTAAAACGTTGGCGTGATCGATTTAAGACGGCAGTTTTTAGTAGATCATTTGAGCATGTTTTTACGCTCAAATCGCTTTAAAAGCGCTTAAAACGCGTTTTTAATGATTGTAAGATCGTTTCTTTTCTGTCTCAAAGCAACTTGTAAGCTTCTCACTTCAACATGTTATTTTGCTCGTGACAATAGTTTGAATGCCGAAAACATTATTCCTCACTTGCTAAGTTCTCTAGTTTCAATTTAGAAAGTCCCTTTTAGGTCCGTGATTACAATATATCATTGCGCTCAACTCATTCAGTTTGACTCTGAAAACATCATTTTAAACTCGAAAACGTTGCTGTGATCGATTTAAGACGGAAGTTTTTAGTTGATAATTTGAGCATGTTTTTACGCTCAAATCGCTTTAAAAGCGCTTAAAACGCGTTTTTAATGATTCTAAGCTCGTTTTTGTTCTGTTTCGAGGTGGGTTGTAAGCTTCTCACTTCAACATGTTATTTTGCTCGTGACGATAATTTGAGTTCCGAAAACAGGATTCCTGACTTGCTAAGTTCTCCAACTTCCATTTAGAAAGTCCCTTTTAGGTCCGTGATTGCAATATATCATTGCGCTCAACTCGTCCAGTTTGGCCCTAAAAACATCATTTTAAGCTCTAAAACAGTGGCATGATCGATTTATAACGACAGTTTTTAGTTGATCATTTGAGCATGTTTTTACGCTCAAATCGCTTTAAAAGCGCTTAAAACCCGTTTTTAATGATTCTAAGATCGTTTCGGTTCTGTTTCGAGGTTGGTTGTAAGCTTCTCTTTTCAACATGTTATTTTGCTCGTGACGATAGTTTGAGTGACGAAAACAGGATTCCTGACTTACTAAGTTCTCCAACTTCCATTTAGAAAGTCCCTTTTAGGTCCGTGATTGCAATATATCATTGCGCTCAACTCGTTCAGTTTGGCCCTGAAAACATCATTTTAAGCTCTAAAACGTTAGCGTGATCGATTTAAGACGGCAGTTTTTAGTAGATCATTTAAGTATGTTTTTACGCTAAAATTGCTTCAAAGCGCTTAAAACGCGTTTTTAATGCTTCTAAGATCGTTTCTTTTCTGTTTCAAAGTAAGTTGTAAGCTTCTAACTTAAACATGTTATTTTGCTCGTGACAATAGTTTGAGTGCGGAAAACATATTCCTGACTTGCTAAGTTCTCTAATTTCCATTTAGAAAGTCCCTTTTAGGTATGTGATTGCAATACATCATTGCGCTCAACTCTTTCAGTTTGGCCCTTGAAACATCATTTTAAGCTCTAAAACGTTGCCGTGATCGATTTAAGACGGCAGTTTTTAGTTAATAATTTGAGCATGTTTTTACGCTCAAATCGCTTTAAAAGCGCTTAAAACGCGTTTTTAATGATTCTAAGCTCGTTTCTGTTCTGTTTCGAGGTGGGTTTTAAACTTCTCACTTCAACATGTTATTTTGCTCGTGACGATAATTTGAGTTCCGAAAAAAGGATTCCTGACTTGCTAAGTTCTCCAACTTCCATTTAGAAAGTCCTTTTTAGGTCCGTGATTGCAATATATCATTGCGCTCAACTTGTTCAGTTTGGCCCTAAAAACATCATTTTAAGCTCTAAAACAGTGGCGTGATCGATTTAAGACGGCAGTTTTTAGTTGATCATTTGAGCATGTTTTTACGCTCAAATCGCTTTAAAAGCGCTTAAAACGCGTTTTTAATGATTGTAAGATCGTTTCTTTTCTGTCTCAAAGCAAGTTGTAAGCTTCTCACTTCAACATGTTATTTTGCTCGTGACAATAGTTTGAGTGCCGAAAACATGATTCCTGACTTGGTAAGTTCTCTAGTTTCAATTTAGAAAGTACCTTTTAGGTCCGTGATTGCAATATATCATTGCGCTCAACTCATTCAGGTTGGCCCTGAAAACATCATTTTATGCTCCAAAACGTTGCCGTGATCGATTTAAGACGGCAGTTTTTAGTTAATAGTTTGGGCATGTTTTTACGCTCAAATCGCTTTAAAAGCGCTTAAAACGCGTTTTTAATGATTCTAAGCTCGTTTCTGTTCTGTTTCGAGGTGGGTTGTAAGCTTCTCACTTCAACATGTTATTTTGCTCGTGACGATAATTTGAGTTCCGAAAACAGGATTCCTGACTTGCTAAGTTCTCTAGTTTCCATTTAGAAAGTCCCTTTTAGGTCCGTGATTGCAATATATCATTGCGCTCAACTCGTTCAGTTGAACCCTGAAAAAATCATTTTAAGCTCTAAAACGTTGGCGTGATCGATTTAAGACGGCAGTTTTTAGTAGATATTTTAAGCATGTTTTTACGCTCAAATCGCTTTAAAAGCGCTTAAAACGCGTTTTTAATGATTGTAAGATCGTTTCTTTTCTGTCTCAAAGCAACTTGTAAGCTTCTAACTTCAACATGTTATTTTGCTCGTGACAATAGTTTGAATGCCGAAAACATGATTCCTGACTTGCTAAGTTCTCTAGTTTCAATTTAGAAAGTCCCTTTTAGCTCCGTGATTGCAATATATCATTGCGCTCAACTCATTCAGTTTGGCCCTTAAAACATCATTTTAAGCTCTAAAACGTTGCCGTGATCGATTTAAGACGGCAGTTTTTCGTTGATAACTTGAGCATGTTTTTACGCTCAAATCGCTTTAAAAGCGCTTAAAACCCGTTTTTAATGATTCTAAGATCGTTTCTGTTCTGTTTCGAGGTTGGTTGTAAGCTTCTCTTTTCAACATGTTATTTTGCTCGTGACGAAAGTTTGAGTGACGAAAACAGGATTCCTGAGTTACTAAGTTCTCCAACTTCCATTTAGAAAGTCCCTTTTAGGTCCGTGATTGCAATATATCATTGCGCTCAACTCGTTCAGTTTGGCCCTGAAAACATCATTTTAAGCTCTAAAACGTTAGCGTGATCGATTTAAGACGGCAGTTTTTAGTAGATCATTTAAGTATGTTTTTACGCTAAAATTGCTTCAAAGCGCTTAAAACGCGTTTTTAATGCTTCTAAGATCGTTTCTTTTCTGTTTCAAAGTAAGTTGTAAGCTTCTAACTTAAACATGTTATTTTGCTCGTGACAATAGTTTGAGTGCGGAAAACATATTCCTGACTTGCTAAGTTCTCTAATTTCCATTTAGAAAGTCCCTTTTAGGTATGTGATTGCAATACATCATTGCGCTCAACTCTTTCAGTTTGGCCCTTGAAACATCATTTTAAGCTCTAAAACGTTGCCGTGATCGATTTAAGACGGCAGTTTTTAGTTAATAATTTGAGCATGTTTTTACGCTCAAATCGCTTTAAAAGCGCTTAAAACGCGTTTTTAATGATTCTAAGCTCGTTTCTGTTCTGTTTCGAGGTGGGTTGTAAGCTTCTCACTTCAACATGTTATTTTGCTCGTGACGATAATTTGAGTTCCGAAAACAGGATTCCTGACTTGCTAAGTTCTCCAACTTCCATTTAGAAAGTCCTTTTTAGGTCCGTGATTGCAATATATCATTGCGCTCAACTCGTTCAGTTTGGCCCTAAAAACATCATTTTAAGCTCTAAAACAGTGGCGTGATCGATTTAAGACGGCAGTTTTTAGTTGATCATTTGAGCATGTTTTTACGCTCAAATCGCTTTAAAAGCGCTTAAAACGCGTTTTTAATGATTGTAAGATCGTTTCTTTTCTGTCTCAAAGCAAGTTGTAAGCTTCTCACTTCAACATGTTATTTTGCTCGTGACAATAGTTTGAGTGCCGAAAACATGATTCCTGACTTGGTAAGTTCTCTAGTTTCAATTTAGAAAGTACCTTTTAGGTCCGTGATTGCAATATATCATTGCGCTCAACTCATTCAGGTTGGCCCTGAAAACATCATTTTATGCTCCAAAACGTTGCCGTGATCGATTTAAGACGGCAGTTTTTAGTTAATAGTTTGGGCATGTTTTTACGCTTAAATCGCTTTAAAAGCGCTTAAAACGCGTTTTTAATGATTCTAAGCTCGTTTCTGTTCTGTTTCGAGGTGGGTTGTAAGCTTCTCACTTCAACATGTTATTTTGCTCGTGACGATAATTTGAGTTCCGAAAACAGGATTCCTGACTTGCTAAGTTCTCTAGTTTCCATTTAGAAAGTTTCTTTTAGGTCCGTGATTGCAATATATCATTGCGCTCAACTCGTTCAGTTGAACCCTGAAAAAATCATTTTAAGCTCTAAAACGTTGGCGTGATCGATTTAAGACGGCAGTTTTTAGTAGATATTTTAAGCATGTTTTTACGCTCAAATCGCTTTAAAAGCGCTTAAAACGCGTTTTTAATGATTGTAAGATCGTTTCTTTTCTGTCTCAAAGCAACTTGTAAGCTTCTCACTTCAACATGTTATTTTGCTCGTGACAATAGTTTGAATGCCGAAAACATTATTCCTCACTTGCTAAATTCTCTAGTTTCAATTTAGAAAGTCCCTTTTAGGTCCGTGATTGCAATATATCATTGCGCTCAACTCATTCAGTTTGACTCTGAAAACATCATTTTAAGCTCGAAAACGTTGCTGTGATCGATTTAAGACGGAAGTTTTTAGTTGATAATTTGAGCATGTTTTTACGCTCAAATCGCTTTAAAAGCGCTTAAAACGCGTTTTTAATGATTCTAAGCTCGTTTTTGTTCTGTTTCGAGGTGGGTTGTAAGCTTCTCACTTCAACATGTTATTTTGCTCGTGACGATAATTTGAGTTCCGAAAACAGGATTCCTGACTTGCTAAGTTCTCCAACTTCCATTTAGAAAGTCCATTTTAGGTCCGTGATTGCAATATATCATTGCGCTCAACTCGTTCAGTTTGGCCCTAAAAACAACATTTTAAGCTCTAAAACAGTGGCGTGATCGATTTAAGACGGCAGTTTTTAGTTGATCAGTTGAGCATATTTTTACGCTCAAATCGCTTTAAAAGCGCTTAAAACGCGTTTTTAATGATTGTAAGATCGTTTCTTTTCTGTCTCAAAGCAAGTTGTAAGCTTCTCACTTCAACATGTTATTTTGCTCGTGACAATAGTTTGAGTGCCGAAAACATGATTCCTGACTTGCTAAGTTCTCTAGTTTCAATTTAGAAAGTCCCTTTTAGGTCCGTGATTGCAATATATCATTGCGCTGAACTCATTCAGTTTGGCCCTTAAAACATCATTTTAAGCTCCAAAACGTTGCCGTGATCGATTTAAGACGGCAGTTATTAGTTGATAATTTGAGCATGTTTTTACGCTCAAATCGCTTTAAAAGCGCTTAAAACCCGTTTTTAGTGGTTCTAAGATCGTTTCTGTTCTGTTTCGAGGTAGGTTGTAAGCTTCTCACTTCAACATGTTATTTTGCTCTTGACGATAGTTTGAGTGACGAAAACAGGATTCCTGACTTACTAAGTTCTCCAACTTCCATTTAGAAAGTCCCTTTTAGGTCCGTGATTGCTATATATCATTGCGCTCAACTCGTTTAGTTTGACTCTGAAAACATCATTTTAAGCTCCAAAACGTTGCCGTGATCGATTTAAGACGGAAGTTTTTAGTTGATAATTTGAGCATGTTTTTACGCTCAAATCGCTTTAAAAGCGCTTAAAACGCGTTTTTAATGATTCTAAGCTCGTTTCTGTTCAGTTTCGAGGTGGGTTGTAAGCTTCTCACTTCAACATGTTATTTTGCTCGTGACGATAATTTGAGTTCCGAAAACAGGATTCCTGACTTGCTAAGTTCTCCAACTTCCATTTAGAAAGTCCCTTTTAGGTCCGTGATTGCAATATATCATTGCGCTCAACTCGTTCAGTTTGGCCCTGAAAACATCATTTTAAGCTCTAAAACGTTAGCGTGATCGATTTAAGACGGCAGTTTTTAGTAGATCATTTGAGTATGTTTTTACGCTAAAATTGCTTCAAAGCGCTTAAAACGCGTTTTTAATGCTTCTAAGATCGTTTCTTTTCTGTTTCAAAGTAAGTTGTAAGCTTCTAACTTAAACATGTTATTTTGCTCGTGACAATAGTTTGAGTGCGGAAAACATATTCCTGACTTGCTAAGTTCTCTAATTTCCATTTAGAAAGTCCCTTTTAGGTATGTGATTGCAATATATCATTGCGCTCAACTCATTCAGGTTGGCCCTGAAAACATCATTTTAAGCTCTAAAACGTTGCCGTGATCGATTTAAGACGGCAGTTTTTAGTTAATAATTTGAGCATGTTTTTACGCTCAAATCGCTTTAAAACCGCTTAAAACGCGTTTTTAATGATTCTAAGCTCGTTTCTGTTCTGTTTCGAGGTGGGTTGTAAGCTTCTCACTTCAACATGTTATTTTGCCCGTGACGATAATTTGAGTTCCGAAAACAGGATTCCTGACTTGCTAAGTTCTCCAACTTCCATTTAGAAAGTCCTTTTTAGGTCCGTGATTGCAATATATCATTGCGCTCAACTCGTTCAGTTTGGCCCTAAAAACATCATTTTAAGCTCTAAAACAGTGGCGTGATCGATTTAAGACGGCAGTTTTTAGTTGATCATTTGAGCATGTTTTTACGCTCAAATCGCTTTAAAAGCGCTTAAAACGCGTTTTTAATGATTGTAAGATCGTTTCTTTTCTGTCTCAAAGCAAGTTGTAAGCTTCTCACTTCAACATGTTATTTTGCTCGTGACAGTAGTTTGAGTGCCGAAAACATGATTCCTGACTTGGTAAGTTCTCTAGTTTCAATTTAGAAAGTACCTTTTAGGTCCGTGATTGCAATATATCATTGCGCTCAACTCATTCAGGTTGGCCCTGAAAACATCATTTTATGCTCCAAAACGTTGCCGTGATCGATTTAAGACGGCAGTAACGTTTTTAGTTAATAATTTGGGCATGTTTTTACGCTCAAATCGCTTTAAAAGCGCTTAAAACGCGTTTTTAATGATTCTAAGCTCGTTTCTGTTCTGTTTCGAGGTGGGTTGTAAGCTTCTCACTTCAACATGTTATTTTGCTCGTGACGATAATTTGAGTTCCGAAAACAGGATTCCTGACTTGCTAAGTTCTCTAGTTTCCATTTAGAAAGTCCCTTTTAGGTCCGTGATTGCAATATATCATTAAGCTCAACTCGTTCAGTTGAACCCTGAAAAAATCATTTTAAGCTCTAAAACGTTGGCGTGATCGATTTAAGACGGCAGTTTTTAGTAGATCATTTGAGCATGTTTTTACGCTCAAATCGCTTTAAAAGCGCTTAAAACGCGTTTTTAATGATTGTAAGATCGTTTCTTTTCTGTCTCAAAGCAACTTGTAAGCTTCTCACTTCAACATGTTATTTTGCTCGTGACAATAGTTTGAATGCCGAAAACATTATTCCTCACTTGCTAAGTTCTCTAGTTTCAATTTAGAAAGTCCCTTTTAGGTCCGTGATTACAATATATCATTGCGCTCAACTCATTCAGTTTGACTCTGAAAACATCATTTTAAACTCGAAAACGTTGCTGTGATCGATTTAAGACGGAAGTTTTTAGTTGATAATTTGAGCATGTTTTTACGCTCAAATCGCTTTAAAAGCGCTTAAAACGCGTTTTTAATGATTCTAAGCTCGTTTTTGTTCTGTTTCGAGGTGGGTTGTAAGCTTCTCACTTCAACATGTTATTTTGCTCGTGACGATAATTTGAGTTCCGAAAACAGGATTCCTGACTTGCTAAGTTCTCCAACTTCCATTTAGAAAGTCCCTTTTAGGTCCGTGATTGCAATATATCATTGCGCTCAACTCGTCCAGTTTGGCCCTAAAAACATCATTTTAAGCTCTAAAACAGTGGCATGATCGATTTATAACGACAGTTTTTAGTTGATCATTTGAGCATGTTTTTACGCTCAAATCGCTTTAAAAGCGCTTAAAACCCGTTTTTAATGATTCTAAGATCGTTTCGGTTCTGTTTCGAGGTTGGTTGTAAGCTTCTCTTTTCAACATGTTATTTTGCTCGTGACGATAGTTTGAGTGACGAAAACAGGATTCCTGACTTACTAAGTTCTCCAACTTCCATTTAGAAAGTCCCTTTTAGGTCCGTGATTGCAATATATCATTGCGCTCAACTCGTTCAGTTTGGCCCTGAAAACATCATTTTAAGCTCTAAAACGTTAGCGTGATCGATTTAAGACGGCAGTTTTTAGTAGATCATTTAAGTATGTTTTTACGCTAAAATTGCTTCAAAGCGCTTAAAACGCGTTTTTAATGCTTCTAAGATCGTTTCTTTTCTGTTTCAAAGTAAGTTGTAAGCTTCTAACTTAAACATGTTATTTTGCTCGTGACAATAGTTTGAGTGCGGAAAACATATTCCTGACTTGCTAAGTTCTCTAATTTCCATTTAGAAAGTCCCTTTTAGGTATGTGATTGCAATACATCATTGCGCTCAACTCTTTCAGTTTGGCCCTTGAAACATCATTTTAAGCTCTAAAACGTTGCCGTGATCGATTTAAGACGGCAGTTTTTAGTTAATAATTTGAGCATGTTTTTACGCTCAAATCGCTTTAAAAGCGCTTAAAACGCGTTTTTAATGATTCTAAGCTCGTTTCTGTTCTGTTTCGAGGTGGGTTGTAAACTTCTCACTTCAACATGTTATTTTGCTCGTGACGATAATTTGAGTTCCGAAAAAAGGATTCCTGACTTGCTAAGTTCTCCAACTTCCATTTAGAAAGTCCTTTTTAGGTCCGTGATTGCAATATATCATTGCGCTCAACTTGTTCAGTTTGGCCCTAAAAACATCATTTTAAGCTCTAAAACAGTGGCGTGATCGATTTAAGACGGCAGTTTTTAGTTGATCATTTGAGCATGTTTTTACGCTCAAATCGCTTTAAAAGCGCTTAAAACGCGTTTTTAATGATTGTAAGATCGTTTCTTTTCTGTCTCAAAGCAAGTTGTAAGCTTCTCACTTCAACATGTTATTTTGCTCGTGACAATAGTTTGAGTGCCGAAAACATGATTCCTGACTTGGTAAGTTCTCTAGTTTCAATTTAGAAAGTACCTTTTAGGTCCGTGATTGCAATATATCATTGCGCTCAACTCATTCAGGTTGGCCCTGAAAACATCATTTTATGCTCCAAAACGTTGCCGTGATCGATTTAAGACGGCAGTTTTTAGTTAATAGTTTGGGCATGTTTTTACGCTCAAATCGCTTTAAAAGCGCTTAAAACGCGTTTTTAATGATTCTAAGCTCGTTTCTGTTCTGTTTCGAGGTGGGTTGTAAGCTTCTCACTTCAACATGTTATTTTGCTCGTGACGATAATTTGAGTTCCGAAAACAGGATTCCTGACTTGCTAAGTTCTCTAGTTTCCATTTAGAAAGTCCCTTTTAGGTCCGTGATTGCAATATATCATTGCGCTCAACTCGTTCAGTTGAACCCTGAAAAAATCATTTTAAGCTCTAAAACGTTGGCGTGATCGATTTAAGACGGCAGTTTTTAGTAGATATTTTAAGCATGTTTTTACGCTCAAATCGCTTTAAAAGCGCTTAAAACGCGTTTTTAATGATTGTAAGATCGTTTCTTTTCTGTCTCAAAGCAACTTGTAAGCTTCTAACTTCAACATGTTATTTTGCTCGTGACAATAGTTTGAATGCCGAAAACATTATTCCTCACTTGCTAAATTCTCTAGTTTCAATTTAGAAAGTCCCTTTTAGGTCCGTGATTGCAATATATCATTGCGCTCAACTCATTCAGTTTGACTCTGAAAACATCATTTTAAGCTCGAAAACGTTGCTGTGATCGATTTAAGACGGAAGTTTTTAGTTGATAATTTGAGCATGTTTTTACGCTCAAATCGCTTTAAAAGCGCTTAAAACGCGTTTTTAATGATTCTAAGCTCGTTTTTGTTCTGTTTCGAGGTGGGTTGTAAGCTTGTCACTTCAACATGTTATTTTGCTCGTGACGATAATTTGAGTTCCGAAAACAGGATTCCTGACTTGCTAAGTTCTCCAACTTCCATTTAGAAAGTCCATTTTAGGTCCGTGATTGCAATATATCATTGCGCTCAACTCGTTCAGTTTGGCCCTAAAAACAACATTTTAAACTCTAAAACAGTGGCGTGATCGATTTAAGACGGCAGTTTTTAGTTGATCAGTTGAGCATATTTTTACGCTCAAATCGCTTTAAAAGCGCTTAAAACGCGTTTTTAATGATTGTAAGATCGTTTCTTTTCTGTCTCAAAGCAAGTTGTAAGCTTCTCACTTCAACATGTTATTTTGCTCGTGACAATAGTTTGAGTGCCGAAAACATGATTCCTGACTTGCTAAGTTCTCTAGTTTCAATTTAGAAAGTCCCTTTTAGGTCCGTGATTGCAATATATCATTGCGCTGAACTCATTCAGTTTGGCCCTTAAAACATCATTTTAAGCTCCAAAACGTTGCCGTGATCGATTTAAGACGGCAGTTATTAGTTGATAATTTGAGCATGTTTTTACGCTCAAATCGCTTTAAAAGCGCTTAAAACCCGTTTTTAGTGGTTCTAAGATCGTTTCTGTTCTGTTTCGAGGTAGGTTGTAAGCTTCTCACTTCAACATGTTATTTTGCTCTTGACGATAGTTTGAGTGACGAAAACAGGATTCCTGACTTACTAAGTTCTCCAACTTCCATTTAGAAAGTCCCTTTTAGGTCCGTGATTGCTATATATCATTGCGCTCAACTCGTTTAGTTTGACTCTGAAAACATCATTTTAAGCTCCAAAACGTTGCCGTGATCGATTTAAGACGGAAGTTTTTAGTTGATAATTTGAGCATGTT
Source organism: Muricea muricata (assembly GCA_963855995.1). Classification (NCBI taxonomy): domain Eukaryota; kingdom Metazoa; phylum Cnidaria; class Anthozoa; order Malacalcyonacea; family Plexauridae; genus Muricea; species Muricea muricata. Next base: position 5,468,416 of record OY979727.1, read on the forward strand.
TTTACGCTCAAATCGCTTTAAAAGCGCTTAAAACGCGTTTTTAATGATTCTAAGCTCGTTTCTGTTCTGTTTCGAGGTGGGTTGTAAGCTTCTCACTTCAACATGTTATTTTGCTCGTGACGATAATTTGAGTTCCGAAAACAGGATTCCTGACTTGCTAAGTTCTCCAACTTCCATTTAGAAAGTCCCTTTTAGGTCCGTGATTGCAATATATCATTGCGCTCAACTCGTTCAGTTTGGCCCTGAAAACATCATTTTAAGCTCTAAAACGTTAGCGTGATCGATTTAAGACGGCAGTTTTTAGTAGATCATTTGAGTATGTTTTTACGCTAAAATTGCTTCAAAGCGCTTAAAACGCGTTTTTAATGCTTCTAAGATCGTTTCTTTTCTGTTTCAAAGTAAGTTGTAAGCTTCTAACTTAAACATGTTATTTTGCTCGTGACAATAGTTTGAGTGCGGAAAACATATTCCTGACTTGCTAAGTTCTCTAATTTCCATTTAGAAAGTCCCTTTTAGGTATGTGATTGCAATATATCATTGCGCTCAACTCATTCAGGTTGGCCCTGAAAACATCATTTTAAGCTCTAAAACGTTGCCGTGATCGATTTAAGACGGCAGTTTTTAGTTAATAATTTGAGCATGTTTTTACGCTCAAATCGCTTTAAAACCGCTTAAAACGCGTTTTTAATGATTCTAAGCTCGTTTCTGTTCTGTTTCGAGGTGGGTTGTAAGCTTCTCACTTCAACATGTTATTTTGCCCGTGACGATAATTTGAGTTCCGAAAACAGGATTCCTGACTTGCTAAGTTCTCCAACTTCCATTTAGAAAGTCCTTTTTAGGTCCGTGATTGCAATATATCATTGCGCTCAACTCGTTCAGTTTGGCCCTAAAAACATCATTTTAAGCTCTAAAACAGTGGCGTGATCGATTTAAGACGGCAGTTTTTAGTTGATCATTTGAGCATGTTTTTACGCTCAAATCGCTTTAAAAGCGCTTAAAACGCGTTTTTAATGATTGTAAGATCGTTTCTTTTCTGTCTCAAAGCAAGTTGTAAGCTTCTCACTTCAACATGTTATTTTGCTCGTGACAGTAGTTTGAGTGCCGAAAACATGATTCCTGACTTGGTAAGTTCTCTAGTTTCAATTTAGAAAGTACCTTTTAGGTCCGTGATTGCAATATATCATTGCGCTCAACTCATTCAGGTTGGCCCTGAAAACATCATTTTATGCTCCAAAACGTTGCCGTGATCGATTTAAGACGGCAGTAACGTTTTTAGTTAATAATTTGGGCATGTTTTTACGCTCAAATCGCTTTAAAAGCGCTTAAAACGCGTTTTTAATGATTCTAAGCTCGTTTCTGTTCTGTTTCGAGGTGGGTTGTAAGCTTCTCACTTCAACATGTTATTTTGCTCGTGACGATAATTTGAGTTCCGAAAACAGGATTCCTGACTTGCTAAGTTCTCCAACTTCCATTTAGAAAGTCCCTTTTAGGTCCGTGATTGCAATATATCATTGCGCTCAACTCGTCCAGTTTGGCCCTAAAAACATCATTTTAAGCTCTAAAACAGTGGCATGATCGATTTATAACGACAGTTTTTAGTTGATCATTTGAGCATGTTTTTACGCTCAAATCGCTTTAAAAGCGCTTAAAACGCGTTTTTAATCATTGTAAGATCGTTTCTTTTCTGTCTCAAAGCAACTTGTAAGCTTCTCACTTCAACATGTTATTTTGCTCGTGACAATAGTTTGAGTGCCGAAAACATTATTCCTGACTTGCTAAGTTCTCTAGTTTCAATTTAGAAAGTCCCTTTTAGGTCCGTGATTGGAATATATCATTGCGCTCAACTCATTCAGTTTGACTCTGAAAACATCATTTTAAGCTCCAAAACGTTGCTGTGATCGATTTAAGACGGAAGTTTTTAGTTGATAATTTGAGCATGTTTTTACATCAAATCGCTTTAAAAGCGCTTAAAACGCGTTTTTAATGATTCTAAGCTCGTTTTTGTTCTGTTTCGAGGTGGGTTGTAAGCTTCTCACTTCAACATGTTATTTTGCTCGTGACGATAATTTGAGTTCCGAAAACAGGATTCCTGACTTGTTAAGTTCTCTAGTTTCAATTTAGAAAGTCCCTTTTAGCTCCGTGATTGCAATATATCATTGCGCTCAACTCATTCAGTTTGGCCCTTAAAACATCATTTTAAGCTCTAAAACGTTAGCGTGATCGATTTAAGACGGCAGTTTTTAGTAGATCATTTAAGTATGTTTTTACGCTAAAATTGCTTCAAAGCGCTTAAAACGCGTTTTTAATGCTTCTAAGATCGTTTCTTTTCTGTTTCAAAGTAAGTTGTAAGCTTCTAACTTAAACATGTTATTTTGCTCGTGACAATAGTTTGAGTGCGGAAAACATATTCCTGACTTGCTAAGTTCTCTAATTTCCATTTAGAAAGTCCCTTTTAGGTATGTGATTGCAATATATCATTGCGCTCAACTCTTTCAGTTTGGCCCTTGAAACATCATTTTAAGCTCTAAAACGTTGCCGTGATCGATTTAAGACGGCAGTTTTTCGTTGATAACTTGAGCATGTTTTTACGCTCAAATCGCTTTAAAAGCGCTTAAAACCCGTTTTTAATGATTCTAAGATCGTTTCTGTTCTGTTTCGAGGTGGGTTGTAAGCTTCTCTTTTCAACATGTTATTTTGCTCGTGACGATAGTTTGAGTGACGAAAACAGGATTCCTGACTTACTAAGTTCTCCAACTTCCATTTAGAAAGTCCCTTTTAGGTCCGTGATTGCAATATATCATTGCGCTCAACTCGTTCAGTTTGGCCCTGAAAACATCATTTTAAGCTCTAAAACGTTAGCGTGATCGATTTAAGACGGCAGTTTTTAGTAGATCATTTGAGTATGTTTTTACGCTAAAATTGCTTCAAAGCGCTTAAAACGCGTTTTTAATGCTTCTAAGATCGTTTCTTTTCTGTTTCAAAGTAAGTTGTAAGCTTCTAACTTAAACATGTTATTTTGCTCGTGACAATAGTTTGAGTGCGGAAAACATATTCCTGACTTGCTAAGTTCTCTAATTTCCATTTAGAAAGTCCCTTTTAGGTATGTGATTGCAATATATCATTGCGCTCAACTCATTCAGGTTGGCCCTGAAAACATCATTTTAAGCTCTAAAACGTTGCCGTGATCGATTTAAGACGGCAGTTTTTAGTTAATAATTTGAGCATGTTTTTACGCTCAAATCGCTTTAAAAGCGCTTAAAACGCGTTTTTAATGATTCTAAGCTCGTTTCTGTTCTGTTTCGAGGTGGGTTGTAAGCTTCTCACTTCAACATGTTATTTTGCTCGTGACGATAATTTGAGTTCCGAAAACAGGATTCCTGACTTGCTAAGTTCTCCAACTTCCATTTAGAAAGTCCTTTTTAGGTCCGTGATTGCAATATATCATTGCGCTCAACTCGTTCAGTTTGGCCCTAAAAACATCATTTTAAGCTCTAAAACAGTGGCGTGATCGATTTAAGACGGCAGTTTTTAGTTGATCATTTGAGCATGTTTTTACGCTCAAATCGCTTTAAAAGCGCTTAAAACGCGTTTTTAATGATTGTAAGATCGTTTCTTTTCTGTCTCAAAGGAAGTTGTAAGCTTCTCACTTCAACATGTTATTTTGCTCGTGACAATAGTTTGAGTGCCGAAAACATGATTCCTGACTTGGTAAGTTCTCTAGTTTCAATTTAGAAAGTACCTTTTAGGTCCGTGATTGCAATATATCATTGCGCTCAACTCATTCAGGTTGGCCCTGAAAACATCATTTTATGCTCCAAAACGTTGCCGTGATCGATTTAAGACGGCAGTTTTTAGTTAATAGTTTGGGCATGTTTTTACGCTCAAATCGCTTTAAAAGCGCTTAAAACGCGTTTTTAATGATTCTAAGCTCGTTTCTGTTCTGTTTCGAGGTGGGTTGTAAGCTTCTCACTTCAACATGTTATTTTGCTCGTGACGATAATTTGAGTTCCGAAAACAGGATTCCTGACTTGCTAAGTTCTCTAGTTTCCATTTAGAAAGTCCCTTTTAGGTCCGTGATTGCAATATATCATTGCGCTCAACTCGTTCAGTTGAACCCTGAAAAAATCATTTTAAGCTCTAAAACGTTGGCGTGATCGATTTAAGAAGGCAGTTTTTAGTAGATATTTTAAGCATGTTTTTACGCTCAAATCGCTTTAAAAGCGCTTAAAACGCGTTTTTAATGATTGTAAGATCGTTTCTTTTCTGTCTCAAAGCAACTTGTAAGCTTCTCACTTCAACATGTTATTTTGCTCGTGACAATAGTTTGAATGCCGAAAACATTATTCCTCACTTGCTAAATTCTCTAGTTTCAATTTAGAAAGTCCCTTTTAGGTCCGTGATTGCAATATATCATTGCGCTCAACTCATTCAGTTTGACTCTGAAAAGATCATTTTAAGCTCGAAAACGTTGCTGTGATCGATTTAAGACGGAAGTTTTTAGTTGATAATTTGAGCATGTTTTTACGCTCAAATCGCTTTAAAAGCGCTTAAAACGCGTTTTTAATGATTTTAAGCTCGTTTTTGTTCTGTTTCGAGGTGGGTTGTAAGCTTCTCACTTCAACATGTTATTTTGCTCGTGACGATAATTTGAGTTCCGAAAACAGGATTCCTGACTTGCTAAGTTCTCCAACTTCCATTTAGAAAGTCCATTTTAGGTCCGTGATTGCAATATATCATTGCGCTCAACTCGTTCAGTTTGGCCCTAAAAACAACATTTTAAGCTCTAAAACAGTGGCGTGATCGATTTAAGACGGCAGTTTTTAGTTGATCAGTTGAGCATATTTTTACGCTCAAATCGCTTTAAAAGCGCTTAAAACGCGTTTTTAATGATTGTAAGATCGTTTCTTTTCTGTCTCAAAGGAAGTTGTAAGCTTCTCACTTCAACATGTTATTTTGCTCGTGACAATAGTTTGAGTGCCGAAAACATGATTCCTGACTTGCTAAGTTCTCTAGTTTCAATTTAGAAAGTCCCTTTTAGGTCCGTGATTGCAATATATCATTGCGCTGAACTCATTCAGTTTGGCCCTTAAAACATCATTTTAAGCTCCAAAACGTTGCCGTGATCGATTTAAGACGGCAGTTATTAGTTGATAATTTGAGCATGTTTTTACGCTCAAATCGCTTTAAAAGCGCTTAAAACCCGTTTTTAGTGGTTCTAAGATCGTTTCTGTTCTGTTTCGAGGTAGGTTGTAAGCTTCTCACTTCAACATGTTATTTTGCTCTTGACGATAGTTTGAGTGACGAAAACAGGATTCCTGACTTACTAAGTTCTCCAACTTCCATTTAGAAAGTCCCTTTTAGGTCCGTGATTGCTATATATCATTGCGCTCAACTCGTTTAGTTTGACTCTGAAAACATCATTTTAAGCTCCAAAACGTTGCCGTGATCGATTTAAGACGGAAGTTTTTAGTTGATAATTTGAGCATGTTTTTACGCTCAAATCGCTTTAAAAGCGCTTAAAACGCGTTTTTAATGATTCTAAGCTCGTTTCTGTTCTGTTTCGAGGTGGGTTGTAAGCTTCTCACTTCAACATGTTATTTTGCTCGTGACGATAATTTGAGTTCCGAAAACAGGATTCCTGACTTGCTAAGTTCTCCAACTTCCATTTAGAAAGTCCCTTTTAGGTCCGTGATTGCAATATATCATTGCGCTCAACTCGTTCAGTTTGGCCCTGAAAACATTATTTTAAGCTCTAAAACGTTAGCGTGATCGATTTAAGACGGCAGTTTTTAGTAGATCATATGAGTATGTTTTTACGCTAAAATTGCTTCAAAGCGCTTAAAACGCGTTTTTAATGCTTCTAAGATCGTTTCTTTTCTGTTTCAAAGTAAGTTGTAAGCTTCTAACTTAAACATGTTATTTTGCTCGTGACAATAGTTTGAGTGCGGAAAACATATTCCTGACTTGCTAAGTTCTCTAATTTCCATTTAGAAAGTCCCTTTTAGGTATGTGATTGCAATATATCATTGCGCTCAACTCATTCAGGTTGGCCCTGAAAACATCATTTTAAGCTCTAAAACGTTGCCGTGATCGATTTAAGACGGCAGTTTTTAGTTAATAATTTGAGCATGTTTTTACGCTCAAATCGCTTTAAAACCGCTTAAAACGCGTTTTTAATGATTCTAAGCTCGTTTCTGTTCTGTTTCGAGGTGGGTTGTAAGCTTCTCACTTCAACATGTTATTTTGCCCGTGACGATAATTTGAGTTCCGAAAACAGGATTCCTGACTTGCTAAGTTCTCCAACTTCCATTTAGAAAGTCCTTTTTAGGTCCGTGATCGCAATATATCATTGCGCTCAACTCGTTCAGTTTGGCGCTAAAAACATCATTTTAAGCTCTAAAACAGTGGCGTGATCGATTTAAGACGGCAGTTTTTAGTTGATCATTTGAGCATGTTTTTACGCTCAAATCGCTTTAAAAGCGCTTAAAACGCGTTTTTAATGATTGTAAGATCGTTTCTTTTCTGTCTCAAAGCAAGTTGTAAGCTTCTCACTTCAACATGTTATTTTGCTCGTGACAATAGTTTGAGTGCCGAAAACATGATTCCTGACTTGGTAAGTTCTCTAGTTTCAATTTAGAAAGTACCTTTTAGGTCCGTGATTGCAATATATCATTGCGCTCAACTCATTCAGGTTGGCCCTGAAAACATCATTTTATGCTCCAAAACGTTGCCGTGATCGATTTAAGACGGCAGTAACGTTTTTATTTAATAATTTGGGCATGTTTTTACGCTCAAATCGCTTTAAAAGCGCTTAAAACGCGTTTTTAATGATTCTAAGCTCGTTTCTGTTCTGTTTCGAGGTGGGTTGTAAGCTTCTCACTTCAACATGTTATTTTGCTCGTGACGATAATTTGAGTTCCGAAAACAGGATTCCTGACTTGCTAAGTTCTCTAGTTTCCATTTAGAAAGTCCCTTTTAGGTCCGTGATTGCAATATATCATTAAGCTCAACTCGTTCAGTTGAACCCTGAAAAAATCATTTTAAGCTCTAAAACGTTGGCGTGATCGATTTAAGACGGCAGTTTTTAGTAGATCATTTGAGCATGTTTTTACGCTCAAATCGCTTTAAAAGCGCTTAAAACGCGTTTTTAATGATTGTAAGATCGTTTCTTTTCTGTCTCAAAGCAACTTGTAAGCTTCTCACTTCAACATGTTATTTTGCTCGTGACAATAGTTTGAATGCCGAAAACATTATTCCTCACTTGCTAAGTTCTCTAGTTTCAATTTAGAAAGTCCCTTTTAGGTCCGTGATTACAATATATCATTGCGCTCAACTCATTCAGTTTGACTCTGAAAACATCATTTTAAACTCGAAAACGTTGCTGTGATCGATTTAAGACGGAAGTTTTTAGTTGATAATTTGAGCATGTTTTTACGCTCAAATCGCTTTAAAAGCGCTTAAAACGCGTTTTTAATGATTCTAAGCTCGTTTTTGTTCTGTTTCGAGGTGGGTTGTAAGCTTCTCACTTCAACATGTTATTTTGCTCGTGACGATAATTTGAGTTCCGAAAACAGGATTCCTGACTTGCTAAGTTCTCCAACTTCCATTTAGAAAGTCCTGTTTAGGTCCGTGATTGCTATATATCATTGCGCTCAACTCGTTTAGTTTGACTCTGAAAACATCATTTTAAGCTCCAAAACGTTGCCGTGATCGATTTAAGACGGAAGTTTTTAGTTGATAATTTGAGCATGTTTTTAAGCTCAAATCGCTTTAAAAGCGCTTAAAATGCGTTTTTAATGATTCTAAGCTCGTTTCTGTTCTGTTTCGAGGTGGGTTGTAAGCTTCTCACTTCAACATGTTATTTTGCTCGTGACGATAATTTGAGTTCCGAAAACAGGATTCCTGACTTGCTAAGTTCTCCAACTTCCATTTAGAAAGTCCTTTTTAGGTCCGTGATTGCAATATATCATTGCGCTCAACTCGTTCAGTTTGGCCCCGAAAACATCATTTTAAGCTCTAAAACGTTGGCGTGATCGATTTAAGACGGCAGTTTTTAGTAGATCATTTGAGCATGTTTTTACGCTAAAATTGCTTCAAAGCGCTTAAAACGCGTTTTAAATGCTTCTAAGATCGTTTCTTTTCTGTTTCAAAGTAAGTTGTAAGCTTCATACTTAAACATGTTATTTTGCTTGTGACAATAGTTTGAGTGCGGAAAACATGATTCCTGACTTGCTAAGTTCTCTAATTTCTATTTAGAAAGTCCCTTTTAGGTCCGTGATTGCAATATATCATTGCGCTCAACTCATTCAGGTTGACCCTGAAAACATTATTTTAAGCTCTAAAACGTTGCCGTGATCGATTTAAGAGGGCAGTTTTTAATTAATAATTTGAGCATGTTTTTACGCTCAAATCGCTTTAAAAGCGCTTAAAACGCGTTTTTAATGATTCCAAGCTCGTTTCTGTTCTGTTTCGAGCTGGGTTGTAAACTTCTCACTTCAACATGTTATTTTGCTCGTGACGATAATTTGAGTTCCGAAAACAGGATTCCTGACTTGCTAAGTTCCCAACTTCCATTTAGAAAGTCCCTTTTAGGTCCGTGATTGCAATATATCATTGCACTCAACTCGTTCAGTTTGGCCCAAAAAACATCATTTTAAGCTCTAAAACAGTGGCGTGATCGATTTAAGACGGCAGTTTTTAGTTGATCATTTGAGCATGTTTTTACGCTCAAATCGCTTTAAAAGCGCTTAAAACGCGTTTTTAATGATTGTAAGATCGTTTCTTTTCTGTCTCAAAGCAAGTTGTAAGCTTCTCACTTCAACATGTTATTTTGCTCGTGACAATAGTTTGAGAGCCGAAAACATGATTCCTGACTTGCTAAGTTCTCTAGTTTATATTTAGAAAGTCCCTTTTAGGTCCGTGATTGCAATATATCATTGCGCTCAACTCATTCAGTTTGGCCTTTAAAACATCATTTTAAGCTCCAAAACGTTGCCGTGATCGATTTAAGACGGCAGTTATTAGTTGATAATTTGAGCATGTTTTTACGCTCAAATCGCTTTAAAAGCGCTTAAAACCCGTTTTTAGTGGTTCTAAGATCGTTTCTGTTCTGTTTCGAGGTAGGTTGTAAGCTTCTCACTTCAACATGTTATTTTGCTCTTGACGATAGTTTGAGTGACGAAAACAGGATTCCTGACTTACTAAGTTCTCCAACTTCCATTTAGAAAGTCCCTTTTAGGTCCGTGATTGCTATATATCATTGCGCTCAACTCGTTTAGTTTGACTCTGAAAACATCATTTTAAGATCAAAAACGTTGCCGTGATCGATTTAAGACGGAAGTTTTTAGTTGATAATTTGAGCATGTTTTTACGCTCAAATCGCTTTAAAAGCGCTTAAAACGCGTTTTTAATGATTCTAAGCTCGTTTCTGTTCTGTTTCGAGGTGGGTTGTAAGCTTCTCACTTCAACATGTTATTTTGCTCGTGACGATAATTTGAGTTCCGAAAACAGGATTCCTGACTTGCTAAGTTCTCCAACTTCCATTTAGAAAGTCCCTTTTAGGTCCGTGATTGCAATATATCATTGCGCTCAACTCGTCCAGTTTGGCCTTAAAAACATCATTTTAAGCTCTAAAACAGTGGCATGATCGATTTATAACGGCAGTTTTTAGTTGATCATTTGAGCATGTTTTTACGCTCAAATCGCTTTAAAAGCGCTTAAAACGCGTTTTTAATGATTGTAAGATCGTTTCTTTTCGGTCTCAAAGCAACTTGTAAGCTTCTCACTTCAACATGTTATTTTGCTCGTGACAATAGTTTGAGTGCCGAAAACATTATTCCTGACTTGCTAAGTTCTCTAGTTTCAATTTAGAAAGTCCCTTTTAGGTCCGTGATTGGAATATATCATTGCGCTCAACTCATTCAGTTTGACTCTGAAAACATCATTTTAAGCTCCAAAACGTTGCTGTGATCGATTTAAGACGGAAGTTTTTAGTTGATAATTTGAGCATGTTTTTACGCTCAAATCGCTTTAAAAGCGCTTAAAACGCGTTTTTAATGATTCTAAGCTCCTTTTTGTTCTGTTTCGTGGTGGGTTGTAAGCTTCTCACTTCAACATGTTATTTTGCTCGTGACGATAATTTGAGTTCCGAAAACAGGATTCCTGACTTGCTAAGTTCTCCAACTTCCATTTAGAAAGTCCATTTTAGGTCCGTGATTGCAATATATCATTGCGCTCAACTCGTTCAGTTTGGCCCTAAAAACAACATTTTAAGCTCTAAAACAGTGGCGTGATCGATTTAAGACGGCAGTTTTTAGTTGATCATTTGAGCATATTTTTACGCTCAAATCGCTTTAAAAGCGCTTAAAACGCGTTTTTAATGATTGTAAGATCGTTTCTTTTCTGTCTCAAAGGAAGTTGTAAGCTTCTCACTTCAACATGTTATTTTGCTCGTGACAATAGTTTGAGTGCCGAAAACATGATTCCTGACTTGCTAAGTTCTCTAGTTTCAATTTAGAAAGTCCCTTTTAGGTCCGTGATTGCAATATATCATTGCGCTGAGCTCATTCAGTTTGGCCCTTAAAACATCATTTTAAGCTCCAAAACGTTGCCGTGATCGATTTAAGACGGCAGTTATTAGTTGATAATTTGAGCATGTTTTTACGCTCAAATCGCTTTAAAAGCGCTTAAAACCCGTTTTTAGTGGTTCTAAGATCGTTTCTGTTCTGTTTCGAGGTAGGTTGTAAGCTTCTCACTTCAACATGTTATTTTGCTCTTGACGATAGTTTGAGTGACGAAAACAGGATTCCTGACTTACTAAGTTCTCCAACTTCCATTTAGAAAGTCCCTTTTAGGTCCGTGATTGCTATATATCATTGCGCTCAACTCGTTTAGTTTGACTCTGAAAACATCATTTTAAGCTCCAAAACGTTGCCGTGATCGATTTAAGACGGAAGTTTTTAGTTGATAATTTGAGCATGTTTTTAAGCTCAAATCGCTTTAAAAGCGCTTAAAATGCGTTTTTAATGATTCTAAGCTCGTTTCTGTTCTGTTTCGAGGTGGGTTGTAAGCTTCTCACTTCAACATGTTATTTTGCTCGTGACGATAATTTAAGTTTCGAAAACAGGATTCCTGACTTGCTAAGTTCTCCAACTTCCATTTAGAAAGTCCCTTTTAGGTCCGTGATTGCAATATATCATTGCGCTCAACTCGTCCAGTTTGGCCCTAAAAACATCATTTTAAGCTCTAAAACAGTGGCATGATCGATTTATAACGACAGTTTTTAGTTGATCATTTGAGCATGTTTTTACGCTCAAATCGCTTTAAAAGCGCTTAAAACGCGTTTTTAATGATTGTAAGCTCGTTTCTGTTCTGTTTCGAGGTGGGTTGTAAGCTTCTCACTTCAACATGTTATTTTGCTCGTGACGATAATTTGAGTTCCGATAACAGGATTCCTGACTTGCTAAGTTCTCTAGTTTCCATTTAGAAAGTCCCTTTTAGGTCCGTGATTGCAATATATCATTGCGCTCAACTCGTTCAGTTGAACCCTGAAAAAATCATTTTAAGCTCTAAAACGTTGGCGTGATCGATTTAAGACGGCAGTTTTTAGTAGAACATTTGAGCATGTTTTTACGCTCAAATCGCTTTAAAAGCGCTTAAAACGCGTTTTTAATGCTTCTAAGATCGTTTCTTTTCTGTTTCAAAGTAAGTTGTAAGCTTCTAACTTAAACATGTTATTTTGCTCGTGACAATAGTTTGAGTGCGGAAAACATATTCCTGACTTGCTAAGTTCTCTAATTTCCATTTAGAAAGTCCCTTTTAGGACCGTGATTGCAATATATCATTGCGCTCAACTCATTCAGGTTGGCCCTGAAAACATCATTTTAAGCTCTAAAACGTTGCCGTGATCGATTTAAGACGGCAGTTTTTAGTTAAAAATTTGAGCATGTTTTTACGCTCAAATCGCTTTAAAAGCGCTTAAAACGCGTTTTTAATGATTCTAAGCTCGTTTCTGTTCTGTTTCGAGGTGGGTTGTAAGCTTCTCACTTCAACATGTTATTTTGCTCGTGACGATAATTTGAGTTCCGAAAACAGGATTCCTGACTTACTAAGTTCTCCAACTTCCATTTAGAAAGTCCCTTTTAGGTCCGTGATTGCTATATATCATTGCGCTCAACTCGTTTAGTTTGACTCTGAAAACATCATTTTAAGCTCTAAAACGTTGCCGTGATCGATTTAAGACGGCAGTTTTTAGTTAAAAATTTGAGCATGTTTTTACGCTCAAATCGCTTTAAAAGCGCTTAAAACGCGTTTTTAATGATTCTAAGCTCGTTTCTGTTCTGTTTCGAGGTGGGTTGTAAGCTTCTCACTTCAACATGTTATTTTGCTCGTGACGATAATTTGAGTTCCGAAAACAGGATTCCTGACTTACTAAGTTCTCCAACTTCCATTTAGAAAGTCCCTTTTAGGTCCGTGATTGCTATATATCATTGCGCTCAACTCGTTTAGTTTGACTCTGAAAACATCATTTTAAGCTCCAAAACGTTGCCGTGATCGATTTAAGACGGAAGTTTTTAGTTGATAATTTGAGCATGTTTTTACGCTCAAATCGCTTTAAAAGCGCTTAAAACGCGTTTTTAATGATTCTAAGCTCGTTTCTGTTTTGTTTCGAGGTGGGTTGTAAGCTTCTCACTTCAACATGTTATTTTGCTCGTGACGATAATTTGAGTTCCGAAAACAGGATTCCTGACTTGCTAAGTTCTCCAACTTCCATTTAGAAAGTCCCTTTTAGGTCCGTGATTGCAATATATCATTGCGCTCAACTCGTCCAGTTTGGCCCTAAAAACATCATTTTAAGCTCTAAAACAGTGGCATGATCGATTTATAACGACAGTTTTTAGTTGATCATTTGAGCATGTTTTTACGCTCAAATCGCTTTAAAAGCGCTTAAAACGCGTTTTTAATCATTGTAAGATCGTTTCTTTTCTGTCTCAAAGCAACTTGTAAGCTTCTCACTTCAACATGTTATTTTGCTCGTGACAATAGTTTGAGTGCCGAAAACATTATTCCTGACTTGCTAAGTTCTCTAGTTTCAATTTAGAAAGTCCCTTTTAGGTCCGTGATTGGAATATATCATTGCGCTCAACTCATTCAGTTTGACTCTGAAAACATCATTTTAAGCTCCAAAACGTTGCTGTGATCGATTTAAGACGGAAGTTTTTAGTTGATAATTTGAGCATGTTTTTACATCAAATCGCTTTAAAAGCGCTTAAAACGCGTTTTTAATGATTCTAAGCTCGTTTTTGTTCTGTTTCGAGGTGGGTTGTAAGCTTCTCACTTCAACATGTTATTTTGCTCGTGACGATAATTTGAGTTCCGAAAACAGGATTCCTGACTTGCTAAGTTCTCCAACTTCCATTTAGAAAGTCCCTTTTAGGTCCGTGATTGCAATATATCATTGCGCTCAACTCGTTCAGTTTGGCCCTAAAAACATCATTTGAAGCTCCAAAATAGTGGCGTGATCGATTTAAGACGGCAGTTTTTAGTTGATCATTTGAGCATGTTTTTACGCTCAAATCGCTTTAAAAGCGCTTAAAACTCGTTTTTAATGATTGTAAGATCGTTTCTTTTCTGTCTCAAAGCAAGTTGTAAGCTTCTCACTTCAACATGTTATTTTGCTCGTGACAATAGTTTGAGTGCCGAAAACATGATTCCTGACTTGCTAAGTTCTCTAGTTTCAATTTAGAAAGTCCCTTTTAGCTCCGTGATTGCAATATATCATTGCGCTCAACTCATTCAGTTTGGCCCTTAAAACATCATTTTAAGCTCTAAAACGTTGCCGTGATCGATTTAAGACGGCAGTTTTTCGTTGATAACTTGAGCATGTTTTTACGCTCAAATCGCTTGAAAAGCGCTTAAAACCCGTTTTTAATGATTCTAAGATCGTTTCGGTTCTGTTTCGAGGTGGGTTGTAAGCTTCTCTTTTCAACATGTTATTTTGCTCGTGACGATAGTTTGAGTGACGAAAACAGGATTCCTGACTTACTAAGTTCTCCAACTTCCATTTAGAAAGTCCCTTTTAGGTCCGTGATTGCAATATATCATTGCGCTCAACTCGTTCAGTTTGGCCCTGAAAACATCATTTTAAGCTCTAAAACGTTAGCGTGATCGATTTAAGACGGCAGTTTTTAGTAGATCATTTGAGTATGTTTTTACGCTAAAATTGCTTCAAAGCGCTTAAAACGCGTTTTTAATGCTTCTAAGATCGTTTCTTTTCTGTTTCAAAGTAAGTTGTAAGCTTCTAACTTAAACATGTTATTTTGCTCGTGACAATAGTTTGAGTGCGGAAAACATATTCCTGACTTGCTAAGTTCTCTAATTTCTATTTAGAAAGTCCCTTTTAGGTATGTGATTGCAATATATCATTGCGCTCAACTCATTCAGTTTGGCCCTTAAAACATCATTTTAAGCTCTAAAACGTTGCCGTGATCGATTTAAGACGGCAGTTTTTCGTTGATAACTTGAGCATGTTTTTACGCTCAAATCGCTTTAAAAGCGCTTAAAACCCGTTTTTAATGATTCTAAGATCGTTTCTGTTCTGTTTCGAGGTGGGTTGTAAGCTTCTCTTTTCAACATGTTATTTTGCTCGTGACGATAGTTTGAGTGACGAAAACAGGATTCCTGACTTACTAAGTTCTCCAACTTCCATTTAGAAAGTCCCTTTTAGGTCCGTGATTGCAATATATCATTGCGCTCAACTCGTTCAGTTTGGCCCTGAAAACATCATTTTAAGCTCTAAAACGTTAGCGTGATCGATTTAAGACGGCAGTTTTTAGTAGATCATTTGAGCATGTTTTTACGCTCAAATCGCTTTAAAAGCGCTTAAAACGCGTTTTTAATGATTGTAAGATCGTTTCTTTTCTGTCTCAAAGCAAGTTGTAAGCTTCTCACTTCAACATGTTATTTTGCTCGTGACAATAGTTTGAGTGCCGAAAACATGATTCCTGACTTGGTAAGTTCTCTAGTTTCAATTTAGAAAGTACCTTTTAGGTCCGTGATTGCAATATATCATTGCGCTCAACTCATTCAGGTTGGCCCTGAAAACATCATTTTATGCTCCAAAACGTTGCCGTGATCGATTTAAGACGGCAGTTTTTAGTTAATAGTTTGGGCATGTTTTTACGCTCAAATCGCTTTAAAAGCGCTTAAAACGCGTTTTTAATGATTCTAAGCTCGTTTCTGTTCTGTTTCGAGGTGGGTTGTAAGCTTCTCACTTCAACATGTTATTTTGCTCGTGACGATAATTTGAGTTCCGAAAATAGGATTCCTGACTTGCTAAGTTCTCTAGTTTCCATTTAGAAAGTCCCTTTTAGGTCCGTGATTGCAATATATCATTGCGCTCAAGTCGTTCAGTTGAACCCTGAAAAAATCATTTTAAGCTCTAAAACGTTGGCGTGATCGATTTAAGACGGCAGTTTTTAGTAGATCATTTGAGCATGTTTTTACGCTCAAATCGCTTTAAAAGCGCTTAAAACGCGTTTATAATGATTGTAAGATCGTTTCTTTTCTGTCTCAAAGCAACTTGTAAGCTTCTCACTTCAACATGTTATTTTGCTCGTGACAATAGTTTGAATGCCGAAAACATTATTCCTCACTTGCTAAATTCTCTAGTTTCAATTTAGAAAGTCCCTTTTAGGTCCGTGATTGCAATATATCATTGCGCTCAACTCATTCAGTTTGACTCTGAAAACATCATTTTAAGCTCGAAAACGTTGCTGTGATCGATTTAAGACGGAAGTTTTTAGTTGATAATTTGAGCATGTTTTTACGCTCAAATCGCTTTAAAAGCGCTTAAAACGCGTTTTTAATGATTCTAAGCTCGTTTTTGTTCTGTTTCGAGGTGGGTTGTAAGCTTCTCACTTCAACATGTTATTTTGCTCGTGACGATAATTTGAGTTCCGAAAACAGGACTCCTTACTTGCTAAGTTCTCCAACTTCCATTTAGAAAGTCCATTTTAGGTCCGTGATTGCAATATATCATTGCGCTCAACTCGTTCAGTTTGGCCCTAAAAACAACATTTTAAGCTCTAAAACAGTGGCGTGATCGATTTAAGACGGAAGTTTTTAGTTGATAATTTGAGCATGTTTTTACGCTCAAATCGCTTTAAAAGCGCTTAAAACGCGTTTTTAATGATTGTAAGATCGTTTCTTTTCTGTCTCAAAGCAAGTTGTAAGCTTCTCACTTCAACATGTTATTTTGCTCGTGACAATAGTTTGAGTGCCGAAAACATGATTCCTGACTTGCTAAGTTCTCTAGTTTCAATTTAGAAAGTCCCTTTTAGGTCCGTGATTGCAATACATCATTGCGCTGAACTCATTCAGTTTGGCCCTTAAAACATCATTTTAAGCTCCAAAACGTTGCCGTGATCGATTTAAGACGGCAGTTATTAGTTGATAATTTGAGCATGTTTTTACGCTCAAATCGCTTTAAAAGCGCTTAAAACCCGTTTTTAGTGGTTCTAAGATCGTTTCTGTTCTGTTTCGAGGTAGGTTGTAAGCTTCTCACTTCAACATGTTATTTTGCTCTTGACGATAGTTTGAGTGACGAAAACAGGATTCCTGACTTACTAAGTTCTCCAACTTCCATTTAGAAAGTCCCTTTTAGGTCCGTGATTGCTATATATCATTTCGCTCAACTCGTTTAGTTTGACTCTGAAAACATCATTTTAAGCTCCAAAACGTTGCCGTGATCGATTTAAGACGGAAGTTTTTAGTTGATAATTTGAGCATGTTTTTACGCTCAAATCGCTTTAAAAGCGCTTAAAACGCGTTTTTAATGATTCTAAGCTCGTTTCTGTTCTGTTTCGAGGTGGGTTGTAAGCTTCTCACTTCAACATGTTATTTTGCTCGTGACGATAATTTGAGTTCCGAAAACAGGATTCCTGACTTGCTAAGTTCTCCAACTTCCATTTAGAAAGTCCCTTTTAGGTCCGTGATTGCAATATATCATTGCGCTCAACTCGTCCAGTTTGGCCCTAAAAACATCATTTTAAGCTCTAAAACAGTGGCATGATCGATTTATAACGGCAGTTTTTAGTTGATCATTTGAGCATGTTTTTACGCTCAAATCGCTTTAAAAGCGCTTAAAACGCGTTTTTAATGATTGTAAGATCGTTTCTTTTCTGTCTCAAAGCAACTTGTAAGCTTCTCACTTCAACATGTTATTTTGCTCGTGACAATAGTTTGAGTGCCGAAAACATTATTCCTGACTTGCTAAGTTCTCTAGTTTCAATTTAGAAAGTCCCTTTTAGGTCCGTGATTGGAATATATCATTGCGCTCAACTCATTCAGTTTGACTCTGAAAACATCATTTTAAGCTCCAAAACGTTGCTGTGATCGATTTAAGACGGAAGTTTTTAGTTGATAATTTGAGCATGTTTTTACGCTCAAATCGCTTTAAAAGCGCTTAAAACGCGTTTTTAATGATTCTAAGCTCGTTTTTGTTCTGTTTCGAGGTGGGTTGTAAGCTTCTCACTTCAACATGTTATTTTGCTCGTGACGATAATTTGAGTTCCGAAAACAGGATTCCTGACTTGCTAAGTTCTCCAACTTCCATTTAGAAAGTCCATTTTAGGTCCGTGATTGCAGTATATCATTGCGCTCAACTCGTTCAGTTTTGCCCTAAAAACAACATTTTAAGCTCTAAAACAGTGGCGTGATCGATTTAAGACGGCAGTTTTTAGTTGATCATTTGAGCATATTTTTACGCTGAAATCGCTTTAAAAGCGCTTAAAACGCGTTTTTAATGATTGTAAGATCGTTTCTTTTCTGTCTCAAAGCAAGTTGTAAGCTTCTCACTTCAACATGTTATTTTGCTCGTGACAATAGTTTGAGTGCCGAAAACATGATTCCTGACTTGCTAAGTTCTCTAGTTTCAATTTAGAAAGTCCCTTTTAGCTCGGTGATTGCAATATATCATTGCGCTCAACTCATTCAGTTTGGCCCTTAAAACATCATTTTAAGCTCTAAAACGTTGCCGTGATCGATTTAAGACGGCAGTTTTTCGTTGATAACTTGAGCATGTTTTTACGCTCAAATCGCTTTAAAAGCGCTTAAAACCCGTTTTTAATGATTCTAAGATCGTTTCTGTTCTGTTTCGAGGTGGGTTGTAAGCTTCTCTTTTCAACATGTTATTTTGCTCGTGACGATAGTTTGAGTGACGAAAACAGGATTCCTTACTTACTAAGTTCTCCAACTTCCATTTAGAAAGTCTCTTTTAGGTCCGTGATTGCAATATATCATTGCGCTCAACTCGTTCAGTTTGGCCCTGAAAACATCATTTTAAGCTCTAAAACGTTAGCGTGATCGATTTAAGACGGCAGTTTTTAGTAGATCATTTGAGTATGTTTTTACGCTAAAATTGCTTCAAAGCGCTTAAAACGCGTTTTTAATGCTTCTAAGATCGTTTCTTTTCTGTTTCAAAGTAAGTTGTAAGCTTCTAACTTAAACATGTTATTTTGCTCGTGACAATAGTTTGAGTGCGGAAAACATATTCCTGACTTGCTAAGTTCTCTAATTTCCATTTAGAAAGTCCCTTTTAGGTATGTGATTGCAATATATCATTGCGCTCAACTCATTCAGGTTGGCCCTGAAAACATCATTTTAAGCTCTAAAACGTTGCCGTGATCGATTTAAGACGGCAGTTTTTAGTTAATAATTTGAGCATGTTTTTACGCTCAAATCGCTTTAAAAGCGCTTAAAACGCGTTTTTAATGATTCTAAGCTCGTTTCTGTTCTGTTTCGAGGTGGGTTGTAAGCTTCTCACTTCAACATGTTATTTTGCTCGTGACGATAATTTGAGTTCCGAAAACAGGATTCCTGACTTGCTAAGTTCTCCAACTTCGATTTAGAAAGTCCTTTTTAGGTCCGTGATTGCAATATATCATTGCGCTCAACTCGTTCAGTTTGGCCCTAAAAACATCATTTTAAGCTCTAAAACAGTGGCGTGATCGATTTAAGACGGCAGTTTTTAGTTGATCATTTGAGCATGTTTTTACGCTCAAATCGCTTTAAAAGCGCTTAAAACGCGTTTTTAATGATTGTAAGATCGTTTCTTTTCTGTCTCAAAGCAAGTTGTAAGCTTCTCACTTCAACATGTTATTTTGCTCGTGACAATAGTTTGAGTGCCGAAAACATGATTCCTGACTTGGTAAGTTCTCTAGTTTCAATTTAGAAAGTACCTTTTAGGTCCGTGATTCCAATATATCATTGCGCTCAACTCATTCAGGTTGGCCCTGAAAACATCATTTTATGCTCCAAAACGTTGCCGTGATCGATTTAAGACGGCAGTTTTTAGTTAATAATTTGGGCATGTTTTTACGCTCAAATCGCTTTAAAAGCGCTTAAAACGCGTTTTTAATGATTCTAAGCTCGTTTCTGTTCTGTTTCGAGGTGGGTTGTAAGCTTCTCACTTCAACATGTTATTTTGCTCGTGACGATAATTTGAGTTCCGAAAACAGGATTCCTGACTTGCTAAGTTCTCCAACTTCGATTTAGAAAGTCCTTTTTAGGTCCGTGATTGCAATATATCATTGCGCTCAACTCGTTCAGTTTGGCCCTAAAAACATCATTTTAAGCTCTAAAACAGTGGCGTGATCGATTTAAGACGGCAGTTTTTAGTAGATCATTTGAGCATGTTTTTACGCTCAAATCGCTTTAAAAGCGCTTAAAACGCGTTTTTAATGATTGTAAGATCGTTTCTTTTCTGTCTCAAAGCAACTTGTAAGCTTCTCACTTCAACATGTTATTTTGCTCGTGACAATAGTTTGAATGCCGAAAACATTATTCCTCACTTGCTAAGTTCTCTAGTTTCAATTTAGAAAGTCCCTTTTAGGTCCGTGATTACAATATATCATTGCGCTCAACTCATTCAGTTTGACTCTGAAAACATCATTTTAAACTCGAAAACGTTGCTGTGATCGATTTAAGACGGAAGTTTTTAGTTGATAATTTGAGCATGTTTTTACGCTCAAATCGCTTTAAAAGCGCTTAAAACGCGTTTTTAATGATTCTAAGCTCGTTTTTGTTCTGTTTCGAGGTGGGTTGTAAGCTTCTCACTTCAACATGTTATTTTGTTCGTGACGATAATTTGAGTTCCGAAAACAGGATTCCTGACTTGCTAAGTTCTCCAACTTCCATTTAGAAAGTCCATTTTAGGTCCGTGATTGCAATATATCATTGCGCTCAACTCGTTCAGTTTGGCCCTAAAAACAACATTTTAAGCTCTAAAACAGTGGCGTGATCGATTTAAGACGGCAGTTTTTAGTTGATCATTTGAGCATATTTTTACGCTCAAATCGCTTTAAAAGCGCTTAAAACGCGTTTTTAATGATTGTAAGATCGTTTCTTTTCTGTCTCAAAGCAAGTTGTAAGCTTCTCACTTCAACATGTTATTTTGCTCGTGACAATAGTTTGAGTGCCGAAAACATGATTCCTGACTTGCTAAGTTCTGTACTTTCAATTTAGAAAGTCCCTTTTAGGTCCGTGATTGCAATATATCATTGCGCTGAACTCATTCAGTTTGGCCCTTAAAACATCATTTTAAGCTCCAAAACGTTGCCGTGATCGATTTAAGACGGCAGTTATTAGTTGATAATTTGAGCATGTTTTTACGCTCAAATCGCTTTAAAAGCGCTTAAAACCCGTTTTTAGTGGTTCTAAGATCGTTTCTGTTCTGTTTCGAGGTAGGTTGTAAGCTTTTCACTTCACCATGTTATTTTGCTCTTGACGATAGTTTGAGTGACGAAAACAGGATTCCTGACTTACTAAGTTCTCCAACTTCCATTTAGAAAGTCCCTTTTAGGTCCGTGATTGCTATATATCATTGCGCTCAACTCGTTTAGTTTGACTCTGAAAACATCATTTTAAGCTCCAAAACGTTGCCGTGATCGATTTAAGACGGAAGTTTTTAGTTGATAATTTGAGCATGTTTTTACGCTCAAATCGCTTTAAAAGCGCTTAAAATGCGTTTTTAATGATTCTAAGCTCGTTTCTGTTCTGTTTCGAGGTGGGTTGTAAGCTTCTCACTTCAACATGTTATTTTGCTCGTGACGATAATTTGAGTTCCGAAAACAGGATTCCTGACTTGCTAAGTTCTCCAACTTCCATTTAGAAAGTCCCTTTTAGGTCCGTGATTGCAATATATCATTTCGCTCAACTCGTCCAGTTTGGCCCTAAAAACATCATTTTAAGCTCTAAAACAGTGGCATGATCGATTTATAACGACAGTTTTTAGTTGATCATTTGAGCATGTTTTTACGCTCAAATCGCTTTAAAAGCGCTTAAAACGCGTTTTTAATGATTGTAAGATCGTTTCTTTTCTGTCTCAAAGCAACTTGTAAGCTTCTCACTTCAACATGTTATTTTGCTCGTGACAATAGTTTGAGTGCCGAAAACATGATTCCTGACTTGCTAAGTTCTGTACTTTCAATTTAGAAAGTCCCTTTTAGGTCCGTGATTGCAATATATCATTGCGCTGAACTCATTCAGTTTGGCCCTTAAAACATCATTTTAAGCTCCAAAACGTTGCCGTGATCGATTTAAGACGGCAGTTATTAGTTGATAATTTGAGCATGTTTTTACGCTCAAATCGCTTTAAAAGCGCTTAAAACCCGTTTTTAGTGGTTCTAAGATCGTTTCTGTTCTGTTTCGAGGTAGGTTGTAAGCTTTTCACTTCACCATGTTATTTTGCTCTTGACGATAGTTTGAGTGACGAAAACAGGATTCCTGACTTACTAAGTTCTCCAACTTCCATTTAGAAAGTCCCTTTTAGGTCCGTGATTGCTATATATCATTGCGCTCAACTCGTTTAGTTTGACTCTGAAAACATCATTTTAAGCTCCAAAACGTTGCCGTGATCGATTTAAGACGGAAGTTTTTAGTTGATAATTTGAGCATGTTTTTACGCTCAAATCGCTTTAAAAGCGCTTAAAATGCGTTTTTAATGATTCTAAGCTCGTTTCTGTTCTGTTTCGAGGTGGGTTGTAAGCTTCTCACTTCAACATGTTATTTTGCTCGTGACGATAATTTGAGTTCCGAAAACAGGATTCCTGACTTGCTAAGTTCTCCAACTTCCATTTAGAAAGTCCCTTTTAGGTCCGTGATTGCAATATATCATTTCGCTCAACTCGTCCAGTTTGGCCCTAAAAACATCATTTTAAGCTCTAAAACAGTGGCATGATCGATTTATAACGACAGTTTTTAGTTGATCATTTGAGCATGTTTTTACGCTCAAATCGCTTTAAAAGCGCTTAAAACGCGTTTTTAATGATTGTAAGATCGTTTCTTTTCTGTCTCAAAGCAAGTTGTAAGCTTCTCACTTCAACATGTTATTTTGCTCGTGACAATAGTTTGAGTGCCGAAAACATGATTCCTGACTTGCTAAGTTCTGTACTTTCAATTTAGAAAGTCCCTTTTAGGTCCGTGATTGCAATATATCATTGCGCTGAACTCATTCAGTTTGGCCCTTAAAACATCATTTTAAGCTCCAAAACGTTGCCGTGATCGATTTAAGACGGCAGTTATTAGTTGATAATTTGAGCATGTTTTTACGCTCAAATCGCTTTAAAAGCGCTTAAAACCCGTTTTTAGTGGTTCTAAGATCGTTTCTGTTCTGTTTCGAGGTAGGTTGTAAGCTTTTCACTTCACCATGTTATTTTGCTCTTGACGATAGTTTGAGTGACGAAAACAGGATTCCTGACTTACTAAGTTCTCCAACTTCCATTTAGAAAGTCCCTTTTAGGTCCGTGATTGCTATATATCATTGCGCTCAACTCGTTTAGTTTGACTCTGAAAACATCATTTTAAGCTCCAAAACGTTGCCGTGATCGATTTAAGACGGAAGTTTTTAGTTGATAATTTGAGCATGTTTTTACGCTCAAATCGCTTTAAAAGCGCTTAAAATGCGTTTTTAATGATTCTAAGCTCGTTTCTGTTCTGTTTCGAGGTGGGTTGTAAGCTTCTCACTTCAACATGTTATTTTGCTCGTGACGATAATTTGAGTTCCGAAAACAGGATTCCTGACTTGCTAAGTTCTCCAACTTCCATTTAGAAAGTCCCTTTTAGGTCCGTGATTGCAATATATCATTGCGCTCAACTCGTCCAGTTTGGCCCTAAAAACATCATTTTAAGCTCTAAAACAGTGGCATGATCGATTTATAACGACAGTTTTTAGTTGATCATTTGAGCATGTTTTTACGCTCAAATCGCTTTAAAAGCGCTTAAAACGCGTTTTTAATGATTGTAAGATCGTTTCTTTTCGGTCTCAAAGCAACTTGTAAGCTTCTCACTTCAACATGTTATTTTGCTCGTGACAATAGTTTGAGTGCCGAAAACATTATTCCTGACTTGCTAAGTTCTCTAGTTTCAATTTAGAAAGTCCCTTTTAGGTCCGTGATTGGAATATATCATTGCGCTCAACTCATTCAGTTTGACTCTGAAAACATCATTTTAAGCTCCAAAACGTTGCTGTGATCGATTTAAGACGGAAGTTTTTAGTTGATAATTTGAGCATGTTTTTACGCTCAAATCGCTTTAAAAGCGCTTAAAACGCGTTTTTAATGATTCTAAGCTCCTTTTTGTTCTGTTTCGAGGTGGGTTGTAAGCTTCTCACTTCAACATGTTATTTTGCTCGTGACGATAATTTGAGTTCCGAAAACAGGATTCCTGACTTGCTAAATTCTCCAACTTCCATTTAGAAAGTCCATTTTAGGTCCGTGATTGCAGTATATCATTGCGCTCAACTCGTTCAGTTTGGCCCTAAAAACAACATTTTAACCTCTAAAACAGTGGCGTGATCGATTTAAGACGGCAGTTTTTAGTTGATCATTTGAGCATATTTTTACGCTCAAATCGCTTTAAAAGCGCTTAAAACGCGTTTTTAATGATTGTAAGATCGTTTCTTTTCTGTCTCAAAGCAAGTTATAAGCTTCTCACTTCAACATGTTATTTTGCTCGTGACAATAGTTTGAGTGCCGAAAACATGATTCCTGACTTGCTAAGTTCTCTAGTTTATATTTAGAAAGTCCCTTTTAGGTCCGTGATTGCAATATATCATTGCGCTCAACTCATTCAGTTTGGCCCTTAAAACATCATTTTAAGCTCCAAAACGTTGCCGTGATCGATTTAAGACGGCAGTTATTAGTTGATAATTTGAGCATGTTTTTACGCTCAAATCGCTTTAAAAACGCTTAAAACCCGTTTTTAGTGGTTCTAAGATCGTTTCTGTTCTGTTTCGAGGTAGGTTGTAAGCTTCTCACTTCAACATGTTATTTTGCTCTTGACGATAGTTTGAGTGACGAAAACAGGATTCCTGACTTACTAAGTTCTCCAACTTCCATTTAGAAAGTCCCTTTTAGGTCCGTGATTGCTATATATCATTGCGCTCAACTCGTTTAGTTTGACTCTGAAAACATCATTTTAAGCTCCAAAACGTTGCCGTGATCGATTTAAGACGGAAGTTTTTAGTTGATAATTTGAGCATGTTTTTACGCTCAAATCGCTTTAAAAGCGCTTAAAATGCGTTTTTAATGATTCTAAGCTCGTTTCTGTTCTGTTTCGAGGTGGGTTGTAAGCTTCTCACTTCAACATGTTATTTTGCTCGTGACGATAATTTGAGTTCCGAAAACAGGATTCCTGACTTGCTAAGTTCTCCAACTTCCATTTAGAAAGTCCCTTTTAGGTCCGTGATTGCAATATATCATTGCGCTCAACTCGTCCAGTTTGGCCCTAAAAACATCATTTTAAGCTCTAAAACAGTGGCATGATCGATTTATAACAACAGTTTTTAGTTGATCATTTGAGCATGTTTTTACGCTCAAATCGCTTTAAAAGCGCTTAAAACGCGTTTTTAATGATTGTAAGATCGTTTCTTTTCGGTCTCAAAGCAACTTGTAAGCTTCTCACTTCAACATGTTATTTTGCTCGTGACAATAGTTTGAGTGCCGAAAACATTATTCCTGACTTGCTAAGTTCTCTAGTTTCAATTTAGAAAGTCCCTTTTAGGTCCGTGATTGGAATATATCATTGCGCTCAACTCATTCAGTTTGACTCTGAAAACATCATTTTAAGCTCCAAAACGTTGCTGTGATCGATTTAAGACGGAAGTTTTTAGTTGATAATTTGAGCATGTTTTTACGCTCAAATCGCTTTAAAAGCGCTTAAAACGCGTTTTTAATGATTCTAAGCTCCTTTTTGTTCTGTTTCGAGGTGGGTTGTAAGCTTCTCACTTCAACATGTTATTTTGCTCGTGACGATAATTTGAGTTCCGAAAACAGGATTCCTGACTTGCTAAGTTCTCCAACTTCCATTTAGAAAGTCCATTTTAGGTCCGTGATTGCAGTATATCATTGCGCTCAACTCGTTCAGTTTGGCCCTAAAAACAACATTTTAACCTCTAAAACAGTGGCGTGATCGATTTAAGACGGCAGTTTTTAGTTGATCATTTGAGCATATTTTTACGCTCAAATCGCTTTAAAAGCGCTTAAAACGCGTTTTTAATGATTGTAAGATCGTTTCTTTTCTGTCTCAAAGCAAGTTATAAGCTTCTCACTTCAACATGTTATTTTGCTCGTGACAATAGTTTGAGTGCCGAAAACATGATTCCTGACTTGCTAAGTTCTCTAGTTTCAATTTAGAAAGTCCCTTTTAGGTCCGTGATTGCAATATATCATTGCGCTGAACTCATTCAGTTTGGCCCTTAAAACATCATTTTAAGCTCTAAAACGTTGCCGTGATCGATTTAAGACGGCAGTTTTTAGTATATAATTTGAGCATGTTTTTACGCTCAAATCGCTTTAAAAGCGCTTAAAACGCGTTTTTAATGATTCTAAGCTCGTTTCTGTTCTGTTTCGAGGTGGGTTGTAAGCTTCTCACTTCAACATGTTATTTTGCTCGTGACGATAATTTGAGTTCCGAAAACAGGATTCCTGACTTGCTAAGTTCTCCAACTTCCATTTAGAAAGTCCTTTTTAGGTCCGTGATTGCAATATATCATTGCGCTCAACTCGTTCAGTTTGGCCCTAAAAACATCATTTTAAGCTCTAAAACAGTGGCGTGATCGATTTAAGACGGCAGTTTTTAGTTGATCATTTGAGCATGTTTTTACGCTCAAATCGCTTTAAAAGCGCTTAAAACGCGTTTTTAATGATTGTAAGATCGTTTCTTTTCTGTCTCAAAGCAAGTTGTAAGCTTCTCACTTCAACATGTTATTTTGCTCGTGACAATAGTTTGAGTGCCGAAAACATGATTCCTGACTTGGTAAGTTCTCTAGTTTCAATTTAGAAAGTACCTTTTAGGTCCGTGATTGCAATATATCATTGCGCTCAACTCATTCAGGTTGGCCCTGAAAACATCATTTTATGCTCCAAAACGTTGCCGTGATCGATTTAAGACGGCAGTTTTTAGTTAATAATTTGGGCATGTTTTTACGCTCAAATCGCTTTAAAAGCGCTTAAAACGCGTTTTTAATGATTCTAAGCTCGTTTCTGTTCTGTTTCGAGGTGGGTTGTAAGCTTCTCACTTCAACATGTTATTTTGCTCGTGACGATAATTTGAGTTCCGAAAACAGGATTCCTGACTTGCTAAGTTCTCTAGTTTCCATTTAGAAAGTCCCTTTTAGGTCCGTGATTGCAATATATCATTAAGCTCAACTCGTTCAGTTGAACCCTGAAAAAATCATTTTAAGCTCTAAAACGTTGGCGTGATCGATTTAAGACGGCAGTTTTTAGTAGATCATTTGAGCATGTTTTTACGCTCAAATCGCTTTAAAAGCGCTTAAAACGCGTTTTTAATGATTGTAAGATCGTTTCTTTTCTGTCTCAAAGCAACTTGTAAGCTTCTCACTTCAACATGTTATTTTGCTCGTGACAATAGTTTGAATGCCGAAAACATTATTCCTCACTTGCTAAGTTCTCTAGTTTCAATTTAGAAAGTCCCTTTTAGGTCCGTGATTACAATATATCATTGCGCTCAACTCATTCAGTTTGACTCTGAAAACATCATTTTAAACTCGAAAACGTTGCTGTGATCGATTTAAGACGGAAGTTTTTAGTTGATAATTTGAGCATGTTTTTACGCTCAAATCGCTTTAAAAGCGCTTAAAACGCGTTTTTAATGATTCTAAGCTCGTTTTTGTTCTGTTTCGAGGTGGGTTGTAAGCTTCTCACTTCAACATGTTATTTTGCTCGTGACGATAATTTGAGTTCCGAAAACAGGATTCCTGACTTGCTAAGTTCTCCAACTTCCATTTAGAAAGTCCATTTTAGGTCCGTGATTGCAATATATCATTGCGCTCAACTCGTTCAGTTTGGCCCTAAAAACAACATTTTAAGCTCTAAAACAGTGGCGTGATCGATTTAAGACGGCAGTTTTTAGTTGATCATTTGAGCATATTTTTACGCTCAAATCGCTTTAAAAGCGCTTAAAACGCGTTTTTAATGATTGTAAGATCGTTTCTTTTCTGTCTCAAAGCAAGTTGTAAGCTTCTCACTTCAACATGTTATTTTGCTCGTGACAATAGTTTGAGTGCCGAAAACATGATTCCTGACTTGCTAAGTTCTCTAGTTTCAATTTAGAAAGTCCCTTTTAGGTCCGTGATTGCAATATATCATTGCGCTGAACTCATTCAGTTTGGCCCTTAAAACATCATTTTAAGCTCCAAAACGTTGCCGTGATCGATTTAAGACGGCAGTTATTAGTTGATAATTTGAGCATGTTTTTACGCTCAAATCGCTTTAAAAGCGCTTAAAACCCGTTTTTAGTGGTTCTAAGATCGTTTCTGTTCTGTTTCGAGGTAGGTTGTAAGCTTCTCACTTCAACATGTTATTTTGCTCTTGACGATAGTTTGAGTGACGAAAACAGGATTCCTGACTTACTAAGTTCTCCAACTTCCATTTAGAAAGTCCCTTTTAGGTCCGTGATTGCTATATATCATTGCGCTCAACTCGTTTAGTTTGACTCTGAAAACATCATTTTAAGCTCCAAAACGTTGCCGTGATCGATTTAAGACGGAAGTTTTTAGTTGATAATTTGAGCATGTTTTTACGCTCAAATCGCTTTAAAAGCGCTTAAAATGCGTTTTTAATGATTCTAAGCTCGTTTCTGTTCTGTTTCGAGGTGGGTTGTAAGCTTCTCACTTCAACATGTTATTTTGCTCGTGACGATAATTTGAGTTCCGAAAACAGGATTCCTGACTTGCTAAGTTCTCCAACTTCCATTTAGAAAGTCCCTTTTAGGTCCGTGATTGCAATATATCATTGCGCTCAACTCGTCCAGTTTGGCCCTAAAAACATCACTTTAAGCTCTAAAACAGTGGCATGATCGATTTATAACGGCAGTTTTTAGTTGATCATTTGAGCATGTTTTTACGCTCAAATCGCTTTAAAAGCGCTTAAAACGCGTTTTTAATGATTGTAAGATCGTTTCTTTTCGGTCTCAAAGCAACTTGTAAGCTTCTCACTTCAACATGTTATTTTGCTCGTGACAATAGTTTGAGTGCCGAAAACATTATTCCTGACTTGCTAAGTTCTCTAGTTTCAATTTAGAAAGTCCCTTTTAGGTCCGTGATTGGAATATATCATTGCGCTCAACTCATTCAGTTTGACTCTGAAAACATCATTTTAAGCTCCAAAACGTTGCTGTGATCGATTTAAGACGGAAGTTTTTAGTTGATAATTTGAGCATGTTTTTACGCTCAAATCGCTTTAAAAGCGCTTAAAACGCGTTTTTAATGATTCTAAGCTCCTTTTTGTTCTGTTTCGTGGTGGGTTGTAAGCTTCTCACTTCAACATGTTATTTTGCTCGTGACGATAATTTGAGTTCCGAAAACAGGATTCCTGACTTGCTAAGTTCTCCAACTTCCATTTAGAAAGTCCATTTTAGGTCCGTGATTGCAATATACACTGCAAAAAAATATGTGTAAATTTTACACAAAATCTTGAGTGAATTTTGCATCCACAGCAGCACATTTATATGTGTAAACTTACTCAAAAGTATTAGTAAATTTACACATTGCTTGTGTAACATTACACAAAAATATCGGTAAATTTACACAGAGAAAATGCATCCACAGCAACACAAAATTTGGTGTAAAATTCCAATTTACACATTGGTTGTGTAAACACTACACAAAAACATCGGTAAATTTACTCAAGGAAAATACACAAAATTTGATGCTTACACATCATTTGTGTAAATGTTACATACAAATATCGTTAGATTTATGGGTTTTCTTAAAAATCATTTATTGCCTAAAATACAGATAAAAAGTTTACAAATTTACACTAGTTAAATACAATTCACTCAACAGACAACTTTTATACACGATTTACGACCACAAACTACTTTTAGTTACTAAGCAGTCAATGTCATTTATAAAAGACATTATACATGTTGACAGTTTCTTGCCATCTTTGATCTGCAACACACATTTTTGCAGATACAAACAAAAGTTCTTAATAGATGGAGGGTAAGTAAACATGAAAACATAACAAATTGAGATGAAACACAGATGGGCATTTAAAACATTTCTGTCCATAATTTGGCGAACCATTTGTTTTTCGGCAGCGATCATGACCTGACTTGGGGCATCCAGCGATCCTTTAACGATTATCGATGGGTCTGGTGTCAATCCTTCAAGATGTTGCAGGACATCATCATCATCATCCTATTATTAAAATAAAATAAGAACTAACTAAATATTTGCCAAAATAATTAACAAGATGGTAAACGCTGGTGTGAGTATTAGGTTCTCCCTTCCTTAATTAAATGTGGGCAGATGGAAGGAAAGAGGGATACAAACCCAGTCTGGTTACAAATAAAAAAAACCAAACGCCTGCTTTTTATGTGATTGGTCGTCAGACTAAAAAGGTTGAATCTATCTTTTGATATTGGCTAGTGTTAATTAGATCATGCTATTGTTAGCAGTTTCAATCGTGATTAGATTGTTGTTTGTTATGCAAAGTTGATATAAACTTTGCTGTGGGTGGAGACTGGAGCCAATTAAGGTATATCTTACTAATAGAGCCAATACCCAGATGCAATACCATTAGGAATGCACCTTGAATTAGTTTGACAAAAATCATACTAACCTTGATTACATGAACAAGTTTATAATCACTTTTCTTTGCTCTTGTGTCCAAGATAGCAGGAAGGACAGACATTGCAACCATTGCTTTCTCATCTAAATTAAAAAATAAGATTATCATTAAAACAGAGTTATTGATATTGAAGATGTCCATCTTTGACTGACTGCCACTACCCCTAGGCCCTTTATTTTACCTACCTAATATACAATCAGCTGATGAGTTTAATCTATCCAATTAACCATTGGCAAGCACATGCTGAGCCTGAACCTCTACTAACAGATCAAGGTGTACAAGTTAGTGATATGAATATTCTTTCAGCTATCAGTACATGTATGAGCTAATTAAAACAATTATTATGTTTTCACACCAGATAAATTACCTTCAGTGCTTTCAGTCTCAATATCATCCAAAGGATCTTTCTCCAACAATTTCAACAACCCATCAACTAAAGGCTTTCTTCCTCTGAGCTTGGCTGCGATACACAATATTGCTTGTGACACTTGGGCAAAGTTTTGTTGAAACATCCCCTCTACGCCTGTGGTAACACTCAATTATCTCTCGAATTCTGCGATAATCTAAAATTAAGGAACAATTCTTACAACTGCAACCATGCAAAAGTAAATATATATAACAGACGATTTTTCAATTGTACACCTCATTTATAAAATACAGGAACACGAGGCTTAGTGCTAAACTGTAATGTTAAGTAAATTTGCACTTAGGATTGACTAGGTGTTACTTGTTTGACAATGTAGAGGATTCATCTGTTCAGAAATGGCCTATTGTAAGTTGAGTTTATTGTAAGATTTCTTTTAAATGATGTGTGCATGGTTGTGTAGATGTCACTCAAAGCAAAACATTTAGATTTAATAAATACCATGCAAACCTTCAAAAAGGCATTCCTCAGTTTTCTCTGTGCGGAACTGGGCCATGCGATTTAAGATAATCTGAAAACAATTCCGCCTCAATCTAACCATTTGCAGAACATCGTGCAATGGTACCAGCTGGGGCATGGTCAGGTCCTGCAGTACTCAAACACTACAGTTCTGATGTCATTAGTTGAAAAACCATCGAATGCTTGATCCATTTCTAATATTTAATCTTCAAGCTCTTTTTCTTGCTTATGTGTAAGGACAGCACGATATCGCCCCAACACATTTTTATGTCTTTCGCCAAAGGACAAACTTTTTAGCTTACCATTTACTCAACGGTTCAGGAAATCCTTGGGAACACCGAAGGATAGAGCAGCTTTGCGGACTGACATTTCCTTTTTTTCCACAGGCTGAAATGGCCAGTTCCATTTGCTTCTCAGTCCAGATCGCCCGGTCAGTTTTTCTTTTGTAGTCTCTCACCATTCTAAAGTTTAGCATGATAGCAGAAAGCAAATTATAAAACAATAACTGTTGAATCAGAAAATGCCAATTTAATTAAAGTGCTCAGTGATCAGATGAATAACCTTTGTTTATCACTAGATTTCAAGATGAATTAAATCTATTTAAATTAATGCACACAGTAAACTTATGAAAGTTTTTAGTTGTAAAATATTATACTGTCATGAACAAACAGTGATAACAAATAAGCTACCTCATGAATATGTGATATGTTTTAATAGCCATAAGCCATGTAGAGTCTTTAAAATAAATAGCTTTAACAAACCAAACCTATTAAAATAGACTGTCTTATAAAGAAAGTCCCCTGTCTCATTTTGCCCCAATGCTGGTGGCCGTATCTATAGGCCCAAATAGCTGAAAATAATGCCAGTATGTTCAAAATACACATGGTCACATGCCATACGAAAAACACTTTGATTTTATGTGCCTGATACACGCTGTATATTTTCAAATTGCGATTCACTTTAATTGAGAAAGCAATTTTGAAAATGGTCAAGTAATAACGTACCTTAATTTCGCTGTCGCGTTCCTGATTTCGTACACAAAATATAAAATAATTTCGTCCCAAAAATGTATCGCTCTACTATAAACACGTTGTTGAACTTCGAAGGTGATCGTTTATGAGCCTGCAATGTTTTTGTTGTCAAAAATGCGGTCACACACCAAGGATTCCCGTTTATCCTTCACTGTCTCATTTAACCCCGCTGTCTCGTTTTGCCCCAAATTACCCTACATTCCTGCTGTATTCAGAAAACCAAAAACGTCAATAAGAATATTTCAGTCATATTATTATTCAATGCAGTATATTCTCGCATTCTCATTGGTTGAGAGCCTAGGATGAATTTTTCGTATTTTGCTGGTGGCGTGAGCACGTGACGAATAATTATCGTATTTGTCATGTGCTCACGCCATCAGAGACAAATACGAGATCTATTTGTCTTGTGCTTACGTAGCAGAGTTATTTGTCAACGTTTACAACGTACAGAATATACGTTTGACTTGAGGTTTATTGTCTGTTTTAATTTTTATTTACATGGCTGACTTTTCTTGCAAAATGAATAATAAAAGAATTATTGAATTCGGCTTTCGCAGGATATCAGAGTTATTCAGACCTCGGTCAGCGTTATCT
Organism: Muricea muricata; assembly: GCA_963855995.1. Classification (NCBI taxonomy): domain Eukaryota; kingdom Metazoa; phylum Cnidaria; class Anthozoa; order Malacalcyonacea; family Plexauridae; genus Muricea; species Muricea muricata. The sequence goes on from OY979727.1 coordinate 5,501,076, forward strand.
GCTAACGCTGACCTCGGTCAGCGTTATCTGCTAACGCTGACCTCGGTCTGAGTAATTCCGATATCCTGCTCAGCCTCATCAAATAATTCTAAATTGTGGCAACATGGTTTAGCTAACACATTGTTTTGTGCAAAAGCGGAGTGTTTACACAAATTGTTGAGTAAAATTACACACTTTGTTCGTTTACGCGATATTGTGTGTAAAATTAACTCGTGTTATTTGAGTAAAAAAGTTAACACAATCTATGTGTACATTTACTCAAACTCTTGAGTAAAATCTTACACAATATATTGTGTAATAGCTACTTTTACCAAATATTTTGTGTAAACTTAACACAAAAATTTGAGTTAAAAAATTACCTCAATTTTTGTGTTGGGTGAACACAAATAATTGTGTAAATATTAGATTTTACACAAAAACTTGTGTAAATTTACACATCATTTTTTGCAGTGTATCATTGCGCTCAACTCGTTCAGTTTGGCCCTAAAAACAACATTTTAACCTCTAAAACAGTGGCGTGATCGATTTAAGACGGCAGTTTTTAGTTGATCATTTGAGCATATTTTTACGCTCAAATCGCTTTAAAAGCGCTTAAAACGCGTTTTTAATGATTGTAAGATCGTTTCTTTTCTGTCTCAAAGCAAGTTGTAAGCTTCTCACTTCAACATGTTATTTTGCTCGTGACAATAGTTTGAGTGCCGAAAACATGATTCCTGACTTGCTAAGTTCTCTAGTTTCAATTTAGAAAGTCCCTTTTAGGTCCGTGATTGCAATATATCATTGCGCTGAACTCATTCAGTTTGGCCCTTAAAACATCATTTTAAGCTCTAAAACGTTGCCGTGATCGATTTAAGACGGCAGTTTTTAGTTGATAATTTGAGCATGTTTTTACGCTCAAATCGCTTTAAAAGCGCTTAAAACCTGTTTTTAATGATTCTAAGATCGTTTCTGTTCTGTTTCGAGGTGGGTGGTAAGCTTCTCTTTTCAACATGTTATTTTGCTCGTGACGATAGTTTGAGTGACGAAAACAGGATTCCTGACTTACTAAGTTCTCCAACTTCCATTTAGAAAGTCCCTTTTAGGTCCGTGATTGCAATATATCATTGCGCTCAACTCTTTCAGTTTGGCCCCGAAAACATCATTTTAAGCTCTAAAACGTTGGCGTGATCGATTTAAGACGGCAGTTTTTAGTAGATCATTTGAGCATGTTTTTACGCTAAAATTGCTTCAAAGCGCTTAAAACGCGTTTTAAATGCTTCTAAGATCGTTTCTTTTCTGTTTCAAAGTAAGTTGTAAGCTTCATACTTAAACATGTTATTTTGCTTGTGACAATAGTTTGAGTGCGGAAAACATGATTCCTGACTTGCTAAGTTCTCTAATTTCTATTTAGAAAGTCCCTTTTAGGTCCGTGATTGCAATATATCATTGCGCTCAACTCATTCAGGTTGACCCTGAAAACATTATTTTAAGCTCTAAAACGTTGCCGTGATCGATTTAAGAGGGCAGTTTTTAATTAATAATTTGAGCATGTTTTTACGCTCAAATCGCTTTAAAAGCGCTTAAAACGCGTTTTTAATGATTCCAAGCTCGTTTCTGTTCTGTTTCGAGCTGGGTTGTAAACTTCTCACTTCAACATGTTATTTTGCTCGTGACGATAATTTGAGTTCCGAAAACAGGATTCCTGACTTGCTAAGTTCCCAACTTCCATTTAGAAAGTCCCTTTTAGGTCCGTGATTGCAATATATCATTGCACTCAACTCGTTCAGTTTGGCCCAAAAAACATCATTTTAAGCTCTAAAACAGTGGCGTGATCGATTTAAGACGGCAGTTTTTAGTTGATCATTTGAGCATGTTTTTACGCTCAAATCGCTTTAAAAGCGCTTAAAACGCGTTTTTAATGATTGTAAGATCGTTTCTTTTCTGTCTCAAAGCAAGTTGTAAGCTTCTCACTTCAACATGTTATTTTGCTCGTGACAATAGTTTGAGAGCCGAAAACATGATTCCTGACTTGCTAAGTTCTCTAGTTTATATTTAGAAAGTCCCTTTTAGGTCCGTGATTGCAATATATCATTGCGCTCAACTCATTCAGTTTGGCCTTTAAAACATCATTTTAAGCTCCAAAACGTTGCCGTGATCGATTTAAGACGGCAGTTATTAGTTGATAATTTGAGCATGTTTTTACGCTCAAATCGCTTTAAAAGCGCTTAAAACCCGTTTTTAGTGGTTCTAAGATCGTTTCTGTTCTGTTTCGAGGTAGGTTGTAAGCTTCTCACTTCAACATGTTATTTTGCTCTTGACGATAGTTTGAGTGACGAAAACAGGATTCCTGACTTACTAAGTTCTCCAACTTCCATTTAGAAAGTCCCTTTTAGGTCCGTGATTGCTATATATCATTGCGCTCAACTCGTTTAGTTTGACTCTGAAAACATCATTTTAAGATCAAAAACGTTGCCGTGATCGATTTAAGACGGAAGTTTTTAGTTGATAATTTGAGCATGTTTTTACGCTCAAATCGCTTTAAAAGCGCTTAAAACGCGTTTTTAATGATTCTAAGCTCGTTTCTGTTCTGTTTCGAGGTGGGTTGTAAGCTTCTCACTTCAACATGTTATTTTGCTCGTGACGATAATTTGAGTTCCGAAAACAGGATTCCTGACTTGCTAAGTTCTCCAACTTCCATTTAGAAAGTCCCTTTTAGGTCCGTGATTGCAATATATCATTGCGCTCAACTCGTCCAGTTTGGCCTTAAAAACATCATTTTAAGCTCTAAAACAGTGGCATGATCGATTTATAACGGCAGTTTTTAGTTGATCATTTGAGCATGTTTTTACGCTCAAATCGCTTTAAAAGCGCTTAAAACGCGTTTTTAATGATTGTAAGATCGTTTCTTTTCGGTCTCAAAGCAACTTGTAAGCTTCTCACTTCAACATGTTATTTTGCTCGTGACAATAGTTTGAGTGCCGAAAACATTATTCCTGACTTGCTAAGTTCTCTAGTTTCAATTTAGAAAGTCCCTTTTAGGTCCGTGATTGGAATATATCATTGCGCTCAACTCATTCAGTTTGACTCTGAAAACATCATTTTAAGCTCCAAAACGTTGCTGTGATCGATTTAAGACGGAAGTTTTTAGTTGATAATTTGAGCATGTTTTTACGCTCAAATCGCTTTAAAAGCGCTTAAAACGCGTTTTTAATGATTCTAAGCTCCTTTTTGTTCTGTTTCGTGGTGGGTTGTAAGCTTCTCACTTCAACATGTTATTTTGCTCGTGACGATAATTTGAGTTCCGAAAACAGGATTCCTGACTTGCTAAGTTCTCCAACTTCCATTTAGAAAGTCCATTTTAGGTCCGTGATTGCAATATATATATCATTGCGCTCAACTCGTTCAGTTTGGCCCTAAAAACAACATTTTAACCTCTAAAACAGTGGCGTGATCGATTTAAGACGGCAGTTTTTAGTTGATCATTTGAGCATATTTTTACGCTCAAATCGCTTTAAAAGCGCTTAAAACGCGTTTTTAATGATTGTAAGATCGTTTCTTTTCTGTCTCAAAGCAAGTTGTAAGCTTCTCACTTCAACATGTTATTTTGCTCGTGACAATAGTTTGAGTGCCGAAAACATGATTCCTGACTTGCTAAGTTCTCTAGTTTCAATTTAGAAAGTCCCTTTTAGGTCCGTGATTGCAATATATCATTGCGCTGAACTCATTCAGTTTGGCCCTTAAAACATCATTTTAAGCTCTAAAACGTTGCCGTGATCGATTTAAGACGGCAGTTTTTAGTTGATAATTTGAGCATGTTTTTACGCTCAAATCGCTTTAAAAGCGCTTAAAACCTGTTTTTAATGATTCTAAGATCGTTTCTGTTCTGTTTCGAGGTGGGTGGTAAGCTTCTCTTTTCAACATGTTATTTTGCTCGTGACGATAGTTTGAGTGACGAAAACAGGATTCCTGACTTACTAAGTTCTCCAACTTCCATTTAGAAAGTCCCTTTTAGGTCCGTGATTGCAATATATCATTGCGCTCAACTCTTTCAGTTTGGCCCCGAAAACATCATTTTAAGCTCTAAAACGTTGGCGTGATCGATTTAAGACGGCAGTTTTTAGTAGATCATTTGAGCATGTTTTTACGCTAAAATTGCTTCAAAGCGCTTAAAACGCGTTTTAAATGCTTCTAAGATCGTTTCTTTTCTGTTTCAAAGTAAGTTGTAAGCTTCATACTTAAACATGTTATTTTGCTTGTGACAATAGTTTGAGTGCGGAAAACATGATTCCTGACTTGCTAAGTTCTCTAATTTCTATTTAGAAAGTCCCTTTTAGGTCCGTGATTGCAATATATCATTGCGCTCAACTCATTCAGGTTGACCCTGAAAACATTATTTTAAGCTCTAAAACGTTGCCGTGATCGATTTAAGAGGGCAGTTTTTAATTAATAATTTGAGCATGTTTTTACGCTCAAATCGCTTTAAAAGCGCTTAAAACGCGTTTTTAATGATTCCAAGCTCGTTTCTGTTCTGTTTCGAGCTGGGTTGTAAACTTCTCACTTCAACATGTTATTTTGCTCGTGACGATAATTTGAGTTCCGAAAACAGGATTCCTGACTTGCTAAGTTCCCAACTTCCATTTAGAAAGTCCCTTTTAGGTCCGTGATTGCAATATATCATTGCACTCAACTCGTTCAGTTTGGCCCAAAAAACATCATTTTAAGCTCTAAAACAGTGGCGTGATCGATTTAAGACGGCAGTTTTTAGTTGATCATTTGAGCATGTTTTTACGCTCAAATCGCTTTAAAAGCGCTTAAAACGCGTTTTTAATGATTGTAAGATCGTTTCTTTTCTGTCTCAAAGCAAGTTGTAAGCTTCTCACTTCAACATGTTATTTTGCTCGTGACAATAGTTTGAGAGCCGAAAACATGATTCCTGACTTGCTAAGTTCTCTAGTTTATATTTAGAAAGTCCCTTTTAGGTCCGTGATTGCAATATATCATTGCGCTCAACTCATTCAGTTTGGCCTTTAAAACATCATTTTAAGCTCCAAAACGTTGCCGTGATCGATTTAAGACGGCAGTTATTAGTTGATAATTTGAGCATGTTTTTACGCTCAAATCGCTTTAAAAGCGCTTAAAACCCGTTTTTAGTGGTTCTAAGATCGTTTCTGTTCTGTTTCGAGGTAGGTTGTAAGCTTCTCACTTCAACATGTTATTTTGCTCTTGACGATAGTTTGAGTGACGAAAACAGGATTCCTGACTTACTAAGTTCTCCAACTTCCATTTAGAAAGTCCCTTTTAGGTCCGTGATTGCTATATATCATTGCGCTCAACTCGTTTAGTTTGACTCTGAAAACATCATTTTAAGATCAAAAACGTTGCCGTGATCGATTTAAGACGGAAGTTTTTAGTTGATAATTTGAGCATGTTTTTACGCTCAAATCGCTTTAAAAGCGCTTAAAACGCGTTTTTAATGATTCTAAGCTCGTTTCTGTTCTGTTTCGAGGTGGGTTGTAAGCTTCTCACTTCAACATGTTATTTTGCTCGTGACGATAATTTGAGTTCCGAAAACAGGATTCCTGACTTGCTAAGTTCTCCAACTTCCATTTAGAAAGTCCCTTTTAGGTCCGTGATTGCAATATATCATTGCGCTCAACTCGTCCAGTTTGGCCTTAAAAACATCATTTTAAGCTCTAAAACAGTGGCATGATCGATTTATAACGGCAGTTTTTAGTTGATCATTTGAGCATGTTTTTACGCTCAAATCGCTTTAAAAGCGCTTAAAACGCGTTTTTAATGATTGTAAGATCGTTTCTTTTCTGTCTCAAAGCAACTTGTAAGCTTCTCACTTCAACATGTTATTTTGCTCGTGACAATAGTTTGAGTGCCGAAAACATTATTCCTGACTTGCTAAGTTCTCTAGTTTCAATTTAGAAAGTCCCTTTTAGGTCCGTGATTGGAATATATCATTGCGCTGAACTCATTCAGTTTGACTCTGAAAACATCATTTTAAGCTCCAAAACGTTGCTGTGATCGATTTAAGACGGAAGTTTTTAGTTGATAATTTGAGCATGTTTTTACGCTCAAATCGCTTTAAAAGCGCTTAAAACGCGTTTTTAATGATTCTAAGCTCGTTTTTGTTCTGTTTCGAGGTGGGTTGTAAGCTTCTCACTTCAACATGTTATTTTGCTCGTGACGATAATTTGAGTTCCGAAAACAGGATTCCTGACTTGCTAAGTTCTCCAACTTCCATTTAGAAAGTCCCTTTTAGGTCCGTGATTGCAATATATCATTGCGCTCAACTCGTTCAGTTTGGCCCTAAAAACATCATTTTAAGCTCCAAAATAGTGGCGTGATCGATTTAAGACGGCAGTTTTTAGTTGATCATTTGAGCATGTTTTTACGCTCAAATCGCTTTAAAAGCGCTTAAAACGCGTTTTTAATGATTGTAAGATCGTTTCTTTTCTGTCTCAAAGCAAGTTGTAAGCTTCTCACTTCAACATGTTATTTTGCTCGTGACAATAGTTTGAGTGCCGAAAACATGATTCCTGACTTGCTAAGTTCTCTACTTTCAATTTAGAAAGTCCCTTTTAGGTCCGTGATTGAAATATATCATTGCGCTCAACTCATTCAGTTTTGCCCTTAAAACATCATTTTAAGCTCTAAAACGTTGCCGTGATCGATTTAAGACGGCAGTTTTTAGTTGATAACTTGAGCATGTTTTTACGCTCTAATCGCTTTAAAAGCGCTTAAAACCCGTTTTTAATGATTCTAAGATCGTTTCTGTTCTGTTTCGAGGTGGGTTGTAAGCTTCTCTTTTCAACATGTTATTTTGCTCGTGACGTTAGTTTGAGTGACGAAAACAGGATTCCTGACTTACTAAGTTCTCCAACTTCCATTTAGAAAGTCCCTTTTAGGTCCGTCATTGCAATATATCATTGCGCTCAACTCGTTCAGTTTGGCCCTGAAAACATCATTTTAAACTCTAAAACGTTAGCGTGATCGATTTAAGACGGCAGTTTTTAGTAGATCATTTGAGCATGTTTTTACGCTAAAATTGCTTCAAAGCGCTTAAAACGCGTTTTAATGATGGTAAGATCGTTTCTTTTCTGTCTCAAAGCAAGTTGTAAGCTTCTCACTTCAACATGTTATTTTGCTCGTGACAATAGTTTGAGTGCCGAAAACATGATTCCTGACTTGCTAAGTTCTCTAGTTTATATTTAGAAAGTCCCTTTTAGGTCCGTGATTGCAATATATCATTGCGCTCAACTCATTCAGTTTGGCCCTTAAAACATCATTTTAAGCTCCAAAACGTTGCCGTGATCGATTTAAGACGGCAGTTATTAGTTGATAATTTGAGCATGTTTTTACGCTCAAACCGCTTTAAAAGCGCTTAAAACCCGTTTTTAGTGGTTCTAAGATCGTTTCTGTTCTGTTTCGAGGTAGGTTGTAAGCTTCTCACTTCAACATGTTATTTTGCTCTTGACGATAGTTTGAGTGACGAAAACAGGATTCCTGACTTACTAAGTTCTCCAACTTCCATTTAGAAAGTCCCTTTTAGGTCCGTGATTGCTATATATCATTGCGCTCAACTCGTTTAGTTTGACTCTGAAAACATCATTTTAAGCTCCAAAACGTTGCCGTGATCGATTTAAGACGGAAGTTTTTAGTTGATAATTTGAGCATGTTTTTACGCTCAAATCGCTTTAAAAGCGCTTAAAACGCGTTTTTAATGACTCTAAGCTCGTTTCTGTTCTGTTTCGAGGTGGGTTGTAAGCTTCTCACTTCAACATGTTATTTTGCTCGTGACGATAATTTGAGTTCCGAAAACAGGATTCCTGACTTGCTAAGTTCTCCAACTTCCATTTAGAAAGTCCCTTTTAGGTCCGTGATTGCAATATATCCTTGCGCTCAACTCGTCCAGTTTGGCCCTAAAAACATCATTTTAAGCTCTAAAACAGTGGCATGATCGATTTATAACGGCAGTTTTTAGTTGATCATTTGAGCATGTTTTTACGCTCAAATCGCTTTAAAAGCGCTTAAAACGCGTTTTTAATGATTGTAAGATCGTTTCTTTTCTGTCTCAAAGCAACTTGTAAGCTTCTCACTTCAACATGTTATTTTGCTCGTGAAGATAATTTGAGTTCCGAAAACAGGATTCCTGACTTGCTAAGTTCTCCAACTTCCATTTAGAAAGTCCCTTTTAGGTCCGTGATTGCAATATATCATTGCGCTCAACTCGTTCAGTTTGGCCCTAAAAACATCATTTTAAGCTCCAAAATAGTGGCGTGATCGATTTAAGACGGCAGTTTTTAGTTGATCATTTGAGCATGTTTTTACGCTCAAATCGCTTTAAAAGCGCTTAAAACGCGTTTTTAATGATTGTAAGATCGTTTCTTTTTTGTCTCAAAGCAAGTTGTAAGCTTCTCACTTCAACATGTTATTTTGCTCGTGACAATAGTTTGAGTGCCGAAAACATGATTCCTGACTTGCTAAGTTCTCTACTTTCAATTTAGAAAGTCCCTTTTAGGTCCGTGATTGCAATATATCATTGCGCTCAACTCATTCAGTTTGGCCCTTAAAACATCATTTTAAGCTCTAAAACGTTGCCGTGATCGATTTAAGACGGCAGTTTTTAGTTGATAACTTGAGCATGTTTTTACGCTCTAATCGCTTTAAAAGCGCTTAAAACCCGTTTTTAATGATTGTAAGATCGTTTCTTTTCTGTCTCAAAGCAAGTATTAAGCTTCTCACTTCAACATGTTATTTTGCTCTTGACGATAGTTTGAGTGACGAAAACAGGATTCCTGACTTACTAAGTTCTCCAACTTCCATTTAGAAAGTCCCTTTTAGGTCCGTGATTGCTATATATCATTGCGCTCAACTCGTTTAGTTTGACTCTGAAAACATCATTTTAAGCTCAAAAACGTTGCCGTGATCGATTTAAGACGGAAGTTTTTAGTTGATAATTTGAGCATGTTTTTACGCTCAAATCGCTTTAAAAGCGCTTAAAACGCGTTTTTAATGATTCTAAGCTCGTTTCTGTTCTGTTTCGAGGTGGGTTGTAAGCTTCTCACTTCAACATGTTATTTTGCTCGTGACGATAATTTGAGTTCCGAAAACAGGATTCCTGACTTGCTAAGTTCTCCAACTTCCATTTAGAAAGTCCCTTTTAGGTCCGTGATTGCAATATATCATTGCGCTCAACTCGTCCAGTTTGGCCTTAAAAACATCATTTTAAGCTCTAAAACAGTGGCATGATCGATTTATAACGGCAGTTTTTAGTTGATCATTTGAGCATGTTTTTACGCTCAAATCGCTTTAAAAGCGCTTAAAACGCGTTTTTAATGATTGTAAGATCGTTTCTTTTCTGTCTCAAAGCAACTTGTAAGCTTCTCACTTCAACATGTTATTTTGCTCGTGAAGATAATTTGAGTTCCGAAAACAGGATTCCTGACTTGCTAAGTTCTCCAACTTCCATTTAGAAAGTCCCTTTTAGGTCCGTGATTGCAATATATCATTGCGCTCAACTCGTTCAGTTTGGCCCTAAAAACATCATTTTAAGCTCCAAAATAGTGGCGTGATCGATTTAAGACGGCAGTTTTTAGTTGATCATTTGAGCATGTTTTTACGCTCAAATCGCTTTAAAAGCGCTTAAAACGCGTTTTTAATGATTGTAAGATCGTTTCTTTTCTGTCTCAAAGCAAGTTGTAAGCTTCTCACTTCAACATGTTATTTTGCTCGTGACAATAGTTTGAGTGCCGAAAACATGATTCCTGATTTGCTAAGTTCTCTACTTTCAATTTAGAAAGTCCCTTTTAGGTCCGTGATTGCAATATATCATTGCGCTCAACTCATTCAGTTTGGCCCTTAAAACATCATTTTAAGCTCTAAAACGTTGCCGTGATCGATTTAAGACGGCAGTTTTTAGTTGATAACTTGAGCATGTTTTTACGCTCTAATCGCTTTAAAAGCGCTTAAAACCCGTTTTTAATGATTGTAAGATCGTTTCTTTTCTGTCTCAAAGCAAGTATTAAGCTTCTCACTTCAACATGTTATTTTGCTCTTGACGATAGTTTGAGTGACGAAAACAGGATTCCTGACTTACTAAGTTCTCCAACTTCCATTTAGAAAGTCCCTTTTAGGTCCGTGATTGCTATATATCATTGCGCTCAACTCGTTTAGTTTGACTCTGAAAACATCATTTTAAGCTCAAAAACGTTGCCGTGATCGATTTAAGACGGAAGTTTTTAGTTGATAATTTGAGCATGTTTTTACGCTCAAATCGCTTTAAAAGCGCTTAAAACGCGTTTTTAATGATTCTAAGCTCGTTTCTGTTCTGTTTCGAGGTGGGTTGTAAGCTTCTCACTTCAACATGTTATTTTGCTCGTGACGATAATTTGAGTTCCGAAAACAGGATTCCTGACTTGCTAAGTTCTCCAACTTCCATTTAGAAAGTCCCTTTTAGGTCCGTGATTGCAATATATCATTGCGCTCAACTCGTCCAGTTTGGCCTTAAAAACATCATTTTAAGCTCTAAAACAGTGGCATGATCGATTTATAACGGCAGTTTTTAGTTGATCATTTGAGCATGTTTTTACGCTCAAATCGCTTTAAAAGCGCTTAAAACGCGTTTTTAATGATTGTAAGATCGTTTCTTTTCTGTCTCAAAGCAACTTGTAAGCTTCTCACTTCAACATGTTATTTTGCTCGTGACAATAGTTTGAGTGCCGAAAACATTATTCCTGACTTGCTAAGTTCTCTAGTTTCAATTTAGAAAGTCCCTTTTAGGTCCGTGATTGGAATATATCATTGCGCTCAACTCATTCAGTTTGACTCTGAAAACATCATTTTAAGCTCCAAAACGTTGCTGTGATCGATTTAAGACGGAAGTTTTTAGTTGATAATTTGAGCATGTTTTTACGCTCAAATCGCTTTAAAAGCGCTTAAAACGCGTTTTTAATGATTCTAAGCTCGTTTTTGTTCTGTTTCGAGGTGGGTTGTAAGCTTCTCACTTCAACATGTTATTTTGCTCGTGACAATAATTTGAGTTCCGAAAACAGGATTCCTGACTTGCTAAGTTCTCCAACTTCCATTTAGAAAGTCCCTTTTAGGTCCGTGATTGCAATATATCATTGCGCTCAACTCGTTCAGTTTGGCCCTAAAAACATCATTTTAAGCTCCAAAATAGTGGCGTGATCGATTTAAGACGGCAGTTTTTAGTTGATCATTTGAGCATGTTTTTACGCTCAAATCGCTTTAAAAGCGCTTAAAACGCGTTTTTAATGATTGTAAGATCGTTTCTTTTCTGTCTCAAAGCAAGTTGTAAGCTTCTCACTTCAACATGTTATTTTGCTCGCGACAATAGTTTGAGTGCCGAAAACATGATTCCTGACTTGCTAAGTTCTGTACTTTCAATTTAGAAAGTCCCTTTTAGGTCCGTGATTGCAATATATCATTGCGCTCAACTCATTCAGTTTGGCCCTTAAAACATCATTTTAAGCTCTAAAACGTTGCCGTGATCGATTTAAGACGGCAGTTTTTAGTTGATAACTTGAGCATGTTTTTACGCTCTAATCGCTTTAAAAGCGCTTAAAACCCGTTTTTAATGATTCTAAGATCGTTTCTGTTCTGTTTCGAGGTGGGTTGTAAGCTTCTCTTTTCAACATGTTATTTTGCTCGTGACGTTAGTTTGAGTGACGAAAACAGGATTCCTAACTTACTAAGTTCTCCAACTTCCATTTAGAAAGTCCCTTTTAGGTCCGTCATTGCAATATATCATTGCGCTCAACTCGTTCAGTTTGGCCCTGAAAACATCATTTTAAGATCTAAAACGTTAGCGTGATCGATTTAAGACGGCAGTTTTTAGTAGATCATTTGAGCATGTTTTTACGCTAAAATTGCTTCAAAGCGCTTAAAACGCGTTTTTAATGCTTCTAAGATCGTTTCTTTTCTGTTTCAAAGTAAGTTGTAAGCTTCATACTTAAACATGTTATTTTGCTTGTGACAATAGTTTGAGTGCGGAAAACATGATTCCTGACTTGCTAAGTTCTCTAATTTCTATTTAGAAAGTCCCTTTTAGGTCCGTGATTGCAATATATCATTGCGCTCAACTCATTCAGGTTGACCCTGAAAACATCATTTTAAGCTCTAAAACGTTGCCGTGATCGATTTAAGAGGGCAGTTTTTAATTAATAATTTGAGCATGTTTTTACGCTCAAATCGCTTTAAAAGCGCTTAAAACGCGTTTTTAATGATTCCAAGCTCGTTTCTGTTCTGTTTCGAGGTGGGTTGTAAACTTCTCACTTCAACATGTTATTTTGCTCGTGACGATAATTTGAGTTCCGAAAACAGGATTCCTGACTTGCTAAGTTCCCAACTTCCATTTAGAAAGTCCCTTTTAGGTCCGTGATTGCAATATATCATTGCGCTCAACTCGTTCAGTTTGGCCCTAAAAACATCATTTTAAGCTCTAAAACAGTGGCGTGATCGATTTAAGACGGCAGTTTTTAGTTGATCATTTGAGCATATTTTTACGCTCAAATCGCTTTAAAAGCGCTTAAAACGCGTTTTAATGATGGTAAGATCGTTTCTTTTCTGTCTCAAAGCAAGTTGTAAGCTTCTCACTTCAACATGTTATTTTGCTCGTGACAATAGTTTGAGTGCCGAAAACATGATTCCTGACTTGCTAAGTTCTCTAGTTTATATTTAGAAAGTCCCTTTTAGGTCCGTGATTGCAATATATCATTGCGCTCAACTCATTCAGTTTGGCCCTTAAAACATCATTTTAAGCTGCAAAACGTTGCCGTGATCGATTTAAGACGGCAGTTATTAGTTGATAATTTGAGCATGTTTTTACGCTCAAATCGCTTTAAAAGCGCTTAAAACCCGTTTTTAGTGGTTCTAAGATCGTTTCTGTTCTGTTTCGAGGTAGGTTGTAAGCTTCTCACTTCAACATGTTATTTTGCTCTTGACGATAGTTTGAGTGACGAAAACAGGATTCCTGACTTACTAAGTTCTCCAACTTCCATTTAGAAAGTCCCTTTTAGGTCCGTGATTGCTATATATCATTGCGCTCAACTCGTTTAGTTTGACTCTGAAAACATCATTTTAAGCTCCAAAACGTTGCCTTGATCGATTTAAGACGGAAGTTTTTAGTTGATAATTTGAGCATGTTTTTACGCTCAAATCGCTTTAAAAGCGCTTAAAACCCGTTTTTAATGATTCCAAGCTCGTTTCTGTTCTGTTTCGAGGTGGGTTGTAAACTTCTCACTTCAACATGTTATTTTGCTCGTGACGATAATTTGAGTTCCGAAAACAGGATTCCTGACTTGCTAAGTTCCCAACTTCCATTTAGAAAGTCCCTTTTACGTCCGTGATTGCAATATATCATTGCGCTTAACTCGTTCAGTTTGGCCCTAAAAACATCATTTTAAGCTCTAAAACAGTGGCGTGATCGATTTAAGACGGCAGTTTTTAGTTGATCATTTGAGCATGTTTTTACGCTCAAATCGCTTTAAAAGCGCTTAAAACGCGTTTTAATGATGGTAAGATCGTTTCTTTTCTGTCTCAAAGCAAGTTGTAAGCTTCTCACTTCAACATGTTATTTTGCTCGTGACAATAGTTTGAGTGCCGAAAACATGATTCCTGACTTGCTAAGTTCTCTAGTTTATATTTAGAAAGTCCCTTTTAGGTCCGTGATTGCAATATATCATTGCGCTCAACTCATTCAGTTTGGCCCTTAAAACATCATTTTAAGCTCCAAAACGTTGCCGTGATCGATTTAAGACGGCAGTTTTTAGTTGATCATTTGAGCATGTTTTTACGCTCAAATCGCTTTAAAAGCGCTTAAAACGCGTTTTAATGATGGTAAGATCGTTTCTTTTCTGTCTCAAAGCAAGTTGTAAGCTTCTCACTTCAACATGTTATTTTGCTCTTGACGATAGTTTGAGTGACGAAAACAGGATTCCTGACTTACTAAGTTCTCCAACTTCCATTTAGAAAGTCCCTTTTAGGTCCGTGATTGCTATATATCATTGCGCTCAACTCGTTTAGTTTGACTCTGAAAACATCATTTTAAGCTCCAAAACGTTGCCGTGATCGATTTAAGACGGAAGTTTTTAGTTGATAATTTGAGCATGTTTTTACGCTCAAATCGCTTTAAAAGCGCTTAAAACGCGTTTTTAATGACTCTAAGCTCGTTTCTGTTCTGTTTCGAGGTGGGTTGTAAGCTTCTCACTTCAACATGTTATTTTGCTCGTGACGATAATTTGAGTTCCGAAAACAGGATTCCTGACTTGCTAAGTTCTCCAACTTCCATTTAGAAAGTCCCTTTTAGGTCCGTGATTGCAATATATCCTTGCGCTCAACTCGTCCAGTTTGGCCCTAAAAACATCATTTTAAGCTCTAAAACAGTGGCATGATCGATTTATAACGGCAGTTTTTAGTTGATCATTTGAGCATGTTTTTACGCTCAAATCGCTTTAAAAGCGCTTAAAACGCGTTTTTAATGATTGTAAGATCGTTTCTTTTCTGTCTCAAAGCAACTTGTAAGCTTCTCACTTCAACATGTTATTTTGCTCGTGAAGATAATTTGAGTTCCGAAAACAGGATTCCTGACTTGCTAAGTTCTCCAACTTCCATTTAGAAAGTCCCTTTTAGGTCCGTGATTGCAATATATCATTGCGCTCAACTCGTTCAGTTTGGCCCTAAAAACATCATTTTAAGCTCCAAAATAGTGGCGTGATCGATTTAAGACGGCAGTTTTTAGTTGATCATTTGAGCATGTTTTTACGCTCAAATCGCTTTAAAAGCGCTTAAAACGCGTTTTTAATGATTGTAAGATCGTTTCTTTTCTGTCTCAAAGCAAGTTGTAAGCTTCTCACTTCAACATGTTATTTTGCTCGTGACAATAGTTTGAGTGCCGAAAAAATGATTCCTGACTTGCTAAGTTCTCTACTTTCAATTTAGAAAGTCCCTTTTAGGTCCGTGATTGCAATATATCATTGCGCTCAACTCATTCAGTTTGGCCCTTAAAACATCATTTTAAGCTCTAAAACGTTGCCGTGATCGATTTAAGACGGCAGTTTTTAGTTGTTAACTTGAGCATGTTTTTACGCTCTAATCGCTTTAAAAGCGCTTAAAACCCGTTTTTAATGATTCTAAGATCGTTTCTGTTCTGTTTCGAGGTGGGTTGTAAGCTTCTCTTTTCAACATGTTATTTTGCTCGTGACGTTAGTTTGAGTGACGAAAACAGGATTCCTGACTTACTAAGTTCTCCAACTTCCATTTAGAAAGTCCCTTTTAGGTCCGTGATTGCAATATATCATTGCGCTCAACTCGTTCAATTTGGCCCTGAAAACATCATTTTAAGCTCTAAAACGTTAGCGTGATCGATTTAAGACGGCAGTTTTAAGTAGATCATTTGAGCATGTTTTTACGCTAAAATTGCTTCAAAGCGCTTAAAACGCGTTTTTAATGCTTCTAAGATCGTTTCTTTTCTGTTTCAAAGTAAGTTGTAAGCTTCTAACTTAAACATGTTATTTTGCTCGTGACAATAGTTTGAGTGCGGAAAACATATTCCTGACTTGCTAAGTTCTCTAATTTCCATTTAGAAAGTCCCTTTTAGGTCCGTGATTGCAATATATCATTGCGCTCAACTCATTCAGGTTGGCCCTGAAAACATCATTTTAAGCTCTAAAATGTTGCCGTGATCGATTTAAGACGGCAGTTTTTAGTTAATAATTTGAGCATGTTTTTACGCTCAAATCGCTTTAAAAGCGCTTAAAACGCGTTTTTAATGATTCTAAGCTCGTTTCTGTTCTGTTTCGAGGTGGGTTGTAAGCTTCTCACTTCAACATGTTATTTTGCTCGTGACGATAATTTGAGTTCCGAAAACAGGATTCCTGACTTACTGAGTTCTCCAACTTCCATTTAGAAAGTCCCTTTTAGGTCCGTGATTGCAATATATCATTGCGCTCAACTCATTCAGTTTGGCCCTTAAAACATCATTTTAAGCTCCAAAACGTTGCCGTGATCGATTTAAGACGGCAGTTATTAGTTGATAATTTGAGCATGTTTTTACGCTCAAATCGCTTTAAAAGCGCTTAAAACCCGTTTTTAGTGGTTCTAAGATCGTTTCTGTTCTGTTGCGAGGTAGGTTGTAAGCTTCTCACTTCAACATGTTATTTTGCTCTTGACGATAGTTTGAGTGACGAAAACAGGATTCCTGACTTACTAAGTTCTCCAACTTCCATTTAGAAAGTCCCTTTTAGGTCCGTGATTGCTATATATCATTGCGCTCAACTCGTTTAGTTTGACTCTGAAAACATCATTTTAAGCTCCAAAACGTTGCCGTGATCGATTTAAGACGGAAGTTTTTAGTTGATAATTTGAGCATGTTTTTACGCTCAAATCGCTTTAAAAGCGTTTAAAACGCGTTTTTAATGATTCTAAGCTCGTTTCTGTTCTGTTTCGAGGTGGGTTGTAAGCTTCTCACTTCAACATGTTATTTTGCTCGTGACGATATTTTGAGTTCCGAAAACAGGATTCCTGACTTGCTAAGTTCTCCAACTTCCATTTAGAAAGTCCCTTTTAGGTCCGTGATTGCAATATATCATTGCGCTCAACTCGTCCAGTTTGGCCCTAAAAACATCATTTTAAGCTCTAAAACAGTGGCATGATCGATTTATATTGGCTGTTTTTAGTTGATCATTTGAGCATGTTTTTACGCTCAAATCGCTTTAAAAGCGCTTAAAACGCGTTTTTAATGATTGTAAGATCGTTTCTTTTCTGTCTCAAAGCAACTTGTAAGCTTCTCACTTCAACATGTTATTTTGCTCGTGACAATAGTTTGAGTGCCGAAAACATTATTCCTGACTTGCTAAGTTCTCTAGTTTCAATTTAGAAAGTCACTTTTAGGTCCGTGATTGGAATATATCATTGCGCTCCACTCATTCAGTTTGACTCTGAAAACATCATTTTAAGCTTCAAAACGTTGCTGTGATCGATTTAAGACGGAAGTTTTTAGTTGATAATTTGAGCATGTTTTTACGCTCAAATCGCTTTAAAAGCGCTTAAAACACGTTTTTAATTATTCTAAGCTCGTTTTTGTTCTGTTTCGAGGTGGGTTGTAAGCTTCTCACTTCAACATGTTATTTTGCTCGTGACGATAATTTGAGTTCCGAAAACAGGATTCCTGACTTGCTAAGTTCTCCAACTTCCATTTAGAAAGTCCCTTTTAGGTCCGTGATTGCAATATATCATTGCGCTCAACTCGTTCAGTTTGGCCCTAAAAACATCATTTTAAGCTCCAAAATAGTGGCGTGATCGATTTAAGACGGCAGTTTTTAGTTGATCATTTGAGCATGTTTTTACGCTCAAATCGCTTTAAAAGCGCTTAAAACGCGTTTTTAATGATTGTAAGATCGTTTCTTTTCTGTCTCAAAGCAAGTTGTAAGCTTCTCACTTCAACATGTTATTTTGCTCGTGACAATAGTTTGAGTGCCGAAAACATGATTCCTGACTTGCTAAGTTCTCTACTTTCAATTTAGAAAGTCCCTTTTAGGTCCGTGATTGCAATATATCATTGCGCTCAACTCATTCAGTTTGGCCCTTAAAACATCATTTTAAGCTCTAAAACGTTGCCGTGATCGATTTAAGACGGCAGTTTTTAGTTGATAACTTGAGCATGTTTTTACGCTCTAATCGCTTTAAAAGCGCTTAAAACCCGTTTTTAATGATTCTAAGATCGTTTCTGTTCTGTTTCGAGGTGGGTTGTAAGCTTCTCTTTTCAACATGTTATTTTGCTCGTGACGTTAGTTTGAGTGACGAAAACAGGATTCCTGACTTACTAAGTTTTCCAACTTCCATTTAGAAAGTCCCTTTTAGGTCCGTGATTGCAATATATCATTGCGCTCAACTCGTTCAGTTTGGCTCTGAAAACATCATTTTAAGCTCTAAAACGTTAGCGTGATCGATTTAAGACGGCAGTTTTTAGTAGATCATTTGAGCATGTTTTTACGCTAAAATTGCTTCAAAGCGCTTAAAACGCGTTTTTAATGCTTCTAAGATCGTTTCTTTTCTGTTTCAAAGTAAGTTGTAAGCTTCTAACTTAAACATGTTATTTTGCTCGTGACAATAGTTTGAGTGCGGAAAACATATTCCTGACTCGCTAAGTTCTCTAATTTCCATTTAGAAAGTCCCTTTTAGGTCCGTGATTGCAATATATCATTGCGCTCAACTCATTCAGGTTGGCCCTGAAAACATCATTTTAAGCTCTAAAACGTTGCCGTGATCGATTTAAGACCGCAGTTTTTAGTTAATAATTTGAGCATGTTTTTACGCTCAAATCGCTTTAAAAGCGCTTAAAACGCGTTTTTAATGATTCTAAGCTCGTTTCTGTTCTGTTTCGAGGTGGGTTGTAAGCTTCTCACTTCAACATGTTATTTTGCTCGTGACGATAATTTGAGTTCCGAAAACAGGATTCCTGACTTACTAAGTTCTCCAACTTCCATTTAGAAAGTCCCTTTTAGGTCCGTGATTGCAATATATCATTGCGCTCAACTCGTTCAGTTTTGCCCTAAAAACATCATTTTAAACTCCAAAATAGTGGCGTGATCGATTTAAGACGGCAGTTTTTAGTTGATCATTTGAGCATGTTTTTACGCCCAAATAGCTTTAAAAGCGCTTAAAACGCGTTTTTAATGCTTGTAAGATCGTTTCTTTTCTGTCTCAAAGCAAGTTGTAAGCTTCTCACTTCAACATGTTATTTTGCTCGTGACAATAGTTTGAGTGCCGAAAACATGATTCCTGACTTGCTAAGTTCTGTACTTTCAATTTAGAAAGTCCCTTTTAGGTCCGTGATTGCAATATATCATTGCGCTCAACTCATTCAGTTTGGCCCTTAAAACATCATTTTAAGCTCTAAAACGTTGCCGTGATCGATTTAAGACGGCAGTTTTTAGTTGATAACTTGAGCATGTTTTTACGCTCTAATCGCTTTAAAAGCGCTTAAAACCCGTTTTTAATGATTCTAAGATCGTTTCTGTTCTGTTTCGAGGTGGGTTGTAAGCTTCTCTTTTCAACATGTTATTTTGCTCGTGACGTTAGTTTGAGTGACGAAAACAGGATTCCTGACTTACTAAGTTCTCCAACTTCCATTTAGAAAGTCCCTTTTAGGTCCGTGATTGCAATATATCATTGCGCTCAACTCGTTCAGTTTGGCCCTGAAAACATCATTTTAAGCTCTAAAACGTTAGCGTGATCGATTTAAGACGGCAGTTTTTAGTAGATCATTTGAGCATGTTTTTACGCTAAAATTGCTTCAAAGCGCTTAAAACGCGTTTTTAATGCTTCTAAGATCGTTTCTTTTCTGTTTCAAAGTAAGTTGTAAGCTTCTAACTTAAACATGTTATTTTGCTCGTGACAATAGTTTGAGTGCGGAAAACATATTCCTGACTTGCTAAGTTCTCTAATTTCCATTTAGAAAGTCCCTTTTAGGTCCGTGATTGCAATATATCATTGCGCTCAACTCATTCAGGTTGGCCCTGAAAACATCATTTTAAGCTCTAAA
Organism: Muricea muricata; assembly: GCA_963855995.1. Lineage (NCBI taxonomy): Eukaryota > Metazoa > Cnidaria > Anthozoa > Malacalcyonacea > Plexauridae > Muricea > Muricea muricata. Next base: position 5,520,628 of record OY979727.1, read on the forward strand.
ACGTTGCCGTGATCGATTTAAAACGGCAGTTTTTAGTTAATAATTTGAGCATGTTTTTACGCTCAAATCGCTTTAAAAGCGCTTAAAACGCGTTTTTAATGATTCTAAGCTCGTTTCTGTTCTGTTTCGAGGTGGGTTGTAAGCTTCTCACTTCAACATGTTATTTTGCTCGTGACGATAATTTGAGTTCCGAAAACAGGATTCCTGACTTACTAAGTTCTCCAACTTCCATTTAGAAAGTCCCTTTTAGGTCCGTGATTGCTATATATCATTGCGTTCAACTCGTTTAGTTTGACTCTGAAAACATCATTTTAAGCTCCAAAACGTTTCCGTGATCGATTTAAGACGGAAGTTTTTAGTTGATAATTTGAGCATGTTTTTACGCTCAAATCGCTTTAAAAGCGCTTAAAACGCGTTTTTAATGATTCTAAGCTCGTTTCTGTTCTGTTTCGAGGTGGGTTGTAAGCTTCTCACTTCAACATGTTATTTTGCTCGTGACGATAATTTGAGTTCCGAAAACAGGATTCCTGACTTGCTAAGTTCTCCAACTTCCATTTAGAAAGTCCCTTTTAGGTCCGTGATTGCAATATATCATTGCGCTGAACTCATTCAGTTTGGCCCTTAAAACATCATTTTAAGCTCTAAAACGTTGCCGTGATCGATTTAAGACGGCAGTTTTTAGTTGATAATTTGAGCATGTTTTTACGCTCAAATCGCTTTAAAAGCGCTTAAAACCTGTTTTTAATGATTCTAAGATCGTTTCTGTTCTGTTTCGAGGTGGTTTGTAAGCTTCTCTTTTCAATATGTTATTTTGCTCGTGACGATAGTTTGAGTGACGAAAACAGGATTCCTGACTTACTAAGTTCTCCAACTTCCATTTAGAAAGTCCCTTTTAGGTCCGTGATTGCAATATATCATTGCGCTCAACTCTTTCAGTTTGGCCTCGAAAACATCATTTTAAGCTCTAAAACGTTGGCGTGATCGATTTAAGACGGCAGTTTTTAGTAGATCATTTGAGCATGTTTTTACGGTAAAATTGCTTCAAAGCGCTTAAAACGCGTTTTTAATGCTTCTAAGATCGTTTCTTTTCTGTTTCAAAGTAAGTTGTAAGCTTCATACTTAAACATGTTATTTTGCTTGTGACAATAGTTTGAGTGCGGAAAACATGATTCCTGACTTGCTAAGTTCTCTAATTTCTATTTAGAAAGTCCCTTTTAGGTCCGTGATTGCAATATATCATTGCGCTCAACTCATTCAGGTTGACCCTGAAAACATCATTTTAAGCTCTAAAACGTTGCCGTGATCGATTTAAGAGGGCAGTTTTTAATTAATAATTTGAGCATGTTTTTACGCTCAAATCGCTTTAAAAGCGCTTAAAACGCGTTTTTAATGATTCCAAGCTCGTTTCTGTTCTGTTTCGAGGTGGGTTGTAAACTTCTCACTTCAACATGTTATTTTGCTCGTGACGATAATTTGAGTTCCGAAAACAGGATTCCTGACTTGCTAAGTTCCCAACTTCCATTTAGAAAGTCCCTTTTAGGTCCGTGATTGCAATATATCATTGCGCTCAACTCGTTCAGTTTGGCCCTAAAAACATCATTTTAAGCTCTAAAACAGTGGCGTGATCGATTTAAGACGGCAGTTTTTAGTTGATCATTTGAGCATGTTTTTACGCTCAAATCGCTTTAAAAGCGCTTAAAACGCGTTTTTAATGATTGTAAGATCGTTTCTTTTCTGTCTCAAAGCAAGTTGTAAGCTTCTCACTTCAACATGTTATTTTGCTCGTGACAATAGTTTGAGTGCCGAAAACATGATTCCTGACTTGCTAAGTTCTCTAGTTTATATTTAGAAAGTCCCTTTTAGGTCCGTGATTGCAATATATCATTGCGCTCAACTCATTCAGGTTGGCCCTGAAAACATCATTTTAAGCTCTAAAACGTTGCCGTGATCGATTTAAGACGGCAGTTATTAGTTGATAATTTGAGCATGTTTTTACGCTCAAATCGCTTTAAAAGCGCTTAAAACGCGTTTTTAATGATTCTAAGCTCGTTTCTGTTCTGTTTCGAGGTGGGTTGTAAGCTTCTCACTTCAACATGTTATTTTGCTCGTGACGATAATTTGAGTTCCGAAAACAGGATTCCTGACTTACTAAGTTCTCCAACTTCCATTTAGAAAGTCCCTTTTAGGTCCGTGATTGCTATATATCATTGCGTTCAACTCGTTTAGTTTGACTCTGAAAACATCATTTTAAGCTCCAAAACGTTTCCGTGATCGATTTAAGACGGAAGTTTTTAGTTGATAATTTGAGCATGTTTTTACGCTCAAATCGCTTTAAAAGCGCTTAAAACGCGTTTTTAATGATTCTAAGCTCGTTTCTGTTCTGTTTCGAGGTGGGTTGTAAGCTTCTCACTTCAACATGTTATTTTGCTCGTGACGATAATTTGAGTTCCGAAAACAGGATTCCTGACTTGCTAAGTTCTCCAACTTCCATTTAGAAAGTCCCTTTTAGGTCCGTGATTGCAATATATCATTGCGCTGAACTCATTCAGTTTGGCCCTTAAAACATCATTTTAAGCTCTAAAACGTTGCCGTGATCGATTTAAGACGGCAGTTTTTAGTTGATAATTTGAGCATGTTTTTACGCTCAAATCGCTTTAAAAGCGCTTAAAACCTGTTTTTAATGATTCTAAGATCGTTTCTGTTCTGTTTCGAGGTGGTTTGTAAGCTTCTCTTTTCAATATGTTATTTTGCTCGTGACGATAGTTTGAGTGACGAAAACAGGATTCCTGACTTACTAAGTTCTCCAACTTCCATTTAGAAAGTCCCTTTTAGGTCCGTGATTGCAATATATCATTGCGCTCAACTCTTTCAGTTTGGCCTCGAAAACATCATTTTAAGCTCTAAAACGTTGGCGTGATCGATTTAAGACGGCAGTTTTTAGTAGATCATTTGAGCATGTTTTTACGGTAAAATTGCTTCAAAGCGCTTAAAACGCGTTTTTAATGCTTCTAAGATCGTTTCTTTTCTGTTTCAAAGTAAGTTGTAAGCTTCATACTTAAACATGTTATTTTGCTTGTGACAATAGTTTGAGTGCGGAAAACATGATTCCTGACTTGCTAAGTTCTCTAATTTCTATTTAGAAAGTCCCTTTTAGGTCCGTGATTGCAATATATCATTGCGCTCAACTCATTCAGGTTGACCCTGAAAACATCATTTTAAGCTCTAAAACGTTGCCGTGATCGATTTAAGAGGGCAGTTTTTAATTAATAATTTGAGCATGTTTTTACGCTCAAATCGCTTTAAAAGCGCTTAAAACGCGTTTTTAATGATTCCAAGCTCGTTTCTGTTCTGTTTCGAGGTGGGTTGTAAACTTCTCACTTCAACATGTTATTTTGCTCGTGACGATAATTTGAGTTCCGAAAACAGGATTCCTGACTTGCTAAGTTCCCAACTTCCATTTAGAAAGTCCCTTTTAGGTCCGTGATTGCAATATATCATCGCGCTCAACTCGTTCAATTTGGCCCTAAAAACATCATTTTAAGCTCTAAAACAGTGGCGTGATCGATTTAAGACGGCAGTTTTTAGTTGATCATTTGAGCATGTTTTTACGCTCAAATCGCTTTAAAAGCGCTTAAAACGCGTTTTTAATGATTGTAAGATCGTTTCTTTTCTGTCTCAAAGCAAGTTGTAAGCTTCTCACTTCAACATGTTATTTTGCTCGTGACAATAGTTTGAGTGCCGAAAACATGATTCCTGACTTGCTAAGTTCTCTAGTTTATATTTAGAAAGTCCCTTTTAGGTCCGTGATTGCAATATATCATTGCGCTCAACTCATTCAGTTTGGCCCTTAAAACATCATTTTAAGCTCCAAAACGTTGCCGTGATCGATTTAAGACGGCAGTTATTAGTTGATAATTTGAGCATGTTTTTACGCTCAAATCGCTTTAAAAGCGCTTAAAACCCGTTTTTAATGATTGTAAGATCGTTTCTTTTCTGTCTCAAAGCAAGTTGTAAGCTTCTCACTTCAACATGTTATTTTGCTCGTGACAATAGTTTGAGTGCCGAAAACATGATTCCTGACTTGCTAAGTTCTCTAGTTTATATTTAGAAAGTCCCTTTTAGGTCCGTGATTGCAATATATCATTGCGCTCAACTCATTCAGTTTGGCCCTTAAAACATCATTTTAAGCTCCAAAACGTTGCCGTGATCGATTTAAGACGGCAGTTATTAGTTGATAATTTGAGCATGTTTTTACGCTCAAATCGCTTTAAAAGCGCTTAAAACCCGTTTTTAGTGGTTCTAAGATCGTTTCTGTTCTGTTTCGAGGTAGGTTGTAAGCTTCTCACTTCAACATGTTATTTTGCTCTTGACGATAGTTTGAGTGACGAAAACAGGATTCCTGACTTACTAAGTTCTCCAACTTCCATTTAGAAAGTCCCTTTTAGGTCCGTGATTGCTATATATCATTGCGCTCAACTCGTTTAGTTTGACTCTGAAAACATCATTTTAAGCTCCAAAACGTTGCCGTGATCGATTTAAGACGGAAGTTTTTAGTTGATAATTTGAGCATGTTTTTACGCTCAAATCGCTTTAAAAGCGCTTAAAACGCGTTTTTAATGATTCTAAGCTCGTTTCTGTTCTGTTTCGAGGTGGGTTGTAAGCTTCTCACTTCAACATGTTATTTTGCTCGTGACGATAATTTGAGTTCCGAAAACAGGATTCCTGACTTGCTAAGTTCTCCAACTTCCATTTAGAAAGTCCCTTTTAGGTCCGTGATTGCAATATATCATAGCGCTCAACTCGTCCAGTTTGGCCCTAAAAACATCATTTTAAGCTCTAAAACAGTGGCATGATCGATTTATAACGGCAGTTTTTAGTTGATAATTTGAGCATGTTTTTACGCTCAAATCGCTTTAAAAGCGCTTAAAACGCGTTTTTAATGATTGTAAGATCGTTTCTTTTCTGTCTCAAAGGAAATTGTAAGCTTCTCACTTCAACATGTTATTTTGCTCGTGACAATAGTTTGAGTGCCGAAAACATTATTCCTGACTTGCTAAGTTCTCTAGTTTCAATTTAGAAAGTCCCTTTTAGGTCCGTGATTGGAATGTATCATTGCGCTCAACTCATTCAGTTTGACTCTGAAAACATCATTTTAAGCTCCAAAACGTTGCTGTGATCGATTTAAGACGGAAGTTTTTAGTTGATAATTTGAGCATGTTTTTACGCTCAAATCGCTTTAAAAGCGCTTAAAACGCGTTTTTAATGATTCTAAGCTCGTTTTTGTTCGGTTTCGAGGTGGGTTGTAAGCTTCTCACTTCAACATGTTATTTTGCTCGTGACGATAATTTGAGTTCCGAAAACAGGATTCCTGACTTGCTAAGTTCTCCAACTTCCATTCAGAAAGTCCCTTTTAGGTCCGTGATTGCAATATATCATTGCGCTGAACTCGTTCAGTTTGGCCCTAAAAACATCATTTTAAGCTCCAAAATAGTGGCGTGATCGATTTAAGACGGCAGTTTTTAGTTGATAATTTGAGCATGTTTTTACGCTCAAATCGCTTTAAAAGCGCTTAAAACGCGTTTTTAATGATTGTAAGATCGTTTCTTTTCTGTCTCAAAGCAAGTTGTAAGCTTCTCACTTCAACATGTTATTTTGCTCGTGACAATAGTTTGAGTGCCGAAAACATGATTCCTGACTTGCTAAGTTCTCTACTTTCAATTTAGAAAGTCCCTTTTAGGTCCGTGATTGCAATATATCATTGCGCTCAACTCATTCAGTTTGGCCCTTAAAACATCATTTTAAGCTCTAAAACGTTGCCGTGATCGATTTAAGACGGCAGTTTTTAGTTGATAACTTGAGCATGTTTTTACGCTCTAATCGCTTTAAAAGCGCTTAAAACCTATTTTTAATGATTCTAAGATCGTTTCTGTTCTGTTTCGAGTTGGGTTGTAAGCTTCTCTTTTCAACATGTTATTTTGCTCGTGACGTTAGTTTGAGTGACGAAAACAGGATTCCTGACTTACTAAGTTCTCCAACTTCCATTTAGAAAGTCCCTTTTAGGTCCGTGATTGCTATATATCATTGCGCTCAACTCGTTTAGTTTGACTCTGAAAACATCATTTTAAGCTCCAAAACGTTGCCGTGATCGATTTAAGACGGAAGTTTTTAGTTGATAATTTGAGCATGTTTTTACGCTCAAATCGCTTTAAAAGCGCTTAAAACGCGTTTTTAATGATTCTAAGCTCGTTTCTGTTCTGTTTCGAGGTGGGTTGTAAGCTTCTCACTTCAACATGTTATTTTGCTCGTGACGATAATTTGAGTTCCGAAAACAGGATTCCTGACTTGCTAAGTTCTCCAACTTCCATTTAGAAAGTCCCTTTTAGGTCCGTAATTGCAATATATCATTGCGCTCAACTCGTTCAGTTGGGCCCTGAAAAAATCATTTTAAGCTCCAAAACGTTGGCGTGATCGATTTAAGACGGCAGTTTTTAAACGATCATTTGAGCATGTTTTTACGCTAAAATCGCTTTAAAAGCGCTTAAAACGCGTTTTTAATGATTGTAAGATCGTTTCTTTTCTGTCTCAAAGCAAGTTGTAACCTTCTCACTTCAACATGTTATTTTGCTCGTGACAATAGTTTGAGTGCCGAAAACATGATTCCTGACTTGCTAAGTTCTCTACTTTCAATTTAGAAAGTCCCTTTTAGGTCCGTGATTGCAATATATCATTGCGCTCAACTCGTTCAGTTGGGCCCTGAAAAAATCATTTTAAGCTCCAAAACGTTGGCGTGATCGATTTAAGACGGCAGTTTTTAGTTGATAATTTGAGCATGTTTTTACGCTCAAATCGCTTTAAAAGCGCTTAAAACGCGTTTTTAATGATTGTAAGATCGTTTCTTTTCTGTCTCAAAGCAAGTTGTAAGCTTCTCACTTCAACATGTTATTTTGCTCGTGACAATAGTTTGAGTGCCGAAAACATGATTCCTGACTTGCTAAGTTCTCTACTTTCAATTTAGAAAGTCCCTTTTAGGTCCGTGATTGCAATATATCATTGCGCTCAACTCATTCAGTTTGGCCCTTAAAACATCATTTTAAGCTCTAAAACGTTGCCGTGATCGATTTAAGACGGCAGTTTTTAGTTGATAACTTGAGCATGTTTTTACGCTCTAATCGCTTTAAAAGCGCTTAAAACCTATTTTTAATGATTCTAAGATCGTTTCTGTTCTGTTTCGAGGTGGGTTGTAAGCTTCTCTTTTCAACATGTTATTTTGCTCGTGACGTTAGTTTGAGTGACGAAAACAGGATTCCTGACTTACTAAGTTCTCCAACTTCCATTTAGAAAGTCCCTTTTAGGTCCGTGATTGCTATATATCATTGCGCTCAACTCGTTTAGTTTGACTCTGAAAACATCATTTTAAGCTCCAAAACGTTGCCGTGATCGATTTAAGACGGAAGTTTTTAGTTGATAATTTGAGCATGTTTTTACGCTCAAATCGCTTTAAAAGCGCTTAAAACGCGTTTTTAATGATTCTAAGCTCGTTTCTGTTCTGTTTCGAGGTGGGTTGTAAGCTTCTCACTTCAACATGTTATTTTGCTCGTGACGATAATTTGAGTTCCGAAAACAGGATTCCTGACTTGCTAAGTTCTCCAACTTCCATTTAGAATGTCCCTTTTAGGTCCGTGATTGCAATATATCATTGCGCTCAACTCGTCCAGTTTGGCCCTAAAAACATCATTTTAAGCTCTAAAACAGTGGCATGATCGATTTATAACGGCAGTTTTTAGTTGATAATTTGAGCATGTTTTTACGCTCAAATCGCTTTAAAAGCGCTTAAAACGCGTTTTTAATGATTGTAAGATCGTTTCTTTTCTGTCTCAAAGCAACTTGTAAGCTTCTCACTTCAACATGCTATTTTGCTCGTGACAATAGTTTGAGTGCCGAAAACACGATTCCTGACTTGCTAAGTTCTCTAGTTTCAATTTAGAAAGTCCCTTTTAGGTCCGTGATTGGAATATATAATTGCGCTGAACTCATTCAGTTTGACTCTGAAAACATCATTTTAAGCTCCAAAACGTTGCTGTGATCGATTTAAGACGGAAGTTTTTAGTTGATAATTTGAGCATGTTTTTACGCTCAAATCGCTTTAAAAGCGCTTAAAACGCGTTTTTAATGATTCTAAGCTCGTTTTTGTTCGGTTTCGAGGTGGGTTGTAAGCTTCTCACTTCAACATGTTATTTTGCTCGTGACGATAATTTGAGTTCCGAAAACAGGATTCCTGACTTGCTAAGTTCTCCAACTTCCATTTAGAAAGTCCCTTTTAGGTCCGTGATTGCAATATATCATTGCGCTCAACTCGTTCAGTTTGGCCCTAAAAACATCATTTTAAGCTCCAAAATAGTGGCGTGATCGATTTAAGACGGCAGTTTTTAGTTGATCATTTGAGCATGTTTTTACGCTCAAATCGCTTTAAAGCGCTTAAAACGCGTTTTTAATGATTGTAAGATCGTTTCTTTTCTGTCTCAAAGCAAGTTGTAAGCTTCTCACTTCAACATGTTATTTTCCTCGTGACAATAGTTTGAGTGCCGAAAACATGATTCCTGACTTGCTAAGTTCTCTACTTTCAATTTAGAAAGTCCCTTTTAGGTCCGTGATTGCAATATATCATTGCGCTCAACTCATTCAGTTTGGCCTTTAAAACATCATTTTAAGCTCTAAAACGTTGCCGTGATCGATTTAAGACGGCAGTTTTTAGTTGATAACTTGAGCATGTTCTTACGCTCTAATCGCTTTAAAAGCGCTTAAAACCTATTTTTAATGATTCTAAGATCGTTTCTGTTCTGTTTCGAGGTGGGTTGTAAGCTTCTCTTTCAACATGTTATTTTGCTCGTGACGTTAGTTTGAGTGACGAAAACAGGATTCCTGACTTACTAAGTTCTCCAACTTCCATTTAGAAAGTCCCTTTTAGGTCCGTGATTGCAATATATCATTGCGCTCAAATCGTTCAGTTTGGCCCTGAAAACATCATTTTAAGCTCTAAAACGTTAGCGTGATCGATTTAAGACGGCAGTTTTTAGTAGATCATTTGAGCATGTTTTTACGCTAAAATTGCTTCAAAGCGCTTAAAACGCGTTTTTAATGCTTCTAAGATCGTTTCTTTTCTGTTTCAAAGTAAGTTGTAAGCTTCTAACTTAACCATGTTATTTTGCTCGTGACAATAGTTTGAGTGCGGAAAACATATTCCTGACTTGCTAAGTTCTCTAATTTCCATTTAGAAAGTCCCTTTTAGGTCCGTGATTGCAATATATCATTGCGCTCAACTCATTCAGGTTGGCCCTGAAAACATCATTTTAAGCTCTAAAACGTTGCCGTGATCGATTTAAGACGGCAGTTTTTAGTTAATAATTTGAGCATGTTTTTACGCTCAAATCGCTTTAAAAGCGTTTAAAACGCGTTTTTAATGATTCTAAGCTCGTTTCTGTTCTGTTTCGAGGTGGGTTGTAAGCTTCTCACTTCAACATGTTATTTTGCTCCTGACGATAATTTGAGTTCAGAAAACAGGATTCCTGACCTGCTAAGTTCTCCAACTTCCATTTAGAAAGTCCTTTTTAGGTCCGTGATTGCAATATATCATTGCGCTCAACTCGTTCAGTTTGGCCCTAAAAACATCATTTTAAGCTTTAAAACAGTGGCGTGATCGATTTAAGACGGCAGTTTTTAGTTGATCATTTGAGCATGTTTTTACGCTCAAATCGCTTTAAAAGCGCTTAAAACGCGTTTTTAATGATTGTAAGATCGTTTCTTTTCTGTCTCAAAGCAAGTTGTAAGCTTCTCACTTCAACATGTTATTTTGCTCGTGACAATAGCTTGAGTGCCGAAAACATGATTCCTGACTTGGTAAGTTCTCTAGTTTCAATTTAGAAAGTACCTTTTAGGTCCGTGATTGCAATATATCATTGCGCTCAACTCATTCAGGTTGGCCCTGAAAACATCATTTTATGCTCCAATACGTTGCCGTGATCGATTTAAGACGGCAGTTTTTAGTTAATAATTTGAGCATGTTTTTACGCTCAAATCGCTTTAAAAGCGCTTAAAACGCGTTTTTAATGATTCTAAGCTCGTTTCTGTTCTGTTTCGAGGTGGGTTGTAAGCTTCTCACTTCAACATGTTATTTTGCTCATGACGATAATTTGAGTTCCGAAAACAGGATTCCTGACTTGCTAAGTTCTCCAACTTCCATTTAGAAAGTCCTTTTTAGGTCCGTGATTGCAATATATCATTGCGCTCAACTCGTTCAGTTTGGCCCTAAAAACATCATTTTAAGCTCTAAAACGTTGCCGTGATCGATTTAAGACGGCAGTTTTTAGTTGATCATTTGAGCATGTTTTCACGCTCAAATCGCTTTAAAAGCGCTTAAAACGCGTTTTTAATGATTGTAAGATCGTTTCTTTTCTGTCTCAAAGCAAGTTGTAAGCTTCTTACTTCAACATGTTATTTTGCTCGTGACAATAGTTTGAGTGCCGAAAACATGATTCCTGACTTGGTAAGTTCTCTAGTTTCAATTTAGAAAGTACCTTTTAGGTCCGTGATTGCAATATGTCATTGCGCTCAACTCATTCACGTTGGCCCTGAAAACATCATTTTATGCTCCAAAACGTTGCCGTGATCGATTTAAGACGGCAGTTTTTAGTTAATAATTTGAGCATGTTTTTACGCTCAAATCGCTTTAAAAGCGCTTAAAACGCGTTTTTAATGAATGTAAGATCGTTTCTTGTCTGTCTCAAAGCAAGTTGTAAGCTTCTCACTTCAACATGTTATTTTGCTCGTGACAATAGTTTGAGTGCCGAAAACATGATTCCTGACTTGGTAAGTTCTCTAGTTTCAATTTAGAAAGTACCTTTTAGGTCTGTGATTGCAATATATCATTGCGCTCAACTCATTCAGGTTGGCCCTGAAAACATCATTTTATGCTCCAAAACGTTGCCGTGATCGATTTAAGACGGCAGTTTTTAGTTAATAATTTGAGCATGTTTTTACGCTCAAATCGCTTTAAAAGCGCTTAAAACGCGTTTTTAATGATTGTAAGATCGTTTCTTTTCTGTCTCAAAGCAAGTTGTAAGCTTCTCACTTCAACATGTTATTTTGCTCGTGACAATAGCTTGAGTGCCGAAAACATGATTCCTGACTTGGTAAGTTCTCTAGTTTCAATTTAGAAAGTACCTTTTAGGTCCGTGATTGCAATATATCATTGCGCTCAACTCATTCAGGTTGGCCCTGAAAACATCATTTTATGCTCCAAAACGTTGCCGTGATCGATTTAAGACGGCAGTTTTTAGTAGATCATTTGAGCATGTTTTTACGCTCTAATCGCTTTAAAAGCGCTTAAAACCTATTTTTAATGATTCTAAGATCGTTTCTGTTCTGTTTCGAGGTGGGTTGTAAGCTTCTCTTTTTAACATGTTATTTTGCTCGTGACGATAGTTTGAGTGACGAAAACAGGATTCCTGACTTACTAAGTTCTCCAACTTCCATTTAGAAAGTCCCTTTTAGGTCCGTGATTGCAATATATCATTGCGCTCAACTCTTTCAGTTTGGCCCGAAAACATGATTTTAAGCTCTAAAACGTTGGCGTGATCGATTTAAGACGGCAGTTTTTAGTAGATCATTTAAACATGTTTTTACGCTAAAATTGCTTCAAAGCGCTTAAAACGCGTTTTTAATGCTTCTAAGATCGTTTCTTTTCTGTTTCAAAGTAAGTTGTAAGCTTCATACTTAAACATGTTTTTTTGCTTGTGACAATAGTTTGAGTGCGGAAAACATGATTCCTGACTTGCTAAGTTCTCTAATTTCTATTTAGAAAGTCCCTTTTAGGTCCGTGATTGCAATATATCATTGCGCTCAACTCATTCAGGTTGACCCTGAAAACATCATTTTAAGCTCTAAAACGTTGCCGTGATCGATTTAAGAGGGCAGTTTTTAATTAATAATTTGAGCATGTTTTTACGCTCAAATCGCTTTAAAAGCGTTTAAAACGCGTTTTTAATGATTCCAAGCTCGTTTCTGTTCTGTTTCGAGGTGGGTTGTAAACTTCTCACTTCAACATGTTATTTTGCTCGTGACGATAATTTGAGTTCCGAAAACAGGATTCCTGACTTGCTAAGTTCCCAACTTCCATTTAGAAAGTCCCTTTTAGGTCCGTGATTGCAATATATCATTGCGCTCAACTCGTTCAGTTTGGCCCTAAAAACATCATTTTAAGCTCTAAAACAGTGGCGTGATCGATTTAAGACGGCAGTTTTTAGTTGATCATTTGAGCATGTTTTTACGCTCAAATCGCTTTAAAAGCGCTTAAAACGCGTTTTTAATGATTGTAAGATCGTTTCTTTTCTGTCTCAAAGCAAGTTGTAAGCTTCTCACTTCAACATGTTATTTTGCTCGTGACAATAGTTTGAGTGCCGAAAACATGATTCCTGACTTGCTAAGTTCTCTAGTTTATATTTAGAAAGTCTCTTTTAGGTCCGTGATTGCAATATATCATTGCGCTCAACTCATTCAGTTTGGCCCTTAAAACATCATTTTAAGCTCCAAAACGTTGCCGTGATCGATTTAAGACGGCAGTTATTAGTTGATAATTTGAGCATGTTTTTACGCTCAAATCGCTTTAAAAGCGCTTAAAACCCGTTTTTAGTGGTTCTAAGATCGTTTCTGTTCTGTTTCGAGGTAGGTTGTAAGCTTCTCACTTCAACATGTTATTTTGCTCTTGACGATAGTTTGAGTGACGAAAACAGGATTCCTGACTTACTAAGTTCTCCAACTTCCATTTAGAAAGTCCCTTTTAGGTCCGTGATTGCAATATATCATAGCGCTCAACTCGTCCAGTTTGGCCCTAAAAACATCATTTTAAGCTCTAAAACAGTGGCATGATCGATTTATAACGGCAGTTTTTAGTTAATAATTTGAGCATGTTTTTACGCTCAAATCGCTTTAAAAGCGCTTAAAACGCGTTTTTAATGATTGTAAGATCGTTTCTTTTCTGTCTCAAAGCAAGTTGTAAGCTTCTCACTTCAACATGTTATTTTGCTCGTGACAATAGCTTGAGTGCCGAAAACATGATTCCTGACTTGGTAAGTTCTCTAGTTTCAATTTAGAAAGTACCTTTTAGGTCCGTGATTGCAATATATCATTGCGCTCAACTCATTCAGGTTGGCCCTGAAAACATCATTTTATGCTCCAAAACGTTGCCGTGATCGATTTAAGACGGCAGTTTTTAGTAGATCATTTGAGCATGTTTTTACGCTCTAATCGCTTTAAAAGCGCTTAAAACCTATTTTTAATGATTCTAAGATCGTTTCTGTTCTGTTTCGAGGTGGGTTGTAAGCTTCTCTTTTCAACATGTTATTTTGCTCGTGACGATAGTTTGAGTGACGAAAACAGGATTCCTGACTTACTAAGTTCTCCAACTTACATTTAGAAAGTCCCTTTTAGGTCCGTGATTGCAATATATCATTGCGCTCAACTCTTTCAGTTTGGCCCGAAAACATGATTTTAAGCTCTAAAACGTTGGCGTGATCGATTTAAGACGGCAGTTTTTAGTAGATCATTTGAGCATGTTTTTACGCTAAAATTGCTTCAAAGCGCTTAAAACGCGTTTTTAATGCTTCTAAGATCGTTTCTTTTCTGTTTCAAAGTAAGTTGTAAGCTTCATACTTAAACATGTTTTTTTGCTTGTGACAATAGTTTGAGTGCGGAAAACATGATTCCTGACTTGCTAAGTTCTCTAATTTCTATTTAGAAAGTCCCTTTTAGGTCCGTGATTGCAATATATCATTGCGCTCAACTCATTCAGGTTGACCCTGAAAACATCATTTTAAGCTCTAAAACGTTGCCGTGATCGATTTAAGAGGGCAGTTTTTAATTAATAATTTGAGCATGTTTTTACGCTCAAATCGCTTTAAAAGCGCTTAAAACGCGTTTTTAATGATTCCAAGCTCGTTTCTGTTCTGTTTCGAGGTGGGTTGTAAACTTCTCACTTCAACATGTTATTTTGCTCGTGACGATAATTTGAGTTCCGAAAACAGGATTCCTGACTTGCTAAGTTCCCAACTTCCATTTAGAAAGTCCCTTTTAGGTCCGTGATTGCAATATATCATTGCGCTCAACTCGTTCAGTTTGGCCCTAAAAACATCATTTTAAGCTCTAAAACAGTGGCGTGATCGATTTAAGACGGCAGTTTTTAGTTGATCATTTGAGCATGTTTTTACGCTCAAATCGCTTTAAAAGCGCTTAAAACGCGTTTTTAATGATTGTAAGATCGTTTCTTTTCTGTCTCAAAGCAAGTTGTAAGCTTCTCACTTCAACATGTTATTTTGCTCGTGACAATAGTTTGAGTGCCGAAAACATGATTCCTGACTTGCTAAGTTCTCTAGTTTATATTTAGAAAGTCCCTTTTAGGTCCGTGATTGCAATATATCATTGCGCTCAACTCATTCAGTTTGGCCCTTAAAACATCATTTTAAGCTCCAAAACGTTGCCGTGATCGATTTAAGACGGCAGTTATTAGTTGATAATTTGAGCATGTTTTTACGCTCAAATCGCTTTAAAAGCGCTTAAAACCCGTTTTTAGTGGTTCTAAGATCGTTTCTGTTCTGTTTCGAGGTAGGTTGTAAGCTTCTCACTTCAACATGTTATTTTGCTCTTGACGATAGTTTGAGTGACGAAAACAGGATTCCTGACTTACTAAGTTCTCCAACTTCCATTTAGAAAGTCCCTTTTAGGTCCGTGATTGCAATATATCATAGCGCTCAACTCGTCCAGTTTGGCCCTAAAAACATCATTTTAAGCTCTAAAACAGTGGCATGATCGATTTATAACGGCAGTTTTTAGTTGATAATTTGAGCATGTTTTTACGCTCAAATCGCTTTAAAAGCGCTTAAAACGCGTTTTTAATGATTGTAAGATCGTTTCTTTTCTGTCTCAAAGCAACTTGTAAGCTTCTCACTTCAACATGTTATTTTGCTCGTGACAATAGTTTGAGTGCCGAAAACATTATTCCTGACTTGCTAAGTTCTCTAGTTTCAATTTAGAAAGTCCCTTTTAGGTCCGTGATTGGAATGTATCATTGCGCTCAACTCATTCAGTTTGACTCTGAAAACATCATTTTAAGCTCCAAAACGTTGCTGTGATCGATTTAAGACGGAAGTTTTTAGTTGATAATTTGAGCATGTTTTTACGCTCAAATCGCTTTAAAAGCGCTTAAAACCCGTTTTTAGTGGTTCTAAGATCGTTTCTGTTCTGTTTCGAGGTAGGTTGTAAGCTTCTCACTTCAAGATGTTATTTTGCTCTTGACGATAGTTTGAGTGACGAAAACAGGATTCCTGACTTACTAAGTTCTCCAACTTCCATTTAGAAAGTCCCTTTTAGGTCCGTGATTGCAATATATCATAGCGCTCAACTCGTCCAGTTTGGCCCTAAAAACATCATTTTAAGCTCTAAAACAGTGGCATGATCGATTTATAACGGCAGTTTTTAGTTGATAATTTGAGCATGTTTTTACGCTCAAATCGCTTTAAAAGCGCTTAAAACGCGTTTTTAATGATTCTAAGCTCGTTTTTGTTCGGTTTCGAGGTGGGTTGTAAGCTTCTCACTTCAACATGTTATTTTGCTCGTGACGATAATTTGAGTTCCGAAAACAGGATTCCTGACTTGCTAAGTTCTCCAACTTCCATTCAGAAAGTCCCTTTTAGGTCCGTGATTGCAATATATCATTGCGCTCAACTCGTTCAGTTTGGCCCTAAAAAAATCATTTTAAGCTCAAAAATAGTGGCGTGATCGATTTAAGACGGCAGTTTTTAGTTGATCATTTGAGCATGTTTTCACGCTCAAATCGCTTTAAAAGCGCTTAAAACGCGTTTTTAATGATTGTAAGATCGTTTCTTTTCTGTCTCAAAGCAAGTTGTAAGCTTCTCACTTCAACATGTTATTTTGCTCGTGACAATAGTTTGAGTGCCGAAAACATGATTCCTGACTTGCTAAGTTCTCTATTTTCAATTTAGAAAGTCCCTTTTAGGTCCGTGATTGCAATATATCATTGCGCTCAACTCATTCAGTTTGGCCCTTAAAACATCATTTTAAGCTCTAAAACGTTGCCGTGATCGATTTAAGACGGCAGTTTTTAGTTGATAACTTGAGCATGTTTTTACGCTCTAATCGCTTTAAAAGCGCTTAAAACCTATTTTTAATGATTCTAAGATCGTTTCTGTTCTGTTTCGAGGTGGGTTGTAAGCTTCTCTTTTCAACATGTTATTTTGCTCGTGACGTTAGTTTGAGTGACGAAAACAGGATTCCTGACTTACTAAGTTCTCCAACTTCCATTTAGAAAGTCCCTTTTAGGTCCGTGATTGCTATATATCATTGCGCTCAACTCGTTTAGTTTGACTCTGAAAACATCATTTTAAGCTCCAAAACGTTGCCGTGATCGATTTAAGACGGAAGTTTTTAGTTGATAATTTGAGCATGTTTTTACGCTCAAATCGCTTTAAAAGCGCTTAAAACGCGTTTTTAATGATTCTAAGCTCGTTTCTGTTCTGTTTCGAGGTGGGTTGTAAGCTTCTCACTTCAACATGTTATTTTGCTCGTGACGATAATTTGAGTTCCGAAAACAGGATTCCTGACTTGCTAAGTTCTCCAACTTCCATTTAGAAAGTCCCTTTTAGGTCCGTGATTGCAATATATCATTGCGCTCAACTCGTCCAGTTTGGCCCTAAAAACATCATTTTAAGCTCTAAAACAGTGGCATGATCGATTTATAACGGCAGTTTTTAGTTGATAATTTGAGCATGTTTTTACGCTCAAATCGCTTTAAAAGCGCTTAAAACGCGTTTTTAATGATTGTAAGATCGTTTCTTTTCTGTCTCAAAGCAACTTGTAAGCTTCTCACTTCAACATGTTATTTTGCTCGTGACAATAGTTTGAGTGCCGAAAACATTATTCCTGACTTGCTAAGTTCTCTAGTTTCAATTTAGAAAGTCCCTTTTAGGTCCGTGATTGGAATATATCATTGCGCTGAACTCATTCAGTTTGACTCTGAAAACATCATTTTAAGCTCCAAAATAGTGGCGTGATCGATTTAAGACGGCAGTTTTTAGTTGATCATTTGAGCATGTTTTTACGCTCAAATCGCTTTAAAAGCGCTTAAAACGCGTTTTTAATGATTGTAAGATCGTTTCTTTTCTGTCTCAAAGCAAGTTGTAAGCTTCTCACTTCAACATGTTATTTTCCTCGTGACAATAGTTTGAGTGCCGAAAACATGATTCCTGACTTGCTAAGTTCTCTACTTTCAATTTAGAAAGTCCCTTTTAGGTCCGTGATTGCAATAGATCATTGCGCTCAACTCATTCAGTTTGGCCCTTAAAACATCATTTTAAGCTCTAAAACGTTGCCGTGATCGATTTAAGACGGCAGTTTTTAGTTGATAACTTGAGCATGTTTTTACGCTCTAATCGCTTTAAAAGCGCTTAAAACCTATTTTTAATGATTCTAAGATCGTTTCTGTTCTGTTTCGAGGTGGGTTGTAAGCTTCTCTTTCAACATGTTATTTTGCTCGTGACGTTAGTTTGAGTGACGAAAACAGGATTCCTGACTTACTAAGTTCTCCAACTTCCATTTAGAAAGTCCCTTTTAGGTCCGTGATTGCAATATATCATTGCGCTCAAATCGTTCAGTTTGGCCCTGAAAACATCATTTTAAGCTCTAAAACGTTAGCGTGATCGATTTAAGACGGCAGTTTTTAGTAGATCATTTGAGCATGTTTTTACGCTAAAATTGCTTCAAAGCGCTTAAAACGCGTTTCTAATGCTTCTAAGATCGTTTCTTTTCTGTTTCAAAGTAAGTTGTAAGCTTCTAACTTAACCATGTTATTTTGCTCGTGACAAAAGTTTGAGTGCGGAAAACATATTCCTGACTTGCTAAGTTCTCTAATTTCCATTTAGAAAGTCCCTTTTAGGTCCGTGATTGCAATATATCATTGCGCTCAACTCATTCAGGTTGGCCCTGAAAACATCATTTTAAGCTCTAAAACGTTGCCGTGATCGATTTAAGACGGCAGTTTTTAGTTAATAATTTGAGCATGTTTTTACGCTCAAATCGCTTTAAAAGCGTTTAAAACGCGTTATTAATGATTCTAAGCTCGTTTCTGTTCTGTTTCGAGGTGGGTTGTAAGCTTCTCACTTCAACATGTTATTTTGCTCGTGACGATAATTTGAGTTCCGAAAACAGGATTCCTGACTTGCTAAGTTCTCCAACTTCCATTTAGAAAGTCCCTTTTAGGTCCGTGATTGCAATATATCATTGCGCTCAACTCGTCCAGTTTGGCCCTAAAAACATCATTTTAAGCTCTAAAACAGTGGCATGATCGATTTAAGACGGCAGTTTTTAGTTGATCATTTGAGCACGTTTTTACGCTCAAATCGCTTTAAAAGCGATTAAAACGCGTTTTTAATGATTGTAAGATTGTTTCTTTTCTGTCTCAAAGCAAGTTGTAAGCTTCTCACTTCAACATGTTATTTTGCTCGTGACAATAGTTTGAGTGCCGAAAACATGATTCCTGACTTGCTGAGTTCTCTAGTTTCAGTTTAGAAAGTACCTTTTAGGTCCGTGATTGCAATATATCATTGCGCTCAACTCATTCAGGTTGGTCCTGAAAACATCATTTTAAGCTCCAAAACGTTGCCGTGATCGATTTAAGACGGCAGTTTTTAGTTAATAATTTGAGCATGTTTTTACGCTCAAATCGCTTTAAAAGCGCTTAAAACGCGTTTTTAATGATTCTAAGCTCGTTTCTGTTCTGTTTCGAGGTGGGTTGTAAGCTTCTCACTTCAACATGTTATTTTGCTCGTGACGATAATTTGAGTTCCGAAAACAGGATTCCTGACTTGCTAAGTTCTCCGACTTCCATTTAGAAAGTCCTTTTTAGGTCCGTCATTGCAATATGTCATTGCGCTCAACTCGTTCCGTTTGGCCCTAAAAACATCATTTTAAGCTCTAAAACAGTGGCGTGATCGATTTAAGACGGCAGTTTTTAGTTGATCATTTGAGCATGTTTTTACGCTCAAATCGCTTTAAAAGCGCTTAAAACGCGTTTTTAATGCTTCTAAGATCGTTTCTTTTCTGTTTCAAAGTAAGTTGTAAGCTTCTAACTTAAACATGTTATTTTGCTCGTGACAATAGTTTGAGTGCGGAAAACATATTCCTGACTTGCTAAGTTCTCTAATTTCCATTTAGAAAGTCCCTTTTAGGTCCGTGATTGCAATATATCATTGCGCTCAACTCATTCACGTTGGCCCTGAAAACATCATTTTAAGCTCTAAAATGTTTCCGTGATCGATTGAAGACGGCAGTTTTTAGTTGATAATTTGAGCATGTTTTTACGCTCAAATCGCTTTAAAAGCGCTTAAAACGCGTTTTTAATGATTCTAAGCTCGTTTCTGTTCTGTTTCGAGGTGGGTTGTAAGCTTCTCACTTCAACATGTTATTTTGCTCGTGACGATAATTTGAATTCCGAAAACAGGATTCCTGACTTGCTAAGTTAACCGACTTCCATTTAGAAAGTCCTTTTTAGGTCCGTCATTGCAATATATCATTGCGCTCAACTCGTTCAGTTTGGCCGTAAAAACATCATTTTAAGCTCTAAAACAGTGGCGTGATCGATTTAAGACGGCAGTTTTTAGTAGATCATTTGAGCATGTTTTTACGCTCAAATCGCTTTAAAAGCGCTTAAAACGCGTTTTTAATGCTTCTAAGATCGTTTCTTTTCTGTTTCAAAGTAAGTTGTAAGCTTCTAACTTAAACATGTTATTTTGCTCGTGACAATAGTTTGAGTGCGGAAAACATATTCCTGACTTGCTAAGTTCTCTAATTTCCATTTAGAAAGTCCCTTTTAGGTCCGTGATTGCAATATATCATTGCGCTCAACTCATTCAGGTTGGCCCTGAAAACATCATTTTAAGCTCTAAAATGTTTCCGTGATCGATTGAAGACGGCAGTTTTTAGTTGATAATTTGAGCATGTTTTTACGCTCAAATCGCTTTAAAAGCGCTTAAAACGCGTTTTTAATGATTCTAAGCTCGTTTCTGTTCTGTTTCGAGGTGGGTTGTAAGCTTCTCACTTCAACATGTTATTTTGCTCGTGACGATAATTTGAGTTCCGAAAACAGGATTCCTGACTTGCTAAGTTCTCCAACTTCCATTTAGAAAGTCCTTTTTAGGTTTGTGATTGCAATATATCATTGCGCTCAACTCGTTCAGTTTGGCCCTAAAAACATCATTTTAAGCTCTAAAACAGTGGCGTGATCGATTTAAGACGGCAGTTTTTAGTTGATCATTTGAGCACGTTTTTACGCTCAAATCGCTTTAAAAGCGATTAAAACGCGTTTTTAATGATTGTAAGATTGTTTCTTTTTTGTCTCAAAGCAAGTTGTAAGCTTCTCACTTCAACATGTTATTTTGCTCGTGACAATAGTTTGAGTGCCGAAAACATGATTCC
This sequence comes from Muricea muricata, assembly GCA_963855995.1. Classification (NCBI taxonomy): domain Eukaryota; kingdom Metazoa; phylum Cnidaria; class Anthozoa; order Malacalcyonacea; family Plexauridae; genus Muricea; species Muricea muricata. The sequence continues at coordinate 5,541,163 of OY979727.1, forward strand.
TGACTTGCTGAGTTCTCTAGTTTCAGTTTAGAAAGTACCTTTTAGGTCCGTGATTGCAATATATCATTGCGCTCAACTCATTCAGGTTGGTCCTGAAAACATCATTTTAAGCTCCAAAACGTTGCCGTGATCGATTTAAGACGGCAGTTTTTAGTTAATAATTTGAGCATGTTTTTACGCTCAAATCGCTTTAAAAGCGCTTAAAACGCGTTTTTAATGATTCTAAGCTCGTTTCTGTTCTGTTTCGAGGTGGGTTGTAAGCTTCTCACTTCAACATGTTATTTTGCTCGTGACGATAATTTGAGTTCCGAAAACAGGATTCCTGACTTGCTAAGTTCTCCGACTTCCATTTAGAAAGTCCTTTTTAGGTCCGTCATTGCAATATATCATTGCGCTCAACTCGTTCAGTTTGGCCCTAAAAACATCATTTTAAGCTCTAAAACAGTGGCGTGATCGATTTAAGACGGCAGTTTTTAGTTGATCATTTGAGCATGTTTTTACGCTCAAATCGCTTTAAAAGCGCTTAAAACGCGTTTTTAATGATTGTAAGATCGTTTCTTTTCTGTCTCAAAGCAAGTTGTAAACTTCTCACTTCAACATGTTATTTTGCTCGTGACAATAGTTTGAGTGCCGAAAACATGATTCCTGACTTGCTAAGTTCTCTAGTTTCAATTTAGAAAGTACCTTTTAGGTCCGTGATTGCAATATATCATTGCGCTCAACTCATTCAGTTTGGCCCTTAAAACATCATTTTAAGCTCTAAAACGTTGCCGTGATCGATTTAAGACGGCAGTTTTTAGTTGATAATTTGAGCATGTTTTTACGCTCAAATCGCTTTAAAAGCGCTTAAAACCCGTTTTTAATGATTCTAAGATCGTTTCTGTTCTGTTTCGAGGTGGGTTGTAAGCTTCTCACTTCAACATGTTATTTTGCTCTTGACGATAGTTTGAGTGACGAAAACAGGATTCCTGACTTACTAAGTTCTCCAACTTCCATTTAGAAAGTCCCTTTTAGGTCCGTGATTGCAAAATATCATTGCGCTCAACTCGTTCAGTTGGGCACTGAAAAAATCATTTTAAGCTCTAAAACGTTGGGTGATCGATTTAAGACGGCAGTTTTTAGTTGATAATTTGAGCATGTTTTTACGCTCAAATCGCTTTAAAAGCGCTTGAAACATGTTTTTAATGATTCTAAGATCGTTTCTGTTCTGTTTCGAGGTGGGTTGTAAGCTTCTCACTTCAACATGTGATTTTGCTCGTGACGATAATTTGAGTTCCGAAAACAGGATTCCTGACTTGCTAAGTTCTCTAACTTCCATTTAGAAAGTCCCTTTTAGGTCCGTGATTGCAATATATCATTGCGCTCAACTCGTTTAGTTTGGCCCTAAAAACATCATTTTAAGCTCTAAAACAGTGGCGTGATCGATTTAAGACGGCAGTTTTTAGTTGATCATTTGAGCATGTTTTTACGCTCAAATCGCTTTAAAAGCGCTTAAAACGCGTTTTTAATGATTGTAAGATCGTTTCTTTTCTGTCTCAAAGCAAGTTGTAAGCTTCTCACTTCAACATGTTATTTTGCTCGTGACAATAGTTTGAGTGCCGAAAACATGATTCCTGACTTGCTAAGTTCTCTACTTTCAATTTAGAAAGTCCCTTTTAGGTCCGTGATTGAAATATATCATTGCGCTCAACTCATTCAGTTTTGCCCTTAAAACATCATTTTAAGCTCTAAAACGTTGCCGTGATCGATTTAAGACGGCAGTTTTTAGTTGATAACTTGAGCATGTTTTTACGCTCTAATCGCTTTAAAAGCGCTTAAAACCCGTTTTTAATGATTCTAAGATCGTTTCTGTTCTGTTTCGAGGTGGGTTGTAAGCTTCTCTTTTCAACATGTTATTTTGCTCGTGACGTTAGTTTGAGTGACGAAAACAGGATTCCTGACTTACTAAGTTCTCCAACTTCCATTTAGAAAGTCCCTTTTAGGTCCGTCATTGCAATATATCATTGCGCTCAACTCGTTCAGTTTGGCCCTGAAAACATCATTTTAAACTCTAAAACGTTAGCGTGATCGATTTAAGACGGCAGTTTTTAGTAGATCATTTGAGCATGTTTTTACGCTAAAATTGCTTCAAAGCGCTTAAAACGCGTTTTAATGATGGTAAGATCGTTTCTTTTCTGTCTCAAAGCAAGTTGTAAGCTTCTCACTTCAACATGTTATTTTGCTCGTGACAATAGTTTGAGTGCCGAAAACATGATTCCTGACTTGCTAAGTTCTCTAGTTTATATTTAGAAAGTCCCTTTTAGGTCCGTGATTGCAATATATCATTGCGCTCAACTCATTCAGTTTGGCCCTTAAAACATCATTTTAAGCTCCAAAACGTTGCCGTGATCGATTTAAGACGGCAGTTATTAGTTGATAATTTGAGCATGTTTTTACGCTCAAACCGCTTTAAAAGCGCTTAAAACCCGTTTTTAGTGGTTCTAAGATCGTTTCTGTTCTGTTTCGAGGTAGGTTGTAAGCTTCTCACTTCAACATGTTATTTTGCTCTTGACGATAGTTTGAGTGACGAAAACAGGATTCCTGACTTACTAAGTTCTCCAACTTCCATTTAGAAAGTCCCTTTTAGGTCCGTGATTGCTATATATCATTGCGCTCAACTCGTTTAGTTTGACTCTGAAAACATCATTTTAAGCTCCAAAACGTTGCCGTGATCGATTTAAGACGGAAGTTTTTAGTTGATAATTTGAGCATGTTTTTACGCTCAAATCGCTTTAAAAGCGCTTAAAACGCGTTTTTAATGACTCTAAGCTCGTTTCTGTTCTGTTTCGAGGTGGGTTGTAAGCTTCTCACTTCAACATGTTATTTTGCTCGTGACGATAATTTGAGTTCCGAAAACAGGATTCCTGACTTGCTAAGTTCTCCAACTTCCATTTAGAAAGTCCCTTTTAGGTCCGTGATTGCAATATATCCTTGCGCTCAACTCGTCCAGTTTGGCCCTAAAAACATCATTTTAAGCTCTAAAACAGTGGCATGATCGATTTATAACGGCAGTTTTTAGTTGATCATTTGAGCATGTTTTTACGCTCAAATCGCTTTAAAAGCGCTTAAAACGCGTTTTTAATGATTGTAAGATCGTTTCTTTTCTGTCTCAAAGCAACTTGTAAGCTTCTCACTTCAACATGTTATTTTGCTCGTGAAGATAATTTGAGTTCCGAAAACAGGATTCCTGACTTGCTAAGTTCTCCAACTTCCATTTAGAAAGTCCCTTTTAGGTCCGTGATTGCAATATATCATTGCGCTCAACTCGTTCAGTTTGGCCCTAAAAACATCATTTTAAGCTCCAAAATACTGGCGTGATCGATTTAAGACGGCAGTTTTTAGTTGATCATTTGAGCATGTTTTTACGCTCAAATCGCTTTAAAAGCGCTTAAAACGCGTTTTTAATGATTGTAAGATCGTTTCTTTTCTGTCTCAAAGCAAGTTGTAAGCTTCTCACTTCAACATGTTATTTTGCTCGTGACAATAGTTTGAGTGCCGAAAACATGATTCCTGACTTGCTAAGTTCTCTACTTTCAATTTAGAAAGTCCCTTTTAGGTCCGTGATTGCAATATATCATTGCGCTCAACTCATTCAGTTTGGCCCTTAAAACATCATTTTAAGCTCTAAAACGTTGCCGTGATCGATTTAAGACGGCAGTTTTTAGTTGATAACTTGAGCATGTTTTTACGCTCTAATCGCTTTAAAAGCGCTTAAAACCCGTTTTTAATGATTGTAAGATCGTTTCTTTTCTGTCTCAAAGCAAGTATTAAGCTTCTCACTTCAACATGTTATTTTGCTCTTGACGATAGTTTGAGTGACGAAAACAGGATTCCTGACTTACTAAGTTCTCCAACTTCCATTTAGAAAGTCCCTTTTAGGTCCGTGATTGCTATATATCATTGCGCTCAACTCGTTTAGTTTGACTCTGAAAACATCATTTTAAGCTCAAAAACGTTGCCGTGATCGATTTAAGACGGAAGTTTTTAGTTGATAATTTGAGCATGTTTTTACGCTCAAATCGCTTTAAAAGCGCTTAAAACGCGTTTTTAATGATTCTAAGCTCGTTTCTGTTCTGTTTCGAGGTGGGTTGTAAGCTTCTCACTTCAACATGTTATTTTGCTCGTGACGATAATTTGAGTTCCGAAAACAGGATTCCTGACTTGCTAAGTTCTCCAACTTCCATTTAGAAAGTCCCTTTTAGGTCCGTGATTGCAATATATCATTGCGCTCAACTCGTCCAGTTTGGCCTTAAAAACATCATTTTAAGCTCTAAAACAGTGGCATGATCGATTTATAACGGCAGTTTTTAGTTGATCATTTGAGCATGTTTTTACGCTCAAATCGCTTTAAAAGCGCTTAAAACGCGTTTTTAATGATTGTAAGATCGTTTCTTTTCTGTCTCAAAGCAACTTGTAAGCTTCTCACTTCAACATGTTATTTTGCTCGTGAAGATAATTTGAGTTCCGAAAACAGGATTCCTGACTTGCTAAGTTCTCCAACTTCCATTTAGAAAGTCCCTTTTAGGTCCGTGATTGCAATATATCATTGCGCTCAACTCGTTCAGTTTGGCCCTAAAAACATCATTTTAAGCTCCAAAATAGTGGCGTGATCGATTTAAGACGGCAGTTTTTAGTTGATCATTTGAGCATGTTTTTACGCTCAAATCGCTTTAAAAGCGCTTAAAACGCGTTTTTAATGATTGTAAGATCGTTTCTTTTCTGTCTCAAAGCAAGTTGTAAGCTTCTCACTTCAACATGTTATTTTGCTCGTGACAATAGTTTGAGTGCCGAAAACATGATTCCTGATTTGCTAAGTTCTCTACTTTCAATTTAGAAAGTCCCTTTTAGGTCCGTGATTGCAATATATCATTGCGCTCAACTCATTCAGTTTGGCCCTTAAAACATCATTTTAAGCTCTAAAACGTTGCCGTGATCGATTTAAGACGGCAGTTTTTAGTTGATAACTTGAGCATGTTTTTACGCTCTAATCGCTTTAAAAGCGCTTAAAACCCGTTTTTAATGATTGTAAGATCGTTTCTTTTCTGTCTCAAAGCAAGTATTAAGCTTCTCACTTCAACATGTTATTTTGCTCTTGACGATAGTTTGAGTGACGAAAACAGGATTCCTGACTTACTAAGTTCTCCAACTTCCATTTAGAAAGTCCCTTTTAGGTCCGTGATTGCTATATATCATTGCGCTCAACTCGTTTAGTTTGACTCTGAAAACATCATTTTAAGCTCAAAAACGTTGCCGTGATCGATTTAAGACGGAAGTTTTTAGTTGATAATTTGAGCATGTTTTTACGCTCAAATCGCTTTAAAAGCGCTTAAAACGCGTTTTTAATGATTCTAAGCTCGTTTCTGTTCTGTTTCGAGGTGGGTTGTAAGCTTCTCACTTCAACATGTTATTTTGCTCGTGACGATAATTTGAGTTCCGAAAACAAAATTCCTGACTTGCTAAGTTCTCCAACTTCCATTTAGAAAGTCCCTTTTAGGTCCGTGATTGCAATATATCATTGCGCTCAACTCGTCCAGTTTGGCCTTAAAAACATCATTTTAAGCTCTAAAACAGTGGCATGATCGATTTATAACGGCAGTTTTTAGTTGATCATTTGAGCATGTTTTTACGCTCAAATCGCTTTAAAAGCGCTTAAAACGCGTTTTTAATGATTGTAAGATCGTTTCTTTTCTGTCTCAAAGCAACTTGTAAGCTTCTCACTTCAACATGTTATTTTGCTCGTGACAATAGTTTGAGTGCCGAAAACATTATTCCTGACTTGCTAAGTTCTCTAGTTTCAATTTAGAAAGTCCCTTTTAGGTCCGTGATTGGAATATATCATTGCGCTCAACTCATTCAGTTTGACTCTGAAAACATCATTTTAAGCTCCAAAACGTTGCTGTGATCGATTTAAGACGGAAGTTTTTAGTTGATAATTTGAGCATGTTTTTACGCTCAAATCGCTTTAAAAGCGCTTAAAACGCGTTTTTAATGATTCTAAGCTCGTTTTTGTTCTGTTTCGAGGTGGGTTGTAAGCTTCTCACTTCAACATGTTATTTTGCTCGTGACGATAATTTGAGTTCCGAAAACAGGATTCCTGACTTGCTAAGTTCTCCAACTTCCATTTAGAAAGTCCCTTTTAGGTCCGTGATTGCAATATATCATTGCGCTCAACTCGTTCAGTTTGGCCCTAAAAACATCATTTTAAGCTCCAAAATAGTGGCGTGATCGATTTAAGACGGCAGTTTTTAGTTGATCATTTGAGCATGTTTTTACGCTCAAATCGCTTTAAAAGCGCTTAAAACGCGTTTTTAATGATTGTAAGATCGTTTCTTTTCTGTCTCAAAGCAAGTTGTAAGCTTCTCACTTCAACATGTTATTTTGCTCGCGACAATAGTTTGAGTGCCGAAAACATGATTCCTGACTTGCTAAGTTCTGTACTTTCAATTTAGAAAGTCCCTTTTAGGTCCGTGATTGCAATATATCATTGCGCTCAACTCATTCAGTTTGGCCCTTAAAACATCATTTTAAGCTCTAAAACGTTGCCGTGATCGATTTAAGACGGCAGTTTTTAGTTGATAACTTGAGCATGTTTTTACGCTCTAATCGCTTTAAAAGCGCTTAAAACCCGTTTTTAATGATTCTAAGATCGTTTCTGTTCTGTTTCGAGGTGGGTTGTAAGCTTCTCTTTTCAACATGTTATTTTGCTCGTGACGTTAGTTTGAGTGACGAAAACAGGATTCCTAACTTACTAAGTTCTCCAACTTCCATTTAGAAAGTCCCTTTTAGGTCCGTCATTGCAATATATCATTGCGCTCAACTCGTTCAGTTTGGCCCTGAAAACATCATTTTAAGATCTAAAACGTTAGCGTGATCGATTTAAGACGGCAGTTTTTAGTAGATCATTTGAGCATGTTTTTACGCTAAAATTGCTTCAAAGCGCTTAAAACGCGTTTTTAATGCTTCTAAGATCGTTTCTTTTCTGTTTATAAGTAAGTTGTAAGCTTCATACTTAAACATGTTATTTTGCTTGTGACAATAGTTTGAGTGCGGAAAACATGATTCCTGACTTGCTAAGTTCTCTAATTTCTATTTAGAAAGTCCCTTTTAGGTCCGTGATTGCAATATATCATTGCGCTCAACTCATTCAGGTTGACCCTGAAAACATCATTTTAAGCTCTAAAACGTTGCCGTGATCGATTTAAGAGGGCAGTTTTTAATTAATAATTTGAGCATGTTTTTACGCTCAAATCGCTTTAAAAGCGCTTAAAACGCGTTTTTAATGATTCCAAGCTCGTTTCTGTTCTGTTTCGAGGTGGGTTGTAAACTTCTCACTTCAACATGTTATTTTGCTCGTGACGATAATTTGAGTTCCGAAAACAGGATTCCTGACTTGCTAAGTTCCCAACTTCCATTTAGAAAGTCCCTTTTAGGTCCGTGATTGCAATATATCATTGCGCTCAACTCGTTCAGTTTGGCCCTAAAAACATCATTTTAAGCTCTAAAACAGTGGCGTGATCGATTTAAGACGGCAGTTTTTAGTTGATCATTTGAGCATATTTTTACGCTCAAATCGCTTTAAAAGCGCTTAAAACGCGTTTTAATGATGGTAAGATCGTTTCTTTTCTGTCTCAAAGCAAGTTGTAAGCTTCTCACTTCAACATGTTATTTTGCTCGTGACAATAGTTTGAGTGCCGAAAACATGATTCCTGACTTGCTAAGTTCTCTAGTTTATATTTAGAAAGTCCCTTTTAGGTCCGTGATTGCAATATATCATTGCGCTCAACTCATTCAGTTTGGCCCTTAAAACATCATTTTAAGCTGCAAAACGTTGCCGTGATCGATTTAAGACGGCAGTTATTAGTTGATAATTTGAGCATGTTTTTACGCTCAAATCGCTTTAAAAGCGCTTAAAACCCGTTTTTAGTGGTTCTAAGATCGTTTCTGTTCTGTTTCGAGGTAGGTTGTAAGCTTCTCACTTCAACATGTTATTTTGCTCTTGACGATAGTTTGAGTGACGAAAACAGGATTCCTGACTTACTAAGTTCTCCAACTTCCATTTAGAAAGTCCCTTTTAGGTCCGTGATTGCTATATATCATTGCGCTCAACTCGTTTAGTTTGACTCTGAAAACATCATTTTAAGCTCCAAAACGTTGCCTTGATCGATTTAAGACGGAAGTTTTTAGTTGATAATTTGAGCATGTTTTTACGCTCAAATCGCTTTAAAAGCGCTTAAAACCCGTTTTTAATGATTCCAAGCTCGTTTCTGTTCTGTTTCGAGGTGGGTTGTAAACTTCTCACTTCAACATGTTATTTTGCTCGTGACGATAATTTGAGTTCCGAAAACAGGATTCCTGACTTGCTAAGTTCCCAACTTCCATTTAGAAAGTCCCTTTTACGTCCGTGATTGCAATATATCATTGCGCTCAACTCGTTCAGTTTGGCCCTAAAAACATCATTTTAAGCTCTAAAACAGTGGCGTGATCGATTTAAGACGGCAGTTTTTAGTTGATCATTTGAGCATGTTTTTACGCTCAAATCGCTTTAAAAGCGCTTAAAACGCGTTTTAATGATGGTAAGATCGTTTCTTTTCTGTCTCAAAGCAAGTTGTAAGCTTCTCACTTCAACATGTTATTTTGCTCGTGACAATAGTTTGAGTGCCGAAAACATGATTCCTGACTTGCTAAGTTCTCTAGTTTATATTTAGAAAGTCCCTTTTAGGTCCGTGATTGCAATATATCATTGCGCTCAACTCATTCAGTTTGGCCCTTAAAACATCATTTTAAGCTCCAAAACGTTGCCGTGATCGATTTAAGACGGCAGTTATTAGTTGATAATTTGAGCATGTTTTTACGCTCAAATCGCTTTAAAAGCGCTTAAAACCCGTTTTTAGTGGTTCTAAGATCGTTTCTGTTCTGTTTCGAGGTAGGTTGTAAGCTTCTCACTTCAACATGTTATTTTGCTCTTGACGATAGTTTGAGTGACGAAAACAGGATTCCTGACTTACTAAGTTCTCCAACTTCCATTTAGAAAGTCCCTTTTAGGTCCGTGATTGCTATATATCATTGCGCTCAACTCGTTTAGTTTGACTCTGAAAACATCATTTTAAGCTCCAAAACGTTGCCGTGATCGATTTAAGACGGAAGTTTTTAGTTGATAATTTGAGCATGTTTTTACGCTCAAATCGCTTTAAAAGCGCTTAAAACGCGTTTTTAATGACTCTAAGCTCGTTTCTGTTCTGTTTCGAGGTGGGTTGTAAGCTTCTCACTTCAACATGTTATTTTGCTCGTGACGATAATTTGAGTTCCGAAAACAGGATTCCTGACTTGCTAAGTTCTCCAACTTCCATTTAGAAAGTCCCTTTTAGGTCCGTGATTGCAATATATCCTTGCGCTCAACTCGTCCAGTTTGGCCCTAAAAACATCATTTTAAGCTCTAAAACAGTGGCATGATCGATTTATAACGGCAGTTTTTAGTTGATCATTTGAGCATGTTTTTACGCTCAAATCGCTTTAAAAGCGCTTAAAACGCGTTTTTAATGATTGTAAGATCGTTTCTTTTCTGTCTCAAAGCAACTTGTAAGCTTCTCACTTCAACATGTTATTTTGCTCGTGAAGATAATTTGAGTTCCGAAAACAGGATTCCTGACTTGCTAAGTTCTCCAACTTCCATTTAGAAAGTCCCTTTTAGGTCCGTGATTGCAATATATCATTGCGCTCAACTCGTTCAGTTTGGCCCTAAAAACATCATTTTAAGCTCCAAAATAGTGGCGTGATCGATTTAAGACGGCAGTTTTTAGTTGATCATTTGAGCATGTTTTTACGCTCAAATCGCTTTAAAAGCGCTTAAAACGCGTTTTTAATGATTGTAAGATCGTTTCTTTTCTGTCTCAAAGCAAGTTGTAAGCTTCTCACTTCAACATGTTATTTTGCTCGTGACAATAGTTTGAGTGCCGAAAAAATGATTCCTGACTTGCTAAGTTCTCTACTTTCAATTTAGAAAGTCCCTTTTAGGTCCGTGATTGCAATATATCATTGCGCTCAACTCATTCAGTTTGGCCCTTAAAACATCATTTTAAGCTCTAAAACGTTGCCGTGATCGATTTAAGACGGCAGTTTTTAGTTGTTAACTTGAGCATGTTTTTACGCTCTAATCGCTTTAAAAGCGCTTAAAACCCGTTTTTAATGATTCTAAGATCGTTTCTGTTCTGTTTCGAGGTGGGTTGTAAGCTTCTCTTTTCAACATGTTATTTTGCTCGTGACGTTAGTTTGAGTGACGAAAACAGGATTCCTGACTTACTAAGTTCTCCAACTTCCATTTAGAAAGTCCCTTTTAGGTCCGTGATTGCAATATATCATTGCGCTCAACTCGTTCAATTTGGCCCTGAAAACATCATTTTAAGCTCTAAAACGTTAGCGTGATCGATTTAAGACGGCAGTTTTAAGTAGATCATTTGAGCATGTTTTTACGCTAAAATTGCTTCAAAGCGCTTAAAACGCGTTTTTAATGCTTCTAAGATCGTTTCTTTTCTGTTTCAAAGCAAGTTGTAAGCTTCTCACTTCAACATGTTATTTTGCTCGTGACAATAGTTTGAGTGCCGAAAACATGATTCCTGACTTGCTAAGTTCTCTAGTTTATATTTAGAAAGTCCCTTTTAGGTCCGTGATTGCAATATATCATTGCGCTCAACTCATTCAGTTTGGCCCTTAAAACATCATTTTAAGCTGCAAAACGTTGCCGTGATCGATTTAAGACGGCAGTTATTAGTTGATAATTTGAGCATGTTTTTACGCTCAAATCGCTTTAAAAGCGCTTAAAACCCGTTTTTAGTGGTTCTAAGATCGTTTCTGTTCTGTTTCGAGGTAGGTTGTAAGCTTCTCACTTCAACATGTTATTTTGCTCTTGACGATAGTTTGAGTGACGAAAACAGGATTCCTGACTTACTAAGTTCTCCAACTTCCATTTAGAAAGTCCCTTTTAGGTCCGTGATTGCTATATATCATTGCGCTCAACTCGTTTAGTTTGACTCTGAAAACATCATTTTAAGCTCCAAAACGTTGCCTTGATCGATTTAAGACGGAAGTTTTTAGTTGATAATTTGAGCATGTTTTTACGCTCAAATCGCTTTAAAAGCGCTTAAAACCCGTTTTTAATGATTCCAAGCTCGTTTCTGTTCTGTTTCGAGGTGGGTTGTAAACTTCTCACTTCAACATGTTATTTTGCTCGTGACGATAATTTGAGTTCCGAAAACAGGATTCCTGACTTGCTAAGTTCCCAACTTCCATTTAGAAAGTCCCTTTTACGTCCGTGATTGCAATATATCATTGCGCTCAACTCGTTCAGTTTGGCCCTAAAAACATCATTTTAAGCTCTAAAACAGTGGCGTGATCGATTTAAGACGGCAGTTTTTAGTTGATCATTTGAGCATGTTTTTACGCTCAAATCGCTTTAAAAGCGCTTAAAACGCGTTTTAATGATGGTAAGATCGTTTCTTTTCTGTCTCAAAGCAAGTTGTAAGCTTCTCACTTCAACATGTTATTTTGCTCGTGACAATAGTTTGAGTGCCGAAAACATGATTCATGACTTGCTAAGTTCTCTAGTTTATATTTAGAAAGTCCCTTTTAGGTCCGTGATTGCAATATATCATTGCGCTCAACTCATTCAGTTTGGCCCTTAAAACATCATTTTAAGCTCCAAAACGTTGCCGTGATCGATTTAAGACGGCAGTTATTAGTTGATAATTTGAGCATGTTTTTACGCTCAAATCGCTTTAAAAGCGCTTAAAACCCGTTTTTAGTGGTTCTAAGATCGTTTCTGTTCTGTTTCGAGGTAGGTTGTAAGCTTCTCACTTCAACATGTTATTTTGCTCTTGACGATAGTTTGAGTGACGAAAACAGGATTCCTGACTTACTAAGTTCTCCAACTTCCATTTAGAAAGTCCCTTTTAGGTCCGTGATTGCTATATATCATTGCGCTCAACTCGTTTAGTTTGACTCTGAAAACATCATTTTAAGCTCCAAAACGTTGCCGTGATCGATTTAAGACGGAAGTTTTTAGTTGATAATTTGAGCATGTTTTTACGCTCAAATCGCTTTAAAAGCGCTTAAAACGCGTTTTTAATGACTCTAAGCTCGTTTCTGTTCTGTTTCGAGGTGGGTTGTAAGCTTCTCACTTCAACATGTTATTTTGCTCGTGACGATAATTTGAGTTCCGAAAACAGGATTCCTGACTTGCTAAGTTCTCCAACTTCCATTTAGAAAGTCCCTTTTAGGTCCGTGATTGCAATATATCCTTGCGCTCAACTCGTCCAGTTTGGCCCTAAAAACATCATTTTAAGCTCTAAAACAGTGGCATGATCGATTTATAACGGCAGTTTTTAGTTGATCATTTGAGCATGTTTTTACGCTCAAATCGCTTTAAAAGCGCTTAAAACGCGTTTTTAATGATTGTAAGATCGTTTCTTTTCTGTCTCAAAGCAACTTGTAAGCTTCTCACTTCAACATGTTATTTTGCTCGTGAAGATAATTTGAGTTCCGAAAACAGGATTCCTGACTTGCTAAGTTCTCCAACTTCCATTTAGAAAGTCCCTTTTAGGTCCGTGATTGCAATATATCATTGCGCTCAACTCGTTCAGTTTGGCCCTAAAAACATCATTTTAAGCTCCAAAATAGTGGCGTGATCGATTTAAGACGGCAGTTTTTAGTTGATCATTTGAGCATGTTTTTACGCTCAAATCGCTTTAAAAGCGCTTAAAACGCGTTTTTAATGATTGTAAGATCGTTTCTTTTCTGTCTCAAAGCAAGTTGTAAGCTTCTCACTTCAACATGTTATTTTGCTCGTGACAATAGTTTGAGTGCCGAAAAAATGATTCCTGACTTGCTAAGTTCTCTACTTTCAATTTAGAAAGTCCCTTTTAGGTCCGTGATTGCAATATATCATTGCGCTCAACTCATTCAGTTTGGCCCTTAAAACATCATTTTAAGCTCTAAAACGTTGCCGTGATCGATTTAAGACGGCAGTTTTTAGTTGTTAACTTGAGCATGTTTTTACGCTCTAATCGCTTTAAAAGCGCTTAAAACCCGTTTTTAATGATTCTAAGATCGTTTCTGTTCTGTTTCGAGGTGGGTTGTAAGCTTCTCTTTTCAACATGTTATTTTGCTCGTGACGTTAGTTTGAGTGACGAAAACAGGATTCCTGACTTACTAAGTTCTCCAACTTCCATTTAGAAAGTCCCTTTTAGGTCCGTGATTGCAATATATCATTGCGCTCAACTCGTTCAATTTGGCCCTGAAAACATCATTTTAAGCTCTAAAACGTTAGCGTGATCGATTTAAGACGGCAGTTTTAAGTAGATCATTTGAGCATGTTTTTACGCTAAAATTGCTTCAAAGCGCTTAAAACGCGTTTTTAATGCTTCTAAGATCGTTTCTTTTCTGTTTCAAAGTAAGTTGTAAGCTTCTAACTTAAACATGTTATTTTGCTCGTGACAATAGTTTGAGTGCGGAAAACATATTCCTGACTTGCTAAGTTCTCTAATTTCCATTTAGAAAGTCCCTTTTAGGTCCGTGATTGCAATATATCATTGCGCTCAACTCATTCAGGTTGGCCCTGAAAACATCATTTTAAGCTCTAAAATGTTGCCGTGATCGATTTAAGACGGCAGTTTTTAGTTAATAATTTGAGCATGTTTTTACGCTCAAATCGCTTTAAAAGCGCTTAAAACGCGTTTTTAATGATTCTAAGCTCGTTTCTGTTCTGTTTCGAGGTGGGTTGTAAGCTTCTCACTTCAACATGTTATTTTGCTCGTGACGATAATTTGAGTTCCGAAAACAGGATTCCTGACTTACTGAGTTCTCCAACTTCCATTTAGAAAGTCCCTTTTAGGTCCGTGATTGCAATATATCATTGCGCTCAACTCATTCAGTTTGGCCCTTAAAACATCATTTTAAGCTCCAAAACGTTGCCGTGATCGATTTAAGACGGCAGTTATTAGTTGATAATTTGAGCATGTTTTTACGCTCAAATCGCTTTAAAAGCGCTTAAAACCCGTTTTTAGTGGTTCTAAGATCGTTTCTGTTCTGTTGCGAGGTAGGTTGTAAGCTTCTCACTTCAACATGTTATTTTGCTCTTGACGATAGTTTGAGTGACGAAAACAGGATTCCTGACTTACTAAGTTCTCCAACTTCCATTTAGAAAGTCCCTTTTAGGTCCGTGATTGCTATATATCATTGCGCTCAACTCGTTTAGTTTGACTCTGAAAACATCATTTTAAGCTCCAAAACGTTGCCGTGATCGATTTAAGACGGAAGTTTTTAGTTGATAATTTGAGCATGTTTTTACGCTCAAATCGCTTTAAAAGCGTTTAAAACGCGTTTTTAATGATTCTAAGCTCGTTTCTGTTCTGTTTCGAGGTGGGTTGTAAGCTTCTCACTTCAACATGTTATTTTGCTCGTGACGATATTTTGAGTTCCGAAAACAGGATTCCTGACTTGCTAAGTTCTCCAACTTCCATTTAGAAAGTCCCTTTTAGGTCCGTGATTGCAATATATCATTGCGCTCAACTCGTCCAGTTTGGCCCTAAAAACATCATTTTAAGCTCTAAAACAGTGGCATGATCGATTTATATTGGCTGTTTTTAGTTGATCATTTGAGCATGTTTTTACGCTCAAATCGCTTTAAAAGCGCTTAAAACGCGTTTTTAATGATTGTAAGATCGTTTCTTTTCTGTCTCAAAGCAACTTGTAAGCTTCTCACTTCAACATGTTATTTTGCTCGTGACAATAGTTTGAGTGCCGAAAACATTATTCCTGACTTGCTAAGTTCTCTAGTTTCAATTTAGAAAGTCACTTTTAGGTCCGTGATTGGAATATATCATTGCGCTCCACTCATTCAGTTTGACTCTGAAAACATCATTTTAAGCTTCAAAACGTTGCTGTGATCGATTTAAGACGGAAGTTTTTAGTTGATAATTTGAGCATGTTTTTACGCTCAAATCGCTTTAAAAGCGCTTAAAACACGTTTTTAATTATTCTAAGCTCGTTTTTGTTCTGTTTCGAGGTGGGTTGTAAGCTTCTCACTTCAACATGTTATTTTGCTCGTGACGATAATTTGAGTTCCGAAAACAGGATTCCTGACTTGCTAAGTTCTCCAACTTCCATTTAGAAAGTCCCTTTTAGGTCCGTGATTGCAATATATCATTGCGCTCAACTCGTTCAGTTTGGCCCTAAAAACATCATTTTAAGCTCCAAAATAGTGGCGTGATCGATTTAAGACGGCAGTTTTTAGTTGATCATTTGAGCATGTTTTTACGCTCAAATCGCTTTAAAAGCGCTTAAAACGCGTTTTTAATGATTGTAAGATCGTTTCTTTTCTGTCTCAAAGCAAGTTGTAAGCTTCTCACTTCAACATGTTATTTTGCTCGTGACAATAGTTTGAGTGCCGAAAACATGATTCCTGACTTGCTAAGTTCTCTACTTTCAATTTAGAAAGTCCCTTTTAGGTCCGTGATTGCAATATATCATTGCGCTCAACTCATTCAGTTTGGCCCTTAAAACATCATTTTAAGCTCTAAAACGTTGCCGTGATCGATTTAAGACGGCAGTTTTTAGTTGATAACTTGAGCATGTTTTTACGCTCTAATCGCTTTAAAAGCGCTTAAAACCCGTTTTTAATGATTCTAAGATCGTTTCTGTTCTGTTTCGAGGTGGGTTGTAAGCTTCTCTTTTCAACATGTTATTTTGCTCGTGACGTTAGTTTGAGTGACGAAAACAGGATTCCTGACTTACTAAGTTTTCCAACTTCCATTTAGAAAGTCCCTTTTAGGTCCGTGATTGCAATATATCATTGCGCTCAACTCGTTCAGTTTGGCTCTGAAAACATCATTTTAAGCTCTAAAACGTTAGCGTGATCGATTTAAGACGGCAGTTTTTAGTAGATCATTTGAGCATGTTTTTACGCTAAAATTGCTTCAAAGCGCTTAAAACGCGTTTTTAATGCTTCTAAGATCGTTTCTTTTCTGTTTCAAAGTAAGTTGTAAGCTTCTAACTTAAACATGTTATTTTGCTCGTGACAATAGTTTGAGTGCGGAAAACATATTCCTGACTCGCTAAGTTCTCTAATTTCCATTTAGAAAGTCCCTTTTAGGTCCGTGATTGCAATATATCATTGCGCTCAACTCATTCAGGTTGGCCCTGAAAACATCATTTTAAGCTCTAAAACGTTGCCGTGATCGATTTAAGACCGCAGTTTTTAGTTAATAATTTGAGCATGTTTTTACGCTCAAATCGCTTTAAAAGCGCTTAAAACGCGTTTTTAATGATTCTAAGCTCGTTTCTGTTCTGTTTCGAGGTGGGTTGTAAGCTTCTCACTTCAACATGTTATTTTGCTCGTGACGATAATTTGAGTTCCGAAAACAGGATTCCTGACTTACTAAGTTCTCCAACTTCCATTTAGAAAGTCCCTTTTAGGTCCGTGATTGCAATATATCATTGCGCTCAACTCGTTCAGTTTTGCCCTAAAAACATCATTTTAAACTCCAAAATAGTGGCGTGATCGATTTAAGACGGCAGTTTTTAGTTGATCATTTGAGCATGTTTTTACGCCCAAATAGCTTTAAAAGCGCTTAAAACGCGTTTTTAATGCTTGTAAGATCGTTTCTTTTCTGTCTCAAAGCAAGTTGTAAGCTTCTCACTTCAACATGTTATTTTGCTCGTGACAATAGTTTGAGTGCCGAAAACATGATTCCTGACTTGCTAAGTTCTGTACTTTCAATTTAGAAAGTCCCTTTTAGGTCCGTGATTGCAATATATCATTGCGCTCAACTCATTCAGGTTGGCCCTGAAAACATCATTTTAAGCTCTAAAACGTTGCCGTGATCGATTTAAAACGGCAGTTTTTAGTTAATAATTTGAGCATGTTTTTACGCTCAAATCGCTTTAAAAGCGCTTAAAACGCGTTTTTAATGATTCTAAGCTCGTTTCTGTTCTGTTTCGAGGTGGGTTGTAAGCTTCTCACTTCAACATGTTATTTTGCTCGTGACGATAATTTGAGTTCCGAAAACAGGATTCCTGACTTACTAAGTTCTCCAACTTCCATTTAGAAAGTCCCTTTTAGGTCCGTGATTGCTATATATCATTGCGTTCAACTCGTTTAGTTTGACTCTGAAAACATCATTTTAAGCTCCAAAACGTTTCCGTGATCGATTTAAGACGGAAGTTTTTAGTTGATAATTTGAGCATGTTTTTACGCTCAAATCGCTTTAAAAGCGCTTAAAACGCGTTTTTAATGATTCTAAGCTCGTTTCTGTTCTGTTTCGAGGTGGGTTGTAAGCTTCTCACTTCAACATGTTATTTTGCTCGTGACGATAATTTGAGTTCCGAAAACAGGATTCCTGACTTGCTAAGTTCTCCAACTTCCATTTAGAAAGTCCCTTTTAGGTCCGTGATTGCAATATATCATTGCGCTGAACTCATTCAGTTTGGCCCTTAAAACATCATTTTAAGCTCTAAAACGTTGCCGTGATCGATTTAAGACGGCAGTTTTTAGTTGATAATTTGAGCATGTTTTTACGCTCAAATCGCTTTAAAAGCGCTTAAAACCTGTTTTTAATGATTCTAAGATCGTTTCTGTTCTGTTTCGAGGTGGTTTGTAAGCTTCTCTTTTCAATATGTTATTTTGCTCGTGACGATAGTTTGAGTGACGAAAACAGGATTCCTGACTTACTAAGTTCTCCAACTTCCATTTAGAAAGTCCCTTTTAGGTCCGTGATTGCAATATATCATTGCGCTCAACTCTTTCAGTTTGGCCTCGAAAACATCATTTTAAGCTCTAAAACGTTGGCGTGATCGATTTAAGACGGCAGTTTTTAGTTGATCATTTGAGCATGTTTTTACGCTCAAATCGCTTTAAAAGCGCTTAAAACGCGTTTTTAATGATTGTAAGATCGTTTCTTTTCTGTCTCAAAGCAAGTTGTAAGCTTCTCACTTCAACATGTTATTTTGCTCGTGACAATAGTTTGAGTGCCGAAAACATGATTCCTGACTTGCTAAGTTCTCTAGTTTATATTTAGAAAGTCCCTTTTAGGTCCGTGATTGCAATATATCATTGCGCTCAACTCATTCAGTTTGGCCCTTAAAACATCATTTTAAGCTCCAAAACGTTGCCGTGATCGATTTAAGACGGCAGTTATTAGTTGATAATTTGAGCATGTTTTTACGCTCAAATCGCTTTAAAAGCGCTTAAAACGCGTTTTTAATGATTGTAAGATCGTTTCTTTTCTGTCTCAAAGCAAGTTGTAAGCTTCTCACTTCAACATGTTATTTTGCTCGTGACAATAGTTTGAGTGCCGAAAACATGATTCCTGACTTGCTAAGTTCTCTACTTTCAATTTAGAAAGTCCCTTTTAGGTCCGTGATTGCAATATATCATTGCGCTCAACTCATTCAGTTTGGCCCTTAAAACATCATTTTAAGCTCTAAAACGTTGCCGTGATCGATTTAAGACGGCAGTTTTTAGTTGATAACTTGAGCATGTTTTTACGCTCTAATCGCTTTAAAAGCGCTTAAAACCTATTTTTAATGATTCTAAGATCGTTTCTGTTCTGTTTCGAGGTGGGTTGTAAGCTTCTCTTTTCAACATGTTATTTTGCTCGTGACGTTAGTTTGAGTGACGAAAACAGGATTCCTGACTTACTAAGTTCTCCAACTTCCATTTAGAAAGTCCCTTTTAGGTCCGTGATTGCTATATATCATTGCGCTCAACTCGTTTAGTTTGACTCTGAAAACATCATTTTAAGCTCCAAAACGTTGCCGTGATCGATTTAAGACGGAAGTTTTTAGTTGATAATTTGAGCATGTTTTTACGCTCAAATCGCTTTAAAAGCGCTTAAAACGCGTTTTTAATGATTCTAAGCTCGTTTCTGTTCTGTTTCGAGGTGGGTTGTAAGCTTCTCACTTCAACATGTTATTTTGCTCGTGACGATAATTTGAGTTCCGAAAACAGGATTCCTGACTTGCTAAGTTCTCCAACTTCCATTTAGAAAGTCCCTTTTAGGTCCGTGATTGCAATATATCATTGCGCTCAACTCGTCCAGTTTGGCCCTAAAAACATCATTTTAAGCTCTAAAACAGTGGCATGATCGATTTATAACGGCAGTTTTTAGTTGATAATTTGAGCATGTTTTTACGCTCAAATCGCTTTAAAAGCGCTTAAAACGCGTTTTTAATGATTGTAAGATCGTTTCTTTTCTGTCTCAAAGCAACTTGTAAGCTTCTCACTTCAACATGCTATTTTGCTCGTGACAATAGTTTGAGTGCCGAAAACACGATTCCTGACTTGCTAAGTTCTCTAGTTTCAATTTAGAAAGTCCCTTTTAGGTCCGTGATTGGAATATATAATTGCGCTGAACTCATTCAGTTTGACTCTGAAAACATCATTTTAAGCTCCAAAACGTTGCTGTGATCGATTTAAGACGGAAGTTTTTAGTTGATAATTTGAGCATGTTTTTACGCTCAAATCGCTTTAAAAGCGCTTAAAACGCGTTTTTATTGATTCTAAGCTCGTTTTTGTTCGGTTTCGAGGTGGGTTGTAAGCTTCTCACTTCAACATGTTATTTTGCTCGTGACGATAATTTGAGTTCCGAAAACAGGATTCCTGACTTGCTAAGTTCTCCAACTTCCATTTAGAAAGTCCCTTTTAGGTCCGTGATTGCAATATATCATTGCGCTCAACTCGTTCAGTTTGGCCCTAAAAACATCATTTTAAGCTCCAAAATAGTGGCGTGATCGATTTAAGACGGCAGTTTTTAGTTGATCATTTGAGCATGTTTTTACGCTCAAATCGCTTTAAAGCGCTTAAAACGCGTTTTTAATGATTGTAAGATCGTTTCTTTTCTGTCTCAAAGCAAGTTGTAAGCTTCTCACTTCAACATGTTATTTTCCTCGTGACAATAGTTTGAGTGCCGAAAACATGATTCCTGACTTGCTAAGTTCTCTACTTTCAATTTAGAAAGTCCCTTTTAGGTCCGTGATTGCAATATATCATTGCGCTCAACTCATTCAGTTTGGCCTTTAAAACATCATTTTAAGCTCTAAAACGTTGCCGTGATCGATTTAAGACGGCAGTTTTTAGTTGATAACTTGAGCATGTTCTTACGCTCTAATCGCTTTAAAAGCGCTTAAAACCTATTTTTAATGATTCTAAGATCGTTTCTGTTCTGTTTCGAGGTGGGTTGTAAGCTTCTCTTTCAACATGTTATTTTGCTCGTGACGTTAGTTTGAGTGACGAAAACAGGATTCCTGACTTACTAAGTTCTCCAACTTCCATTTAGAAAGTCCCTTTTAGGTCCGTGATTGCAATATATCATTGCGCTCAAATCGTTCAGTTTGGCCCTGAAAACATCATTTTAAGCTCTAAAACGTTAGCGTGATCGATTTAAGACGGCAGTTTTTAGTAGATCATTTGAGCATGTTTTTACGCTAAAATTGCTTCAAAGCGCTTAAAACGCGTTTTTAATGCTTCTAAGATCGTTTCTTTTCTGTTTCAAAGTAAGTTGTAAGCTTCTAACTTAACCATGTTATTTTGCTCGTGACAATAGTTTGAGTGCGGAAAACATATTCCTGACTTGCTAAGTTCTCTAATTTCCATTTAGAAAGTCCCTTTTAGGTCCGTGATTGCAATATATCATTGCGCTCAACTCATTCAGGTTGGCCCTGAAAACATCATTTTAAGCTCTAAAACGTTGCCGTGATCGATTTAAGACGGCAGTTTTTAGTTAATAATTTGAGCATGTTTTTACGCTCAAATCGCTTTAAAAGCGTTTAAAACGCGTTTTTAATGATTCTAAGCTCGTTTCTGTTCTGTTTCGAGGTGGGTTGTAAGCTTCTCACTTCAACATGTTATTTTGCTCCTGACGATAATTTGAGTTCAGAAAACAGGATTCCTGACCTGCTAAGTTCTCCAACTTCCATTTAGAAAGTCCTTTTTAGGTCCGTGATTGCAATATATCATTGCGCTCAACTCGTTCAGTTTGGCCCTAAAAACATCATTTTAAGCTTTAAAACAGTGGCGTGATCGATTTAAGACGGCAGTTTTTAGTTGATCATTTGAGCATGTTTTTACGCTCAAATCGCTTTAAAAGCGCTTAAAACGCGTTTTTAATGATTGTAAGATCGTTTCTTTTCTGTCTCAAAGCAAGTTGTAAGCTTCTCACTTCAACATGTTATTTTGCTCGTGACAATAGCTTGAGTGCCGAAAACATGATTCCTGACTTGGTAAGTTCTCTAGTTTCAATTTAGAAAGTACCTTTTAGGTCCGTGATTGCAATATATCATTGCGCTCAACTCATTCAGGTTGGCCCTGAAAACATCATTTTATGCTCCAATACGTTGCCGTGATCGATTTAAGACGGCAGTTTTTAGTTAATAATTTGAGCATGTTTTTACGCTCAAATCGCTTTAAAAGCGCTTAAAACGCGTTTTTAATGATTCTAAGCTCGTTTCTGTTCTGTTTCGAGGTGGTTTGTAAGCTTCTCACTTCAACATGTTATTTTGCTCATGACGATAATTTGAGTTCCGAAAACAGGATTCCTGACTTGCTAAGTTCTCCAACTTCCATTTAGAAAGTCCTTTTTAGGTCCGTGATTGCAATATATCATTGCGCTCAACTCTTTCAGTTTGGCCCGAAAACATGATTTTAAGCTCTAAAACATTGGCGTGATCGATTTAAGACGGCAGTTTTTAGTAGATCATTTAAACATGTTTTTACGCTAAAATTGCTTCAAAGCGCTTAAAACGCGTTTTTAATGCTTCTAAGATCGTTTCTTTTCTGTTTCAAAGTAAGTTGTAAGCTTCATACTTAAACATGTTTTTTTGCTTGTGACAATAGTTTGAGTGCGGAAAACATGATTCCTGACTTGCTAAGTTCTCTAATTTCTATTTAGAAAGTCCCTTTTAGGTCCGTGATTGCAATATATCATTGCGCTCAACTCATTCAGGTTGACCCTGAAAACATCATTTTAAGCTCTAAAACGTTGCCGTGATCGATTTAAGAGGGCAGTTTTTAATTAATAATTTGAGCATGTTTTTACGCTCAAATCGCTTTAAAAGCGCTTAAAACGCGTTTTTAATGATTCCAAGCTCGTTTCTGTTCTGTTTCGAGGTGGGTTGTAAACTTCTCACTTCAACATGTTATTTTGCTCGTGACGATAATTTGAGTTCCGAAAACAGGATTCCTGACTTGCTAAGTTCCCAACTTCCATTTAGAAAGTCCCTTTTAGGTCCGTGATTGCAATATATCATTGCGCTCAACTCGTTCAGTTTGGCCCTAAAAACATCATTTTAAGCTCTAAAACAGTGGCGTGATCGATTTAAGACGGCAGTTTTTAGTTGATCATTTGAGCATGTTTTTACGCTCAAATCGCTTTAAAAGCGCTTAAAACGCGTTTTTAATGATTGTAAGATCGTTTCTTTTCTGTCTCAAAGCAAGTTGTAAGCTTCTCACTTCAACATGTTATTTTGCTCGTGACAATAGTTTGAGTGCCGAAAACATGATTCCTGACTTGCTAAGTTCTCTAGTTTATATTTAGAAAGTCTCTTTTAGGTCCGTGATTGCAATATATCATTGCGCTCAACTCATTCAGTTTGGCCCTTAAAACATCATTTTAAGCTCCAAAACGTTGCCGTGATCGATTTAAGACGGCAGTTATTAGTTGATAATTTGAGCATGTTTTTACGCTCAAATCGCTTTAAAAGCGCTTAAAACCCGTTTTTAGTGGTTCTAAGATCGTTTCTGTTCTGTTTCGAGGTAGGTTGTAAGCTTCTCACTTCAACATGTTATTTTGCTCTTGACGATAGTTTGAGTGACGAAAACAGGATTCCTGACTTACTAAGTTCTCCAACTTCCATTTAGAAAGTCCCTTTTAGGTCCGTGATTGCAATATATCATAGCGCTCAACTCGTCCAGTTTGGCCCTAAAAACATCATTTTAAGCTCTAAAACAGTGGCATGATCGATTTATAACGGCAGTTTTTAGTTAATAATTTGAGCATGTTTTTACGCTCAAATCGCTTTAAAAGCGCTTAAAACGCGTTTTTAATGATTGTAAGATCGTTTCTTTTCTGTCTCAAAGCAAGTTGTAAGCTTCTCACTTCAACATGTTATTTTGCTCGTGACAATAGCTTGAGTGCCGAAAACATGATTCCTGACTTGGTAAGTTCTCTAGTTTCAATTTAGAAAGTACCTTTTAGGTCCGTGATTGCAATATATCATTGCGCTCAACTCATTCAGGTTGGCCCTGAAAACATCATTTTATGCTCCAAAACGTTGCCGTGATCGATTTAAGACGGCAGTTTTTAGTAGATCATTTGAGCATGTTTTTACGCTCTAATCGCTTTAAAAGCGCTTAAAACCTATTTTTAATGATTCTAAGATCGTTTCTGTTCTGTTTCGAGGTGGGTTGTAAGCTTCTCTTTTCAACATGTTATTTTGCTCGTGACGATAGTTTGAATGACGAAAACAGGATTCCTGACTTACTAAGTTCTCCAACTTACATTTAGAAAGTCCCTTTTAGGTCCGTGATTGCAATATATCATTGCGCTCAACTCTTTCAGTTTGGCCCGAAAACATGATTTTAAGCTCTAAAACGTTGGCGTGATCGATTTAAGACGGCAGTTTTTAGTAGATCATTTGAGCATGTTTTTACGCTAAAATTGCTTCAAAGCGCTTAAAACGCGTTTTTAATGCTTCTAAGGTCGTTTCTTTTCTGTTTCAAAGTAAGTTGTAAGCTTCATACTTAAACATGTTTTTTTGCTTGTGACAATAGTTTGAGTGCGGAAAACATGATTCCTGACTTGCTAAGTTCTCTAATTTCTATTTAGAAAGTCCCTTTTAGGTCCGTGATTGCAATATATCATTGCGCTCAACTCATTCAGGTTGACCCTGAAAACATCATTTTAAGCTCTAAAACGTTGCCGTGATCGATTTAAGAGGGCAGTTTTTAATTAATAATTTGAGCATGTTTTTACGCTCAAATCGCTTTAAAAGCGCTTAAAACGCGTTTTTAATGATTCCAAGCTCGTTTCTGTTCTGTTTCGAGGTGGGTTGTAAACTTCTCACTTCAACATGTTATTTTGCTCGTGACGATAATTTGAGTTCCGAAAACAGGATTCCTGACTTGCTAAGTTCCCAACTTCCATTTAGAAAGTCCCTTTTAGGTCCGTGATTGCAATATATCATTGCGCTCAACTCGTTCAGTTTGGCCCTAAAAACATCATTTTAAGCTCTAAAACAGTGGCGTGATCGATTTAAGACGGCAGTTTTTAGTTGATCATTTGAGCATGTTTTTACGCTCAAATCGCTTTAAAAGCGCTTAAAACGCGTTTTTAATGATTGTAAGATCGTTTCTTTTCTGTCTCAAAGCAAGTTGTAAGCTTCTCACTTCAACATGTTATTTTGCTCGTGACAATAGTTTGAGTGCCGAAAACATGATTCCTGACTTGCTAAGTTCTCTAGTTTATATTTAGAAAGTCCCTTTTAGGTCCGTGATTGCAATATATCATTGCGCTCAACTCATTCAGTTTGGCCCTTAAAACATCATTTTAAGCTCCAAAACGTTGCCGTGATCGATTTAAGACGGCAGTTATTAGTTGATAATTTGAGCATGTTTTTACGCTCAAATCGCTTTAAAAGCGCTTAAAACCCGTTTTTAGTGGTTCTAAGATCGTTTCTGTTCTGTTTCGAGGTAGGTTGTAAGCTTCTCACTTCAACATGTTATTTTGCTCTTGACGATAGTTTGAGTGACGAAAACAGGATTCCTGACTTACTAAGTTCTCCAACTTCCATTTAGAAAGTCCCTTTTAGGTCCGTGATTGCAATATATCATAGCGCTCAACTCGTCCAGTTTGGCCCTAAAAACATCATTTTAAGCTCTAAAACAGTGGCATGATCGATTTATAACGGCAGTTTTTAGTTGATAATTTGAGCATGTTTTTACGCTCAAATCGCTTTAAAAGCGCTTAAAACGCGTTTTTAATGATTGTAAGATCGTTTCTTTTCTGTCTCAAAGCAACTTGTAAGCTTCTCACTTCAACATGTTATTTTGCTCGTGACAATAGTTTGAGTGCCGAAAACATTATTCCTGACTTGCTAAGTTCTCTAGTTTCAATTTAGAAAGTCCCTTTTAGGTCCGTGATTGGAATGTATCATTGCGCTCAACTCATTCAGTTTGACTCTGAAAACATCATTTTAAGCTCCAAAACGTTGCTGTGATCGATTTAAGACGGAAGTTTTTAGTTGATAATTTGAGCATGTTTTTACGCTCAAATCGCTTTAAAAGCGCTTAAAACCCGTTTTTAGTGGTTCTAAGATCGTTTCTGTTCTGTTTCGAGGTAGGTTGTAAGCTTCTCACTTCAAGATGTTATTTTGCTCTTGACGATAGTTTGAGTGACGAAAACAGGATTCCTGACTTACTAAGTTCTCCAACTTCCATTTAGAAAGTCCCTTTTAGGTCCGTGATTGCAATATATCATAGCGCTCAACTCGTCCAGTTTGGCCCTAAAAACATCATTTTAAGCTCTAAAACAGTGGCATGATCGATTTATAACGGCAGTTTTTAGTTGATAATTTGAGCATGTTTTTACGCTCAAATCGCTTTAAAAGCGCTTAAAACGCGTTTTTAATGATTCTAAGCTCGTTTTTGTTCGGTTTCGAGGTGGGTTGTAAGCTTCTCACTTCAACATGTTATTTTGCTCGTGACGATAATTTGAGTTCCGAAAACAGGATTCCTGACTTGCTAAGTTCTCCAACTTCCATTCAGAAAGTCCCTTTTAGGTCCGTGATTGCAATATATCATTGCGCTCAACTCGTTCAGTTTGGCCCTAAAAAAATCATTTTAAGCTCAAAAATAGTGGCGTGATCGATTTAAGACGGCAGTTTTTAGTTGATCATTTGAGCATGTTTTCACGCTCAAATCGCTTTAAAAGCGCTTAAAACGCGTTTTTAATGATTGTAAGATCGTTTCTTTTCTGTCTCAAAGCAAGTTGTAAGCTTCTCACTTCAACATGTTATTTTGCTCGTGACAATAGTTTGAGTGCCGAAAACATGATTCCTGACTTGCTAAGTTCTCTATTTTCAATTTAGAAAGTCCCTTTTAGGTCCGTGATTGCAATATATCATTGCGCTCAACTCATTCAGTTTGGCCCTTAAAACATCATTTTAAGCTCTAAAACGTTGCCGTGATCGATTTAAGACGGCAGTTTTTAGTTGATAACTTGAGCATGTTTTTACGCTCTAATCGCTTTAAAAGCGCTTAAAACCTATTTTTAATGATTCTAAGATCGTTTCTGTTCTGTTTCGAGGTGGGTTGTAAGCTTCTCTTTTCAACATGTTATTTTGCTCGTGACGTTAGTTTGAGTGACGAAAACAGGATTCCTGACTTACTAAGTTCTCCAACTTCCATTTAGAAAGTCCCTTTTAGGTCCGTGATTGCTATATATCATTGCGCTCAACTCGTTTAGTTTGACTCTGAAAACATCATTTTAAGCTCCAAAACGTTGCCGTGATCGATTTAAGACGGAAGTTTTTAGTTGATAATTTGAGCATGTTTTTACGCTCAAATCGCTTTAAAAGCGCTTAAAACGCGTTTTTAATGATTCTAAGCTCGTTTCTGTTCTGTTTCGAGGTGGGTTGTAAGCTTCTCACTTCAACATGTTATTTTGGTCGTGACGATAATTTGAGTTCCGAAAACAGGATTCCTGACTTGCTAAGTTCTCCAACTTCCATTTAGAAAGTCCCTTTTAGGTCCGTGATTGCAATATATCATTGCGCTCAACTCGTCCAGTTTGGCCCTAAAAACATCATTTTAAGCTCTAAAACAGTGGCATGATCGATTTATAACGGCAGTTTTTAGTTGATAATTTGAGCATGTTTTTACGCTCAAATCGCTTTAAAAGCGCTTAAAACGCGTTTTTAATGATTGTAAGATCGTTTCTTTTCTGTCTCAAAGCAACTTGTAAGCTTCTCACTTCAACATGTTATTTTGCTCGTGACAATAGTTTGAGTGCCGAAAACATTATTCCTGACTTGCTAAGTTCTCTAGTTTCAATTTAGAAAGTCCCTTTTAGGTCCGTGATTGGAATATATCATTGCGCTGAACTCATTCAGTTTGACTCTGAAAACATCATTTTAAGCTCCAAAATAGTGGCGTGATCGATTTAAGACGGCAGTTTTTAGTTGATCATTTGAGCATGTTTTTACGCTCAAATCGCTTTAAAAGCGCTTAAAACGCGTTTTTAATGATTGTAAGATCGTTTCTTTTCTGTCTCAAAGCAAGTTGTAAGCTTCTCACTTCAACATGTTATTTTCCTCGTGACAATAGTTTGAGTGCCGAAAACATGATTCCTGACTTGCTAAGTTCTCTACTTTCAATTTAGAAAGTCCCTTTTAGGTCCGTGATTGCAATATATCATTGCGCTCAACTCATTCAGTTTGGCCCTTAAAACATCATTTTAAGCTCTAAAACGTTGCCGTGATCGATTTAAGACGGCAGTTTTTAGTTGATAACTTGAGCATGTTTTTACGCTCTAATCGCTTTAAAAGCGCTTAAAACCTATTTTTAATGATTCTAAGATCGTTTCTGTTCTGTTTCGAGGTGGGTTGTAAGCTTCTCTTTCAACATGTTATTTTGCTCGTGACGTTAGTTTGAGTGACGAAAACAGGATTCCTGACTTACTAAGTTCTCCAACTTCCATTTAGAAAGTCCCTTTTAGGTCCGTGATTGCAATATATCATTGCGCTCAAATCGTTCAGTTTGGCCCTGAAAACATCATTTTAAGCTCTAAAACGTTAGCGTGATCGATTTAAGACGGCAGTTTTTAGTAGATCATTTGAGCATGTTTTTACGCTAAAATTGCTTCAAAGCGCTTAAAACGCGTTTCTAATGCTTCTAAGATCGTTTCTTTTCTGTTTCAAAGTAAGTTGTAAGCTTCTAACTTAACCATGTTATTTTGCTCGTGACAAAAGTTTGAGTGCGGAAAACATATTCCTGACTTGCTAAGTTCTCTAATTTCCATTTAGAAAGTCCCTTTTAGGTCCGTGATTGCAATATATCATTGCGCTCAACTCATTCAGGTTGGCCCTGAAAACATCATTTTAAGCTCTAAAACGTTGCCGTGATCGATTTAAGACGGCAGTTTTTAGTTAATAATTTGAGCATGTTTTTACGCTCAAATCGCTTTAAAAGCGTTTAAAACGCGTTATTAATGATTCTAAGCTCGTTTCTGTTCTGTTTCGAGGTGGGTTGTAAGCTTCTCACTTCAACATGTTATTTTGCTCGTGACGATAATTTGAGTTCCGAAAACAGGATTCCTGACTTGCTAAGTTCTCCAACTTCCATTTAGAAAGTCCCTTTTAGGTCCGTGATTGCAATATATCATTGCGCTCAACTCGTCCAGTTTGGCCCTAAAAACATCATTTTAAGCTCTAAAACAGTGGCATGATCGATTTATAACGGCAGTTTTTAGTTGATAATTTGAGCATGTTTTTACGCTCAAATCGCTTTAAAAGCGCTTAAAACGCGTTTTTAATGATTGTAAGATCGTTTCTTTTCTGTCTCAAAGCAACTTGTAAGCTTCTCACTTCAACATGTTATTTTGCTCGTGACAATAGTTTGAGTGCCGAAAACATTATTCCTGACTTGCTAAGTTCTCTAGTTTCAATTTAGAAAGTCCCTTTTAGGTCCGTGATTGGAATATATCATTGCGCTGAACTCATTCAGTTTGACTCTGAAAACATCATTTTAAGCTCCAAAATAGTGGCGTGATCGATTTAAGACGGCAGTTTTTAGTTGATCATTTGAGCATGTTTTTACGCTCAAATCGCTTTAAAAGCGCTTAAAACGCGTTTTTAATGATTGTAAGATCGTTTCTTTTCTGTCTCAAAGCAAGTTGTAAGCTTCTCACTTCAACATGTTATTTTCCTCGTGACAATAGTTTGAGTGCCGAAAACATGATTCCTGACTTGCTAAGTTCTCTACTTTCAATTTAGAAAGTCCCTTTTAGGTCCGTGATTGCAATATATCATTGCGCTCAACTCATTCAGTTTGGCCCTTAAAACATCATTTTAAGCTCTAAAACGTTGCCGTGATCGATTTAAGACGGCAGTTTTTAGTTGATAACTTGAGCATGTTTTTACGCTCTAATCGCTTTAAAAGCGCTTAAAACCTATTTT
Organism: Muricea muricata; assembly: GCA_963855995.1. NCBI lineage: Eukaryota > Metazoa > Cnidaria > Anthozoa > Malacalcyonacea > Plexauridae > Muricea > Muricea muricata. Next base: position 5,570,419 of record OY979727.1, read on the forward strand.
TAATGATTCTAAGATCGTTTCTGTTCTGTTTCGAGGTGGGTTGTAAGCTTCTCTTTCAACATGTTATTTTGCTCGTGACGTTAGTTTGAGTGACGAAAACAGGATTCCTGACTTACTAAGTTCTCCAACTTCCATTTAGAAAGTCCCTTTTAGGTCCGTGATTGCAATATATCATTGCGCTCAAATCGTTCAGTTTGGCCCTGAAAACATCATTTTAAGCTCTAAAACGTTAGCGTGATCGATTTAAGACGGCAGTTTTTAGTAGATCATTTGAGCATGTTTTTACGCTAAAATTGCTTCAAAGCGCTTAAAACGCGTTTCTAATGCTTCTAAGATCGTTTCTTTTCTGTTTCAAAGTAAGTTGTAAGCTTCTAACTTAACCATGTTATTTTGCTCGTGACAAAAGTTTGAGTGCGGAAAACATATTCCTGACTTGCTAAGTTCTCTAATTTCCATTTAGAAAGTCCCTTTTAGGTCCGTGATTGCAATATATCATTGCGCTCAACTCATTCAGGTTGGCCCTGAAAACATCATTTTAAGCTCTAAAACGTTGCCGTGATCGATTTAAGACGGCAGTTTTTAGTTAATAATTTGAGCATGTTTTTACGCTCAAATCGCTTTAAAAGCGTTTAAAACGCGTTTTTAATGATTCTAAGCTCGTTTCTGTTCTGTTTCGAGGTGGGTTGTAAGCTTCTCACTTCAACATGTTATTTTGCTCCTGACGATAATTTGAGTTCCGAAAACAGGATTCCTGACTTGCTAAGTTCTCCAACTTCCATTTAGAAAGTCCTTTTTAGGTCCGTGATTGCAATATATCATTGCGCTCAACTCGTTCAGTTTGGCCCTAAAAACATCATTTTAACCTCTTAAACAGTGGCGTGATCGATTTAAGACGGCAGTTTTTAGTTGATCATTTGAGCATGTTTTTACGCTCAAATCGCTTTAAAAGCGCTTAAAACGCGTTTTTAATGATTGTAAGATCGTTTCTTTTCTGTCTCAAAGCAAGTTGTAAGCTTCTCACTTCAACATGTTATTTTGCTCGTGACAATAGTTTGAGTGCCGAAAACATGATTCCTGACTTGGTAAGTTCTCTAGTTTCAATTTAGAAAGTACCTTTTAGGTCCGTGATTGCAATATATCATTGCGCTCAACTCATTCAGGTTGGCCCTGAAAACATCATTTTATGCTCCAAAACGTTGCCGTGATCGATTTAAGACGGCAGTTTTTAGTTAATAATTTGAGCATGTTTTTACGCTCAAATCGCTTTAAAAGCGCTTAAAACGCGTTTTTAATGATTTTAAGCTCGTTTCTGTTCTGTTTCGAGGTGGGTTGTAAGCTTCTCACTTCAACATGTTATTTTGCTCATGACGATAATTTGAGTTCCGAAAACAGGATTCCTGACTTGCTAAGTTCTCCAACTTCCATTTAGAAAGTCCTTTTTAGGTCCGTGATTGCAATATATCATTGCGCTCAACTCGTTCAGTTTGGCCCTAAAAACATCATTTTAAGCTCTAAAACAGTGGCGTGATCGATTTAAGACGGCAGTTTTTAGTTGATCATTTGAGCATGTTTTTACGCTCAAATCGCTTTAAAAGCGCTTAAAACGCGTTTTTAATGATTGTAAGATCGTTTCTTTTCTGTCTCAAAGCAAGTTGTAAGCTTCTCACTTCAACATGTTATTTTGCTCGTGACAATAGTTTGAGTGCCGAAAACATGATTCCTGACTTGGAAAGTTCTTTAGTTTCAATTTAGAAAGTACCTTTTAGGTCCGTGATTGCAATATATCATTGCGCTCAACTCATTCACGTTGGCCCTGAAAACATCATTTTATGCTCCAAAACGTTGCCGTGATCGATTTAAGACGGCAGTTTTTAGTTAATAATTTGAGCATGTTTTTACGCTCAAATCGCTTTAAAAGCGCTTAAAACGCGTTTTTAATGATTCTAAGCTCGTTTCTGTTCTGTTTCGAGGTGGGTTGTAAGCTTCTCACTTCAACATGTTATTTTGCTCGTGACGATAATTTGAGTTCCGAAAACAGGATTCCTGACTTGCTAAGTTCTCTAGTTTCCATTTAGAAAGTCCCTTTTAGGTCCGTGATTGCAATATATCATTGCGCTCAACTCGTTCAGTTAAACCCTGAAAAAATCATTTTAAGCTCTAAAACGTTGGCGTGATCGATTTAAGACGGCAGTTTTTAGTAGATCATTTGAGCATGTTTTTACGCTCAAATCGCTTTAAAAGCGCTTAAAACGCGTTTTTAATGCTTCTAAGATCGTTTCTTTTCTGTTTCAAAGTAAGTTGTAAGCTTCTAACTTAAACATGTTATTTTGCTCGTGACAATAGTTTGAGTGCGGAAAACATATTCCTGACTTGCTAAGTTCTCTAATTTCCATTTAGAAAGTCCCTTTTAGGTCCGTGATTGCAATATATCATTGCGCTCAACTCATTCAGGTTGGCCCTGAAAACATCATTTTAAGCTCTAAAATGTTTCCGTGATCGATTGAAGACGGCAGTTTTTAGTTGATAATTTGAGCATGTTTTTACGCTCAAATCGCTTTAAAAGCGCTTAAAACGCGTTTTTAATGATTCTAAGCTCGTTTCTGTTCTGTTTCGAGGTGGGTTGTAAGCTTCTCACTTCAACATGTTATTTTGCTCGTGACGATAATTTGAGTTCCGAAAACAGGATTCCTGACTTGCTAAGTTCTCCAACTTCCATTTAGAAAGTCCTTTTTAGGTTTGTGATTGCAATATATCATTGCGCTCAACTCGTTCAGTTTGGCCCTAAAAACATCATTTTAAGCTCTAAAACAGTGGCGTGATCGATTTAAGACGGCAGTTTTTAGTTGATCATTTGAGCACGTTTTTACGCTCAAATCGCTTTAAAAGCGATTAAAACGCGTTTTTAATGATTGTAAGATTGTTTCTTTTCTGTCTCAAAGCAAGTTGTAAGCTTCTCACTTCAACATGTTATTTTGCTCGTGACAATAGTTTGAGTGCCGAAAACATGATTCCTGACTTGCTGAGTTCTCTAGTTTCAGTTTAGAAAGTACCTTTTAGGTCCGTGATTGCAATATATCATTGCGCTCAACTCATTCAGGTTGGTCCTGAAAACATCATTTTAAGCTCCAAAACGTTGCCGTGATCGATTTAAGACGGCAGTTTTTAGTTAATAATTTGAGCATGTTTTTACGCTCAAATCGCTTTAAAAGCGCTTAAAACGCGTTTTTAATGATTCTAAGCTCGTTTCTGTTCTGTTTCGAGGTGGGTTGTAAGCTTCTCACTTCAACATGTTATTTTGCTCGTGACGATAATTTGAGTTCCGAAAACAGGATTCCTGACTTGCTAAGTTCTCCGACTTCCATTTAGAAAGTCCTTTTTAGGTCCGTCATTGCAATATATCATTGCGCTCAACTCGTTCCGTTTGGCCCTAAAAACATCATTTTAAGCTCTAAAACAGTGGCGTGATCGATTTAAGACGGCAGTTTTTAGTTGATCATTTGAGCATGTTTTTACGCTCAAATCGCTTTAAAAGCGCTTAAAACGCGTTTTTAATGCTTCTAAGATCGTTTCTTTTCTGTTTCAAAGTAAGTTGTAAGCTTCTAACTTAAACATGTTATTTTGCTCGTGACATAAGTTTGAGTGCGGAAAACATATTCCTGACTTGCTAAGTTCTCTAATTTCCATTTAGAAAGTCCCTTTTAGGTCCGTGATTGCAATATATCATTGCGCTCAACTCATTCACGTTGGCCCTGAAAACATCATTTTAAGCTCTAAAATGTTTCCGTGATCGATTGAAGACGGCAGTTTTTAGTTGATAATTTGAGCATGTTTTTACGCTCAAATCGCTTTAAAAGCGCTTAAAACGCGTTTTTAATGATTCTAAGCTCGTTTCTGCTCTGTTTCGAGGTGGGTTGTAAGCTTCTCACTTCAACATGTTATTTTGCTCGTGACGATAATTTGAATTCCGAAAACAGGATTCCTGACTTGCTAAGTTCTCCGACTTCCATTTAGAAAGTCCTTTTTAGGTCCGTCATTGCAATATATCATTGCGCTCAACTCGTTCAGTTTGGCCGTAAAAACATCATTTTAAGCTCTAAAACAGTGGCGTGATCGATTTAAGACGGCAGTTTTTAGTAGATCATTTGAGCATGTTTTTACGCTCAAATCGCTTTAAAAGCGCTTAAAACGCGTTTTTAATGCTTCTAAGATCGTTTCTTTTCTGTTTCAAAGTAAGTTGTAAGCTTCTAACTTAAACATGTTATTTTGCTCGTGACAATAGTTTGAGTGCGGAAAACATATTCCTGACTTGCTAAGTTCTCTAATTTCCATTTAGAAAGTCCCTTTTAGGTCCGTGATTGCAATATATCATTGCGCTCAACTCATTCAGGTTGGCCCTGAAAACATCATTTTAAGCTCTAAAATGTTTCCGTGATCGATTGAAGACGGCAGTTTTTAGTTGATAATTTGAGCATGTTTTTACGCTCAAATCGCTTTAAAAGCGCTTAAAACGCGTTTTTAATGATTCTAAGCTCGTTTCTGTTCTGTTTCGAGGTGGGTTGTAAGCTTCTCACTTCAACATGTTATTTTGCTCGTGACGATAATTTGAGTTCCGAAAACAGGATTCCTGACTTGCTAAGTTCTCCAACTTCCATTTAGAAAGTCCTTTTTAGGTTTGTGATTGCAATATATCATTGCGCTCAACTCGTTCAGTTTGGCCCTAAAAACATCATTTTAAGCTCTAAAACAGTGGCGTGATCGATTTAAGACGGCAGTTTTTAGTTGATCATTTGAGCACGTTTTTACGCTCAAATCGCTTTAAAAGCGATTAAAACGCGTTTTTAATGATTGTAAGATTGTTTCTTTTTTGTCTCAAAGCAAGTTGTAAGCTTCTCACTTCAACATGTTATTTTGCTCGTGACAATAGTTTGAGTGCCGAAAACATGATTCCTGACTTGCTGAGTTCTCTAGTTTCAGTTTAGAAAGTACCTTTTAGGTCCGTGATTGCAATATATCATTGCGCTCAACTCATTCAGGTTGGTCCTGAAAACATCATTTTAAGCTCCAAAACGTTGCCGTGATCGATTTAAGACGGCAGTTTTTAGTTAATAATTTGAGCACGTTTTTACGCTCAAATCGCTTTAAAAGCGCTTAAAACGCGTTTTTAATGATTCTAAGCTCGTTTCTGTTCTGTTTCGAGGTGGGTTGTAAGCTTCTCACTTCAACATGTTATTTTGCTCGTGACGATAATTTGAGTTCCGAAAACAGGATTCCTGACTTGCTAAGTTCTCCGACTTCCATTTAGAAAGTCCTTTTTAGGTCCGTCATTGCAATATATCATTGCGCTCAACTCGTTCAGTTTGGCCCTAAAAACATCATTTTAAGCTCTAAAACAGTGGCGTGATCGATTTAAGACGGCAGTTTTTAGTTGATCATTTGAGCATGTTTTTACGCTCAAATCGCTTTAAAAGCGCTTAAAACGCGTTTTTAATGATTGTAAGATCGTTTCTTTTCTGTCTCAAAGCAAGTTGTAAACTTCTCACTTCAACATGTTATTTTGCTCGTGACAATAGTTTGAGTGCCGAAAACATGATTCCTGACTTGCTAAGTTCTCTAGTTTCAATTTAGAAAGTACCTTTTAGGTCCGTGATTGCAATATATCATTGCGCTCAACTCATTCAGTTTGGCCCTTAAAACATCATTTTAAGCTCTAAAACGTTGCCGTGATCGATTTAAGACGGCAGTTTTTAGTTGATAATTTGAGCATGTTTTTACGCTCAAATCGCTTTAAAAGCGCTTAAAACCCGTTTTTAATGATTCTAAGATCGTTTCTGTTCTGTTTCGAGGTGGGTTGTAAGCTTCTCACTTCAACATGTTATTTTGCTCTTGACGATAGTTTGAGTGACGAAAACAGGATTCCTGACTTACTAAGTTCTCCAACTTCCATTTAGAAAGTCCCTTTTAGGTCCGTGATTGCAAAATATCATTGCGCTCAACTCGTTCAGTTGGGCACTGAAAAAATCATTTTAAGCTCTAAAACGTTGGGTGATCGATTTAAGACGGCAGTTTTTAGTTGATAATTTGAGCATGTTTTTACGCTCAAATCGCTTTAAAAGCGCTTGAAACATGTTTTTAATGATTCTAAGATCGTTTCTGTTCTGTTTCGAGGTGGGTTGTAAGCTTCTCACTTCAACATGTGATTTTGCTCGTGACGATAATTTGAGTTCCGAAAACAGGATTCCTGACTTGCTAAGTTCTCTAACTTCCATTTAGAAAGTCCCTTTTAGGTCCGTGATTGCAATATATCATTGCGCTCAACTCGTTTAGTTTGGCCCTAAAAACATCATTTTAAGCTCTAAAACAGTGGCGTGATCGATTTAAGACGGCAGTTTTTAGTTGATCATTTGAGCATGTTTTTACGCTCAAATCGCTTTAAAAGCGCTTAAAACGTGTTTTTAATGATTGTAAGATCGTTTCTTTTCTGTCTCAAAGCAAGTTGTAAGCTTCTCACTTCAACATGTTATTTTGCTCGTGACAATAGTTTGAGTGCGGAAAACATGATTCCTGACTTGCTAAGTTATTTTAATTTCCATTTAGATAGTCCCTTTTAGGTCCGTGATTGCAATATATCATTGCGCTGAACTCGTTCAGTATTGCTCTAAAAACATCATTTTAAGCTCTAAAACAGCGGCGTGATCGATTTAAGACGGCAGTTTTTAGTTGATCATTTCAGCATGTTTTTACGCTCAAATCGCTTTAAAAGCGCTTAAAACGCGTTTTTAATAATTGTAAGATCGTTTCTTTTCTGTCTCAAAGCAAGTTGCAAGCTTCTCACTTCAACATGTTATTTTGCTCATGACAATAGTTTGAGTGCCGAAAACATAATTCCTGACTTGCTAAGTTCTCTACTTTCAATTTAGAAAGTCCCTTTAAAGTCTGTGATTGCAATATATCATTGCCCTCAACTCATTCAGTTTGGCCCTGAAAACATCATTTTAAGCTCCAAAACGTTGCCGTGATCGATTTAAGACGGCAGTTTTTAGTCGATAATTTGAGCATGTTTTTACGCTCAAATCGCTTTAAAAGCACTTAAAACGCGTTTTTAATGATTCTAAGATCGTTTCTGTTCTCTTTCGAGTTGGGTTGTAAGCTTCTCACTTCAACATGTTATTTTGCTCGTGACGATAATTTGAGTTCCGAAAACAGGATTCCTGACTTGCTAAGTTCTCTAACTTCCATTTAGAAAGTCCCTTTTAGGTCCGTGATTGCAATATATCATTGCGCTCAACTCGTTCAGTTTGGCTCTAAAAACATCATTTTAAGCTCTAAAACAGTATCGTGATCGATTTAAGACGGCAGTTTTTAGTTGATCATTTGAGCATGTTTTTACGCTCAAATCGCTTCAAAAGCGCTTAAAACCCGTTTTTAATGATTCTAAGATCGTTTCTGTTCTGTTTCGAGGTGGGTTGTATTTTCTCACTTCAACATGTTATTTTGCTTTTGACGATAGTTTGAGTGACGAAAACAAGATTCCTGACTTACTAAGTTCTCCAACTTCCATTTAGAAAGTCCCTTTTAGGTCCGTGATTGCAATATATCATTGCGCTCAACTCGTTCAGTTGGGCCCTGAAAAAATCATTTTAAGCTCTAAAACGTTGGTGTGATCGATTTAAGACGGCAGTTTTTAGTAGATCATTTCAGCATGTTTTTACGCTAAAATCGCTTCAGAGCGCTTAAAACGCGTTTTTAATGCTTCTAAGATCGTTTCTTTTCTGTTTCAAAGAAAGTTGTAAGCTTCTAACTTCAACATGTTATTTTGCTCGTGACAATAATTTGAGTGCGGAAAACATGATTCCTGACTTGCTAAGTTCTCTAATTTTCATTTAGAAAGTCCCTTTTAGGTCCGTGATTTCAATACAGCATTGCGCTCAACTCATTCAGTTTGGCCCTTAAAACATCATTTTAAGCTCCAAAACGTTGGCGTGATCGATTTAAGACGGCAACTTTTAGTTGATCATTTGAGCATGTTTTTACGCTCAAATCGCTTCAAAAGCGCTTAAAAAGCGTTTTTAATGATTGTAAGATCGTTTCTTTTCTGTCTCAAAGAAGGTTGTAAGCTTCTCACTTCAACATGTTATTTTGCTCGTGACGATAATTTGAGTTCCGAAAACATGATTCCTGACTTGCTAAGTTCTCTTTTTTCAATTTAGAAAGTCCCTTTTAGGTCCGTGATTGCAATATATCATTGCGCTGAACTCATTCAGTTTGGCCCTAAAAACATCATTTTAAGCTCTAAAACAGTGGCGTGATCGATTTAAAACGGCAGTTTTTAGTTGATCATTTGAGCATGTTTGTACAATCAAATCGCTTCAAAAGCGCTTAAAACGCGTTTTTAATGATTGTAAGATCGTTTCTTTTCTGTCTCAAAAAAGGTTGTAAGCTTCTCACTTCAACATGTTATTTTGCTCGTGACAATAGTTTGAGTGCCGAAAACATGATTCCTGACTTGCTAAGTTCTCTAGTTTCAATTTAGAAAGTCCCTTTTAGGTCCGTGATTGCAAGATATCATTGCGCTCAACTCGTTCAGTTTGGCCCTAAAAACATCATTTTAAGCTCTAAAACAGTGGCGTGATCGATTTAAGACGGCAGTTTTTAGTTGATCATTTGAGCATGTTTTTACGCTCAAATCACTTTAAAAGCGCTTAAAACGCGTTTTTAATGGTTGTAAGATCGTTTCTTTTCTGTCTCAAAGCAAGTTGTAAGCTTCTCACTTCAACATGTTATTTTGCTCGTGACAATAGTTTGAGTGCGGAAAACATGATTCCTGACTTGCTAAGTTCTATAATTTCCATTTAGAAAGTCCATTTTAGGTCCGTGATAGCAATATATCATTGCGCTCAAATCATTCAGGTTTGCCTTGAAAACATCATTTTAAGCTCTAAAACGTTGCCGTGATCGATTTAAGACGGCAGTTTTTAATTAATAATTTGAGCATGTTTTTACGCTCAAATCGCTTTAAAAGCGCTTAAAACGCGTTTTTAATGATTCTAAGCTCGTTTCTGCTCTGTTTCGAGGTGGGTTGTAAGCTTCTCACTTCAACATGTTATTTTGCTCGTGACGATAATTTGAGTTCCGAAAACAGGATTCAAGACTTGCTAAGTTCTCCAACTTCCATTTAGAAAGTCCCTTTTAGGTCCGTGGTTGCAATATATCATTGCGCTCAACTCGTTCAGTTGGGCCCTGAAAAAATCATTTTAAGCTCTAAAACGTTATCGTGATCGATTTAAGACGGCAGTTTTTAGTAGATCATTTGAGCATGTTTTTACGCTAAAATCGCTTAAAAGCGCTTAAAACGCGTTTTTAATGCTTCTAAGATCGTTTCTTTTCAGTTTCAAAGTAAGTTGTAAGCTTCTAACTTCAACATGTTATTTTGCTCGTGACAATAATTTGAGTGCGGAAAACATGATTCCTGACTTGCTAAGTTCTCTAATTTATATTTAGAAAGTCCCTTTTAGGTCCGTGATTGCAATATATCATTGCGCTCAACTCATTCAGTTTTGCCCTTAAAACATCATTTTAAGCTCTAAAACGTTGCCGTAATCGATTTAAGACGGCAGTTTTTAGTTGATAATTTGAGCATGTTTTTACGCTCAAATCGCTTTAAAAGCGCTTAAAACGCGTTTTTAATGATTCTAAGCTCGTTTCTGTTCTGTTTCGAGGAGGGTTGTAAGGTTCTCACTTCAACATGTTATTTTGCTCGTGACGATAATTTGAGTTCCGAAAACAGGATTCCTGACTTGCTAAGTTCTCTAGTTTCAATTTAGAAAGTCCCTTTTAGGTCCGTGATTGCAATATATCATTGCGCTCAAATCGTTCAGTTTGGCCCTAAAAACATCATTTTAAGCTCTAAAACAGTGGCGTGATCGATTTAAGACGGCAGTTTTTAGTTGATCATTTGAGCATGTTTTTACGTTCAAATCGCTTTAAAAGCGCTTAAAACGCGTTTTTAATGATTGTAAGATCGTTTCTTTTCTGTCTCAAAGCAACTTGTAAGCTTCTCGCTTCAACATGTTATTTTCCTCGTGACAATAGTTTGAGTGCCGAACACATGATTCCTGACTTGCTAAGTTCTCTACTTTCAATTTAGAAAGTCCCTTTTAGGTCCGTGATTGCAATATATCATTGCGCTCAACTCATTCAGTTTGGCCCTGAAAACATCATTTTAAGCTCCAAAACGTTGCCGTGATCCATTTAAGACGGAAGTTTTTACTTGATAATTTGAGAATTTTTTTACGCTCAAATCGCTTTAAAAGCGTTTAAAACGCGTTTTTAATGATTCTAAGATCGTTTCTGTTCTGTTTCGAGGTGGGTTGTAAGCTTCTCACTTCAACATGTTATTTTGCTCGTGACGATAATTTGAGTTCCGAAAACATGATTCCTGACTTGCTAAGTTCTCTACTTTCAATTTAGAAAGTCCCTTTTAGGTCCGTGATTGCAATATATCATTGCGCTCAACAGATTCAGTTTGGCCCTTAAAACATCATTTTAAGCTCCAAAAGGTTGCCGTGATCGATTTAAGACGGCAGTTTTTAGTTGATAATTTGAGCATGTTTTTACGCTCAAATCGCTTTAAAAGCGCTTAAAACCCGTTTTTAATGATTCTAAGATCGTTTCTGTTTTTTTTCGAGGTGGGTTGTAAGCTTCTCACTTCAACATGTTATTTTGCTCGTGACGATAGTTTGAGTGACGAAAACAGGATTCCTGACTTACTAAGTTCTCCAACTTCCATTTAGAAAGTCGCTTTTAGGTCCGTGATTGCAATATATCATTGCGCTCAACTCGTTCAGTTGGGCCCTGAAAAAATCATTTTAAGCTCTAAAACGTTGGCGTGATTGATTTAAGACGGCAGTTTTTAGTAGATCATTTGAGCATGTTTTTACGCTAAAATCACTTCAAAGCGCTTAAAACGTGTTTTTAATGCTTCTAAGATCGTTTCTTTTCTGTTTCAAAGTAAGTTGTAAGCTTCTAACTTCAACATGTTATTTTGCTCGTGACAATAATTTGAGTGCGGAAAACATGATTCCTGACTTGCTAAGTTCTCTAATTTCCATTTAGAAAGTCCCTTTTAGGTCCGTGATTGCAATATATCATTGCGCTCAACTCATTCAGTTTTGCCCTTAAAACATCATTTTAAGCTCCAAAACGTTGCCGTGATCGATCTAAGACGGCAGTTTTTAGTTGATAATTTGAGCATGTTTTTACGCTCAAATCGCTTTAAAAGCGCTTAAAACGCGTTTTTAATGATTCTAAGCTCGTTTCTGTTCTGTTTCGAGGAGGGCTGTAAGGTTCTCACTTCAACATGTTATTTTGCTCGTGACGATAATTTGAGTTCCGAAAACAGGATTCCTGACTTGCTAAGTTCTCCAACTTCCATTTAGAAAGTCCCTTTTAGGTCCGTGATTGCAATATATCATTGCGCTCAAATCGTTCAGTTTGGCCCTAAAAACATCATTTTAAGCTCTAAAACAGTGGCGTGATCGATTTAAGACGGCAGTTTTTAGTTGATCATTTGAGCATGTTTTTATGTTCAAATCGCTTTAAAAGCGCTTAAAACGCGTTTTTAATGATTGTAAGATCGTTTCTTTTCTGTCTCAAAGCAACTTGTAAGCTTCTCGCTTCAACATGTTACTTTCCTCGTGACAATAGTTTGAGTGCCGAAAACATGATTCCTGACTTGCTAAGTTCTCTACTTTCAATTTAGAAAGTCCCTTTTAGGTCCGTGATTGCAATATATCATTGCGCTCAACTCATTCAGTTTGGCCCTGAAAACATCATTTTAAGCTCCAAAACGTTGCCGTGATCGATTTAAGACGGAAGTTTTTACTTGATAATTTGAGCATTTTTTTACGCTCAAATTGCTTTAAAAGCGCTTAAAACGCGTTTTTAATGATTCTAAGATCGTTTCTGTTCTGTTTCGAGGTGGGTTGTAAGCTTCTCACTTCAACATGTTATTTTGCTCGTGACGATAGTTTGAGTGACGAAAACAGGATTCCTAACTTACTAAGTTCTCCAACTTCCATTTAGAAAGTCGCTTTTAGGTCCGTGATTGCAATATATCATCGCGCTCAACTCGTTCAGTTGGGCCCTGAAAAAATCATTTTAAGCTCTAAAACGTTGGCGTGATCGATTTAAGACGGCAGTTTTTAGTAGATCATTTGAGCATGTTTTTACGCTAAAATTGCTTGAAAGCTATTAAAACGCGTTTTTAATGCTTCTAAGATCGTTTCTTTTCTGTTTCAAAGTAAGTTGTAAGCTTCTAACTTCAACATGTTATTTTGCTCGTGACAATAATTTGAGTGCGGAAAACATGATTCCTGACTTGCTAAGTTCTCTAATTTCCATTTAGAAAGTCCGTTTTAGGTCCGTGATTGCAATATATCATTGCGCTCATCTCATTCAGTTTTTCTCTTAAAACATCATTTTAAGCTCCAAAACGTTGCCCTTGTCGATTTAAGACGGAAGTTTTTACTTGATAATTTGAGCATTTTTTTACGCTCAAATCGCTTTAAAAGCGTTTAAAACGCGATTTTAATGATTCTAAGATCGTTTCTGTTCTGTTTCGAGGTGGGTTGTAAGCTTCTCACTTCAACATGTTATTTTGCTCGTGACGATAGTTTGAGTGACGAAAACAGGATTCCTAACTTACTAAGTTCTCCAACTTCCATTTAGAAAGTCGCTTTAAGGTCCGTGATTGCAATATATCATTGCACTCAACTCGTTCAGTTGGGTCCTGAAAAAATCATTTTAAGCTCTAAAACGTTGGCGTGATCGATTTAAGACGGCAGTTTTTAGTAGATCATTTGAGCATGATTTTACGCTAAAATCGCTTCAAAGCGCTTAAAACGCGTTTTTAATGCTTCTAAGATCGTTTCTTTTCTGTTTCAAAGTAAGTTGTAAGCTTCTAACTTCAACATGTTATTTTGCTCGTGACAATAATTTGAGTGCGGAAAACATGATTCCTGACTTGCTAAGTTCTCTAATTTCCATTTAGAAAGTCCCTTTTAAGTCCGTGATTGCAATATATCATTGCGCTCAACTCATTCAGTTTTGCCCTTAAAACATCATTTTAAGCTCCAAAACGTTGCCGTGATCGATTTAAGACGGCAGTTTTTAGTTGATAATTTGAGCATGTTTTTACGCTCAAATCGCTTTAAAAGCGCTTAAAACGCGTTTTTAATGATTCTAAGCTCGTTTCTTTTCTGTTTCGAGGAGGGTTGTAAGGTTCTCACTTCAACATGTTATTTTGCTCGTGACGATAATTTGAGTTCCGAAAACAGGATTCCTGACTTGCTAAGTTCTCCAACTTCCATTTAGAAATTCCCTTTTAGGTCCGTGATTGCAATATATCATTGCGCTCAAATCGTTCAGTTTGGCCCTAAAAAAATCATTTTAAGCTCTAAAACAGTGGCGTGATCGATTTAAGACGGAAGTTTTTAGTTGATCATTTGAGCATGTTTTTACGTTCAAATCGCTTTAAAAGCGCTTAAAACGCGTTTTTAATGATTGTTAGATCGTTTCTTTTCTGTCTCAAAGCAACTTGTAAGCTTCTCGCTTCAACATGTTATTTTCCTCGTGACAATAGTTTGAGTGCCGAAAACATGATTCCTGACTTGCTAAGTTCTCTACTTTCAATTTAGAAAGTCCATTTTAGGTCCGTGATTGCAATATATCATTGCGCTCAACTCATTCAGTTTGGCCCTGAAAACATCATTTTAAGCTCCAAAACGTTGCCCTGATCGATTTAAGACGGAAGTTTTTACTTGATAATTTGAGCATTTTTTTACGCTCAAATTGCTTTAAAAGCGCTTAAAACGCGTTTTTAATGATTCTAAGATCGTTTCTGTTCTGTTTCGAGGTGGGTTGTAAGCTTCTCACTTCAACATGTTATTTTGCTCGTGACGATAGTTTGAGTGACGAAAACAGGATTCCTAACTTACTAAGTTCTCCAACTTCCATTTAGAAAGTCGCTTTTAGGTCCGTGATTGCAATATATCATCGCGCTCAACTCGTTCAGTTGGGCCCTGAAAAAATCATTTTAAGCTCTAAAACGTTGGCGTGATCGATTTAAGACGGCAGTTTTTAGTAGATCATTTGAGCATGTTTTTACGCTAAAATTGCTTCAAAGCTATTAAAACGCGTTTTTAATGCTTCTAAGATCGTTTCTTTTCTGTTTCAAAGTAAGTTGTAAGCTTCTAACTTCAACATGTTATTTTGCTCGTGACAATAATTTGAGTGCGGAAAACATGATTCCTGACTTGCTAAGTTCTCTAATTTCCATTTAGAAAGTCCGTTTTAGGTCCGTGATTGAAATATATCATTGCGCTCATCTCATTCAGTTTTGCCCTTAAAACATCATTTTAAGCTCCAAAACGTTGCCGTGATCGATTTAAGACGGCAGTTTTTAGTTGATAATTTGAGCATGTTTTTACGCTCAAATCGCTTTAAAAGCGCTTAAAACGCGTTTTTAATGATTCTAAGCTCGTTTCTGTTCTGTTTCGAGGTGGGTTGTAAGCTTCTCACTTCAACATGTTATTTTGCTCGTGACGATAATTTGAGTTCCGAAAACAGGATTCCTGACTTGCTAAGTTCTCCAACTTCCATTTAGAAAGTCCCTTTTAGGTCCGTGATTGCAATATATCATTGCGCTCAAATCGTTCAAATTGGCCCTAAAAACATCATTTTAAGCTCTAAAACAGTGGCATGATCGATTTATAACGGCAGTTTTTAGTTGATAATTTGAGCATGTTTTTACGCTCAAATCGCTTTAAAAGCGCTTAAAACGCGTTTTTAATGATTGTAAGATCGTTTCTTTTCTGTCTCAAAGCAACTTGTAAGCTTCTCACTTCAACATGTTATTTTGCTCGTGACAATAGTTTGAGTGCCGAAAACATTATTCCTGACTTGCTAAGTTCTCTAGTTTCAATTTAGAAAGTCCCTTTTAGGTCCGTGATTGGAATATATCATTGCGCTGAACTCATTCAGTTTGACTCTGAAAACATCATTTTAAGCTCCAAAACGTTGCTGTGATCGATTTAAGACGGAAGTTTTTAGTTGATAATTTGAGCATGTTTTTACGCTCAAATCGCTTTAAAAGCGCTTAAAACGCGTTTTTAATGATTCTAAGCTCGTTTTTGTTCGGTTTCGAGGTGGGTTGTAAGCTTCTCACTTCAACATGTTATTTTGCTCGTGACCATAATTTGAGTTCCGAAAACAGGATTCCTGACTTGCTAAGTTCTCCAACTTCCATTTAGAAAGTCCCTTTTAGGTCCGTGATTGCAATATATCATTGCGCTCAACTCGTCCAGTTTGGCCCTAAAAACATCATTTTAAGCTCTAAAACAGTGGCATGATCGATTTATAACGGCAGTTTTTAGTTGATAATTTGAGCATGTTTTTACACTCAAATCGCTTTAAAAGCGCTTAAAACGCGTTTTTAATGATTGTAAGATCGTTTCTTTTCTGTCTCAAAGCAACTTGTAAGCTTCTCACTTCAACATGTTATTTTGCTCGTGACAATAGTTTGAGTGCCGAAAACATTATTCCTGACTTGCTAAGTTCTCTAGTTTCAATTTAGAAAGTCCCTTTTAGGTCCGTGATTGGAATATATCATTGCGCTGAACTCATTCAGTTTGACTCTGAAAACATCATTTTAAGCTCCAAAACGTTGCTGTGATCGATTTAAGACGGAAGTTTTTAGTTGATAATTTGAGCATGTTTTTACGCTCAAATCGCTTTAAAAGCGCTTAAAACGCGTTTTTAATGATTCTAAGCTCGTTTTTGTTCGGTTTCGAGGTGGGTTGTAAGCTTCTCACTTCAACATGTTATTTTGCTCGTGACGATAATTTGAGTTCCGAAAACAGGATTCCTGACTTGCTAAGTTCTCCAACTTCCATTTAGAAAGTCCCTTTTAGGTCCGTGATTGGAATATATCATTGCGCTGAACTCATTCAGTTTGACTCTGAAAACATCATTTTAAGCTCCAAAACGTTGCTGTGATCGATTTAAGACGGAAGTTTTTAGTTGATAATTTGAGCATGTTTTTACGCTCAAATCGCTTTAAAAGCGCTTAAAACGCGTTTTTAATGATTCTAAGCTCGTTTTTGTTCGGTTTCGAGGTGGGTTGTAAGCTTCTCACTTCAACATGTTATTTTGCTCGTGACGATAATTTGAGTTCCGAAAACAGGATTCCTGACTTGCTAAGTTCTCCATTTTCCATTTAGAAAGTCCCTTTTAGGTCCGTGATTGCAATATATCATTGCGCTCAACTCGTTCAGTTTGGCCCTAAAAACATCATTTTAAGCTCCAAAATAGTGGCGTGATCGATTTAAGACGGCAGTTTTTAGTTGATCATTTGAGCATGTTTTTACGCTCAAATCGCTTTAAAAGCGCTTAAAACGCGTTTTTAATGATTGTAAGATCGTTTCTTTTCTGTCTCAAAGCAAGTTGTAAGCTTCTCACTTCAACATGTTATTTTGCTCGTGACAATAGTTTGAGTGCCGAAAACATGATTCCTGACTTGCTAAGTTCTCTACTTTCAATTTAGAAAGTCCCTTTTAGGTCCGTGATTGCAATATATCATTGCGCTCAACTCATTTAGTTTAGCCCTTAAAACATCATTTTAAGCTCTAAAACGTTGTCGTGATCGATTTAAGACGGCAGTTTTTAGTTGATAACTTGAGCATGTTTTTACGCTCTAATCGCTTTAAGAGCGGTTAAAACCTATTTTTAATGATTCTAAGATCGTTTCTGTTCTGTTTCGAGGTGTGTTGTAAGCTTCTCTTTCAACATGTAATTTTGCTCGTGACGTTAGTTTGAGTGACGAAAACAGGATTCCTGACTTACTAAGTTCTATAACTTCCATTTAGAAAGTCCGTTTTAGGTCCGTGATTGCAATATATAATTGCGCTCAAATCGTTCAGTTTGGCCCTGAAAACATCATTTTAAGCTCTAAAACGTTAGCGTGATCGATTTAAGACGGCAGTTTTTAGTAGATCATTTGAGCATGTTTTTACGCTAAAATTGCTTCAAAGCGCTTAAAACGCGTTTTTAATGCTTCTAAGATCGTTTCTTTTCTGTTTCAAAGTAAGTTGTAAGCTTCTAACTTAACCATGTTATTTTGCTCGTGACAATAGTTTGAGTGCGGAAAACATATTCCTGACTTGCTAAGTTCTCTAATTTCCATTTAGAAAGTCCCTTTTAGGTCCGTGATTTCAATATATCATTGCGCTCAACTCATTCAGGTTGGCCCTGAAAACATCATTTTAAGCTCTAAAACGTTGCCGTGATCGATTTAAGGCGGCAGTTTTTAGTTAATAATTTGAGCATGTTTTTACGCTCAAATCGCTTTAAAAGCGTTTAAAACGCGTTTTTAATGATTCTAAGCTCGTTTCTGTTCTGTTTCGAGGTGGGTTGTAAGCTTCTCACTTCAACATATTATTTTGCTCATGACGATAATTTGAGTTCCGAAAACAGGATTCCTGACTTGCTAAGTTCTCCAACTTCCATTTAGAAAGTCCTTTTTAGGTCCGTGATTGCAATATATCATTGCGCTCAACTCGTTCAGTTTGGCCCTAAAAACATCATTTTAAGCTCTAAAACAGTGGCGTGATCGATTTAAGACGGCAGTTTTTAGTTGATCATTTGAGCATGTTTTTACGCTCAAATCGCTTTAAAAGCGCTTAAAACGCGTTTTTAATGATTGTAAGATCGTTTTTTTTCTGTCTCAAAGCAAGTTGTAAGCTTCTCACTTCAACATGTTATTTTGCTCGTGACAATAGTTTGAGTGCCGAAAACATGATTCCTGACTTGGTAAGTTCTCTAGTTTCAATTTAGAAAGTACCTTTTAGGTCCGTGATTGCAATATATCATTGCGCTCAACTCATTCAGGTTGGCCCTGAAAACATCATTTTATGCTCCAAAACGTTGCCGTGATCGATTTAAGACGGCAGTTTTTAGTTAATAATTTGAGCATGTTTTTACGCTCAAATCGCTTTAAAAGCGGTTAAAACGCGTTTTTAATGATTCTAAGCTCGTTTCTGTTCTTTTTCGAGGTGGGTTGTAAGCTTCTCACTTCAACATGTTATTTTGCTCATGACGATAATTTGAGTTCCGAAAACAGGATTCCTGACTTACTAAGTTCTCCAACTTCCATTTAGAAAGTCCGTTTTAGGTCCGTGATTGCAATATATAATTGCTCTCAAATCGTTCAGTTTGGCCCTAAAAACATCATTTTAAGCTCTAAAACAGTGGCGTGATCGATTTAAGACGGCAGTTTTTAGTTGATCATTTGAGCATGTTTTTACGCTCAAATCGCTTTAAAAGCGCTTAAAACGCGTTTTTAATGATTGTAAGATCGTTTCTTTTCTGTCTCAAAGCAAGTTGTAAGCTTCTCACTTCAACATGTTATTTTGCTCGTGACAATAGTTTGAGTGCCAAAAACATGATTCCTGACTTGGTAAGTTCTCTAGTTTCAATTTAGAAAGTACCTTTTAAATCCGTGATTGCAATATATCATTGCGCTCAACTCATTCACGTTGGCCCTGAAAACATCATTTTATGCTCCAAAACGTTGCCGTGATCGATTTAAGACGGCAGTTTTTAGTCAATAATTTGAGCATGTTTTTACGCTCAAATCGCTTTAAAAGCGCTTAAAACGCGTTTTTAATGATTCTAAGCTCGTTTCTGTTCTGTTTCGAGGTGGGTTGTAAGCTTCTCACTTCAACATGTTATTTTGCTCGTGACGATAATTTGAGTTCCGAAAACAGGATTCCTGACTTGCTAAGTTCTCTAGTTTCCATTTAGAAAGTCCCTTTTAGGTCCGTGATTGCAATATATCATTGCGCTCAACTCGTTCAGTTAAACCCTGAAAAAATCATTTTAAGCTCTAAAACGTTGGCGTGATCGATTTAAGACGGCAGTTTTTAGTAGATCATTTGAGCATGTTTTTACGCTCAAATCGCTTTAAAAGCGCTTAAAACGCGTTTTTATTGCTTCTAAGATCGTTTCTTTTCTGTTTCAAAGTAAGTTGTAAGCTTCTAACTTAAACATGTTATTTTGCTCGTGACAATAGTTTGAGTGCGGAAAACATATTCCTGACTTGCTAAGTTCTCTAATTTCCATTTAGAAAGTCCCTTTTAGGTCCGTGATTGCAATATATCATTGCGCTCAACTCATTCAGGTTGGCCCTGAAAACATCATTTTAAGCTCTAAAATGTTTCCGTGATCGATTTAAGACGGCAGTTTTTAGTTAATAATTTGAGCATGTTTTTACGCTCAAATCGCTTTAAAAGCGCTTAAAACGCGTTTTTAATGATTCTAAGCTCGTTTCTGTTCTGTTTCGAGGTGGGTTGTAAGCTTCTCACTTCAACATGTTATTTTGCTCGTGACGATAATTTGAGTTCCGAAAACAGGATTCCTGACTTGCTAAGTTCTCCGACTTCCATTTAAAACCGCCTTTTTAGGTCCGTCATTGCAATATATGATTGCGCTCAACTCGTTCAGTTTGGCCCTAAAAACAACATTTTAAGCTCTAAAACAGTGGCGTGATCGATTTAAGACGGCAGTTTTTAGTTGATCATTTGAGCATGTTTTTACGCTCAAATCGCTTTAAAAGCGCTTAAAACGCGTTTTTAATGATTGTAAGATCGTTTCTTTTCTGTCTCAAAGCAAGTTGTAAACTTCTCACTTCAACATGTTATTTTGCTCGTGACAATAGTTTGAGTGCCGAAAACATGATTCCTGACTTGCTAAGTTCTCTAGTTTCAATTTAGAAAGTACCTTTTAGGTCCGTGATTGCATTATATCATTGCGCTCAACTCATTCAGTTTGGCCCTTAAAACATCATTTTAAGCTCTAAAACGTTGCCGTGATCGATTTAAGACGGCAGTTTTTAGTTGATAATTTGAGCATGTTTTTACGCTCAAATCGCTTTAAAAGCGCTTTAAACCCGTTTTTAATGATT
Organism: Muricea muricata; assembly: GCA_963855995.1. Classification (NCBI taxonomy): domain Eukaryota; kingdom Metazoa; phylum Cnidaria; class Anthozoa; order Malacalcyonacea; family Plexauridae; genus Muricea; species Muricea muricata. The sequence continues at coordinate 5,590,436 of OY979727.1, forward strand.
CTAAGATCGTTTCTGTTCTGTTTCCAGGTGGGTTTTAAGCTTCTCACTTCAGCATGTTATTTTGCTCTTGACGATAGTTTGAGTGACGAAAACAGGATTCCTGACTTACTAAGTTCTTCAACTTCCATTTAGAAAGTCCCTTTTAGGTCCGTGATTGCAAAATATCATTGCGCTCAACTCGTTCAGTTGGGCACTGAAAAAATCATTTTAAGCTCTAAAACGTTGGCGTGATCGATTTAAGACGGCAACTTTTAGTTGATAATTTGAGCATGTTTTTACGCTCAAATCGCTTTAAAAGCGCTTAAAACATGTTTTTAATGATTCTAAGATCGTTTCTGTTCTGTTTCGAGGTGGGTTGTAAGCTTCTTACTTCAACATGTGATTTTGCTCGTGACGATAATTTGAGTTCCGAAAACAGGATTCCTGACTTGCTAAGTTCTCTAACTTCCATTTAGAAAGTCCCTTTTAGGTCCGTGATTGCAATATATCATTGCGCTCAACTCGTTTAGTTTGGCCCTAAAAACATCATTTTAAGCTCTAAAACGTTGGTGTGATCGATTTAAGACGGCAACTTTTAGTTGATCATTTGAGCATGTTTTTACGCTCAAATCGCTTCAAAAGCGCTTAAAAAGCGTTTTTAATGATTGTAAGATCGTTTCTTTTCTGTCTCAAAGAAGGTTGTAAGCTTCTCACTTCAACATGTTATTTTGCTCGTGACGATAATTTGAGTTCCGAAAACATGATTCCTGACTTGCTAAGTTCTCTTTTTTCAATTTAGAAAGTCCCTTTTAGGTCCGTGATTGCAATATATCATTGCGCTGAACTCATTCAGTTTGGCCCTAAAAACATCATTTTAAGCTCTAAAACAGTGGCGTGATCGATTTAAGACGGCAGTTTTTAGTTGATCATTTGAGCATGTTTTTACAATCAAATCGCTTCAAAAGCGCTTAAAACGCGTTTTTAATGATTGTAAGATCGTTTCTTTTCTGTCTCAAAGAAGGTTGTAAGCTTCTCACTTCAACATGTTATTTTCCTCGTGACAATAGTTTGAGTGCCGAAAACATGATTCCTGACTTGCTAAGTTCTCTACTTCCAATTTAGAAAGTCCCTTTTAGGTCCGTGATTGCAATATATCATTGCGCTCAACTCATTCAGTTTGGCCCTGAAAACATCATTTTAAGCTTCAAAACGTTGCCGTGATCGATTTAAGACGGAAGTTTTTACTTGATAATTTGAGCATTTTTTTACGCTCAAATCGCTTTAAAAGCGTTTAAAACGCGTTTTTAATGATTCTAAGATCGTTTCTGTTCTGTTTCGAGGTGGGTTGTAAGCTTCTCACTTCAACATGTTATTTTGCTCGTGACGATAATTTGAGTTCCGAAAACAGGATTCAAGACTTGCTAAGTTCTCCAACTTCCATTTAGAAAGTCCCTTTTAGGTCCGTGATTGCAATATATCATTGCGCTCAACTCGTTCAGTTGGGCCCTGAAAAAATCATTTTAAGCTCTAAAACGTTATCGTGATCGATTTAAGACGGCAGTTTTTAGTAGATCATTTGAGCATGTTTTTACGCTAAAATCGCTTCAAAGCGCTTAAAACGCGTTTTTAATGCTTCTAAGATCGTTTCTTTTCAGTTTCAAAGTAAGTTGTAAGCTTCTAACTTCAACATGTTATTTTGCTCGTGACAATAATTTGAGTGCGGAAAACATGATTCCTGACTTGCTAAGTTCTCTAATTTATATTTAGAAAGTCCCTTTTAGGTCCGTGATTGCAATATATCATTGCGCTCAACTCATTCAGTTTAGCCCTGAAAACATCATTTTAAGCTCTAAAACGTTGCCGTGATCGATTTAAGACGGAAGTTTTTACTTGATAATTTGAGCATTTTTTTACGCTCAAATCGCTTTAAAAGCGTTTAAAACGCGTTTTTAATGATTCTAAGATCGTTTCTGTTCTGTTTCGAGGTGGGTTGTAAGCTTCTAACTTCAACATGTTATTTTGCTCGTGACAATAATTTGAGTGCGGAAAACATGATTCCTGACTTGCTAAGTTCTCTAATTTCCATTTAGAAAGTCCCTTTTAGGTCCGTGATTGCAATATATCATTGCGCTCAAATCGTTCAGTTTGGCCCTAAAAACATCATTTTAAGCTCTAAAACAGTGGCGTGATCGATTTAAGACGGCAGTTTTTAGTTGATCATTTGAGCATGTTTTTACGTTCAAATCACTTTAAAAGCGCTTAAAACGCGTTTTTAATGATTGTAAGATCGTTTCTTTTCTGTCTCAAAGCAACTTGTAAGCTTCTCGCTTCAACATGTTATTTTCCTCGTGACAATAGTTTGAGTGCCGAAAACATGATTCCTGATTTGCTAAGTTCTCTACTTTCAATTTAGAAAGTCCCTTTTAGGTCCGTGATTGCAATATATCATTGCGCTCAACTCATTCAGTTTGGCCCTGAAAACATCATTTTAAGCTCCAAAACGTTGCCGTGATCGATTTAAGACGGAAGTTTTTACTTGATAATTTGAGCATTTTTTTACGCTCAAATCGCTTTAAAAGCGTTTAAAACGCGTTTTTAATGATTCTAAGATCGTTTCTGTTCTGTTTCGAGGTGGGTTGTAAGCTTCTCACTTCAACATGTTATTTTGCTCGTGACGATAGTTTGAGTGACGAAAACAGGATTCCTAACTTACTAACTTCTCCAACTTCCATTTAGAAAGTCGCTTTTAGGTCCGTGATTGCAATATATCATTGCGCTCAACTCGTTCAGTTTGGCCCTGAAAAATCATTTTAAGCTCTAAAATGTTGGCGTGATCGATTTAAGACGGCAGTTTTTAGTAGATCATTTGAGCATGTTTTTACGCTAAAATCGCTTCAAAGCGCTTAAAACGCGTTTTTAATGCTTCTAACATCGTTTCTTTTCTGTTTCAAAGTAAGTTGTAAGCTTCTAACTTCAACATGTTATTTTGCTCGTGACAATAATTTGAGTGCGGAAAACATGATTCCTGATTTGCTAAGTTCTCTAATTTCCATTTAGAAAGTCCCTTTTAGGTCCGTGATTGCAAGATATCATTGCGCTCAACTCATTCAGTTTGGCCCTTAAAACATCATTTTAAGCTCCAAAACGTTGCCGTGATCGATTTAAGACGGCAGTTTTTAGTTGATAATTTGAGCATGTTTTTACGCTCAAATCACTTTAAAAGCGCTTAAAACGCGTTTTTAATGATTCTAAGCTCGTTTCTGTTCTGTTTCGAGGAGGGTTGTAAGGTTCTCACTTCAACATGTTATTTTGCTCGTGACGATAATTTGAGTTCCGAAAACAGGATTCCTGACTTGCTAAGTTCTCCAACTTCCATTTAGAAAGTCCTTTTTAGGTCCGTGATTGCAATAGATCATTGCGCTCAAATCGTTCAGTTTGGCCCTAAAAACATCATTTTAAGCTCTAAAACAGTGGCGTGATCGATTTAAGACGGCAGTTTTTAGTTGATCATTTGAGTATGTTTTTACGTTCAAATCGCTTTAAAAGTGCTTAAAACGCGTTTTTAATGATTGTAAGATCGTTTCTTTTCTGTCTCAAAGCAACTTGTAAGCTTCTCGCTTCAACATGTTATTTTCCTCGTGACAATAGTTTGAGTGCCGAAAACATGATTCCTGACTTGCTAAGTTCTCTACTTTCAATTTAGAAAGTCCTTTTAGGTCCGTGATTGCAATATATCATTGCGCTCAACTCATTCAGTTTGGTCCTGAAAACATCATTTTAAGCTCCAAAACGTTGCCGTGATCGATTTAAGACGGAAGTTTTTACTTGATAATTTGAGCATTTTTTTACGCTCAAATCGCTTTAAAAGCGTTTAAAACGCGTTTTTAATGATTCTAAGATCGTTTCTGTTCTGTTTCGAGGTGGGTTGTAAGCTTCTCACTTCAACATGTTATTTTGCTCGTGACGATAGTTTGAGTGACGAAAACAGGATTCCTAACTTACTAACTTCTCCAACTTCCATTTAGAAAGTCGCTTTTAGGTCCGTGATTGCAATATATCATTGCGCTCAACTTGTTCAGTTGGGCCCTGAAAAAATCATTTTAAGCTCTAAAACGTTGGCGTGATCGATTTAAGACGGCACTTTTTAGTAGATCATTTGAGCATGTTTTTACGCTAAAATCGCTTCAAAGCTATTAAAACGCGTTTTTAATGCTTCTAAGATCGTTTCTTTTCTGTTTCAAAGTAAGTTGTAAGCTTCTAACTTCAACATGTTATTTTGCTCGTGACAATAAATTGAGTGCGGAAAACATGATTCCTGACTTGCTAAGTTCTCTAATTTCCATTTAGAAAGTCCCTTTTAGGTCCGTGATTGCAATATATCATGGCGCTCAACTCATTCAGTTTTGCCCTTAAAACATCATTTTAAGCTCCAAAACGTTGCCGTGATCGATTTAAGACGGCAGTTTTTAGTTGATAATTTGAGCATGCTTTTACGCTCAAATCGCTTTAAAAGCGCTTAAAACGCGTTATTAATGATTCTAAGCTCGTTTCTGTTCTGTTTCGAGGTGGGTTGTAAGCTTCTCACTTCAACATGTTATTTTGCTCGTGACGATAATTTGAGTTCCCAAAACATGATTCCTGACTTGCTAAGTTCTCCAACTTCCATTTAGAAAGTCCCTTTTAGGTCCGTGATTGCAATATATCATTGCGCTCAAATCGTTCAGTTTGGCCCTAAAAACATCATTTTAAGCTCTAAAACAGTGGTGTGATCGATTTAAGACGGCAGTTTTTAGTTGATCATTTGAGCATGTTTTTACGTTCAAATCGCTTTAAAAGCGCTTAAAACGCGTTTTTAATGATTGTAAGATCGTTTCTTTTCTGTCTCAAAGCAACTTGTAAGCTTCTCACTTCAACATGTTATTTTGCTCGTGACAATAGTTTAGTGCCGAAAACATGATTCCTGACTTGCTAAGTTCTCTAGTTTCAATTTAGAAAGTCCCTTTTAGGTCCGTGATTGCAATATATCATTGCGCTCAACTCATTCAGTTTGGCCCTTAAAACATCATTTTAAGCTCCAAAACGTTGGCGTGATCGATTTAAAACGGCAGTTTCTACTTGATAATTTGAGCATGTTTTTACGCTCAAATCGCTTTAAAAGCGCTTAAAACGCGTTTTTAATGATTCTAAGATCGTTTCTGTTCTGTTTCGAGATGGGTTGTAAGCTTCTCTTTTCAACATGGTATTTTGCTCGTGACGATAGTCTGAGTGCCGAAAAATGGATTCCTGACTTACTAAGTTCTCCAACTTCCATTTAGAAAGTCCCTTTTAGGTCCGTGATTGCTATATATATTTGCGCTCAACTCGTTTAGTTTTACTCTGAAAACATCATTTTAAGCTCAAAAACGTTGCCGTGATCGATTTAAGACGGAAGTTTTTACTTGATACTTTGAGCATATTTTTACGCTCAAATCCCTTTAAAAGCGCTTAAAACGCGTTTTTAATGATTCTAAGCTCGTTTCTGTTCTGTTTCGAGGTGGGTTGTAAGCTTCTCACTTCAACATGTTATTTTGCTCGTGACGATAATTTGAGTTGCGAAAACAGGATTCCTGACTTGCTAAGTTCTCCAACTTCCATTTAGAAAGTCCCTTTTAGGTCCGTGATTGCAATATATCATTGCGCTCAACTCGTTCAGTTTGGCCCTAAAAACATCATTTTAAGCTCTAAAACAGTGGCGTGATCGATTTAAGACGGCAGTTTTTAGTTGATCATTTGAGCATGTTTTTACGCTCAAATCGCTTTAAAAGTGCTTAAAACGCGTTTTTAATGATTGTAAGATCGTTTCTTTTCTGTCTCAAATTAACTTGTAAGCTTCTCACTTCAACATGTTATTTTGCTCGTGACAATAATTTGAGTGCGGAAAACATGATTCCTGACTTGCTAAGTTCTCTAATTTCCATTTAGAAAGTCCCTTTTAGGTCCGTGATTGCAATATATCATTGCGCTCAACTCATTCAGTTTTGCCCTTAAAACATCATTTTAAGCTCCAAAACGTTGCCGTGATCGATCTAAGACGGCAGTTTTTAGTTGATAATTTGAGCATGTTTTTACGCTCAAATCGCTTTAAAAGCGCTTAAAACGCGTTTTTAATGATTCTAAGCTCGTTTCTGTTCTGTTTCGAGGAGGGCTGTAAGGTTCTCACTTCAACATGTTATTTTGCTCGTGACGATAATTTGAGTTCCGAGAACAAGATTCCTGACTTGCTAAGTTCTCCAACTTCCATTTAGAAAGTCCCTTTTAGGTCCGTGATTGCAATATATCATTGCGCTCAAATCGTTCAGTTTGGCCTTAAAAACATCATTTTAAGCTCTAAAACAGTAGCGTGATCGATTTAAGACGGCAGTTTTTAGTTGATCATTTGAGCATGCTTTTACGTTCAAATCGCTTTAAAAGCGCTTAAAACGCGTTTTAATGATTGTAAGATCGTTTCTTTTCTGTCTCAAAGCAACTTGTAAGCTTCTCGCTTCAACATGTTATTTTCCTCGTGACAATAGTTTGAGTGCCGAAAACATGATTCCTGACTTGCTAAGTTCTCTACTTTCAATTTAGAAAGTCCCTTTTAGGTCCGTGATTGCAATATATCATTGCGCTCAACTCATTCAGTTTAGCCCTGAAAACATCATTTTAAGCTCCAAAACGTTGCCGTGATCGATTTAAGACGGAAGTTTTTACTTGATAATTTGAGCATTTTTTTACGCTCAAATCGCTTTAAAAGCGTTTAAAACGCGTTTTTAATGATTCTAAGATCGTTTCTGTTCTGTTTCGAGGTGGGTTGTAAGCTTCTCACTTCAACATTTATTTTGCTCGTGACGATAGTTTGAGTGACGAAAACAGGATTCCTAACTTACTAAGTTCTCCAACTTCCATTTAGAACGTCGCTTTAAGGTCCGTGATTGCAATATATCATTGCACTCAACTCGTTCAGTTGGGTCCTGAAAAAATCATTTTAAGCTCTAAAACGTTGGCGTGATCGATTTAAGACGGCAGTTTTTAGTAGATCATTTGAGCATGATTTTACGCTAAAATCGCTTCAAAGCGCTTAAAACGCGTTTTTAATGCTTCTAAGATCGTTTCTTTTCTGTTTCAAAGTAAGTTGTAAGCTTCTAACTTCAACATGTTATTTTGCTCGTGACAATAATTTGAGTGCGGAAAACATGATTCCTGACTTGCTAAGTTCTCTAATTTCCATTTAGAAAGTCCCTTTTAGGTCCTTGATTGCAATATATCATTGCGCTCAACTCATTCAGTTTTGCCCTTAAAACATCATTTTAAGCTCCAAAACGTTGCCGTGATCGATTTAAGACGGCAGTTTTTAGTTGATAATTTTAGCATGTTTTTACGCTCAAATCGCTTTAAAAGCGCTTAAAACGCGTTTTTAATGATTCTAAGCTCGTTTCTGTTTTGTTTCGAGGAGGGTTGTAAGGTTCTCACTTCAACATGTTATTTTGGTCGTGACGATAATTTGAGTTCCGAAAACAGGATTCCTGACTTGCTAAGTTCTCCAACTTCCATTTAGAAATTTCCTTTTAGGTCCGTGATTGCAATATATCATTGCGCTCAAATCGTTCAGTTTGGCCCTAAAAACATCATTTTAAGCTCTAAAACAGTGGCGTGATCGATTTAAGACGGCAGTTTTTAGTTGATCATTTGAGCATGTTTTTACGTTCAAATCGCTTTAAAAGCGCTTAAAACGCGTTTTTAATGATTGTAAGATCGTTTCTTTTCTGTCTCAAAGCAACTTGTAAGCTTCTCACTTCAACATGTTATTTTGCTCGTGACAATAGTTTAGTGCCGAAAACATGATTCCTGACTTGCTAAGTTCTCTAGTTTCAATTTAGAAAGTCCCTTTTAGGTCCGTGATTGCAATATATCATTGCGCTCAACTCATTCAGTTTGGCCCTTAAAACATCATTTTAAGCTCCAAAACGTTGGCGTGATCGATTTAAAACGGCAGTTTTTACTTGATAATTTGAGCATGTTTTTACGCTCAAATCGCTTTAAAAGCGCTTAAAACGCGTTTTTAATGATTCCAAGATCGTTTCTGTTCTGTTTCGAGATGGGTTGTAAGCTTCTCTTTTCAACATGGTATTTTTCTCGTGACGATAGTCTGAGTGCCGAAAAATGGATTCCTGACTTACTAAGTTCTCCAACTTCCATTTAGAAAGTCCCTTTTAGGTCCGTGATTGCTATATATATTTGCGCTCAACTCGTTTAGTTTGACTCTGAAAACATCATTTTAAGCTCAAAAACGTTGCCGTGATCGATTTAAGACGGAAGTTTTTACTTGATACTTTGAGCATATTTTTACGCTCAAATCCCTTTAAAAGCGCTTAAAACGCGTTTTTAATGATTCTAAGCTCGTTTCTGTTCTGTTTCGAGGTGGGTTGTAAGCTTCTCACTTCAACATGTTATTTTGCTCGTGACGATAATTTGAGTTGCGAAAACAGGATTCCTGACTTGCTAAGTTCTCCAACTTCCATTTAGAAAGTCCCTTTTAGGTCCGTGATTGCAATATATCATTGCGCTCAACTCGTTCAGTTTGGCCCTAAAAACATCATTTTAAGCTCTAAAACAGTGGCGTGATCGATTTAAGACGGCAGTTTTTAGTTGATCATTTGAGCATGTTTTTACGCTCAAATCGCTTTAAAAGTGCTTAAAACGCGTTTTTAATGATTGTAAGATCGTTTCTTTTCTGTCTCAAATTAACTTGTAAGCTTCTCACTTCAACATGTTATTTTGCTCGTGACAATAATTTGAGTGCGGAAAACATGATTCCTGACTTGCTAAGTTCTCTAATTTCCATTTAGAAAGTCCCTTTTAGGTCCGTGATTGCAATATATCATTGCGCTCAACTCATTCAGTTTTGCCCTTAAAACATCATTTTAAGCTCCAAAACGTTGCCGTGATCGATCTAAGACGGCAGTTTTTAGTTGATAATTTGAGCATGTTTTTACGCTCAAATCGCTTTAAAAGCGCTTAAAACGCGTTTTTAATGATTCTAAGCTCGTTTCTGTTCTGTTTCGAGGAGGGCTGTAAGGTTCTCACTTCAACATGTTATTTTGCTCGTGACGATAATTTGAGTTCCGAGAACAAGATTCCTGACTTGCTAAGTTCTCCAACTTCCATTTAGAAAGTCCCTTTTAGGTCCGTGATTGCAATATATCATTGCGCTCAAATCGTTCAGTTTGGCCCTAAAAACATCATTTTAAGCTCTAAAACAGTAGCGTGATCGATTTAAGACGGCAGTTTTTAGTTGATCATTTGAGCATGCTTTTACGTTCAAATCGCTTCAAAAGCGCTTAAAACGCGTTTTAATGATTGTAAGATCGTTTCTTTTCTGTCTCAAAGCAACTTGTAAGCTTCTCGCTTCAACATGTTATTTTCCTCGTGACAATAGTTTGAGTGCCGAAAACATGATTCCTGACTTGCTAAGTTCTCTACTTTCAATTTAGAAAGTCCCTTTTAGGTCCGTGATTGCAATATATCTTTGCGCTCAACTCATTCAGTTTAGCCCTGAAAACATCATTTTAAGCTCCAAAACGTTGCCGTGATCGATTTAAGACGGAAGTTTTTACTTGATAATTTGAGCATTTTTTTACGCTCAAATCGCTTTAAAAGCGTTTAAAACGCGTTTTTAATGATTCTAAGATCGTTTCTGTTCTGTTTCGAGGTGGGTTGTAAGCTTCTCACTTCAACATTTATTTTGGTCGTGACGATAGTTTGAGTGACGAAAACAGGATTCCTAACTTACTAAGTTCTCCAACTTCCATTTAGAAAGTCGCTTTAAGGTCCGTGATTGCAATATATCATTGCACTCAACTCGTTCAGTTGGGTCCTGAAAAAATCATTTTAAGCTCTAAAACGTTGGCGTGATCGATTTAAGACGGCAGTTTTTAGTAGATCATTTGAGCATGATTTTACGCTAAAATCGCTTCAAAGCGCTTAAAACGCGTTTTTAATGCTTCTAAGATCGTTTCTTTTCTGTTTCAAAGTAAGTTGTAAGCTTCTAACTTCAACATGTTATTTTGCTCGTGACAATAATTTGAGTGCGGAAAACATGATTCCTGACTTGCTAAGTTCTCTAATTTCCATTTAGAAAGTCCCTTTTAGGTCCGTGATTGCAATATATCATTGCGCTCAACTCATTCAGTTTTGCCCTTAAAACATCATTTTAAGCTCCAAAACGTTGCCGTGATCGATTTAAGACGGCAGTTTTTAGTTGATAATTTTAGCATGTTTTTACGCTCAAATCGCTTTAAAAGCGCTTAAAACGCGTTTTTAATGATTCTAAGCTCGTTTCTGTTCTGTTTCGAGGAGGGTTGTAAGGTTCTCACTTCAACATGTTATTTTGCTCGTGACGATAATTTGAGTTCCGAAAACAGGATTCCTGACTTGCTAAGTTCTCCAACTTCCATTTAGAAATTCCCTTTTAGGTCCGTGATTGCAATATATCATTGCGCTCAAATCGTTCAGTTTGGCCCTAAAAACATCATTTTAAGCTCTAAAACAGTGGCGTGATCGATTTAAGACGGCAGTTTTTAGTTGATCATTTGAGCATGTTTTTACGTTCAAATCGCTTTAAAAGCGCTTAAAACGCGTTTTTAATGATTGTAAGATCGTTTCTTTTCTGTCTCAAAGCAACTTGTAAGCTTCTCACTTCAACATGTTATTTTGCTCGTGACAATAGTTTAGTGCCGAAAACATGATTCCTGACTTGCTAAGTTCTCTAGTTTCAATTTAGAAAGTCCCTTTTAGGTCCGTGATTGCAATATATCATTGCGCTCAACTCATTCAGTTTGGCCCTTAAAACATCATTTTAAGCTCCAAAACGTTGCCGTGATCGATTTAAAACGGCAGTTTTTACTTGATAATTTGAGCATGTTTTTACGCTCAAATCGCTTTAAAAGCGCTTAAAACGCGTTTTTAATGATTCCAAGATCGTTTCTGTTCTGTTTCGAGATGGGTTGTAAGCTTCTCTTTTCAACATGGTATTTTGCTCGTGACGATAGTCTGAGTGCCGAAAAATGGATTCCTGACTTACTAAGTTCTCCAACTTCCATTTAGAAAGTCCCTTTTAGGTCCGTGATTGCTATATATATTTGCGCTCAACTCGTTTAGTTTGACTCTGAAAACATCATTTTAAGCTCAAAAACGTTGCCGTGATCGATTTAAGACGGAAGTTTTTACTTGATACTTTGAGCATATTTTTACGCTCAAATCCCTTTAAAAGCGCTTAAAACGCGTTTTTAATGATTCTAAGCTCGTTTCTGTTCTGTTTCGAGGTGGGTTGTAAGCTTCTCACTTCAACATGTTATTTTGCTCGTGACGATAATTTGAGTTGCGAAAACGGGATTCCTGACTTGCTAAGTTCTCCAACTTCCATTTAGAAAGTCCCTTTTAGGTCCGTGATTGCAATATATCATTGCGCTCAACTCGTTCGGTTTGGCCCTAAAAACATCATTTTAAGCTCTAAAACAGTAGCGTGATCGATTTAAGACGGCAGTTTTTAGTTGATCATTTGAGCATGTTTTTACGCTCAAATCGCTTTAAAAGTGCTTAAAACGCGTTTTTAATGATTGTAAGATCGTTTCTTTTCTGTCTCAAATTAACTTGTAAGCTTCTCACTTCAACATGTTATTTTGCTCGTGACAATAATTTGAGTGCGGAAAACATGATTCCTGACTTGCTAAGTTCTCTAATTTCCATTTAGAAAGTCCCTTTTAGGTCCGTGATTGCAATATATCATTGCGCTCAACTCATTCAGTTTTGCCCTTAAAACATCATTTTAAGCTCCAAAACGTTGCCGTGATCGATCTAAGACGGCAGTTTTTAGTTGATAATTTGAGCATGTTTTTACGCTCAAATCGCTTTAAAAGCGCTTAAAACGCGTTTTTAATGATTCTAAGCTCGTTTCTGTTCTGTTTCGAGGAGGGCTGTAAGGTTCTCACTTCAACATGTTATTTTGCTCGTGACGATAATTTGAGTTCCGAAAACAAGATTCCTGACTTGCTAAGTTCTCCAACTTCCATTTAGAAAGTCCCTTTTAGGTCCGTGATTGCAATATATCATTGCGCTCAAATCGTTCAGTTTGGCCCTAAAAACATCATTTTAAGCTCTAAAACAGTAGCGTGATCGATTTAAGACGGCAGTTTTTAGTTGATCATTTGAGCATGTTTTTACGTTCAAATCGCTTTAAAAGCGCTTAAAACGCGTTTTAATGATTGTAAGATCGTTTCTTTTCTGTCTCAAAGCAACTTGTAAGCTTCTCGCTTCAACGTGTTATTTTCCTCGTGACAATAGTTTGAGTGCCGAAAACATGATTCCTGACTTGCTAAGTTCTCTACTTTCAATTTAGAAAGTCCCTTTTAGGTCCGTGATTGCAATATATCATTGCGCTCAACTCATTCAGTTTAGCCCTGAAAACATCATTTTAAGCTCCAAAACGTTGCCGTGATCGATTTAAGACGGCAGTTTTTAGTTGATAATTTGAGCTTGTTTTTACGCTCAAATCGCTTTAAAAGCGCTTAAAACCCGTTTTTAATGATTCTAAGATCGTTTCTGTTCTGTTTCGAGGTGGGTTGTAAGCTTCTCTTTTCAACATGTTATTTTGCTCGTGACGATAGTTTGAGTGACGAAAACAGGATTCCTGACTTACTAAGTTCTCCAACTTCCATTTAGAAAGTCCCTTTTATGTCCGTGATTGCAATATATCATTGCGCTCAACTCTTTCAGTTTGGCCCTGAAAACATCATTTTAAGCTCTAAAACGTTGGCGTGATCGATTTAAGACGGCAGTTTTTAGTAGATCATTTGAGCATGTTTTTACGCTAAAATCGCTTCAAAGCGCTTAAAACGCGTTTTTAATGCTTCTAAGATCGTTTCTTTTCTGTTTCAAAGTAAGTTGTAAGCTTCTAACTTCAACATGTTATTTTGCTCGTGACATTAATTTGAGTGCGGAAAACATAATTCCTGACTTGCTATGTTCTCTAATTTCAATTTAGAAAGTCCATTTTAGGTCCGTGATTGCAATATATCATTGCGCTCAACTCATTCAGTTTTGCCCTTAAAACATCATTTTAAGCTCCAAAACGTTGCCGTGATCGATTTAAGACGGCAGTTTTTAGTTGATAATTTGAGCATGTTTTTACGCTCAAATCGCTTTAAAAGCGCTTAAAACGCGTTTTTAATGATTCTAAGCTCGTTTCTGTTCTGTTTCGAGGAGGGTTGTAAGGTTCTCACTTCAACATGTTATTTTGCTCGTGACGATAATTTGAGTTCCGAAAACAGGATTCCTCACTTGCTAAGTCCTCCAACTTCCATTTAGAAAGTCCCTTTTAGGTCCGTGATTGCAATATATCATTGCGCTCAAATCGTTCAGTTTGGCCCTAAAAACATCATTTTAAGCTCTAAAACAGTGGCGTGATCGATTTAAGACGGCAGTTTTTAGTTGATCATTTGAGCATGTTTTTACGTTCAAATCGCTTTAAAAGCGCTTAAAACGCGTTTTTAATGATTGTAAGATCGTTTCTTTTCTGTCTCAAAGCAACTTGTAAGCTTCTCGCTTCAACATGTTATTTTCCTCGTGACAATAGTTTGAGTGCCGAAAACCTGATTTCTGACTTGCTAAGTTCTCTACTTTCAATTTAGAAAGTCCCTTTTAGGTCCGTGATTGCAATATATCATTGCGCTCAACTCATTCAGTTTGGCCCTGAAAACATCATTTTAAGCTCCAAAACGTTGCCGTGATCGATTTAAGACGGAAGTTTTTACTTGATAATTTGAGCATTTTTTTACGCTCAAATTGCTTTAAAAGCGCTTAAAACGCGTTTTTAATGATTCTAAGATCGTTTCTGTTCTGTTTCGAGGTGGGTTGTAAGCTTCTCACTTCAACATGTTATTTTGCTCGTGACGATAGTTTGAGTGACGAAAACAGGATTCCTAACTTACTAAGTTCTCCAACTTCCATTTAGAAAGTCGCTTTTAGGTCCGTGATTGCAATATATCATCGCGCTCAACTCGTTCAGTTGGGCCCTGAAAAAATCATTTTAAGCTCTAAAACGTTGGCGTGATCGATTTAAGACGGCAGTTTTTAGTAGATCATTTGAGCATGTTTTTACGCTAAAATTGCTTCAAAGCTATTAAAACGCGTTTTTAATGCTTCTAAGATCGTTTCTTTTCTGTTTCAAAGTAAGTTGTAAGCTTCTAACTTCCACATGTTATTTTGCTCGTGACAATAATTTGAGTGCGGAAAACATGATTCCTGACTTGCTAAGTTCTCTAATTTCCATTTAGAAAGTCCGTTTTAGGTCCGTGATTGAAATATATCATTGCGCTCATCTCATTCAGTTTTGCCCTTAAAACATCATTTTAAGCTCCAAAACGTTGCCGTGATCGATTTAAGACGGCAGTTTTTAGTTGATAATTTGAGAATGTTTTTACGCTCAAATCGCTTTAAAAGCGCTTAAAATGCGTTTTTAATGATTCTAAGCTCGTTTCTGTTCTGTTTCGAGGTGGGTTGTAAGCTTCTCACTTCAACATGTTATTTTGCTCGTGACGATAATTTGAGTTCCGAAAACAGGATTCCTGACTTGCTAAGTTCTCCAACTTCCATTTAGAAAGTCCCTTTTAGGTCCGTGATTGCAATATATCATTGCGCTCAAATCGTTCAGTTTGGCCCTAAAAACATCATTTTAAGCTCTAAAACAGTGGCGTGATCGATTTAAGACGGCAGTTTTTAGTTGATCATTTGAGCATGTTTTTACGTTCAAATCGCTTTAAAAGCGCTTAAAACGCGTTTTTAATGATTGTAAGATCGTTTCTTTTCTGTCTCAAAGCAACTTGTAAGCTTCTCACTTCAACATGTTATTTTGCTCGTGACAATAGTTTAGTGCCGAAAACATGATTCCTGACTTGCTAAGTTCTCTAGTTTCAATTTAGAAAGTCCCTTTTAGGTCCGTGATTGCAATATATCATTGCGCTCAACTCATTCAGTTTGGCCCTTAAAACATCATTTTAAGCTCCAAAACGTTGCCGTGATCGATTTAAAACGGCAGTTTTTACTTGATAATTTGAGCATGTTTTTACGCTCAAATCGCTTTAAAAGCGCTTAAAACGCGTTTTTAATGATTCTAAGATCGTTTCTGTTCTGTTTCGAGGTGGGTTGTAAGCTTCTCTTTTCAACATGGTATTTTGCTCGTGACGATAGTCTTAGTGCCGAAAAATGGATTCCTGACTTACTAAGTTCTCCAACTTCCATTTAGAAAGTCCCTTTTATGTCCGTGATTGCTATATATATTTGCGCTCAACTCGTTTAGTTTGACTCTGAAAACATCATTTTAAGCTCAAAAACGTTGCCGTGATCGATTTAAGACGGAAGTTTTTACTTGATACTTTGAGCATATTTTTACCCTCAAATCGCTTTAAAAGCGCTTAAAACGCGTTTTTAATGATTCTAAGCTCGTTTCCGTTCTGTTTCGAGGTGGGTTGTAAGCTTCTCACTTCAACATGTTATTTTGCTCGTGACGATAATTTGAGTTCCGAAAACAGGATTCCTGACTTGCTAAGTTCTCTAATTTCCATTTAGAAAGTCCCTTTTAGGTCCGTGATTGCAATATATCATTGCGCTCAACTCGTTCAGTTTGGCCCTAAAAACATCATTTTAAGCTCTAAAACAGTGGCGTGATCGATTTAAGACGGCAGTTTTTAGTAGATCATTTGAGCATGTTTTTACGCTCAAATCGCTTTAAAAGCGCTTAAAACGCGTTTTTAATGATTGTAAGATCGTTTCTTTTCTGTCTCAAAGCAACTTGTAAGCTTCTCACTTCAACATGTTATTTTGCTCGTGACAATAGTTTTAGTGCCGAAAACATTATTATTATTATTATTATTATTATTTAAACTTATTTTCACACGGTAACTAATCAACCTATATTAAATTACTACTTCCACTCTGTTTAAACTACTTATACTATACTAGAAATATACAAGAAAAATAATTAATTAAGTAAATAAATTGGTTGTTTTCCATTAGGCCGTGCTGTCAAAATTAGACACACACCGCTACTTTGGGAGTGCTATAATATTAAGATATTAAGATATTAGATATTAAAAAATATAAAAAAGATTCCCAAAGCAACTGTGCAAAATATTTACAATCAACTAACAATTTAAACTTTGTGATACAACTGTATCTCTGACTCGGCTGTTCCAGACCTTAGCTGCCGCATAACTAAAGCTTCTTTTCATGGCGTTAGTTTTAGGTTTTGACAACATTAACATTTTGTTGTTGCTTCTCAGAATATAGTTCTCATTATTCGTAATTTGAAACATTGATGCAATAGCAGGAGAGCACATATGATTTAAAGCCTTATTAACCAAACATATCATTTGTTCTTTTCTTCTTTTATCTAATGTTTCCCATTTTAACTTTAACAATATTTCACTTGAACGTACCTCATATGTGTCTCCCGTTATTACTCTTGCTGCTCTATTATTCAGCTTTTGCAACTTATCTTTGCATGTTTGGGTACAATTGCCCCAAACTAACGAGCAATAATCAAAGTATGGTTGAACTAATGATTTATAAAGTGTCACAAGAGATTGTTGTGAGATGTAATGCTTAGCTCTCCTCAAAATACCAATCCCTTGAGAAACTTTCTTACTAATACTATCAATTTGCTGATTCCAATTCAAATTTTCATCTATTAAAATTCCCAAACTTTTTGTTTTGGAAACACGCCTTAAGTTTTTCCCTCCTAAATTAATTGCTGGTTCGCAATCGATACCCGCTAATCTCTGCCGCGACCCTATTAACATATATTCACTTTTGTCAACATTTACGGTTAATTTATTAGCTAAAAGCCAATTGTGTACATTATTTAATTCATTATTCAATTTTTCTTCTAAATCTTTGGCTGTTTCCGCAGAAATAGTAATATTTGTGTCATCGGCAAACATAGCAGGTACAGAATTTACCAAACAATTCGGAAGGTCATTTATATATAACAAGAAGAGGAGAGGCCCAAGATTTGATCCCTGAGGAACACCACATTTGACAGTCTGAGATGTAGAAATTATGTTATCAATTTTACAAACTTGCTCTCGGTTCGTAAGATATGATCTAAACCATATCGATGCAGAGCCCTTGACACCATATAAATATAATTTATTTATTAAAATTTCATGATCGATCGTGTCAAAAGCTTTGCACAAATCGAGAAACACAACCCCATTTATTAAGCCTGAGTCCATGCTGATAAGCCATGAATTAGTCGTACTTAATAACGATGTAGCTGTAGATTGGCCTTTTCTAAAGCCAGATTGATGAACAGAAAGGATATTATTTTCAACCAAATATTGATTTAGTTGTAAATAAATAATTTTCTCAAATAATCCTGCGACAACTGACAAAACCGATATCGGTCGGTAGTTGCCACGTTCTCGCTTATCACCTGCTTTGTAAATAGGTGATACGCGGGCAATTTTCCATTCTTGTGGAAAAACGCTTGATGTTAACGAAGCATTAAAAATTTTCGTTAAGAAAGGCGCAATACTATAGCAAGAATCTTTAAGTAACCTGGCTGGAATTTTATCAGGACCAAAGGATTTTGACGTTTTTAAGTTACTAAGCATGTTATAAACTTCATTAATATTGATACTTTTGAAAACAAAAGTGCTTTCGGAGCCATCAACATAAGACTCAGGCTCAATATCCGTACCAGGGACTTGTGTAGCAAGATTAGGTCCTATACTTGTAAAATACTCGTTCATGGATTCTGCTATATTTGTCTTGTTGGTTACATTAGTGCTACCAACATTCAAAGAAGTAATATGCGTTGTTTTAGATCCTTTACCTAGTAACTGATTTATACCATCCCACATCTTTTTAGGATTTCCTCGGTTGCCGTCAATATAATTTTGAAAGTATTTTTGCTTTAAATTCTTAATCATCTTATTAATTCTATTTCTAGCTTTCTTATATGCGTTATCATAATATGTAGATTTGGTTTTAACTGCTTTCTTTCTCAAGTAATCTCGATGATTTATTTGTTTTCTAATATTATCATTTAACCAAGGAGTATATTTGTTCCTAACTTTTCTAGATCTCAGAGGAACATGAAAATCTGCTATTTTGTTAAATATAAATTTAAATTGAGACCACAGCAAATCTGGGTCAGTACTTTCCCAGGTATACTGATTTAGTAAGTTATCGAGATCCTCATTGAAGTATCCAGGATCATAGTTTTTGTAATTTCTACTCTCAACAAGCTTTGGATGTGATTTGATAAAAGAAATCTTTCTACAAATATAGATAAGGGAATGATCACTTATCCCCACATGTAAAACACCAGAATTAGCTATATTTTCTGGACTATTCGTCAAAGCAACATCAATTAAAGTTTCAGAATTTTGAGTAATACGAGTTGGTTGCGTTATAATTTGATCAAACTGAAATACTTCAATTAGGTCAAGAAACTTACGTGTATGGTTACTAGTTGTTGACGAGAGAAGATCGCAGTTAAAATCACCAAGTATTATTACTTCTTTATTCTCTTGATCTAGATTCTGCATTAAAATTTCAATTTTTTCAAAAATATCCATTGACGTATTTGGAGGTCTATAAACTGTAGCAATTAAAATGGGTTTGGATTTAGCCTGCATTACTTCAACACAAATAGCTTCTAAATCCTCAGGTATCAAATCATTTCTTAATGCTACATTAATGCAATTTCTATAAAAAATTGCTACTCCTCCGCCGTCCCTATTTCTATCATGTCTAGCAATAGAATAGCCATTTATATTAACTATCGAGTCCGTTATCTGCTTATCTAACCGAGTTTCGTTCACACTCAGAATATCAAAGGATTCTTTGTGGAGATAAATCTGGAGTTGGTCAATATATCTAGTTAGAGATGCTATGTTTATATGACCAATTCTAAAGCCCTTTAAGTTCTGAATAATTTCTAAAGGACATACATTATTCTCTTTCAAATTTAATTCTTTATCATCCAATAATGATTTATCTTTGTCTATAGCGAAACCATTGATAATATCCAATGGTTCCTCAACCTCAGGGATCAAATGCAATATTGGTGATCTCTCAATGCTTTGGCTAAAGTCAGGAACAACCGAATCACCGCTAAAAATGATTAATACAATTAATTATATTTTTAGCAAACACTTTAGTACCAGCTTCATTAAGATGCAATTTAGATCCATTTAAAGCCTTGTCGTTGATATTGTAATGCGATAATAAACTAACCTTACTATTTTGTTGACAGTATTGTTTTAATGCTTCGTTGATTTCGCAAATCTTCAATTTGGCATTTTGTTTATCATCTCTCATTATCAATTCTGAAATTGTTATATAGGCATCAGGTTGATCCCGTGTTATTTCGTCGCATAAATGAGCGATACCAGCCGTAATTTCGGTTGCAGAGTTTGCGAGACAATTGTTGGTGCCAATATGCAGAATAATGTGATCCGGCTTTCTCTTTAAAGTAGGCTTGATGTAATCTTTCATATCGTCGATAGTTGCTCCGGGAAAGCAACCAACACTGACTCGCTGCTTCGTAGATCGTGAGATTTTATCCCGTCGTATTCCTTTGAGTAGGGAATCTCCAAGTACGGCTATATATTTACTTCTTTTTCCCTGTCGATGCCCATTTGGAATTTCCCTATTGTTACGTTTTTCAAATTCGGGTTTATTCATATCATTAGTTGTGCCACTTGTTTCATCATGATCATTGGATTGTTTGTCATTAGTCAGATCGACCAAGGGCGAAAATTGATTTGTCGTTGGTAAATTGTTCAATTGAGTAGAATTAGAGATATTATCTCGCTTGCATTTTTTTGAATTCCTGCCCTTTGTTTTGGATTTTAATTTATTGACCCGCCAGGGGCGTTCTTTGACCACGTCTTTATTGATTTGGCTTGGGGTCTCTTCATCCACTAATCTAATGATAGTCCGTAGGGATTTAATTTCCTCTTCGCTTTTCACAAGTCTTTGTTTGAGGCTTTTTATCTCGTTATCATTATATGCATTCTCAGGCGTGGTAACTTTAACACAAGATGGTTTATTGACACGATTTAGTTTATCAAATTTTATTTTGCTTGCTGAACGATAACTGTTTAGTTGATGGTAAAAACTTGAGATCGACTTCTCTGATTGACTCAGTTCAGGCACCATGTCATCACTGTGCTGGATCGTTTGAGTGCTTACGCATTTCATAGTCGCAGTCGGAGACATAGGTGTAAGATTTTTACTCAGATCATTCCCATTTACCTCAAATCTCCCAACAAGTGCAGATAGCATAGCTAGTTCTAATTTCACTTCAGCCATTTCAATCGAAAGCTTATAACAATCATCACAACCTGGCTTGTCCTCTTCGATTACCAATACACTCTGATCGTCAGTCAGCAGATTATTTGTGTTCGGCACCAAAGGCGAAGAGACCTTATGTCTAAAGTTTATTGCCTCATGAATTCGTTTCTTGATTGCATCTGCCGCTTTTCCATCGAATGAGATCGTTTTGCTTTTACTGTGCCAAGTTACTGATAAATGATCATCACCTTTATAGCACCATGTGCCACCGCTCGGCGATCGCCATGTCGCTTTATAAGCACTTATTGGATTAACTTGGGTTCCAACAAATGACTTTAGCTGAGAGAGATTCCCTTGCCATATTAACTTGTTTTTATTCACATCAAACATATCATAGAACGACTGATTTACAAAACTTTCAGACATATTTTTACGGAGCTTCGAGTCACGTTCGTTCCCTTTGCTAAGTTCTCTAGTTTCAATTTAGAAAGTCCCTTTTAGGTCCGTGATTGCAATATATCATTGCGCTCAACTCGTTCAGTTTGGCCCTAAAAAGATCATTTTAAGCTCTAAAACAGTGGCGTGATCGATTTAAGACGGCAGTTTTTAGTTGATCATTTGCGCATGTTTTTACGCTCAAATCGCTTTAAAAGCGCTTAAAACGCGTTTGTAATGATTGTAAGATCGTTTCTTTTCTGTCTCAAAGCAAGTTGTAAGCTTCTCACTTCAACATGTTATTTTGCTCGTGACAATAGTTTGAGTGCCGAAAACATGATTCCTGACTTGCTAAGTTCTCTAGTTTCAATTTAGAAAGTCCCTTTTAGGTCCGTGATTGCAATATATCATTGCACTCAACTCATTCAGTTTGGCCCTTAAAACATCATTTTAAGCTCTAAAACGTTGCCGTGATCGATTTAAGACGGCAGTTTTTAGTTGATAATTTGAGCTTGTTTTTACGCTCAAAACGCTTTAAAAGCGCTTAAAACCCGTTTTTAATGATTCTAAGATCGTTTCTGTTCTGTTTCGAGGTGGGTTGTAAGCTTCTCTTTTCAACATGTTATTTTGCTCGTGACGATAGTTTGAGTGACGAAAACAGGATTCCTGACTTACTAAGTTCTCCAACTTCCATTTAGAAAGTCCCTTTTATGTCCGTGATTGAAATATATCATTGCGCTCAACTCTTTCAGTTTGGCCCTGAAAACATCATTTTAAGCTCTAAAACGTTGGCGTGATCGATTTAAGACGGCAGTTTTTAGTAGATCATTTGAGCATGTTTTTACGCTAAAATCGCTTCAAAGCGCTTAAAACGCGTTTTTAATGCTTCTAAGATCGTTTCTTTTCTGTTTCAAAGTAAGTTGTAAGCTTCTAACTTCAACATGTTATTTTGCTAGTGACATTAATTTGAGTGCGGAAAACATAATTCCTGACTTGCTATGTTCTCTAATTTCAATTTAGAAAGTCCATTTTAGGTCCGTGATTGCAATATATCATTGCGCTCAACTCATTCAGTTTTGCCCTTAAAACATCATTTTAAGCTCCAAAACGTTGCCGTGATCGATTTAAGACGGCAGTTTTTAGTTGATAATTTGAGCATGTTTTTACGCTCAAATCGCTTTAAAAGCGCTTAAAACGCGTTTTTAATGATTCTAAGCTCGTTTCTGTTCTGTTTCGAGGAGGGTTGTAAGGTTCTCACTTCAACATGTTATTTTGCTCGTGACGATAATTTGAGTTCCGAAAACAGGATTCCTCACTTGCTAAGTCCTCCAACTTCCATTTAGAAAGTCCCTTTTAGGTCCGTGATTGCAATATATCATTGCGCTCAAATCGTTCAGTTTGGCCCTAAAAACATCATTTTAAGCTCTAAAACAGTGGCGTGATCGATTTAAGACGGCAGTTTTTAGTTGATCATTTGAGCATGTTTTTACGTTCAAATCGCTTTAAAAGCGCTTAAAACGCGTTTTTAATCATTGTAAGATCGTTTCTTTTCTGTCTCAAAGCAACTTGTAAGCTTCTCGCTTCAACATGTTATTTTCCTCGTGACAATAGTTTGAGTGCCGAAAACATGATTCCTGACTTGCTAAGTTCTCTACTTTCAATTTAGAAAGTTCCTTTTAGGTCCGTGATTGCAATATATCATTGCGCTCAACTCATTCAGTTTGGCCCTGAAAACATCATTTTAAGCTCCAAAACGTTGCCGTGATCGATTTAAGACGGAAGTTTTTACTTCATAATTTGAGCATTTTTTTACGCTCAAATCGCTTTAAAAGCGTTTAAAACGCGTTTTTAATGATTCTAAGATCGTTTCTGTTCTGTTTCGAGGTGGGTTGTAAGCTTCTCACTTCAACATGTTATTTTGCTCGTGACGATAGTTTGAGTGACGAAAACAGGATTCCTAACTTACTAAGTTCTCCAACTTCCATTTAGAAAGTCGCTTTTAGGTCCGTGATTGCAATATATCATTGCGCTCAACTCGTTCAGTTTGGCCCTGAAAAATAATTTTAAGCTCTAAAATGTTGGCGTGATCGATTTAAGACGGCAGTTTTTAGTAGATCATTTGAGCATGTTTTTACGCTAAAATCGCTTCAAAGCGCTTAAAACGCGTTTTTAATGCTTCTAAGATCGTTTCTTTTCTGTTTCAAAGTAAGTTGTAAGCTTCTAACTTCAACATGTTATTTTGCTCGTGACGATAGTTTGAGTGACGAAAACAGGATTCCTAACTTACTAAGTTCTCCAACTTCCATTTAGAAAGTCCCTTTTAGGTCCGTGATTGCTATATATATTTGCGCTCAACTCGTTTAGTTTGACTCTGAAAACATCATTTTAAGCTCAAAAACGTTGCCGTGATCGATTTAAGACGGAAGTTTTTACTTGATACTTTGAGCATATTTTTACGCTCAAATCCCTTTAAAAGCGCTTAAAACGCGTTTTTAATGATTCTAAGCTCGTTTCTGTTCTGTTTCGAGGTGGGTTGTAAGCTTCTCACTTCAACATGTTATTTTGCTCGTGACGATAATTTGAGTTGCGAAAACAGGATTCCTGACTTGCTAAGTTCTCCAACTTCCATTTAGAAAGTCCCTTTTAGGTCCGTGATTGCAATATATCATTGCGCTCAACTCGTTCAGTTTGGCCCTAAAAACATCATTTTAAGCTCTAAAACAGTGGCGTGATCGATTTAAGACGGCAGTTTTTAGTTGATCATTTGAGCATGTTTTTACGCTCAAATCGCTTTAAAAGTGCTTAAAACGCGTTTTTAATGATTGTAAGATCGTTTCTTTTCTGTCTCAAATTAACTTGTAAGCTTCTCACTTCAACATGTTATTTTGCTCGTGACAATAATTTGAGTGCGGAAAACATGATTCCTGACTTGCTAAGTTCTCTAATTTCCATTTAGAAAGTCCCTTTTAGGTCCGTGATTGCAATATATCATTGCGCTCAACTCATTCAGTTTTGCCCTTAAAACATCATTTTAAGCTCCAAAACGTTGCCGTGATCGATCTAAGACGGCAGTTTTTAGTTGATAATTTGAGCATGTTTTTACGCTCAAATCGCTTTAAAAGCGCTTAAAACGCGTTTTTAATGATTCTAAGCTCGTTTCTGTTCTGTTTCGAGGAGGGCTGTAAGGTTCTCACTTCAACATGTTATTTTGCTCGTGACGATAATTTGAGTTCCGAAAACAAGATTCCTGACTTGCTAAGTTCTCCAACTTCCATTTAGAAAGTCCCTTTTAGGTCCGTGATTGCAATATATCATTGCGCTCAAATCGTTCAGTTTGGCCCTAAAAACATCATTTTAAGCTCTAAAACAGTAGCGTGATCGATTTAAGACGGCAGTTTTTAGTTGATCATTTGAGCATGTTTTTACGTTCAAATCGCTTTAAAAGCGCTTAAAACGCGTTTTTAATGATTGTAAGATCGTTTCTTTTCTGTCTCAAAGCAAGTTGTAAGCTTCTCGCTTCAACATGTTATTTTCCTCGTGACAATAGTTTGAGTGCCGAAAACATGATTCCTGACTTGCTAAGTTCTCTACTTTCAATTTAGAAAGTCCCTTTTAGGTCCGTGATTGCAATATATCATTGCGCTCAACTCATTCAGTTTGGCCCTGAAAACATCATTTTAAGCTCCAAAACGTTGCCGTGATCGATTTAAGACGGAAGTTTTTACTTGATAATTTGAGCATTTTTTTACGCTCAAATTGCTTTAAAAGCGCTTAAAACGCGTTTTTAATGATTCTAAGATCGTTTCTGTTCTGTTTCGAGGTGGGTTGTAAGCTTCTCACTTCAACATGTTATTTTGCTCGTGACGATAGTTTGAGTGACGAAAACAGGATTCCTAACTTACTAAGTTCTCCAACTTCCATTTAGAAAGTCGCTTTTAGGTCCGTGATTGCAATATATCATCGCGCTCAACTCGTTCAGTTGGGCCCTGAAAAAATCATTTTAAGCTCTAAAACGTTGGCGTGATCGATTTAAGACGGCAGTTTTTAGTAGATCATTTCAGCATGTTTTTACGCTAAAATTGCTTCAAAGCTATTAAAACGCGTTTTTAATGCTTCTAAGATCGTTTCTTTTCTGTTTCAAAGTAAGTTGTAAGCTTCTAACTTCAACATGTTATTTTGCTCGTGACAATAATTTGAGTGCGGAAAACATGATTCCTGACTTGCTAAGTTCTCTAATTTCCATTTAGAAAGTCCGTTTTAGGTCCGTGATTGCAATATATCATTGCGCTCATCTCATTCAGTTTTGCCCTTAAAACATCTTTTTAAGCTCCAAAACGTTGCCGTGATCGATTTAAGACGGCAGTTTTTAGTTGATAATTTGAGAATGTTTTTACGCTCAAATCGCTTTAAAAGCGCTTAAAACGCGTTTTTAATGATTCTAAGCTCGTTTCTGTTCTGTTTCGAGGTGGGTTGTAAGCTTCTCACTTCAACATGTTATTTTGCTCGTGACGATAATTTGAGTTCCGAAAACAGGATTCCTGACATGCTAAGTTCTCCAACTTCCATTTAGAAAGTCCCTTTTAGGTCCGTGATTGCAATATATCATTGCGCTCAAATCGTTCAGTTTGGCCCTAAAAACATCATTTTAAGCTCTAAAACAGTGGCGTGATCGATTTAAGACGGCAGTTTTTAGTTGATCATTTGAACATGTTTTTACGTTCAAATCGCTTTAAAAGCGCTTAAAACGCGTTTTTAATGATTGTAAGATCGTTTCTTTTCTGTCTCAAAGCAACTTGTAAGCTTCTCACTTCAACAAGTTATTTTGCTCGTGACAATAGTTTAGTGCCGAAAACATGATTCCTGACTTGCTAAGTTCTCTAGTTTCAATTTAGAAAGTCCCTTTTAGGTCCGTGATTGCAATATATCATTGCGCTCAACTCATTCAGTTTGGCCCTTAAAACATCATTTTAAGCTCCAAAACGTTGCCGTGATCGATTTAAAACGGCAGTTTTTACTTGATAATTTGAGCATGTTTTTACGCTCAAATCGCTTTAAAAGCGCTTAAAACGCGTTTTTAATGATTCTAAGATCGTTTCTGTTCTGTTTCGAGGTGGGTTGTAAGCTTCTCTTTTCAACATGGTATTTTGCTCGTGACGATAGTCTGAGTGCCGAAAAATGGATTCCTGACTTACTAAGTTCTCCAACTTCCATTTAGAAAGTCCCTTTTAGGTCCGTGATTGCTATATATATTTGCGCTCAACTCGTTTAGTTTGACTCTGAAAACATCATTTTAAGCTCAAAAACGTTGCCGTGATCGATTTAAGACGGAAGTTTTTACTTGATACTTTGAGCATATTTTTACGCTCAAATCGCTTTAAAAGCGCTTAAAACGCGTTTTTAATTATTCTAAGCTCGTTTCCGTTCTGTTTCGAGGTGGGTTGTAAGCTTCTCACTTCAACATGTTATTTTGCTCGTGACGATAATTTGAGTTCCGAAAACAGGATTCCTGAGTTGCTAAGTTCTCTAATTTCCATTTAGAAAGTCCCTTTTAGGTCCGTGATTGCAATATATCATTGCGCTCAACTCGTTCAGTTTGGCCCTAAAAACATCATTTTAAGCTCTAAAACAGTGGCGTGATCGATTTAAGACGGCAGTTTTTAGTTGATCATTTGAGCATGTTTTTACGCTCAAATCGCTTTAAAAGCGCTTAAAACGCGTTTTTAATGATTGTAAGATCGTTTCTTTTCTGTCTCAAAGCAACTTGTAAGCTTCTCACTTCAACATGTTATTTTGCTCGTGACAATAGTTTTAGTGCCGAAAACATTATTCCTGACTTGCTAAGTTCTCTAGTTTCAATTTAGAAAGTCCCTTTTAGGTCCGTGATTGCAATATATCATTGCGCTCAACTCGTTCAGTTTGGCCCTAAAAAGATCATTTTAAGCTCTAAAACAGTGGCGTGATCGATTTAAGACGGCAGTTTTTAGTTGATCATTTGAGCATGTTTTTACGCTCAAATCGCTTTAAAAGCGCTTAAAACGCGTTTTTAATGATTCTAAGATCGTTTCTGTTCGGTTTCGAGGTGGGTTGTAAGCTTCTCACTTCAACATGTTATTTTGCTCGTGACGATAGTTTGAGTGACGAAAACAGGATTCCTAACTTACTAAGTTCTCCAACTTCCATTTAGAAAGTCGCTTTTAGGTCCGTGATTGCAATATATCATTGCGCTCAACTTGTTCAGTTGGGCCCTGAAAAAATCATTTTAAGCTCTAAAACGTTGGCGTGATCGATTTAAGACGGCACTTTTTAGTAGATCATTTGAGCATGTTTTTACGCTAAAATCGCTTTAAAAGCGCTTAAAACGCGTTTTTAATGCTTCTAAGATCGTTTCTTTTCTGTTTCAAAGTAAGTTGTAAGCTTCTAACTTCAACATGTTATTTTGCTCGTGACAATAATTTGAGTGCGGAAAACATGATTCCTGACTTGCTAAGTTCTCTAATTTCCATTTAGAAAGTCCCTTTTAGGTCCGTGATTTCAATATATCATGGCGCTCAACTCATTCAGTTTTGCCCTTAAAACATCATTTTAAGCTCCAAAACGTTGCCGTGATCGATTTAAGACGGCAGTTTTTAGTTGATAATTTGAGCATGTTTTTACGCTCAAATCGCATTAAAAGCGCTTAAAACGCGTTATTAATGATTCTAAGCTCGTTTCTGTTCTGTTTCGAGGTGGGTTGTAAGCTTCTCATTTCAACATGTTATTTTGCTCGTGACGATAATTTGAGTTCCGAAAACATGATTCCTGACTTGCTAAGTTCTCCAACTTCCATTTAGAAAGTTCCTTTTAGGTCCGTGATTGCAATATATCATTGCGCTCAAATCGTTCAGTTTGGCCCTAAAAACATCATTTCAAGCTCTAAAACAGTGGCGTGATCGATTTAAGACGGAAGTTTTTAGTTGATCAATTGAGCATGTTTTTACGTTCAAATCGCTTTAAAAGCGCTTAAAACGCGTTTTTAATGATTGTAAGATCGTTTCTTTTCTGTCTCAAAGCAACTTGTAAGCTTCTCACTTCAACATGTTATTTTGCTCGTGACAATAGTTTAGTGCCGAAAACATGATTCCTGACTTGCTAAGTTCTCTAGTTTCAATTTAGAAAGTCCCTTTTAGGTCCGTGATTGCAATATATCATTGCGCTCAACTCATTCAGTTTGGCCCTTAAAACATCATTTTAAGCTCTAAAACGTTGCCGTGATCGATTTAAGACGGCAGTTTTTAGTTGATAATTTGAGCTTGTTTTTACGCTCAAATCGCTTTAAAAGCGCTTAAAACGCGTTTTTAATGATTCTAAGATCGTTTCTGTTCTGTTTCGAAGTGGGTTGTAAGCTTCTCTTTTCAACATGTTATTTTGCTCGTGACGATAGTTTGAGTGACGAAAACAGGATTCCTGACTTACTAAGTTCTCCAACTTCCATTTAGAAAGTCCCTTTTATGTCCGTGATTGCAATATATCATTGCGCTCAACTCTTTCAGTTTGGCCCTGAAAATATCATTTTAAGCTCTAAAACGTTGGCGTGATCGATTTAAGACGGCAGTTTTTAGTAGATCATTTGAGCATGTTTTTACGCTAAAATCGCTTCAAAGCGCTTAAAACGCGTTTTTAATGCTTCTAAGATCGTTTCTTTTCTGTTTCAAAGTAAGTTGTAAGCTTCTAACTTCAACATGTTATTTTGCTCGTGACAATAATTTGAGTGCGGAAAACATAATTCCTGACTTGCTATGTTCTCTAATTTCAATTTAGAAAGTCCCTTTTAGGTCCGTGATTGCAATATATCATTGCGCTCAACTCATTCAGTTTTGCCCTTAAAACATCATTTTAAGCTCCAAAACGTTGCCGTGATCGATTTAAGACGGCAGTTTTTAGTTGATAATTTGAGCATGTTTTTACGCTCAAATCGCTTTAAAAGCGCTTAAAACGCGTTTTTAATGATTCTAAGCTCGTTTCTGTTCTGTTTCGAGGAGGGTTGTAAGGTTCTCACTTCAACATGTTATTTTGCTCGTGACGATAATTTGAGTTCCGAAAACAGGATTCCTGACTTGCTAAGTCCTCCAACTTCCATTTAGAAAGTCCCTTTTAGGTCCGTGATTGCAATATATCATTGCGCTCAAATCGTTCAGTTTGGCCCTAAAAACATCATTTTAAGCTCTAAAACAGTGGCGTGATCGATTTAAGACGGCAGTTTTTAGTTGATCATTTGAGCATGTTTTTACGTTCAAATCGCTTTAAAAGCGCTTAAAACGCGTTTTTAATGATTGTAAGATCGTTTCTTTTCTGTCTCAAAGCAACTTGTAAGCTTCTCACTTCAACATGTTATTTTGCTCGTGACAATAGTTTAGTGCCGAAAACATGATTCCTGACTTGCTAAGTTCTCTAGTTTCAATTTAGAAAGTCCCTTTTAGGTCCGTGATTGCAATATATCATTCCGCTCAACTCATTCAGTTTGGCCCTTAAAACATCATTTTAAGCTCCAAAACGTTGCCGTGATCGATTTAAAACGGCAGTTTTTACTTGATAATTTGAGCATGTTTTTACGCTCAAATCGCTTTAAAAGCGTTTAAAACGCGTTTTTAATGATTCTAAGATCGTTTCTGTTCTGTTTCGAGGTGGGTTGTAAGCTTCTCTTTTCAACATGGTAGTTTGCTCGTGACGATAGTCTGAGTGCCGAAAAATGGATTCCTGACTTACTAAGTTCTCCAACTTCCATTTAGAAAGTCCCTTTTAGGTCCGTGATTGCTATATATATTTGCGCTCAACTCGTTTAGTTTGACTCTGAAAACATCATTTTAAGCTCAAAAACGTTGCCGTGATCGATTTAAGACGGAAGTTTTTACTTGATACTTCGAGCATATTTTTACGCTCAAATCGCTTTAAAAGCGCTTAAAACGCGTTTTTAATTATTCTAAGCTCGTTTCCGTTCTGTTTCGAGGTGGGTTGTAAGCTTCTCACTTCAACATGTTATTTTGCTCGTGACGATAATTTGAGTTCCGAAAACAGGATTCCTGAGTTGCTAAGTTCTCTAATTTCCATTTAGAAAGTCCCTTTTAGGTCCGTGATTGCAATATATCATTGCGCTCAACTCGTTCAGTTTGGCCCTAAAAACATCATTTTAAGCTCTAAAACAGTGGCGTGATCGATTTAAGACGGCAGTTTTTAGTTGATCATTTGAGCATGTTTTTACGCTCAAATCGCTTTAAAAGCGCTTAAAACGCGTTTTTAATGATTGTAAGATCGTTTCTTTTCTGTCTCAAAGCAACTTGTAAGCTTCTCACTTCAACATGTTATTTTGCTCGTGACAATAGTTTTAGTGCCGAAAACATTATTCCTGACTTGCTAAGTTCTCTAGTTTCAATTTAGAAAGTCCCTTTTAGGTCCGTGATTGCAATATATCATTGCGCTCAACTCGTTCAGTTTGGCCCTAAAAAGATCATTTTAAGCTCTAAAACAGTGGCGTGATCGATTTAAGACGGCAGTTTTTAGTTGATCATTTGAGCATGTTTTTACGCTCAAATCGCTTTAAAAGCGCTTAAAACGCGTTTTTAATGATTCTAAGATCGTTTCTGTTCGGTTTCGAGGTGGGTTGTAAGCTTCTCACTTCAACATGTTATTTTGCTCGTGACGATAGTTTGAGTGACGAAAACAGGATTCCTAACTTACTAAGTTCTCCAACTTCCATTTAGAAAGTCGCTTTTAGGTCCGTGATTGCAATATATCATTGCGCTCAACTTGTTCAGTTGGGCCCTGAAAAAATCATTTTAAGCTCTAAAACGTTGGCGTGATCGATTTAAGACGGCACTTTTTAGTAGATCATTTGAGCATGTTTTTACGCTAAAATCGCTTCAAAGCTATTAAAACGCGTTTTTAATGCTTCTAAGATCGTTTCTTTTCTGTTTCAAAGTAAGTTGTAAGCTTCTAACTTCAACATGTTATTTTGCTCGTGACAATAATTTGAGTGCGGAAAACATGATTCCTGACTTGCTAAGTTCTCTAATTTCCATTTAGAAAGTCCCTTTTAGGTCCGTGATTGCAATATATCATGGCGCTCAACTCATTCAGTTTTGCCCTTAAAACATCATTTTAAGCTCCAAAACGTTGCCGTGATCGATTTAAGACGGCAGTTTTTAGTTGATAATTTGAGCATGTTTTTACGCTCAAATCGCATTAAAAGCGCTTAAAACGCGTTATTAATGATTCTAAGCTCGTTTCTGTTCTGTTTCGAGGTGGGTTGTAAGCTTCTCATTTCAACATGTTATTTTGCTCGTGACGATAATTTGAGTTCCGAAAACATGATTCCTGACTTGCTAAGTTCTCCAACTTCCATTTAGAAAGTTCCTTTTAGGTCCGTGATTGCAATATATCATTGCGCTCAAATCGTTCAGTTTGGCCCTAAAAACATCATTTTAAGCTCTAAAACAGTGGCGTGATCGATTTAAGACGGCAGTTTTTAGTTGATCATTTGAGCATGTTTTTACGTTCAAATCGCTTTAAAAGCGCTTAAAACGCGTTTTTAATGATTGTAAGATCGTTTCTTTTCTGTCTCAAAGCAACTTGTAAGCTTCTAACTTCAACATGTTATTTTGCTCGTGACAACAGTTTAGTGCCGAAAACATGATTCCTGACTTGCTAAGTTCTCTAGTTTCAATTTAGAAAGTCCCTTTTAGGTCCGTGATTGCAATATATCATTGCGCTCAACTCATTCAGTTTGGCCCTTAAAACATCATTTTAAGCTCTAAAACGTTGCCGTGATCGATTTAAGACGGCAGTTTTTAGTTGATAATTTGAGCTTGTTTTTACGCTCAAATCGCATTAAAAGCGCTTAAAACGCGTTATTAATGATTCTAAGCTCGTTTCTGTTCTGTTTCGAGGTGGGTTGTAAGCTTCTCATTTCAACATGTTATTTTGCTCGTGACAATAGTTTGAGTGACGAAAACAGGATTCCTGACTTACTAAGTTCTCCAACTTCCATTTAGAAAGTCCCTTTTATGTCCGTCATTGCAATATATCATTGCGCTCAAATCGTTCAGTTTGGCCCTAAAAACATCATTTTAAGCTCTAAAACAGTGGCGTGATCGATTTAAGACGGCACTTTTTAGTTGATCATTTGAGCATGTTTTTACGTTCAAATCGCTTTAAAAGCGCTTAAAACGCGTTTTTAATGCTTCTAAGATCGTTTCTTTTCTGTTTCAAAGTAAGTTGTAAGCTTCTAACTTCAACATGTTATTTTGCTCGTGACAATAGTTTAGTGCGGAAAACATGATTCCTGACTTGCTAAGTTCTCTAGTTTCAATTTAGAAAGTCCCTTTTAGGTCCGTGATTGCAATATATCATGGCGCTCAACTCATTCAGTTTTGCCCTTAAAACATCATTTTAAGCTCTAAAACGTTGCCGTGATCGATTTAAGACGGCAGTTTTTAGTTGATAATTTGAGCTTGTTTTTACGCTCAAATCGCTTTAAAAGCGCTTAAAACCCGTTTTTAATGATTCTAAGATCGTTTCTGTTCTGTTTCGAAGTGGGTTGTAAGCTTCTCTTTTCAACATGTTATTTTGCTCGTGACGATAGTTTGAGTGACGAAAACAGGATTCCTGACTTACTAAGTTCTCCAACTTCCATTTAGAAAGTCCCTTTTATGTCCGTGATTGCAATATATCATTGCGCTCAACTCTTTCAGTTTGGCCCTGAAAACATCATTTTAAGCTCTAAAACGTTGGCGTGATCGATTTAAGACGGCAGTTTTTAGTAGATCATTTGAGCATGTTTTTACGCTAAAATCGCTTCAAAGCGCTTAAAACGCGTTTTTAATGCTTCTAAGATCGTTTCTTTTCTGTTTCAAAGTAAGTTGTAAGCTTCTAACTTCAACATGTTATTTTGCTCGTGACAATAATTTGAGTGCGGAAAACATAATTCCTGACTTGCTATGTTCTCTAATTTCAATTTAGAAAGTCCCTTTTAGGTCCGTGATTGCAATATATCATTGCGCTCAACTCATTCAGTTTTGCCCTTAAAACATCATTTTAAGCTCCAAAACGTTGCCGTGATCGATTTAAGACGGCAGTTTTTAGTTGATAATTTGAGCATGTTTTTACGCTCAAATCGCTTTAAAAGCGCTTAAAACGCGTTTTTAATGATTCTAAGCTCGTTTCTGTTCTGTTTCGAGGAGGGTTGTAAGGTTCTCACTTCAACATGTTATTTTGCTCGTGACGATAATTTGAGTTCCGAAAACAGGATTCCTGACTTGCTAAGTCCTCCAACTTCCATTTAGAAAGTCCCTTTTTGGTCCGTGATTGCAATATATCATTGCGCTCAAATCGTTCAGTTTGGCCCTAAAAACATCATTTTAAGCTCTAAAACAGTGGCGTGATCGATTTAAGACGGCAGTTTTTAGTTGATCATTTCAGCATGTTTTTACGCTCAAATCGCTTTAAAAGTGCTTAAAACGCGTTTTTAATGATTGTAAGATCGTTTCTTTTCTGTCTCAAAGCAACTTGTAAGCTTCTCACTTCAACATGTTATTTTGCTCGTGACAATAGTTTTAGTGCCGAAAACATTATTCCTGACTTGCTAAGTTCTGTAGTTTCAATTTAGAAAGTCCCTTTTAGGTCCGTGATTGCAATATATCATTGCGCTCAACTCGTTCAGTTTGGCCCTAAAAACATCATTTTAAGCTCTAAAACAGTGTCGTGATCGATTTCAGACGGCAGTTTTTAGTTGATCATTTGAGCATGTTTTTACGCTCAAATCGCTTTAAAAGCGCTTAAAACGCGTTTTTAATGATTGTAAGATCGTTTCTTTTCTGTCTCAAAGCAAGTTGTAAGCTTCTCACTTCAACATGTTATTTTGCTCGTGACAATAGTTTGAGTGCCGAAAACATGATTCCTGACTTGCTAAGTTCTCTAGTTTCAATTTAGAAAGTCCCTTTTAGGTCCGTGATTGCAATATATCATTGCACTCAACTCATTCAGTTTGGCCCTTAAAACATCATTTTAAGCTCTAAAACGTTGCCGTGATCGATTTAAGACGGCAGTTTTTAGTTGATAATTTGAGCTTGTTTTTACGCTCAAATCGCTTTAAAAGCGCTTAAAACCCGTTTTTAATGATTCTAAGATCGTTTCTGTTCTGTTTCGAGGTGGGTTGTAAGCTTCTCTTTTCAACATGGTATTTTGCTCGTGACGATAGTCTGAGTGCCGAAAACAGGATTCCTGACTTACTAAGTTCTCCAACTTCCATTTAGAAAGTCCCTTTTAGGTCCGTGATTGCTATATATCATTGCGCTCAACTCGTTTAGTTTGACTCTGAAAACATCATTTTAAGCTCAAAAACGTTGCCGTGATCGATTTAAGACGGAAGTTTTTTTTTGATAATTTGAGCATGTTTTTACGCTCAAATCGCTTTAAAAGCGCTTAAAACGCGTTTTTAATGATTCTAAGCTCGTTTCTGTTCTGTTTCGAGGTGGGTTTTAAGCTTCTCACTTCAACATGTTATTTTGCTCGTGACGATAATTTGAGTTCCGAAAACAGGATTCCTGACTTGCTAAGTTCTCCAACTTCCATTTAGAAAGTCCCTTTTAGGTCCGTGATTGCAATATATCATTGCGCTCAACTCCTTCAGTTTGGCCCTAAAAACATCATTTTAAGCTCTAAAACAGTGGCGTGATCGATTTAAGACGGCAGTTTTTAGTTGATCATTTGAGCATGTTTTTACGCTCAAATCGCTTTAAAAGTGTTTAAAACGCGTTTTTAATGATTGTAAGATCGTTTCTTTTCTGTCTCAAAGCAACTTGTAAGCTTCTCACTTCAACATGTTATTTTGCTCTTGACGATAGTTTGAGTGACGAAAACAGGATTCCTGACTTACTAAGTTCTCCAACTTCCATTTAGAAAGTCCCTTTTAATTCCGTGATTGCAATATATCATTGCGCTCAACTCGTTCAGTTGGGCCCTGAAAAAATCATTTTAAGCTCCAAAACGTTGCCGTGATCGATTTAAGACGGCAGTTTTTAGTTGATAATTTGAGCATGTTTTTACGCTCAAATCGCTTTAAAAGCGCTTAAAACGCGTTTTTAATGCTTCTAAGATCGTTTCTTTTCTGTTTCAAAGTAAGTTGTAAGCTTCTAACTTCAACATGTTATTTTGCTCGTGACAATAATTTGAGTGCGGAAAACATGATTCCTGACTTGCTAAGTTCTCTAATTTCCATTTAGAAAGTCCCTTTTAATTCCGTGATTGCAATATCTCATTGCGCTCAACTCATTCAGTTTTGCCCTTAAAACAACATTTTAAGCTCCAAAACGTTGCCGTGATCGATTTAAGACGGCAGTTTTTAGTTGATAATTTGAGCATGTTTTTACGCTCAAATCGCTTCAAAAGCGCTTAAAACGCGTTTTTAATGCTTCTAAGATCGTTTCTTTTCTGTTTCAAAGTAAGTTGTAAGCTTCTAACTTCAACATGTTATTTTGCTCGTGACAATAATTTGAATGCGGAAAACATGATTCCTGACTTGCTAAGTTCTCTAATTTCCATTTAGAAAGTCCCTTTTAATTCTGTGATTGCAATATATCATTGCGCTCAACTCATTCAGTTTTGCCCTTAAAACATCATTTTAAGCTCTAAAACAGTGGCATGATCGATTTATAACGGCAGTTTTTAGTTGATCATTTGAGCATGTTTTTACGCTCAAATCGCTTTAAAAGCGCTTAAAACGCGTTTTTAATGATTGTAAGATCGTTTCTTTTCTGTCTCAAAGCAACTTGTAAGCTTCTCACTTCAACATGTTATTTTGCTCGTGACAATAGTTTGAGTGCCGAAAACATTATTCCTGACTTGCTAAGTTCTCTAGTTTCAATTTAGAAAGTCCCTTTTAGGTCCGTGATTGGAATATATCATTGCGCTCAACTCATTCAGTTTGACTCTGAAAACATCATTTTAAGCTGCAAAACGTTGCTGTGATCGATTTAAGACGGAAGTTTTTAGTTGATAATTTGAGCATGTTTTTACGCTCAAACGCTTTAAAAGCGCTTAAAACGCGTTTTTAATGATTCTAAGATCGTTTCTGTTCTGTTTCGAGGTGGGTTGTAAGCTTCTCTTTTCAACATGGTATTTTGCTCGTGACAATAATTTGAATGCGGAAAACATGATTCCTGACTTGCTAAATTCTCTAATTTCCATTTAGAAAGTCCCTTTTAATTCCGTGATTGCAATATATCATTGCGCTCAACTCATTCAGTTTTGCCCTTAAAACATCATTTTAAGCTCCAAAACGTTGCCGTGATCGATTTAAGACGGCAGTTTTTAGTTGATAATTTGAGCATGTTTTTACGCTCAAATCGCATTAAAAGCGCTTAAAACGCGTTTTTAATGATTCTAAGCTCGTTTCTGTTCTGTTTCGAGGAGGGTTGTAAGGTTCTCACTTCAACATGTTATTTTGCTCGTGACGATAATTTGAGTTCCGAAAACAGGAGTCCTGACTTGCTAAGTTCTCCAACTTCCATTTAGAAAGTCCCTTTTAGGTCCGTGATTGCAATATATCATTGCGCTCAACTTGTTCAGTTGGGCCCTGAAAAAATCATTTTAAGCTCTAAAACGTTGGCGTGATCGATTTAAGACGGCACTTTTTAGTAGATCATTTGAGCATGTTTTTACGCTAAAATCGCTTCAAAGCTATTAAAACGCGTTTTTAATGCTTCTAAGATCGTTTCTTTTCTGTTTCAAAGTAAGTTGTAAGCTTCTAACTTCAACATGTTATTTTGCTCGTGACAATAATTTGAGTGCGGAAAACATGATTCCTGACTTGCTAAGTTCTCTAATTTCCATTTAGAAAGTCCCTTTTAGGTCCGTGATTGCAATATATCATGGCGCTCAACTCATTCAGTTTTGCCCTTAAAACATCATTTTAAGCTCCAAAACGTTGCCGTGATCGATTTAAGACGGCAGTTTTTAGTTGATAATTTGAGCATGTTTTTACGCTCAAATCGCATTAACAGCGCTTAAAACGCGTTATTAATGATTCTAAGCTCGTTTCTGTTCTGTTTCGAGGTGGGTTGTAAGCTTCTCACTTCAACATGTTATTTTGCTCGTGACGATAATTTGAGTTCCGAAAACATGATTCCTGACTTGCTAAGTTCTCTAACTTCCATTTAGAAAGTCCCTTTTAGGTCCGTGATTGCAATATATCATTGCGCTCAAATCGTTCAGTTTGGCCCTAAAAACATCATTTTAAGCTCTAAAACAGTGGCGTGATCGATTTAAGACGGCAGTTTTTAGTTGATCATTTGAGCATGTTTTTACGTTCAAATCGCTTTAAAAGCGCTTAAAACGCGTTTTTAATGATTGTAAGATCGTTTCTTTTCTGTCTCAAAGCAACTTGTAAGCTTCTCACTTCAACATGTTATTTTGCTCGTGACAATAGTTTGAGTGCCGAAAACATGATTCCTGACTTGCTAAGTTCTCTAGTTTCAATTTAGAAAGTCCCTTTTAGGTCCGTGATTGCAATATATCATTGCGCTCAACTCATTCAGTTTGGCCCTTAAAACATCATTTTAAGCTCCAAAACGTTGGCGTGATCGATTTAAAACGGCAGTTTTTACTTGATAATTTGAGCATGTTTTTACGCTCAAATCGCTTTAAAAGCGCTTAAAACGCGTTTTTAATGATTCCAAGATCGTTTCTGTTCTGTTTCGAGATGGGTTGTAAGCTTCTCTTTTAAACATGGTATTTTGCTCGTGACGATAGTCTGAGTGCCGAAAAATGGATTCCTGACTTACTAAGTTCTCCAACTTCCATTTAGAAAGTCCCTTTTAGGTCCGTGATTGCTATATATATTTGCGCTCAACTCGTTTAGTTTGACTCTGAAAACATCATTTTAAGCTCAAAAACGTTGCCGTGATCGATTTAAGACGGAAGTTTTTACTTGATACTTTGACATATTTTTACGCTCAAATCCCTTTAAAAGCGCTTAAAACGCGTTTTTAATGATTCTAAGCTCGTTTCTGTTCTGTTTCGAGGTGGGTTGTAAGCTTCTCACTTCAACATGTTATTTTGCTCGTGACGATAATTTGAGTTGCGAAAACAGGATTCCTGACTTGCTAAGTTCTCCAACTTCCATTTAGAAAGTCCCTTTTAGGTCCGTGATTGCAATATATCATTGCGCTCAACTCGTTCAGTTTGGCCCTAAAAACATCATTTTAAGCTCTAAAACAGTGGCGTGATCGATTTAAGACGGCAGTTTTTAGTTGATCATTTGAGCATGTTTTTACGCTCAAATCGCTTTAAAAGTGCTTAAAACGCGTTTTTAATGATTGTAAGATCGTTTCTTTTCTGTCTCAAAGCAACTTGTAAGCTTCTCACTTCAACATGTTATTTTGCTCGTGACAATAGTTTTAGTGCCGAAAACATTATTCCTGACTTGCTAAGTTCTGTAGTTTCAATTTAGAAAGTCCCTTTTAGGTCCGTGATTGCAATATATCATTGCGCTCAACTCGTTCAGTTTGGCCCTAAAAACATCATTTTAAGCTCTAAAACAGTGTCGTGATCGATTTAAGACGGCAGTTTTTAGTTGATCATTTGAGCATGTTTTTACGCTCAAATCGCTTTAAAAGCGCTTAAAACGCGTTTTTAATGATTGTAAGATCGTTTCTTTTCTGTCTCAAAGCAAGTTGTAAGCTTCTCACTTCAACATGTTATTTTGCTCGTGACAATAGTTTGAGTGCCGAAAACATGATTCCCGACTTGCTAAGTTCTCTAGTTTCAATTTAGAAAGTCCCTTTTAGGTCCGTGATTGCAATATATCATTGCACTCAACTCATTCAGTTTGGCCCTTAAAACATCATTTTAAGCTTTAAAACGTTGCCGTGATCGATTTAAGACGGCAGTTTTTAGTTGATCATTTGAGCATGTTTTTACGTTCAAATCGCTTTAAAAGCGCTTAAAACGCGTTTTTAATGATTGTAAGATCGTTTCTTTTCTGTCTCAAAGCAACTTGTAAGCTTCTCACTTCAACATGTTATTTTGCTCGTGACAATAGTTTGAGTGCCGAAAACATGATTCCTGACTTGCTAAGTTCTCTAGTTTCAATTTAGAAAGTCCCTTTTAGGTCCGTGATTGCAATATATCATTGCGCTCAACTCATTCAGTTTGGCCCTTAAAACATCATTTTAAGCTCCAAAACGTTGGCGTGATCGATTTAAAACGGCAGTTTTTACTTGATAATTTGAGCATGTTTTTACGCTCAAATCGCTTTAAAAGCGCTTAAAACGCGTTTTTAATGATTCCAAGATCGTTTCTGTTCTGTTTCGAGATGGGTTGTAAGCTTCTCTTTTAAACATGGTATTTTGCTCGTGACGATAGTCTG
Source organism: Muricea muricata (assembly GCA_963855995.1). Lineage (NCBI taxonomy): Eukaryota > Metazoa > Cnidaria > Anthozoa > Malacalcyonacea > Plexauridae > Muricea > Muricea muricata. Next base: position 5,629,626 of record OY979727.1, read on the forward strand.
AGTGCCGAAAAATGGATTCCTGACTTACTAAGTTCTCCAACTTCCATTTAGAAAGTCCCTTTTAGGTCCGTGATTGCTATATATATTTGCGCTCAACTCGTTTAGTTTGACTCTGAAAACATCATTTTAAGCTCAAAAACGTTGCCGTGATCGATTTAAGACGGAAGTTTTTACTTGATACTTTGACATATTTTTACGCTCAAATCCCTTTAAAAGCGCTTAAAACGCGTTTTTAATGATTCTAAGCTCGTTTCTGTTCTGTTTCGAGGTGGGTTGTAAGCTTCTCACTTCAACATGTTATTTTGCTCGTGACGATAATTTGAGTTGCGAAAACAGGATTCCTGACTTGCTAAGTTCTCCAACTTCCATTTAGAAAGTCCCTTTTAGGTCCGTGATTGCAATATATCATTGCGCTCAACTCGTTCAGTTTGGCCCTAAAAACATCATTTTAAGCTCTAAAACAGTGGCGTGATCGATTTAAGACGGCAGTTTTTAGTTGATCATTTGAGCATGTTTTTACGCTCAAATCGCTTTAAAAGTGCTTAAAACGCGTTTTTAATGATTGTAAGATCGTTTCTTTTCTGTCTCAAAGCAACTTGTAAGCTTCTCACTTCAACATGTTATTTTGCTCGTGACAATAGTTTTAGTGCCGAAAACATTATTCCTGACTTGCTAAGTTCTGTAGTTTCAATTTAGAAAGTCCCTTTTAGGTCCGTGATTGCAATATATCATTGCGCTCAACTCGTTCAGTTTGGCCCTAAAAACATCATTTTAAGCTCTAAAACAGTGTCGTGATCGATTTAAGACGGCAGTTTTTAGTTGATCATTTGAGCATGTTTTTACGCTCAAATCGCTTTAAAAGCGCTTAAAACGCGTTTTTAATGATTGTAAGATCGTTTCTTTTCTGTCTCAAAGCAAGTTGTAAGCTTCTCACTTCAACATGTTATTTTGCTCGTGACAATAGTTTGAGTGCCGAAAACATGATTCCCGACTTGCTAAGTTCTCTAGTTTCAATTTAGAAAGTCCCTTTTAGGTCCGTGATTGCAATATATCATTGCACTCAACTCATTCAGTTTGGCCCTTAAAACATCATTTTAAGCTTTAAAACGTTGCCGTGATCGATTTAAGACGGCAGTTTTCAGTTGATAATTTGAGCTTGTTTTTACGCTCAAATCGCTTTAAAAGCGCTTAAAACCCGTTTTTAATGATTCTAAGATCGTTTCTGTTCTGTTTCGAGGTGGGTTGTAAGCTTCTCTTTTCAACATGGTATTTTGCTCGTGACGATAGTCTGAGTGCCGAAAACAGGATTCCTGACTTACTAAGTTCTCCAACTTCCATTTAGAAAGTCCCTTTTAGGTCCGTGATTGCTATATATCATTGCGCTCAACTCGTTTAGTTTGACTCTGAAAACATAATTTTAAGCTCAAAAACGTTGCCGTGATCGATTTAAGACGGAAGTTTTTACTTGATAATTTGAGCATGTTTTTACGCTCAAATCGCTTTAAAAGCGCTTAAAACGCGTTTTTAATTATTCTAAGCTCGTTTCTGTTCTGTTTCGAGGTGGGTTTTAAACTTCTCACTTCAACATGTTATTTTGCTCGTGACGATAATTTGAGTTCCGAAAACAGGATTCCTGACTTGCTAAGTTCTCCAACTTCCATTTAGAAAGTCCCTTTTAGGTCCGTGATTGCAATATATCATTGCGCTAAACTCCTTCAGTTTGGCCCTAAAAACATCATTTTAAGCTCTAAAACAGTGGCGTGATCGATTTAAGACGGCAGTTTTTAGTTGATCATTTCAGCATGTTTTTACGCTCAAATCGCTTTAAAAGTGCTTAAAACGCGTTTTTAATGATTGTAAGATCGTTTCTTTTCTGTCTCAAAGCAACTTGTAAGCTTCTCACTTCAACATGTTATTTTGCTCGTGACAATAGTTTTAGTGCCGAAAACATTATTCCTGACTTGCTAAGTTCTGTAGTTTCAATTTAGAAAGTCCCTTTTAGGTCCGTGATTGCAATATATCATTGCGCTCAACTCGTTCAGTTTGGCCCTAAAAACATCATTTTAAGCTCTAAAACAGTGTCGTGATCGATTTCAGACGGCAGTTTTTAGTTGATCATTTGAGCATGTTTTTACGCTCAAATCGCTTTAAAAGCGCTTAAAACGCGTTTTTAATGATTGTAAGATCGTTTCTTTTCTGTCTCAAAGCAACTTGTAAGCTTCTCACTTCAACATGTTATTTTGCTCTTGACGATAGTTTGAGTGACGAAAACAGGATTCCTGACTTACTAAGTTCTCCAACTTCCATTTAGAAAGTCCCTTTTAATTCCGTGATTGCAATATATCATTGCGCTCAACTCGTTCAGTTGGGCCCTGAAAAAATCATTTTAAGCTCCAAAACGTTGCCGTGATCGATTTAAGACGGCAGTTTTTAGTTGATAATTTGAGCATGTTTTTACGCTCAAATCGCTTTAAAAGCGCTTAAAACGCGTTTTTAATGCTTCTAAGATCGTTTCTTTTCTGTTTCAAAGTAAGTTGTAAGCTTCTAACTTCAACATGTTATTTTGCTCGTGACAATAATTTGAATTCGGAAAACATGATTCCTGACTTGCTAAGTTCTCTAATTTCCATTTAGAAACTCCCTTTTAATTCCGTGATTGCAATATATCATTGCGCTTAACTCATTCAGTTTTGCCCTTAAAACATCATTTTAAGCTCCAAAACGTTCCCGTGATCGATTTAAGACGGCAGTTTTTAGTTGATAATTTGAGCATGTTTTTACGCTCAAATCGCTTTAAAAGCGCTTAAAACGCGTTTTTAATGCTTCTAAGATCGTTTCTTTTCTGTTTCAAAGTAAGTTGTAAGCTTCTAACTTCAACATGTTATTTTGCTCGTGACAATAATTTGAATGCGGAAAACATGATTCCTTACTTGCTAAGTTCTCTAATTTCCATTTAGAAAGTCCCTTTTAATTCCGTGATTGCAATATCTCATTGCGCTCAACTCATTCAGTTTTGCCCTTAAAACAACATTTTAAGCTCCAAAACGTTGCCGTGATCGATTTAAGACGGCAGTTTTTAGTTGATAATTTGAGCATGTTTTTACGCTCAATTCGCTTCAAAAGCGCTTAAAACGCGTTTTTAATGCTTCTAAGATCGTTTCTTCTCTGTTTCAAAGTAAGTTGTAAGCTTCTAACTTCAACATGTTATTTTGCTCGTGACAATAATTTGAATGCGGAAAACATGATTCCTGACTTGCTAAGTTCTCTAATTTCCATTTAGAAAGTCCTTTTTAATTCCGTGATTGCAATATATCATTGCGCTCAACTCATTCAGTTTTGCCCTTAAAACATCATTTTGAACTCTAAAACAGTGGCATGATCGATTTATAACGGCAGTTTTTAGTTGATCATTTGAGCATGTTTTTACGCTCAAATCGCTTTAAAAGCGCTTAAAACGCGTTTTTAATGATTGTAAGATCGTTTCTTTTCTGTCTCAAAGCAACTTGTAAGCTTCTCACTTCAACATGTTATTTTGCTCTTGACGATAGTTTGAGTGACGAAAACAGGATTCCTGACTTACTAAGTTCTCCAACTTCCATTTAGAAAGTCCCTTTTAATTCCGTGATTGCAATATATCTTTGCGCTCAACTCGTTCAGTTGGGCCCTGAAAAAATCATTTTAAGCTCCAAAACGTTGCCGTGATCGATTTAAGACGGCAGTTTTTAGTTGATAATTTGAGCATGTTTTTACGCTCAAATCGCTTTAAAAGCGCTTAAAACGCGTTTTTAATGCTTCTAAGATCGTTTCTTTTCTGTTTCAAAGTAAGTTGTAAGCTTCTAACTTCAACATGTTATTTTGCTCGTGACAATAATTTGAATTCGGAAAACATGATTCCTGACTTGCTAAGTTCTCTAATTTCCATTTAGAAACTCCCTTTTAATTCCGTGATTGCAATATATCATTGCGCTTAACTCATTCAGTTTTGCCCTTAAAACATCATTTTTAGCTCCAAAACGTTCCCGTGATCGATTTAAGACGGCAGTTTTTAGTTGATAATTTGAGCATGTTTTTACGCTCAAATCGCTTTAAAAGCGCTTAAAACGCGTTTTTAATGCTTCTAAGATCGTTTCTTTTCTGTTTCAAAGTAAGTTGTAAGCTTCTAACTTCAACATGTTATTTTGCTCGTGACAATAATTTGAATGCGGAAAACATGATTCCTTACTTGCTAAGTTCTCTAATTTCCATTTAGAAAGTCCCTTTTAATTCCGTGATTGCAATATCTCATTGCGCTCAACTCATTCAGTTTTGCCCTTAAAACAACATTTTAAGCTCCAAAACGTTGCCGTGATCGATTTAAGACGGCAGTTTTTAGTTGATAATTTGAGCATGTTTTTACGCTCAATTCGCTTCAAAAGCGCTTAAAACGCGTTTTTAATGCTTCTAAGATCGTTTCTTCTCTGTTTCAAAGTAAGTTGTAAGCTTCTAACTTCAACATGTTATTTTGCTCGTGACAATAATTTGAATGCGGAAAACATGATTCCTGACTTGCTAAGTTCTCTAATTTCCATTTAGAAAGTCCCTTTTAATTCCGTGATTGCAATATATCATTGCGCTCAACTCATTCAGTTTTGCCCTTAAAACATCATTTTGAACTCTAAAACAGTGGCATGATCGATTTATAACGGCAGTTTTTAGTTGATCATTTGAGCATGTTTTTACGCTCAAATCGCTTTAAAAGCGCTTAAAACGCGTTTTTAATGATTGTAAGATCGTTTCTTTTCTGTCTCAAAGCAACTTGTAAGCTTCTCACTTCAACATGTTATTTTGCTCGTGACAATAGTTTGAGTGCCGAAAACATTATTCCTGACTTGCTAAGTTCTCTAGTTTCAATTTAGAAAGTCCCTTTTAGGTCCGTGATTGGAATATATCATTGCGCTCAACTCATTCAGTTTGACTCTGAAAACATCATTTTAAGCTCCAAAACGTTGCTGTGATCGATTTAAGACGGAAGTTTTTAGTTGATAATTTGAGCATGTTTTTACGCTCAAATCGCTTTAAAAGCGCTTAAAACGCGTTTTTAATGATTCTAAGATCGTTTCTGTTCTGTTTCGAGGTGGGTTGTAAGCTTCTCTTTTCAACATGGTATTTTGCTCGTGACAATAATTTGAATGCGGAAAACATGATTCCTGACTTGCTAAGTTCTCTAATTTGCATTTAGAAAGTCCCTTTTAATTCCGTGATTGCAATATATCATTGCGCTCAACTCATTCAGTTTTGCCCTTAAAACATCATTTTAAGCTCCAAAACGTTGCCGTGATCGATTTAAGACGGCAGTTTTTAGTTGATAATTTGAGCATGTTTTCACGCTCAAATCGCATTAAAAGCGCTTAAAACGCGTTTTTAATGATTCTAAGATCGTTTCTTTTCTGTTTCAAAGTAAGTTGTAAGCTTCTAACTTCAACATGTTATTTTGCTCGTGACAATAATTTGAATGCGGAAAACATGATTCCTGACTTGCTAAGTTCTCTAATTTCCATTTAGAAAGTCCCTTTTAATTCCGTGATTGCAATATATCATTGCGCTCAACTCATTCAGTTTTGCCCTTAAAACATCATTTTAAGCTCCAAAACGTTGCCGTGATCGATTTAAGACGGCAGTTTTTAGTTGATAATTTGAGCATGTTTTTACGCTCAAATCGCTTTAAAAGCGCTTAAAACGCGTTTTTAATGATTGTAAGATCGTTTCTTTTCTGTTTCAAAGTAAGTTGTAAGCTTCTAACTTCAACATGTTATTTTGCTCGTGACAATAATTTGAATGCGGAAAACATGATTCCTTACTTGCTAAGTTCTCTAATTTCCATTTAGAAAGTCCCTTTTAATTCCGTGATTGCAATATCTCATTGCGCTCAACTCATTCAGTTTTGCCCTTAAAACAACATTTTAAGCTCCAAAACGTTGCCGTGATCGATTTAAGACGGCAGTTTTTAGTTGATAATTTGAGCATGTTTTTACGCTCAAATCGCTTCAAAAGCGCTTAAAACGCGTTTTTAATGCTTCTAAGATCGTTTCTTCTCTGTTTCAAAGTAAGTTGTAAGCTTCTAACTTCAACATGTTATTTTGCTCGTGACAATAATTTGAATGCGGAAAACATGATTCCTGACTTGCTAAGTTCTCTAATTTCCATTTAGAAAGTCCCTTTTAATTCCGTGATTGCAATATATCATTGCGCTCAACTCATTCAGTTTTGCCCTTAAAACATCATTTTGAACTCTAAAACAGTGGCATGATCGATTTATAACGGCAGTTTTTAGTTGATCATTTGAGCATGTTTTTACGCTCAAATCGCTTTAAAAGCGCTTAAAACGCGTTTTTAATGATTGTAAGATCGTTTCTTTTCTGTCTCAAAGCAACTTGTAAGCTTCTCACTTCAACATGTTATTTTGCTCGTGACAATAGTTTTAGTGCCGAAAACATTATTCCTGACTTGCTAAGTTCTGTAGTTTCAATTTAGAAAGTCCCTTTTAGGTCCGTGATTGCAATATATCATTGCGCTCAACTCGTTCAGTTTGGCCCTAAAAACATCATTTTAAGCTCTAAAACAGTGTCGTGATCGATTTCAGACGGCAGTTTTTAGTTGATCATTTGAGCATGTTTTTACGCTCAAATCGCTTTAAAAGCGCTTAAAACGCGTTTTTAATGCTTCTAAGATCGTTTCTTTTCTGTTTCAAAGTAAGTTGTAAGCTTCTAACTTCAACATGTTATTTTGCTCGTGACAATAATTTGAATTCGGAAAACATGATTCCTGACTTGCTAAGTTCTCTAATTTCCATTTAGAAACTCCCTTTTAATTCCGTGATTGCAATATATCATTGCGCTTAACTCATTCAGTTTTGCCCTTAAAACATCATTTTAAGCTCCAAAACGTTCCCGTGATCGATTTAAGACGGCAGTTTTTAGTTGATAATTTGAGCATGTTTTTACGCTCAAATCGCTTTAAAAGCGCTTAAAACGCGTTTTTAATGCTTCTAAGATCGTTTCTTTTCTGTTTCAAAGTAAGTTGTAAGCTTCTAACTTCAACATGTTATTTTGCTCGTGACAATAATTTGAATGCGGAAAACATGATTCCTTACTTGCTAAGTTCTCTAATTTCCATTTAGAAAGTCCCTTTTAATTCCGTGATTGCAATATCTCATTGCGCTCAACTCATTCAGTTTTGCCCTTAAAACAACATTTTAAGCTCCAAAACGTTGCCGTGATCGATTTAAGACGGCAGTTTTTAGTTGATAATTTGAGCATGTTTTTACGCTCAATTCGCTTCAAAAGCGCTTAAAACGCGTTTTTAATGCTTCTAAGATCGTTTCTTCTCTGTTTCAAAGTAAGTTGTAAGCTTCTAACTTCAACATGTTATTTTGCTCGTGACAATAATTTGAATGCGGAAAACATGATTCCTGACTTGCTAAGTTCTCTAATTTCCATTTAGAAAGTCCCTTTTAATTCCGTGATTGCAATATATCATTGCGCTCAACTCATTCAGTTTTGCCCTTAAAACATCATTTTGAACTCTAAAACAGTGGCATGATCGATTTATAACGGCAGTTTTTAGTTGATCATTTGAGCATGTTTTTACGCTCAAATCGCTTTAAAAGCGCTTAAAACGCGTTTTTAATGATTGTAAGATCGTTTCTTTTCTGTCTCAAAGCAACTTGTAAGCTTCTCACTTCAACATGTTATTTTGCTCGTGACAATAGTTTGAGTGCCGAAAACATTATTCCTGACTTGCTAAGTTCTCTAGTTTCAATTTAGAAAGTCCCTTTTAGGTCCGTGATTGGAATATATCATTGCGCTCAACTCATTCAGTTTGACTCTGAAAACATCATTTTAAGCTCCAAAACGTTGCTGTGATCGATTTAAGACGGAAGTTTTTAGTTGATAATTTGAGCATGTTTTTACGCTCAAATCGCTTTAAAAGCGCTTAAAACGCGTTTTTAATGATTCTAAGATCGTTTCTGTTCTGTTTCGAGGTGGGTTGTAAGCTTCTCTTTTCAACATGGTATTTTGCTCGTGACAATAATTTGAATGCGGAAAACATGATTCCTGACTTGCTAAGTTCTCTAATTTGCATTTAGAAAGTCCCTTTTAATTCCGTGATTGCAATATATCATTGCGCTCAACTCATTCAGTTTTGCCCTTAAAACATCATTTTAAGCTCCAAAACGTTGCCGTGATCGATTTAAGACGGCAGTTTTTAGTTGATAATTTGAGCATGTTTTCACGCTCAAATCGCATTAAAAGCGCTTAAAACGCGTTTTTAATGATTCTAAGATCGTTTCTTTTCTGTTTCAAAGTAAGTTGTAAGCTTCTAACTTCAACATGTTATTTTGCTCGTGACAATAATTTGAATGCGGAAAACATGATTCCTGACTTGCTAAGTTCTCTAATTTCCATTTAGAAAGTCCCTTTTAATTCCGTGATTGCAATATATCATTGCGCTCAACTCATTCAGTTTTGCCCTTAAAACATCATTTTAAGCTCCAAAACGTTGCCGTGATCGATTTAAGACGGCAGTTTTTAGTTGATAATTTGAGCATGTTTTTACGCTCAAATCGCTTTAAAAGCGCTTAAAACGCGTTTTTAATGATTGTAAGATCGTTTCTTTTCTGTTTCAAAGTAAGTTGTAAGCTTCTAACTTCAACATGTTATTTTGCTCGTGACAATAATTTGAATGCGGAAAACATGATTCCTTACTTGCTAAGTTCTCTAATTTCCATTTAGAAAGTCCCTTTTAATTCCGTGATTGCAATATCTCATTGCGCTCAACTCATTCAGTTTTGCCCTTAAAACAACATTTTAAGCTCCAAAACGTTGCCGTGATCGATTTAAGACGGCAGTTTTTAGTTGATAATTTGAGCATGTTTTTACGCTCAAATCGCTTCAAAAGCGCTTAAAACGCGTTTTTAATGCTTCTAAGATCGTTTCTTCTCTGTTTCAAAGTAAGTTGTAAGCTTCTAACTTCAACATGTTATTTTGCTCGTGACAATAATTTGAATGCGGAAAACATGATTCCTGACTTGCTAAGTTCTCTAATTTCCATTTAGAAAGTCCCTTTTAATTCCGTGATTGCAATATATCATTGCGCTCAACTCATTCAGTTTTGCCCTTAAAACATCATTTTGAACTCTAAAACAGTGGCATGATCGATTTATAACGGCAGTTTTTAGTTGATCATTTGAGCATGTTTTTACGCTCAAATCGCTTTAAAAGCGCTTAAAACGCGTTTTTAATGATTGTAAGATCGTTTCTTTTCTGTCTCAAAGCAACTTGTAAGCTTCTCACTTCAACATGTTATTTTGCTCGTGACAATAGTTTTAGTGCCGAAAACATTATTCCTGACTTGCTAAGTTCTGTAGTTTCAATTTAGAAAGTCCCTTTTAGGTCCGTGATTGCAATATATCATTGCGCTCAACTCGTTCAGTTTGGCCCTAAAAACATCATTTTAAGCTCTAAAACAGTGTCGTGATCGATTTCAGACGGCAGTTTTTAGTTGATCATTTGAGCATGTTTTTACGCTCAAATCGCTTTAAAAGCGCTTAAAACGCGTTTTTAATGATTGTAAGATCGTTTCTTTTCTGTCTCAAAGCAACTTGTAAGCTTCTCACTTCAACATGTTATTTTGCTCTTGACGATAGTTTGAGTGACGAAAACAGGATTCCTGACTTACTAAGTTCTCCAACTTCCATTTAGAAAGTCCCTTTTAATTCCGTGATTGCAATATATCATTGCGCTCAACTCGTTCAGTTGGGCCCTGAAAAAATCATTTTAAGCTCCAAAACGTTGCCGTGATCGATTTAAGACGGCAGTTTTTAGTTGATAATTTGAGCATGTTTTTACGCTCAAATCGCTTTAAAAGCGCTTAAAACGCGTTTTTAATGCTTCTAAGATCGTTTCTTTTCTGTTTCAAAGTAAGTTGTAAGCTTCTAACTTCAACATGTTATTTTGCTCGTGACAATAATTTGAATTCGGAAAACATGATTCCTGACTTGCTAAGTTCTCTAATTTCCATTTAGAAACTCCCTTTTAATTCCGTGATTGCAATATATCATTGCGCTTAACTCATTCAGTTTTGCCCTTAAAACATCATTTTAAGCTCCAAAACGTTCCCGTGATCGATTTAAGACGGCAGTTTTTAGTTGATAATTTGAGCATGTTTTTACGCTCAAATCGCTTTAAAAGCGCTTAAAACGCGTTTTTAATGCTTCTAAGATCGTTTCTTTTCTGTTTCAAAGTAAGTTGTAAGCTTCTAACTTCAACATGTTATTTTGCTCGTGACAATAATTTGAATGCGGAAAACATGATTCCTTACTTGCTAAGTTCTCTAATTTCCATTTAGAAAGTCCCTTTTAATTCCGTGATTGCAATATCTCATTGCGCTCAACTCATTCAGTTTTGCCCTTAAAACAACATTTTAAGCTCCAAAACGTTGCCGTGATCGATTTAAGACGGCAGTTTTTAGTTGATAATTTGAGCATGTTTTTACGCTCAATTCGCTTCAAAAGCGCTTAAAACGCGTTTTTAATGCTTCTAAGATCGTTTCTTCTCTGTTTCAAAGTAAGTTGTAAGCTTCTAACTTCAACATGTTATTTTGCTCGTGACAATAATTTGAATGCGGAAAACATGATTCCTGACTTGCTAAGTTCTCTAATTTCCATTTAGAAAGTCCCTTTTAATTCCGTGATTGCAATATATCATTGCGCTCAACTCATTCAGTTTTGCCCTTAAAACATCATTTTGAACTCTAAAACAGTGGCATGATCGATTTATAACGGCAGTTTTTAGTTGATCATTTGAGCATGTTTTTACGCTCAAATCGCTTTAAAAGCGCTTAAAACGCGTTTTTAATGATTGTAAGATCGTTTCTTTTCTGTCTCAAAGCAACTTGTAAGCTTCTCACTTCAACATGTTATTTTGCTCGTGACAATAGTTTGAGTGCCGAAAACATTATTCCTGACTTGCTAAGTTCTCTAGTTTCAATTTAGAAAGTCCCTTTTAGGTCCGTGATTGGAATATATCATTGCGCTCAACTCATTCAGTTTGACTCTGAAAACATCATTTTAAGCTCCAAAACGTTGCTGTGATCGATTTAAGACGGAAGTTTTTAGTTGATAATTTGAGCATGTTTTTACGCTCAAATCGCTTTAAAAGCGCTTAAAACGCGTTTTTAATGATTCTAAGATCGTTTCTGTTCTGTTTCGAGGTGGGTTGTAAGCTTCTCTTTTCAACATGGTATTTTGCTCGTGACAATAATTTGAATGCGGAAAACATGATTCCTGACTTGCTAAGTTCTCTAATTTGCATTTAGAAAGTCCCTTTTAATTCCGTGATTGCAATATATCATTGCGCTCAACTCATTCAGTTTTGCCCTTAAAACATCATTTTAAGCTCCAAAACGTTGCCGTGATCGATTTAAGACGGCAGTTTTTAGTTGATAATTTGAGCATGTTTTCACGCTCAAATCGCATTAAAAGCGCTTAAAACGCGTTTTTAATGATTCTAAGATCGTTTCTTTTCTGTTTCAAAGTAAGTTGTAAGCTTCTAACTTCAACATGTTATTTTGCTCGTGACAATAATTTGAATGCGGAAAACATGATTCCTGACTTGCTAAGTTCTCTAATTTCCATTTAGAAAGTCCCTTTTAATTCCGTGATTGCAATATATCATTGCGCTCAACTCATTCAGTTTTGCCCTTAAAACATCATTTTAAGCTCCAAAACGTTGCCGTGATCGATTTAAGACGGCAGTTTTTAGTTGATAATTTGAGCATGTTTTTACGCTCAAATCGCTTTAAAAGCGCTTAAAACGCGTTTTTAATGATTGTAAGATCGTTTCTTTTCTGTTTCAAAGTAAGTTGTAAGCTTCTAACTTCAACATGTTATTTTGCTCGTGACAATAATTTGAATGCGGAAAACATGATTCCTTACTTGCTAAGTTCTCTAATTTCCATTTAGAAAGTCCCTTTTAATTCCGTGATTGCAATATCTCATTGCGCTCAACTCATTCAGTTTTGCCCTTAAAACAACATTTTAAGCTCCAAAACGTTGCCGTGATCGATTTAAGACGGCAGTTTTTAGTTGATAATTTGAGCATGTTTTTACGCTCAAATCGCTTCAAAAGCGCTTAAAACGCGTTTTTAATGCTTCTAAGATCGTTTCTTCTCTGTTTCAAAGTAAGTTGTAAGCTTCTAACTTCAACATGTTATTTTGCTCGTGACAATAATTTGAATGCGGAAAACATGATTCCTGACTTGCTAAGTTCTCTAATTTCCATTTAGAAAGTCCCTTTTAATTCCGTGATTGCAATATATCATTGCGCTCAACTCATTCAGTTTTGCCCTTAAAACATCATTTTGAACTCTAAAACAGTGGCATGATCGATTTATAACGGCAGTTTTTAGTTGATCATTTGAGCATGTTTTTACGCTCAAATCGCTTTAAAAGCGCTTAAAACGCGTTTTTAATGATTGTAAGATCGTTTCTTTTCTGTCTCAAAGCAACTTGTAAGCTTCTCACTTCAACATGTTATTTTGCTCGTGACAATAGTTTTAGTGCCGAAAACATTATTCCTGACTTGCTAAGTTCTGTAGTTTCAATTTAGAAAGTCCCTTTTAGGTCCGTGATTGCAATATATCATTGCGCTCAACTCGTTCAGTTTGGCCCTAAAAACATCATTTTAAGCTCTAAAACAGTGTCGTGATCGATTTCAGACGGCAGTTTTTAGTTGATCATTTGAGCATGTTTTTACGCTCAAATCGCTTTAAAAGCGCTTAAAACGCGTTTTTAATGATTGTAAGATCGTTTCTTTTCTGTCTCAAAGCAACTTGTAAGCTTCTCACTTCAACATGTTATTTTGCTCTTGACGATAGTTTGAGTGACGAAAACAGGATTCCTGACTTACTAAGTTCTCCAACTTCCATTTAGAAAGTCCCTTTTAATTCCGTGATTGCAATATATCATTGCGCTCAACTCGTTCAGTTGGGCCCTGAAAAAATCATTTTAAGCTCCAAAACGTTGCCGTGATCGATTTAAGACGGCAGTTTTTAGTTGATAATTTGAGCATGTTTTTACGCTCAAATCGCTTTAAAAGCGCTTAAAACGCGTTTTTAATGCTTCTAAGATCGTTTCTTTTCTGTTTCAAAGTAAGTTGTAAGCTTCTAACTTCAACATGTTATTTTGCTCGTGACAATAATTTGAATTCGGAAAACATGATTCCTGACTTGCTAAGTTCTCTAATTTCCATTTAGAAACTCCCTTTTAATTCCGTGATTGCAATATATCATTGCGCTTAACTCATTCAGTTTTGCCCTTAAAACATCATTTTAAGCTCCAAAACGTTCCCGTGATCGATTTAAGACGGCAGTTTTTAGTTGATAATTTGAGCATGTTTTTACGCTCAAATCGCTTTAAAAGCGCTTAAAACGCGTTTTTAATGCTTCTAAGATCGTTTCTTTTCTGTTTCAAAGTAAGTTGTAAGCTTCTAACTTCAACATGTTATTTTGCTCGTGACAATAATTTGAATGCGGAAAACATGATTCCTTACTTGCTAAGTTCTCTAATTTCCATTTAGAAAGTCCCTTTTAATTCCGTGATTGCAATATCTCATTGCGCTCAACTCATTCAGTTTTGCCCTTAAAACAACATTTTAAGCTCCAAAACGTTGCCGTGATCGATTTAAGACGGCAGTTTTTAGTTGATAATTTGAGCATGTTTTTACGCTCAATTCGCTTCAAAAGCGCTTAAAACGCGTTTTTAATGCTTCTAAGATCGTTTCTTCTCTGTTTCAAAGTAAGTTGTAAGCTTCTAACTTCAACATGTTATTTTGCTCGTGACAATAATTTGAATGCGGAAAACATGATTCCTGACTTGCTAAGTTCTCTAATTTCCATTTAGAAAGTCCCTTTTAATTCCGTGATTGCAATATATCTTTGCGCTCAACTCATTCAGTTTTGCCCTTAAAACATCATTTTGAACTCTAAAACAGTGGCATGATCGATTTATAACGGCAGTTTTTAGTTCATCATTTGAGCATGTTTTTACGCTCAAATCGCTTTAAAAGCGCTTAAAACGCGTTTTTAATGATTGTAAGATCGTTTCTTTTCTGTCTCAAAGCAACTTGTAAGCTTCTCACTTCAACATGTTATTTTGCTCGTGACAATAGTTTGAGTGCCGAAAACATTATTCCTGACTTGCTAAGTTCTCTAGTTTCAATTTAGAAAGTCCCTTTTAGGTCCGTGATTGGAATATATCATTGCGCTCAACTCATTCAGTTTGACTCTGAAAACATCATTTTAAGCTCCAAAACGTTGCTGTGATCGATTTAAGACGGAAGTTTTTAGTTGATAATTTGAGCATGTTTTTACGCTCAAATCGCTTTAAAAGCGCTTAAAACGCGTTTTTAATGATTCTAAGATCGTTTCTGTTCTGTTTCGAGGTGGGTTGTAAGCTTCTCTTTTCAACATGGTATTTTGCTCGTGACAATAATTTGAATGCGGAAAACATGATTCCTGACTTGCTAAGTTCTCTAATTTGCATTTAGAAAGTCCCTTTTAATTCCGTGATTGCAATATATCATTGCGCTCAACTCATTCAGTTTTGCCCTTAAAACATCATTTTAAGCTCCAAAACGTTGCCGTGATCGATTTAAGACGGCAGTTTTTAGTTGATAATTTGAGCATGTTTTCACGCTCAAATCGCATTAAAAGCGCTTAAAACGCGTTTTTAATGATTCTAAGATCGTTTCTTTTCTGTTTCAAAGTAAGTTGTAAGCTTCTAACTTCAACATGTTATTTTGCTCGTGACAATAATTTGAATGCAGAAAACATGATTCCTGACTTGCTAAGTTCTCTAATTTCCATTTAGAAAGTCCCTTTTAATTCCGTGATTGCAATATATCATTGCGCTCAACTCATTCAGTTTTGCCCTTAAAACATCATTTTAAGCTCCAAAACGTTGCCGTGATCGATTTAAGACGGCAGTTTTTAGTTGATAATTTGAGCATGTTTTTACGCTCAAATCGCTTTAAAAGCGCTTAAAACGCGTTTTTAATGATTGTAAGATCGTTTCTTTTCTGTTTCAAAGTAAGTTGTAAGCTTCTAACTTCAACATGTTATTTTGCTCGTGACAATAATTTGAATGCGGAAAACATGATTCCTTACTTGCTAAGTTCTCTAATTTCCATTTAGAAAGTCCCTTTTAATTCCGTGATTGCAATATCTCATTGCGCTCAACTCATTCAGTTTTGCCCTTAAAACAACATTTTAAGCTCCAAAACGTTGCCGTGATCGATTTAAGACGGCAGTTTTTAGTTGATAATTTGAGCATGTTTTTACGCTCAAATCGCTTCAAAAGCGCTTAAAACGCGTTTTTAATGCTTCTAAGATCGTTTCTTCTCTGTTTCAAAGTAAGTTGTAAGCTTCTAACTTCAACATGTTATTTTGCTCGTGACAATAATTTGAATGCGGAAAACATGATTCCTGACTTGCTAAGTTCTCTAATTTCCATTTAGAAAGTCCCTTTTAATTCCGTGATTGCAATATATCATTGCGCTCAACTCATTCAGTTTTGCCCTTAAAACATCATTTTGAACTCTAAAACAGTGGCATGATCGATTTATAACGGCAGTTTTTAGTTGATCATTTGAGCATGTTTTTACGCTCAAATCGCTTTAAAAGCGCTTAAAACGCGTTTTTAATGATTGTAAGATCGTTTCTTTTCTGTCTCAAAGCAACTTGTAAGCTTCTCACTTCAACATGTTATTTTGCTCGTGACAATAGTTTTAGTGCCGAAAACATTATTCCTGACTTGCTAAGTTCTGTAGTTTCAATTTAGAAAGTCCCTTTTAGGTCCGTGATTGCAATATATCATTGCGCTCAACTCGTTCAGTTTGGCCCTAAAAACATCATTTTAAGCTCTAAAACAGTGTCGTGATCGATTTCAGACGGCAGTTTTTAGTTGATCATTTGAGCATGTTTTTACGCTCAAATCGCTTTAAAAGCGCTTAAAACGCGTTTTTAATGATTGTAAGATCGTTTCTTTTCTGTCTCAAAGCAACTTGTAAGCTTCTCACTTCAACATGTTATTTTGCTCTTGACGATAGTTTGAGTGACGAAAACAGGATTCCTGACTTACTAAGTTCTCCAACTTCCATTTAGAAAGTCCCTTTTAATTCCGTGATTGCAATATATCATTGCGCTCAACTCGTTCAGTTGGGCCCTGAAAAAATCATTTTAAGCTCCAAAACGTTGCCGTGATCGATTTAAGACGGCAGTTTTTAGTTGATAATTTGAGCATGTTTTTACGCTCAAATCGCTTTAAAAGCGCTTAAAACGCGTTTTTAATGCTTCTAAGATCGTTTCTTTTCTGTTTCAAAGTAAGTTGTAAGCTTCTAACTTCAACATGTTATTTTGCTCGTGACAATAATTTGAATTCGGAAAACATGATTCCTGACTTGCTAAGTTCTCTAATTTCCATTTAGAAACTCCCTTTTAATTCCGTGATTGCAATATATCATTGCGCTTAACTCATTCAGTTTTGCCCTTAAAACATCATTTTAAGCTCCAAAACGTTCCCGTGATCGATTTAAGACGGCAGTTTTTAGTTGATAATTTGAGCATGTTTTTACGCTCAAATCGCTTTAAAAGCGCTTAAAACGCGTTTTTAATGCTTCTAAGATCGTTTCTTTTCTGTTTCAAAGTAAGTTGTAAGCTTCTAACTTCAACATGTTATTTTGCTCGTGACAATAATTTGAATGCGGAAAACATGATTCCTTACTTGCTAAGTTCTCTAATTTCCATTTAGAAAGTCCCTTTTAATTCCGTGATTGCAATATCTCATTGCGCTCAACTCATTCAGTTTTGCCCTTAAAACAACATTTTAAGCTCCAAAACGTTGCCGTGATCGATTTAAGACGGCAGTTTTTAGTTGATAATTTGAGCATGTTTTTACGCTCAATTCGCTTCAAAAGCGCTTAAAACGCGTTTTTAATGCTTCTAAGATCGTTTCTTCTCTGTTTCAAAGTAAGTTGTAAGCTTCTAACTTCAACATGTTATTTTGCTCGTGACAATAATTTGAATGCGGAAAACATGATTCCTGACTTGCTAAGTTCTCTAATTTCCATTTAGAAAGTCCCTTTTAATTCCGTGATTGCAATATATCATTGCGCTCAACTCATTCAGTTTTGCCCTTAAAACATCATTTTGAACTCTAAAACAGTGGCATGATCGATTTATAACGGCAGTTTTTAGTTCATCATTTGAGCATGTTTTTACGCTCAAATCGCTTTAAAAGCGCTTAAAACGCGTTTTTAATGATTGTAAGATCGTTTCTTTTCTGTCTCAAAGCAACTTGTAAGCTTCTCACTTCAACATGTTATTTTGCTCGTGACAATAGTTTGAGTGCCGAAAACATTATTCCTGACTTGCTAAGTTCTCTAGTTTCAATTTAGAAAGTCCCTTTTAGGTCCGTGATTGGAATATATCATTGCGCTCAACTCATTCAGTTTGACTCTGAAAACATCATTTTAAGCTCCAAAACGTTGCTGTGATCGATTTAAGACGGAAGTTTTTAGTTGATAATTTGAGCATGTTTTTACGCTCAAATCGCTTTAAAAGCGCTTAAAACGCGTTTTTAATGATTCTAAGATCGTTTCTGTTCTGTTTCGAGGTGGGTTGTAAGCTTCTCTTTTCAACATGGTATTTTGCTCGTGACAATAATTTGAATGCGGAAAACATGATTCCTGACTTGCTAAGTTCTCTAATTTGCATTTAGAAAGTCCCTTTTAATTCCGTGATTGCAATATATCATTGCGCTCAACTCATTCAGTTTTGCCCTTAAAACATCATTTTAAGCTCCAAAACGTTGCCGTGATCGATTTAAGACGGCAGTTTTTAGTTGATAATTTGAGCATGTTTTCACGCTCAAATCGCATTAAAAGCGCTTAAAACGCGTTTTTAATGATTCTAAGATCGTTTCTTTTCTGTTTCAAAGTAAGTTGTAAGCTTCTAACTTCAACATGTTATTTTGCTCGTGACAATAATTTGAATGCGGAAAACATGATTCCTGACTTGCTAAGTTCTCTAATTTCCATTTAGAAAGTCCCTTTTAATTCCGTGATTGCAATATATCATTGCGCTCAACTCATTCAGTTTTGCCCTTAAAACATCATTTTAAGCTCCAAAACGTTGCCGTGATCGATTTAAGACGGCAGTTTTTAGTTGATAATTTGAGCATGTTTTTACGCTCAAATCGCTTTAAAAGCGCTTAAAACGCGTTTTTAATGATTGTAAGATCGTTTCTTTTCTGTTTCAAAGTAAGTTGTAAGCTTCTAACTTCAACATGTTATTTTGCTCGTGACAATAATTTGAATGCGGAAAACATGATTCCTTACTTGCTAAGTTCTCTAATTTCCATTTAGAAAGTCCCTTTTAATTCCGTGATTGCAATATCTCATTGCGCTCAACTCATTCAGTTTTGCCCTTAAAACAACATTTTAAGCTCCAAAACGTTGCCGTGATCGATTTAAGACGGCAGTTTTTAGTTGATAATTTGAGCATGTTTTTACGCTCAAATCGCTTCAAAAGCGCTTAAAACGCGTTTTTAATGCTTCTAAGATCGTTTCTTCTCTGTTTCAAAGTAAGTTGTAAGCTTCTAACTTCAACATGTTATTTTGCTCGTGACAATAATTTGAATGCGGAAAACATGATTCCTGACTTGCTAAGTTCTCTAATTTCCATTTAGAAAGTCCCTTTTAATTCCGTGATTGCAATATATCATTGCGCTCAACTCATTCAGTTTTGCCCTTAAAACATCATTTTGAACTCTAAAACAGTGGCATGATCGATTTATAACGGCAGTTTTTAGTTGATCATTTGAGCATGTTTTTACGCTCAAATCGCTTTAAAAGCGCTTAAAACGCGTTTTTAATGATTGTAAGATCGTTTCTTTTCTGTCTCAAAGCAACTTGTAAGCTTCTCACTTCAACATGTTATTTTGCTCGTGACAATAGTTTGAGTGCCGAAAACATTATTCCTGACTTGCTAAGTTCTCTAGTTTCAATTTAGAAAGTCCCTTTTAGGTCCGTGATTGGAATATATCATTGCGCTCAACTCATTCAGTTTGACTCTGAAAACATCATTTTAAGCTCCAAAACGTTGCTGTGATCGATTTAAGACGGAAGTTTTTAGTTGATAATTTGAGCATGTTTTTACGCTCAAATCGCTTTAAAAGCGCTTAAAACGCGTTTTTAATGATTCTAAGATCGTTTCTGTTCTGTTTCGAGGTGGGTTGTAAGCTTCTCTTTTCAACATGGTATTTTGCTCGTGACAATAATTTGAATGCGGAAAACATGATTCCTGACTTGCTAAGTTCTCTAATTTCCATTTAGAAAGTCCCTTTTAATTCCGTGATTGCAATATATCATTGCGCTCAACTCATTCAGTTTTGCCCTTAAAACATCATTTTAAGCTCCAAAACGTTGCCGTGATCGATTTAAGACGGCAGTTTTTAGTTGATAATTTGAGCATGTTTTCACGCTCAAATCGCATTAAAAGCGCTTAAAACGCGTTTTTAATGATTCTAAGCTCGTTTCTGTTCTGTTTCGAGTAGGGTTGTAAGGTTCTCACTTCAACATGTTATTTTGCTCGTGACGATAATTTGAGTTCCGAAAACAGGATTCCTGACTTGCTAAGTTCTCCAACTTCCATTTAGAAAGTCCCTTTTAGGTCCGTGATTGCAATAGATCATTGCGCTCAAATCGTTCAGTTTGGCCCTAAAAACATCATTTTAAGCTCTAAAACAGTGGCGTGATCGATTTAAGACGGCAGTTTTTAGTTGATCATTTGAGCATGTTTTTACGTTCAAATCGCTTTAAAAGCGCTTAAAACGCGTTTTTAATGATTGTAAGATCGTTTCTTTTCTGTCTCAAAGCAACTTGTAAGCTTCTCGCTTCAACATGTTATTTTCCTCGTGACAATAGTTTGAGTGCCGAAAACATGATTCCTGACATGCTAAGTTCTCTACTTTCAATTTAGAAAGTCCTTTTAGGTCCGTGATTGCAATATATCATTGCGCTCAACTCATTCAGTTTGGTCCTGAAAACATCATTTTAAGCTCCAAAACGTTGCCGTGATCGACTTAAGACGGAAGTTTTTACTTGATAATTTGAGCATTTTTTTACGCTCAAATCGCTTTAAAAGCGTTTAAAACGCGTTTTTAATGATTCTAAGATCGTTTCTGTTCTGTTTCGAGGTGGGTTGTAAGCTTCTCACTTCAACATGTTATTTTGCTCGTGACGATAGTTTGAGTGACGAAAACAGGATTCCTAACTTACTAAGTTCTCCAACTTCCATTTAGAAAGTCGCTTTTAGGTCCGTGATTGCAATATATCATTGCGCTCAACTCGTTCAGTTGGGCCCTAAAAAAATCATTTTAAGCTATAAAACGTTGGCGTGATCGATTTAAGACGGCACTTTTTAGTAGATCATTTGAGCATGTTTTTACGCTAAAATCGCTTCAAAGCTATTAAAACGCGTTTTTAATGCTTCTAAAATCGTTTCTTTTCTGTTTCAAAGTAAGTTGTAAGCTTCTAACTTCAACATGTTATTTTGCTCGTGACAATAATTTGAGTGCGGAAAACATGATTCCTGACTTGCTAAGTTCTCTAATTTCCATTTAGAAAGTCCCTTTTAGGTCCGTGATTGCAATATATCATTGCGCTCAACTCATTCAGTTTTGCCCTTAAAACATCATTTTAAGCTCCAAAACGTTGCCGTGATCGATTTAAGACGGCAGTTTTTAGTTGATAATTTGAGCATGTTTTTACGCTCAAATCGCTTTAAAAGCGCTTAAAACGCGTTATTAATGATTCTAAGCTCGTTTCTGTTCTGTTTCGAGGTGGGTTGTAAGCTTCTCACTTCAACATGTTATTTTGCTCGTGACGATAATTTGAGTTCCGAAAACAGGATTCCTGACTTGCTAAGTTCTACAACTTCCATTTAGAAAGTCCCTTTTAGGTCCGTGATTGCAATATATCATTGCGCTCAACTCATTCAGTTTTGCCCTTAAAACATCATTTTAAGCTCCAAAACGTTGCCGTGATCGATTTAAGACGGCAGTTTTTAGTTGATAATTTGAGCATGTTTTTACGCTCAAATCGCTTTAAAAGCGCTTAAAACGCGTTTTTAATGCTTCTAAGATCGTTTCTTTTCTGTTTCAAAGTAAGTTGTAAGCTTCTAACTTCAACATGTTATTTTGCTCGTGACAATAATTTAATGCGGAAAACATGATTCCTGACTTGCTAAGTTCTCTAATTTCCATTTAGAAAGTCCCTTTTAATTCCGTGATTGCAATATATCATTGCGCTCAAATCGTTCAGTTTGGCCCTAAAAACATCATTTTAAGCTCTAAAACAGTGGCGTGATCGATTTAAGACGGCAGTTTTTAGTTGATCATTTGAGCATGTTTTTACGTTCAAATCGCTTTAAAAGCGCTTAAAACGCGTTTTTAATGATTGTAAGATCGTTTCTTTTCTGTCTCAAAGCAACTTGTAAGCTTCTCACTTCAACATGTTATTTTGCTCGTGACAATAGTTTAGTGCCGAAAACATGATTCCTGACTTGCTAAGTTCTCTAGTTTCAATTTAGAAAGTCCCTTTTAGGTCCGTGATTGCAATATATCATTGCGCTCAACTCATTCAGTTTGGCCCTTAAAACATCATTTTAAGCTCCAAAACGTTGGCGTGATCGATTTAAAACGGCAGTTTTTACTTGATAATTTGAGCATGTTTTTACGCTCAAATCGCTTTAAAAGCGCTTAAAACGCGTTTTTAATGATTGTAAGATCGTTTCTTTTCTGTCTCAAAGCAACTTCTAAGCTTCTCACTTTAACATGTTATTTTGCTCTTGACGATAGTTTGAGTGACGAAAACAGGATTCCTGACTTACTAAGTTCTCCAACTTCCATTTAGAAAGTCCCTTTTAATTCCGTGATTGCAATATATCATTGCGCTCAACTCGTTCAGTTGGGCCCTGAAAAAATCATTTTAAGCTCCAAAACGTTGCCGTGATCGATTTAAGACGGCAGTTTTTAGTTGATAATTTGAGCATGTTTTTACGCTCAAATCGCTTTAAAAGCGCTTAAAACGCGTTTTTAATGCTTCTAAGATCGTTTCTTTTCTGTTTCAAAGTAAGTTGTAAGCTTCTAACTTCAACATGTTATTTTGCTCGTGACAATAATTTGAGTGCGGAAAACATGATTCCTGACTTGCTAAGTTCTCTAATTTCCATTTAGAAAGTCCCTTTTAATTCCGTGATTGCAATATATCATTGCGCTCAACTCATTCAGTTTGCCCTTAAAACATCATTTTAAGCTCCAAAACGTTGCCGTGATCGATTTAAGACGGCAGTTTTTAGTTGATAATTTGAGCATGTTTTTACGCTCAAATCGCTTTAAAAGCGCTTAAAACGCGTTTTTAATGCTTCTAAGATCGTTTCTTTTCTGTTTCAAAGTAAGTTGTAAGCTTCTAACTTCAACATGTTATTTTGCTCGTGACAATAATTTGAATGCGGAAAACATGATTCCTGACTTGCTAAGTTCTCTAATTTCCATTTAGAAAGTCCCTTTTAATTCCGTGATTGCAATATATCATTGCGCTCAACTCATTCAGTTTTGCCCTTAAAACATCATTTTAAGCTCCAAAACGTTGCCGTGATCGATTTAAGACGGCAGTTTTTAGTTGATAATTTGAGCATGTTTTTACGCTCAAATCGCTTTAAAAGCGCTTAAAACGCGTTTTTAATGCTTCTAAGATCGTTTCTTTTCTGTTTCAAAGTAAGTTGTAAGCTTCTAACTTCAACATGTTATTTTGCTCGTGACAATAATTTGAGTGCGGAAAACATGATTCCTGACTTGCTAAGTTCTCTAATTTCCATTTAGAAAGTCCCTTTTAATTCCGTGATTGCAATATATCATTGCGCTCAACTCATTCAGTTTGCCCTTAAAACATCATTTTAAGCTCCAAAACGTTGCCGTGATCGATTTAAGACGGCAGTTTTTAGTTGATAATTTGAGCATGTTTTTACGCTCAAATCGCTTTAAAAGCGCTTAAAACGCGTTTTTAATGCTTCTAAGATCGTTTCTTTTCTGTTTCAAAGTAAGTTGTAAGCTTCTAACTTCAACATGTTATTTTGCTCGTGACAATAATTTGAATGCGGAAAACATGATTCCTGACTTGCTAAGTTCTCTAATTTCCATTTAGAAAGTCCCTTTTAATTCCGTGATTGCAATATATCATTGCGCTCAACTCATTCAGTTTTGCCCTTAAAACAACATTTTAAGCTCCAAAACGTTGCCGTGATCGATTTAAGACGGCAGTTTTTAGTTGATAATATGAGCATGTTTTTACGCTCAAATCGCTTTAAAAGCGCTTAAAACGCGTTTTTAATGATTGTAAGATCGTTTCTTTTCTGTCTCAAAGCAACTTGTAAGCTTCTCACTTCAACATGTTATTTTGCTCGTGACAATAGTTTGAGTGCCGAAAACATTATTCCTGACTTGCTAAGTTCTCTAGTTTCAATTTAGAAAGTCCCTTTTAGGTCCGTGTCTGGAATATATCATTGCGCTCAACTCATTCAGTTTGACTCTGAAAACATCATTTTAAGCTCCAAAACGTTGCTGTGATCGATTTAAGACGGAAGTTTTTAGTTGATAATTTGAGCATGTTTTTACGCTCAAATCGCTTTAAAAGCGCTTAAAACGCGTTTTTAATGCTTCTAAGATCGTTTCTTTTCTGTTTCAAAGTAAGTTGTAAGCTTCTAACTTCAACATGTTATTTTGCTCGTGACAATAATTTGAATGCGGAAAACATGATTCCTGACTTGCTAAGTTCTCTAATTTCCATTTAGAAAGTCCCTTTTAATTCCGTGATTGCTAAATATCATTGCGCTCAACTCATTCAGTTTTGCCCTTAAAACATCATTTTAAGCTCCAAAACGTTGCCGTGATCGATTTAAGACGGCAGTTTTTAGTTGATAATTTGAGCAAGTTTTTACGCTCAAATCGCATTAAAAGCGCTTAAAACGCGTTTTTAATGATTCTAAGCTCGTTTCTGTTCTGTTTCGAGGAGGGTTGTAAGGTTCTTACTTCAACATGTTATTTTGCTCGTGACGATAATTTGAGTTCCGAAAACAGGATTCCTGACTTGCTAAGTTCTCCAACTTCCATTTAGAAAGTCCCTTTTAGGTCCGTGATTGCAATAGATCATTGCGCTCAAATCGTTCAGTTTGGCCCTAAAAACATCATTTTAAGCTCTAAAACAGTGGCGTGATCGATTTAAGACGGCAGTTTTTAGTGTATCATTTCAGCATGTTTTTACGTTCAAATCGCTTTAAAAGCGCTTAAAACGCGTTTTTAATGATTGTAAGATCGTTTCTTTTCTGTCTCAAAGCAACTTGTAAGCTTCTCGCTTCAACATGTTATTTTCCTCGTGACAATAGTTTGAGTGCCGAAAACATGATTCCTGACATGCTAAGTTCTCTACTTTCAATTTAGAAAGTCCTTTTAGGTCCGTGATTGCAATATATCATTGCGCTCAACTCATTCAGTTTTGTCCTGAAAACATCATTTTAAGCTCCAAAACGTTGCCGTGATCGACTTAAGACGGAAGTTTTTACTTGATAATTTGAGCATTTTTTTACGCTCAAATCGCTTTAAAAGCGTTTAAAACGCGTTTTTAATGATTCTAAGATCGTTTCTGTTCTGTTTCGAGGTGGGTTGTAAGCTTCTCACTTCAACATGTTATTTTGCTCGTGACGATAGTTTGAGTGACGAAAACAGGATTCCTAACTTACTAAGTTCTCCAACTTCCATTTAGAAAGTCGCTTTTAGGTCCGTGATTGCAATATATCATTGCGCTCAACTCGTTCAGTTGGGCCCTAAAAAAATCATTTTAAGCTATAAAACGTTGGCGTGATCGATTTAAGACGGCACTTTTTAGTAGATCATTTGAGCATGTTTTTACGCTAAAATCGCTTCAAAGCTATTAAAACGCGTTTTTAATGCTTCTAAGATCGTTTCTTTTCTGTTTCAAAGTAAGTTGTAAGCTTCTAACTTCAACATGTTATTTTGCTCGTGACAATAATTTGAGTGCGGAAAACATGATTCCTGACTTGCTAAGTTCTCTAATTTCCATTTAGAAAGTCCCTTTTAGGTCCGTGATTGCAATATATCATTGCGCTCAACTCATTCAGTTTTGCCCTTAAAACATCATTTTAAGCTCCAAAACGTTGCCGTGATCGATTTAAGACGGCAGTTTTTAGTTGATAATTTGAGCATGTTTTTACGCTCAAATCGCTTTAAAAGCGCTTAAAACGCGTTATTAATGATTCTAAGCTCGTTTCTGTTCTGTTTCGAGGTGGGTTGTAAGCTTCTCACTTCAACATGTTATTTTGCTCGTGACGATAATTTGAGTTCCGAAAACAGGATTCCTGACTTGCTAAGTTCTACAACTTCCATTTAGAAAGTCCCTTTTAGGTCCGTGATTGCAATATATCATTGCGCTCAACTCATTCAGTTTTGCCCTTAAAACATCATTTTAAGCTCCAAAACGTTGCCGTGATCGATTTAAGACGGCAGTTTTTAGTTGATAATTTGAGCATGTTTTTACGCTCAAATCGCTTTAAAAGCGCTTAAAACGCGTTTTTAATGCTTCTAAGATCGTTTCTTTTCTGTTTCAAAGTAAGTTGTAAGCTTCTAACTTCAACATGTTATTTTGCTCGTGACAATAATTTAATGCGGAAAACATGATTCCTGACTTGCTAAGTTCTCTAATTTCCATTTAGAAAGTCCCTTTTAATTCCGTGATTGCAATATATCATTGCGCTCAAATCGTTCAGTTTGGCCCTAAAAACATCATTTTAAGCTCTAAAACAGTGGCGTGATCGATTTAAGACGGCAGTTTTTAGTTGATCATTTGAGCATGTTTTTACGTTCAAATCGCTTTAAAAGCGCTTAAAACGCGTTTTTAATGATTGTAAGATCGTTTCTTTTCTGTCTCAAAGCAACTTGTAAGCTTCTCACTTCAACATGTTATTTTGCTCGTGACAATAGTTTAGTGCCGAAAACATGATTCCTGACTTGCTAAGTTCTCTAGTTTCAATTTAGAAAGTCCCTTTTAGGTCCGTGATTGCAATATATCATTGCGCTCAACTCATTCAGTTTGGCCCTTAAAACATCATTTTAAGCTCCAAAACGTTGGCGTGATCGATTTAAAACGGCAGTTTTTACTTGATAATTTGAGCATGTTTTTACGCTCAAATCGCTTTAAAAGCGCTTAAAACGCGTTTTTAATGATTGTAAGATCGTTTCTTTTCTGTCTCAAAGCAACTTCTAAGCTTCTCACTTTAACATGTTATTTTGCTCTTGACGATAGTTTGAGTGACGAAAACAGGATTCCTGACTTACTAAGTTCTCCAACTTCCATTTAGAAAGTCCCTTTTAATTCCGTGATTGCAATATATCATTGCGCTCAACTCGTTCAGTTGGGCCCTGAAAAAATCATTTTAAGCTCCAAAACGTTGCCGTGATCGATTTAAGACGGCAGTTTTTAGTTGATAATTTGAGCATGTTTTTACGCTCAAATCGCTTTAAAAGCGCTTAAAACGCGTTTTTAATGCTTCTAAGATCGTTTCTTTTCTGTTTCAAAGTAAGTTGTAAGCTTCTAACTTCAACATGTTATTTTGCTCGTGACAATAATTTGAGTGCGGAAAACATGATTCCTGACTTGCTAAGTTCTCTAATTTCCATTTAGAAAGTCCCTTTTAATTCCGTGATTGCAATATATCATTGCGCTCAACTCATTCAGTTTGCCCTTAAAACATCATTTTAAGCTCCAAAACGTTGCCGTGATCGATTTAAGACGGCAGTTTTTAGTTGATAATTTGAGCATGTTTTTACGCTCAAATCGCTTTAAAAGCGCTTAAAACGCGTTTTTAATGCTTCTAAGATCGTTTCTTTTCTGTTTCAAAGTAAGTTGTAAGCTTCTAACTTCAACATGTTATTTTGCTCGTGACAATAATTTGAATGCGGAAAACATGATTCCTGACTTGCTAAGTTCTCTAATTTTTATTTAGAAAGTCCCTTTTAATTCCGTGATTGCAATATATCATTGCGCTCAACTCATTCAGTTTTGCCCTTAAAACATCATTTTAAGCTCCAAAACGTTGCCGTGATCGATTTAAGACGGCAGTTTTTAGTTGATAATTTGAGCATGTTTTTACGCTCAAATCGCTTTAAAAGCGCTTAAAACGCGTTTTTAATGCTTCTAAGATCGTTTCTTTTCTGTTTCAAAGTAAGTTGTAAGCTTCTAACTTCAACATGTTATTTTGCTCGTGACAATAATTTGAGTGCGGAAAACATGATTCCTGACTTGCTAAGTTCTCTAATTTCCATTTAGAAAGTCCCTTTTAATTCCGTGATTGCAATATATCATTGCGCTCAACTCATTCAGTTTGCCCTTAAAACATCATTTTAAGCTCCAAAACGTTGCCGTGATCGATTTAAGACGGCAGTTTTTAGTTGATAATTTGAGCATGTTTTTACGCTCAAATCGCTTTAAAAGCGCTTAAAACGCGTTTTTAATGCTTCTAAGATCGTTTCTTTTCTGTTTCAAAGTAAGTTGTAAGCTTCTAACTTCAACATGTTATTTTGCTCGTGACAATAATTTGAATGCGGAAAACATGATTCCTGACTTGCTAAGTTCTCTAATTTCCATTTAGAAAGTCCCTTTTAATTCCGTGATTGCAATATATCATTGCGCTCAACTCATTCAGTTTTGCCCTTAAAACAACATTTTAAGCTCCAAAACGTTGCCGTGATCGATTTAAGACGGCAGTTTTTAGTTGATAATATGAGCATGTTTTTACGCTCAAATCGCTTTAAAAGCGCTTAAAACGCGTTTTTAATGATTGTAAGATCGTTTCTTTTCTGTCTCAAAGCAACTTGTAAGCTTCTCACTTCAACATGTTATTTTGCTCGTGACAATAGTTTGAGTGCCGAAAACATTATTCCTGACTTGCTAAGTTCTCTAGTTTCAATTTAGAAAGTCCCTTTTAGGTCCGTGATTGGAATATATCATTGCGCTCAACTCATTCAGTTTGACTCTGAAAACATCATTTTAAGCTCCAAAACGTTGCTGTGATCGATTTAAGACGGAAGTTTTTAGTTGATAATTTGAGCATGTTTTTACGCTCAAATCGCTTTAAAAGCGCTTAAAACGCGTTTTTAATGCTTCTAAGATCGTTTCTTTTCTGTTTCAAAGTAAGTTGTAAGCTTCTAACTTCAACATGTTATTTTGCTCGTGACAATAATTTGAATGCGGAAAACATGATTCCTGACTTGCTAAGTTCTCTAATTTCCATTTAGAAAGTCCCTTTTAATTCCGTGATTGCTAAATATCATTGCGCTCAACTCATTCAGTTTTGCCCTTAAAACATCATTTTAAGCTCCAAAACGTTGCCGTGATCGATTTAAGACGGCAGTTTTTAGTTGATAATTTGAGCAAGTTTTTACGCTCAAATCGCATTAAAAGCGCTTAAAACGCGTTTTTAATGATTCTAAGCTCGTTTCTGTTCTGTTTCGAGGAGGGTTGTAAGGTTCTTACTTCAACATGTTATTTTGCTCGTGACGATAATTTGAGTTCCGAAAACAGGATTCCTGACTTGCTAAGTTCTCCAACTTCCATTTAGAAAGTCCCTTTTAGGTCCGTGATTGCAATAGATCATTGCGCTCAAATCGTTCAGTTTGGCCCTAAAAACATCATTTTAAGCTCTAAAACAGTGGCGTGATCGATTTAAGACGGCAGTTTTTAGTTGATCATTTCAGCATGTTTTTACGTTCAAATCGCTTTAAAAGCGCTTAAAACGCGTTTTTAATGATTGTAAGATCGTTTCTTTTCTGTCTCAAAGCAACTTGTAAGCTTCTCGCTTCAACATGTTATTTTCCTCGTGACAATAGTTTGAGTGCCGAAAACATGATTCCTGACATGCTAAGTTCTCTACTTTCAATTTAGAAAGTCCTTTTAGGTCCGTGATTGCAATATATCATTGCGCTCAACTCATTCAGTTTTGTCCTGAAAACATCATTTTAAGCTCCAAAACGTTGCCGTGATCGACTTAAGACGGAAGTTTTTACTTGATAATTTGAGCATTTTTTTACGCTCAAATCGCTTTAAAAGCGTTTAAAACGCGTTTTTAATGATTCTAAGATCGTTTCTGTTCTGTTTCGAGGTGGGTTGTAAGCTTCTCACTTCAACATGTTATTTTGCTCGTGACGATAGTTTGAGTGACGAAAACAGGATTCCTAACTTACTAAGTTCTCCAACTTCCATTTAGAAAGTCGCTTTTAGGTCCGTGATTGCAATATATCATTGCGCTCAACTCGTTCAGTTGGGCCCTGAAAAAATCATTTTAAGCTCTAAAACGTTGGCGTGATCGATTTAAGACGGCAGTTTTTAGTAGATCATTTGAGCATGTTTTTACGCTAAAATCGCTTCAAAGCTATTAAAACGCGTTTTTAATGCTTCTAAGATCGTTTCTTTTCTGTTTCAAAGTAAGTTGTAAGCTTCTAACTTCAACATGTTATTTTGCTCGTGACAATAATTTGAGTGCGGAAAACATGATTCCTGACTTGCTAAGTTCTCTAATTTCCATTTAGAAAGTCCCTTTTAGGTCCGTGATTGCAATATATCATTGCGCTCAACTCATTCAGTTTTGCCCTTAAAACATCATTTTAAGCTCCAAAACGTTGCCGTGATCGATTTAAGACGGCAGTTTTTAGTTGATAATTTGAGCATGTTTTTACGCTCAAATCGCTTTAAAAGCGCTTAAAACGCGTTATTAATGATTCTAAGCTCGTTTCTGTTCTGTTTCGAGGTGGGTTGTAAGCTTCTCACTTCAACATGTTATTTTGCTCGTGACGATAATTTGAGTTCCGAAAACAGGATTCCTGACTTGCTAAGTTCTCCAACTTCCATTTAGAAAGTCCCTTTTAGGTCCGTGATTGCAATAGATCATTGCGCTCAAATCGTTCAGTTTGGCCCTAAAAACATCATTTTAAGCTCTAAAACAGTGGCGTGATCGATTTAAGACGGCAGTTTTTAGTTGATCATTTGAGCATGTTTTTACGTTCAAATCGCTTTAAAAGCGCTTAAAACGCGTTTTTAATGATTGTAAGATCGTTTCTTTTCTGTCTCAAAGCAACTTGTAAGCTTCTCGCTTCAACATGTTATTTTCCTCGTGACAATAGTTTGAGTGCCGAAAACATGATTCCTGACATGCTAAGTTCTCTACTTTCAATTTAGAAAGTCCTTTTAGGTCCGTGATTGCAATATATCATTGCGCTCAACTCATTCAGTTTTGTCCTGAAAACATCATTTTAAGCTCCAAAACGTTGCCGTGATCGACTTAAGACGGAAGTTTTTACTTGATAATTTGAGCATTTTTTTACGCTCAAATCGCTTTAAAAGCGTTTAAAACGCGTTTTTAATGATTCTAAGATCGTTTCTGTTCTGTTTCGAGGTGGGTTGTAAGCTTCTCACTTCAACATGTTATTTTGCTCGTGACGATAGTTTGAGTGACGAAAACAGGATTCCTAACTTACTAAGTTCTCCAACTTCCATTTAGAAAGTCGCTTTTAGGTCCGTGATTGCAATATATCATTGCGCTCAACTCGTTCAGTTGGGCCCTAAAAAAATCATTTTAAGCTATAAAACGTTGGCGTGATCGATTTAAGACGGCACTTTTTAGTAGATCATTTGAGCACGTTTTTACGCTAAAATCGCTTCAAAGCTATTAAAACGCGTTTTTAATGCTTCTAAGATCGTTTCTTTTCTGTTTCAAAGTAAGTTTTAAGCTTCTAACTTCAACATGTTATTTTGCTCGTGACAATAATTTGAGTGCGGAAAACATGATTCCTGACTTGCTAAGTTCTCTAATTTCCATTTAGAAAGTCCCTTTTAGGTCCGTGATTGCAATATATCATTGCGCTCAACTCATTCAGTTTTGCCCTTAAAACATCATTTTAAGCTCCAAAACGTTGCCGTGATCGATTTAAGACGGCAGTTTTTAGTTGATAATTTGAGCATGTTTTTACGCTCAAATCGCTTTAAAAGCGCTTAAAACGCGTTATTAATGATTCTAAGCTCGTTTCTGTTCTGTTTCGAGGTGGGTTGTAAGCTTCTCACTTCAACATGTTATTTTGCTCGTGACGATAATTTGAGTTCCGAAAACAGGATTCCTGACTTGCTAAGTTCTACAACTTCCATTTAGAAAGTCCCTTTTAGGTCCGTGATTGCAATATATCATTGCGCTCAACTCATTCAGTTTTGCCCTTAAAACATCATTTTAAGCTCCAAAACGTTGCCGTGATCGATTTAAGACGGCAGTTTTTAGTTGATAATTTGAGCATGTTTTTACGCTCAAATCGCTTTAAAAGCGCTTAAAACGCGTTTTTAATGCTTCTAAGATCGTTTCTTTTCTGTTTCAAAGTAAGTTGTAAGCTTCTAACTTCAACATGTTATTTTGCTCGTGACAATAATTTGAATGCGGAAAACATGATTCCTGACTTGCTAAGTTCTCTAATTTCCATTTAGAAAGTCCCTTTTAATTCCGTGATTGCAATATATCATTGCGCTCAACTCATTCAGTTTTGCCCTTAAAACAACATTTTAAGCTCCAAAACGTTGCCGTGATCGATTTAAGACGGCAGTTTTTAGTTGATAATTTGAGCATGTTTTTACGCTCAAATCGCTTTAAAAGCGCTTAAAACGCGTTTTTAATGCTTCTAAGATCGTTTCTTTTCTGTTTCAAAGTAAGTTGTAAGCTTCTAACTTCAACATGTTATTTTGCTCGTGACAATAATTTGAGTGCGGAAAACATGATTCCTGACTTGCTAAGTTCTCTAATTTCCATTTAGAAAGTCCCTTTTAATTCCGTGATTGCAATATATCATTGCGCTCAACTCATTCAGTTTGCCCTTAAAACATCATTTTAAGCTCCAAAACGTTGCCGTGATCGATTTAAGACGGCAGTTTTTAGTTGATAATTTGAGCATGTTTTTACGCTCAAATCGCTTTAAAAGCGCTTAAAACGCGTTTTTAATGCTTCTAAGATCGTTTCTTTTCTGTTTCAAAGTAAGTTGTAAGCTTCTAACTTCAACATGTTATTTTGCTCGTGACAATAATTTGAGTGCGGAAAACATGATTCCTGACTTGCTAAGTTCTCTAATTTCCATTTAGAAAGTCCCTTTTAATTCCGTGATTGCAATATATCATTGCGCTCAACTCATTCAGTTTTGCCCTTAAAACAACATTTTAAGCTCCAAAACGTTGCCGTGATCGATTTAAGACGGCAGTTTTTAGTTGATAATATGAGCATGTTTTTACGCTCAAATCGCTTTAAAAGCGCTTAAAACGCGTTTTTAATGATTGTAAGATCGTTTCTTTTCTGTCTCAAAGCAACTTGTAAGCTTCTCACTTCAACATGTTATTTTGCTCGTGACAATAGTTTGAGTGCCGAAAACATTATTCCTGACTTGCTAAGTTCTCTAGTTTCAATTTAGAAAGTCCCTTTTAGGTCCGTGATTGGAATATATCATTGCGCTCAACTCATTCAGTTTGACTCTGAAAACATCATTTTAAGCTCCAAAACGTTGCTGTGATCGATTTAAGACGGAAGTTTTTAGTTGATAATTTGAGCATGTTTTTACGCTCAAATCGCTTTAAAAGCGCTTAAAACGCGTTTTTAATGCTTCTAAGATCGTTTCTTTTCTGTTTCAAAGTAAGTTGTAAGCTTCTAACTTCAACATGTTATTTTGCTCGTGACAATAATTTGAATGCGGAAAACATGATTCCTGACTTGCTAAGTTCTCTAATTTCCATTTAGAAAGTCCCTTTTAATTCCGTGATTGCTAAATATCATTGCGCTCAACTCATTCAGTTTTGCCCTTAAAACATCATTTTAAGCTCCAAAACGTTGCCGTGATCGATTTAAGACGGCAGTTTTTAGTTGATAATTTGAGCAAGTTTTTACGCTCAAATCGCATTAAAAGCGCTTAAAACGCGTTTTTAATGATTCTAAGCTCGTTTCTGTTCTGTTTCGAGGAGGGTTGTAAGGTTCTCACTTCAACATGTTATTTTGCTCGTGACGATAATTTGAGTTCCGAAAACAGGATTCCTGACTTGCTAAGTTCTCCAACTTCCATTTAGAAAGTCCCTTTTAGGTCCGTGATTACAATAGATCATTGCGCTCAAATCGTTCAGTTTGGCCCTAAAAACATCATTTTAAGCTCTAAAACAGTGGCGTGATCGATTTAAGACGGCAGTTTTTAGTTGATCATTTCAGCATGTTTTTACGTTCAAATCGCTTTAAAAGCGCTTAAAACGCGTTTTTAATGATTGTAAGATCGTTTCTTTTCTGTCTCAAAGCAACTTGTAAGCTTCTCGCTTCAACATGTTATTTTCCTCGTGACAATAGTTTGAGTGCCGAAAACATGATTCCTGACATGCTAAGTTCTCTACTTTCAATTTAGAAAGTCCTTTTAGGTCCGTGATTGCAATATATCATTGCGCTCAACTCATTCAGTTTTGTCCTGAAAACATCATTTTAAGCTACAAAACGTTGCCGTGATCGACTTAAGACGGAAGTTTTTACTTGATAATTTGAGCATTTTTTTACGCTCAAATCGCTTTAAAAGCGTTTAAAACGCGTTTTTAATGATTCTAAGATCGTTTCTGTTCTGTTTCGAGGTGGGTTGTAAGCTTCTCACTTCAACATGTTATTTTGCTCGTGACGATAGTTTGAGTGACGAAAACAGGATTCCTAACTTACTAAGTTCTCCAACTTCCATTTAGAAAGTCGCTTTTAGGTCCGTGATTGCATTATATCATTGCGCTCAACTCGTTCAGTTGGGCCCTGAAAAAATCATTTTAAGCTCTAAAACGTTGGCGTGATCGATTTAAGACGGCAGTTTTTAGTAGATCATTTGAGCATGTTTTTACGCTAAAATCGCTTCAAAGCTATTAAAACGCGTTTTTAATGCTTCTAAGATCGTTTCTTTTCTGTTTCAAAGTAAGTTGTAAGCTTCTAACTTCAACATGTTATTTTGCTCGTGACAATAATTTGAGTGCGGAAAACATGATTCCTGACTTGCTAAGTTCTCTAATTTCCATTTAGAAAGTCCCTTTTAGGTCCGTGATTGCAATATATCATTGCGCTCAACTCATTCAGTTTTGCCCTTAAAACATCATTTTAAGCTCCAAAACGTTGCCGTGATCGATTTAAGACGGCAGTTTTTAGTTGATAATTTGAGCATGTTTTTACGCTCAAATCGCTTTAAAAGCGCTTAAAACGCGTTATTAATGATTCTAAGCTCGTTTCTGTTCTGTTTCGAGGTGGGTTGTAAGCTTCTCACTTCAACATGTTATTTTGCTCGTGACGATAATTTGAGTTCCGAAAACAGGATTCCTGACTTGCTAAGTTCTCCAACTTCCATTTAGAAAGTCCCTTTTAGGTCCGTGATTGCAATAGATCATTGCGCTCAAATCGTTCAGTTTGGCCCTAAAAACATCATTTTAAGCTCTAAAACAGTGGCGTGATCGATTTAAGACGGCAGTTTTTAGTTGATCATTTGAGCATGTTTTTACGTTCAAATCGCTTTAAAAGCGCTTAAAACGCGTTTTTAATGATTGTAAGATCGTTTCTTTTCTGTCTCAAAGCAACTTGTAAGCTTCTCGCTTCAACATGTTATTTTCCTCGTGACAATAGTTTGAGTGCCGAAAACATGATTCCTGACATGCTAAGTTCTCTACTTTCAATTTAGAAAGTCCTTTTAGGTCCGTGATTGCAATATATCATTGCGCTCAACTCATTCAGTTTGGTCCTGAAAACATCATTTTAAGCTCCAAAACGTTGCCGTGATCGACTTAAGACGGAAGTTTTTACTTGATAATTTGAGCATTTTTTTACGCTCAAATCGCTTTAAAAGCGTTTAAAACGCGTTTTTAATGATTCTAAGATCGTTTCTGTTCTGTTTCGAGGTGGGTTGTAAGCTTCTCACTTCAACATGTTATTTTGCTCGTGACGATAGTTTGAGTGACGAAAACAGGATTCCTAACTTACTAAGTTCTCCAACTTCCATTTAGAAAGTCGCTTTTAGGTCCGTGATTGCATTATATCATTGCGCTCAACTCGTTCAGTTGGGCCCTGAAAAAATCATTTTAAGCTCTAAAACGTTGGCGTGATCGATTTAAGACGGCAGTTTTTAGTAGATCATTTGAGCATGTTTTTACGCTAAAATCGCTTCAAAGCTATTAAAACGCGTTTTTAATGCTTCTAAGATCGTTTCTTTTCTGTTTCAAAGTAAGTTGTAAGCTTCTAACTTCAACATGTTATTTTGCTCGTGACAATAATTTGAGTGCGGAAAACATGATTCCTGACTTGCTAAGTTCTCTAATTTCCATTTAGAAAGTCCCTTTTAGGTCCGTGATTGCAATATATCATTGCGCTCAACTCATTCAGTTTTGCCCTTAAAACATCATTTTAAGCTCCAAAACGTTGCCGTGATCGATTTAAGACGGCAGTTTTTAGTTGATAATTTGAGCATGTTTTTACGCTCAAATCGCTTTAAAAGCGCTTAAAACGCGTTATTAATGATTCTAAGCTCGTTTCTGTTCTGTTTCGAGGTGGGTTGTAAGCTTCTCACTTCAACATGTTATTTTGCTCGTGACGATAATTTGAGTTCCGAAAACAGGATTCCTGACTTGCTAAGTTCTCCAACTTCCATTTAGAAAGTCCCTTTTAGGTCCGTGATTGCAATAGATCATTGCGCTCAAATCGTTCAGTTTGGCCCTAAAAACATCATTTTAAGCTCTAAAACAGTGGCGTGATCGATTTAAGACGGCAGTTTTTAGTTGATCATTTGAGCATGTTTTTACGTTCAAATCGCTTTAAAAGCGCTTAAAACGCGTTTTTAATGATTGTAAGATCGTTTCTTTTCTGTCTCAAAGCAACTTGTAAGCTTCTCGCTTCAACATGTTATTTTCCTCGTGACAATAGTTTGAGTGCCGAAAACATGATTCCTGACATGCTAAGTTCTCTACTTTCAATTTAGAAAGTCCTTTTAGGTCCGTGATTGCAATATATCATTGCGCTCAACTCATTCAGTTTGGTCCTGAAAACATCATTTTAAGCTCCAAAACGTTGCCGTGATCGACTTAAGACGGAAGTTTTTACTTGATAATTTGAGCATTTTTTTACGCTCAAATCGCTTTAAAAGCGTTTAAAACGCGTTTTTAATGATTCTAAGATCGTTTCTGTTCTGTTTCGAGGTGGGTTGTAAGCTTCTCACTTCAACATGTTATTTTGCTCGTGACGATAGTTTGAGTGACGAAAACAGGATTCCTAACTTACTAAGTTCTCCAACTTCCATTTAGAAAGTCGCTTTTAGGTCCGTGATTGCAATATATCATTGCGCTCAACTCGTTCAGTTGGGCCCTAAAAAAATCATTTTAAGCTATAAAACGTTGGCGTGATCGATTTAAGACGGCACTTTTTAGTAGATCATTTGAGCACGTTTTTACGCTAAAATCGCTTCAAAGCTATTAAAACGCGTTTTTAATGCTTCTAAGATCGTTTCTTTTCTGTTTCAAAGTAAGTTTTAAGCTTCTAACTTCAACATGTTATTTTGCTCGTGACAATAATTTGAGTGCGGAAAACATGATTCCTGACTTGCTAAGTTCTCTAATTTCCATTTAGAAAGTCCCTTTTAGGTCCGTGATTGCAATATATCATTGCGCTCAACTCATTCAGTTTTGCCCTTAAAACATCATTTTAAGCTCCAAAACGTTGCCGTGATCGATTTAAGACGGCAGTTTTTAGTTGATAATTTGAGCATGTTTTTACGCTCAAATCGCTTTAAAAGCGCTTAAAACGCGTTATTAATGATTCTAAGCTCGTTTCTGTTCTGTTTCGAGGTGGGTTGTAAGCTTCTCACTTCAACATGTTATTTTGCTCGTGACGATAATTTGAGTTCCGAAAACAGGATTCCTGACTTGCTAAGTTCTACAACTTCCATTTAGAAAGTCCCTTTTAGGTCCGTGATTGCAATATATCATTGCGCTCAACTCATTCAGTTTTGCCCTTAAAACATCATTTTAAGCTCCAAAACGTTGCCGTGATCGATTTAAGACGGCAGTTTTTAGTTGATAATTTGAGCATGTTTTTACGCTCAAATCGCTTTAAAAGCGCTTAAAACGCGTTTTTAATGCTTCTAAGATCGTTTCTTTTCTGTTTCAAAGTAAGTTGTAAGCTTCTAACTTCAACATGTTATTTTGCTCGTGACAATAATTTAATGCGGAAAACATGATTCCTGACTTGCTAAGTTCTCTAATTTCCATTTAGAAAGTCCCTTTTAATTCCGTGATTGCAATATATCATTGCGCTCAAATCGTTCAGTTTGGCCCTAAAAACATCATTTTAAGCTCTAAAACAGTGGCGTGATCGATTTAAGACGGCAGTTTTTAGTTGATCATTTGAGCATGCTTTTACGTTCAAATCGCTTTAAAAGCGCTTAAAACGCGTTTTTAATGATTGTAAGATCGTTTCTTTTCTGTCTCAAAGCAACTTGTAAGCTTCTCACTTCAACATGTTATTTTGCTCGTGACAATAGTTTAGTGCCGAAAACATGATTCCTGACTTGCTAAGTTCTCTAGTTTCAATTTAGAAAGTCCCTT
This sequence comes from Muricea muricata, assembly GCA_963855995.1. Classification (NCBI taxonomy): domain Eukaryota; kingdom Metazoa; phylum Cnidaria; class Anthozoa; order Malacalcyonacea; family Plexauridae; genus Muricea; species Muricea muricata. Next base: position 5,667,452 of record OY979727.1, read on the forward strand.
TTAGGTCCGTGATTGCAATATATCATTGCGCTCAACTCATTCAGTTTGGCCCTTAAAACATCATTTTAAGCTCCAAAACGTTGGCGTGATCGATTTAAAACGACAGTTTTTGCTTGATAATTTGAGCATGTTTTTACGCTCAAATCGCTTTAAAAGCGCTTAAAACGCGTTTTTAATGATTGTAAGATCGTTTCTTTTCTGTCTCAAAGCAACTTCTAAGCTTCTCACTTCAACATGTTATTTTGCTCTTGACGATAGTTTGAGTGACGAAAACAGGATTCCTGACTTACTAAGTTCTCCAACTTCCATTTAGAAAGTCCCTTTTAATTCCGTGATTGCAATATATCATTGCGCTCAACTCGTTCAGTTGGGCCCTGAAAAAATCATTTTAAGCTCCAAAACGTTGCCGTGATCGATTTAAGACGGCAGTTTTTAGTTGATAATTTGAGCATGTTTTTACGCTCAAATCGCTTTAAAAGCGCTTAAAACGCGTTTTTAATGCTTCTAAGATCGTTTCTTTTCTGTTTCAAAGTAAGTTGTAAGCTTCTAACTTCAACATGTTATTTTGCTCGTGACAATAATTTGAGTGCGGAAAACATGATTCCTGACTTGCTAAGTTCTCTAATTTCCATTTAGAAAGTCCCTTTTAATTCCGTGATTGCAATATATCATTGCGCTCAACTCATTCAGTTTGCCCTTAAAACATCATTTTAAGCTCCAAAACGTTGCCGTGATCGATTTAAGACGGCAGTTTTTAGTTGATAATTTGAGCATGTTTTTACGCTCAAATCGCTTTAAAAGCGCTTAAAACGCGTTTTTAATGCTTCTAAGATCGTTTCTTTTCTGTTTCAAAGTAAGTTGTAAGCTTCTAACTTCAACATGTTATTTTGCTCGTGACAATAATTTGAATGCGGAAAACATGATTCCTGACTTGCTAAGTTCTCTAATTTCCATTTAGAAAGTCCCTTTTAATTCCGTGATTGCAATATATCATTGCGCTCAACTCATTCAGTTTTGCCCTTAAAACAACATTTTAAGCTCCAAAACGTTGCCGTGATCGATTTAAGACGGCAGTTTTTAGTTGATAATATGAGCATGTTTTTACGCTCAAATCGCTTTAAAAGCGCTTAAAACGCGTTTTTAATGATTGTAAGATCGTTTCTTTTCTGTCTCAAAGCAACTTGTAAGCTTCTCACTTCAACATGTTATTTTGCTCGTGACAATAGTTTGAGTGCCGAAAACATTATTCCTGACTTGCTAAGTTCTCTAGTTTCAATTTAGAAAGTCCCTTTTAGGTCCGTGATTGGAATATATCATTGCGCTCAACTCATTCAGTTTGACTCTGAAAACATCATTTTAAGCTCCAAAACGTTGCTGTGATCGATTTAAGACGGAAGTTTTTAGTTGATAATTTGAGCATGTTTTTACGCTCAAATCGCTTTAAAAGCGCTTAAAACGCGTTTTTAATGCTTCTAAGATCGTTTCTTTTCTGTTTCAAAGTAAGTTGTAAGCTTCTAACTTCAACATGTTATTTTGCTCGTGACAATAATTTGAATGCGGAAAACATGATTCCTGACTTGCTAAGTTCTCTAATTTCCATTTAGAAAGTCCCTTTTAATTCCGTGATTGCTAAATATCATTGCGCTCAACTCATTCAGTTTTGCCCTTAAAACATCATTTTAAGCTCCAAAACGTTGCCGTGATCGATTTAAGACGGCAGTTTTTAGTTGATAATTTGAGCATGTTTTTACGCTCAAATCGCATTAAAAGCGCTTAAAACGAGTTTTTAATGATTCTAAGCTCGTTTCTGTTCTGTTTCGAGGAGGGTTGTAAGGTTCTCACTTCAACATGTTATTTTGCTCGTGACGATAATTTGAGTTCCGAAAACAGGATTCCTGACTTGCTAAGTTCTCCAACTTCCATTTAGAAAGTCCCTTTTAGGTCCGTGATTGCAATAGATCATTGCGCTCAAATCGTTCAGTTTGGCCCTAAAAACATCATTTTAAGCTCTAAAACAGTGGCGTGATCGATTTAAGACGGCAGTTTTTAGTTGATCATTTCAGCATGTTTTTACGTTCAAATCGCTTTAAAAGCGCTTAAAACGCGTTTTTAATGATTGTAAGATCGTTTCTTTTCTGTCTCAAAGCAACTTGTAAGCTTCTCGCTTCAACATGTTATTTTCCTCGTGACAATAGTTTGAGTGCCGAAAACATGATTCCTGACATGCTAAGTTCTCTACTTTCAATTTAGAAAGTCCTTTTAGGTCCGTGATTGCAATATATCATTGCGCTCAACTCATTCAGTTTGGTCCTGAAAACATCATTTTAAGCTCCAAAACGTTGCCGTGATCGACTTAAGACGGAAGTTTTTACTTGATAATTTGAGCATTTTTTTACGCTCAAATCGCTTTAAAAGCGTTTAAAACGCGTTTTTAATGATTCTAAGATCGTTTCTGTTCTGTTTCGAGGTGGGTTGTAAGCTTCTCACTTCAACATGTTATTTTGCTCGTGACGATAGTTTGAGTGACGAAAACAGGATTCCTAACTTACTAAGTTCTCCAACTTCCATTTAGAAAGTCGCTTTTAGGTCCGTGATTGCAATATATCATTGCGCTCAACTCGTTCAGTTGGGCCCTGAAAAAATCAATTTAAGCTCTAAAACGTTGGCGTGATCGATTTAAGACGGCAGTTTTTAGTAGATCATTTGAGCATGTTTTTACGCTAAAATCGCTTCAAAGCTATTAAAACGCGTTTTTAATGCTTCTAAGATCGTTTCTTTTCTGTTTCAAAGTAAGTTGTAAGCTTCTAACTTCAACATGTTATTTTGCTCGTGACAATAATTTGAGTGCGGAAAACATGATTCCTGACTTGCTAAGTTCTCTAATTTCCATTTAGAAAGTCCCTTTTAGGTCCGTGATTGCAATATATCATTGCGCTCAACTCATTCAGTTTTGCCCTTAAAACATCATTTTAAGCTCCAAAACGTTGCCGTGATCGATTTAAGACGGCAGTTTTTAGTTGATAATTTGAGCATGTTTTTACGCTCAAATCGCTTTAAAAGCGCTTAAAACGCGTTATTAATGATTCTAAGCTCGTTTCTGTTCTGTTTCGAGGTGGGTTGTAAGCTTCTCACTTCAACATGTTGTTTTGCTCGTGACGATAATTTGAGTTCCGAAAACAGGATTCCTGACTTGCTAAGTTCTCCAACTTCCATTTAGAAAGTCCCTTTTAGGTCCGTGATTGCAATATATCATTGCGCTCAACTCGTTCAGTTGGGCCCATAAAAAATCATTTTAAGCTCTAAAACGTTGGCGTGATCGATTTAAGACGGCAGTTTTTAGTAGATCATTACAGCATGTTTTTACGCTAAAATCGCTTCAAAGCTATTAAAACGCGTTTTTAATGCTTCTAAGATCGTTTCTTTTCTGTTTCAAAGTAAGTTGTAAGCTTCTAACTTCAACATGTTATTTTGCTCGTGACAAGAATTTGAGTGCGGAAAACATGATTCCTGACTTGCTAAGTTCTCTAATTTCCATTTAGAAAGTCCCTTTTAGGTCCGTGATTGCAATATATCATTGCGCTCAACTCATTCAGTTTTGCCCTTAAAACATCATTTTAAGCTCCAAAACGTTGCCGTGATCGATTTAAGACGGCAGTTTTTAGTTGATAATTTGAGCATGTTTTTACGCTCAAATCGCTTTAAAAGCGCTTAAAACGCGTTATTAATGAGTCTAAGCTCGTTTCTGTTCTGTTTCGAGGTGGGTTGTAAGCTTCTCACTTCAACATATTATTTTGCTCGTGACGATAATTTGAGTTCCGAAAACAGGATTCCTGACTTGCTAAGTTCTCCAACTTCCATTTAGAAAGTCCCTTTTAGGTCCGTGATTGTAATATATCATTGCGCTCAACTCATTCAGTTTTGCCCTTAAAACATCATTTTAAGCTCCAAAACGTTGCCGTGATCGATTTAAGACGGAAGTTTTTAGTTGATAATTTGAGCATGTTTTTACGCTCAAATCGCTTTAAAAGCGCTTAAAACGCGTTATTAATGATTCTAAGCTCGTTTCTGTTCTGTTTCGAGGTGGGTTGTAAGCTTCTCACTTCAACATGTTATTTTGCTCGTGACGATAATTTGAGTTCCGAAAACATGATTCCTGACTTGCTAAGTTCTTCAACTTCCATTTAGAAAGTCCCTTTTAGGTCCGTGATTGCAATATATCATTGCGCTCAAATCGTTCAGTTTGGCCCTAAAAACATCATTTTAAGCTCTAAAACAGTGGCGTGATCGATTTAAGACGGCAGTTTTTAGTTGATCATTTGAGCATGTTTTTACGTTCAAATCGCTTTAAAAGCGCTTAAAACGCGTTTTTCATGATTTTAAGATCGTTTCTTTTCTGTCTCAAAGCAACTTGTAAGCTTCTCACTTCAACATGTTATTTTGCTCGTGACAATAGTTAAGTGCCGAAAACATGATTCCTGACTTGCTAAGTTCTCTAGTTTCAATTTAGAAAGTCCCTTTTAGGTCCGTGATTGCAATATATCATTGCGCTCAACTCATTCAGTTTGGCCCTTAAAACATCATTTTAAGCTCCAAAACGTTGGCGTGATCGATTTAAAACGGCAGTTTTTACTTGATAATTTGAGCATGTTTTTACGCTCAAATCGCTTTAAAAGCGCTTAAAACGCGTTTTTAATGATTGTAAGATCGTTTCTTTTCTGTCTCAAAGCAACTTGTAAGCTTCTCGCTTCAACATGTTATTTTCCTCGTGACAATAGTTTGAGTGCCGAAAACATGATTCCTGACATGCTAAGTTCTCTACTTTCAATTTAGAAAGTCCTTTTAGGTCCGTGATTGCAATATATCATTGCGCTCAACTCATTCAGTTTGGTCCTGAAAACATCATTTTAAGCTCCAAAACGTTGCCGTGATCGACTTAAGACGGAAGTTTTTACTTGATAATTTGAGCATTTTTTTACGCTCAAATCGCTTTAAAAGCGTTTAAAACGCGTTTTTAATGATTCTAAGATCGTTTCTGTTCTGTTTCGAGGTGGGTTGTAAGCTTCTCACTTCAACATGTTATTTTGCTCGTGACGATAGTTTGAGTGACGAAAACAGGATTCCTAACTTACTAAGTTCTCCAACTTCCATTTAGAAAGTCGCTTTTAGGTCCGTGATTGCAATATATCATTGCGCTCAACTCGTTCAGTTGGGCCCTGAAAAAATCAATTTAAGCTCTAAAACGTTGGCGTGATCGATTTAAGACGGCAGTTTTTAGTAGATCATTTGAGCATGTTTTTACGCTAAAATCGCTTCAAAGCTATTAAAACGCGTTTTTAATGCTTCTAAGATCGTTTCTTTTCTGTTTCAAAGTAAGTTGTAAGCTTCTAACTTCAACATGTTATTTTGCTCGTGACAATAATTTGGGTGCGGAAAACATGATTCCTGACTTGCTAAGTTCTCTAATTTCCATTTAGAAAGTCCCTTTTAGGTCCGTGATTGCAATATATCATTGCGCTCAACTCATTCAGTTTTGCCCTTAAAACATCATTTTAAGCTCCAAAACGTTGCCGTGATCGATTTAAGACGGCAGTTTTTAGTTGATAATTTGAGCATGTTTTTACGCTCAAATCGCTTTAAAAGCGCTTAAAACGCGTTATTAATGATTCTAAGCTCGTTTCTGTTCTGTTTCGAGGTGGGTTGTAAGCTTCTCACTTCAACATGTTGTTTTGCTCGTGACGATAATTTGAGTTCCGAAAACAGGATTCCTGACTTGCTAAGTTCTCCAACTTCCATTTAGAAAGTCCCTTTTAGGTCCGTGATTGCAATATATCATTGCGCTCAACTCGTTCAGTTGGGCCCATAAAAAATCATTTTAAGCTCTAAAACGTTGGCGTGATCGATTTAAGACGGCAGTTTTTAGTAGATCATTACAGCATGTTTTTACGCTAAAATCGCTTCAAAGCTATTAAAACGCGTTTTTAATGCTTCTAAGATCGTTTCTTTTCTGTTTCAAAGTAAGTTGTAAGCTTCTAACTTCAACATGTTATTTTGCTCGTGACAAGAATTTGAGTGCGGAAAACATGATTCCTGACTTGCTAAGTTCTCTAATTTCCATTTAGAAAGTCCCTTTTAGGTCCGTGATTGCAATATATCATTGCGCTCAACTCATTCAGTTTTGCCCTTAAAACATCATTTTAAGCTCCAAAACGTTGCCGTGATCGATTTAAGACGGCAGTTTTTAGTTGATAATTTGAGCATGTTTTTACGCTCAAATCGCTTTAAAAGCGCTTAAAACGCGTTATTAATGAGTCTAAGCTCGTTTCTGTTCTGTTTCGAGGTGGGTTGTAAGCTTCTCACTTCAACATATTATTTTGCTCGTGACGATAATTTGAGTTCCGAAAACAGGATTCCTGACTTGCTAAGTTCTCCAACTTCCATTTAGAAAGTCCCTTTTAGGTCCGTGATTGTAATATATCATTGCGCTCAACTCATTCAGTTTTGCCCTTAAAACATCATTTTAAGCTCCAAAACGTTGCCGTGATCGATTTAAGACGGAAGTTTTTAGTTGATAATTTGAGCATGTTTTTACGCTCAAATCGCTTTAAAAGCGCTTAAAACGCGTTATTAATGATTCTAAGCTCGTTTCTGTTCTGTTTCGAGGTGGGTTGTAAGCTTCTCACTTCAACATGTTATTTTGCTCGTGACGATAATTTGAGTTCCGAAAACATGATTCCTGACTTGCTAAGTTCTTCAACTTCCATTTAGAAAGTCCCTTTTAGGTCCGTGATTGCAATATATCATTGCGCTCAAATCGTTCAGTTTGGCCCTAAAAACATCATTTTAAGCTCTAAAACAGTGGCGTGATCGATTTAAGACGGCAGTTTTTAGTTGATCATTTGAGCATGTTTTTACGTTCAAATCGCTTTAAAAGCGCTTAAAACGCGTTTTTCATGATTTTAAGATCGTTTCTTTTCTGTCTCAAAGCAACTTGTAAGCTTCTCACTTCAACATGTTATTTTGCTCGTGACAATAGTTAAGTGCCGAAAACATGATTCCTGACTTGCTAAGTTCTCTAGTTTCAATTTAGAAAGTCCCTTTTAGGTCCGTGATTGCAATATATCATTGCGCTCAACTCATTCAGTTTGGCCCTTAAAACATCATTTTAAGCTCCAAAACGTTGGCGTGATCGATTTAAAACGGCAGTTTTTACTTGATAATTTGAGCATGTTTTTACGCTCAAATCGCTTTAAAAGCGCTTAAAACGCGTTTTTAATGATTCTAAGATCGTTTCTGTTCTGTTTCGAGGTGGGTTGTAAGCTTCTCTTTTCAAAATGGTATTTTGCTCGTGACGATAGTCTGAGTGCCGAAAAATGGATTCCTGACTTACTAAGTTCTCCAACTTCCATTTAGAAAGTCCCTTTTAGGTCCGTGATTGCTATATATATTTGCGCTCAACTCGTTTAGTTTGACTCTGAAAACATCATTTTAAGCTCAAAAACGTTGCCGTGATCGATTTAAGACGGAAGTTTTTACTTGATACTTTGAGCATATTTTTACGCTCAAATCCCTTTAAAAGCGCTTAAAACGCGTTTTTAATGATTCTAAGCTCGTTTCTGTTCTGTTTCGAGGTGGGTTGTAAGCTTCTCACTTCAACATGTTATTTTGCTCGTGACGATAATTTGAGTTCCGAAAACAGGATTCCTGACTTGCTAAGTTCTCCAACTTCCATTTAGAAAGTCCCTTTTAGGTCCGTGATTGCAATATATCATTGCGCTCAACTCGTTCAGTTTGGCCCTAAAAACAACATTTTAAGCTCTAAAACAGTGGCGTGATCGATTTAAGACGGCAATTTTTAGTTGATCATTTGAGCATGTTTTTACGCTCAATTCGCTTTAAAAGCGCTTAAAACGCGTTTTTAATGATTGTAAGATCGTTTCTTTTCTGTCTCAAAGCAAGTTGTAAGCTTCTCACTTCAACATGTTATTTTGCTCGTGACAATAGTTTGAGTGCCGAAAACATGATTCCTGACTTGCTAAGTTCTCTAGTTTCAATTTAGAAAGTCCCTTTTAGGTCCGTGATTGCAATATATCATTGCACTAAACTCATTCAGTTTGGCCCTTAAAACATCATTTTAAGCTCTAAAACGTTGCCGTGATCGATTTAAGACGGCAGTTTTTATTTGATAATTTGAGCTGGTTTTTACGCTCAAATCGCTTTAAAAGCGCTTAAAACCCGTTTTTAATGATTCTAAGATCGTTTCTGTTCTGTTTCGAGGTGGGTTGTAAGCTTCTCTTTTCAACATGGTATTTTGCTCGTGACGATAGTCTGAGTGCCGAAAACAGGATTCCTGACTTACTAAGTTCTCCAACTTCCATTTAGAAAGTCCCTTTTAAGTCCGTGATTGCTATATATCATTGCGCTCAACTCGTTTAGTTTGACTCTGAAAACATCATTTTAAGCTCAAAAACGTTGTCGTGATCGATTTAAGACGGAAGTTTTTACTTGATATTTTGAGCATATTTTTACGCTCAAATCCCTTTAAAAGCGCTTAAAACGCGTTTTTAATGATTCTAAGCTCGTTTCTGTTCTGTTTCGAGGTGGGTTGTAAGCTTCTCACTTCAACATGTTATTTTGCTCGTGACGATAATTTGAGTTCCGAAAAATGGATTCCTGACTTGTTAAGTTCTCCATCTTCCATTTAGAAAGTCCCTTTTAGGTCCGTGATTGCAATATATCATTGCGCTCAACTCCTTCAGTTTGGCCCTAAAAACAACATTTTAAGCTCTAAAACAGTGGCGTGATCGATTTAAGACGGCAATTTTTAGTTGATCATTTGAGCATGTTTTTACGCTCAATTCGCTTTAAAAGCGCTTAAAACGCGTTTTTAATGATTGTAAGATCGTTTCTTTTCTGTCTCAAAGCAAGTTGTAAGCTTCTCACTTCAACATGTTATTTTGCTCGTGACAATAGTTTGAGTGCCGAAAACATGATTCCTGACTTGCTAAGTTCTCTAGTTTCAATTTAGAAAGTCCCTTTTAGGTCCGTGATTGCAATATATCATTGCACTAAACTCATTCAGTTTGGCCCTTAAAACATCATTTTAAGCTCTAAAACGTTGCCGTGATCGATTTAAGACGGCAGTTTTTATTTGATAATTTGAGCTGGTTTTTACGCTCAAATCGCTTTAAAAGCGCTTAAAACCCGTTTTTAATGATTCTAAGATCGTTTCTGTTCTGTTTCGAGGTGGGTTGTAAGCTTCTCTTTTCAACATGGTATTTTGCTCGTGACGATAGTCTGAGTGCCGAAAACAGGATTCCTGACTTACTAAGTTCTCCAACTTCCATTTAGAAAGTCCCTTTTAAGTCCGTGATTGCTATATATCATTGCGCTCAACTCGTTTAGTTTGACTCTGAAAACATCATTTTAAGCTCAAAAACGTTGTCGTGATCGATTTAAGACGGAAGTTTTTACTTGATATTTTGAGCATATTTTTACGCTCAAATCCCTTTAAAAGCGCTTAAAACGCGTTTTTAATGATTCTAAGCTCGTTTCTGTTCTGTTTCGAGGTGGGTTGTAAGCTTCTCACTTCAACATGTTATTTTGCTCGTGACGATAATTTGAGTTCCGAAAAATGGATTCCTGACTTGTTAAGTTCTCCATCTTCCATTTAGAAAGTCCCTTTTAGGTCCGTGATTGCAATATATCATTGCGCTCAACTCCTTCAGTTTGGCCCTAAAAACATCATTTTAAGCTCTAAAACAGTGGCGTGATCGATTTAAGACGGCAGTTTTTAGTTGATCATTTGAGCATGTTTTTACGCTCAAATCGCTTTAAAAGCGCTTAAAACGCGTTTTTAATGATTGTAAGATCGTTTCTTTTCTGTCTCAAAGCAACTTGTAAGCTTCTCACTTCAACATGTTATTTTGCTCTTGACGATAGTTTGAGTGACGAAAACAGGATTCCTGACTTACTAAGTTCTCCAACTTCCATTTAGAAAGTCCCTTTTAATTCCGTGATTGCAATATATCATTGCGCTCAACTCGTTCAGTTGGGCCCTGAAAAAATCATTTTAAGCTCTAAAACGTTGGCGTGATCGATTTAAGACGGCACTTTTTAGTATATCACTTGAGCATGTTTTTACGCTAAAATCGCTTCAAAGCTATTAAAACGCGTTTTTAATGCTTTTAAGAACGTTTCTTTTCTGTTTCAAAGTAAGTTGTAAGCTTCTAACTTCAACATGTTATTTTGCTCGTGACAATAATTTGAGTGCGAAAAACATGATTCCTGACTTGCTAAGTTCTCTAATTTCCATTTAGAAAGTCCCTTTTAGGTCCGTGATTGCAATATATCATTGCGCTCAACTCATTCAGTTTTGCCCTTAAAACATCATTTTAAGCTCCAAAACGTTGCCGTGATCGATTTAAGACGACAGTTTTTAGTTGATAATTTGAGCATGTTTTTAGGCTCAAATCGCTTTAAAAGCACTTAAAACGCGTTATTAATGATTCTAAGCTCGTTTCTGTTCTGTTTCGAGGTGGGTTGTAAGCTTCTCACTTCAACATGTTATTTTGCTCGTTACGATAATTTGAGTTCCGAAAACAGGATTCCTGACTTGCTAAGTTCTCCAACTTCCATTTAGAAAGTCCCTTTTAGGTCCGTGATTGCAATATATCATTGCGCTCAAATCGTTCAGTTTGGCTCTAAAAACATCATTTTAAGCTCTAAAACAGTGGCGTGATCGATTTAAGACGGCAGTTTTTAGTTGATCATTTGAGCATGTTTTTACGTTCAAATCGCTTTAAAAGCGCTTAAAACGCGTTTTTAATGATTGTAAGATCGTTTCTTTTCTGTCTCAAAGCAACTTGTAAGCTTCTCACTTCAACATGTTATTTTGCTCGTGACAATAGTTTAGTGCCGAAAACATGATTCCTGACTTGCTAAGTTCTCTAGTTTCAATTTAGAAAGTTCCTTTTAGGTCCGTGATTGCAATATATCATTGCGCTCAACTCATTCAGTTTGGCCCTTAAAACATCATTTTAAGCTCCAAACCGTTGGCGTGATCGATTTAAAACGGCAGTTTTTACTTGATAATTTGAGCATGTTTTTACGCTCAAATCGCTTTAAAAGCGCTTAAAACGCGTTTTTAATGATTCTAAGATCGTTTCTGTTCTGTTTCGAGGTGGGTTGTAAGCTTCTCTTTTCAACAAGGTATTTTGCTCGTGACGATAGTCTGAGTGCCGAAAAACGGATTCCTGACTTACTAAGTTCTCCAACTTCCATTTAGAAAGTCCCTTTTAGGTCCGTGATTGCTATATATATTTGCGCTCAACTCGTTTAGTTTGACTCTGAAAACATCATTTTAAGCTCAAAAACGTTGCCGTGATCGATTTAAGACGGAAGTTTTTACTTGATACTTTGAGCATATTTTTACGCTCAAATCCCTTTAAAAGCGCTTAAAACGTGTTTTTAATGATTCTAAGCTCGTTTTTGTTCTGTTTCGAGGTGGGTTGTAAGCTTCTCACTTCAACATGTTATTTTGCTCGTGACGATAATTTGAGTTCCGAAAACAGGATTCCTGACTTGCTAAGTTCTCCAACTTCCATTTAGAAAGTCCCTTTTAGGTCCGTGATTGCAATATATCATTGCGCTCAACTCGTTCAGTTTGGCCCTAAAAACATCATTTTAAGCTCTAAAACAGTGGCGTGAGCGATTTAAGACGGCAGTTTTTAGTTGATCATTTGAGCATGTTTTTACGCTCAAATCACTTTAAAAGTGCTTAAAACGCGTTTTTAATGATTGTAAGATCGTTTCTTTTCTGTCTCAAAGCAACTTGTAAGCTTCTCACTTCAACATGTTATTTTGCTCGTGACAATAGTTTTAGTGCCGAAAACATTATTCCTGACTTGCTAAGTTCTCTAGTTTCAATTTAGAAAGTCCCTTTTAGGTCCGTGATTGCAATTTATCATTGCGCTGAACTCGTTCAGTTTGGCCCTAAAAAATTCATTTTAAGCTCTAAAACAGTGGCGTGATCGATTTAAGACGGCAGTTTTTAGTTGATCATTTGAGCATGTTTTTACGCTCAAATCGCTTTAAAAGCGCTTAAAACGCGTTTTTAATGATTGTAAGATCGTTTCTTTTCTGTCTCAAAGCAAGTTGTAAGCTTCTCACTTCAACATGTTATTTTGCTCGTGACAATAGTTTGAGTGCCGAAAACATGATTCCTGACTTGCTAAGTTCTCTAGTTTCAATTCAGAAAGTCCCTTTTAGGTCCGTGATTGCAATATATCATTGCACTCAACTCATTCAGTTTGGCCCTTAAAACATCATTTTAAGCTCTAAAACGTTGCCGTGATCGATTTAAGACGGCAGTTTTTAGTTGATAATTTGAGCTTGTTTTTACGCTCAAATCGCTTTAAAAGCGCTTAAAACCCGTTTTTAATGATTCTAAGATCGTTTCTGTTCTGTTTCGAGGTGGGTTGTAAGCTTCTCTTTTCAACATGGTATTTTGCTCGTGACGATAGTCTGAGTGCCGAAAACAGGATTCCTGACTTACTAAGTTCTCCAACTTCCATTTAGAAAGTCCCTTTTAGGTCCGTGATTGCTATATATCATTGCGCTCAACTCGTTTAGTTTGACTCTGAAAACATCATTTTAAGCTCAAAAACGTTGCCGTGATCGATTTAAGACGGAAGTTTTTAGTTGATAATTTGAGCATGTTTTTACGCTCAAATCGCTTTAAAAGCGCTTAAAACGCGTTTTTAATGATTCTAAGCTCGTTTCTGTTCTGTTTCGAGGTGGGTTTTAAGCTTCTCACTTCAACATGTTATTTTGCTCGTGACGATAATTTGAGTTCCGAAAACAGGATTCCTGACTTGCTAAGTTCTCCAACTTCCATTTAGAAAGTCCCTTTTAGGTCGTGATTGCAATATATCATTGCGCTCAACTCCTTCAGTTTGGCCCTAAAAACATCATTTAAGCTCTAAAACAGTGGCGTGATCGATTTAAGACGGCAGTTTTTACTTGATAATTTGAGCATGTTTTTACGCTCAAATCGCTTTAAAAGCGCTTAAAACGCGTTTTTAATGCTTCTAAGATCGTTTCTTTTCTGTTTCAAAGTAAGTTGTAAGCTTCTAACTTCAACATGTTATTTTGCTCGTGACAATAATTTGAATGCGGAAAACATGATTCCTGACTTGCTAAGTTCTCTAATTTCCATTTAGAAAGTCCCTTTTAATTCCGTGATTGCAATATATCATTGCGCTCAACTCATTCAGTTTTGCCCTTAAAACATCATTTTAAGCTCCAAAACGTTGCCGTGATCGATTTAAGACGGCAGTTTTTAGTTGATAATTTGAGCATGTTTTTACGCTCAAATCGCTTTAAAAGCGCTCAAAACGCGTTTTTAATGCTTCTAAGATTGTTTCTTTTCTGTTTCAAAGTAAGTTGTAAGCTTCTAACTTCAACATGTTATTTTGCTCGTGACAATAATTTGAATGCGGAAAACATGATTCCTGACTTGCTAAGTTCTCTAATTTCCATTTAGAAAGTCCCTTTTAATTCCGTGATTGCAATATATCATTGCGCTCAACTCATTCAGTTTTGCCCTTAAAACAACATTTTAAGCTCCAAAACGTTGCCGTGATCGATTTAAGACGGCAGTTTTTACTTGATAATTTGAGCAAGTTTTTACGCTCAAATCGCTTTAAAAGCGCTTAAAACGCGTTTTTAATGATTCTAAGCTCGTTTTTGTTCTGTTTCGAGGTGGGTTGTAAGCTTCTCACTTCAACATGTTATTTTGCTCGTGACAATAATTTGAATGCGGAAAACATGATTCCTGACTTGCTAAGTTTTCTAATTTCCATTTAGAAAGTCCCTTTTAGGTCCGTGATTGCAATATATCATTGCGCTCAACTCGTTCAGTTTGGCCCTAAAAACATCATTTTAAGCTCTAAAACAGTGGCGTGATCGATTTAAGACGGCAGTTTTTAGTTGATCATTTGAGCATGTTTTTACGCTCAAATCGCTTTAAAAGTGCTTAAAACGCGTTTTTAATGATTGTAAGATCGTTTCTTTTCTGTCTCAAAGCAACTTGTAAGCTTCTCACTTCAACATGTTATTTTGCTCGTGACAATAGTTTTAGTGCCGAAAACATTATTCCTGACTTGCTAAGTTCTCTAGTTTCAATTTAGAAAGTCCCTTTTAGGTCCGTGATTGCAATTTATCATTGCGCTCAACTCGTTCAGTTTGGCCCTAAAAACATCATTTTAAGCTCTAAAACAGTGGCGTGATCGATTTAAGACGGCAGTTTTTAGTTGATCATTTGAGCATGTTTTTACGCTCAAATCGCTTTAAAAGCGGTTAAAACGCGTTTTTAATGATTGTAAGATCGTTTCTTTTCTGTCTCAAAGCAACTTGTAAGCTTCTCTTTTCAACATGTTATTTTGCTCGTGACAATAGTTTGAGTGCCGAAAACATGATTCCTGACTTGCTAAGTTCTCTAGTTTCAATTTAGAAAGTCCCTTTTAGGTCCGTGATTGCTATATATCATTGCGCTCAACTCGTTTAGTTTGACTCTGAAAACATCATTTTAAGCTCAAAAACGTTGCCGTGATCGATTTAAGACGGAAGTTTTTACTTGATAATTTGAGCATGTTTTTACGCTCAAATCGCTTTAAAAGCGCTTAAAACGCGTTTTTAATGATTCTAAGATCGTTTCTGTTCTGTTTCGAGGTGGGTTGTAAGCTTCTCTTTTCAACAAGGTATTTTGCTCGTGACGATAGTCTGAGTGCCGAAAAACGGATTCCTGACTTACTAAGTTCTCCAACTTCCATTTAGAAAGTCCCTTTTAGGTCCGTGATTGCTATATATATTTGCGCTCAACTCGTTTAGTTTGACTCTGAAAACATCATTTTAAGCTCAAAAACGTTGCCGTGATCGATTTAAGACGGAAGTTTTTACTTGATACTTTGAGCATATTTTTACGCTCAAATCCCTTTAAAAGCGCTTAAAACGCGTTTTTAATGATTCTAAGCTCGTTTTTGTTCTGTTTCGAGGTGGGTTGTAAGCTTCTCACTTCAACATGTTATTTTGCTCGTGACGATAATTTGAGTTCCGAAAACAGGATTCCTGACTTGCTAAGTTCTCCAACTTCCATTTAGAAAGTCCCTTTTAGGTCCGTGATTGCAATATATCATTGCGCTCAACTCGTTCAGTTTTGCCCTAAAAACATCATTTTAAGCTCTAAAACAGTGGCGTGATCGATTTAAGACGGCAGTTTTTAGTTGATCATTTGAGCATGTTTTTACGCTCAAATCACTTTAAAAGTGCTTAAAACGCGTTTTTAATGATTGTAAGATCGTTTCTTTTCTGTCTCAAAGCAACTTGTAAGCTTCTCACTTCAACATGTTATTTTGCTCGTGACAATAGTTTTAGTGCCGAAAACATTATTCCTGACTTGCTAAGTTCTCTAGTTTCAATTTAGAAAGTCCCTTTTAGGTCCGTGATTGCAATTTATCATTGCGCTGAACTCGTTCAGTTTGGCCCTAAAAAATTCATTTTAAGCTCTAAAACAGTGGCGTGATCGATTTGAGACGGCAGTTTTTAGTTGATCATTTGAGCATGTTTTTACGCTCAAATCGCTTTAAAAGCGCTTAAAACGTGTTTTTAATGATTGTAAGATCGTTTCTTTTCTGTCTCAAAGCAAGTTGTAAGCTTCTCACTTCAACATGTTATTTTGCTCGTGACAATAGTTTGAGTGCCGAAAACATGATTCCTGACTTGCTAAGTTCTCTAGTTTCAATTCAGAAAGTCCCTTTTAGGTCCGTGATTGCAATATATCATTGCACTCAACTCATTCAGTTTGGCCCTTAAAACATCATTTTAAGCTCTAAAACGTTGCCGTGATCGATTTAAGACGGCAGTTTTTAGTTGATAATTTGAGCTTGTTTTTACGCTCAAATCGCTTGAAAAGCGCTTAAAACCCGTTTTTAATGATTCTAAGATCGTTTTTGTTCTGTTTCGAGGTGGGTTGTAAGCTTCTCACTTCAACATGTTATTTTGCTCGTGACAATAATTTGAATGCGGAAAACATGATTCCTGACTTGCTAAGTTCTCTAATTTCCATTTAGAAAGTCCCTTTTAGGTCCGTGATTGCAATATATCATTGCGCTCAACTCGTTCAGTTTGGCCCTAAAAACATAATTTTAAGCTCTAAAACAGTGGCGTGATCGATTTAAGACGGCAGTTTTTAGTTGATCATTTGAGCATGTTTTTACGCTCAAATCGCTTTAAAAGTGCTTAAAACGCGTTTTTAATGATTGTAAGATCGTTTCTTTTCTGTCTCAAAGCAACTTGTAAGCTTCTCACTTCAACATGTTATTTTGCTCGTGACAATAGTTTTAGTGCCGAAAACATTATTCCTGACTTGCTAAGTTCTCTAGTTTCAATTTAGAAAGTGCCTTTTAGGTCCGTGATTGCAATTTATCATTGCGCTCAACTCGTTCAGTTTGGCCATAAAAACATCATTTTAAGCTCTAAAACAGTGGCGTGATCGATTTAAGACGGCAGTTTTTAGTTGATCATTTGAGCATGTTTTTACGCTCAAATCGCTTTAAAAGCGCTTAAAACGCGTTTTTAATGATTGTAAGATCGTTTCTTTTCTGTCTCAAAGCAAGTTGTAAGCTTCTCACTTCAACATGTTATTTTGCTCGTGACAATAGTTTGAGTGCCGAAAACATGATTCCTGACTTGCTAAGTTCTCTAGTTTCAATTTAGAAAGTCCCTTTTAGGTCCGTGATTGCTATATATCATTGCGCTCAACTCGTTTAGTTTGACTCTGAAAACATCATTTTAAGCTCAAAAACGTTGCCGTGATCGATTTAAGACGGAAGTTTTTACTTGATAATTTGAGCATGTTTTTACGCTCAAATCGCTTTAAAAGCGCTTAAAACGCGTTTTTAATGATTCTAAGCTCGTTTCTATTCTGTTTCGAGGTGGGTTTTAAGCTTCTCACTTCAACATGTTATTTTGCTCGTGACGATAATTTGAGTTCCGAAAACAGGATTCCTGACTTGCTAAGTACTCCAACTTCCATTTAGAAAGTCCCTTTTAGGTCCGTGATTGCAATATATCATTGCGCTCAACTCCTTCAGTTTGGCCCTAAAAACATCATTTTAAGCTCTAAAACAGTGGCGTGATCGATTTAAGACGGCAGTTTTTAGTTGATAATTTGAGCATGTTTTTACGCTCAAATCGCTTTAAAAGCGCTTAAAACGCGTTTTTAATGCTTCTAAGATCGTTTCTTTTCTGTTTCAAAGTAAGTTGTAAGCTTCTAACTTCAACATGTTATTTTGCTCGTGACAATAATTTGAATGCGGAAAACATGATTCCTGACTTGCTAAGTTCTCTAATTTCCATTTAGAAAGTCCCTTTTAATTCCGTGATTGCAATATATCATTGCGCTCAACTCATTCAGTTTTGCCCTTAAAACATCATTTTAAGCTCTAAAACAGTGGCATGATCGATTTATAACGGCAGTTTTTAGTTGATAATTTGAGCATCTTTTTACGCTCAAATCGCTTTAAAAGCGCTTAAAACACGTTTTTAATGATTCTAAGCTCGTTTCTGTTCTGTTTCGAGGTGGGTTTTAAGCTTCTCACTTCAACATGTTATTTTGCTCGTGACAATAATTTGAATGCGGAAAACATGATTCCTGACTTGCTAAGTTCTCTAATTTCCATTTAGAAAGTCCCTTTTAATTCCGTGATTGCAATATATCATTGCGCTCAACTCATTCAGTTTTGCCCTTAAAACATCATTTTAAGCTCTAAAACAGTGGCATGATCGATTTATAACGGCAGTTTTTAGTTGATCATTTGAGCATGTTTTTACGCTCAAATCGCTTTAAAAGCGCTTAAAACGCGTTTTTAATGATTGTAAGATCGTTTCTTTTCTGTCTCAAAGCAACTTGTAAGCTTCTCACTTCAACATGTTATTTTGCTCGTGACAATAGTTTGAGTGCCGAAAACATTATTCCTGACTTGCTAAGTTCTCTAATTTCCATTTAGAAAGTCCCTTTTAATTCCGTGATTGCAATATATCCTTGCGCTCAACTCATTCAGTTTTGCCCTTAAAACATCATTTTAAGCTCTAAAACAGTGGCGTGATCGATTTATAACGGCAGTTTTTAGTTGATCATTTGAGCATGTTTTTACGCTCAGATCGCTTTAAAAGCGCTTAAAACGCGTTTTTAATGCTTCTAAGATTGTTTCTTTTCTGTTTCAAAGTAAGTTGTAAGCTTCTCACTTCAACATGTTATTTTGCTCGTGACAATAATTTGAATGCGGAAAACATGATTCCTGACTTGCTAAGTTTTCTAATTTCCATTTAGAAAGTCCCTTTTAGGTCCGTGATTGCAATATATCATTGCGCTCAACTCGTCCAGTTTGGCCCTAAAAACATCATTTTAAGCTCTAAAACAGTGGCATGATCGATTTATAACGGCAGTTTTTAGTTGATCATTTGAGCATGTTTTTACGCTCAAATCGCTTTAAAAGCGCTTAAAACGCGTTTTTAATGATTGTAAGATCGTTTCTTTTCTGTCTCAAAGCAACTTGTAAGCTTCTCACTTCAACATGTTATTTTGCTCGTGACAATAGTTTGAGTTCCGAAAACATTATTCCTGACTTGCTAAGTTCTCTAGTTTCAATTTAGAAAGTCCCTTTTAGGTCCGTGATTGGAATATATCATTGCGCTCAACTCATTCAGTTTGACTCTGAAAACATCATTTAAGCTCCAAAACGTTGCTGTGATCGATTTAAGACGGAAGTTTTTAGTTGATAATTTGAGCATGTTTTTACGCTCAAATCGCTTTAAAAGCGCTTAAAACGCGTTTTTAATGCTTCTAAGATCGTTTCTTTTCTGTTTCAAAGTAAGTTGTAAGCTTCTAACTTCAACATGTCAATTTGCTCGTGACAATAATTTGAGTGCGGAAAACATGATTCCTGACTTGCTAAGTTCTCTAATTTCCATTTAGAAAGTCCCTTTTAATTCCGTGATTGCAATATATCATTGCGCTCAACTCATTCAGTTTTGCCCTTAAAACATCATTTTAAGCTCTAAAACAGTGGCATGATCGATTTATAACGGCAGTTTTTAGTTGATCATTTGAGCATGTTTTTACGCTCAAATCGCTTTAAAAGCGCTTAAAACGCGTTTTTAATGATTGTAAGATCGTTTCTTTTCTGTCTCAAAGCAACTTGTAAGCTTCTCACTTCAACATGTTATTTTGCTCGTGACGATAGTCTGAGTGCCGAAAACAGGATTCCTGACTTACTAAGTTCTCTAGTTTCAATTTAGAAAGTCCCTTTTAGGTCCGTGATTGGAATATATCATTGCGCTAAACTCATTAAGTTTGACTCTGAAAACATCATTTTAAGCTCCAAAACGTTGCTGTGATCGATTTAAGACGGAAGTTTTTAGTTGATAATTTGAGCATGTTTTTACGCTCAAATCGCTTTAAAAGCGCTTAAAACGCGTTTTTAATGCTTCTAAGATCGTTTCTTTTCTGTTTCAAAGTAAGTTGTAAGCTTCTAACTTCAACATGTTATTTTGCTCGTGACAATAACTTGAATGCGGAAAACATGATTCCTGACTTGCTAAGTTCTCTAATTTCCATTTAGAAAGTCCCTTTTAATTCCGTGATTGCAATATATCATTGCGCTCAACTCATTCAGTTTTGCCCTTAAAACATCATTTTAAGCTCTAAAACAGTGGCGTGATCGATTTATAACGGCAGTTTTTAGTTGATCATTTGAGATTGTTTTTACGCTCAGATCGCTTTAAAAGCGCTTAAAACGCGTTTTTAATGATTGTAAGATCGTTTCTTTTCTGTCTCAAAGCAACTTGTAAGCTTCTCACTTCAACATGTTATTTTGCTCGTGACAATAGTTTGAGTTCCGAAAACATTATTCCTGACTTGCTAAGTTCTCTAGTTTCAAATTAGAAAGTCCCTTTTAGGTCCGTGATTGGAATATATCATTGCGCTCAACTCATTCAGTTTGACTCTGAAAACATCATTTAAGCTCCAAAACGTTGCTGTGATCGATTTAAGACGGAAGTTTTTAGTTGATAATTTGAGCATGTTTTTGCGCTCAAATCGCTTTAAAAGCGCTTAAAACGCGTTTTTAATGCTTCTAAGATCGTTTCTTTTCTGTTTCAAAGTAAGTTGTAAGCTTCTAACTTCAACATGTCAATTTGCTCGTGACAATAATTTGAGTGCGGAAAACATGATTCCTGACTTGCTAAGTTCTCTAATTTCCATTTAGAAAGTCCCTTTTAATTCCGTGATTGCAATATATCATTGCGCTCAACTCATTCAGTTTTGCCCTTAAAACATCATTTTAAGCTCTAAAACAGTGGCGTGATCGATTTATAACGGCAGTTTTTAGTTGATCATTTGAGATTGTTTTTACGCTCAAATCGCTTTAAAAGCGCTTAAAACGCGTTTTTAATGATTCTAAGCTCGTTTCTGTTCTGTTTCGAGGTGGGGTTTAAGCTTCTCACTTCAACATGTTATTTTGCTCGTGACGATAATTTGAGTTCCGAAAACAGGATTCCTGACTTGCTAAGTTCTCCAACTTCCATTTAGAAAGTCCCTTTTAGGTCCGTGATTGCAATATATCATTGCGCTCAACTCGTTCAGTTTGGCCCTAAAAACATCATTTTAAGCTCTAAAACAGTGGCGTGATCGATTTAAGACGGCAGTTTTTAGTTGATAATTTGAGCATGTTTTTACGCTCAAATCGCTTTAAAAGCGCTTAAAACGCGTTTTTAATGCTTCTAAGATCGTTTCTTTTCTGTTTCAAAGTAAGTTGTAAGCTTCTAACTTCAACATGTTATTTTGCTCGTGACAATAATTTGAATGCGGAAAACATGATTCCTGACTTGCTAAGTTCTCTAATTTCCATTTAGAAAGTCCCTTTTAATTCCGTGATTGCAATATATCATTGCGCTCAACTCATTCAGTTTTGCCCTTAAAACATCATTTTAAGCTCCAAAACGTTGCCGTGATCGATTTAAGACGGCAGTTTTTAGTTGATAATTTGAGCATCTTTTTACGCTCAAATCGCTTTAAAAGCGCTTAAAACGCGTTTTTAATGCTTCTAAGATTGTTTCTTTTCTGTTTCAAAGTAAGTTGTAAGCTTCTAACTTCAACATGTTATTTTGCTCGTGACAATAATTTGAATGCGGAAAACATGATTCCTGACTTGCTAAGTTCTCTAATTTCCATTTAGAAAGTCCCTTTTAATTCCGTGATTGCAATATATCATTGCGCTCAACTCATTCAGTTTTGCCCTTAAAACATCATTTTAAGCTCTAAAACAGTGGCATGATCGATTTATAACGGCAGTTTTTAGTTGATAATTTGAGCATCTTTTTACGCTCAAATCGCTTTAAAAGCGCTTAAAACACGTTTTTAATGATTCTAAGCTCGTTTCTGTTCTGTTTCGAGGTGGGTTTTAAGCTTCTCACTTCAACATGTTATTTTGCTCGTGACAATAATTTGAATGCGGAAAACATGATTCCTGACTTGCTAAGTTCTCTAATTTCCATTTAGAAAGTCCCTTTTAATTCCGTGATTGCAATATATCATTGCGCTCAACTCATTCAGTTTTGCCCTTAAAACATCATTTTAAGCTCTAAAACAGTGGCATGATCGATTTATAACGGCAGTTTTTAGTTGATCATTTGAGCATGTTTTTACGCTCAAATCGCTTTAAAAGCGCTTAAAACGCGTTTTTAATGATTGTAAGATCGTTTCTTTTCTGTCTCAAAGCAACTTGTAAGCTTCTCACTTCAACATGTTATTTTGCTCGTGACAATAGTTTGAGTGCCGAAAACATTATTCCTGACTTGCTAAGTTCTTTAGTTTCAATTTAGAAAGTCCCTTTTAGGTCCGTGATTGGAATATATCATTGCGCTCAACTCGTTCAGTTGGGCCCTGAAAAAATCATTTTAAGCTCCAAAACGTTGCCGTGATCGATTTAAGACGGCAGTTTTTAGTTGATAATTTGAGCATGTTTTTACGCTCAAATCGCTTTAAAAGCGCTTAAAACGCGTTTTTAATGCTTCTAAGATCGTTTCTTTTCTGTTTCAAAGTAAGTTGTAAGCTTCTAACTTCAACATGTTATTTTGCTCGTGACAATAATTTGAATGCGGAAAACATGATTCCTGACTTGCTAAGTTCTCTAATTTCCATTTAGAAAGTCCCTTTTAATTCCGTGATTGCAATATATCATTGCGCTCAACTCATTCAGTTTTGCCCTTAAAACATCATTTTAAGCTCCAAAACGTTGCCGTGATCGATTTAAGACGGCAATTTTTAGTTGATAATTTGAGCATCTTTTTACGCTCAAATCGCTTTAAAAGCGCTTAAAACGCGTTTTTAATGCTTCTAAGATTGTTTCTTTTCTGTTTCAAAGTAAGTTGTAAGCTTCTAACTTCAACATGTTATTTTGCTCGTGACAATAATTTGAATGCGGAAAACATGATTCCTGACTTGCTAAGTTCTCTAATTTCCATTTAGAAAGTCCCTTTTAATTCCGTGATTGCAATATATCCTTGCGCTCAACTCATTCAGTTTTGCCCTTAACACATCATTTTAAGCTCTAAAACAGTGGCGTGATCGATTTATAACGGCAGTTTTTAGTTGATCATTTGAGCATGTTTTTACGCTCAGATCGCTTTAAAAGCGCTTAAAACGCGTTTTTAATGCTTCTAAGATTGTTTCTTTTCTGTTTCAAAGTAAGTTGTAAGCTTCTCACTTCAACATGTTATTTTGCTCGTGACAATAATTTGAATGCGGAAAACATGATTCCTGACTTGCTAAGTTTTCTAATTTCCATTTAGAAAGTCCCTTTTAAGTCCGTGATTGCAATATATCATTGCGCTCAACTCGTTCAGTTTGGCCCTAAAAACATCATTTTAAGCTCTAAAACAGTGGCATGATCGATTTATAACGGCAGTTTTTAGTTGATCATTTGAGCCTGTTTTTACGCTCAAATCGCTTTAAAAGCGCTTAAAACGCGTTTTTAATGATTGTAAGATCGTTTCTTTTCTGTCTCAAAGCAACTTGTAAGCTTCTCACTTCAACATGTTATTTTGCTCGTGACAATAGTTTGAGTTCCGAAAACATTATTCCTGACATGCTAAGTTCTCTAGTTTCAATTTAGAAAGTCCCTTTTAGGTCCGTGATTGGAATATATCATTGCGCTCAACTCATTCAGTTTGACTCTGAAAACATCATTTAAGCTCCAAAACGTTGCTGTGATCGATTTAATACGGAAGTTTTTAGTTGATAATTTGAGCATGTTTTTACGCTCAAATCGCTTTAAAAGCGCTTAAAACGCGTTTTTAATGCTTCTAAGATCGTTTCTTTTCTGTTTCAAAGTAAGTTGTAAGCTTCTAACTTCAACATGTCAATTTGCTCGTGACAATAATTTGAGTGCGGAAAACATGATTCCTGACTTGCTAAGTTCTCTAATTTCCATTTAGAAAGTCCCTTTTAATTCCGTGATTGCAATATATCATTGCACTCAACTCATTCAGTTTTGCCCTTAAAACATCATTTTAAGCTCTAAAACAGTGGCATGATCGATTTATAACGGCAGTTTTTAGTTGATCATTTGAGCATGTTTTTACGCTCAAATCGCTTTAAAAGCGCTTAAAACGCGTTTTTAATGATTGTAAGATCGTTTCTTTTCTGTCTCAAAGCAACTTGTAAGCTTCTCACTTCAACATGTTATTTTGCTCGTGACGATAGTCTGAGTGCCGAAAACAGGATTCCTGACTTACTAAGTTCTCTAGTTTCAATTTAGAAAGTCCCTTTTAGGTCCGTGATTGGAATATATCATTGCGCTAAACTCATTCAGTTTGACTCTGAAAACATCATTTTAAGCTCCAAAACGTTGCTGTGATCGATTTAAGACGGAAGTTTTTAGTTGATAATTTGAGCATGTTTTTACGCTCAAATCGCTTTAAAAGCGCTTAAAACGCGTTTTTAATGCTTCTAAGATCGTTTCTTTTCTGTTTTAAAGTAAGTTGTAAGCTTCTAACTTCAACATGTTATTTTGCTCGTGACAATAACTTGAATTCGGAAAACATGATTCCTGACTTGCTAAGTTCTCTAATTTCCATTTAGAAAGTCCCTTTTAATTCCGTGATTGCAATATATCATTGCGCTCAACTCATTCAGTTTTGCCCTTAAAACATCATTTTAAGCTCTAAAACAGTGGCGTGATCGATTTATAACGGCAGTTTTTAGTTGATCATTTGAGATTGTTTTTACGCTCAGATCGCTTTAAAAGCGCTTAAAACGCGTTTTTAATGATTGTAAGATCGTTTCTTTTCTGTCTCAAAGCAACTTGTAAGCTTCTCACTTCAACATGTTATTTTGCTCGTGACAATAGTTTGAGTGCCGAAAACATTATTCCTGACTTGCTAAGTTCTCTAGTTTATATTTAGAAAGTCCCTTTTAGGTCCGTGATTGCAATATATCATTGCGCTCAACTCATTCAGTTTGACTCTGAAAACATCATTTTAAGCTCCAAAACGTTTCTGTGATCGATTTAAGACGGAAGTTTTTAGTTGATAATTTGAGCATGTTTTTACGCTCAAATCGCTTTAAAAGCGCTTAAAACGCGTTTTTAATGATTCTAAGATCGTTTCTGTTCTGTTTCGAGGTGGGTTGTAAGCTTCTCTTTTCAACATGGTATTTTGCTCGTGACAATAATTTGAATGCGGAAAACATGATTCCTGACTTGCTAAGTTCTCTAATTTCCATTTAGAAAGTCCCTTTTAATTCCGTGATTGCTATATATCATTGCGCTCAACTCATTCAGTTTTGCCCTTACAAACATCATTTTAAGCTCCAAAACGTTGCCGTGATCGATTTAAGACGGCAGTTTTTAGTTGATACTTTGAGCATGTTTTTACGCTCAAATCGCTTTAAAAGCGCTTAAAACGCGTTTTTAATGATTCTAAGCTCGTTTCTGTTCTGTTTCGAGGTGGGTTGTAAGCTTCTCACTTCAACATGTTATTTTGCTCGTGACGATAGTCTGAGTGCCGAAAACAGGATTCCTGACTTGCTAAGTTCTCCAACTTCCATTTAGAAAGTCCCTTTTAGGTCCGTGATTGCAATATATCATTGCGCTCAACTCGTTCAGTTTGGCCCTAAAAACATCATTTTAAGCTCTAAAACAGTGGCGTGATCGATTTAAGACGGCAGTTTTTAGTTGATCATTTGAGCATGTTTTTACGCTCAAATCGCTTTAAAAGTGCTTAAAACGCGTTTTTAATGATTGTAAGATCGTTTCTTTTCTGTTTCAAAGTAAGTTGTAAGCTTCTAACTTCAACATGTTATTTTGCTCGTGACAATAATTTGAATGCGGAAAACATGATTCCTGACTTGCTAAGTTCTCTAATTTCCATTTAGAAAGTCCCTTTTAATTCCGTGATTGCAATATATCATTGCGCTCAACTCATTCAGTTTTGCCCTTAAAACAACATTTTAAGCTCCAAAACGTTGCCGTGATCGATTTAAGACGGCAGTTTTTAGTTGATAATTTGAGCATGTTTTTACGCTCAAATCGCTTTAAAAGCGCTTAAAACCCGTTTTTAATGATTCTAAGATCGTTTCTGTTCTGTTTCGAGGTGGGTTGTAAGCTTCTCTTTTCAACATAGTATTTTGCTCGTGACGATAGTCTGAGTGCCGAAAACAGGATTCCTGACTTACTAAGTTCTCCAACTTCCATTTAGAAAGTCCCTTTTAGGTCAGTGATTGCTATATATCATTGCGCTCAACTCGTTTAGTTTGACTCTGAAAACATCATTTTAAGCTCAAAAACGTTGCCGTGATCGATTTAAGACGGAAGTTTTTACTTGATAATTTGAGCATGTTTTTACGCTCAAATCGTTTTAAAAGCGCTTAAAACGCGTTTTTAATGATTCTAAGCTCGTTTCTGTTCTGTTTCGAGGTGGGTTGTAAGCTTCTCACTTCAACATGTTATTTTGCTCGTCACGATAATTTGAGTTCCGAAAACAGGATTCCTGACTTGCTAAGTTCTCCAACTTCCATTTAGAAAGTCCCTTTTAGGTCCGTGATTGCAATATATCATTGCGCTCAACTCGTTCAGTTTGGCCCTAAAAACATCATTTTAAGCTCTAAAACAGAGGCGTGATCGATTTAAGACGGCAGTTTTTAGTTGATAATTTGAGCATGTTTTTACGCTCAAATCGCTTCAAAAGCTCTTAAAACGCGTTTTTAATGATTGTAAGATCGTTTCTTTTCTGTCTCGAAGCAAGTTGTAAGCTTCTAACTTCAACCTGTTATTTTGCTCGTGAGAATAGTTTGAGTGCCGAAAACATGATTCCTGACTTGCTAAGTTCTCTAGTTTCAATTTAGAAAGTCCCTTTTAGGTCCGTGATTGCAATATATCATTGTGCTCAGCTCATTCAGTTTGGCCCTGAAAACATCATTTTAAGCTCTAAAACAGTGGCGTGATCGATTTAAGACGGCAGTTTTTAGTTGATAATTTAAGCATGTTTTTACGCTCAAATCGCTTTAAAAGCGCTTAAGACGCGTTTTTAATGATTCTAAGATCGTTTCTGTTCTGTTTCGAAGTGGGTTGTAAGCTTCTCACTTCAACATGTTATTTTGCTCGTGACGATAGTTTGAGTGACGAAAACAGGATTGCTGATTTACTAAGTTCTCCAACTTCCATTTAGAAAGTCCCTTTTAGCTCCGTGATTGCAATATATCATTACGCTCAACTCGTTCAGTATTGCTTTAAAAACATCATTTTAAATTCTAAAACGTTATCGTGATCGATTTAAGACGGCAGTTTTTAGTTGATCATTTGAGCATGTTTTTACGCTCAAATCGCTTCAAAAGCGCTTAAAACGCGTTTTTAATGATTGTAAGATCGTTTCTTTTCTGTATCAAAGCAACTTGTAAGCTTCTCGCTTCAACATGTTATTTTCCTCGTGACAATAGTTTGAGTGCCGAAAACATGATTCCTGACTTGCTAAGTTCTCTACTTTCAATTTAGAAAGTCCCTTTTAGGTCCGTGATTGCAATATATCATTGCGCTCAACTCATTCAGTTTGGCCCTGAAAACATCATTTTAAGCTCCAAAACGTTGCCGTGATCCATTTAAGACGGAAGTTTTTACTTGATAATTTGAGCATTTTTTTACGCTCAAATCGCTTTAAAAGCGTTTAAAACGCGTTTTTAATGATTCTAAGATCGTTTCTGTTCTGTTTCGAGGTGGGTTGTAAGCTTCTCACTTCAACATGTTATTTTGCTCGTGACGATAATTTGAGTTCCGAAAACAGGATTCCTGACTTGCTAAGTTCTCTAGTTTGAATTTAGAAAGTCCCTTTTAGGTCCGTGATTGCAATATATCATTGCGCTCAACTCGTTCAGTTTGGCCCTAAAACATCATTTTAAGCTGTAAAACAGTGGCGTGATCGGATTAAGACGGCTGTTTTTAGTTGATCATTTGAGCATGTTTTTACAATCAAATCGCTCTAAAAGCGCTCAAAACGCGTTTTTAATGATTGTAAGATCGTTTCTTTTCTGTCTCAAAGAAGGTTGTAAGCTTCTCACTTCAACATGTTATTTTGCTCATGACAATAGTTTGAGTGCCGAAAACATGATTCCTGACTTGCTAAGTTCTCTAGTTTCAATTTAGAAAGTCCCTTTTAGGTCCGTGATTGCAATATATCATTGCGCTCAACCCATTCAGTTTGGCCCTTAAAACATCATTTTAAGCTCCAAAAGGTTGCCGTGATCGATTTAAGACGGCAGTTTTTAGTTGATCATTTGAGCATGTTTTTACGCTCAAATCGCTTTAAAAGCGCTTAAAACGCGTTTTTAATGATTGTAAGATCGTTTCTTTTCTGTCTCAAAGCAAGTTGTAAGCTTCTCACTTCAACATGTTATTTTGCTCGTGACAATAGTTTGAGTGCCGAAAACATGATTCCTGACTTGCTAAGTTCTCTAGTTTCAATTTAGAAAGTCCCTTTTAGGTCCGTGATTGCAATATATCATTGTGCTCAGCTCATTCAGTTTGGCCCTGAAAACATCATTTTAAGCTCTAAAACAGTGGCGTGATCGATTTAAGACGGCAGTTTTTAGTTGATAATTTAAGCATGTTTTTACGCTCAAATCGCTTTAAAAGCGCTTAAGACGCGTTTTTAATGATTCTAAGATCGTTTCTGTTCTGTTTCGAAGTGGGTTGTAAGCTTCTCACTTCAACATGTTATTTTGCTCGTGACGATAGTTTGAGTGACGAAAACAGGATTGCTGATTTACTAAGTTCTCCAACTTCCATTTAGAAAGTCCCTTTTAGCTCCGTGATTGCAATATATCATTACGCTCAACTCGTTCAGTATTGCTTTAAAAACATCATTTTAAATTCTAAAACGTTATCGTGATCGATTTAAGACGGCAGTTTTTAGTTGATCATTTGAGCATGTTTTTACGCTCAAATCGCTTCAAAAGCGCTTAAAACGCGTTTTTAATGATTGTAAGATCGTTTCTTTTCTGTATCAAAGCAACTTGTAAGCTTCTCGCTTCAACATGTTATTTTCCTCGTGACAATAGTTTGAGTGCCGAAAACATGATTCCTGACTTGCTAAGTTCTCTACTTTCAATTTAGAAAGTCCCTTTTAGGTCCGTGATTGCAATATATCATTGCGCTCAACTCATTCAGTTTGGCCCTGAAAACATCATTTTAAGCTCCAAAACGTTGCCGTGATCCATTTAAGACGGAAGTTTTTACTTGATAATTTGAGCATTTTTTTACGCTCAAATCGCTTTAAAAGCGTTTAAAACGCGTTTTTAATGATTCTAAGATCGTTTCTGTTCTGTTTCGAGGTGGGTTGTAAGCTTCTCACTTCAACATGTTATTTTGCTCGTGACGATAATTTGAGTTCCGAAAACAGGATTCCTGACTTGCTAAGTTCTCTAGTTTGAATTTAGAAAGTCCCTTTTAGGTCCGTGATTGCAATATATCATTGCGCTCAACTCGTTCAGTTTGGCCCTAAAACATCATTTTAAGCTGTAAAACAGTGGCGTGATCGGATTAAGACGGCTGTTTTTAGTTGATCATTTGAGCATGTTTTTACAATCAAATCGCTCTAAAAGCGCTCAAAACGCGTTTTTAATGATTGTAAGATCGTTTCTTTTCTGTCTCAAAGAAGGTTGTAAGCTTCTCACTTCAACATGTTATTTTGCTCATGACAATAGTTTGAGTGCCGAAAACATGATTCCTGACTTGCTAAGTTCTCTAGTTTCAATTTAGAAAGTCCCTTTTAGGTCCGTGATTGCAATATATCATTGCGCTCAACCCATTCAGTTTGGCCCTTAAAACATCATTTTAAGCTCCAAAAGGTTGCCGTGATCGATTTAAGACGGCAGTTTTTAGTTGATAATTTGAGCATGTTTTTACGCTCAAATCGCTTTAAAAGTGCTTAAAACGCGTTTTTAATGATTCTAAGATCGTTTCTGTTCTATTTCGAGGTGGGTTGTAAGCTTCTGACTTCAACATGTTATTTTGCTCGTGACGATAGTTTGAGTGACGAAAACAGGATTCCTGACTTACTAAGTTCTCCAACTTCCATTTAGAAAGTCGCTTTTAGGTCCGTGATTGCAATATATCATTGCGCTCAACTCGTTCAGTTGGGCCCTGAAAAAATCATTTTAAGCTCTAAAACGTTGGCGTGATCGATTTAAGACGGCAGTTTTTAGTAGATCATTTGAGCATGTTTTTACGCTAAAATCGCTTCAAAGCGCTTAAAACGCGTTTTTAATGCTTCTAAGATCGTTTCTTTTCTGTTTCAAAGTAAGTTGTAAGCTTCTAACTTCAACATGTTATTTTGCTCGTGACAATAATTTGAGTGCGGAAAACATGATTCCTGACTTGCTAAGTTCTCTAATTTCCATTTAGAAAGTCCCTTTTAGGTCGGTGATTGCAATATATCATTGCGCTCAACTCATTCAGTTTTGCCCTTAAAACATCATTTTAAGCTCCAAAACGTTGCTGTGATCGATTTAAGACGGCAGTTTTTAGTAGATCATTTGAGCATGCTTTTACGTTCAAATCGCTTCAAAAGCGATTAAAACGCGTTTTTAATGATTCTAAGATCGTTTCTGTTCTGTTTCGAGGTGGGTTGTAAGCTTCTCTTTTCAACATGGTATTTTGCTCGTGACGATAGTCTGAGTGCCGAAAACAGGATTCCTGACTTACTAAGTTCTCCAACTTCCATTTAGAAAGTCCCTTTTAGGTCCGTGATTGCTATATATCATTGCGCTCAACTCGTTTAGTTTGACTCTGAAAACATCATTTTAAGCTAAAAAACGTTGCTGTGATCGATTTAAGACGGAAGTTTTTACTTGAAAATTTGAGCATGTTTTTACGCTCAAATCGTTTTAAAAGCGCTTAAAACGCGTTTTTATGATTCTAAGCTCGTTTCTGTTCTGTTTCGAGGTGGGTTGTAAGCTTCTCACTTCAACATGTTATTTTGCTCGTGACGATAGTCTGAGTGCCGAAAACAGGATTCCTGACTTACTAAGTTCTCCAACTTCCATTTAGAAAGTCCCTTTTAGGTCCGTGATTGCTATATATCATTGCGCTCAACTCGTTTAGTTTGACTCTGAAAACATCATTTTAAGCTAAAAAACGTTGCTGTGATCGATTTAAGACGGAAGTTTTTACTTGAAAATTTGAGCATGTTTTTACGCTCAAATCGTTTTAAAAGCGCTTAAAACGCGTTTTTATGATTCTAAGCTCGTTTCTGTTCTGTTTCGAGGTGGGTTGTAAGCTTCTCACTTCAACATGTTATTTTGCTCGTGACGATAATTTGAGTTCCGAAAACAGGATTCCTGACTTGCTAAGTTCTCCAACTTCCATTTAGAAAGTCCCTTTTAGGTCCGTGATTGCAATATATCATTGCGCTCAACTCGTTTAGTTTGGCCCTAAAAACATCATTTTAAGCTCTAAAACAGTGGCGTGATCGATTTAAGACGGCAGTTTTTAGTTGATAATTTGAGCATGTTTTTACGCTCAAATCGCTTCAAAAGCCCTTAAAACGCGTTTTTAATGATTGTAAGATCGTTTCTTTTCTGTCTCAAAGCAAGTTGTAAGCTTCTAACTTCAACCTGTTATTTTGCTCGTGAGAATAGTTTGAGTGCCGAAAACATGATTCCTGACTTGCTAAGTTCTCTAGTTTCAATTTAGAAAGTCCCTTTTAGGTCCGTGATTGGAATATATCATTGCGCTCAACTCATTCAGTTTGACTCTGAAAACATCATTTTAAGCTCCAAAACGTTGCTGTGATCGATTTAAGACGGAAGTTTTTAGTTGATAATTTGAGCATGTTTTTACGCTCAAATCGCTTTAAAAGCGCTTAAAACGCGTTTTTAATGATTCTAAGATCGTTTCTGTTCTATTTCGAGGTGGGTTGTAAGCTTCTCACTTCAACATGTTATTTTGCTCGTGACGATAGTTTGAGTGACGAAAACAGGATTCCTGACTTACTAAGTTCTCCAACTTCCATTTAGAAAGTCGCTTTTAGGTCCGTGATTGCAATATATCATTGCGCTCAACTCGTTCAGTTGGGCCCTGAAAAAATCATTTTAAGCTCAAAAACGTTGGCGTGATCGATTTAAGACGGCAGTTTTTAGTAGATCATTTGAGCATGTTTTTACGCTAAAATCGCTTCAAAGCGCTTAAAACGCGTTTTTAATGCTTCTAAGATCGTTTCTTTTCTGTTTCAAAGTAAGTTGTAAGCTTCTAACTTCAACATGTTATTTTGCTCGTGACAATAATTTGAGTGCGGAAAACATGATTCCTGACTTGCTAAGTTCTCTAATTTCCATTTAGAAAGTCGCTTTTAGGTCGGTGATTGCAATATATCATTGCGCTCAACTCATTCAGTTTTGCCCTTAAAACATCATTTTAAGCTCCAAAACGTTGCCGTGATCGATTTAAGACGGCAATTTTTAGTAGATCATTTGAGCATGCTTTTACGTTCAAATCGCTTTAAAAGCGCTTAAAACGCGTTTTTAATGATTGTAAGATCGTTTCTTTTCTGTCTCAAAGCAACTTGTAAGCTTCTCACTTCAACATGTTATTTTGCTCGTGACGATAGTCTGAGTGCCGAAAACAGGATTCCTGACTTACTAAGTTCTATAGTTTCAATTTAGAAAGTCCCTTTTAGGTCCGTGATTGGAATATATCATTGCGCTAAACTCATTCAGTTTGACTCTGAAAACATCATTTTAAGCTCCAAAACGTTGCTGTGATCGATTTAAGACGGAAGTTTTTAGTTGATAATTTGAGCATGTTTTTACGCTCAAATCGCTTTAAAAGCGCTTAAAACGCGTTTTTAATGCTTCTAAGATCGTTTCTTTTCTGTTTCAAAGTAAGTTGTAAGCTTCTAACTTCAACATGTTATTTTGCTCGTGACAATAACTTGAATGCGGAAAACATGATTCCTGACTTGCTAAGTTCTCTAATTTCCATTTAGAAAGTCCCTTTTAATTCCGTGATTGCAATATATCATTGCGCTCAACTCATTCAGTTTTGCCCTTAAAACATCATTTTAAGCTCTAAAACAGTGGCGTGATCGATTTATAACGGCAGTTTTTAGTTGATCATTTGAGATTGTTTTTACGCTCAGATCGCTTTAAAAGCGCTTAAAACGCGTTTTTAATGATTGTAAGATCGTTTCTTTTCTGTCTCAAAGCAACTTGTAAGCTTCTCACTTCAACATGTTATTTTGCTCGTGACAATAGTTTGAGTGCCGAAAACATTATTCCTGACTTGCTAAGTTCTCTAGTTTCAATTTAGAAAGTCCCTTTTAGGTCCGTGATTGGAATATATCATTGCGCTCAACTCATTCAGTTTGACTCTGAAAACATCATTTTAAGCTCCAAAACGTTGCTGTGATCGATTTAAGACGGAAGTTTTTAGTTGATAATTTGAGCATGTTTTTACGCTCAAATCGCTTTAAAAGCGCTTAAAACGCGTTTTTAATGATTCTAAGATCGTTTCTGTTCTGTTTCGAGGTGGGTTGTAAGCTTCTCTTTTCAACATGGTATTTTGCTCGTGACAATAATTTGAATGCGGAAAACATGATTCCTGACTTGCTAAGTTCTCTAATTTCCATTTAGAAAGTCCCTTTTAATTCCGTGATTGCTATATATCATTGCGCTCAACTCATTCAGTTTTGCCCTTACAAACATCATTTTAAGCTCCAAAACGTTGCCGTGATCGATTTAAGACGGCAGTTTTTAGTTGATAATTTGAGCATGTTTTTACGCTCAAATCGCTTTAAAAGCGCTTAAAACGCGTTTTTAATGATTCTAAGATCGTTTCTGTTCTGTTTCGAGGTGGGTTGTAAGCTTCTCTTTTAAACATGGTATTTTGCTCGTGACGATAGTCTGAGTGCCGAAAACAGGATTCCTGACTTACTAAGTTCTCCAACTTCCATTTAGAAAGTCCCTTTTAGGTCCGTGATTGCTATATATATTTGCGCTCAACTCGTTTAGTTTGACTCTGAAAACATCATTTTAAGCTCAAAAACGTTGCCGTGATCGATTTAAGACGGCAGTTTTTAGTTGATAATTTGAGCATGTTTTTACGCTCAAATCGCTTCAAAAGCTCTTAAAACGCGTTTTTAATGATTGTAAGATCGTTTCTTTTCTGTCTCGAAGCAAGTTGTAAGCTTCTAACTTCAACCTGTTATTTTGCTCGTGAGAATAGTTTGAGTGCCGAAAACATGATTCCTGACTTGCTAAGTTCTCTAGTTTCAATTTAGAAAGTCCCTTTCAGGTCCGTGATTGCAATATATCATTGTGCTCAGCTCATTCAATTTGGCCCTGAAAACATCATTTTAAGCTCTAAAACAGTGGCGTGATCGATTTAAGACGGCAGTTTTTAGTTGATGATTTAAGCATGTTTTTACGCTCAAAACGCTTTAAAAGCGCTTAAGACGCGTTTTTAATGATTCTAAGATCGTTTCTGTTCTGTTTCGAAGTGGGTTGTAAGCTTCTCACTTCAACATGTTATTTTGCTCGTGACGATAGTTTGAGTGACGAAAACAGGATTGCTGATTTACTAAGTTCTCCAACTTCCATTTAGAAAGTCCCTTTTAGCTCTGTGATTGCAATATATCATTACGCTCAACTCGTTCAGTATTGCTTTAAAAACATCATTTTAAATTCTAAAACGTTATCGTGATCGATTTAAGACGGCAGTTTTTAGTTGATCATTTGAGCATGTTTTTACGCTCAAATCGCTTCAAAAGCGCTTAAAACGCGTTTTTAATGATTGTAAGATCGTTTCTTTTCTGTATCAAAGCAACTTGTAAGCTTCTCGCTTCAACATGTTATTTTCCTCGTGACAATAGTTTGAGTGCCGAAAACATGATTCCTGACTTGCTAAGTTCTCTACTTTCAATTTAGAAAGTCCCTTTTAGGTCCGTGATTGCAATATATCATTGCGCTCAACTCATTCAGTTTGGCCCTGAAAACATCATTTTAAGCTCCAAAACGTTGCCGTGATCCATTTAAGACGGAAGTTTTTACTTGATAATTTGAGCATTTTTTTACGCTCAAATCGCTTTAAAAGCGTTTAAAACGCGTTTTTAATGATTCTAAGATCGTTTCTGTTCTGTTTCGAGGTGGGTTGTAAGCTTCTCACTTCAACATGTTATTTTGCTCGTGACGATAATTTGAGTTCCGAAAACACGATTCCTGACTTGCTAAGTTCTCTAGTTTGAATTTAGAAAGTCCCTTTTAGGTCCGTGATTGCAATATATCATTGCGCTCAACTCGTTCAGTTTGGCCCTAAAACATCATTTTAAGCTGTAAAACAGTGGCGTGATCGGATTAAGACGGCTGTTTTTAGTAGATCATTTGAGCATGTTTTTACGCTAAAATCGCTTCAAAGCTATTAAAACGCGTTTTTAATGCTTCTAAGATCGTTTCTTTTCTGTTTCAAAGTAAGTTGTAAGCTTCTAACTTTAACATGTTATTTTGCTCGTGACAATAATTTGAGTGCGGAAAACATGATTCCTGACTTGCTAAGTTCTCTAATTTCCATTTAGAAAGTCCCTTTTAGGTCCGTGATTGCAATATATCATTGCGCTCAACTCATTCAGTTTTGCCCTTAAAACATCATTTTAAGCTCCAAAACGTTGCCGTGATCGATTTAAGACGGCAGTTTTTAGTTGATAATTTGAGCATGTTTTTACGCTCAAATCGCTTTAAAAGCGCTTAAAACGCGTTATTAATGATTCTAAGCTCGTTTCTGTTCTGTTTCGAGGTGGGTTGTAAGCTTCTCACTTCAACATGTTATTTTGCTCGTGACGATAATTTGAGTTCCAAAAACAGGATTCCTGACTTGCTAAGTTCTCCAACTTCCATTTAGAAAGTCCCTTTTAGGTCCGTGATTGCAATAGATCATTGCGCTCAAATCGTTCAGTTTGGCCCTAAAAACATCATTTTAAGCTCTAAAACAGTGGCGTGATCGATTTAAGACGGCAGTTTTTAGTTGATCATTTGAGCATGTTTTTACGTTCAAATCGCTTTAAAAGCGCTTAAAACGCGTTTTTAATGATTGTAAGATCGTTTCTTTTCTGTCTCAAAGCAACTTGTAAGCTTCTCGCTTCAACATGTTATTTTCCTCGTGACAATAGTTTGAGTGCCGAAAACATGATTCCTGACATGCTAAGTTCTCTACTTTCAATTTAGAAAGTCCTTTTAGGTCCGTGATTGCAATATATCATTGCGCTCAACTCATTCAGTTTTGTCCTGAAAACATCATTTTAAGCTCCAAAACGTTGCCGTGATCGACTTAAGACGGAAGTTTTTACTTGATAATTTGAGCATTTTTTTACGCTCAAATCGCTTTAAAAGCGTTTAAAACGCGTTTTTAATGATTCTAAGATCGTTTCTGTTCTGTTTCGAGGTGGGTTGTAAGCTTCTCACTTCAACATGTTATTTTGCTCGTGACGATAGTTTGAGTGACGAAAACAGGATTCCTAACTTACTAAGTTCTCCAACTTCCATTTAGAAAGTCGCTTTTAGGTCCGTGATTGCAATATATCATTGCGCTCAACTCGTTCAGTTGGGCCCTAAAAAAATCATTTTAAGCTATAAAACGTTGGCGTGATCGATTTAAGACGGCACTTTTTAGTAGATCATTTGAGCACGTTTTTACGCTAAAATCGCTTCAAAGCTATTAAAACGCGTTTTTAATGCTTCTAAGATCGTTTCTTTTCTGTTTCAAAGTAAGTTTTAAGCTTCTAACTTCAACATGTTATTTTGCTCGTGACAATAATTTGAGTGCGGAAAACATGATTCCTGACTTGCTAAGTTCTCTAATTTCCATTTAGAAAGTCCCTTTTAGGTCCGTGATTGCAATATATCATTGCGCTCAACTCATTCAGTTTTGCCCTTAAAACATCATTTTAAGCTCCAAAACGTTGCCGTGATCGATTTAAGACGGCAGTTTTTAGTTGATAATTTGAGCATGTTTTTACGCTCAAATCGCTTTAAAAGCGCTTAAAACGCGTTATTAATGATTCTAAGCTCGTTTCTGTTCTGTTTCGAGGTGGGTTGTAAGCTTCTCACTTCAACATGTTATTTTGCTCGTGACGATAATTTGAGTTCCGAAAACAGGATTCCTGACTTGCTAAGTTCTACAACTTCCATTTAGAAAGTCCCTTTTAGGTCCGTGATTGCAATATATCATTGCGCTCAACTCATTCAGTTTTGCCCTTAAAACATCATTTTAAGCTCCAAAACGTTGCCGTGATCGATTTAAGACGGCAGTTTTTAGTTGATAATTTGAGCATGTTTTTACGCTCAAATCGCTTTAAAAGCGCTTAAAACGCGTTTTTAATGCTTCTAAGATCGTTTCTTTTCTGTTTCAAAGTAAGTTGTAAGCTTCTAACTTCAACATGTTATTTTGCTCGTGACAATAATTTGAATGCGGAAAACATGATTCCTGACTTGCTAAGTTCTCTAATTTCCATTTAGAAAGTCCCTTTTAATTCCGTGATTGCAATATATCATTGCGCTCAACTCATTCAGTTTTGCCCTTAAAACAACATTTTAAGCTCCAAAACGTTGCCGTGATCGATTTAAGACGGCAGTTTTTAGTTGATAATTTGAGCATGTTTTTACGCTCAAATCGCTTTAAAAGCGCTTAAAACGCGTTTTTAATGCTTCTAAGATCGTTTCTTTTCTGTTTCAAAGTAAGTTGTAAGCTTCTAACTTCAACATGTTATTTTGCTCGTGACAATAATTTGAGTGCGGAAAACATGACTCCTGACTTGCTAAGTTCTCTAATTTTCATTTAGAAAGTCCCTTTTAATTCCGTGATTGCAATATATCATTGCGCTCAACTCATTCAGTTTGCCCTTAAAACATCATTTTAAGCTCCAAAACGTTGCCGTGATCGATTTAAGACGGCAGTTTTTAGTTGATAATTTGAGCATGTTTTTACGCTCAAATCGCTTTAAAAGCGCTTAAAACGCGTTTTTAATGCTTCTAAGATCGTTTCTTTTCTGTTTCAAAGTAAGTTGTAAGCTTCTAACTTCAACATGTTATTTTGCTCGTGACAATAATTTGAATGCGGAAAACATGATTCCTGACTTGCTAAGTTCTCTAATTTCCATTTAGAAAGTCCCTTTTAATTCCGTGATTGCAATATATCATTGCGCTCAACTCATTCAGTTTTGCCCTTAAAACAACATTTTAAGCTCCAAAACGTTGCCGTGATCGATTTAAGACGGCAGTTTTTAGTTGATAATATGAGCATGTTTTTACGCTCAAATCGCTTTAAAAGCGCTTAAAACACGTTTTTAATGATTGTAAGATCGTTTCTTTTCTGTCTCAAAGCAACTTGTAAGCTTCTCACTTCAACATGTTATTTTGCTCGTGACAATAGTTTGAGTGCCGAAAACATTATTCCTGACTTGCTAAGTTCTCTAGTTTCAATTTAGAAAGTCCCTTTTAGGTCCGTGATTGGAATATATCATTGCGCTCAACTCATTCAGTTTGACTCTGAAAACATCATTTTAAGCTCCAAAACGTTGCTGTGATCGATTTAAGACGGAAGTTTTTAGTTGATAATTTGAGCATGTTTTTACGCTCAAATCGCTTTAAAAGCGCTTAAAACGCGTTTTTAATGCTTCTAAGATCGTTTCTTTTCTGTTTCAAAGTAAGTTGTAAGCTTCTAACTTCAACATGTTATTTTGCTCGTGACAATAATTTGAATGCGGAAAACATGATTCCTGACTTGCTAAGTTCTCTAATTTCCATTTAGAAAGTCCCTTTTAGGTCCGTGATTGCAATATATCATTGCGCTCAACTCATTCAGTTTTGCCCTTAAAACATCATTTTAAGCTCCAAAACGTTGCCGTGATCGATTTAAGACGGCAGTTTTTAGTTGATAATTTGAGCATGTTTTTACGCTCAAATCGCTTTAAAAGCGCTTAAAACGCGTTATTAATGATTCTAAGCTCGTTTCTGTTCTGTTTCGAGGTGGGTTGTAAGCTTCTCACTTCAACATGTTATTTTGCTCGTGACGATAATTTGAGTTCCGAAAACAGGATTCCTGACTTGCTAAGTTCTCATACTTCCATTTAGAAAGTCCCTTTTAGGTCCGTGATTGCAATAGATCATTGCGCTCAAATCGTTCAGTTTGGCCCTAAAAACATCATTTTAAGCTCTAAAACAGTGGCGTGATCGATTTAAGACGGCAGTTTTTAGTTGATCATTTGAGCATGTTTTTACGTTCAAATCGCTTTAAAAGCGCTTAAAACGCGTTTTTAATGATTGTAAGATCGTTTCTTTTCTGTCTCAAAGCAACTTGTAAGCTTCTCGCTTCAACATGTTATTTTCCTCGTGACAATAGTTTGAGTGCCGAAAACATGATTCCTGACATGCTAAGTTCTCTACTTTCAATTTAGAAAGTCCTTTTAGGTCCGTGATTGCAATATATCATTGCGCTCAACTCATTCAGTTTGGTCCTGAAAACATCATTTTAAGCTCCAAAACGTTGCCGTGATCGACTTAAGACGGAAGTTTTTACTTGATAATTTGAGCATTTTTTTACGCTCAAATCGCTTTAAAAGCGTTTAAAACGCGTTTTTAATGATTCTAAGATCGTTTCTGTTCTGTTTCGAGGTGGGTTGTAAGCTTCTCACTTCAACATGTTATTTTGCTCGTGACGATAGTTTGAGTGACGAAAACAGGATTCCTAACTTACTAAGTTCTCCAACTTCCATTTAGAAAGTCGCTTTTAGGTCCGTGATTGCAATATATCATTGCGCTCAACTCGTTCAGTTGGGCCCTAAAAAAATCATTTTAAGCTATAAAACGTTGGCGTGATCGATTTAAGACGGCACTTTTTAGTAGATCATTTGAGCACGTTTTTACGCTAAAATCGCTTCAAAGCTATTAAAACGCGTTTTTAATGCTTCTAAGATCGTTTCTTTTCTGTTTCAAAGTAAGTTTTAAGCTTCTAACTTCAACATGTTATTTTGCTCGTGACAATAATTTGAGTGCGGAAAACATGATTCCTGACTTGCTAAGTTCTCTAATTTCCATTTAGAAAGTCCCTTTTAGGTCCGTGATTGCAATATATCATTGCGCTCAACTCATTCAGTTTTGCCCTTAAAACATCATTTTAAGCTCCAAAACGTTGCCGTGATCGATTTAAGACGGCAGTTTTTAGTTGATAATTTGAGCATGTTTTTACGCTCAAATCGCTTTAAAAGCGCTTAAAACGCGTTATTAATGATTCTAAGCTCGTTTCTGTTCTGTTTCGAGGTGGGTTGTAAGCTTCTCACTTCAACATGTTATTTTGCTCGTGACGATAATTTGAGTTCCGAAAACAGGATTCCTGACTTGCTAAGTTCTACAACTTCCATTTAGAAAGTCCCTTTTAGGTCCGTGATTGCAATATATCATTGCGCTCAACTCATTCAGTTTTGCCCTTAAAACATCATTTTAAGCTCCAAAACGTTGCCGTGATCGATTTAAGACGGCAGTTTTTAGTTGATAATTTGAGCATGTTTTCACGCTCAAATCGCTTTAAAAGCGCTTAAAACGCGTTTTTAATGCTTCTAAGATCGTTTCTTTTCTGTTTCAAAGTAAGTTGTAAGCTTCTAACTTCAACATGTTATTTTGCTCGTGACAATAATTTAATGCGGAAAACATGATTCCTGACTTGCTAAGTTCTCTAATTTCCATTTAGAAAGTCCCTTTTAATTCCGTGATTGCAATATATCATTGCGCTCAAATCGTTCAGTTTGGCCCTAAAAACATCATTTTAAGCTCTAAAACAGTGGCGTGATCGATTTAAGACGGCAGTTTTTAGTTGATCATTTGAGCATGTTTTTACGTTCAAATCGCTTTAAAAGCGCTTAAAACGCGTTTTTAATGATTGTAAGATCGTTTCTTTTCTGTCTCAAAGCAACTTGTAAGCTTCTCACTTCAACATGTTATTTTGCTCGTGACAATAGTTTAGTGCCGAAAACATGATTCCTGACTTGCTAAGTTCTCTAGTTTCAATTTAGAAAGTCCCTTTTAGGTCCGTGATTGCAATATATCATTGCGCTCAACTCATTCAGTTTGGCCCTTAAAACATCATTTTAAGCTCCAAAACGTTGGCGTGATCGATTTAAAACGACAGTTTTTGCTTGATAATTTGAGCATGTTTTTACGCTCAAATCGCTTTAAAAGCGCTTAAAACGCGTTTTTAATGATTGTAAGATCGTTTCTTTTCTGTCTCAAAGCAACTTCTAAGCTTCTCACTTCAACATGTTATTTTGCTCTTGACGATAGTTTGAGTGACGAAAACAGGATTCCTGACTTACTAAGTTCTCCAACTTCCATTTAGAAAGTCCCTTTTAATTCCGTGATTGCAATATATCATTGCGCTCAACTCGTTCAGTTGGGCCCTGAAAAAATCATTTTAAGCTCCAAAACGTTGCCGTGATCGATTTAAGACGGCAGTTTTTAGTTGATAATTTGAGCATGTTTTTACGCTCAAATCGCTTTAAAAGCGCTTAAAACGCGTTTTTAATGCTTCTAAGATCGTTTCTTTTCTGTTTCAAAGTAAGTTGTAAGCTTCTAACTTCAACATGTTATTTTGCTCGTGACAATAATTTGAGTGCGGAAAACATGATTCCTGACTTGCTAAGTTCTCTAATTTCCATTTAGAAAGTCCCTTTTAATTCCGTGATTGCAATATATCATTGCGCTCAACTCATTCAGTTTGCCCTTAAAACATCATTTTAAGCTCCAAAACGTTGCCGTGATCGATTTAAGACGGCAGTTTTTAGTTGATAATTTGAGCATGTTTTTACGCTCAAATCGCTTTAAAAGCGCTTAAAACGCGTTTTTAATGCTTCTAAGATCGTTTCTTTTCTGTTTCAAAGTAAGTTGTAAGCTTCTAACTTCAACATGTTATTTTGCTCGTGACAATAATTTGAATGCGGAAAACATGATTCCTGACTTGCTAAGTTCTCTAATTTCCATTTAGAAAGTCCCTTTTAATTCCGTGATTGCAATATATCATTGCGCTCAACTCATTCAGTTTTGCCCTTAAAACAACATTTTAAGCTCCAAAACGTTGCCGTGATCGATTTAAGACGGCAGTTTTTAGTTGATAATATGAGCATGTTTTTACGCTCAAATCGCTTTAAAAGCGCTTAAAACGCGTTTTTAATGATTGTAAGATCGTTTCTTTTCTGTCTCAAAGCAACTTGTAAGCTTCTCACTTCAACATGTTATTTTGCTCGTGACAATAGTTTGAGTGCCGAAAACATTATTCCTGACTTGCTAAGTTCTCTAGTTTCAATTTAGAAAGTCCCTTTTAGGTCCGTGATTGGAATATATCATTGCGCTCAACTCATTCAGTTTGACTCTGAAAACATCATTTTAAGCTCCAAAACGTTGCTGTGATCGATTTAAGACGGAAGTTTTTAGTTGATAATTTGAGCATGTTTTTACGCTCAAATCGCTTTAAAAGCGCTTAAAACGCGTTTTTAATGCTTCTAAGATCGTTTCTTTTCTGTTTCAAAGTAAGTTGTAAGCTTCTAACTTCAACATGTTATTTTGCTCGTGACAATAATTTGAATGCGGAAAACATGATTCCTGACTTGCTAAGTTCTCTAATTTCCATTTAGAAAGTCCCTTTTAATTCCGTGATTGCTAAATATCATTGCGCTCAACTCATTCAGTTTTGCCCTTAAAACATCATTTTAAGCTCCAAAACGTTGCCGTGATCGATTTAAGACGGCAGTTTTTAGTTGATAATTTGAGCATGTTTTTACGCTCAAATCGCATTAAAAGCGCTTAAAACGAGTTTTTAATGATTCTAAGCTCGTTTCTGTTCTGTTTCGAGGAGGGTTGTAAGGTTCTCACTTCAACATGTTATTTTGCTCGTGACGATAATTTGAGTTCCGAAAACAGGATTCCTGACTTGCTAAGTTCTCCAACTTCCATTTAGAAAGTCCCTTTTAGGTCCGTGATTGCAATAGATCAGTGCGCTCAAATCGTTCAGTTTGGCCCTAAAAACATCATTTTAAGCTCTAAAACAGTGGCGTGATCGATTTAAGACGGCAGTTTTTAGTTGATCATTTCAGCATGTTTTTACGTTCAAATCGCTTTAAAAGCGCTTAAAACGCGTTTTTAATGATTGTAAGATCGTTTCTTTTCTGTCTCAAAGCAACTTGTAAGCTTCTCGCTTCAACATGTTATTTTCCTCGTGACAATAGTTTGAGTGCCGAAAACATGATTCCTGACATGCTAAGTTCTCTACTTTCAATTTAGAAAGTCCTTTTAGGTCCGTGATTGCAATATATCATTGCGCTCAACTCATTCAGTTTGGTCCTGAAAACATCATTTTAAGCTCCAAAACGTTGCCGTGATCGACTTAAGACGGAAGTTTTTACTTGATAATTTGAGCATTTTTTTACGCTCAAATCGCTTTAAAAGCGTTTAAAACGCGTTTTTAATGATTCTAAGATCGTTTCTGTTCTGTTTCGAGGTGGGTTGTAAGCTTCTCACTTCAACATGTTATTTTGCTCGTGACGATAGTTTGAGTGACGAAAACAGGATTCCTAACTTACTAAGTTCTCCAACTTCCATTTAGAAAGTCGCTTTTAGGTCCGTGATTGCAATATATCATTGCGCTCAACTCATTCAGTTGGGCCCTGAAAAAATCATTTTAAGCTCTAAAACGTTGGCGTGATCGATTTAAGACGGCAGTTTTTAGTAGATCATTTGAG
This sequence comes from Muricea muricata, assembly GCA_963855995.1. NCBI lineage: Eukaryota > Metazoa > Cnidaria > Anthozoa > Malacalcyonacea > Plexauridae > Muricea > Muricea muricata. Next base: position 5,710,829 of record OY979727.1, read on the forward strand.
CATGTTTTTACGCTAAAATCGCTTTAAAAGCGCTTAAAACGCGTTATTAATGATTCTAAGCTCGTTTCTGTTCTGTTTCGAGGTGGGTTGTAAGCTTCTCACTTCAACATGTTATTTTGCTCGTGACGATAATTTGAGTTCCGAAAACATGATTCCTGACTTGCTAAGTTCTTCAACTTCCATTTAGAAAGTCCCTTTTAGGTCCGTGATTGCAATATATCATTGCGCTCAAATCGTTCAGTTTGGCCCTAAAAACATCATTTTAAGCTCTAAAACAGTGGCGTGATCGATTTAAGACGGCAGTTTTTAGTTGATCATTTGAGCATGTTTTTACGTTCAAATCGCTTTAAAAGCGCTTAAAACGCGTTTTTCATGATTTTAAGATCGTTTCTTTTCTGTCTCAAAGCAACTTGTAAGCTTCTCACTTCAACATGTTATTTTGCTCGTGACAATAGTTAAGTGCCGAAAACATGATTCCTGACTTGCTAAGTTCTCTAGTTTCAATTTAGAAAGTCCCTTTTAGGTCCGTGATTGCAATATATCATTGCGCTCAACTCATTCAGTTTGGCCCTTAAAACATCATTTTAAGCTCCAAAACGTTGGCGTGATCGATTTAAAACGGCAGTTTTTACTTGATAATTTGAGCATGTTTTTACGCTCAAATCTCTTTAAAAGCGCTTAAAACGCGTTTTTAATGATTCTAAGATCGTTTCTGTTCGGTTTCGAGGTGGGTTGTAAGCTTCTCTTTTCAAAATGGTATTTTGCTCGTGACGATAGTCTGAGTGCCGAAAAATGGATTCCTGACTTACTAAGTTCTCCAACTTCCATTTAGAAAGTCCCTTTTAGGTCCGTGATTGCTATATATATTTGCGCTCAACTCGTTTAGTTTGACTCTGAAAACATCATTTTAAGCTCAAAAACGTTGCCGTGATCGATTTAAGACGGAAGTTTTTACTTGATACTTTGAGCATATTTTTACGCTCAAATCCCTTTAAAAGCGCTTAAAACGCGTTTTTAATGATTCTAAGCTCGTTTCTGTTCTGTTTCGAGGTGGGTTGTAAGCTTCTCACTTCAACATGTTATTTTGCTCGTGACGATAATTTGAGTTCCGAAAACAGGATTCCTGACTTGCTAAGTTCTCCAACTTCCATTTAGAAAGTCCCTTTTAGGTCCGTGATTGCAATATATCATTGCGCTCAACTCGTTCAGTTTGGCCCTAAAAACAACATTTTAAGCTCTAAAACAGTGGCGTGATCGATTTAAGACGGCAATTTTTAGTTGATCATTTGAGCATGTTTTTACGCTCAATTCGCTTTAAAAGCGCTTAAAACGCGTTTTTAATGATTGTAAGATCGTTTCTTTTCTGTCTCAAAGCAAGTTGTAAGCTTCTCACTTCAACATGTTATTTTCCTCGTGACAATAGTTTGAGTGCCGAAAACATGATTCCTGACATGCTAAGTTCTCTACTTTCAATTTAGAAAGTCCTTTTAGGTCCGTGATTGCAATATATCATTGCGCTCAACTCATTCAGTTTGGTCCTGAAAACATCATTTTAAGCTCCAAAACGTTGCCGTGATCGACTTAAGACGGAAGTTTTTACTTGATAATTTGAGCATTTTTTTACGCTCAAATCGCTTTAAAAGCGTTTAAAACGCGTTTTTAATGATTCTAAGATCGTTTCTGTTCTGTTTCGAGGTGGGTTGTAAGCTTCTCACTTCAACATGTTATTTTGCTCTTGACGATAGTTTGAGTGACGAAAACAGGATTCCTAACTTACTAAGTTCTCCAACTTCCATTTAGAAAGTCGCTTTTAGGTCCGTGATTGCAATATATCATTGCGCTCAACTCGTTCAGTTGGGCCCTGAAAAAATCATTTTAAGCTCTAAAACGTTGGCGTGATCGATTTAAGACGGCAGTTTTTAGTAGATCATTTGAGCATGTTTTTACGCTAAAATCGCTTTAAAAGCGCTTAAAACGCGTTATTAATGATTCTAAGCTCGTTTCTGTTCTGTTTCGAGGTGGGTTGTAAGCTTCTCACTTCAACATGTTATTTTGCTCGTGACGATAATTTGAGTTCCGAAAACATGATTCCTGACTTGCTAAGTTCTTCAACTTCCATTTAGAAAGTCCCTTTTAGGTCCGTGATTGCAATATATCATTGCGCTCAAATCGTTCAGTTTGGCCCTAAAAACATCATTTTAAGCTCTAAAACAGTGGCGTGATCGATTTAAGACGGCAGTTTTTAGTTGATCATTTGAGCATGTTTTTACGTTCAAATCGCTTTAAAAGCGCTTAAAACGCGTTTTTCATGATTTTAAGATCGTTTCTTTTCTGTCTCAAAGCAACTTGTAAGCTTCTCACTTCAACATGTTATTTTGCTCGTGACAATAGTTAAGTGCCGAAAACATGATTCCTGACTTGCTAAGTTCTCTAGTTTCAATTTAGAAAGTCCCTTTTAGGTCCGTGATTGCAATATATCATTGCACTAAACTCATTCAGTTTGGCCCTTAAAACATCATTTTAAGCTCTAAAACGTTGCCGTGATCGATTTAAGACGGCAGTTTTTAGTTGATAATTTGAGCTGGTTTTTACGCTCAAATCGCTTTAAAAGCGCTTAAAACCCGTTTTTAATGATTCTAAGATCGTTTCTGTTCTGTTTCGAGGTGGGTTGTAAGCTTCTCTTTTCAACATGGTATTTTGCTCGTGACGATAGTCTGAGTGCCGAAAACAGGATTCCTGACTTACTAAGTTCTCCAACTTCCATTTAGAAAGTCCCTTTTAAATCCGTGATTGTTATATATCATTGCGCTCAACTCGTTTAGTTTGACTCTGAAAACATCATTTTAAGCTCAAAAACGTTGTCGTGATCGATTTAAGACGGAAGTTTTTACTTGATACTTTGAGCATATTTTTACGCTCAAATCCCTTTGAAAGCGCTTAAAACGCGTTTTTAATGATTCTAAGCTCGTTTCTGTTCTGTTTCGAGGTGGGTTGTAAGCTTCTCACTTCAACATGTTATTTTGCTCGTGACGATAATTTGAGTTCCGAAAAATGGATTCCTGACTTGTTAAGTTCTCCATCTTCCATTTAGAAAGTCCCTTTTAGGTCCGTGATTGCAATATATCATTGCGCTCAACTCCTTCAGTTTGGCCCTAAAAACATCATTTTAAGCTCTAAAACAGTGGCGTGATCGATTTAAGACGGCAGTTTTTAGTTGATCATTTGAGCATGTTTTTACGCTCAAATCGCTTTAAAAGCGCTTAAAACGCGTTTTTAATGATTGTAAGATCGTTTCTTTTCTGTCTCAAAGCAACTTGTAAGCTTCTCACTTCAACATGTTATTTTGCTCTTGACGATAGTTTGAGTGACGAAAACAGGATTCCTGACTTACTAAGTTCTCCAACTTCCATTTAGAAAGTCCCTTTTAATTCCGTGATTGCAATATATCATTGCGCTCAACTCGTTCAGTTGGGCCCTGAAAAAATCATTTTAAGCTCTAAAACGTTGGCGTGATCGATTTAAGACGGCACTTTTTAGTATATCACTTGAGCATGTTTTTACGCTAAAATCGCTTCAAAGCTATTAAAACGCGTTTTTAATGCTTTTAAGAACGTTTCTTTTCTGTTTCAAAGTAAGTTGTAAGCTTCTAACTTCAACATGTTATTTTGCTCGTGACAATAATTTGAGTGCGAAAAACATGATTCCTGACTTGCTAAGTTCTCCAACTTCCATTTAGAAAGTCCCTTTTAATTCCGTGATTGCAATATATCATTGCGCTGAACTCGTTCAGTTTGGCCCTAAAAAATTCATTTTAAGCTCTAAAACAGTGGCGTGATCGATTTAAGACGGCAGTTTTTACTTGATAATTTGAGCATGTTTTTATGCTCAAATCGCTTTAAAAGCGCTTAAAACGCGTTTTTAATGCTTCTAAGATCGTTTCTTTTCTGTTTCAAAGTAAGTTGTAAGCTTCTAACTTCAACATGTTATTTTGCTCGTGACAATAATTTGAATGCGGAAAACATGATTCCTGACTTGCTAAGTTCTCTAATTTCCATTTAGAAAGTCCCTTTTAATTCCGTGATTGCAATATATCATTGCGCTCAACTCATTCAGTTTTGCCCTTAAAACATCATTTTAAGCTCTAAAACGTTGCCGTGATCGATTTAAGACGGCAGTTTTTAGTTGATAATTTGAGCATGTTTTTACGCTCAAATCGCTTTAAAAGCGCTCAAAACGCGTTTTTAATGCTTCTAAGATTGTTTCTTTTCTGTTTCAAAGTAAGTTGTAAGCTTCTAACTTCAACATGTTATTTTGCTCGTGACAATAATTTGAATGCGGAAAACATGATTCCTGACTTGCTAAGTTCTCTAATTTCCATTTAGAAAGTCCCTTTTAATTCCGTGATTGCAATATATCATTGCGCTCAACTCATTCAGTTTTGCCCTTAAAACAACATTTTAAGCTCCAAAACGTTGCCGTGATCGATTTAAGACGGCAGTTTTTACTTGATAATTTGAGCAAGTTTTTACGCTCAAATCGCTTTAAAAGCGCTTAAAACGCGTTTTTAATGATTCTAAGCTCGTTTTTGTTCTGTTTCGAGGTGGGTTGTAAGCTTCTCACTTCAACATGTTATTTTGCTCGTGACAATAATTTGAATGCGGAAAACATGATTCCTGACTTGCTAAGTTTTCTAATTTCCATTTAGAAAGTCCCTTTTAGGTCCGTGATTGCAATATATCATTGCGCTCAACTCGTTCAGTTTGGCCCTAAAAACATCATTTTAAGCTCTAAAACAGTGGCGTGATCGATTTAAGACGGCAGTTTTTAGTTGATCATTTGAGCATGTTTTTACGCTCAAATCGCTTTAAAAGTGCTTAAAACGCGTTTTTAATGATTGTAAGATCGTTTCTTTTCTGTCTCAAAGCAACTTGTAAGCTTCTCACTTCAACATGTTATTTTGCTCGTGACAATAGTTTTAGTGCCGAAAACATTATTCCTGACTTGCTAAGTTCTCTAGTTTCAATTTACAAAGTCCCTTTTAGGTCCGTGATTGCAATTTATCATTGCGCTCAACTCGTTCAGTTTGGCCCTAAAAACATCATTTTAAGCTCTAAAACAGTGGCGTGATCGATTTAAGACGGCAGTTTTTAGTTGATCATTTGAGCATGTTTTTACGCTCAAATCGCTTTAAAAGCGCTTAAAACGCGTTTTTAATGATTGTAAGATCGTTTCTTTTCTGTCTCAAAGCAAGTTGTAAGCTTCTCACTTCAACATGTTATTTTGCTCGTGACAATAGTTTGAGTGCCGAAAACATGATTCCTGACTTGCTAAGTTCTCTAGTTTCAATTTAGAAAGTCCCTTTTAGGTCCGTGATTGCTATATATCATTGCGCTCAACTCGTTTAGTTTGACTCTGAAAACATCATTTTAAGCTCAAAAACGTTGCCGTGATCGATTTAAGACGGAAGTTTTTACTTGATAATTTGAGCATGTTTTTACGCTCAAATCGCTTTAAAAGCGCTTAAAACGCGTTTTTAATGATTCTAAGATCGTTTCTGTTCTGTTTCGAGGTGGGTTGTAAGCTTCTCTTTTCAACAAGGTATTTTGCTCGTGACGATAGTCTGAGTGCCGAAAAACGGATTCCTGACTTACTAAGTTCTCCAACTTCCATTTAGAAAGTCCCTTTTAGGTCCGTGATTGCTATATATATTTGCGCTCAACTCGTTTAGTTTGACTCTGAAAACATCATTTTAAGCTCAAAAACGTTGCCGTGATCGATTTAAGACGGAAGTTTTTACTTGATACTTTGAGCATATTTTTACGCTCAAATCCCTTTAAAAGCGCTTAAAACGCGTTTTTAATGATTCTAAGCTCGTTTTTGTTCTGTTTCGAGGTGGGTTGTAAGCTTCTCACTTCAACATGTTATTTTGCTCGTGACAATAGTTTGAGTGCCGAAAACATGATTCCTGACTTGCTAAGTTCTCTAGTTTCAATTCAGAAAGTCCCTTTTAGGTCCGTGATTGCAATATATCATTGCACTCAACTCATTCAGTTTGGCCCTTAAAACATCATTTTAAGCTCTAAAACGTTGCCGTGATCGATTTAAGACGGCAGTTTTTAGTTGATAATTTGAGCTTGTTTTTACGCTCAAATCGCTTTAAAAGCGCTTAAAACCCGTTTTTAATGATTCTAAGATCGTTTCTGTTCTGTTTCGAGGTGGGTTGTAAGCTTCTCTTTTCAACATGGTATTTTGCTCGTGACGATAGTCTGAGTGCCGAAAACAGGATTCCTGACTTACTAAGTTCTCCAACTTCCATTTAGAAAGTCCCTTTTAGGTCCGTGATTGCTATATATCATTGCGCTCAACTTGTTTAGTTTGACTCTGAAAACATCATTTTAAGCTCAAAAACGTTGCCGTGATCGATTTAAGACGGAAGTTTTTAGTTGATAATTTGAGCATGTTTTTACGCTCAAATCGCTTTAAAAGCGCTTAAAACGCGTTTTTAATGATTCTAAGCTCGTTTCTGTTCTGTTTCGAGGTGGGTTTTAAGCTTCTCACTTCAACATGTTATTTTGCTCGTGACGATAATTTGAGTTCCGAAAACAGGATTCCTGACTTGCTAAGTTCTCCAACTTCCATTTAGAAAGTCCCTTTTAGGTCCGTGATTGCAATATATCATTGCGCTCAACTCCTTCAGTTTGGCCCTAAAAACATCATTTTAAGCTCTAAAACAGTGGCGTGATCGATTTAAGACGGCAGTTTTTACTTGATAATTTGAGCATGTTTTTACGCTCAAATCGCTTTAAAAGCGCTTAAAACGCGTTTTTAATGCTTCTAAGATCGTTTCTTTTCTGTTTCAAAGTAAGTTGTAAGCTTCTAACTTCAACATGTTATTTTGCTCGTGACAATAATTTGAATGCGGAAAACATGATTCCTGACTTGCTAAGTTCTCTAATTTCCATTTAGAAAGTCCCTTTTAATTCCGTGATTGCAATATATCATTGCGCTCAACTCATTCAGTTTTGCCCTTAAAACATCATTTTAAGCTCCAAAACGTTGCCGTGATCGATTTAAGACGGCAGTTTTTAGTTGATAATTTGAGCATGTTTTTACGCTCAAATCGCTTTAAAAGCGCTTAAAACGCGTTTTTAATGCTTCTAAGATTGTTTCTTTTCTGTTTCAAAGTAAGTTGTAAGCTTCTAACTTCAACATGTTATTTTGCTCGTGACAATAATTTGAATGCGGAAAACATGATTCCTGACTTGCTAAGTTCTCTAATTTCCATTTAGAAAGTCCCTTTTAATTCCGTGATTGCAATATATCATTGCGCTCAACTCATTCAGTTTTGCCCTTAAAACAACATTTTAAGCTCCAAAACGTTGCCGTGATCGATTTAAGACGGCAGTTTTTACTTGATAATTTGAGCAAGTTTTTACGCTCAAATCGCTTTAAAAGCGCTTAAAACGCGTTTTTAATGATTCTAAGCTCGTTTTTGTTCTGTTTCGAGGTGGGTTGTAAGCTTCTCACTTCAACATGTTATTTTGCTCGTGACAATAATTTGAATGCGGAAAACATGATTCCTGACTTGCTAAGTTCTCTAATTTCCATTTAGAAAGTCCCTTTTAGGTCCGTGATTGCAATATATCATTGCGCTCAACTCGTTCAGTTTGGCCCTAAAAACATAATTTTAAGCTCTAAAACAGTGGCGTGATCGATTTAAGACGGCAGTTTTTAGTTGATCAAATGAGCATGTTTTTACGCTCAAATCGCTTTAAAAGTGCTTAAAACGCGTTTTTAATGATTGTAAGATCGTTTCTTTTCTGTCTCAAAGCAACTTGTAAGTTTCTCACTTCAACATGTTATTTTGCTCGTGACAATAGTTTTAGTGCCGAAAACATTATTCCTGACTTGCTAAGTTCTCTAGTTTCAATTTAGAAAGTGCCTTTTAGGTCCGTGATTGCAATTTATCATTGCGCTCAACTCGTTCAGTTTGGCCATAAAAACATCATTTTAAGCTCTAAAACAGTGGCGTGATCGATTTAAGACGGCAGTTTTTAGTTGATCATTTGAGCATGTTTTTACGCTCAAATCGCTTTAAAAGCGCTTAAAACGCGTTTTTAATGATTGTAAGATCGTTTCTTTTCTGTCTCAAAGCAAGTTGTAAGCTTCTCACTTCAACATGTTATTTTGCTCGTGACAATAGTTTGAGTGCCGAAAACATGATTCCTGACTTGCTAAGTTCTCTAGTTTCAATTTAGAAAGTCCCTTTTAGGTCCGTGATTGCTATATATCATTGCGCTCAACTCGTTTAGTTTGACTCAGAAAACATCATTTTAAGCTCAAAAACGTTGCCGTGATCGATTTAAGACGGAAGTTTTTACTTGATAATTTGAGCATGTTTTTACGCTCAAATCGCTTTAAAAGCGCTTAAAACGCGTTTTTAATGATTCTAAGCTCGTTTCTATTCTGTTTCGAGGTGGGTTTTAAGCTTCTCACTTCAACATGTTATTTTGCTCGTGACGATAATTTGAGTTCCGAAAACAGGATTCCTGACTTGCTAAGTTCTCCAACTTCCATTTAGAAAGTCCCTTTTAGGTCCGTGATTGCAATATATCATTGCGCTCAACTCCTTCAGTTTGGCCCTAAAAACGTCATTTTAAGCTCTAAAACAGTGGCGTGATCGATTTAAGACGGCAGTTTTTAGTTGATAATTTGAGCATGTTTTTACGCTCAAATCGCTTTAAAAGCGCTTAAAACGCGTTTTTAATGCTTCTAAGATCGTTTCTTTTCTGTTTCAAAGTAAGTTGTAAGCTTCTAACTTCAACATGTTATTTTGCTCGTGACAATAATTTGAATGCGGAAAACATGATTCCTGACTTGCTAAGTTCTCTAATTTCCATTTAGAAAGTCCCTTTTAATTCCGTGATTGCAATATATCATTGCGCTCAACTCATTCAGTTTTGCCCTTAAAACATCATTTTAAGCTCTAAAACAGTGGCATGATCGATTTATAACGGCAGTTTTTAGTTGATAATTTGAGCATCTTTTTACGCTCAAATCGCTTTAAAAGCGCTTAAAACACGTTTTTAATGATTCTAAGCTCGTTTCTGTTCTGTTTCGAGGTGGGTTTTAAGCTTCTCACTTCAACATGTTATTTTGCTCGTGACAATAATTTGAATGCGGAAAACATGATTCCTGACTTGCTAAGTTCTCTAATTTCCATTTAGAAAGTCCCTTTTAATTCCGTGATTGCAATATATCATTGCGCTCAACTCATTCAGTTTTGCCCTTAAAACATCATTTTAAGCTCTAAAACAGTGGCATGATCGATTTATAACGGCAGTTTTTAGTTGATCATTTGAGCATGTTTTTACGCTCAAATCGCTTTAAAAGCGCTTAAAACGCGTTTTTAATGATTGTAAGATCGTTTCTTTTCTGTTTCAAAGTAAGTTGTAAGCTTCTAACTTCAACATGTTATTTTGCTCGTGACAATAATTTGAATGCGGAAAACATGATTCCTGACTTGCTAAGTTCTCTAATTTCCATTTAGAAAGTCCCTTTTAATTCCGTGATTGCAATATATCATTGCGCTCAACTCATTCAGTTTTGCCCTTAAAACATCATTTTAAGCTCTAAAACAGTGGCATGATCGATTTATAACGGCAGTTTTTAGTTGATAATTTGAGCATCTTTTTACGCTCAAATCGCTTTAAAAGCGCTTAAAACACGTTTTTAATGATTCTAAGCTCGTTTCTGTTCTGTTTCGAGGTGGGTTTTAAGCTTCTCACTTCAACATGTTATTTTGCTCGTGACAATAATTTGAATGCGGAAAACATGATTCCTGACTTGCTAAGTTCTCTAATTTCCATTTAGAAAGTCCCTTTTAGGTCCGTGATTGCAATATATCATTGCGCTCAACTCGTTCAGTTTGGCCCTAAAAACATAATTTTAAGCTCTAAAACAGTGGCGTGATCGATTTAAGACGGCAGTTTTTAGTTGATCATTTGAGCATGTTTTTACGCTCAAATCGCTTTAAAAGTGCTTAAAACGCGTTTTTAATGATTGTAAGATCGTTTCTTTTCTGTCTCAAAGCAACTTGTAAGCTTCTCACTTCAACATGTTATTTTGCTCGTGACAATAGTTTTAGTGCCGAAAACATGATTCCTGACTTGCTAAGTTCTCTAGTTTCAATTTAGAAAGTCCCTTTTAGGTCCGTGATTGCTATATATCATTGCGCTCAACTCGTTTAGTTTGACTCTGAAAACATCATTTTAAGCTCAAAAACGTTGCCGTGATCGATTTAAGACGGAAGTTTTTACTTGATAATTTGAGCATGTTTTTACGCTCAAATCGCTTTAAAAGCGCTTAAAACGCGTTTTTAATGATTCTAAGATCGTTTCTGTTCTGTTTCGAGGTGGGTTGTAAGCTTCTCTTTTCAACAAGGTATTTTGCTCGTGACGATAGTCTGAGTGCCGAAAAACGGATTCCTGACTTACTAAGTTCTCCAACTTCCATTTAGAAAGTCCCTTTTAGGTCCGTGATTGCTATATATATTTGCGCTCAACTCGTTTAGTTTGACTCTGAAAACATCATTTTAAGCTCAAAAACGTTGCCGTGATCGATTTAAGACGGAAGTTTTTACTTGATACTTTGAGCATATTTTTACGCTCAAATCCCTTTAAAAGCGCTTAAAACGCGTTTTTAATGATTCTAAGCTCGTTTTTGTTCTGTTTCGAGGTGGGTTGTAAGCTTCTCACTTCAACATGTTATTTTGCTCGTGACAATAGTTTGAGTGCCGAAAACATGATTCCTGACTTGCTAAGTTCTCTAGTTTCAATTCAGAAAGTCCCTTTTAGGTCCGTGATTGCAATATATCATTGCACTCAACTCATTCAGTTTGGCCCTTAAAACATCATTTTAAGCTCTAAAACGTTGCCGTGATCGATTTAAGACGGCAGTTTTTAGTTGATAATTTGAGCTTGTTTTTACGCTCAAATCGCTTTAAAAGCGCTTAAAACCCGTTTTTAATGATTCTAAGATCGTTTCTGTTCTGTTTCGAGGTGGGTTGTAAGCTTCTCTTTTCAACATGGTATTTTGCTCGTGACGATAGTCTGAGTGCCGAAAACAGGATTCCTGACTTACTAAGTTCTCCAACTTCCATTTAGAAAGTCCCTTTTAGGTCCGTGATTGCTATATATCATTGCGCTCAACTTGTTTAGTTTGACTCTGAAAACATCATTTTAAGCTCAAAAACGTTGCCGTGATCGATTTAAGACGGAAGTTTTTAGTTGATAATTTGAGCATGTTTTTACGCTCAAATCGCTTTAAAAGCGCTTAAAACGCGTTTTTAATGATTCTAAGCTCGTTTCTGTTCTGTTTCGAGGTGGGTTTTAAGCTTCTCACTTCAACATGTTATTTTGCTCGTGACGATAATTTGAGTTCCGAAAACAGGATTCCTGACTTGCTAAGTTCTCCAACTTCCATTTAGAAAGTCCCTTTTAGGTCCGTGATTGCAATATATCATTGCGCTCAACTCCTTCAGTTTGGCCCTAAAAACATCATTTTAAGCTCTAAAACAGTGGCGTGATCGATTTAAGACGGCAGTTTTTACTTGATAATTTGAGCATGTTTTTACGCTCAAATCGCTTTAAAAGCGCTTAAAACGCGTTTTTAATGCTTCTAAGATCGTTTCTTTTCTGTTTCAAAGTAAGTTGTAAGCTTCTAACTTCAACATGTTATTTTGCTCGTGACAATAATTTGAATGCGGAAAACATGATTCCTGACTTGCTAAGTTCTCTAATTTCCATTTAGAAAGTCCCTTTTAATTCCGTGATTGCAATATATCATTGCGCTCAACTCATTCAGTTTTGCCCTTAAAACATCATTTTAAGCTCCAAAACGTTGCCGTGATCGATTTAAGACGGCAGTTTTTAGTTGATAATTTGAGCATGTTTTTACGCTCAAATCGCTTTAAAAGCGCTTAAAACGCGTTTTTAATGCTTCTAAGATTGTTTCTTTTCTGTTTCAAAGTAAGTTGTAAGCTTCTAACTTCAACATGTTATTTTGCTCGTGACAATAATTTGAATGCGGAAAACATGATTCCTGACTTGCTAAGTTCTCTAATTTCCATTTAGAAAGTCCCTTTTAATTCCGTGATTGCAATATATCATTGCGCTCAACTCATTCAGTTTTGCCCTTAAAACAACATTTTAAGCTCCAAAACGTTGCCGTGATCGATTTAAGACGGCAGTTTTTACTTGATAATTTGAGCAAGTTTTTACGCTCAAATCGCTTTAAAAGCGCTTAAAACGCGTTTTTAATGATTCTAAGCTCGTTTTTGTTCTGTTTCGAGGTGGGTTCTAAGCTTCTCACTTCAACATGTTATTTTGCTCGTGACAATAATTTGAATGCGGAAAACATGATTCCTGACTTGCTAAGTTCTCTAATTTCCATTTAGAAAGTCCCTTTTAGGTCCGTGATTGCAATATATCATTGCGCTCAACTCGTTCAGTTTGGCCCTAAAAACATAATTTTAAGCTCTAAAACAGTGGCGTGATCGATTTAAGACGGCAGTTTTTAGTTGATCAAATGAGCATGTTTTTACGCTCAAATCGCTTTAAAAGTGCTTAAAACGCGTTTTTAATGATTGTAAGATCGTTTCTTTTCTGTCTCAAAGCAACTTGTAAGTTTCTCACTTCAACATGTTATTTTGCTCGTGACAATAGTTTTAGTGCCGAAAACATTATTCCTGACTTGCTAAGTTCTCTAGTTTCAATTTAGAAAGTGCCTTTTAGGTCCGTGATTGCAATTTATCATTGCGCTCAACTCGTTCAGTTTGGCCATAAAAACATCATTTTAAGCTCTAAAACAGTGGCGTGATCGATTTAAGACGGCAGTTTTTAGTTGATCATTTGAGCATGTTTTTACGCTCAAATCGCTTTAAAAGCGCTTAAAACGCGTTTTTAATGATTGTAAGATCGTTTCTTTTCTGTCTCAAAGCAAGTTGTAAGCTTCTCACTTCAACATGTTATTTTGCTCGTGACAATAGTTTGAGTGCCGAAAACATGATTCCTGACTTGCTAAGTTCTCTAGTTTCAATTTAGAAAGTCCCTTTTAGGTCCGTGATTGCTATATATCATTGCGCTCAACTCGTTTAGTTTGACTCAGAAAACATCATTTTAAGCTCAAAAACGTTGCCGTGATCGATTTAAGACGGAAGTTTTTACTTGATAATTTGAGCATGTTTTTACGCTCAAATCGCTTTAAAAGCGCTTAAAACGCGTTTTTAATGATTCTAAGCTCGTTTCTATTCTGTTTCGAGGTGGGTTTTAAGCTTCTCACTTCAACATGTTATTTTGCTCGTGACGATAATTTGAGTTCCGAAAACAGGATTCCTGACTTGCTAAGTTCTCCAACTTCCATTTAGAAAGTCCCTTTTAGGTCCGTGATTGCAATATATCATTGCGCTCAACTCCTTCAGTTTGGCCCTAAAAACGTCATTTTAAGCTCTAAAACAGTGGCGTGATCGATTTAAGACGGCAGTTTTTAGTTGATAATTTGAGCATGTTTTTACGCTCAAATCGCTTTAAAAGCGCTTAAAACGCGTTTTTAATGCTTCTAAGATCGTTTCTTTTCTGTTTCAAAGTAAGTTGTAAGCTTCTAACTTCAACATGTTATTTTGCTCGTGACAATAATTTGAATGCGGAAAACATGATTCCTGACTTGCTAAGTTCTCTAATTTCCATTTAGAAAGTCCCTTTTAATTCCGTGATTGCAATATATCATTGCGCTCAACTCATTCAGTTTTGCCCTTAAAACATCATTTTAAGCTCTAAAACAGTGGCATGATCGATTTATAACGGCAGTTTTTAGTTGATAATTTGAGCATCTTTTTACGCTCAAATCGCTTTAAAAGCGCTTAAAACACGTTTTTAATGATTCTAAGCTCGTTTCTGTTCTGTTTCGAGGTGGGTTTTAAGCTTCTCACTTCAACATGTTATTTTGCTCGTGACAATAATTTGAATGCGGAAAACATGATTCCTGACTTGCTAAGTTCTCTAATTTCCATTTAGAAAGTCCCTTTTAATTCCGTGATTGCAATATATCATTGCGCTCAACTCATTCAGTTTTGCCCTTAAAACATCATTTTAAGCTCTAAAACAGTGGCATGATCGATTTATAACGGCAGTTTTTAGTTGATCATTTGAGCATGTTTTTACGCTCAAATCGCTTTAAAAGCGCTTAAAACGCGTTTTTAATGATTGTAAGATCGTTTCTTTTCTGTTTCAAAGTAAGTTGTAAGCTTCTAACTTCAACATGTTATTTTGCTCGTGACAATAATTTGAATGCGGAAAACATGATTCCTGACTTGCTAAGTTCTCTAATTTCCATTTAGAAAGTCCCTTTTAATTCCGTGATTGCAATATATCATTGCGCTCAACTCATTCAGTTTTGCCCTTAAAACATCATTTTAAGCTCTAAAACAGTGGCATGATCGATTTATAACGGCAGTTTTTAGTTGATAATTTGAGCATCTTTTTACGCTCAAATCGCTTTAAAAGCGCTTAAAACACGTTTTTAATGATTCTAAGCTCGTTTCTGTTCTGTTTCGAGGTGGGTTTTAAGCTTCTCACTTCAACATGTTATTTTGCTCGTGACAATAATTTGAATGCGGAAAACATGATTCCTGACTTGCTAAGTTCTCTAATTTCCATTTAGAAAGTCCCTTTTAGGTCCGTGATTGCAATATATCATTGCGCTCAACTCGTTCAGTTTGGCCCTAAAAACATAATTTTAAGCTCTAAAACAGTGGCGTGATCGATTTAAGACGGCAGTTTTTAGTTGATCATTTGAGCATGTTTTTACGCTCAAATCGCTTTAAAAGTGCTTAAAACGCGTTTTTAATGATTGTAAGATCGTTTCTTTTCTGTCTCAAAGCAACTTGTAAGCTTCTCACTTCAACATGTTATTTTGCTCGTGACAATAGTTTTAGTGCCGAAAACATTATTCCTGACTTGCTAAGTTCTCTAGTTTCAATTTAGAAAGTGCCTTTTAGGTCCGTGATTGCAATTTATCATTGCGCTCAACTCGTTCAGTTTGGCCATAAAAACATCATTTTAAGCTCTAAAACAGTGGCGTGATCGATTTAAGACGGCAGTTTTTAGTTGATCATTTGAGCATGTTTTTACGCTCAAATCGCTTTAAAAGCGCTTAAAACGCGTTTTTAATGATTGTAAGATCGTTTCTTTTCTGTCTCAAAGCAACTTGTAAGCTTCTCACTTCAACATGTTATTTTGCTCGTGACAATAGTTTGAGTGCCGAAAACATGATTCCTGACTTGCTAAGTTCTCTAGTTTCAATTTAGAAAGTCCCTTTTAGGTCCGTGATTGCTATATATCATTGCGCTCAACTCGTTTAGTTTGACTCTGAAAACATCATTTTAAGCTCAAAAACGTTGCCGTGATCGATTTAAGACGGAAGTTTTTACTTGATAATTTGAGCATGTTTTTACGCTCAAATCGCTTTAAAAGCGCTTAAAACGCGTTTTTAATGATTCTAAGCTCGTTTCTATTCTGTTTCGAGGTGGGTTTTAAGCTTCTCACTTCAACATGTTATTTTGCTCGTGACGATAATTTGAGTTCCGAAAACAGGATTCCTGACTTGCTAAGTTCTCCAACTTCCATTTAGAAAGTCCCTTTTAGGTCCGTGATTGCAATATATCATTGCGCTCAACTCCTTCAGTTTGGCCCTAAAAACATCATTTTAAGCTCTAAAACAGTGGCGTGATCGATTTAAGACGGCAGTTTTTAGTTGATAATTTGAGCATGTTTTTACGCTCAAATCGCTTTAAAAGCGCTTAAAACGCGTTTTTAATGCTTCTAAGATCGTTTCTTTTCTGTTTCAAAGTAAGTTGTAAGCTTCTAACTTCAACATGTTATTTTGCTCGTGACAATAATTTGAATGCGGAAAACATGATTCCTGACTTGCTAAGTTCTCTAATTTCCATTTAGAAAGTCCCTTTTAATTCCGTGATTGCAATATATCATTGCGCTCAACTCATTCAGTTTTGCCCTTAAAACATCATTTTAAGCTCTAAAACAGTGGCATGATCGATTTATAACGGCAGTTTTTAGTTGATAATTTGAGCATCTTTTTACGCTCAAATCGCTTTAAAAGCGCTTAAAACACGTTTTTAATGATTCTAAGCTCGTTTCTGTTCTGTTTCGAGGTGGGTTTTAAGCTTCTCACTTCAACATGTTATTTTGCTCGTGACAATAATTTGAATGCGGAAAACATGATTCCTGACTTGCTAAGTTCTCTAATTTCCATTTAGAAAGTCCCTTTTAATTCCGTGATTGCAATATATCATTGCGCTCAACTCATTCAGTTTTGCCCTTAAAACATCATTTTAAGCTCTAAAACAGTGGCATGATCGATTTATAACGGCAGTTTTTAGTTGATCATTTGAGCATGTTTTTACGCTCAAATCGCTTTAAAAGCGCTTAAAACGCGTTTTTAATGATTGTAAGATCGTTTCTTTTCTGTCTCAAAGCAACTTGTAAGCTTCTCACTTCAACATGTTATTTTGCTCGTGACAATAGTTTGAGTGCCGAAAACATTATTCCTGACTTGCTAAGTTCTTTAGTTTCAATTTAGAAAGTCCCTTTTAGGTCCGTGATTGGAATATATCATTGCGCTCAACTCGTTCAGTTGGGCCCTGAAAAAATCATTTTAAGCTCCAAAACGTTGCCGTGATCGATTTAAGACGGCAGTTTTTAGTTGATAATTTGAGCATGTTTTTACGCTCAAATCGCTTTAAAAGCGCTTAAAACGCGTTTTTAATGCTTCTAAGATCGTTTCTTTTCTGTTTCAAAGTAAGTTGTAAGCTTCTAACTTCAACATGTTATTTTGCTCGTGACAATAATTTGAATGCGGAAAACATGATTCCTGTTTGCTAAGTTCTCTAATTTCCATTTAGAAAGTCCCTTTTAATTCCGTGATTGCAATATATCCTTGCGCTCAACTCATTCAGTTTTGCCCTTAAAACATCATTTTAAGCTCTAAAACAGTGGCGTGATCGATTTATAACGGCAGTTTTTAGTTGATCATTTGAGCATGTTTTTACGCTCAGATCGCTTTAAAAGCGCTTAAAACGCGTTTTTAATGCTTCTAAGATTGTTTCTTTTCTGTTTCAAAGTAAGTTGTAAGCTTCTCACTTCAACATGTTATTTTGCTCGTGACAATAATTTGAATGCGGAAAACATGATTCCTGACTTGCTAAGTTTTCTAATTTCCATTTAGAAAGTCCCTTTTAGGTCCGTGATTGCAATATATCATTGCGCTCAACTCGTCCAGTTTGGCCCTAAAAACATCATTTTAAGCTCTAAAACAGTGGCATGATCGATTTATAACGGCAGTTTTTAGTTGATCATTTGAGCATGTTTTTACGCTCAAATCGCTTTAAAAGCGCTTAAAACGCGTTTTTAATGATTGTAAGATCGTTTCTTTTCTGTCTCAAAGCAACTTGTAAGCTTCTCACTTCAACATGTTATTTTGCTCGTGACAATAGTTTGAGTTCCGAAAACATTATTCCTGACTTGCTAAGTTCTCTAGTTTCAATTTAGAAAGTCCCTTTTAGGTCCGTGATTGGAATATATCATTGCGCTCAACTCATTCAGTTTGACTCTGAAAACATCATTTAAGCTCCAAAACGTTGCTGTGATCGATTTAAGACGGAAGTTTTTAGTTGATAATTTGAGCATGTTTTTACGCTCAAATCGCTTTAAAAGCGCTTAAAACGCGTTTTTAATGCTTCTAAGATCGTTTCTTTTCTGTTTCAAAGTAAGTTGTAAGCTTCTAACTTCAACATGTCAATTTGCTCGTGACAATAATTTGAGTGCGGAAAACATGATTCCTGACTTGCTAAGTTCTCTAATTTCCATTTAGAAAGTCCCTTTTAATTCCGTGATTGCAATATATCATTGCGCTCAACTCATTCAGTTTTGCCCTTAAAACATCATTTTAAGCTCTAAAACAGTGGCATGATCGATTTATAACGGCAGTTTTTAGTTGATCATTTGAGCATGTTTTTACGCTCAAATCGCTTTAAAAGCGCTTAAAACGCGTTTTTAATGATTGTAAGATCGTTTCTTTTCTGTCTCAAAGCAACTTGTAAGCTTCTCACTTCAACATGTTATTTTGCTCGTGACGATAGTCTGAGTGCCGAAAACAGGATTCCTGACTTACTAAGTTCTCTAGTTTCAATTTAGAAAGTCCCTTTTAGGTCCGTGATTGGAATATATCATTGCGCTAAACTCATTAAGTTTGACTCTGAAAACATCATTTTAAGCTCCAAAACGTTGCTGTGATCGATTTAAGACGGAAGTTTTTAGTTGATAATTTGAGCATGTTTTTACGCTCAAATCGCTTTAAAAGCGCTTAAAACGCGTTTTTAATGCTTCTAAGATCGTTTCTTTTCTGTTTCAAAGTAAGTTGTAAGCTTCTAACTTCAACATGTTATTTTGCTCGTGACAATAACTTGAATGCGGAAAACATGATTCCTGACTTGCTAAGTTCTCTAATTTCCATTTAGAAAGTCCCTTTTAATTCCGTGATTGCAATATATCATTGCGCTCAACTCATTCAGTTTTGCCCTTAAAACATCATTTTAAGCTCTAAAACAGTGGCGTGATCGATTTATAACGGCAGTTTTTAGTTGATCATTTGAGATTGTTTTTACGCTCAGATCGCTTTAAAAGCGCTTAAAACGCGTTTTTAATGATTGTAAGATCGTTTCTTTTCTGTCTCAAAGCAACTTGTAAGCTTCTCACTTCAACATGTTATTTTGCTCGTGACAATAGTTTGAGTTCCGAAAACATTATTCCTGACTTGCTAAGTTCTCTAGTTTCAAATTAGAAAGTCCCTTTTAGGTCCGTGATTGGAATATATCATTGCGCTCAACTCATTCAGTTTGACTCTGAAAACATCATTTAAGCTCCAAAACGTTGCTGTGATCGATTTAAGACGGAAGTTTTTAGTTGATAATTTGAGCATGTTTTTGCGCTCAAATCGCTTTAAAAGCGCTTAAAACGCGTTTTTAATGCTTCTAAGATCGTTTCTTTTCTGTTTCAAAGTAAGTTGTAAGCTTCTAACTTCAACATGTCAATTTGCTCGTGACAATAATTTGAGTGCGGAAAACATGATTCCTGACTTGCTAAGTTCTCTAATTTCCATTTAGAAAGTCCCTTTTAATTCCGTGATTGCAATATATCATTGCGCTCAACTCACTCAGTTTTGCCCTTAAAACATCATTTTAAGCTCTAAAACAGTGGCGTGATCGATTTATAACGGCAGTTTTTAGTTGATCATTTGAGATTGTTTTTACGCTCAAATCGCTTTAAAAGCGCTTAAAACGCGTTTTTAATGATTCTAAGCTCGTTTCTGTTCTGTTTCGAGGTGGGGTTTAAGCTTCTCACTTCAACATGTTATTTTGCTCGTGACGATAATTTGAGTTCCGAAAACAGGATTCCTGACTTGCTAAGTTCTCCAACTTCCATTTAGAAAGTCCCTTTTAGGTCCGTGATTGCAATATATCATTGCGCTCAACTCCTTCAGTTTGGCCCTAAAAACATCATTTTAAGCTCTAAAACAGTGGCGTGATCGATTTAAGACGGCAGTTTTTAGTTGATAATTTGAGCATGTTTTTACGCTCAAATCGCTTTAAAAGCGCTTAAAACGCGTTTTTAATGCTTCTAAGATCGTTTCTTTTCTGTTTCAAAGTAAGTTGTAAGCTTCTAACTTCAACATGTTATTTTGCTCGTGACAATAACTTGAATGCGGAAAACATGATTCCTGACTTGCTAAGTTCTCTAATTTCCATTTAGAAAGTCCCTTTTAATTCCGTGATTGCAATATATCATTGCGCTCAACTCATTCAGTTTTGCCCTTAAAACATCATTTTAAGCTCCAAAACGTTGCCGTGATCGATTTAAGACGGCAGTTTTTAGTTGATAATTTGAGCATCTTTTTACGCTCAAATCGCTTTAAAAGCGCTTAAAACGCGTTTTTAATGCTTCTAAGATTGTTTCTTTTCTGTTTCAAAGTAAGTTGTAAGCTTCTAACTTCAACATGTTATTTTGCTCGTGACAATAATTTGAATGCGGAAAACATGATTCCTGACTTGCTAAGTTCTCTAATTTCCATTTAGAAAGTCCCTTTTAATTCCGTGATTGCAATATATCATTGCGCTCAACTCATTCAGTTTTGCCCTTAAAACATCATTTTAAGCTCTAAAACAGTGGCATGATCGATTTATAACGGCAGTTTTTAGTTGATAATTTGAGCATCTTTTTACGCTCAAATCGCTTTAAAAGCGCTTAAAACACGTTTTTAATGATTCTAAGCTCGTTTCTGTTCTGTTTCGAGGTGGGTTTTAAGCTTCTCACTTCAACATGTTATTTTGCTCGTGACAATAATTTGAATGCGGAAAACATGATTCCTGACTTGCTAAGTTCTCTAATTTCCATTTAGAAAGTCCCTTTTAATTCCGTGATTGCAATATATCATTGCACTCAACTCATTCAGTTTTGCCCTTAAAACATCATTTTAAGCTCTAAAACAGTGGCATGATCGATTGATAACGGCAGTTTTTAGTTGATCATTTGAGCATGTTTTTACGCTCAAATCGCTTTAAAAGCGCTTAAAACGCGTTTTTAATGATTGTAAGATCGTTTCTTTTCTGTCTCAAAGCAACTTGTAAGCTTCTCACTTCAACATGTTATTTTGCTCGTGACGATAGTCTGAGTGCCGAAAACAGGATTCCTGACTTACTAAGTTCTCTAGTTTCAATTTAGAAAGTCCCTTTTAGGTCCGTGATTGGAATATATCATTGCGCTAAACTCATTCAGTTTGACTCTGAAAACATCATTTTAAGCTCCAAAACGTTGCTGTGATCGATTTAAGACGGAAGTTTTTAGTTGATAATTTGAGCATGTTTTTACGCTCAAATCGCTTTAAAAGCGCTTAAAACGCGTTTTTAATGCTTCTAAGATCGTTTCTTTTCTGTTTCAAAGTAAGTTGTAAGCTTCTAACTTCAACATGTTATTTTGCTCGTGACAATAACTTGAATTCGGAAAACATGATTCCTGACTTGCTAAGTTCTCTAATTTCCATTTAGAAAGTCCCTTTTAATTCCGTGATTGCAATATATCATTGCGCTCAACTCATTCAGTTTTGCCCTTAAAACATCATTTTAAGCTCTAAAACAGTGGCGTGATCGATTTATAACGGCAGTTTTTAGTTGATCATTTGAGATTTTTTTTACGCTCAGATCGCTTTAAAAGCGCTTAAAACGCGTTTTTAATGATTGTAAGATCGTTTCTTTTCTGTCTCAAAGCAACTTGTAAGCTTCTCACTTCAACATGTTATTTTGCTCGTGACAATAGTTTGAGTGCCGAAAACATTATTCCTGACTTGCTAAGTTCTCTAGTTTATATTTAGAAAGTCCCTTTTAGGTCCGTGATTGCAATATATCATTGCGCTCAACTCATTCAGTTTGACTCTGAAAACATCATTTTAAGCTCCAAAACGTTTCTGTGATCGATTTAAGACGGAAGTTTTTAGTTGATAATTTGAGCATGTTTTTACGCTCAAATCGCTTTAAAAGCGCTTAAAACGCGTTTTTAATGATTCTAAGATCGTTTCTGTTCTGTTTCGAGGTGGGTTGTAAGCTTCTCTTTTCAACATGGTATTTTAATCGTGACAATAATTTGAATGCGGAAAACATGATTCCTGACTTGCTAAGTTCTCTAATTTCCATTTAGAAAGTCCCTTTTAGTTCCGTGATTGCTATATATCATTGCGCTCAACTCATTCAGTTTTGCCCTTACAAACATCATTTTAAGCTCCAAAACGTTGCCGTGATCGATTTAAGACGGCAGTTTTTAGTTGATACTTTGAGCATGTTTTTACGCTCAAATCGCTTTAAAAGCGCTTAAAACGCGTTTTTAATGATTCTAAGCTCGTTTCTGTTCTGTTTCGAGGTGGGTTGTAAGCTTCTCACTTCAACATGTTATTTTGCTCGTGACGATAGTCTGAGTGCCGAAAACAGGATTCCTGACTTGCTAAGTTCTCCAACTTCCATTTAGAAAGTCCCTTTTAGGTCCGTGATTGCAATATATCATTGCGCTCAACTCGTTCAGTTTGGCCCTAAAAACATCATTTTAAGCTCTAAAACAGTGGCGTGATCGATTTAAGACGGCAGTTTTTAGTTGATCATTTGAGCATGTTTTTACGCTCAAATCGCTTTAAAAGTGCTTAAAACGCGTTTTTAATGATTGTAAGATCGTTTCTTTTCTGTCTCAAAGCAAGTTGTAAGCTTCTCACTTCAACATGTTATTTTGCTCGAGACAATAGTTTGAGTGCCGAAAACGTGATTCCTGACTTGCTAAGTTCTCTAGTTTCAATTTAGAAAGTCCCTTTTAGGTCCGTGATTGCTATATATCATTGCGCTCAACTCGTTTAGTTTGACTCTGAAAACATCATTTTAAGCTCAAAAACGTTGCCGTGATCGATTTAAGACGGAAGTTTTTACTTGATAATTTGAGCATGTTTTTACGCTCAAATCGCTTTAAAAGCGCTTAAAACGCGTTTTTAATGATTCTAAGCTCGTTTCTGTTCTGTTTCGAGGTGGGTTTTAAGCTTCTCACTTCAACATGTTATTTTGCTCGTGACGATAATTTGAGTTCCGAAAACAGGATTCCTGACTTGCTAAGTTCTCCAACTTCCATTTAGAAAGTCCCTTTTAGGTCCGTGATTGCAATACATCATTGCGCTCAACTCCTTCAGTTTGGCCCTAAAAACATCATTTTAAGCTCTAAAACAGTGGCGTGATCGATTTAAGACGGCAGTTTTTAGTTGATCATTTGAGCATGTTTTTACGCTCAAATCGCTTTAAAACCGCTTAAAACGCGTTTTTAATGATTGTAAGATCGTTTCTTTTCTGTCTCAAAGCAACTTGTAAGCTTCTCACTTCAACATGTTATTTTGCTCTTGACGATAGTTTGAGTGACGAAAACAGGATTCCTGACTTACTAAGTTCTCCAACTTCCATTTAGAAAGTCCCTTTTAATTCCGTGATTGCAATATATCATTGCGCTCAACTCGTTCAGTTGGGCCCTGAAAAAATCATTTTAAGCTCCAAAACGTTGCCGTGATCGATTTAAGACGGCAGTTTTTAGTATATAATTTGAGCATGTTTTTACGCTCAAATCGCTTTAAAAGCGCTTAAAACGCGTTTTTAATGCTTCTAAGATCGTTTCTTTTCTGTTTCAAAGTAAGTTGTAAGCTTCTAACTTCAACATGTTATTTTGCTCGTGACAATAATTTGAATGCGGAAAACATGATTCCTGACTTGCTAAGTTCTCTAATTTCCATTTAGAAAGTCCTTTTTAATTCCGTGATTGCAATATATCATTGCGCTCAACTCATTCAGTTTTGCCTTTAAAACATCATTTTAAGCTCCAAAACGTTGCCGTGATGGATTTAAGACGGCAGTTTTTAGTTGATAATTTGAGCATGTTTTTACGCTCAAATCGCTTTAAAACCGTTTAAAACGCGTTTTTAATGCTTCTAAGATTGTTTCTTTTCTGTTTCTAAGTAAGTTGTAAGCTTCTAACTTCAACATGTTATTTTGCTCGTGACAATAATTTGAATGCGGAAAACATGATTCCTGACTTGCTAAGTTCTCTAATTTCCATTTAGAAAGTCCCTTTTAATTCCGTGATTGCAATATATCATTGCGCTCAACTCATTCAGTTTTGCCCTTAAAACAACATTTTAAGCTCCAAAACGTTGCCGTGATCGATTTAAGACGGCAGTTTTTAGTTGATAATTTGAGCATGTTTTTACGCTCAAATCGCTTTAAAAGCGCTTAAAACGCGTTTTTAATGATTCTAAGCTCGTTTTTGTTCTGTTTCGAGGTGGGTTGTAAGCTTCTCACTTCAACATGTTATTTTGCTCGTGACAATAATTTGAATGCGGAAAACATGATTCCTGACTTGCTAAGTTCTCTAATTTCCATTTAGAAAGTCCCTTTTAGGTCCGTGATTGCAATATATCATTGCGCTCAACTCGTTCAGTTTGGCCTTAAAAACATCATTTTAAGCTCTAAAACAGTGGCGTGATCGATTTAAGACGGCAGTTTTTAGTTGATCATTTGAGCATGTTTTTACGCTCAAATCGCTTTAAAAGTGCTTAAAACGCGTTTTTAATGATTGTAAGATCGTTTCTTTTCTGTCTCAAAGCAACTTGTAAGCTTCTCACTTCAACATGTTATTTTGCTCGTGACAATAGTTTTAGTGCCGAAAACATTATTCCTGACTTGCTAAGTTCTCTAGTTTCAATTTAGAAAGTCCCTTTTAGGTCCGTGATTGCAATTTATCATTGCGCTCAACTCGTTCAGTTTGGCCCTAAAAACATCATTTTAAGCTCTAAAACAGTGGCGTGATCGATTTAAGACGGCAGTTTTTAGTTGATCATTTGAGCATGTTTTTACGCTCAAATCGCTTTAAAAGCGCTTAAAACGCGTTTTTAATGATTGTAAGATCGTTTCTTTTCTGTCTCAAAGCAAGTTGTAAGCTTCTCACTTCAACATGTTATTTTGCTCGTGACAATAGTTTGAGTGCCGAAAACATGATTCCTGACTTGCTAAGTTCTCTAGTTTCAATTTAGAAAGTCCCTTTTAGGTCCGTGATTGCAATATATCATTGCACTCAACTCATTCAGTTTGGCCCTTAAAACATCATTTTAAGCTCTAAAACGTTGCCGTGATCGATTTAAAACGGCAGTTTTTAGTTGATAATTTGAGCTTGTTTTTACGCTCAAATCGCTTAAAAAGCGCTTAAAACCCGTTTTTAATGATTCTAAGATCGTTTCTGTTCTGTTTCGAGGTGGGTTGTAAGCTTCTCTTTTCAACATGGTATTTTGCTCGTGACGATAGTCTGAGTGCCGAAAACAGGATTCCTGACTTACTAAGTTCTCCAACTTCCATTTAGAAAGTCCCTTTTAGGTCCGTGATTGCTATATATCATTGCGCTCAACTCGTTTAGTTTGACTCTGAAAACATCATTTTAAGCTCAAAAACGTTGCCGTGATCGATTTAAGACGGAAGTTTTTACTTGATAATTTGAGCATGTTTTTACGCTCAAATCGCTTTAAAAGCGCTTAAAACGCGTTTTTAATGATTCTAAGCTCGTTTCTGTTCTGTTTCGAGGTGGGTTTTAAGCTTCTCACTTCAACATGTTATTTTGCTCGTGACGATAATTTGAGTTCCGAAAACAGGATTCCTGACTTGCTAAGTTCTCCAACTTCCATTTAGAAAGTCTTTTTTAGGTCCGTGATTGCAATATATCATTGCGCTCAACTCCTTCAGTTTGGCCCTAAAAACATCATTTTAAGCTCTAAAACAGTGGCGTGATCGATTTAAGACTGCACTTTTTAGTTGATAATTTGAGCATGTTTTTACGCTCAAATCGCTTTAAAAGCGCTTAAAACGCGTTTTTAATGCTTCTAAGATCGTTTCTTTTCTGTTTCAAAGTAAGTTGTAAGCTTCTAACTTCAACATGTTATTTTGCTCGTGACAATAATTTGAATGCGGAAAACATGATTCCTGACTTGCTAAGTTCTCTAATTTCCATTTAGAAAGTCCCTTTTAATTCCGTGATTGCAATATATCAATGCGCTCAACTCATTCAGTTTTGCCCTTAAAACATCATTTTAAGCTCCAAAACGTTGCCGTGATCGATTTAAGACGGCAGTTTTTAGTTGATAATTTGAGCATGTTTTTACGCTCAAATCGCTTTAAAAGCGTTTAAAACGCGTTTTTAATGCTTCTAAGATTGTTTCTTTTCTGTTTCAAAGTAAGTTGTAAGCTTCTAACTTCAACATGTTATTTTGCTCGTGACAATAATTTGAATGCGGAAAACATGATTCCTGACTTGCTAAGTTCTCTAATTTCCATTTAGAAAGTCCCTTTTAATTCCGTGATTGCAATATATCATTGCGCTCAACTCATTCAGTTTTGCCCTTAAAACAACATTTTAAGCTCCAAAACGTTGCCGTGATCGATTTAAGACGGCAGTTTTTAGTTGATAATTTGAGCATGTTTTTACGCTCAAATCGCTTTAAAAGCGCTTAAAACACGTTTTTAATGATTCTAAGCTCGTTTCTGTTCTGTTTCGAGGTGGGTTTTAAGCTTCTCACTTCAACATGTTATTTTGCTCGTGACGATAATTTGAGTTCCGAAAACAGGATTCCTGACTTGCTAAGTTCTCCAACTTCCATTTAGAAAGTCTTTTTTAGGTCCGTGATTGCAATATATCATTGCGCTCAACTCCTTCAGTTTGGCCCTAAAAACATCATTTTAAGCTCTAAAACAGTGGCGTGATCGATTTAAGACGGCAGTTTTTAGTTGATAATTTGAGCATGTTTTTACGCTCAAATCGCTTTAAAAGCGCTTAAAACGCGTTTTTAATGCTTCTAAGATCGTTTCTTTTCTGTTTCAAAGTAAGTTGTAAGCTTCTAACTTCAACATGTTATTTTGCTCGTGACAATAATTTGAATGCGGAAAACATGATTCCTGACTTGCTAAGTTCTCTAATTTCCATTTAGAAAGTCCCTTTTAATTCCGTGATTGCAATATATCATTGCGCTCAACTCATTCAGTTTTGCCCTTAAAACATCATTTTAAGCTCCAAAACGTTGCCGTGATCGATTTAAGACGGCAGTTTTTAGTTGATAATTTGAGCATCTTTTTACGCTAAAATCGCTTTAAAAGCGCTTAAAACGCGTTTTTAATGCTTCTAAGATTGTTTCTTTTCTGTTTCAAAGTAAGTTGTAAGCTTCTAACTTCAACATGTTATTTTGCTCGTGACAATAATTTGAATGCGGAAAACATGATTCCTGACTTGCTAAGTTCTCTAATTTCCATTTAGAAAGTCCCTTTTAATTCCGTGATTGCAATATATCATTGCGCTCAACTCATTCAGTTTTGCCCTTAAAACAACATTTTAAGCTCCAAAACGTTGCCGTGATCGATTTAAGACGGCAGTTTTTAGTTGATAATTTGAGCATGTTTTTACGCTCAAATCGCTTTAAAAGCGCTTAAAACACGTTTTTAATGATTCTAAGCTCGTTTCTGTTCTGTTTCGAGGTGGGTTTTAAGCTTCTCACTTCAACATGTTATTTTGCTCGTGACAATAATTTGAATGCGGAAAACATGATTCCTGACTTGCTAAGTTCTCTAATTTCCATTTAGAAAGTCCCTTTTAATTCCGTGATTGCAATATATCATTGCGCTCAACTCATTCAGTTTTGCCCTTAAAACATCATTTTAAGCTCTAAAACAGTGGCATGATCGATTTATAACGGCAGTTTTTAGTTGATCATTTGAGCATGTTTTTACGCTCAAATCGCTTTAAAAGCGCTTAAAACGCGTTTTTAATGATTGTAAGATCGTTTCTTTTCTGTCTCAAAGCAACTTGTAAGCTTCTCACTTCAACATTTTATTTTGCTCGTGACAATAGTTTGAGTGCCGAAAACATTATTCCTGACTTGCTAAGTTCTCTAGTTTCAATTTAGAAAGTCCCTTTTAGGTCCGTGATTGGAATATATCATTGCGCTCAACTCGTTCAGTTGGGCCCTGAAAAAATCATTTTAAGCTCCAAAACGTTGCCGTGATCGATTTAAGACGGCAGTTTTTAGTTGATAATTTGAGCATGTTTTTACGCTCAAATCGCTTTAAAAGCGCTTAAAACGCGTTTTTAATGCTTCTAAGATCGTTTCTTTTCTGTTTCAAAGTAAGTTGTAAGCTTTTAACTTCAACATGTTATTTTGCTCGTGACAATAATTTGAATGCGGAAAACATGATTCCTGTTTGCTAAGTTCTCTAATTTCCATTTAGAAAGTCCCTTTTAATTCCGTGATTGCAATATATCCTTGCGCTCAACTCATTCAGTTTTGCCCTTAAAACATCATTTTAAGCTCTAAAACAGTGGCGTGATCGATTTATAACGGCAGTTTTTAGTTGATCATTTGAGCATGTTTTTACGCTCAGATCGCTTTAAAAGCGCTTAAAACGCGTTTTTAATGCTTCTAAGATTGTTTCTTTTCTGTTTGAAAGTAAGTTGTAAGCTTCTAACTTCAACATGTTATTTTGCTCGTGACAATAATTTGAATGCGGAAAACATGATTCCTGACTTGCTAAGTTTTCTAATTTCCATTTAGAAAGTCCCTTTTAGGTCCGTGATTGCAATATATCATTGCGCTTAACTCATTCAGTTTTGCCCTTAAAACATCATTTTAAGCTCTAAAACAGTGGCGTGATCGATTTATAACGGCAGTTTTTAGTTGATCATTTGAGCATGTTTTTACTTTCAGATCGCTTTAAAAGCGCTTAAAACGCGTTTTTAATGATTGTAAGATCGTTTCTTTTCTGTCTCAAAGCAACTTGTAAGCTTCTCACTTCAACATGTTATTTTGCTCGTGACAATAGTTTGAGTGCCGAAAACATTATTCCTGACTTGCTAAGTTCTCTAGTTTCAATTTAGAAAGTCCCTTTTAGGTCCGTGATTGGAATATATCAATTCGCTCAACTCATTCAGTTTGACTCTGAAAACATCATTTTAACCTCTAAAACGTTGCTGTGATCGATTTAAGACGGAAGTTTTTAGTTGATAATTTGAGCACGTTTTTACGCTCAAATCGCTTTAAAAGCGCTTAAAACGCGTTTTTAATGCTTCTAAGATCGTTTCTTTTCTGTTTCAAAGTAAGTTGTAAGCTTCTAACTTCAACATGTTATTTTGCTCGTGACAATAATTTGAATCCGGAAAACATGATTCCTGACTTGCTAAGTTCTCTAATTTCCATTTAGAAAGTCCCTTTTAATTCCGTGATTGCAATATATCATTGCGCTCAACTCATTCAGTTTTGCCCTTAAAACATCATTTTAAGCTCTAAAACAGTGGCGTGATCGATTTATAACGGCAGTTTTTAGTTGATCATTTGAGCATGTTTTTACGCTAAAATCGCTTCAAAGCGCTTAAAACGCGTTTTTAATGCTTCTAAGATCGTTTCTTTTCTGTTTCAAAGTAAGTTGTAAGCTTCTAACTTCAACATGTTATTTTGCTCGTGACAATAATTTGAGTGCGGAAAACATGATTCCTGACTTGCTAAGTTCTCTAATGTCCATTTAGAAAGTCCCTTTTAGGTCCGTGATTGCAATATATCATTGCGCTCAACTCATTCAGTTTTGCGCTTAAAAAATCATTTTAAGCTCCAAAACGTTGCCGTGATCGATTTAAGACGGCAGTTTTTAGTAGATCATTTGAGCATGGTTTTACGTTCAAATCGCTTCAAAAGCGATTAAAACGCGTTTTTAATGATTCTAAGATCGTTTCTGTTCTGTTTCGAGGTGGGTTGTAAGCTTCTCTTTTCAACATAGTATTTTGCTCGTGACGATAGTCTGAGTGCCGAAAACAGGATTCCTGACTTACTAAGTTCTCCAACTTCCATTTAGAAAGTCCCTTTTAGGTCAGTGATTGCTATATATCATTGCGCTCAACTCATTCAGTTTTGCCCTTACAAACATCATTTTAAGCTCCAAAACGTTGCCGTGATCGATTTAAGACGGCAGTTTTTAGTTGATAATTTGAGCATGTTTTTACGCTCAAATCGCTTTAAAAGCGCTTAAAAGGCGTTTTTAATGATTCTAAGATCGTTTCTGTTCTGTTTCGAGGTGGGTTGTAAGCTTCTCTTTTCAACATGGTATTTTGCTCGTGACGATAGTCTGAGTGCCGAAAACAGGATTCCTGACTTACTAAGTTCTCCAACTTCCATTTAGAAAGTCCCTTTTAGGTCCGTGATTGCAATATATCATTGCGCTCAACTCGTCCAGTTTGGCCCTAAAAACATCATTTTAAGCTCTAAAACAGTGGCATGATCGATTTATAACGGCAGTTTTTAGTTGATCATTTGAGCATGTTTTTACGCTCAAATCGCTTTAAAAGCGCTTAAAACGCGTTTTTAATGATTGTAAGATCGTTTCTTTTCTGTCTCAAAGCAACTTGTAAGCTTCTCACTTCAACATGTTATTTTGCTCGTGACAATAATTTGAATGCGGAAAACATGATTCCTGACTTGCTAAGTTCTCTAATTTCCATTTAGAAAGTCCCTTTTAATTCCGTGATTGCAATATATCAATGCGCTCAACTCATTCAGTTTTGCCCTTAAAACATCATTTTAAGCTCCAAAACGTTGCCGTGATCGATTTAAGACGGCAGTTTTTAGTTGATAATTTGAGCATGTTTTTACGCTCAAATCGCTTTAAAAGCGTTTAAAACGCGTTTTTAATGCTTCTAAGATTGTTTCTTTTCTGTTTCAAAGTAAGTTGTAAGCTTCTAACTTCAACATGTTATTTTGCTCGTGACAATAATTTGAATGCGGAAAACATGATTCCTGACTTGCTAAGTTCTCTAATTTCCATTTAGAAAGTCCCTTTTAATTCCGTGATTGCAATATATCATTGCGCTCAACTCATTCAGTTTTGCCCTTAAAACAACATTTTAAGCTCCAAAACGTTGCCGTGATCGATTTAAGACGGCAGTTTTTAGTTGATAATTTGAGCATGTTTTTACGCTCAAATCGCTTTAAAAGCGCTTAAAACACGTTTTTAATGATTCTAAGCTCGTTTCTGTTCTGTTTCGAGGTGGGTTTTAAGCTTCTCACTTCAACATGTTATTTTGCTCGTGACGATAATTTGAGTTCCGAAAACAGGATTCCTGACTTGCTAAGTTCTCCAACTTCCATTTAGAAAGTCTTTTTTAGGTCCGTGATTGCAATATATCATTGCGCTCAACTCCTTCAGTTTGGCCCTAAAAACATCATTTTAAGCTCTAAAACAGTGGCGTGATCGATTTAAGACGGCAGTTTTTAGTTGATAATTTGAGCATGTTTTTACGCTCAAATCGCTTTAAAAGCGCTTAAAACGCGTTTTTAATGCTTCTAAGATCGTTTCTTTTCTGTTTCAAAGTAAGTTGTAAGCTTCTAACTTCAACATGTTATTTTGCTCGTGACAATAATTTGAATGCGGAAAACATGATTCCTGACTTGCTAAGTTCTCTAATTTCCATTTAGAAAGTCCCTTTTAATTCCGTGATTGCAATATATCATTGCGCTCAACTCATTCAGTTTTGCCCTTAAAACATCATTTTAAGCTCCAAAACGTTGCCGTGATCGATTTAAGACGGCAGTTTTTAGTTGATAATTTGAGCATCTTTTTACGCTAAAATCGCTTTAAAAGCGCTTAAAACGCGTTTTTAATGCTTCTAAGATTGTTTCTTTTCTGTTTCAAAGTAAGTTGTAAGCTTCTAACTTCAACATGTTATTTTGCTCGTGACAATAATTTGAATGCGAAAAACATGATTCCTGACTTGCTAAGTTCTCTAATTTCCATTTAGAAAGTCCCTTTTAATTCCGTGATTGCAATATATCATTGCGCTCAACTCATTCAGTTTTGCCCTTAAAACATCATTTTAAGCTCCAAAACGTTGCCGTGATCGATTTAAGACGGCAGTTTTTAGTTGATAATTTGAGCATGTTTTTACGCTCAAATCGCTTTAAAAGCGCTTAAAACACGTTTTTAATGATTCTAAGCTCGTTTCTGTTCTGTTTCGAGGTGGGTTTTAAGCTTCTCACTTCAACATGTTATTTTGCTCGTGACAATAATTTGAATGCGGAAAACATGATTCCTGACTTGCTAAGTTCTCTAATTTCCATTTAGAAAGTCCCTTTTAATTCCGTGATTGCAATATATCATTGCGCTCAACTCATTCAGTTTTGCCCTTAAAACATCATTTTAAGCTCTAAAACAGTGGCATGATCGATTTATAACGGCAGTTTTTAGTTGATAATTTGAGCATGTTTTTACGCTCAAATCGCTTTAAAAGCGCTTAAAACGCGTTTTTAATGATTGTAAGATCGTTTCTTTTCTGTCTCAAAGCAACTTGTAAGCTTCTCACTTCAACATGTTATTTTGCTCGTGACAATAGTTTGAGTGCCGAAAACATTATTCCTGACTTGCTAAGTTCTCTAGTTTCAATTTAGAAAGTCCCTTTTAGGTCCGTGATTGGAATATATCATTGCGCTCAACTCGTTCAGTTGGGCCCTGAAAAAATCATTTTAAGCTCCAAAACGTTGCCGTGATCGATTTAAGACGGCAGTTTTTAGTTGATAATTTGAGCATGTTTTTACGCTCAAATCGCTTTAAAAGCGCTTAAAACGCGTTTTTAATGCTTCTAAGATCGTTTCTTTTCTGTTTCAAAGTAAGTTGTAAGCTTTTAACTTCAACATGTTATTTTGCTCGTGACAATAATTTGAATGCGGAAAACATGATTCCTGTTTGCTAAGTTCTCTAATTTCCATTTAGAAAGTCCCTTTTAATTCCGTGATTGCAATATATCCTTGCGCTCAACTCATTCAGTTTTGCCCTTAAAACATCATTTTAAGCTCTAAAACAGTGGCGTGATCGATTTATAACGGCAGTTTTTAGTTGATCATTTGAGCATGTTTTTACGCTCAGATCGCTTTAAAAGCGCTTAAAACGCGTTTTTAATGCTTCTAAGATTGTTTCTTTTCTGTTTGAAAGTAAGTTGTAAGCTTCTAACTTCAACATGTTATTTTGCTCGTGACAATAATTTGAATGCGGAAAACATGATTCCTGACTTGCTAAGTTTTCTAATTTCCATTTAGAAAGTCCCTTTTAGGTCCGTGATTGCAATATATCATTGCGCTCAACTCATTCAGTTTTGCCCTTAAAACATCATTTTAAGCTCTAAAACAGTGGCGTGATCGATTTATAACGGCAGTTTTTTGTTGATCATTTGAGCATGTTTTTACTTTCAGATCGCTTTAAAAGCGCTTAAAACGCGTTTTTAATGATTGTAAGATCGTTTCTTTTCTGTCTCAAAGCAACTTGTAAGCTTCTCACTTCAACATGTTATTTTGCTCGTGACAATAGTTTGAGTGCCGAAAACATTATTCCTGACTTGCTAAGTTCTCTAGTTTCAATTTAGAAAGTCCCTTTTAGGTCCGTGATTGGAATATATCAATTCGCTCAACTCATTCAGTTTGACTCTGAAAACATCATTTTAACCTCCAAAACGTTGCTGTGATCGATTTAAGACGGAAGTTTTTAGTTGATAATTTGAGCACGTTTTTACGCTCAAATCGCTTTAAAAGCGCTTAAAACGCGTTTTTAATGCTTCTAAGATCGTTTCTTTTCTGTTTCAAAGTAAGTTGTAAGCTTCTAACTTCAACATGTTATTTTGCTCGTGACAATAATTTGAATCCGGAAAACATGATTCCTGACTTGCTAAGTTCTCTAATTTCCATTTAGAAAGTCCCTTTTAATTCCGTGATTGCAATATATCATTGCGCTCAACTCATTCAGTTTTGCCCTTAAAACATCATTTTAAGCTCTAAAACAGTGGCGTGATCGATTTATAACGGCAGTTTTTAGTTGATCATTTGAGCATGTTTTTACGCTAAAATCGCTTCAAAGCGCTTAAAACGCGTTTTTAATGCTTCTAAGATCGTTTCTTTTCTGTTTCAAAGTAAGTTGTAAGCTTCTAACTTCAACATGTTATTTTGCTCGTGACAATAATTTGAGTGCGGAAAACATGATTCCTGACTTGCTAAGTTCTCTAATGTCCATTTAGAAAGTCCCTTTTAGGTCCGTGATTGCAATATATCATTGCGCTCAACTCATTCAGTTTTGCGCTTAAAAAATCATTTTAAGCTCCAAAACGTTGCCGTGATCGATTTAAGACGGCAGTTTTTAGTAGATCATTTGAGCATGGTTTTACGTTCAAATCGCTTCAAAAGCGATTAAAACGCGTTTTTAATGATTCTAAGATCGTTTCTGTTCTGTTTCGAGGTGGGTTGTAAGCTTCTCTTTTCAACATAGTATTTTGCTCGTGACGATAGTCTGAGTGCCGAAAACAGGATTCCTGACTTACTAAGTTCTCCAACTTCCATTTAGAAAGTCCCTTTTAGGTCCGTGATTGCAATATATCATTGCGCTCAACTCGTCCAGTTTGGCCCTAAAAACATCATTTTAAGCTCTAAAACAGTGGCATGATCGATTTATAACGGCAGTTTTTAGTTGATCATTTGAGCATGTTTTTACGCTCAAATCGCTTTAAAAGCGCTTAAAACGCGTTTTTAATGATTGTAAGATCGTTTCTTTTCTGTCTCAAAGCAACTTGTAAGCTTCTCACTTCAACATGTTATTTTGCTCGTGACAATAGTTTGAGTTCCGAAAACATTATTCCTGACTTGCTAAGTTCTCTAGTTTCAATTTAGAAAGTCCCTTTTAGGTCCGTGATTGGAATATATCATTGCGCTCAACTCATTCAGTTTGACTCTGAAAACATCATTTAAGCTCCAAAACGTTGCTGTGATCGATTTAAGACGGAAGTTTTTAGTTGATAATTTGAGCATGTTTTTACGCTCAAATCGCTTTAAAAGAGCTTAAAACGCGTTTTTAATGCTTCTAAGATCGTTTCTTTTCTGTTTCAAAGTAAGTTGTAAGCTTCTAACTTCAACATGTCAATTTGCTCGTGACAATAATTTGAGTGCGGAAAACATGATTCCTGACTTGCTAAGTTCTCTAATTTCCATTTAGAAAGTCCCTTTTAATTCCGTGATTGCAATATATCATTGCGCTCAACTCATTCAGTTTTGCCCTTAAAACATCATTTTAAGCTCTAAAACAGTGGCATGATCGATTTATAACGGCAGTTTTTAGTTGCTCATTTGAGCATGTTTTTACGCTCAAATCGCTTTAAAAGCGCTTAAAACGCGTTTTTAATGATTGTAAGATCGTTTCTTTTCTGTCTCAAAGCAACTTGTAAGCTTCTCACTTCAACATGTTATTTTGCTCGTGACGATAGTCTGAGTGCCGAAAACAGGATTCCTGACTTACTAAGTTCTCTAGTTTCAATTTAGAAAGTCCCTTTTAGGTCCGTGATTGGAATATATCATTGCGCTAAACTCATTCAGTTTGACTCTGAAAACATCATTTTAAGCTCCAAAACGTTGCTGTGATCGATTTAAGACGGAAGTTTTTAGTTGATAATTTGAGCAAGTTTTTACGCTCAAATCGCTTTAAAAGTGCTTAAAACGCGTTTTTAATGCTTCTAAGATCGTTTCTTTTCTGTTTCAAAGTAAGTTGTAAGCTTCTAACTTCAACATGTTATTTTGCTCGTGACAATAATTTGAATCCGGAAAACATGATTCCTGACTTGCTAAGTTCTCTAATTTCCATTTAGAAAGTCCCTTTTAAATCCGTGATTGCAATATATCATTGCGCTCAACTCATTCAGTTTTGCCCTTAAAACATCATTTTAAGCTCTAAAACAGTGGCGTGATCGATTTATAACGGCAGTTTTTAGTTGATCATTTGAGCATGTTTTTACGCTAAAATCGCTTCAAAGCGCTTAAAACGCGTTTTTAATGCTTCTAAGATCGTTTCTTTTCTGTTTCAAAGTAAGTTGTAAGCTTCTAACTTCAACATGTTATTTTGCTCGTGACAATAATTTGAGTGCGGAAAACATGATTCCTGACTTGCTAAGTTCTCTAATTTCCATTTAGAAAGTCCCTTTTAGGTCCGTGATTGCAATATATCATTGCGCTCAACTCATTCAGTTTTGCGCTTAAAAAATCATTTTAAGCTCCAAAACGTTGCCGTGATCGATTTAAGACGGCAGTTTTTAGTAGATCATTTGAGCATGGTTTTACGTTCAAATCGCTTCAAAAGCGATTAAAACGCGTTTTTAATGATTCTAAGATCGTTTCTGTTCTGTTTCGAGGTGGGTTGTAAGCTTCTCTTTTCAACATAGTATTTTGCTCGTGACGATAGTCTGAGTGCCGAAAACAGGATTCCTGACTTACTAAGTTCTCCAACTTCCATTTAGAAAGTCCCTTTTAGGTCAGTGATTGCTATATATCATTGCGCTCAACTCGTTTAGTTTGACTCTGAAAACATCATTTTAAGCTCAAAAACGTTGCCGTGATCGATTTAAGACGGAAGTTTTTACTTGATAATTTGAGCATGTTTTTACGCTCAAATCGTTTTAAAAGCGCTTAAAACGCGTTTTTAATGATTCTAAGCTCGTTTCTGTTCTGTTTCGAGGTGGGTTGTAAGCTTCTCACTTCAACATGTTATTTTGCTCGTCACGATAATTTGAGTTCCGAAAACAGGATTCCTGACTTGCTAAGTTCTCCAACTTCCATTTAGAAAGTCCCTTTTAGGTCCGTGATTGCAATATATCATTGCGCTCAACTCGTTCAGTTTGGCCCTAAAAACATCATTTTAAGCTCTAAAACAGAGGCGTGATCGATTTAAGACGGCAGTTTTTAGTTGATAATTTGAGCATGTTTTTACGCTCAAATCGCTTCAAAAGCTCTTAAAACGCGTTTTTAATGATTGTAAGATCGTTTCTTTTCTGTCTCGAAGCAAGTTGTAAGCTTCTAACTTCAACCTGTTATTTTGCTCGTGAGAATAGTTTGAGTGCCGAAAACATGATTCCTGACTTGCTAAGTTCTCTAGTTTCAATTTAGAAAGTCCCTTTTAGGTCCGTGATTGCAATATATCATTGTGCTCAGCTCATTCAGTTTGGCCCTGAAAACATCATTTTAAGCTCTAAAACAGTGGCGTGATCGATTTAAGACGGCAGTTTTTAGTTGATAATTTAAGCATGTTTTTACGCTCAAATCGCTTTAAAAGCGCTTAAGACGCGTTTTTAATGATTCTAAGATCGTTTCTGTTCTGTTTCGAAGTGGGTTGTAAGCTTCTCACTTCAACATGTTATTTTGCTCGTGACGATAGTTTGAGTGACGAAAACAGGATTGCTGATTTACTAAGTTCTCCAACTTCCATTTAGAAAGTCCCTTTTAGCTCCGTGATTGCAATATATCATTACGCTCAACTCGTTCAGTATTGCTTTAAAAACATCATTTTAAATTCTAAAACGTTATCGTGATCGATTTAAGACGGCAGTTTTTAGTTGATCATTTGAGCATGTTTTTACGCTCAAATCGCTTCAAAAGCGCTTAAAACGCGTTTTTAATGATTGTAAGATCGTTTCTTTTCTGTATCAAAGCAACTTGTAAGCTTCTCGCTTCAACATGTTATTTTCCTCGTGACAATAGTTTGAGTGCCGAAAACATGATTCCTGACTTGCTAAGTTCTCTACTTTCAATTTAGAAAGTCCCTTTTAGGTCCGTGATTGCAATATATCATTGCGCTCAACTCATTCAGTTTGGCCCTGAAAACATCATTTTAAGCTCCAAAACGTTGCCGTGATCCATTTAAGACGGAAGTTTTTACTTGATAATTTGAGCATTTTTTTACGCTCAAATCGCTTTAAAAGCGTTTAAAACGCGTTTTTAATGATTCTAAGATCGTTTCTGTTCTGTTTCGAGGTGGGTTGTAAGCTTCTCACTTCAACATGTTATTTTGCTCGTGACGATAATTTGAGTTCCGAAAACAGGATTCCTGACTTGCTAAGTTCTCTAGTTTGAATTTAGAAAGTCCCTTTTAGGTCCGTGATTGCAATATATCATTGCGCTCAACTCGTTCAGTTTGGCCCTAAAACATCATTTTAAGCTGTAAAACAGTGGCGTGATCGGATTAAGACGGCTGTTTTTAGTTGATCATTTGAGCATGTTTTTACAATCAAATCGCTCTAAAAGCGCTCAAAACGCGTTTTTAATGATTGTAAGATCGTTTCTTTTCTGTCTCAAAGAAGGTTGTAAGCTTCTCACTTCAACATGTTATTTTGCTCATGACAATAGTTTGAGTGCCGAAAACATGATTCCTGACTTGCTAAGTTCTCTAGTTTCAATTTAGAAAGTCCCTTTTAGGTCCGTGATTGCAATATATCATTGCGCTCAACCCATTCAGTTTGGCCCTTAAAACATCATTTTAAGCTCCAAAAGGTTGCCGTGATCGATTTAAGACGGCAGTTTTTAGTTGATAATTTGAGCATGTTTTTACGCTCAAATCGCTTTAAAAGTGCTTAAAACGCGTTTTTAATGATTCTAAGATCGTTTCTGTTCTATTTCGAGGTGGGTTGTAAGCTTCTGACTTCAACATGTTATTTTGCTCGTGACGATAGTTTGAGTGACGAAAACAGGATTCCTGACTTACTAAGTTCTCCAACTTCCATTTAGAAAGTCGCTTTTAGGTCCGTGATTGCAATATATCATTGCGCTCAACTCGTTCAGTTGGGCCCTGAAAAAATCATTTTAAGCTCTAAAACGTTGGCGTGATCGATTTAAGACGGCAGTTTTTAGTAGATCATTTGAGCATGTTTTTACGCTAAAATCGCTTCAAAGCGCTTAAAACGCGTTTTTAATGCTTCTAAGATCGTTTCTTTTCTGTTTCAAAGTAAGTTGTAAGCTTCTAACTTCAACATGTTATTTTGCTCGTGACAATAATTTGAGTGCGGAAAACATGATTCCTGACTTGCTAAGTTCTCTAATTTCCATTTAGAAAGTCCCTTTTAGGTCGGTGATTGCAATATATCATTGCGCTCAACTCATTCAGTTTTGCCCTTAAAACATCATTTTAAGCTCCAAAACGTTGCTGTGATCGATTTAAGACGGCAGTTTTTAGTAGATCATTTGAGCATGCTTTTACGTTCAAATCGCTTCAAAAGCGATTAAAACGCGTTTTTAATGATTCTAAGATCGTTTCTGTTCTGTTTCGAGGTGGGTTGTAAGCTTCTCTTTTTAACATGGTATTTTGCTCGTGACGATAGTCTGAGTGCCGAAAACAGGATTCCTGACTTACTAAGTTCTCCAACTTCCATTTAGAAAGTCCCTTTTAGGTCCGTGATTGCTATATATCATTGCGCTCAACTCGTTTAGTTTGACTCTGAAAACATCATTTTAAGCTAAAAAACGTTGCTGTGATCGATTTAAGACGGAAGTTTTTACTTGAAAATTTGAGCATGTTTTTACGCTCAAATCGTTTTAAAAGCGCTTAAAACGCGTTTTTATGATTCTAAGCTCGTTTCTGTTCTGTTTCGAGGTGGGTTGTAAGCTTCTCACTTCAACATGTTATTTTGCTCGTGACGATAGTCTGAGTGCCGAAAACAGGATTCCTGACTTACTAAGTTCTCCAACTTCCATTTAGAAAGTCCCTTTTAGGTCCGTGATTGCTATATATCATTGCGCTCAACTCGTTTAGTTTGACTCTGAAAACATCATTTTAAGCTAAAAAACGTTGCTGTGATCGATTTAAGACGGAAGTTTTTACTTGAAAATTTGAGCATGTTTTTACGCTCAAATCGTTTTAAAAGCGCTTAAAACGCGTTTTTATGATTCTAAGCTCGTTTCTGTTCTGTTTCGAGGTGGGTTGTAAGCTTCTCACTTCAACATGTTATTTTGCTCGTGACGATAATTTGAGTTCCGAAAACAGGATTCCTGACTTGCTAAGTTCTCCAACTTCCATTTAGAAAGTCCCTTTTAGGTCCGTGATTGCAATATATCATTGCGCTCAACTCGTTTAGTTTGGCCCTAAAAACATCATTTTAAGCTCTAAAACAGTGGCGTGATCGATTTAAGACGGCAGTTTTTAGTTGATAATTTGAGCATGTTTTTACGCTCAAATCGCTTCAAAAGCCCTTAAAACGCGTTTTTAATGATTGTAAGATCGTTTCTTTTCTGTCTCAAAGCAAGTTGTAAGCTTCTAACTTCAACCTGTTATTTTGCTCGTGAGAATAGTTTGAGTGCCGAAAACATGATTCCTGACTTGCTAAGTTCTCTAGTTTCAATTTAGAAAGTCCCTTTTAGGTCCGTGATTGGAATATATCATTGCGCTCAACTCATTCAGTTTGACTCTGAAAACATCATTTTAAGCTCCAAAACGTTGCTGTGATCGATTTAAGACGGAAGTTTTTAGTTGATAATTTGAGCATGTTTTTACGCTCAAATCGCTTTAAAAGCGCTTAAAACGCGTTTTTAATGATTCTAAGATCGTTTCTGTTCTATTTCGAGGTGGGTTGTAAGCTTCTCACTTCAACATGTTATTTTGCTCGTGACGATAGTTTGAGTGACGAAAACAGGATTCCTGACTTACTAAGTTCTCCAACTTCCATTTAGAAAGTCGCTTTTAGGTCCGTGATTGCAATATATCATTGCGCTCAACTCGTTCAGTTGGGCCCTGAAAAAATCATTTTAAGCTCAAAAACGTTGGCGTGATCGATTTAAGACGGCAGTTTTTAGTAGATCATTTGAGCATGTTTTTACGCTAAAATCGCTTCAAAGCGCTTAAAACGCGTTTTTAATGCTTCTAAGATCGTTTCTTTTCTGTTTCAAAGTAAGTTGTAAGCTTCTAACTTCAACATGTTATTTTGCTCGTGACAATAATTTGAGTGCGGAAAACATGATTCCTGACTTGCTAAGTTCTCTAATTTCCATTTAGAAAGTCGCTTTTAGGTCGGTGATTGCAATATATCATTGCGCTCAACTCATTCAGTTTTGCCCTTAAAACATCATTTTAAGCTCCAAAACGTTGCTGTGATTGATTTAAGACGGCAGTTTTTAGTAGATCATTTGAGCATGCTTTTACGTTCAAATCGCTTTAAAAGCGCTTAAAACGCGTTTTTAATGATTGTAAGATCGTTTCTTTTCTGTCTCAAAGCAACTTGTAAGCTTCTCACTTCAACATGTTATTTTGCTCGTGACGATAGTCTGAGTGCCGAAAACAGGATTCCTGACTTACTAAGTTCTATAGTTTCAATTTAGAAAGTCCCTTTTAGGTCCGTGATTGGAATATATCATTGCGCTAAACTCATTCAGTTTGACTCTGAAAACATCATTTTAAGCTCCAAAACGTTGCTGTGATCGATTTAAGACGGAAGTTTTTAGTTGATAATTTGAGCATGTTTTTACGCTCAAATCGCTTTAAAAGCGCTTAAAACGCGTTTTTAATGCTTCTAAGATCGTTTCTTTTCTGTTTCAAAGTAAGTTGTAAGCTTCTAACTTCAACATGTTATTTTGCTCGTGACAATAACTTGAATGCGGAAAACATGATTCCTGACTTGCTAAGTTCTCTAATTTCCATTTAGAAAGTCCCTTTTAATTCCGTGATTGCAATATATCATTGCGCTCAACTCATTCAGTTTTGCCCTTAAAACATCATTTTAAGCTCTAAAACAGTGGCGTGATCGATTTATAACGGCAGTTTTTAGTTGATCATTTGAGATTGTTTTTACGCTCAGATCGCTTTAAAAGCGCTTAAAACGCGTTTTTAATGATTGTAAGATCGTTTCTTTTCTGTCTCAAAGCAACTTGTAAGCTTCTCACTTCAACATGTTATTTTGCTCGTGACAATAGTTTGAGTGCCGAAAACATTATTCCTGACTTGCTAAGTTCTCTAGTTTCAATTTAGAAAGTCCCTTTTAGGTCCGTGATTGGAATATATCATTGCGCTCAACTCATTCAGTTTGACTCTGAAAACATCATTTTAAGCTCCAAAACGTTGCTGTGATCGATTTAAGACGGAAGTTTTTAGTTGATAATTTGAGCATGTTTTTACGCTCAAATCGCTTTAAAAGCGCTTAAAACGCGTTTTTAATGATTCTAAGATCGTTTCTGTTCTGTTTCGAGGTGGGTTGTAAGCTTCTCTTTTCAACATGGTATTTTGCTCGTGACAATAATTTGAATGCGGAAAACATGATTCCTGACTTGCTAAGTTCTCTAATTTCCATTTAGAAAGTCCCTTTTAATTCCGTGATTGCTATATATCATTGCGCTCAACTCATTCAGTTTTGCCCTTACAAACATCATTTTAAGCTCCAAAACGTTGCCGTGATCGATTTAAGACGGCAGTTTTTAGTTGATAATTTGAGCATGTTTTTACGCTCAAATCGCTTTAAAAGCGCTTAAAACGCGTTTTTAATGATTCTAAGATCGTTTCTGTTCTGTTTCGAGGTGGGTTGTAAGCTTCTCTTTTAAACA
The DNA here is from genome assembly GCA_963855995.1 of Muricea muricata. Classification (NCBI taxonomy): domain Eukaryota; kingdom Metazoa; phylum Cnidaria; class Anthozoa; order Malacalcyonacea; family Plexauridae; genus Muricea; species Muricea muricata. Next base: position 5,752,913 of record OY979727.1, read on the forward strand.
TGGTATTTTGCTCGTGACGATAGTCTGAGTGCCGAAAACAGGATTCCTGACTTACTAAGTTCTCCAACTTCCATTTAGAAAGTCCCTTTTAGGTCCGTGATTGCAATATATCATTGCGCTCAACTCGTCCAGTTTGGCCCTAAAAACATCATTTTAAGCTCTAAAACAGTGGCATGATCGATTTATAACGGCAGTTTTTAGTTGATCATTTGAGCATGTTTTTACGCTCAAATCGCTTTAAAAGCGCTTAAAACGCGTTTTTAATGATTGTAAGATCGTTTCTTTTCTGTCTCAAAGCAACTTGTAAGCTTCTCACTTCAACATGTTATTTTGCTCGTGACTATAGTTTGAGTTCCGAAAACATTATTCCTGACTTGCTAAGTTCTCTAGTTTCAATTTAGAAAGTCCCTTTTAGGTCCGTGATTGCAATATATCATTGCGCTCAACTCATTCAGTTTGGCCCTTAAAACATCATTTTAAGCTCCAAAACGTTGGCGTGATCGATTTAAAACGGCAGTTTTTACTTGATAATTTGAGCATGTTTTTACGCTCAAATCGCTTTAAAAGCGCTTAAAACGCGTTTTTAATGATTCTAAGATCGTTTCTGTTCTGTTTCGAGGTGGGTTGTAAGCTTCTCTTTTCAACATGGTATTTTGCTCGTGACGATAGTCTGAGTGCCGAAAAATGGATTCCTGACTTACTAACTTCTCCAACTTCCATTTAGAAAGTCCCTTTTAGGTCCGTGATTGCTATATATATTTGCGCTCAACTCGTTTAGTTTGACTCTGAAAACATCATTTTAAGCTCAAAAACGTTGCCGTGATCGATTTAAGACGGAAGTTTTTACTTGATACTTTGAGCATATTTTTACGCTCAAATCCCTTTAAAAGCGCTTAAAACGCGTTTTTAATGATTCTAAGCTCGTTTCTGTTCTGTTTCGAGGTGGGTTGTAAGCTTCTCACTTCAACATGTTATTTTGCTCGTCACGATAATTTGAGTTCCGAAAACAGGATTCCTGACTTGCTAAGTTCTCCAACTTCCATTTAGAAAGTCCCTTTTAGGTCCGTGATTGCAATATATCATTGCGCTCAACTCGTTCAGTTTGGCCCTAAAAACATCATTTTAAGCTCTAAAACAGAGGCGTGATCGATTTAAGACGGCAGTTTTTAGTTGATAATTTGAGCATGTTTTTACGCTCAAATCGCTTCAAAAGCTCTTAAAACGCGTTTTTAATGATTGTAAGATCGTTTCTTTTCTGTCTCGAAGCAAGTTGTAAGCTTCTAACTTCAACCTGTTATTTTGCTCGTGAGAATAGTTTGAGTGCCGAAAACATGATTCCTGACTTGCTAAGTTCTCTAGTTTCAATTTAGAAAGTCCCTTTCAGGTCCGTGATTGCAATATATCATTGTGCTCAGCTCATTCAATTTGGCCCTGAAAACATCATTTTAAGCTCTAAAACAGTGGCGTGATCGATTTAAGACGGCAGTTTTTAGTTGATAATTTAAGCATGTTTTTACGCTCAAATCGCTTTAAAAGCGCTTAAGACGCGTTTTTAATGATTCTAAGATCGTTTCTGTTCTGTTTCGAAGTGGGTTGTAAGCTTCTCACTTCAACATGTTATTTTGCTCGTGACGATAGTTTGAGTGACGAAAACAGGATTGCTGATTTACTAAGTTCTCCAACTTCCATTTAGAAAGTCCCATTTAGCTCCGTGATTGCAATATATCATTACGCTCAACTCGTTCAGTATTGCTTTAAAAACATCATTTTAAATTCTAAAACGTTATCGTGATCGATTTAAGACGGCAGTTTTTAGTTGATCATTTGAGCATGTTTTTACGCTCAAATCGCTTCAAAAGCGCTTAAAACGCGTTTTTAATGATTGTAAGATCGTTTCTTTTCTGTATCAAAGCAACTTGTAAGCTTCTCGCTTCAACATGTTATTTTCCTCGTGACAATAGTTTGAGTGCCGAAAACATGATTCCTGACTTGCTAAGTTCTCTTCTTTCAATTTAGAAAGTCCCTTTTAGGTCCGTGATTGCAATATATCATTGCGCTCAACTCATTCAGTTTGGCCCTGAAAACATCATTTTAAGCTCCAAAACGTTGCCGTGATCCATTTAAGACGGAAGTTTTTACTTGATAATTTGAGCATTTTTTTACGCTCAAATCGCTTTAAAAGCGTTTAAAACGCGTTTTTAATGATTCTAAGATCGTTTCTGTTCTGTTTCGAGGTGGGTTGTAAGCTTCTCACTTCAACATGTTATTTTGCTCGTGACGATAATTTGAGTTCCGAAAACACGATTCCTGACTTGCTAAGTTCTCTAGTTTGAATTTAGAAAGTCCCTTTTAGGTCCGTGATTGCAATATATCATTGCGCTCAACTCGTTCAGTTTGGCCCTAAAACATCATTTTAAGCTGTAAAACAGTGGCGTGATCGGATTAAGACGGCTGTTTTTAGTTGATCATTTGAGCATGTTTTTACAATCAAATCGCTCTAAAAGCGCTCAAAACGCGTTTTTAATGATTGTAAGATCGTTTCTTTTCTGTCTCAAAGAAGGTTGTAAGCTTCTCACTTCAACATGTTATTTTGCTCATGACAATAGTTTGAGTGCCGAAAACATGATTCCTGACTTGCTAAGTTCTCTAGTTTCAATTTAGAAAGTCCCTTTTAGGTCCGTGATTGCAATATATCATTGCGCTCAACCCATTCAGTTTGGCCCTTAAAACATCATTTTAAGCTCCAAAAGGTTGCCGTGATCGAGTTAAGACGGCAGTTTTTAGTTGATAATTTGAGCATGTTTTTACGCTCAAATCGCTTTAAAAGTGCTTAAAACGCGTTTTTAATGATTCTAAGATCGTTTCTGTTCTATTTCGAGGTGGGTTGTAAGCTTCTCACTTCAACATGTTATTTTGCTCGTGACGATAGTTTGAGTGACGAAAACAGGATTCCTGACTTACTAAGTTCTCCAACTTCCATTTAGAAAGTCGCTTTTAGGTCCGTGATTGCAATATATCATTGCGCTCAACTCGTTCAGTTGGGCCCTGAAAAAATCATTTTAAGCTCTAAAACGTTGGCGTGATCGATTTAAGACGGCAGTTTTTAGTAGATCATTTGAGCATGTTTTTACGCTAAAATCGCTTCAAAGCGCTTAAAACGCGTTTTTAATGCTTCTAAGATCGTTTCTTTTCTGTTTCAAAGTAAGTTGTAAGCTTCTAACTTCAACATGTTATTTTGCTCGTGACAATAATTTGAGTGCGGAAAACATGATTCCTGACTTGCTAAGTTCTCTAATTTCCATTTAGAAAGTCCCTTTTAGGTCGGTGATTGCAATATATCATTGCGCTCAACTCATTCAGTTTTGCCCTTAAAACATCATTTTAAGCTCCAAAACGTTGCTGTGATCGATTTAAGACGGCAGTTTTTAGTAGATCATTTGAGCATGCTTTTACGTTCAAATCGCTTCAAAAGCGATTAAAACGCGTTTTTAATGATTCTAAGATCGTTTCTGTTCTGTTTCGAGGTGGGTTGTAAGCTTCTCTTTTCAACATGGTATTTTGCTCGTGACGATAGTCTGAGTGCCGAAAACAGGATTCCTGACTTACTAAGTTCTCCAACTTCCATTTAGAAAGTCCCTTTTAGGTCCGTGATTGCTATATATCATTGCGCTCAACTCGTTTAGTTTGACTCTGAAAACATCATTTTAAGCTAAAAAACGTTGCTGTGATCGATTTAAGACGGAAGTTTTTACTTGAAAATTTGAGCATGTTTTTACGCTCAAATCGTTTTAAAAGCGCTTAAAACGCGTTTTTATGATTCTAAGCTCGTTTCTGTTCTGTTTCGAGGTGGGTTGTAAGCTTCTCACTTCAACATGTTATTTTGCTCGTGACGATAATTTGAGTTCCGAAAACAGGATTCCTGACTTGCTAAGTTCTCCAACTTCCATTTAGAAAGTCCCTTTTAGGTCCGTGATTGCAATATATCATTGCGCTCAACTCGTTTAGTTTGGCCCTAAAAACATCATTTTAAGCTCTAAAACAGTGGCGTGATCGATTTAAGACGCCAGTTTTTAGTTGATAATTTGAGCATGTTTTTACGCTCAAATCGCTTCAAAAGCGCTTAAAACGCGTTTTTAATGATTGTAAGATCGTTTCTTTTCTGTCTCAAAGCAAGTTGTAAGCTTCTAACTTCAACCTGTTATTTTGCTCGTGAGAATAGTTTGAGTGCCGAAAACATGATTCCTGACTTGCTAAGTTCTCTAGTTTCAATTTAGAAAGTCCCTTTTAGGTCCGTGATTGGAATATATCATTGCGCTCAACTCATTCAGTTTGACTCTGAAAACATCATTTTAAGCTCCAAAACGTTGCTGTGATCGATTTAAGACGGAAGTTTTTAGTTGATAATTTGAGCATGTTTTTACGCTCAAATCGCTTTAAAAGCGCTTAAAACGCGTTTTTAATGATTCTAAGATCGTTTCTGTTTTATTTCGAGGTGGGTTGTAAGCTTCTCACTTCAACATGTTATTTTGCTCGTGACGATAGTTTGAGTGACGAAAACAGGATTCCTGACTTGCTAAGTTCTCCAACTTCCATTTAGAAAGTCCGTTTTAGGTCCGTGATTGCAATATATCATTGCGCTCAACTCGTTTAGTTTGGCCCTAAAAACATCATTTTAAGCTCTAAAACAGTGGCGTGATCGATTTAAGACGGCAGTTTTTAGTTGATAATTTGAGCATGTTTTTACGCTCAAATCGCTTCAAAAGCCCTTAAAACGCGTTTTTAATGATTGTAAGATCGTTTCTTTTCTGTCTCAAAGCAAGTTGTAAGCTTCTAACTTCAACCTGTTATTTTGCTCGTGAGAATAGTTTGAGTGCCGAAAACATGATTCCTGACTTGCTAAGTTCTCTAGTTTCAATTTAGAAAGTCCCTTTTAGGTCCGTGATTGGAATATATCATTGCGCTCAACTCATTCAGTTTGACTCTGAAAACATCATTTTAAGCTCCAAAACGTTGCTGTGATCGATTTAAGACGGAAGTTTTTAGTTGATAATTTGAGCATGTTTTTACGCTCAAATCGCTTTAAAAGCGCTTAAAACGCGTTTTTAATGATTCTAAGATCGTTTCTGTTCTATTTCGAGGTGGGTTGTAAGCTTCTCACTTCAACATGTTATTTTGCTCGTGACGATAATTTGAGTTCCGAAAAAAGGATTCCTGACTTGCTAAGTTCTCTAGTTTCAATTTAGAAAGTCCCTTTTAGGTCCGTGATTGCAATATATCATTGCGCTGAACTCATTCAGTTTGGCCCTTAAAACATCATTTTAAGCTCTAAAACGTTGCCGTGATCGATTTAAGACGGCAGTTTTTAGTTGATAATTTGAGCATGTTTTTACGCTCAAATCGCTTTAAAAGCGCTTAAAACCCGTTTTTATTGATTCTAAGATCGTTTCTGTTCTGTTTCGAGGTGGGTTGTGAGCTTCTCTTTTCAACATGTTATATTGCTCGTGACGATAGTTTGAGTGACGAAAACAGGATTCCTGACTTACTAAGTTCTCCAACTTCCATTTAGAAAGTCCCTTTTAGGTCCGTGATTGCAATATATCATTGCGCTCAACTCTTTCAGTTTGGCCCCGAAAACATCATTTTAAGCTCTAAAACGTTGGCGTGATCGATTTAAGACGGCAGTTTCTATTAGATCATTTGAGCATGTTTTTACGCTAAAATTGCTTCAAAGCGCTTAAAACGCGTTTTTAACGCTTCTAAGATCGTTTCTTTTCTGTCTCAAAGAAGGTTGTAAGCTTCTCACTTCAACATGTTATTTTGCTCATGACAATAGTTTGAGTGCCGAAAACATGATTCCTGACTTGCTAAGTTCTCTAGTTTCAATTTAGAAAGTCCCTTTCAGGTCCGTGATTGCAATATATCATTGCGCTCAACTCATTCAGTTTTGCCCTTAAAACATCATTTTAAGCTCCAAAAGGTTGCCGTGATCGATTTAAGACGGATGTTTTTAGTTGATAATTTGAGCATGTTTTTACGCTCAAATCGCTTTAAAAGCGCTTAAAACGCGTTTTTAATTATTCTAAGATCGTTTCTGTTCTATTTCGAGGTGGGTTGTAAGCTTCTCACTTCAACATGTTATTTTGCTCGTGACGATAGTTTGAGTGACGAAAACAGGATTCCTGACTTACTAAGTTCTCCAACTTCCATTTAGAAAGTCGCTTTTAGGTCCGTGATTACAATATATCATTGCGCTCAACTCGTTCAGTTGGGCCCTGAAAAAATCATTTTAAGCTCTAAAACGTTGGCGTGATCGATTTAAGACGGCAGTTTTTAGTAGATCATTTGAGCATGTTTTTACGCTCAAATCGCTTTAAAAGCGCTTAAAACGCGTTTTTAATGCTTCTAAGATCGTTTCTTTTCTGTTTCAAAGTAAGTTGTAAGCTTCTAACTTCAACATGTCAATTTGCTCGTGACAATAATTTGAGTGCGGAAAACATGATTCCTGACTTGCTAAGTTCTCTAATTTCCATTTAGAAAGTCCCTTTTAATTCCGTGATTGCAATATATCATTGCGCTCAACTCATTTAGTTTTGCCCTTAAAACATCATTTTAAGCTCTAAAACAGTGGCATGATCGATTTATAACGGCAGTTTTTAGTTGATCATTTGAGCATGTTTTTACGCTCAAATCGCTTTAAAAGCGCTTAAAACGCGTTTTTAATGATTGTAAGATCGTTTCTTTTCTGTCTCAAAGCAACTTGTAAGCTTCTCACTTCAACATGTTATTTTGCTCGTGACGATAGTCTAAGTGCCGAAAACAGGATTCCTGACTTACTAAGTTCTCTAGTTTCAATTTAGAAAGTCCCTTTTAGGTCCGTGATTGGAATATATCATTGCGCTAAACTCATTCAGTTTGACTCTGAAAACATCATTTTAAGCTCCAAAACGTTGCTGTGATCGATTTAAGACGGAAGTTTTTAGTTGATAATTTGAGCATGTTTTTACGCTCAAATCGCTTTAAAAGCGCTTAAAACGCGTTTTTAATGCTTCTAAGATCGTTTCTTTTCTGTTTCAAAGTAAGTTGTAAGCTTCTAACTTCAACATGTTATTTTGCTCGTGACAATAACTTGAATGCGGAAAACATGATTCCTGACTTGCTAAGTTCTCTAATTTCCATTTAGAAAGTCCCTTTTAATTCCGTGATTGCAATATATCATTGCGCTCAACTCATTCAGTTTTGCCCTTAAAACATCATTTTAAGCTCTAAAACAGTGGCGTGATCGATTTATAACGGCAGTTTTTAGTTGATCATTTGAGATTGTTTTTACGCTCAGATCGCTTTAAAAGCGCTTAAAACGCGTTTTTAATGATTGTAAGATCGTTTCTTTTCTGTCTCAAAGCAACTTGTAAGCTTCTCACTTCAAAATGTTATTTTGCTCGTGACAATAGTTTGAGTGCCGAAAACATTATTCCTGACTTGCTAAGTTCTCTAGTTTCAATTTAGAAAGTCCCTTTTAGGTCCGTGATTGGAATATATCATTGCGCTCAACTCATTCAGTTTGACTCTGAAAACATCATTTTAAGCTCCAAAACGTTGCTGTGATCGATTTAAGACGGAAGTTTTTAGTTGATAATTTGAGCATGTTTTTACGCTCAAATCGCTTTAAAAGCGCTTAAAACGCGTTTTTAATGATTCTAAGATCGTTTCTGTTCTGTTTCGAGGTGGGTTGTAAGCTTCTCTTTTCAACATGGTATTTTGCTCGTGACAATAATTTGAATGCGGAAAACATGATTCCTGACTTGCTAAGTTCTCTAATTTCCATTTAGAAAGTCCCTTTTAATTCCGTGATTGCTATATATCATTGCGCTCAACTCATTCAGTTTTGCCCTTACAAACATCATTTTAAGCTCCAAAACGTTGCCGTGATCGATTTAAGATGGCAGTTTTTAGTTGATAATTTGAGCATGTTTTTACGCTCAAATCGCTTTAAAAGCGCTTAAAACGCGTTTTTAATGATTCTAAGATCGTTTCTGTTCTGTTTCGAGGTGGGTTGTAAGCTTCTCTTTTCAACATGGTATTTTGCTCGTGACGATAGTCTGAGTGCCGAAAACAGGATTCCTGACTTACTAAGTTCTCCAACTTCCATTTAGAAAGTCCCTTTTAGGTCCGTGATTGCAATATATCATTGCGCTCAACTCGTCCAGTTTGGCCCTAAAAACATCATTTTAAGCTCTAAAACAGTGGCATGATCGATTTATAACGGCAGTTTTTAGTTGATCATTTGAGCATGTTTTTACGCTCAAATCGCTTTAAAAGCGCTTAAAACGCGTTTTTAATGATTGTAAGATCGTTTCTTTTCTGTCTCAAAGCAACTTGTAAGCTTCTCACTTCAACATGTTATTTTGCTCGTGACTATAGTTTGAGTTCCGAAAACATTATTCCTGACTTGCTAAGTTCTCTAGTTTCAATTTAGAAAGTCCCTTTTAGGTCCGTGATTGCAATATATCATTGCGCTCAACTCATTCAGTTTGGCCCTTAAAACATCATTTTAAGCTCCAAAACGTTGGCGTGATCGATTTAAAACGGCAGTTTTTACTTGATAATTTGAGCATGTTTTTACGCTCAAATCGCTTTAAAAGCGCTTAAAACGCGTTTTTAATGATTCTAAGATCGTTTCTGTTCTGTTTCGAGGTGGGTTGTAAGCTTCTCTTTTCAACATGGTATTTTGCTCGTGACGATAGTCTGAGTGCCGAAAAATGGATTCCTGACTTACTAACTTCTCCAACTTCCATTTAGAAAGTCCCTTTTAGGTCCGTGATTGCTATATATATTTGCGCTCAACTCGTTTAGTTTGACTCTGAAAACATCATTTTAAGCTCAAAAACGTTGCCGTGATCGATTTAAGACGGAAGTTTTTACTTGATACTTTGAGCATATTTTTACGCTCAAATCCCTTTAAAAGCGCTTAAAACGCGTTTTTAATGATTCTAAGCTCGTTTTTGTTCTGTTTCGAGGTGGGTTGTAAGCTTCTCACTTCAACATGTTATTTTGCTCGTGACGATAATTTGAGTTCCGAAAACAGGATTCCTGACTTGCTAAGTTCTCCAACTTCCATTTAGAAAGTCCCTTTTAGGTCCGTGATTGCAATATATCATTGCGCTCAACTCGTTCAGTTTGGCCCTAAAAACATCATTTTAAGCTCTAAAACAGTGGCATGATCGATTTATAACGGCAGTTTTTAGTTGATCATTTGAGCATGTTTTTACGCTCAAATCGCTTTAAAAGCGCTTAAAACGCGTTTTTAATGATTGTAAGATCGTTTCTTTTCTGTCTCAAAGCAACTTGTAAGCTTCTCACTTCAACATGTTATTTTGCTCGTGACTATAGTTTGAGTTCCGAAAACATTATTCCTGACTTGCTAAGTTCTCTAGTTTCAATTTAGAAAGTCCCTTTTAGGTCCGTGATTGCAATATATCATTGCGCTCAACTCATTCAGTTTGGCCCTTAAAACATCATTTTAAGCTCCAAAACGTTGGCGTGATCGATTTAAAACGGCAGTTTTTACTTGATAATTTGAGCATGTTTTTACGCTCAAATCGCTTTAAAAGCGCTTAAAACGCGTTTTTAATGATTCTAAGATCGTTTCTGTTCTGTTTCGAGGTGGGTTGTAAGCTTCTCTTTTCAACATGGTATTTTGCTCGTGACGATAGTCTGAGTGCCGAAAAATGGATTCCTGACTTACTAACTTCTCCAACTTCCATTTAGAAAGTCCCTTTTAGGTCCGTGATTGCTATATATATTTGCGCTCAACTCGTTTAGTTTGACTCTGAAAACATCATTTTAAGCTCAAAAACGTTGCCGTGATCGATTTAAGACGGAAGTTTTTACTTGATACTTTGAGCATATTTTTACGCTCAAATCCCTTTAAAAGCGCTTAAAACGCGTTTTTAATGATTCTAAGCTCGTTTTTGTTCTGTTTCGAGGTGGGTTGTAAGCTTCTCACTTCAACATGTTATTTTGCTCGTGACGATAATTTGAGTTCCGAAAACAGGATTCCTGACTTGCTAAGTTCTCCAACTTCCATTTAGAAAGTCCCTTTTAGGTCCGTGATTGCAATATATCATTGCGCTCAACTCGTTCAGTTTGGCCCTAAAAACATCATTTTAAGCTCTAAAACAGTGGCGTGATCGATTTAAGACGGCAGTTTTTAGTTGATCATTTCAGCATGTTTTTACGCTCAAATCGCTTTAAAAGTGCTTAAAACGCGTTTTTAATGATTGTAAGATCGTTTCTTTTCTGTCTCAAAGCAACTTGTAAGCTTCTCACTTCAACATGTTATTTTGCTCGTGACAATAGTTTTAGTGCCGAAAACATTATTCCTGACTTGCTAAGTTCTCTAGTTTCAATTTAGAAAGTCCCTTTTAGGTCCGTGATTGCAATTTATCATTGCGCTGAACTCGTTCAGTTTGGCCCTAAAAACATCATTTTAAGCTCTAAAACAGTGGCGTGATCGATTTAAGACGGCAGTTTTTAGTTGATCATTTGAGCATGTTTTTACGCTCAAATCGCTTTAAAAGCGCTTAAAACGCGTTTTTAATGATTGTAAGATCGTTTCTTTTCTGTCTCAAAGCAAGTTGTAAGCTTCTCACTTCAACATGTTATTTTGCTCGAGACAATAGTTTGAGTGCCGAAAACATGATTCCTGACTTGCTAAGTTCTCTAGTTTCAATTTAGAAAGTCCCTTTTAGGTCCGTGATTGCAATATATCATTGCACTCAACTCATTCAGTTTGGCCCTTAAAACATCATTTTAAGCTCTAAAACGTTCCCGTGATCGATTTAAGACGGCAGTTTTTAGTTGATAATTTGAGCTTGTTTTTACGCTCAAATCGCTTTAAAAGCGCTTAAAACCCGTTTTTAATGATTCTAAGATCGTTTCTGTTCTGTTTCGAGGTGGGTTGTAAGCTTCTCTTTTCAACATGGTATTTTGCTCGTGACGATAGTCTGAGTGCCGAAAACAGGATTCCTGACTTACTAAGTTCTCCAACTTCCATTTAGAAAGTCCCTTTTAGGTCCGTGATTGCTATATATCATTGCGCTCAACTCGTTTAGTTTGACTCTGAAAACATCATTTTAAGCTCAAAAACGTTGCCGTGATCGATTTAAGACGGAAGTTTTTACTTGATAATTTGAGCATGTTTTTATGCTCAAATCGCTTTAAAAGCGCTTAAAACGCGTTTTTAATGATTCTAAGCTCGTTTCTGTTCTGTTTCGAGGTGGGTTTTAAGCTTCTCACTTCAACATGTTATTTTGCTCGTGACGATAATTTGAGTTCCGAAAACAGGATTCCTGACTTGCTAAGTTCTCCAACTTCCATTTAGAAAGTCCCTTTTAGGTCCGTGATTGCAATATATCATTGCGCTCAACTCCTTCAGTTTGGCCCTAAAAACATCATTTTAAGCTCTAAAACAGTGGCGTGATCGATTTAAGACGGCAGTTTTTAGTTGATCATTTGAGAATGTTTTTACGCTCAAATCGCTTTAAAAGCGCTTAAAACGCGTTTTTAATGATTGTAAGATCGTTTCTTTTCAGTCTCAAAGCAACTTGTAAGCTTCTCATTTCAACATGTTATTTTGCTCTTGACGATAGTTTGAGTGACGAAAACAGGATTCCTGACTTACTAAGTTCTCCAACTTCCATTTAGAAAGTCCCTTTTAATTCCGTGATTGCAATATATCATTGCGCTCAACTCGTTCAGTTGGGCCCTGAAAAAATCATTTTAAGCTCCAAAACGTTGCCGTGATCGATTTAAGACGGCAGTTTTTAGTTGATAGTTTGAGCATGTTTTTACGCTCAAATCGCTTTAAAAATGCTTAAAACGCGTTTTTAATGCTTCTAAGATCGTTTCTTTTCTGTTTCAAAGTAAGTTGTAAGCTTCTAACTTCAACATGTCATTTTGCTCGTGACAATAATTTGAATGCGGAAAACATGATTCCTGACTTGCTAAGTTCTCTAATTTCCATTTAGAAAGTCCCTTTTAATTCCGTGATTGCAATATATCATTGCGCTCAACTCATTCAGTTTTGCCCTTAAAACATCATTTTAAGCTCCAAAACGTTGCCGTGATCGATTTAAGACGGCAGTTTTTAGTTGATAATTTGAGCATGTTTTTACGCTCAAATCGCTTTAAAAGCGCTTAAAACGCGTTTTTAATGCTTCTAAGATTGTTTCTTTTCTGTTTCAAAGTAAGTTGTAAGCTTCTAACTTCAACATGTTATTTTGCTCGTGACAATAATTTGAATGCGGAAAACATGATTCCTGACTTGCTAAGTTCTCTAATTTCCATTTAGAAAGTCCCTTTTAATTCCGTGATTGCAATATATCATTGCGCTCAACTCATTCAGTTTTGCCCTTAAAACAACATTTTAAGCTCCAAAACGTTGCCGTGATCGATTTAAGACGGCAGTTTTTAGTTGATAATTTGAGCATGTTTTTACGCTCAAATCGCTTTAAAAGCGCTTAAAACGCGTTTTTAATGATTCTAAGCTCGTTTTTGTTATGTTTCGAGGTGGGTTGTAAGCTTCTCACTTCAACATATTATTTTGCTCGTGATAATAATTTGAATGCGGAAAACATGATTCCTGACTTGCTAAGTTCTCTAATTTCCATTTAGAAAGTCCCTTTTAGGTCCGTGATTGCAATATATCATTGCGCTCAACTCGTTCAGTTTGGCCCTAAAAACATCATTTTAAGCTCTAAAACAGTGGCGTGATCGATTTAAGACGGCAGTTTTTAGTTGATCATTTGAGCATGTTTTTACGCTCAAATCGCTTTAAAAGTGCTTAAAACGCGTTTTTAATGATTGTAAGATCGTTTCTTTTCTGTCTCAAAGCAACTTGTAAGCTTCTCACTTCAACATGTTATTTTGCTCGTGACAATAGTTTTAGTGCCGAAAACATTATTCCTGACTTGCTAAGTTCTCTAGTTTCAATTTAGAAAGTCCCTTTTAGGTCCGTGATTGCAATTTATCATTGCGCTCAACTCGTTCAGTTTGGCCCTAAAAAAATCATTTTAAGCTCTAAAACAGTGGCGTGATCGATTTAAGACGGCAGTTTTTAGTTGATCATTTGAGCATGTTTTTACGCTCAAATCGCTTTAAAAGCGCTTAAAACGCGTTTTTAATGATTGTAAGATCGTTTCTTTTCTGTCTCAAAGCAAGTTGTAAGCTTCTCACTTCAACATGTTATTTTGCTCGTGACAATAGTTTGAGTGCCGAAAACATGATTCCTGACTTGCTAAGTTCTCTAGTTTCAATTTAGAAAGTCCCTTTTAGGTCCGTGATTGCAATATATCATTGCACTCAACTCATTCAGTTTGGCCCTTAAAACATCATTTTAAGCTCTAAAACGTTGCCGTGATCGATTTAAGACGGCAGTTTTTAGTTGATAATTTGAGCTTGTTTTTACGCTCAAATCGCTTAAAAAGCGCTTAAAACCCGTTTTTAATGATTCTAAGCTCGTTTCTGTTCTGTTTCGAGGTGGGTTTTAAGCTTCTCACTTCAACATGTTATTTTGCTCGTGACGATAATTTGAGTTCCGAAAACAGGATTCCTGACTTGCTAAGTTCTCCAACTTCCATTTAGAAAGTCCCTTTTAGGTCCGTGATTGCAATATATCATTGCGCTCAACTCCTTCAGTTTGGCCCTAAAAACATCATTTTAAGCTCTAAAACAGTGGCGTGATCGATTTAAGACGGCAGTTTTTAGTTGATAATTTGAGCATGTTTTTACGCTCAAATCGCTTTAAAAGCGCTTAAAACGCGTTTTTAATGCTTCTAAGATCGTTTCTTTTCTGTTTCAAAGTAAGTTGTAAGCTTCTAACTTCAACATGTTATTTTGCTCGTGACAATAATTTGAATGCGGAAAACATGATTCCTGACTTGCTAAGTTCTCTAATTTCCATTTAGAAAGTCCCTTTTAATTCCGTGATTGCAATATATCATTGCGCTCAACTCATTCAGTTTTGCCCTTAAAACATCATTTTAAGCTCCAAAACGTTGCCGTGATCGATTTAAGACGGCAGTTTTTAGTTGATAATTTGAGCATCTTTTTACGCTCAAATCGCTTTAAAAGCGCTTAAAACGCGTTTTTGATGCTTCTAAGATTGTTTCTTTTCTGTTTCAAAGTAAGTTGTAAGCTTCTAACTTCAACATGTTATTTTGCTCGTGACAATAATTTGAATGCGGAAAACATGATTCCTGACTTGCTAAGTTCTCTAATTTCCATTTAGAAAGTCCCTTTTAATTCCGTGATTGCAATATATCATTGCGCTCAACTCATTCGGTTTTGCCCTTAAAACAACATTTTAAGCTCCAAAACGTTGCCGTGATCGATTTAAGACGGCAGTTTTTAGTTGATAATTTGAGCATGTTTTTACGCTCAAATCGCTTTAAAAGCGCTTAAAACACGTTTTTAATGATTCTAAGCTCGTTTCTGTTCTGTTTCGAGGTGGGTTTTAAGCTTCTCACTTCAACATGTTATTTTGCTCGTGACAATAATTTGAATGCGGAAAACATGATTCCTGACTTGCTAAGTTCTCTAATTTCCATTTAGAAAGTCCCTTTTAATTCCGTGATTGCAATATATCATTGCGCTCAACTCATTCAGTTTTGCCCTTAAAACATCATTTTAAGCTCTAAAACAGTGGCATGATCGATTTATAACGGCAGTTTTTAGTTGATCATTTGAGCATGTTTTTACGCTCAAATCGCTTTAAAAGCGCTTAAAACGCGTTTTTAATGATTGTAAGATCGTTTCTTTTCTGTCTCAAAGCAACTTGTAAGCTTCTCACTTCAACATGTTATTTTGCTCGTGACAATAGTTTGAGTGCCGAAAACATTATTCCTGACTTGCTAAGTTCTCTAGTTTCAATTTAGAAAGTCCCTTTTAGGTCCGTGATTGGAATATATCATTGCGCTCAACTCGTTCAGTTGGGCCCTGAAAAAATCATTTTAAGCTCCAAAACGTTGCCGTGATCGATTTAAGACGGCAGTTTTTAGTTGATAATTTGAGCATGTTTTTACGCTCAAATCGCTTTAAAAGCGCTTAAAACGCGTTTTTAATGCTTCTAAGATCGTTTCTTTTCTGTTTCAAAGTAAGTTGTAAGCTTCTAACTTCAACATGTTATTTTGCTCGTGACAATAATTTGAATGCGGAAAACATGATTCCTGATTTGCTAAGTTCTCTAATTTCCATTTAGAAAGTCCCTTTTAATTCCGTGATTGCAATATATCATTGCGCTCAACTCATTCAGTTTTGCCCTTAAAACATCATTTTAAGCTCTAAAACAGTGGCATGATCGATTTATAACGGCAGTTTTTAGTTGATCATTTGAGCATGTTTTTACGCTCAAATCGCTTTAAAAGCGCTTAAAACGCGTTTTTAATGATTGTAAGATCGTTTCTTTTCTGTCTCAAAGCAACTTGTAAGCTTCTCACTTCAACATGTTATTTTGCTCGTGACAATAGTTTGAGTGCCGAAAACATTATTCCTGACTTGCTAAGTTCTCTAGTTTCAATTTAGAAAGTCCCTTTTAGGTCCGTGATTGGAATATATCATTGCGCTCAACTCGTTCAGTTGGGCCCTGAAAAAATCATTTTAAGCTCCAAAACGTTGCCGTGATCGATTTAAGACGGCAGTTTTTAGTTGATAATTTGAGCATGTTTTTACGCTCAAATCGCTTTAAAAGCGCTTAAAACGCGTTTTTAATGCTTCTAAGATCGTTTCTTTTCTGTTTCAAAGTAAGTTGTAAGCTTCTAACTTCAACATGTTATTTTGCTCGTGACAATAATTTGAATGCGGAAAACATGATTCCTGACTTGCTAAGTTCTCTAATTTCCATTTAGAAAGTCCCTTTTAATTCCGTGATTGCTATATATCATTGCGCTCAACTCATTCAGTTTTGCCCTTACAAACATCATTTTAAGCTCCAAAACGTTGCCGTGATCGATTTAAAACGGCAGTTTTTAGTTGATAATTTGAGCATGTTTTTACGCTCAAATCGCTTTAAAAGCGCTTAAAACGCGTTTTTAATGATTCTAAGATCGTTTCTGTTCTGTTTCGAGGTGGGTTGTAAGCTTCTCTTTTCAACATGGTATTTTGCTCGTGACAATAATTTGAATGCGGAAAACATGATTCCTGACTTGCTAAGTTCTCTAATTTCCATTTAGAAAGTCCCTTTTAATTCCGTGATTGCTATATATCATTGCGCTCAACTCATTCAGTTTTGCCCTTACAAACTACATTTTAAGCTCCAAAACGTTGCCGTGATCGATTTAAGACGGCAGTTTTTAGTTGATAATTTGAGCATGTTTTTACGCTCAAATCGCTTTAAAAGCGCTTAAAACGCGTTTTTAATGATTCTAAGATCGTTTCTGTTCTGTTTCGAGGTGGGTTGTAAGCTTCTCTTTTCAACATGGTATTTTGCTCGTGACGATAGTCTGAGTGCCGAAAACAGGATTCCTGACTTACTAAGTTCTCCAACTTCCATTTAGAAAGTCCCTTTTAGGTCCGTGATTGCAATATATCATTGCGCTCAACTCGTCCAGTTTGGCCCTAAAAACATCATTTTAAGCTCTAAAACAGTGGCATGATCGATTTATAACGGCAGTTTTTAGTTGATCATTTGAGCATGTTTTTACGCTCAAATCGCTTTAAAAGCGCTTAAAACGCGTTTTTAATGATTGTAAGATCGTTTCTTTTCTGTCTCAAAGCAACTTGTAAGCTTCTCACTTCAACATGTTATTTTGCTCGTGACAATAGTTTGAGTTCCGAAAACATTATTCCTGACTTGCTAAGTTCTCTAGTTTCAATTTAGAAAGTCCCTTTTAGGTTCGTGATTGGAATATATCATTGCGCTCAACTCATTCAGTTTGACTCTGAAAACATCATTTAAGCTCCAAAACGTTGCTGTGATCGATTTAAGACGGAAGTTTTTAGTTGATAATTTGAGCATGTTTTTACGCTCAAATCGCTTTAAAAGCGCTTAAAACGCGTTTTTAATGCTTCTAAGATCGTTTCTTTTCTGTTTCAAAGTAAGTTGTAAGCTTCTAACTTCAACATGTCAATTTGCTCGTGACAATAATTTGAGTGCGGAAAACATGATTCCTGACTTGCTAAGTTCTCTAATTTCCATTTAGAAAGTTCCTTTTAATTCCGTGATTGCAATATATCATTGCGCTCAACTCATTCAGTTTTGCCCTTAAAACATCATTTTAAGCTCTAAAACAGTGGCATGATCGATTTATAACGGCAGTTTTTAGTTGATCATTTGACCATGTTTTTACGCTCAAATCGCTTTAAAAGCGCTTAAAACGCGTTTTTAATGATTGTAAGATCGTTTCTTTTCTGTCTCAAAGCAACTTGTAAGCTTCTCACTTCAACATGTTATTTTGCTCGTGACAATAGTTTGAGTGCCGAAAACATTATTCCTGACTTGCTAAGTTCTCTAGTTTCAATTTAGAAAGTCCCTTTTAGGTCCGTGATTGGAATATATCATTGCGCTCAACTCATTCAGTTTGACTCTGAAAACATCATTTTAAGCTCCAAAACGTTGCTGTGATCGATTTAAGACGGAAGTTTTTAGTTGATAATTTGAGCATGTTTTTACGCTCAAATCGCTTTAAAAGCGCTTAAAACGCGTTTTTAATGATTCTAAGATCGTTTCTGTTCTGTTTCGAGGTGGGTTGTAAGCTTCTCTTTTCAACATGGTATTTTGCTCGTGACAATAATTTGAATGCGGAAAACATGATTCCTGACTTGCTAAGTTCTCTAATTTCCATTTAGAAAGTCCCTTTTAATTCCGTGATTGCTATATATCATTGCGCTCAACTCATTCAGTTTTGCCCTTACAAACATCATTTTAAGCTCCAAAACGTTGCCGTGATCGATTTAAGACGGCAGTTTTTAGTTGATAATTTGAGCATGTTTTTACGCTCAAATCGCTTTAAAAGCGCTTAAAACGCGTTTTTAATGATTCTAAGATCGTTTCTGTTCTGTTTCGAGGTGGGTTGTAAGCTTCTCACTTCAACATGGTATTTTGCTCGTGACAATAATTTGAATGCGGAAAACATGATTCCTGACTTGCTAATTTCTCTAATTTCCATTTAGAAAGTCCTTTTTAGGTCCGTGATTGCAATATATCATTGCGCTCAACTCGTTCAGTTTGGCCCTAAAAACATCATTTTAAGCTCTAAAACAGAGGCGTGATCGATTTAAGACGGCAGTTTTTAGTTGATAATTTGAGCATGTTTTTACGCTCAAATCGCTTCAAAAGCCCTTAAAACGCGTTTTTAATGATTGTAAGATCGTTTCTTTTCTGTCTCGAAGCAAGTTGTAAGCTTCTAACTTCAACCTGTTATTTTGCTCGTGAGAATAGTTTGAGTGCCGAAAACATGATTCCTGACTTGCTAAGTTCTCTAGTTTCAATTTAGAAAGTCCCTTTTAGGTCCGTGATTGCAATATATCATTGTGCTCAGCTCATTCAGTTTGGCCCTGAAAACATCATTTTAAGCTCTAAAACAGTGGCGTGATCGATTTAAGACGGCAGTTTTTAGTTGATAATTTAAGCATGTTTTTACGCTCAAATCGCTTTAAAAGCGCTTAAAACGCGTTTTTAATGATTCTAAGATCGTTTCTGTTCTGTTTCGAAGTGGGTTGTAAGCTTCTCACTTCAACATGTTATTTTGCTCATGACGATAGTTTGAGTGACGAAAACAGGATTGCTGATTTACTAAGTTCTCCAACTTCCATTTAGAAAGTCCCTTTTAGCTCCGTGATTGCAATATATCATTACGCTCAACTCGTTCAGTATTGCTTTAAAAACATCATTTTAAATTCTAAAACGTTATCGTGATCGATTTAAGACGGCAGTTTTTAGTTGATCATTTGAGCATGTTTTTACGCTCAAATCGCTTCAAAAGCGCTTAAAACGCGTTTTTAATGATTGTAAGATCGTTTCTTTTCTGTATCAAAGCAACTTGTAAGCTTCTCGCTTCAACATGTTATTTTCCTCGTGACAATAGTTTGAGTGCCGAAAACATGATTCCTGACTTGCTAAGTTCTCTACTTTCAATTTAGAAAGTCCCTTTTAGGTCCGTGATTGCAATATATCATTGCGCTCAACTCATTCAGTTTGGCCCTGAAAACATCATTTTAAGCTCCAAAACGTTGCCGTGATCCATTTAAGACGGAAGTTTTTACTTGATAATTTGAGCATTTTTTTACGCTCAAATCGCTTTAAAAGCGTTTAAAACGCGTTTTTAATGATTCTAAGATCGTTTCTGTTCTGTTTCGAGGTGGGTTGTAAGCTTCTCACTTCAACATGTTATTTTGCTCGTGACGATAATTTGAGTTCCGAAAACAGGATTCCTGACTTGCTAAGTTCTCTAGTTTGAATTTAGAAAGTCCCTTTTAGGTCCGTGATTGCAATATATCATTGCGCTCAACTCGTTCAGTTTGGCCCTAAAACATCATTTTAAGCTGTAAAACAGTGGCGTGATCGGATTAAGACGGCTGTTTTTAGTTGATCATTTGAGCATGTTTTTACAATCAAATCGCTCTAAAAGCGCTCAAAACGCGTTTTTAATGATTGTAAGATCGTTTCTTTTCTGTCTCAAAGAAGGTTGTAAGCTTCTCACTTCAACATGTTATTTTGCTCATGACAATAGTTTGAGTGCCGAAAACATGATTCCTGACTTGCTAAGTTCTCTAGTTTCAATTTAGAAAGTCCCTTTTAGGTCCGTGATTGCAATATATCATTGCGCTCAACCCATTCAGTTTGGCCCTTAAAACATCATTTTAAGCTCCAAAAGGTTGCCGTGATCGATTTAAGACGGCAGTTTTTAGTTGATAATTTGAGCATGTTTTTACGCTAAAATCGCTTCAAAGCGCTTAAAACGCGTTTTTAATGCTTCTAAGATCGTTTCTTTTCTGTTTCAAAGTAAGTTGTAAGCTTCTAACTTCAACATGTTATTTTGCTCGTGACAATAATTTGAGTGCGGAAAACATGATTCCTGACTTCCTAAGTTCTCTAATTTCCATTTAGAAAGTCCCTTTTAGGTCGGTGATTGCAATATATCATTGCGCTCAACTCATTCAGTTTTGCCCTTAAAACATCATTTTAAGCTCCAAAACGTTGCTGTGATCGATTTAAGACGGCAGTTTTTAGTAGATCATTTGAGCATGCTTTTACGTTCAAATCGCTTCAAAAGCGATTAAAACGCGTTTTTAATGATTCTAAGATCGTTTCTGTTCTGTTTCGAGGTGGGTTGTAAGCTTCTCTTTTCAACATGGTATTTTGCTCGTGACGATAGTCTGAGTGCCGAAAACAGGATTCCTGACTTACTAAGTTCTCCAACTTCCATTTAGAAAGTCCCTTTTAGGTCCGTGATTGCTATATATCATTGCGCTCAACTCGTTTAGTTTGACTCTGAAAACATCATTTTAAGCTCAAAAACGTTGCTGTGATCGATTTAAGACGGAAGTTTTTACTTGAAAATTTGAGCATGTTTTTACGCTCAAATCGTTTTAAAAGCGCTTAAAACGCGTTTTTATGATTCTAAGCTCTTTTCTGTTCTGTTTCGAGGTGGGTTGTAAGCTTCTCACTTCAACATGTTATTTTGCTCGTGACGATAATTTGAGTTCCGAAAACAGGATTCCTGACTTGCTAAGTTCTCCAACTTCCATTTAGAAAGTCCCTTTTAGGTCCGTGATTGCAATATATCATTGCGCTCAACTCGTTTAGTTTGGCCCTAAAAACATCATTTTAAGCTCTAAAACAGTGGCGTGATCGATTTAAGACGGCAGTTTTTAGTTGATAATTTGAGCATGTTTTTACGCTCAAATCGCTTCAAAAGCCCTTAAAACGCGTTTTTAATGATTGTAAGATCGTTTCTTTTCTGTCTCAAAGCAAGTTGTAAGCTTCTAACTTCAACCTGTTATTTTGCTGGTGAGAATAGTTTGAGTGCCGAAAACATGATTCCTGACTTGCTAAGTTCTCTAGTTTCAATTTAGAAAGTCCCTTTTAGGTCCGTGATTGGAATATATCATTGCGCTCAACTCATTCAGTTTGACTCTGAAAACATCATTTTAAGCTCCAAAACGTTGCTGTGATCGATTTAAGACGGAAGTTTTTAGTTGATAATTTGAGCATGTTTTTACGCTCAAATCGCTTTAAAAGCGCTTAAAACGCGTTTTTAATGATTCTAAGATCGTTTCTGTTCTATTTCGAGGTGGGTTGTAAGCTTCTCACTTCAACATGTTATTTTGCTCGTGACGATAGTTTGAGTGACGAAAACAGGATTCCTGACTTACTAAGTTCTCCAACTTCCATTTAGAAAGTCGCTTTTAGGTCCGTGATTGCAATATATCATTGCGCTCAACTCGTTCAGTTGGGCCCTGAAAAAATCATTTTAAGCTCAAAAACGTTGGCGTGATCGATTTAAGACGGCAGTTTTTAGTAGATCATTTGAGCATGTTTTTACGCTAAAATCGCTTCAAAGCGCTTAAAACGCGTTTTTAATGCTTCTAAGATCGTTTCTTTTCTGTTTCAAAGTAAGTTGTAAGCTTCTAACTTCAACATGTTATTTTGCTCGTGACAATAATTTGAGTGCGGAAAACATGATTCCTGACTTGCTAAGTTCTCTAATTTCCATTTAGAAAGTCCCTTTTAGGTCGGTGATTGCAATATATCATTGCGCTCAACTCATTCAGTTTTGCCCTTAAAACATCATTTTAAGCTCCAAAACGTTGCTGTGATTGATTTAAAACGGCAGTTTTTAGTAGATCATTTGAGCATGCTTTTACGTTCAAATCGCTTCAAAAGCGATTAAAACGCGTTTTTAATGATTCTAAGATCGTTTCTGTTCTGTTTCGAGGTGGGTTGTAAGCTTCTCTTTTCAACATGGTATTTTGCTCGTGACGATAGTCTGAGTGCCGAAAACAGGATTCCTGACTTACTAAGTTCTCCAACTTCCATTTAGAAAGTCCCTTTTAGGTCCGTGATTGCTATATATCATTGCGCTCAACTCGTTTAGTTTGACTCTGAAAACATCATTTTAAGCTCAAAAACGTTGCCGTGATCGATTTAAGACGGAAGTTTTTACTTGAAAATTTGAGCATGTTTTTACGCTCAAATCGTTTTAAAAGCGCTTAAAACGCGTTTTTATGATTCTAAGCTCGTTTCTGTTCTGTTTCGAGGTGGGTTGTAAGCTTCTCACTTCAACATGTTATTTTGCTCGTGACGATAATTTGAGTTCCGAAAACAGGATTCCTGACTTGCTAAGTTCTCCAACTTCCATTTAGAAAGTCCCTTTTAGGTCCGTGATTGCAATATATCATTGCGCTCAACTCGTTTAGTTTGGCCCTAAAAACATCATTTTAAGCTCTAAAACAGTGGCGTGATCGATTTAAGACGGCAGTTTTTAGTTGATAATTTGAGCATGTTTTTACGCTCAAATCGCTTCAAAAGCCCTTAAAACGCGTTTTTAATGATTGTAAGATCGTTTCTTTTCTGTCTCAAAGCAAGTTGTAAGCTTCTAACTTCAACCTGTTATTTTGCTCGTGAGAATAGTTTGAGTGCCGAAAACATGATTCCTGACTTGCTAAGTTCTCTAGTTTCAATTTAGAAAGTCCCTTTTAGGTCCGTGATTGGAATATATCATTGCGCTCAACTCATTCAGTTTGACTCTGAAAACATCATTTTAAGCTCCAAAACGTTGCTGTGATCGATTTAAGACGGAAGTTTTTAGTTGATAATTTGAGCATGTTTTTACGCTCAAATCGCTTTAAAAGCGCTTAAAACGCGTTTTTAATGATTCTAAGCTCGTTTTTGTTCTGTTTCGAGGTGGGTTGTAAGCTTCTCACTTCAACATGTTATTTTGCTCGTGACGATAATTTGAGTTCCGAAAAAAGGATTCCTGACTTGCTAAGTTCTCTAGTTTCAATTTAGAAAGTCCCTTTTAGGTCCGTGATTGCAATATATCATTGCGCTGAATTCATTCAGTTTGGCCCTTAAAACATCATTTTAAGCTCTAAAACGTTGCCGTGATCGATTTAAGACGGCAGTTTTTAGTTGATAATTTGAGCATGTTTTTACGCTCAAATCGCTTTAAAAGCGCTTAAAACCCGTTTTTATTGATTCTAAGATCGTTTCTGTTCTGTTTCGAGGTGGGTTGTGAGCTTCTCTTTTCAACATGTTATATTGCTCGTGACGATAGTTTGAGTGACGAAAACAGGATTCCTGACTTACTAAGTTCTCCAACTTCCATTTAGAAAGTCCCTTTTAGGTCCGTGATTGCAATATATCATTGCGCTCAACTCTTTCAGTTTGGCCCCGAAAACATCATTTTAAGCTCTAAAACGTTGGCGTGATCGATTTAAGACGGCAGTTTCTATTAGATCATTTGAGCATGTTTTTACGCTAAAATTGCTTCAAAGCGCTTAAAACGCGTTTTTAACGCTTCTAAGATCGTTTCTTTTCTGTTTCAAAGTAAGTTGTAAGCTTCATACTTAAACATGTTATTTTGCTTGTGACAATAGTTTGAGTGCGGAAAACATGATTCCTGACTTGCTAAGTTCTCTAATATCCATTTAGAAAGTCCCTTTTAGGTCCGTGATTGCAATATATCATAGCGCTCAACTCATTCAGGTTGGCCCTGAAAACATCATTTTAAGCTCTAAAACGTTGCCGTGATCGATTTAAGACGGCAGTTTTTACTTGATAATTTGAGCATTTTTTTACGCTCAAATCGCTTTAAAAGCGTTTAAAACGCGTTTTTAATGATTCTAAGATCGTTTCTGTTCTGTTTCGAGGTGGGTTGTAAGCTTCTCACTTCAACATGTTATTTTGCTCGTGACGATAATTTGAGTTCCGAAAACAGGATTCCTTACCTGCTAAGTTCTCCAACTTCCATTTAGAAAGTCCCTTTTAGGTCCGTGATTGCAATATATCATTGCGCTCAACTCGTCCAGTTTGGCCCTAAAAACATCATTTTAAGCTCTAAAACAGTGGCATGATCGATTTATAACGGCAGTTTTTAGTTGATCATTTGAGCATGTTTTTACGCTCAGATCGCTTTAAAAGCGCTTAAAACGCGTTTTTAATGATTGTAAGATCGTTTCTTTTCTGTCTCAAAGCAACTTGTAAGCTTCTCACTTCAACATGTTATTTTGCTCGTGACAATAGTTTGAGTGCCGAAAACATTATTCCTGACTTGCTAAGTTCTCTAGTTTCAATTTAGAAAGTCCCTTTTAGGTCCGTGATTGGAATATATCATTGCGCTCAACTCATTCAGTTTGACTCTGAAAACATCATTTTAAGCTCCAAAACGTTGCTGTGATCGATTTAAGACGGAAGTTTTTAGTTGATAATTTGAGCATGTTTTTACGCTCAAATCGCTTTAAAAGCGCTTAAAACGCGTTTTTAATGATTCTAAGATCGTTTCTGTTCTGTTTCGAGGTGGGTTGTAAGCTTCTCTTTTCAACATGGTATTTTGCTCGTGACAATAATTTGAATGCGGAAAACATGATTCCTGACTTGCTAAGTTCTCTAATTTCCATTTAGAAAGTCCCTTTTAATTCCGTGATTGCTATATATCATTGCGCTCAACTCATTCAGTTTTGCCCTTACAAACATCATTTTAAGCTCCAAAACGTTACCGTGATCGATTTAAGACGGCAGTTTTTAGTTGATAATTTGAGCATGTTTTTACGCTCAAATCGCTTTAAAAGCGCTTAAAACGCGTTTTTAATGATTCTAAGATCGTTTCTGTTCTGTTTCGAGGTGGGTTGTAAGCTTCTCTTTTCAACATGGTATTTTGCTCGTGACAATAATTTGAATGCGGAAAACATGATTCCTGACTTGCTAAGTTCTCTAATTTCCATTTAGAAAGTCCCTTTTAATTCCGTGATTGCTATATATCATTGCGCTCAACTCATTCAGTTTTGCCCTTACAAACATCATTTTAAGCTCCAAAACGTTGCCGTGATCGATTTAAGACGGCAGTTTTTAGTTGATAATTTGAGCATGTTTTTACGCTCAAATCGCTTTAAAAGCGCTTAAAACGCGTTTTTAATGATTCTAAGATCGTTTCTGTTCTGTTTCGAGGTGGGTTGTAAGCTTCTCTTTTCAACATGGTATTTTGCTCGTGACGATAGTCTGAGTGCCGAAAACAGGATTCCTGACTTACTAAGTTCTCCAACTTCCATTTAGAAAGTCCCTTTTAGGTCCGTGATTGCAATATATCATTGCGCTCAACTCGTCCAGTTTGGCCCTAAAAACATCATTTTAAGCTCTAAAACAGTGGCATGATCGATTTATAACGGCAGTTTTTAGTTGATCATTTGAGCATGTTTTTACGCTCAAATCGCTTTAAAAGCGCTTAAAACGCGTTTTTAATGATTGTAAGATCGTTTCTTTTCTGTCTCAAAGCAACTTGTAAGCTTCTCACTTCAACATGTTATTTTGCTCGTGACAATAGTTTGAGTTCCGAAAACATTATTCCTGACTTGCTAAGTTCTCTAGTTTCAATTTAGAAAGTCCCTTTTAGGTCCGTGATTGGAATATATCATTGCGCTCAACTCATTCAGTTTGACTCTGAAAACATCATTTTAAGCTCCAAAACGTTGCTGTGATCGATTTAAGACGGAAGTTTTTAGTTGATAATTTGAGCATGTTTTTACGCTCAAATCGCTTTAAAAGCGCTTAAAACGCGTTTTTAATGATTCTAAGATCGTTTCTGTTCTGTTTCGAGGTGGGTTGTAAGCTTCTCTTTTCAACATGGTATTTTGCTCGTGACAATAATTTGAATGCGGAAAACATGATTCCTGACTTGCTAAGTTCTCTAATTTCCATTTAGAAAGTCCCTTTTAATTCCGTGATTGCTATATATCATTGCGCTCAACTCATTCAGTTTTGCCCTTACAAACATCATTTTAAGCTCCAAAACGTTGCCGTGATCGATTTAAGACGGCAGTTTTTAGTTGATAATTTGAGCATGTTTTTACGCTCAAATCGCTTTAAAAGCGCTTAAAACGCGTTTTTAATGATTCTAAGATCGTTTCTGTTCTGTTTCGAGGTGGGTTGTAAGCTTCTCACTTCAACATGGTATTTTGCTCGTGACAATAATTTGAATGCGGAAAACATGATTCCTGACTTGCTAAGTTCTCTAATTTCCATTTAGAAAGTCCTTTTTAGGTCCGTGATTGCAATATATCATTGCGCTCAACTCGTTCAGTTTGGCCCTAAAAACATCATTTTAAGCTCTAAAACAGAGGCGTGATCGATTTAAGACGGCAGTTTTTAGTTGATAATTTGAGCATGTTTTTACGCTCAAATCGCTTTAAAAGCGCTTAAAACGCGTTTTTAATGATTGTAAGATCGTTTCTTTTCTGTCTCGAAGCAAGTTGTAAGCTTCTAACTTCAACCTGTTATTTTGCTCGTGAGAATAGTTTGAGTGCCGAAAACATGATTCCTGACTTGCTAAGTTCTCTAGTTTCAATTTAGAAAGTCCCTTTTAGGTCCGTGATTGCAATATATCATTGTGCTCAGCTCATTCAGTTTGGCCCTGAAAACATCATTTTAAGCTCTAAAACAGTGGCGTGATCGATTTAAGACGGCAGTTTTTAGTTGATAATTTAAGCATGTTTTTACGCTCAAATCGCTTTAAAAGCGCTTAAAACGCGTTTTTAATGATTCTAAGATCGTTTCTGTTCTGTTTCGAAGTGGGTTGTAAGCTTCTCACTTCAACATGTTATTTTGCTCGTGACGATAGTTTGAGTGACGAAAACAGGATTGCTGATTTACTAAGTTCTCCAACTTCCATTTAGAAAGTCCCTTTTAGCTCCGTGATTGCAATATATCATTACGCTCAACTCGTTCAGTATTGCTTTAAAAACATCATTTTAAATTCTAAAACGTTATCGTGATCGATTTAAGACGGCAGTTTTTAGTTGATCATTTGAGCATGTTTTTACGCTCAAATCGCTTCAAAAGCGCTTAAAACGCGTTTTTAATGATTGTAAGATCGTTTCTTTTCTGTATCAAAGCAACTTGTAAGCTTCTCGCTTCAACATGTTATTTTCCTCGTGACAATAGTTTGAGTGCCGAAAACATGATTCCTGACTTGCTAAGTTCTCTACTTTCAATTTAGAAAGTCCCTTTTAGGTCCGTGATTAACAAGGGTGAATAATGTTAGCCAATCAGCGCGTTTGTTTACCTTTTATGTTCTCAGCCAATCAGAATGCGTGAAATTGACAAAATGTCAACAAAAGGAGCGAGAGAATAACACACTGTTCTACGTCTTCCGTGCCATTCGTTATTGCGTTTTGTACTCTGGAACTGAAAGATTGTGATAGAGCAAGGGTTTTTCTTTAATTTCCTCGTGGGGATTTTTAAAATTTGATCTAGATTGCGAAATATCGATGTTTTAAAAACCGGGTTTTCACACGCGTAAAATCGTATAAAATAATCAACTCTCATAGTCTCACATCTCCGAAATAACGGGTCTGTATAATAAAGTTATTAAATATATTGAAGCTATGTGTATTTTAAATGTTCAAACGTAGTTTATTCACCCGGATTTGCTTCATTTATTAATGAAACACTACAGGGCATTCTGGCGGGAAAAACTCGCATCTTTATCCGCAAGAGAGTTCTTTTTTCGAACGACATACAACGCTTTAGCCTTTACAACGCTGCTATAGAAAAAATGCCAAAATATCGAAGAGCGTGTAATAATCCTTTCCATGAAAAGTGGTCAAAAGGTGCGGGGGGAAAGGTTATTAATCTTAGAGCTCGTGGTTTGCTTGTGATTTCAAACGTTTTTCAGCAATTCGTCGAGGCAGAATTGGGCGAAAAATCTTCTCGTAATATTAACAATCTTTGCTCGACGTGTCTTCACGAAAGTTTTAGGAAAAGAAAATTTACCAAACTGCTTCCAAGAGATCAAGCTAATGAGATAAAAAATAAAGTAGAAAGACAGGTATGAAGAACGGGAACTGTGTAATTACGTAGTAGAGCAGGAAAAGTATTGCTTAATTCGACTTGTTTTCGGACAAAAAAATCCTTTGCCACTGTAATACATTTTACATTTGGCTCAGGGGTTTCTTTAGTTTTAAATCATGCCCTAAAGCAAGATAATATTTGAAATTTATACAGAATTGTTCACAAAAGACTTTTCTATTTTACTAACAATACATTAAGGGTATTGATAAAAAAAGGGTTCTTCAGCAGAAAAGGTTCAAGCGACATTAAATAAGCAAACAAGATACCAGATATTTCAGTCACAATTAGATTGGGGGTGGCCCAGTCACTTATGTGAGAGCACTAACATAATGCAACATCATGGTTTTATTATCTAATACCACAATCTCTTAACTAAACTTGAAAGGCCTAGAGCTCCTTTTTTACCCTCATGTAGGACTTGATGTAAATAAATATTCAAGAGAGTTACAATTACTAGATTATATTATATAATTACATTATATCATTTAGCCTGAATTTTTGCAAAGCTCGGCTGCAAGCATTGTGACAAGTGAAAGTTCTATTGATGAGAGTGGGCAAAATAGTCAAGAAAGTGCAACTTCAGCTACAGTCAGTGTGAGTTCACCATATACTCTAACTGCTGATTCAGAGCCCCCTAACAGTCAAGTAAGTGAATCAGATGTTACAACAGCAAGTTTAAGTCTGGATTTTGCAAGTCATTCCAAAACTGTTGCAGAGAAAGAATGTCAAACAACAGATGGTGTATACCTTTCAAATAGTGAATTTGAAGAACTGTTAAAGAAAGCATCTTTTAACCTGGATTTCAAAAATGATCTCCAAAAAATAAAAGATGTGGTTTCTAATTTGGAGCAGCCTGAAATGAATCCTCATATATTTGAGCAAATCTGCAAAACTGCTGGTGCTGAAAATTTTTACTTAAGCATAAAGAATGCTATGGGGCCAGAAAGGATGTCAGAGGAACGCAAACAACTTTGTAGTGTTCGCACAATGGTTGTCATTTACATAATGTTGTATTCACAATCGCAAAAGTGTAATTCCTTTCAAGTTGCTTTATCAAGAACACTGCAACAATTTGGGATTAGCAACAAAGGCCTCGAGTCTCTCAGAAATCTTGGTATTGCTGCTCACCCAAGAACTGTTAAAATATTGACAAGATCATCTTCCTCCCATAATAGTCATGTTTTTACCTTCATCAAAGATGCAGTTGAAAACAACCAGTTCCTGATTTTTTGTATCGATGATTACCACAACATCCATACCCACCACAGACCAGAAGCGAAGACACAAACACAAGCAATTCATATGGCTACTTTGCTACTCAAGGTTTTTCCTGAAATTGAAGCAGTTCCACTACATGGCAACAATGTCCTTCCAACACCCCCTGTTAAAATTGAGGATGTCAAAAATTATGTTGCTGGCAATCTGTCCAGTCTATCAAAAACATATGTTGAAAACATGCCTGATTGGGTTTTGGCAAAGTATTTCAACCCAGAAGCTGAAAGACAGAGACTGTTAGTGCATGACTACCAGCAAACTGAGAATCAGCAAATGCGAAGGATGGATAACACAAAACTTGTCGCTAGCATCAAATTACCTCTTAAATCATGTGAAGATGCCCTTGTTGCAATCAACAAAATGCTTACCAGTGGCCTGGACATTTACCTGAATCACTTTGTTGGTACTTTTGTTGGTGACTGGCCAATGCAGTTTTTCATTCGACAGTTGGTCTATTCCAATGCTGCATCGATACCTAAAGAGTTGAAGAATGTAGTTCCCCTGATTGGCCCTCTACATATTTCTTTAAATGCCAGGGAGTGTGTTCTTCTCAATTTCCATCAAGTCTTTGCTGATCTTTACTCCTTTCTATTTGGAAGAAAAGCTAAGCTGGCAAAGAAACCGAAACCTTGGCGCATATCTCTGTTGTTGGAAGTTATGTATGGAGGATGGACACTTGTAAGGGACATGATTATGTCAGTCTTTTGCAAGTGCAAGGATGTCCAGTTTCTAACACTTGTGAATCTCCTCGACAACTATATCCCTTTGGTGCTGAGCATCTATTCAATTATCTTCAAATGCAACAAATACGATCTTTTTTTCAAGTCCCTGCTCAATATATGGGTTATGTTTGTGGTGTTTAGAAGGCGTCATTATAACAAAGCATTGCTGATCATGCTTTCCACTTTTCTGCACTGGCAAAGAAATGCCCCCTCCATGTTCAAGACAATACGTGAACACTTGGCTGCATTCGATGAATATCCCGTTGAGAACTTCCACTCGGTGTTACGAAGAAGGACCAAAGACACCGACACAGCTGATGAGATTGCTGCCAAGGCAAAAGAAATTGATGCTTGTAAGCACGAGCTTCACTCCTTCCAATCTACATTTGTGCCACCGAAAAAATTCAATTTTAGTTCAAAAAGAATAAATAAATTGAAGACACAGGCAGCTGAATTCCTAACCCTTAAATTTGAATTGCTCTTCACCCACCCCAATGTTGCTGTTCAACAACCGAGAACAAAGGGACAACCCCAGCATACCAGTAAGTGGCTACTTCCTAACCTGTTTGGCGAGAAGATTGTGACAAATCGAGTCCTTCCACTAGGGTTCAACTCGATGGAAACCCCTCCAAACCCAAACATGTGAGTACAAAACTATAAATGGTGGGAGGGGTTAAGCATGGAGGGGGGTAGTGGCCATGACAGAATGTTTAGGATGCCGTTGAGAAATATGTGGTAAATTATAACAGTCCAAGTACTAGACAAATCTAAAAATTATACAAATTATGAGCTCTGTTGCACATACTTCAACGGCCATTCTACCTTGACCACGGCACAAATAGTAAAATAGATAAATATAGTCAATAATATCTTACTTAATTCCATCATAGAAAATGCGATTTACCTGCTTGTAACAAAGCAAACCCACCTTGGAACGTCTTCTATGGTTGTGGACATTCCTTCCACGTTGGGTGCCTCCTGCCTAACATCCGCGAGTGCCCAATTTGTAAAGCTACGTTGTTGTCACATGTTGAAGCTTTGGGGAAAACAGCAAACGACGCTGTGTTTGCTCCGGCGACTAGCGCAGACGACCATGATAGCGACGGTGAAACTGAGACAGACCCAGAAGCAGATGATGAGGACGATTGTGATGAAGGTCAAACGGAAACTGAGATCAATGAAAACTTTGTGGACAGTTTGATTAACAAAATAAGCCTATGGCGAAGGCCTCCACTTCTGTAACGTCTGATATCTTCAAAATCTATTCCCAGAACTACCGAATACAATGTCAGCATCCGTCAGTCATCAGTCACGAAGAATTCGTGTGACGCATTTCCGATGAGGGTTAGAAAATGAGGAATGATCCAGATAAAAAAGGTAGCAATTCATATTTGATAAAATCGTCTATATTATAGTCTTTGTGCGGCTTAATATGCTTCAAAACGATTCAAATATACACAGCATTTCAAGTGCCTGTTAAAAATATTGTTAATATATATATTATTAATATATCTTATATAAATAATTAATATAGCCGCAATTTTACGCGTGTGAAAACCCGGTTTTTAAAACATCGATATTTCGCAATCTAGATCAAATTTTAAAAATCCCCACGAGGAAATTAAAGAAAAACCCTTGCTCTATCACAATCTTCCAGTTCCAGAGTACAAAACGCAATAACGAATGGCACGGAAGACGTAGAACAGTGTGTTATTCTCTCGCTCCTTTTGTTGACATTTTGTCAATTTCACGCATTCTGATTGGCTGAGAACATAAAAGGTAAACAAACGCGCTGATTGGCTAACATTATTCACCCTTGTTTCCGTGATTGCAATATATCATTGCGCTCAACTCATTCAGTTTGGCCCTGAAAACATCATTTTAAGCTCCAAAACGTTGCCGTGATCCATTTAAGACGGAAGTTTTTACTTGATAATTTGAGCATTTTTTTACGCTCAAATCGCTTTAAAAGCGTTTAAAACGCGTTTTTAATGATTCTAAGATCGTTTCTGTTCTGTTTCGAGGTGGGTTGTAAGCTTCTCACTTCAACATGTTATTTTGCTCGTGACGATAATTTGAGTTCCGAAAACAGGATTCCTGACTTGCTAAGTTCTCTAGTTTGAATTTAGAAAGTCCCTTTTAGGTCCGTGATTGCAATATATCATTGCGCTCAACTCGTTCAGTTTGGCCCTAAAACATCATTTTAAGCTGTAAAACAGTGGCGTGATCGGATTAAGACGGCTGTTTTTAGTTGATCATTTGAGCATGTTTTTACAATCAAATCGCTCTAAAAGCGCTCAAAACGCGTTTTTAATGATTGTAAGATCGTTTCTTTTCTGTCTCAAAGAAGGTTGTAAGCTTCTCACTTCAACATGTTATTTTGCTCATGACAATAGTTTGAGTGCCGAAAACATGATTCCTGACTTGCTAAGTTCTCTAGTTTCAATTTAGAAAGTCCCTTTTAGGTCCGTGATTGCAATATATCATTGCGCTCAACCCATTCAGTTTGGCCCTTAAAACATCATTTTAAGCTCCAAAAGGTTGCCGTGATCGATTTAAGACGGCAGTTTTTAGTTGATAATTTGAGCATGTTTTTACGCTCAAATCGCTTTAAAAGCGCTTAAAACGCGTTTTTAATGATTCTAAGATCGTTTCTGTTCTATTTCGAGGTGGGTTGTAAGCTTCTCACTTCAACATGTTATTTTGCTCGTGACGATAGTTTGAGTGACGAAAACAGGATTCCTGACTTACTAAGTTCTCCAACTTCCATTTAGAAAGTCGCTTTTAGGTCCGTGATTGCAATATATCATTGCGCTCAACTCGTTCAGTTGGGCCCTGAAAAAATCATTTTAAGCTCTAAAACGTTGGCGTGATCGATTTAAGACGGCAGTTTTTAGTAGATCATTTGAGCATGTTTTTACGCTAAAATCGCTTCAAAGCGCTTAAAACGCGTTTTTAATGCTTCTAAGATCGTTTCTTTTCTGTTTCAAAGTAAGTTGTAAGCTTCTAACTTCAACATGTTATTTTGCTCGTGACAATAATTTGAGTGCGGAAAACATGATTCCTGACTTCCTAAGTTCTCTAATTTCCATTTAGAAAGTCCCTTTTAGGTCGGTGATTGCAATATATCATTGCGCTCAACTCATTCAGTTTTGCCCTTAAAACATCATTTTAAGCTCCAAAACGTTGCTGTGATCGATTTAAGACGGCAGTTTTTAGTAGATCATTTGAGCATGCTTTTACGTTCAAATCGCTTCAAAAGCGATTAAAACGCGTTTTTAATGATTCTAAGATCGTTTCTGTTCTGTTTCGAGGTGGGTTGTAAGCTTCTCTTTTCAACATGGTATTTTGCTCGTGACGATAGTCTGAGTGCCGAAAACAGGATTCCTGACTTACTAAGTTCTCCAACTTCCATTTAGAAAGTCCCTTTTAGGTCCGTGATTGCTATATATCATTGCGCTCAACTCGTTTAGTTTGACTCTGAAAACATCATTTTAAGCTCAAAAACGTTGCCGTGATCGATTTAAGACGGAAGTTTTTACTTGAAAATTTGAGCATGTTTTTACGCTCAAATCGTTTTAAAAGCGCTTAAAACGCGTTTTTATGATTCTAAGCTCGTTTCTGTTCTGTTTCGAGGTGGGTTGTAAGCTTCTCACTTCAACATGTTATTTTGCTCGTGACGATAATTTGAGTTCCGAAAACAGGATTCCTGACTTGCTAAGTTCTCCAACTTCCATTTAGAAAGTCCCTTTTAGGTCCGTGATTGCAATATATCATTGCGCTCAACTCGTTTAGTTTGGCCCTAAAAACATCATTTTAAGCTCTAAAACAGTGGCGTGATCGATTTAAGACGGCAGTTTTTAGTTGATAATTTGAGCATGTTTTTACGCTCAAATCGCTTCAAAAGCCCTTAAAACGCGTTTTTAATGATTGTAAGATCGTTTCTTTTCTGTCTCAAAGCAAGTTGTAAGCTTCTAACTTCAACCTGTTATTTTGCTCGTGAGAATAGTTTGAGTGCCGAAAACATGATTCCTGACTTGCTAAGTTCTCTAGTTTCAATTTAGAAAGTCCCTTTTAGGTCCGTGATTGGAATATATCATTGCGCTCAACTCATTCAGTTTGACTCTGAAAACATCATTTTAAGCTCCAAAACGTTGCTGTGATCGATTTAAGACGGAAGTTTTTAGTTGATAATTTGAGCATGTTTTTACGCTCAAATCGCTTTAAAAGCGCTTAAAACGCGTTTTTAATGATTCTAAGATCGTTTCTGTTCTATTTCGAGGTGGGTTGTAAGCTTCTCACTTCAACATGTTATTTTGCTCGTGACGATAGTTTGAGTGACGAAAACAGGATTCCTGACTTACTAAGTTCTCCAACTTCCATTTAGAAAGTCCCTTTTAGGTCCGTGATTGCAATATATCATTGCGCTCAACTCATTCAGTTTTGCCCTTAAAACATCATTTTAAGCTCCAAAACGTTGCCGTGATCGATTTAAAACGGCAGTTTTTAGTAGATCATTTGAGCATGCTTTTACGTTCAAATCGCTTCAAAAGCGATTAAAACGCGTTTTTAATGATTGTAAGATCGTTTCTTTTCTGTCTCAAAGCAACTTGTAAGCTTCTCACTTCAACATGTTATTTTGCTCGTGACAATAGTTTGAGTGCCGAAAACATTATTCCTGACTTGCTAAGTTCTCTAGTTTCAATTTAGAAAGTCCCTTTTAGGTCCGTGATTGGAATATATCATTGCGCTCAACTCATTCAGTTTGACTCTGAAAACATCATTTTAAGCTTAAAAACGTTGCTGTGATCGATTTAAGACGGAAGTTTTTAGTTGATAATTTGAGCATGTTTTTACGCTCAAATCGCTTTAAAAGCGCTTAAAACGCGTTTTTAATGATTCTAAGCTCGTTTTTGTTCTGTTTCGAGGTGGGTTGTAAGCTTCTCACTTCAACATGTTATTTTGCTCGTGACGATAATTTGAGTTCCGAAAACAGGACTCCTGACTTGCTAAGTTCTCCAACTTCCATTTAGAAAGTCCCTTTTAGGTCCGTGATTGCAATATATCATTGCGCTCAACTCGTTCAGTTTGGCCCTAAAAACATCATTTTAAGCTCCAAAACAGTGGCGTGATCGATTTAAGACGGCAGTTTTTAGTTGATCATTTGAGCATGTTTTTACGCTCAAATCGCTATAAAAGCGCTTAAAACGCGTTTTTAATGATTGTAAGATCGTTTCTTTTCTGTCTCAAAGCAAGTTGTAAGCTTCTCACTTCAACATGTTATTTTGCTCGTGACAATAGTTTGAGTGCCGAAAACATGATTCCTGACTTGCGAAGTTCTCTAGTTTATATTTAGAAAGTCCCTTTTAGGTCCGTAATTGCAATATATCATTGCGCTCAACTCATTCAGTTGGCCCTTAAAACATCATTTTAAGCTCAAAAACGTTGCTGTGATTGATTTAACACGGAAGTTTTTACTTGATAATTTGAGCATTTTTTTACGCTCAAATCGCTTTAAAAGCGTTTAAAACGCGTTTTTAATGATTCTAAGATCGTTTCTGTTCTGTTTCGAGGTGGGTTGTAAGCTTCTCACTTCAACATGTTATTTTGCTCGTGACGATAATTTGAGTTCCGAAAACAGGATTCCTGACTTGCTAAGTTCTCTAGTTTGAATTTAGAAAGTCCCTTTTAGGTCCGTGATTGCAATATATCATTGCGCTCAACTCGTTCAGTTTGGCCCTAAAACATCATTTTAAGCTGTAAAACAGTGGCGTGATCGGATTAAGACGGCTGTTTTTAGTTGATCATTTGAGCATGTTTTTACAATCAAATCGCTCTAAAAGCGCTCAAAACGCGTTTTTAATGATTGTAAGATCGTTTCTTTTCTGTCTCAAAGAAGGTTGTAAGCTTCTCACTTCAACATGTTATTTTGCTCATGACAATAGTTTGAGTGCCGAAAACATGATTCCTGACTTGCTAAGTTCTCTAGTTTCAATTTAGAAAGTCCCTTTTAGGTCCGTGATTGCAATATATCATTGCGCTCAACCCATTCAGTTTGGCCCTTAAAACATCATTTTAAGCTCCAAAAGGTTGCCGTGATCGATTTAAGACGGCAGTTTTTAGTTGATAATTTGAGCATGTTTTTACGCTCAAATCGCTTTAAAAGCGCTTAAAACGCGTTTTTAATGATTCTAAGATCGTTTCTGTTCTATTTCGAGGTGGGTTGTAAGCTTCTCACTTCAACATGTTATTTTGCTCGTGACGATAGTTTGAGTGACGAAAACAGGATTCCTGACTTACTAAGTTCTCCAACTTCCATTTAGAAAGTCGCTTTTAGGTCCGTGATTGCAATATATCATTGCGCTCAACTCGTTCAGTTGGGCCCTGAAAAAATCATTTTAAGCTCTAAAACGTTGGCGTGATCGATTTAAGACGGCAGTTTTTAGTAGATCATTTGAGCATGTTTTTACGCTAAAATCGCTTCAAAGCGCTTAAAACGCGTTTTTAATGCTTCTAAGATCGTTTCTTTATTGTTTCAAAGTAAGTTGTAAGCTTCTAACTTCAACATGTTATTTTGCTCGTGACAATAATTTGAGTGCGGAAAACATGATTCCTGACTTCCTAAGTTCTCTAATTTCCATTTAGAAAGTCCCTTTTAGGTCGGTGATTGCAATATATCATTGCGCTCAACTCATTCAGTTTTGCCCTTAAAACATCATTTTAAGCTCCAAAACGTTGCTGTGATCGATTTAAGACGGCAGTTTTTAGTAGATCATTTGAGCATGCTTTTACGTTCAAATCGCTTCAAAAGCGATTAAAACGCGTTTTTAATGATTCTAAGATCGTTTCTGTTCTGTTTCGAGGTGGGTTGTAAGCTTCTCTTTTCAACATGGTATTTTGCTCGTGACGATAGTCTGAGTGCCGAAAACAGGATTCCTGACTTACTAAGTTCTCCAACTTCCATTTAGAAAGTCCCTTTTAGGTCCGTGATTGCTATATATCATTGCGCTCAACTCGTTTAGTTTGACTCTGAAAACATCATTTTAAGCTCAAAAACGTTGCCGTGATCGATTTAAGACGGAAGTTTTTACTTGAAAATTTGAGCATGTTTTTACGCTCAAATCGTTTTAAAAGCGCTTAAAACGCGTTTTTATGATTCTAAGCTCGTTTCTGTTCTGTTTCGAGGTGGGTTGTAAGCTTCTCACTTCAACATGTTATTTTGCTCGTGACGATAATTTGAGTTCCGAAAACAGGATTCCTGACTTGCTAAGTTCTCCAACTTCCATTTAGAAAGTCCCTTTTAGGTCCGTGATTGCAATATATCATTGCGCTCAACTCGTTTAGTTTGGCCCTAAAAACATCATTTTAAGCTCTAAAACAGTGGCGTGATCGATTTAAGACGGCAGTTTTTAGTTGATAATTTGAGCATGTTTTTACGCTCAAATCGCTTCAAAAGCCCTTAAAACGCGTTTTTAATGATTGTAAGATCGTTTCTTTTCTGTCTCAAAGCAAGTTGTAAGCTTCTAACTTCAACCTGTTATTTTGCTCGTGAGAATAGTTTGAGTGCCGAAAACATGATTCCTGACTTGCTAAGTTCTCTAGTTTCAATTTAGAAAGTCCCTTTTAGGTCCGTGATTGGAATATATCATTGCGCTCAACTCATTCAGTTTGACTCTGAAAACATCATTTTAAGCTCCAAAACGTTGCTGTGATCGATTTAAGACGGAAGTTTTTAGTTGATAATTTGAGCATGTTTTTACGCTCAAATCGCTTTAAAAGCGCTTAAAACGCGTTTTTAATGATTCTAAGATCGTTTCTGTTCTATTTCGAGGTGGGTTGTAAGCTTCTCACTTCAACATGTTATTTTGCTCGTGACGATAGTTTGAGTGACGAAAACAGGATTCCTGACTTACTAAGTTCTCCAACTTCCATTTAGAAAGTCCCTTTTAGGTCCGTGATTGCAATATATCATTGCGCTCAACTCATTCAGTTTTGCCCTTAAAACATCATTTTAAGCTCCAAAACGTTGCCGTGATCGATTTAAAACGGCAGTTTTTAGTAGATCATTTGAGCATGCTTTTACGTTCAAATCGCTTCAAAAGCGATTAAAACGCGTTTTTAATGATTGTAAGATCGTTTCTTTTCTGTCTCAAAGCAACTTGTAAGCTTCTCACTTCAACATGTTATTTTGCTCGTGACAATAGTTTGAGTGCCGAAAACATTATTCCTGACTTGCTAAGTTCTCTAGTTTCAATTTAGAAAGTCCCTTTTAGGTCCGTGATTGGAATATATCATTGCGCTCAACTCATTCAGTTTGACTCTGAAAACATCATTTTAAGCTTAAAAACGTTGCTGTGATCGATTTAAGACGGAAGTTTTTAGTTGATAATTTGAGCATGTTTTTACGCTCAAATCGCTTTAAAAGCGCTTAAAACGCGTTTTTAATGATTCTAAGCTCGTTTTTGTTCTGTTTCGAGGTGGGTTGTAAGCTTCTCACTTCAACATGTTATTTTGCTCGTGACGATAATTTGAGTTCCGAAAACAGGACTCCTGACTTGCTAAGTTCTCCAACTTCCATTTAGAAAGTCCCTTTTAGGTCCGTGATTGCAATATATCATTGCGCTCAACTCGTTCAGTTTGGCCCTAAAAACATCATTTTAAGCTCCAAAACAGTGGCGTGATCGATTTAAGACGGCAGTTTTTAGTTGATCATTTGAGCATGTTTTTACGCTCAAATCGCTATAAAAGCGCTTAAAACGCGTTTTTAATGATTGTAAGATCGTTTCTTTTCTGTCTCAAAGCAAGTTGTAAGCTTCTCACTTCAACATGTTATTTTGCTCGTGACAATAGTTTGAGTGCCGAAAACATGATTCCTGACTTGCGAAGTTCTCTAGTTTCAATTTAGAAAGTCCCTTTTAGGTCCGTGATTGCAATATATCATTGCGCTCAACTCATTCAGTTGGCCCTTAAAACATCATTTTAAGCTCAAAAACGTTGCTGTGATTGATTTAAGACGGAAGTTTTTAGTTGATAATTTGAGCATGTTTTTACGCTCAAATCGCTTTAAAAGCGCTTAAAACGCGTTTTTAATGATTCTAAGCTCGTTTTTGTTCTGTTTCGAGGTGGGTTGTAAGCTTCTCACTTCAACATGTTATTTTGCTCGTGACGATAATTTGAGTTCCGAAAACAGGACTCCTGACTTGCTAAGTTCTCCAACTTCCATTTAGAAAGTCCCTTTTAGGTCCGTGATTGCAATATATCATTGCGCTCAACTCGTTCAGTTTGGCCCTAAAAACATCATTTTAAGCTCCAAAACAGTGGCGTGATCGATTTAAGACGGCAGTTTTTAGTTGATCATTTGAGCATGTTTTTACGCTCAAATCGCTATAAAAGCGCTTAAAACGCGTTTTTAATGATTGTAAGATCGTTTCTTTTCTGTCTCAAAGCAAGTTGTAAGCTTCTCACTTCAACATGTTATTTTGCTCGTGACAATAGTTTGAGTGCCGAAAACATGATTCCTGACTTGCGAAGTTCTCTAGTTTCAATTTAGAAAGTCCCTTTTAGGTCCGTGATTGCAATATATCA
Organism: Muricea muricata; assembly: GCA_963855995.1. Taxonomy (NCBI): domain Eukaryota; kingdom Metazoa; phylum Cnidaria; class Anthozoa; order Malacalcyonacea; family Plexauridae; genus Muricea; species Muricea muricata. The sequence goes on from OY979727.1 coordinate 5,792,555, forward strand.
TTGCGCTCAACTCATTCAGTTGGCCCTTAAAACATCATTTTAAGCTCAAAAACGTTGCTGTGATTGATTTAAGACGGAAGTTTTTAGTTGATAATTTGAGCATGTTTTTACGCTCAAATCGCTTTAAAAGCGCTTAAAACGCGTTTTTAATGATTCTAAGCTCGTTTTTGTTCTGTTTCGAGGTGGGTTGTAAGCTTCACACTTCAACATGTTGTTTTGCTCGTGACGATAATTTGAGTTCCGAAAACAGGATTCCTGACTTGCTAAGTTCTCTAGTTTCAATTTAGAAAGTCCCTTTTAGGTCCGTGATTGCAATATATCATTGCGCTGAACTCATTCAGTTTGGCCCTTAAAACATCATTTTAAGCTCTAAAACGTTGCCGTGATCGATTTAAGACGGAAGTTTTTAGTTGATAATTTGAGCATGTTTTTACGCTCAAATCGCTTTAAAAGCGCTTAAAACCCGTTTTTAATGATTCTAAGATCGTTTCTGTTCTGTTTCGAGGTGGGTTGTGAGCTTCTCTTTTCAACATGTTATTTTGCTCGTGACGATAGTTTGAGTGACGAAAACAGGATTCCTGACTTACTAAAATCTCCAACTTCCATTTAGAAAGTCCTTTTTAGGTCCGTGATTGCAATATATCATTGCGCTCAACTCTTTCAGTTTGGCCCCGAAAACATCATTTTAAGCTCTAAAACGTTGGCGTGATCGATTTAAGACGGCAGTTTTTAGTAGATCATTTGAGCATGTTTTTACGCTAAAATTGCTTCAAAGCGCTTAAAACGCGTTTTTAACGCTTCTAAGATCGTTTCTTTTCTGTTTCAAAGTAAGTTGTAAGCTTCATACTTAAACATGTTATTTTGCTTGTGACAATAGTTTGAGTGCGGAAAACATGATTCCTGACTTGCTAAGTTCTCTAATTTCCATTTAGAAAGTCCCTTTTAGGTCCGTGATTGGAATATATCATTGCGCTCAACTCATTCAATTTGGCCCTTAAAACATCATTTTAAGCTCCAAAACGTTGCCGTGATCGATTTAAGACGGCAGTTTTTAGTTGATAATTTGAGCATGTTTTTACGCTCAAATCACTTTAAAAGCGCTTAAAACGCGTTTTTAATGATTGTAAGATCGTTTCTGTTCTGTTTCGAGGTGGGTTGTAAGCTTTTCACTTCAACATGTTATTTTGCTCGTGACGATAGTTTGATTGCCGAAAACAGGATTCCTTACTTACTAAGTTCTCCAACTACCATTTAGAAAGTCCCTTTTAGGTCCGTGATTGCAATATATCATTGCGCTCAACTCTTTCAGTTGAACCCTGAAAAAGTCATTTTAAGCTCTAAAACATTGGCGTGATCGATTTAAGACGGCAGTTTTTAGTAAATTATTTGAGCATGTTTTTACGCTAAAATTGTGACAATAGTTTGAGTGCAGAAAACATTATTCCTGACTTGATAAGTTCTCTAATTTCCATTTAGAAAGTCCCTTTTAGGTCCGTGATTGGAATATATCATTGCGCTCAACTCATTCAATTTGGCCCTTAAAACATCATTTTAAGCTCCAAAACGTTGCCGTGATCGATTTAAGACGGCAGTTTTTAGTTGATAATTTGAGCATGTTTTTACGCTCAAATCGCTTTAAAAGCGCTTAAAACGCGTTTTTAATGATTCTAAGATCGTTTCTGTTCTGTTTCGAGGTGGGTTGTAAGCTTTTCACTTCAACATGTTATTTTGCTTGTGACGATAATTTGAGTTCCGAAAACAGGATTCCTGACTTGCTAAGTTCCCAACTTCCATTTAGAAAGTCCCTTTTAGGTCCGTGATTGCAATATATCATTGCGCTCAACTCGTTCAGTTTGGCCCTAAAAACATCATTTTAAGCTCTAAAACAGTGGCGTGATCGATTTAAGACGGCAGTTTTTAGTTGATCATTTGACCATGTTTTTACGCTCAAATCGCTTTAAAAGCACTTAAAACGCGTTTTTAATGATTGTAAGATCGTTTCTTTTCTGTGTCAAAGCAAGTTGTAAGCTTCTCACTTCAACATGTTATTTTGCTCGTGACAATAGTTTGAGTGCCGAAAACATGATTCCTGACTTGCTAAGTTCTCTAGTTTCAATTTCGAAAGTCCCTTTTAGGTCCGTGATTGGAATATATCATTGCGCTCAACTCATTCAATTTGGCCCTTAAAACATCATTTTAAGTTCCAAAACGTTGCCGTGATCGATTTAAGACGGCAGTTTTTAGTTGATAATTTGAGCATGTTTTTACGCTCAAATCACTTTAAAAGCGCTTAAAACGCGTTTTTAATGATTGTAAGATCGTTTCTGTTCTGTTTCGAGGTGGGTTGTAAGCTTTTCACTTCAACATGTTATTTTGCTCGTGACGATAGTTTGATTGCCGAAAACAGGATTCCTTACTTACTAAGTTCTCCAACTACTATTTAGAAAGTCCCTTTTAGGTCCGTGATTGCAATATATCATTGCGCTCAACTCTTTCAGTTGAACCCTGAAAAAATCATTTTAAGCTCTAAAACATTGGCGTGATCGATTTAAGACGGCAGTTTTTAGTAAATTATTTGAGCATGTTTTTACGCTAAAATTGTGACAATAGTTTGAGTGCAGAAAACATTATTCCTGACTTGCTAAGTTCTCTAATTTCCATTTAGAAAGTCCCTTTTAGGTCCGTGATTGGAATATATCATTGCGCTCAACTCATTCAATTTGGCCCTTAAAACATCATTTTAAGCTCCAAAACGTTGCCGTGATCGATTTAAGACGGCAGTTTTTAGTTGATAATTTGAGCATGTTTTTACGCTCAAATCGCTTTAAAAGCGCTTAAAACGCGTTTTTAATGATTCTAAGATCGTTTCTGTTCTGTTTCGAGGTGGGTTGTAAGCTTTTCACTTCAACATGTTATTTTGCTCGTGACGATAATTTGAGTTCCGAAAACAGGATTCCTGACTTGCTAAGTTCCCAACTTCCATTTAGAAAGTCCCTTTTAGGTCCGTGATTGCAATATATCATTGCGCTCAACTCGTTCAGTTTGGCCCTAAAAACATCATTTTAAGCTCTAAAACAGTGGCGTGCTCGATTTAAGACGGCAGTTTTTAGTTGATCATTTGACCATGTTTTTACGCTCAAATCGCTTTAAAAGCACTTAAAACGCGTTTTTAATGATTGTAAGATCGTTTCTTTTCTGTCTCAAAGCAAGTTGTAAGCTTCTCACTTCAACATGTTATTTTTCTCGTGACAATAGTTTGAGTGCCGAAAACATGATTCCTGACTTGCTAAGTTCTCTAGTTTCAATTTCGAAAGTCCCTTTTAGGTCCGTGATTGCAATATATCATTGCGCTCAACTCATTCAGTTTGGCCCTTAAAACATCATTTTAAGCTCCAAAACGTTGCCGTGATCGATTTAAGACGGCAGTTATTAGTTGATAATTTGAGCATGTTTTTACGCTCAAATCGCTTTAAAAGCGCTTAAAACCCGTTTTTAGTGGTTCTAAGATCGTTTCTGTTCTGTTTCGAGGTAGGTTGTAAGCTTCTCACTTCAACATGTTATTTTGCTCTTGACGATAGTTTGGGTGACGAAAACAGGATTCCCGACTTACTAAGTTCTCCAACTTCCATTTAGAAAGTCCCTTTTAATTCCGTGATTGCAATATATCATTGCGCTCAACTCGTTCAGATGGGCCCTGAAAAAATCATTTTAAGCTCCAAAACGTTGCCGTGATCGATTTAAGACGGCAGTTTTTAGTTGACAATTTGAGCATGTTTTTACGCTCAAATCGCTTTAAAAGCGCTTAAAACGCGTTTTTAATGCTTCTAAGATCGTTTCTTTTCTGTTTCAAAGTAAGTTGTAAGCTTCTAACTTCTAATTTGAATGCGGAAAACATGATTCCTGACTTGCTAAGTTGTCTAATTTCCATTTAGAAAGTCCCTTTTAATTCCGTGATTGCAATATATCATTGCGCTCAACTCATTCATTTTGCCCTTAAAACATCATTTTAAGCTCCAAAACGTTGCCGTGATCGATTTAAGACGGCAGTTTTTAGTTGATAATTTGAGCATGTTTTTACGCTCAAATCGCTTTAAAAGCGCTTAAAACGCGTTTTTAATGCTTCTAAGATCGTTTCTTTTTTGTTTCAAAGTAAGTTGTAAGCTTCTAACTTCAACATGTTATTTTGCTCGTGACAATAGTTTGAATGCGGAAAACATGATTCCTGACTTGCTAAGTTCTCTAATTTCCATTTAGAAAGTCCCTTTTAATTCCGTGATTGCAATATATCATTGCGCTCAACTCATTCAGTTTTGCCCTTAAAACAACATTTTAAGCTCCAAAACGTTGCCGTGATCGATTTAAGACGGCAGTTTTTAGTTGATAATTTGAGCATGTTTTACGCTCAAATCGCTTTAAAAGCGCTTAAAACGCGTTTTTAATGCTTCTAAGATCGTTTCTTTTCTGTTTCAAAGTAAGTAGTAAGCTTCTAACTTCAACATGTTATTTTGCCCGTGACAATAATTTGAATGCGGAAAACATGATTCCTGACTTGCTAAGTTCTCTAATTTCCATTTAGAAAGTCCCTTTTAATTCCGTGATTGCAATATATCATTGCGCTCAACTCATTCAGTTTGGCCCTTAAAACATCATTTTAAGCTCTAAAACAGTGGCATGATCGATTTATAACGGAAGTTTTTAGTTGATCATTTGAGCATGTTTTTACGCTCAAATCGCTTTAAAAGCGCTTAAAACCCGTTTTTAGTGGTTCTAAGATCGTTTCTGTTCTGTTTCGAGGTAGGTTGTAAGCTTCTCACTTCAACATGTTATTTTGCTCTTGACGATAGTTTGAGTGACGAAAACAGGATTCCTGACTTACTAAGTTCTCCAACTTCCGTTTAGAAAGTCCCTTTTAATTCCGTGATTGCAATATATCATTGCGCTCAACTCGTTCGGTTTGGCCCTGAAAAAATCATTTTAAGCTCCAAAACGTTGCCGTGATCGATTTAAGACGGCAGTTTTTAGTTGATAATTTGAGCATGTTTTTACGCTCAAATCGCTTTAAAAGCGCTTAAAACGCGTTTTTAATGCTTCTAAGATCGTTTCTTTTCTGTTTCAAAGTAAGTTGTAAGCTTCTAACTTCTAATTTGAATGCGGAAAACATGATTCCTGACTTGCTAAGTTCTCTAATTTCCATTTAGAAAGTCCCTTTTAATTCCGTGATTGCAATATATCATTGCGCTTAACTCATTCAGTTTTGCCCTTAAAACATCATTTTAAGCTCCAAAACGTCGCCGTGATCAATTTAAGACGGCAGTTTTTAGTTGATAATTTGAGCATGTTTTTACGCTCAAATCGCTTTAAAAGCGCTTAAAACGCGTTTTTAATGATTCTAAGCTCGTTTTTGTTCTGTTTCGAGGTGGGTTGTAAGCTTCTCACTTCAACATGTTATTTTGCTCGTGACGATAATTTGAGTTCCGAAAACAGGATTCCTGACTTGCTAAGTTCTCTAGTTTCAATTTAGAAAGTCCCTTTTAGGTCCGTGATTGCAATATATCATTGCGCTGAACTCATTCAGTTTGGCCCTTAAAACATCATTTTCAGCTCTAAAACGTTGCCGTGATCGATTTAAGACGGCAGTTTTTAGTTGATAATTTGAGCATGTTTTTACGCTCAAATCGCTTTAAAAGCGCTTAAAACCCGTTTTTAATGATTCTAAGATCGTTTCTGTTCTGTTTCGAGGTGGGTTGTGAGCTTCTCTTTTCAACATGTTATTTTGCTCGTGACGATAGTTTGAGTGACGAAAACAGGATTCCTGACTTACTAAGTTCTCCAACTTCCATTTAGAAAGTCCCTTTTAGGTCCGTGATTGCAATATATCATTGCGCTCAACTCTTTCAGTTTGGCCCCGAAAACATCATTTTAAGCTCTAAAACGTTGACGTGATCGATTTAAGACGGCAGTTTTTAGTAGATCATTTGAGCATGTTTTTACGCTAAAATTGCTTCAAAGCGCTTAAAACGCGTTTTTAACGCTTCTAAGATCGTTTCTTTTCTGTTTCAGAGTAAGTTGTAAGCTTCATACTTAAACATGTTATTTTGCTTGTGACAATAGTTTGAGTGCGGAAAACATGATTCCTGACTTGCTAAGTTCTCTAATTTCCATTTAGAAAGTCCCTTTTAGGTCCGTGATTGGAATATATCATTGCGCTCAACTCATTCAATTTGGCCCTTAAAACATCATTTTAAGCTCCAAAACGTTGCCGTGATCGATTTAAGACGGCAGTTTTTAGTTGATAATTTGAGCATGTTTTTACACTCAAATCACTTTAAAAGCGCTTAAAACGCGTTTTTAATGATTCTAAGATCGTTTCTGTTCGGTTTCGAGGTGGGTTTTAAGCTTTTCACTTCAACATGTTATTTTGCTCGTGACGATAGTTTGATTGCCGAAAACAGGATTCCTTACTTACTAAGTTCTCCAACTACCATTTAGAAAGTCCCTTTTAGGTCCGTGATTGCAATATATCATTGCGCTCAACTCTTTCAGTTGAACCCTGAAAAAATCATTTTAAGCTCTAAAACGTTGGCGTGATCGATTTAAGACGGCAGTTTTTAGTAAATTATTTGAGCATGTTTTTACGCTAAAATTGCTTCAAAGCGCTTAAAACGCGTTTTTAATGCTTCCAAGATCGTTTCTTTTCTGTTTCCAAGTAAGTTGTAAGCTTCATACTTAAACATGTTATTTTGCTTGTGACAATAGTTTGAGCGCGGAAAACATGATTCCTGACTTGCTAAGTTCTCTAATTTCCGTTTAGAAAGTCCCTTTTAGGTCCGTGATTGCAATATATCATTGCGCTCAACTCATTCAGGTTGACCCTGAAAACATCATTTTAAGCTCTAAAACGTTGCCGTGATCGATTTAAGAGGGCAGTTTTTAATTAATAATTTGAGCATGTTTTTACGCTCAAATCGCTTTAAAAGCGCTTAAAACGCGTTTTTAATGATTCCAAGCTCGTTTCTGTTCTGTTTCGAGGTGGAATGTAAGCTTCTCACTTCAACATGTTATTTTGCTCGTGACGATAATTTGAGTTCCGAAAACAGGATTCCTGATTTTCTAAGTTCTCTAATTTCCATTTAGAAAGTCCCTTTTAATTCCGTGATTGCAATATATCATTGCGCTCAACTCATTCATTTTGCCCTTAAAACATCATTTTAAGCTCCAAAACGTTGCCGTGATCGATTTAAGACGGCAGTTTTTAGTTGATAATTTGAGCATGTTTTTACACTCAAATCACTTTAAAAGCGCTTAAAACGCGTTTTTAATGATTCTAAGATCGTTTCTGTTCGGTTTCGAGGTGGGTTGTAAGCTTTTCACTTCAACATGTTATTTTGCTCGTGACAATAATTTGAATGCGGAAAACATGATTCCTGACTTGCTAAGTTCTCTAATTTCCATTTAGAAAGTCCCTTTTAATTCCGTGATTGCAATATATCATTGCGCTCAACTCATTCAGTTTGGCCCTTAAAACATCATTTTAAGCTCTAAAACAGTGGCATGATCGATTTATAACGGCAGTTTTTAGTTGATCATTTGAGCATGTTTTTACGCTCAAATCGCTTTAAAAGCGCTTAAAACCCGTTTTTAGTGGTTCTAAGATCGTTTCTGTTCTGTTTCGAGGTAGGTTGTAAGCTTCTCACTTCAACATGTTATTTTGCTCTTGACGATAGTTTGAGTGACGAAAACAGGATTCATGACTTACTAAGTTCTTCAACTTCCATTTAGAAAGTCCCTTTTAATTCCGTGATTGCAATATATCATTGCGCTCAACTCATTCAGTTTTGCCCTTAAAACATCATTTTAGGCTCCAAAACGTTGCCGTGATCGATTTAAGACGGCAGTTTTTAGTTGATAATTTGAGCATGTTTTTACGCTCAAATCGCTTTAAAAGCGCTTAAAACGCGTTTTTAATGCTTCTAAGATCGTTTCTTTTCTGTTTCAAAGTAAGTTGTAAGCTTCTAACTTCAACATGTTATTTTGCTCGTGACAATAATTTGAATGCGGAAAACATGATTCCTGACTTGCTAAGTTCTCTAATTTCCATTTAGAAAGTCCCTTTTAATTCCGTGATTGCAATATATCATTGCGCTCAACTCATTCAGTTTTGCCCTTAAAACATCATTTTAAGCTCTAAAACAGTGGCATGATCGATTTATAACGGCAGTTTTTAGTTGATCATTTGAGCATGTTTTTACGCTCAAATCGCTTTAAAAGCGCTTAAAACGCGTTTTTAATGATTGTAAGATCGTTTCTTTTCTGTCTCAAAGCAACTTGTAAGCTTCTCACTTCAACATGTTATTTTGCTCGTGACAATAGTTTGAGTAACGAAAACATTATTCCTGACTTGCTAAGTTCTCTAGTTTCAATTTAGAAAGTCCCTTTTAGGTCCGTGATTGGAATATATCATTGCGCTCAACTCATTCAGTTTGACTCTGAAAACATCATTTTAAGCTCCAAAACGTTGCTGTGATCGATTTAAGACGGAAGTTTTTAGTTGATAATTTGAGCATGTTTTTACGCTCAAATCGCTTTAAAAGCGCTTAAAACGCGTTTTTAATGATTCTAAGATCGTTTCTGTTCTGTTTCGAGGTGGGTTGTAAGCTCCTCTTTTCAACATGGTATTTTGCTCGTGACAATAATTTGAATGCGGAAAACATGATTCCTGATTTGCTAAGTTCTCTAATTTCCATTTAGAAAGTCCCTTTTAATTCCGTGATTGCTATATATCATTGCGCTCAACTCATTCAGTTTTGCCCTTAAAACATCATTTTAAGCTCTAAAACGTTGCCGTGATCGATTTAAGACGGCAGTTTTTAGTTGATAATTTGAGCATGTTTTTACGCTCAAATCGCTTTAAGAGCGCTTAAAACCCGTTTTTAATGATTCTAAGATCGTTTCTGTTCTGTTTCGAGGTGAATTGTAAGCTTCTCTTTTCAACATGGTATTTTGCTCGTGACGATAGTCTGAGTGCCGAAAACAGGATTCCTGACTTACTAAGTTCTCCAACTTCCATTTAGAAAGTCCCTTTTAGGTCCGTGATTGCTATATATCATTGCCCTCAACTCGTTTAGTTTGACTCTGAAAACATCATTTAAGCTCCAAAACGTTGCCGTGATCGATTTAAGACGGAAGTTTTTAGTTGATAATTTGAGCATGTTTTTACGCTCAAATCGCTTTAAAAGCGCTTAAAACGCGTTTTTAATGATTCTAAGCTCGTTTCTGTTCTGTTTCGAGGTGGGTTGTAGGCTTCTCACTTCAACATGTTATTTTGCTCGTGACGATAATTTGAGTTCCGAAAACAGGATTCCTGACTTGCTAAGTTCTCCAACTTCCATTTAGAAAGTCCCTTTTAGGTCCGTGATTGCAATATATCATTGCGCTCAACTCGTCCAGTTTGGCCCTAAAAATATCATTTTAAGCTCTAAAACAGTGGCATGATCGATTTATGACGGCAGTTTTTAGTTGATAATTCGAGCATGTTTTTACGCTCAAATCGCTTTAAAAGCGCTTAAAACGCGTTTTTAATGATTGTAAGATCGTTTCTTTTCTGTCTCAAAGCAACTTGTAAGCTTCTCACTTCAACATGTTATTTTGCTCGTGACAATAGTTTGAGTGCCAAAAACATTATTCCTGACTTGCTAAGTTCTCTAGTTTCCATTTAGAATGTCCCTTTTAGGTCCGTGATTGGAATATATCATTGCGCTCAACTCATTCAGTTTGACTCTGAAAACATCATTTTAAGCTCCAAAACGTTGCTGTGATCGATTTAAGACGGAAGTTTTTAGTTGATAATTTGAGCATGTTTTTACGCTCAAATCGCTTTAAAAGCGCTTAAAACGCGTTTTTAATGATTCTAAGATCGTTTCTGTTCTGTTTCGAGGTGGGTTGTAAGCTTCTCTTTTCAACATGGTATTTTGCTCGTGACAATAATTTGAATGCGGAAAACATGATTCATTACTTGCTAAGTTCTCTAATTTCCATTTAGAAAGGTTCTTTTAATTCCGTGATTGCTATATATCATTGCGCTCAACTCATTCAGTTTTGCCCTTAAAACATCATTTTAAGCTCCAAAACGTTGCCGTGATCGATTTAAGACGGCAGTTTTTAGTTGATAAATTGAGCATGTTTTTACGCTCAAATCGCTTTAAAACTTAATCGCTTTAAAACTTACTTTAAAACAATAACTTATTACCATCACCAGTCAACATCAAGAAAGTAACCAGATCATCTAGTCCAAATAATTTATCCTTCGTAACAACTCGATGCAAGACTACCACCTACCAAAAATCGTATCTGAGTAGATCAACAAGACTATGGAATTCACTACCGAAGGAACTGACTGGCAACAACGTCAGCTTAAATAACTTTAAATGTGGACTTATTAAATACTATAAAGTTGCTTTAGGGAAAGTGTACGATGTTAATGATCCACGAACATGGAAATCTGTATGCTTGTCTTGTAACACGTCTCGTAATCTGTCATGTAAAATTACGTGTTGTTATTAGTCTGTAGCGTTATATATCCATTTGTAAATCTATGTCTGTCTTGTAACTTGTCTTGTAACCTGTCTTGTAAGTTGTCATTTGTGTTTTATCAATCTGTAGCTTTTACTATACGCATATATATTTGTAAAGGGCCGCTGTAATTGGCGAAAGCTGTTGCGTGCACCTTGCCATGTAGATTCTATTATCTGTTATTGATTGTATTTGTGTTGTATACTATATATTGAAATGGCAAAGACATATAAAATAAAATAAAATAAAATAAAAGCGCTTAAAACGCGTTTTTAATGATTCTAAGATCGTTTCTGTTCTGTTTCGAGGTGGGTTGTAAGCTTCTCTTTTCAACATGGTATTTTGCTCGTGACGATAGTCTGAGTGCCGAAAACAGGATTCCTGACTTACTAAGTTCTCCAGTTTCCATTTAGAAAGTCCCTTTTAGGTCTGTGATTGCAATATATCATTGCGCTCAACTCGTTTAGTTTGACTCTGAAAACATCATTTTAAGCTCCAAAACGTTGCCGTGATCGATTTAAGACGGAAGTTTTTAGTTGATCATTTGAGCATGTTTTTACGCTCAAATCGCTTTAAAAGCGCTTAAAACGCGTTTTTAATGATTGTAACATCGTTTCTTTTCTGTCTCAAAGCAACTTGTAAGCTTCTCACTTCAACATGTTATTTTGCTCGTGACAATAGTTTGAGTGCCGAAAACATTATTCCTGACTTGCTAAGTTCTCTAGTGTCAATTTAGAAAGTCCCTTTTAGGTCCGTGATTGGAATATATCATTGCGCTCAACTCATTCAGTTTGACTCTGAAAACATCATTTTAAGCTCCAAAACGTTGCTGTGATCGATTTAAGACGGAAGTTTTTAGTTGATAATTTGAGCATGTTTTTACGCTCAAATCGCTTTAAAAGCGCTTAAAACGCGTTTTTAATGATTCTAAGCTCGTTTTTGTTCTGTTTCGAGGTGGGTTGTAAGCTTCTCACTTCAACATGTTATTTTGCTCGTGACGATAATTTGAGTTCCGAAAACAGGATTCCTGACTTGCTAAGTTCTCCAACTTCCATTTAGAAAGTCCCTTTTAGGTCCGTGATTGCAATATATCATTGCGCTCAACTCGTTCAGTTTGGCCCTAAAAACATCATTTTAAGCTCCAAAACAGTGGCGTGATCGATTTAAGACGGCAGTTTTTAGTTGATCATTTGAGCATGTTTTTACGCTCAAATCGCTTTAAAAGCGCTTAAAACGCGTTTTTAATGATTGTAAGATCGTTTCTTTTCTGTCTCAAAGCAAGTTGTAAGCTTCTCACTTCAACATGTTATTTTGCTCGTGACAATAGTTTGAGTGCCGAAAACATGATTCCTGACTTGCTAAGTTCTCTAGTTTCAATTTAGAAACTCCCTTTTAGGTCCGTGATTGCAATATATCATTGCGCTCAACTCATTCAGTTTGGCCCTTAAAACATCATTTTAAGCTCAAAAACGTTGCTGTGATCGATTTAAGACGGAAGTTTTTAGTTGATAATTTGAGCATGTTTTTACGCTCAAATCGCTTTAAAAGCGCTTAAAACGCGTTTTTAATGATTCTAAGCTCGTTTTTGTTCTGTTTCGAGGTAGGTTGTAAGCTTCTCACTTCAACATGTTATTTTGCTCTTGACGATAGTTTGAGTGACGAAAACAGGATTCTTGACTTTCTAAGTTCTCCAACTTCCATTTAGAAAGTCCCTATTAGGTCCGTGATTGCAATATATCATTGCGTTCAACTCGTTCAGTTGGACCCTGAAAAAATCATTTTAAGCTCCAAAACGTTGGCGTGATCGATTTAAGACGGCAGTTTTTAAAAGATCATTTGAGCATGTTTTTACGCTCAAATCGCTTTAAAAGCGCTTAAAACGCGTTTTTAATGCTTCTAAGATCGTTTCTTTTCTGTTTCAAAGTAAGTTGTAAGCTTCTAACTTCAACATGTTATTTTGCTCGTGACAATAATTTGAATGCGGAAAACATGATTCCTGACTTGCTAAGTTCTCTAATTTTCATTTAGAAAGTCCCTTTTAATTCCGTGATTGCAATATATCATTGCGCTCAACTCATTCAGTTTTGCCCTTAAAACATCATTTTAAGCTCCAAAACGTTGCCGTGATCGATTTAAGACGGCAGTTTTTAGTTGATAATTTGAACATGTTTTTACGCTCAAATCGCTTTAAAAGCGCTTAAAACGCGTTTTTAATGCTTCTAAGATCGTTTCTTTTCTGTTTCAAAGTAAGTTGTAAGCTTCTAACTTCAACATGTTATTTTGCTCGTGACAATAATTTGAATGCGGAAAACATGATTCCTGACTTGCTAAGTTCTCTAATTTCCATTTAGAAAGTCTCTTTTAATTCCGTGATTGCAACATATCATTGCGCTCAACTCATTCAGTTTTGCCCTTAAAACAACATTTTAAGCTCCAAAACGTTGCCGTGATCGATTTAAGACGGCAGTTTTTAGTTGATAATTTGAGCATGTTTTTACGCTCAATTCGCTTTAAAAGCGCTTAAAACGCGTTTTTAATGCTTCTAAGATCGTTTCTTTTCTGTTTCAAAGTAAGTTGTAAGCTTCTAACTTCAACATGTTATTTTGCTCGTGACAATAATTTGAATGCGGAAAACATGATTCCTGACTTGCTAAGTTCTCTAATTTCCATTTAGAAAGTCCCTTTTAATTCCGTGATTGCAATATATCATTGCGCTCAACTCATTCAGTTTTGCCCTTAAAACAACATTTTAAGCTCCAAAACGTTGCCGTGATCGATTTAAGACGGCAGTTTTTAGTTGATAATTTGAGCATGTTTTTACGCTCAAATCGCTTTAAAAGGCGCTTAAAACGCGTTTTTAATGCTTCTAAGATCGTTTCTTTTCTGTTTCAAAGTAAGTTGTAAGCTTCTAACTTCAACATGTTATTTTGCTCGTGACAATAATTTGAATGCGGAAAACATGATTCCTGACTTGCTAAGTTCTCTAATTTCCATTTAGAAAGTCCCTTTTAATTCCGTGATTGCAATATATCATTGCGCTCAACTCATTCAGTTTGGCCCTTAAAACATCATTTTAAGCTCTAAAACAGTGGCATGATCGATTTATAACGGCAGTTTTTAGTTGATCATTTGAGCATGTTTTTACGCTCAAATCATTTAAAAGCGCTTAAAACCCGTTTTTAGTGGTTCTAAGATCGTTTCTGTTCTGTTTCGAGATAGGTTGTAAGCTTCTCACTTCAACATGTTATTTTGCTCGCGACGATAGTCTGAGTGCCGAAAACAGGATTCCTGACTTACTAAGTTCTCAAACTTCCATTTAAAAAGTCCCTTTTAGGTCCGTGATTGCTATATATCATTGCGCTCAACTCGTTTAGTTTGACTCTGAAAACATCATTTTAAGCTCCAAAACGTTGCCGTGATCGATTTAAGACGGAAGTTTTTAGTTGATAATTTGAGCATGTTTTTACGCTCAAATCGCTTTAAAAGCGCTTAAAACGCGTTTTTAATGATTCTAAGCTCGTTTCTGTTCTGTTTCGAGGTGGGTTGTAAGCTTCTCACTTCAACATGTTATTTTGCTCGTGACGATAATTTGATTTCCGAAAACAGGATTCCTGACTTGCTAAGTTCTCCAACTTCCATTTAGAAAGTCCCTTTTAGGTCCGTGATTGCAATATATCATTGCGCTCAACTCGTCTAGTTTGGCCTTAAAAATATCATTTTAAGCTCTAAAACAGTGGCATGATCGATTTATAACGGAAGTTTTTAGTTGATAATTTGAGCATGTTTTTACGCTCAAATCGCTTTAAAAGCGCTTAAAACGCGTTTTTAATGATTGTAAGATCGTTTCTTTTCTGTCTCAAAGCAACTTGTAAGCTTCTCACTTCAACATGTTATTTTGCTCGTGACAATAGTTTGAGTGCCGAAAACATTATTCCTGACTTGCTAAGTTCTCTAGTTTCCATTTAGAAAGTCCCTTTTAGGTCCGTGATTGGAATATATCATTGCGCTCAACTCATTCAGTTTGACTCTGAAAACATCATTTTAAGCTCCAAAACGTTGCTGTGATCGATTTAAGACGGAAGTTTTTAGTTGATAATTTGAGCATGTTTTTACGCTTAAATCGCTTTAAAAGCGCTTAAAACGCGTTTTTAATGATTCTAAGATCGTTTCTGTTCTGTTTCGAGGTGGGTTGTAAGCTTCTCTTTTCAACATGGTATTTTGCTCGTGACAATAATTTGAATGCGGAAAACATGATTCCTGACTTGCTAAGTTCTCTAATTTCCATTTAGAAAGTCCCTTTTAATTCCGTGATTGCTATATATCATTGCGCTCAACTCATTCAGTTTTGCCCTTAAAACATCATTTTAAGCTCCAAAACGTTGCCGTGATCGATTTAAGACGGCAGTTTTTAGTTGATAATTTGAGCATGTTTTTACGCTCAAATCGCTTTAAAAGCGCTTAAAACGCGTTTTTAATAATTCTAAGATCGTTTCTGTTCTGTTTCGAGGTGGGTTGTAAGCTTCTCTTTTCAACATGGTATTTTGCTCGTGACGATAGTCTGAGTGCCGAAAACAGGATTCCTGACTTACTAAGTTCTCCAACTTCCATTTAGAAAGTCCCTTTTAGGTCCGTGATTGCTATATATCATTGCGCTCAACTCGTTTAGTTTGACTCTGAAAACATCATTTTAAGCTCCAAAACGTTGCCGTGATCGATTTAAGACGGAAGTTTTTAGTTGATAATTTGAGCATGTTTTTACGCTCAAATCGCTTTAAAAGCGCTTAAAACGCATTTTTAATGATTCTAAGCTCGTTTCTGTTCTGTTTCGAGGTGGTTTGTAAGCTTCTCACTTCAACATGTTATTTTGCTCGTGACGATAATTTGAGTTCCGAAAACAGGATTCCTGACTTGCTAAGTTCTCCAACTTCCATTTAGAAAGTCCCTTTTAGGTCCGTGATTGCAATATATCATTGCGCTCAACTCGTCCAGTTTGGCCCTAAAAACATCATTTTAAGCTCTAAAACAGTGGCATGATCGATTTATAACGGCAGTTTTTAGTTGATCATTTGAGCATGTTTTTACGCTCAAATCGCTTTAAAAGCGCTTAAAACGCGTTTTTAATGATTGTAAGATCGTTTCTTTTCTGTCTCAAAGCAACTTGTAAGCTTCTCACTTCAACATGTTATTTTGCTCGTGACAATAGTTTGAGTGCCGAAAACATTATTCCTGACTTGCTAAGTTCTTTAGTTTCAATTTAGAAAGTCCCTTTTAGGTCCGTGATTGGAATATATCATTGCGCTCAACTCATTCAGTTTGACTCTGAAAACATCATTTTAAGCTCCAAAACGTTGCTGTGATCGATTTAAGACGGAAGTTTTTAGTTGATAATTTGAGCATGTTTTTACGCTCAAATCGTTAAAAAGCGCTTAAAACGCGTTTTTAATGATTCTAAGCTCGTTTTTGTTCTGTTTCGAGGTGGGTTGTAAGCTTCTCACTTCAACATGTTATTTTGCTCGTGACGATAATTTGAGTTCCGAAAACAGGATTCCTGACTTGCGAAGTTCTCCAACTTCCATTTAGAAAGTCCCTTTTAGGTCCGTGATTGCAATATATCATTGCGCTCAACTCGTTCAGTTTGGCCCTAAAAACATCATTTTAAGCTCTAAAACAGTGGCGTGATCGATTTAAGACGGCAGTTTTTAGTTGATCATTTGAGCATGTTTTTACGCTCCAATCGCTTTAAAAGCGCTTAAAACGCGTTTTTAATGATTGTAAGATCGTTTCTTTTCTGTCTCAAAGCAAGTTGTAAGCTTCTCACTTCAACATGTTATTTTGCTCGTGACAATAGTTTGAGTGCCGAAAACATGATTCCTGACTTGCTAAGTTCTCTAGTTTCAATTTAGAAACTCCCTTTTAGGTCCGTGATTGCAATATATCATTGCGCTCAACTCATTCAGTTTGGCCCTTAAAACATCATTTTAAGCTCAAAAACGTTGCTGTGATCGATTTAAGACGGAAGTTTTTAGTTGATAATTTGAGCATGTTTTTACGCTCAAATCGCTTTAAAAGCGCTTAAAACGCGTTTTTAATGATTCTAAGCTCGTTTTTGTTCTGTTTCGAGGTAGGTTGTAAGCTTCTCACTTCAACATGTTATTTTTCTCTTGACGATAGTTTGAGTGACGAAAACAGGATTCTTGACTTTCTAAGTTCTCCAACTTCCATTTAGAAAGTCCCTTTTAGGTCCGTGATTGCAATATATCATTGCGCTCAACTCGTTCAGTTGGGCCCTGAAAAAATCATTTTAAGCTCCAAAACGTTGGCGTGATCGATTTAAGACGGCAAGTTTTAAAAGATCATTTGAGCATGTTTTTACGCTAAAATCGCTTCAAAGCGCTTAAAACGCGTTTTTAATGCTTCTAAGATCGTTTCTTTTCTGTTTCAAAGTAAGTTGTAAGCTTCTAACTTCAACATGTTATTTTGCTCGTGACAATAATTTGAATGCGGAAAACATGATTCCTGACTTGCTAAGCTCTCTAATTTCCATTTAGAAAGTCCCTTTTAATTCCGTGATTGCAATATATCATTGCGCTTAACTCATTCAGTTTTGCCCTTAAAACATCATTTTAAGCTCCAAAACGTTGCCGTGATCGATTTAAAACGGCAGTTTTTAGTTGATAATTTGAGCATGTTTTTACGCTCAAATCGCTTTAAAAGCGTTTAAAACGCGTTTTTAATGCTTCTAAGATCGTTTCTTTTCTGTTTCAAAGTAAGTTGTAAGCTTCTAACTTCAACATGTTATTTTGCTCGTGACAATAATTTGAATGCGGAAAACATGATTCCTGACTTGCTAAGTTCTCTAATTTCCATTTAGAAAGTCCCGTTTAATTCCGTGATTGCAATATATCATTGCGCTCAACTCATTCAGTTTTGCCCTTAAAACATCATTTTAAGCTCTAAAACAGTGGCATGATCGATTTATAACGGCAGTTTTTAGTTGATCATTTGAGCATGTTTTTACGCTCAAATCGCTTTAAAAGCGCTTAAAACGCGTTTTTAATGATTGTAAGATCGTTTCTTTTCTGTCTCAAAGCAACTTGTAAGCTTCTCACTTCAACATGTTATTTTGCTCGTGACAATAGTTTGAGTGCCGAAAACATTATTCCTGACTTGCTAAGTTCTCTAGTTTCAATTTAGAAAGTCCCTTTTAGGTCCGTGATTGGAATATATCATTGCGCTCAACTCATTCAGTTTGACTCTGAAAACATCATTTTAAGCTCCAAAACGTTGCTGTGATCGATTTAAGACGGAAGTTTTTAGTTGATAATTTGAGCATGTTTTTACGCTCAAATCGCTTTAAAAGCGCTTAAAACGCGTTTTTAATGATTCTAAGCTCGTTTTTGTTCTGTTTCGAGGTGGGTTGTAAGCTTCTCACTTCAACTCGTTATTTTGCTCGTGACGATAATTTGAGTTCCGAAAACAGGATTCCTGACTTGCGAAGTTCTCCAACTTCCATTTAGAAGGTCCCTTTTAGGTCCGTGATTGCAATATATCATTGCGCTCAACTCGTTCAGTTTGGCCCTAAAAACATCATTTTAAGCTCTAAAACAGTGGCGTGATCGATTTAAGACGGCAGTTTTTAGTTGATCATTTGAGCATGTTTTTACGCTCAAATCGCTTTAAAAGCGCTTAAAACGCGTTTTTAATGATTGTAAGATCGTTTCTTTTCTGTCTCAAAGCAAGTTGTAAGCTTCTCACTTCAACATGTTATTTTGCTCGTGACAATAGTTTGAGTGCCGAAAACATGATTCCTGACTTGCTAAGTTCTCTAGTTTCAATTTAGAAACTCCCTTTTAGGTCCGTGATTGCAATATATCATTGCGCTCAACTCATTCAGCTTGGCCCTTAAAACATCATTTTAAGCTCAAAAACGTTGCTGTGATCGATTTAAGACGGAAGTTTTTAGTTGATAATTTGAGCATGTTTTTACGCTCAAATCGCTTTAAAAGCGCTTAAAACGCGTTTTTAATGATTCTAAGCTCGTTTTTGTTCTGTTTCGAGGTAGGTTGTAAGCTTCTCACTTCAACATGTTATTTTGCTCTTGACGATAGTTTGAGTGACGAAAACAGGATTCTTGACTTTCTAAGTTCTCCAACTTCCATTTAGAAAGTCCCTTTTAGGTCCGTGATTGCAATATATCATTGCGCTCAACTCGTTCAGTTGGGCCCTGAAAAAATCATTTTAAGCTCCAAAACGTTGGCGTGATCGATTTAAGACGGCAGTTTTTAAAAGATCATTTGAGCATGTTTTTACGCTAAAATCGCTTCAAAGCGCTTAAAACGCGTTTTTAATGCTTCTAAGATCGTTTCTTTTCTGTTTCAAAGTAAGTTGTAAGCTTCTAACTTCAACATGTTATTTTGCTCGTGACAATAATTTGAATGCGGAAAACATGATTCCTGACTTGCTAAGCTCTCTAATTTCCATTTAGAAAGTCCCTTTTAATTCCGTGATTGCAATATATCATTGCGCTTAACTCATTCAGTTTTGCCCTTAAAACATCATTTTAAGCTCCAAAACGTTGCCGTGATCGATTTAAGACGGCAGTTTTTAGTTGATAATTTGAGCATGTTTTTACGCTCAAATCGCTTTAAAAGCGTTTAAAACGCGTTTTTAATGCTTCTAAGATCGTTTCTTTTCTGTTTCAAAGTAAGTTGTAAGCTTCTAACTTCAACATGTTATTTTGCTCGTGACAATAATTTGAATGCGGAAAACATGATTCCTGACTTGCTAAGTTCTCTAATTTCCATTTAGAAAGTCCCTTTTAATTCCGTGATTGCAATATATCATTGCGCTCAACTCATTCAGTTTTGCCCTTAAAACATCATTTTAAGCTCTAAAACAGTGGCATGATCGATTTATAACGGCAGTTTTTAGTTGATCATTTGAGCATGTTTTTACGCTCAAATCGCTTTAAAAGCGCTTAAAACGCGTTTTTAATGATTGTAAGATCGTTTCTTTTCTGTCTCAAAGCAACTTGTAAGCTTCTCACTTCAACATGTTATTTTGCTCGTGACAATAGTTTGAGTAACGAAAACATTATTCCTGACTTGCTAAGTTCTCTAGTTTCAATTTAGAAAGTCCCTTTTAGGTCCGTGATTGGAATATATCATTGCGCTCAACTCATTCAGTTTGACTCTGAAAACATCATTTTAAGCTCCAAAACGTTGCTGTGATCGATTTAAGACGGAAGTTTTTAGTTGATAATTTGAGCATGTTTTTACGCTCAAATCGCTTTAAAAGCGCTTAAAACGCGTTTTTAATGATTCTAAGATCGTTTCTGTTCTGTTTCGAGGTGGGTTGTAAGCTTCTCTTTTCAACATGGTATTTTGCTCGTGACAATAATTTGAATGCGGAAAACATGATTCCTGACTTGCTAAGTTCTCTAATTTCCATTTAGAAAGTCCCTTTTAATTCCGTGATTGCTATATATCATTGCGCTCAACTCATTTAGTTTTGCCCTTAAAACATCATTTTAAGCTCCAAAACGTTGCCGTGATCGATTTAAGACGGCAGTTTTTAGTTGATAATTTGACCATGTTCTAACGCTCAAATCGCTTTAAAAGCGCTTAAAACGCGTTTTTAATGATTCTAAGATCGTTTCTGTTCTGTTTCGAGGTGGGTTGTAAGCTTCTCTTTTCAACATGGTATTTTGCTCGTGACGATAGTCTGAGTGCCGAAAACAGGATTCCTGACTTACTAAGTTCTCCAACTTCGATTTAGAAAGTCCCTTTTAGGTCCGTGATTGCTATATATCATTGCGCTCAACTCATTCAGTTTGACTCTGAAAACATCATTTTAAGCTCCAAAACGTTGCTGTGATCGATTTAAGACGGAAGTTTTTAGTTGATAATTTGAGCATGTTTTTACGCTCAAATCGCTTTAAAAGCGCTTAAAACGCGTTTTTAATGATTCTAAGATCGTTTCTGTTCTGTTTCGAGGTGGGTTGTAAGCTTCTCTTTTCAACATGGTATTTTGCTCGTGACAATAATTTGAATGCGGAAAACATGATTCCTGATTTGCTAAGTTCTCTAATTTCCATTTAGAAAGTCCCTTTTAATTCCGTGATTGCTATATATCATTGCGCTCAACTCATTCAGTTTTGCCCTTAAAACATCATTTTAAGCTCTAAAACGTTGCCGTGATCGATTTAAGACGGCAGTTTTTAGTTGATAATTTGAGCATGTTTTTACGCTCAAATCGCTTTAAGAGCGCTTAAAACCCGTTTTTAATGATTCTAAGATCGTTTCTGTTCTGTTTCGAGGTGAATTGTAAGCTTCTCTTTTCAACATGGTATTTTGCTCGTGACGATAGTCTGAGTGCCGAAAACAGGATTCCTGACTTACTAAGTTCTCCAACTTCCATTTAGAAAGTCCCTTTTAGGTCCGTGATTGCTATATATCATTGCCCTCAACTCGTTTAGTTTGACTCTGAAAACATCATTTAAGCTCCAAAACGTTGCCGTGATCGATTTAAGACGGAAGTTTTTAGTTGATAATTTGAGCATGTTTTTACGCTCAAAACGCTTTAAAAGCGCTTAAAACGCGTTTTTAATGATTCTAAGCACGTTTCTGTTCTGTTTCGAGGTGGGTTGTAAGCTTCTCACTTCAACATGTTATTTTGCTCGTGACGATAATTTGAGTTCCGAAAACAGGATTCCTGACTTGCTAAGTTCTCCAACTTCCATTTAGAAAGTCCCTTTTAGGTCCGTGATTGCAATATATCATTGCGCTCAACTCGTCCAGTTTGGCCCTAAAAATATCATTTTAAGCTCTAAAACAGTGGCATGATCGATTTATGACGGCAGTTTTTAGTTGATAATTTGAGCACGTTTTTACGCTCAAATCGCTTTAAAAGCGCTTAAAACGCGTTTTTAATGATTGTAAGATCGTTTCTTTTCTGTCTCAAAGCAACTTGTAAGCTTCTCACTTCAACATGTTATTTTGCTCGTGACAATAGTTTGAGTGCCGAAAACATTATTCCTGACTTGCTAAGTTCTCTAGTTTCCATTTAGAATGTCCCTTTTAGGTCCGTGATTGGAATATATCATTGCGCTCAACTCATTCAGTTTGACTCTGAAAACATCATTTTAAGCTCCAAAACGTTGCTGTGATCGATTTAAGACGGAAGTTTTTAGTTGATAATTTGAGCATGTTTTTACGCTCAAATCGCTTTAAAAGCGCTTAAAACGCGTTTTTAATGATTCTAAGATCGTTTCTGTTCTGTTTCGAGGTGGGTTGTAAGCTTCTCTTTTCAACATGGTATTTTGCTCGTGACAATAATTTGAATGCGGAAAACATGATTCATTACTTGCTAAGTTCTCTAATTTCCATTTAAAAAGTCCCTTTTAATTCCGTGATTGCTATATATCATTGCGCTCAACTCATTCAGTTTTGCCCTTAAAACATCATTTTAAGCTCCAAAACGTTGCCGTGATCGATTTAAGACGGCAGTTTTTAGTTGATAAATTGAGCATGTTTTTACGCTCAAATCGCTTTAAAAGCGCTTAAAACGCGTTTTTAATGATTCTAAGATCGTTTCTGTTCTGTTTCGAGGTGGGTTGTAAGCTTCTCTTTTCAACATGGTATTTTGCTCGTGACGATAGTCTGAGTGCCGAAAACAGGATTCCTGACTTACTAAGTTCTCCAACTTCCATTTAGAAAGTCCCTTTTAGGTCTGTGATTGCAATATATCATTGCGCTCAACTCGTTTAGTTTGACTCTGAAAACATCATTTTAAGCTCCAAAACGTTGCCGTGATCGATTTAAGACGGAAGTTTTTAGTTGATCATTTGAGCATGTTTTTACGCTCAAATCGCTTTAAAAGCGCTTAAAACGCGTTTTTAATGATTGTAACATCGTTTCTTTTCTGACTCAAAGCAACTTGTAAGCTTCTCACTTCAACATGTTATTTTGCTCGTGACAATAGTTTGAGTGCCGAAAACATTATTCCTGACTTGCTAAGTTCTCTAGTGTCAATTTAGAAAGTCCCTTTTAGGTCCGTGATTGGAATATATCATTGCGCTCAACTCATTCAGTTTGACTCTGAAAACATCATTTTAAGCTCCAAAACGTTGCTGTGATCGATTTAAGACGGAAGTTTTTAGTTGATAATTTGAGCATGTTTTTACGCTCAAATCGCTTTAAAAGCGCTTAAAACGCGTTTTTAATGATTCTAAGATCGTTTCTGTTCTGTTTCGAGGTGGGTTGTAAGCTTCTCTTTTCAACATGGTATTTTGCTCGTGACGATAGTCAGAGTGCCGAAAACAGGATTCCTGACTTACTAAGTTCTCCAACTTCCATTTAGAAAGTCCCTTTTAGGTCTGTGATTGCAATATATCATTGCGCTCAACTCGTTTAGTTTGACTCTGAAAACATCATTTTAAGCTCCAAAACGTTGCTGTGATCGATTTAAGACGGCAGTTTTTAAAAGATCATTTGAACATGTTTTTACGCTAAAATCGCTTCAAAGCGCTTAAAACGCGTTTTTAATGCTTCTAAGATCGTTTCTTTTCTGTTTCAAAGTAAGTTGTAAGCTTCTAACTTCAACATGTTATTTTGCTCGTGACAATAATTTGAATGCGGAAAACATGATTCCTGACTTGCTAAGTTCTCTAATTTCCATTTAGAAAGTCCCTTTTAATTCCGTGATTGCAATATATCATTGCGCTCAACTCGTTCAGTTTGGCCCTTAAAACATCATTTTAAGCTCCAAAACGTTGCCGTGATCGATTTAAGACGGCAGTTTTTAGTTGATAATTTGAGCATGTTTTTACGCTCAAATCGCTTTAAAAGCGCTTAAAACGCGTTTTTAATGCTTCTAAGATCGTTTCTTTTCTGTTTCAAAGTAAGTTGTAAGCTTCTAACTTCAACATGTTATTTTGCTCGTGACAATAATTTGAATGCGGAAAACATGATTCCTGACTTGCTAAGTTCTCTAATTTCCATTTAGAAAGTCCCTTTTAATTCCGTGATTGCAATATATCATTGCGCTCAACTCATTCAGTTTTGCCCTTAAAACAACATTTTAAGCTCCAAAACGTTGCCGTGATCGATTTAAGAAGGCAGTTTTTAGTTGATAATTTGAGCATGTTTTTACGCTCAAATCGCTTTAAAAGCGCTTAAAACGCGTTTTTAATGCTTCTAAGATCGTTTCTTTTCTGTTTCAAAGTAAGTTGTAAGCTTCTAACTTCAACATGTTATTTTCCTCATGACAATAATTTGAATGCGGAAAACATGATTCCTGACTTGCTAAGTTCTCTAATTTCCATTTAGAAAGTCTATTTTAATTCCGTGATTGCAATATATCATTGCGCTCAACTCATTCAGTTTTGCCCTTAAAACATCATTTTAAGCTCCAAAACGTTGCCGTGATCGATTTAAGACGGCAGTTTTTAGTTGATAATTTGAGCATGTTTTTACGCTCAAATCGCTTTAAAAGCGCTTAAAACCCGTTTTTAGTGGTTCTAAGATCGTTTCTGTTCTGTTTCGAAGTAGGTTGTAAGCTTCTCACTTCAACATGTTATTTTGCTCTTGACGATAGTTTGAGTGACGAAAACAGGATTCCTGACTTACTAAATTCTCCAACTTCCATTTAGAAAGTCCCTTTTAATTCCGTGATTGCAATATATCATTGCGCTCAACTCGTTCAGTTGGGCCCTGAAAAAATCATTTTAAGCTCCAAAACGTTGCCGTGATCGATTTAAGACGCCAGTTTTTAGTTGATAATTTGAGCATGTTTTTACGCTCAAATCGCTTTAAAAGCGCTTAAAACGCGTTTTTAATGCTTCTAAGATCGTTTCTTTTCTGTTTCAAAGTAAGTTGTAAGCTTCTAACTTCAACATGTTATTTTGCTCGTGACAATAATTTGAATGCGGAAAACATGATTCCTGACTTGCTAAGTTCTCTAATTTCCATTTAGAAAGTCTCTTTTAATTCCGTGATTGCAACATATCATTGCGCTCAACTCATTCAGTTTTGCCCTTAAAACAACATTTTAAGCTCCAAAACGTTGCCGTGATCGATTTAAGACGGCAGTTTTTAGTTGATAATTTGAGCATGTTTTTACGCTCAATTCGCTTTAAAAGCGCTTAAAACGCGTTTTTAATGCTTCTAAGATCGTTTCTTTTCTGTTTCAAAGTAAGTTGTAAACTTCTAACTTCAACATGTTATTTTGCTCGTGACAATAATTTGAATGCGGAAAACATGATTCCTGACTTGCTAAGTTCTCTAACTTCCATTTAGAAAGTCCCTTTTAATTCCGTGATTGCAATATATCATTGCGCTCAACTCGTTCAGTTGGGCCCTGAAAAAATCATTTTAAGCTCCAAAACGTTGCCGTGATCGATTTAAGACGGCAGTTTTTAGTTGATAATTTGAGCATGTTTTTACGCTCAAATCGCTTTAAAAGCGCTTAAAACGCGTTTTTAATGCTTCTAAGATCGTTTCTTTTCTGTTTCAAAGTAAGTTGTAAGCTTCTAACTTTAACATGTTATTTTGCTCGTGACAATAATTTGAATGCGGAAAACATGATTCCTGACTTGCTAAGTTCTCTAATTTTCATTTAGAAAGTCCCTTTTAATTCCGTGATTGCAATATATCATTGCGCTCAACTCATTCAGTTTTGCCCTTAAAACATCATTTTAAGCTCCAAAACGTTGCCGTGATCGATTTAAGACGGCAGTTTTTAGTTGATAATTTGAACATGTTTTTACGCTCAAATCGCTTTAAAAGCGCTTAAAACGCGTTTTTAATGCTTCTAAGATCGTTTCTTTTCTGTTTCAAAGTAAGTTGTAAGCTTCTAACTTCAACATGTTATTTTGCTCGTGACAATAATTTGAATGCGGAAAACATGATTCCTGACTTGCTAAGTTCTCTAATTTCCATTTAGAAAGTCTCTTTTAATTCCGTGATTGCAACATATCATTGCGCTCAACTCATTCAGTTTTGCCCTTAAAACAACATTTTAAGCTCCAAAACGTTGCCGTGATCGATTTAAGACGGCAGTTTTTAGTTGATAATTTGAGCATGTTTTTACGCTCAATTCGCTTTAAAAGCGCTTAAAACGCGTTTTTAATGCTTCTAAGATCGTTTCTTTTCTGTTTCAAAGTAAGTTGTAAGCTTCTAACTTCAACATGTTATTTTGCTCGTGACGATAATTTGATTTCCGAAAACAGGATTCCTGACTTGCTAAGTTCTCCAACTTCCATTTAGAAAGTCCCTTTTAGGTCCGTGATTGCAATATATCATTGCGCTCAACTCGTCTAGTTTGGCCTTAAAAATATCATTTTAAGCTCTAAAACAGTGGCATGATCGATTTATAACGGAAGTTTTTAGTTGATAATTTGAGCATGTTTTTACGCTCAAATCGCTTTAAAAGCGCTTAAAACGCGTTTTTAATGATTGTAAGATCGTTTCTTTTCTGTCTCAAAGCAACTTGTAAGCTTCTCACTTCAACATGTTATTTTGCTCGTGACAATAGTTTGAGTGCCGAAAACATTATTCCTGACTTGCTAAGTTCTCTAGTTTCCATTTAGAAAGTCCCTTTTAGGTCCGTGATTGGAATATATCATTGCGCTCAACTCATTCAGTTTGACTCTGAAAACATCATTTTAAGCTCCAAAACGTTGCTGTGATCGATTTAAGACGGAAGTTTTTAGTTGATAATTTGAGCATGTTTTTACGCTTAAATCGCTTTAAAAGCGCTTAAAACGCGTTTTTAATGATTCTAAGATCGTTTCTGTTCTGTTTCGAGGTGGGTTGTAAGCTTCTCTTTTCAACATGGTATTTTGCTCGTGACAATAATTTGAATGCGGAAAACATGATTCCTGACTTGCTAAGTTCTCTAATTTCCATTTAGAAAGTCCCTTTTAATTCCGTGATTGCTATATATCATTGCGCTCAACTCATTCAGTTTTGCCCTTAAAACATCATTTTAAACTCTAAAACAGTGGCATGATCGATTTATAACGGGAGTTTTTAGTTGATCATTTGAGCATGTTTTTACGCTCAAATCGCTTTAAAAGCGCTTAAAACGCGTTTTTAATGATTGTAAGATCGTTTCTTTTCTGTCTCAAAGCAACTTGTAAGCTTCTCACTTCAACATGTTATTTTGCTCGTGACAATAGTTTGAGTGCCGAAAACATTATTCCTGACTTGCTAAGTTCTCTAGTTTCAATTTAGAAAGTCCCTTTTAGGTCCGTGATTGGAATATATCATTGCGCTCAACTCATTCAGTTTGACTCTGAAAACATCATTTTAAGCTCCAAAACGTTGCTGTGATCGATTTAAGACGGAAGTTTTTAGTTGATAATTTGAGCATGTTTTTACGCTCAAATCGCTTTAAAAGCGCTTAAAACGCGTTTTTAATGATTCTAAGCTCGTTTTTGTTCTGTTTCGAGGTGGGTTGTAAGCTTCTCACTTCAACATGTTATTTTGCTCGTGACGATAATTTGAGTTCCGAAAACAGGATTCCTGACTTGCGAAGTTCTCCAACTTCCATTTAGAAAGTCCCTTTTAGGTCCGTGATTGCAATATATCATTGCGCTCAACTCGTTCAGTTTGGCCCTAAAAACATCATTTTAAGCTCTAAAACAGTGGCGTGATCGATTTAAGACGGCAGTTTTTAGTTGATCATTTGAGCATGTTTTTACGCTCAAATCGCTTTAAAAGCGCTTAAAACGCGTTTTTAATGATTGTAAGATCGTTTCTTTTCTGTCTCAAAGCAAGTTGTAAGCTTCTCACTTCAACATGTTATTTTGCTCGTGACAATAGTTTGAGTGCCGAAAACATGATTCCTGACTTGCTAAGTTCTCTAGTTTCAATTTAGAAACTCCCTTTTAGGTCCGTGATTGCAATATATCATTGCGCTCAACTCATTCAGTTTGGCCCTTAAAACATCATTTTAAGCTCAAAAACGTTGCTGTGATCGATTTAAGACGGAAGTTTTTAGTTGATAATTTGAGCATGTTTTTACGCTCAAATCGCTTTAAAAGCGCTTAAAACGCGTTTTTAATGATTCTAAGCTCGTTTTTGTTCTGTTTCGAGGTAGGTTGTAAGCTTCTCACTTCAACATGTTATTTTGCTCTTGACGATAGTTTGAGTGACGAAAACAGGATTCTTGACTTTCTAAGTTCTCCAACTTCCATTTAGAAAGTCCCTTTTAGGTCCGTGATTGCAATATATCATTGCGCTCAACTCGTTCAGTTGGGCCCTGAAAAAATCATTTTAAGCTCCAAAACGTTGGCGTGATCGATTTAAGACGGCAGTTTTTAAAAGATCATTTGAGCATGTTTTTACGCTAAAATCGCTTCAAAGCGCTTAAAACGCGTTTTTAATGCTTCTAAGATCGTTTCTTTTCTGTTTCAAAGTAAGTTGTAAGCTTCTAACTTCAACATGTTATTTTGCTCGTGACAATAATTTGAATGCGGAAAACATGATTCCTGACTTGCTAAGCTCTCTAATTTCCATTTAGAAAGTCCCTTTTAATTCCGTGATTGCAATATATCATTGCGCTTAACTCATTCAGTTTTGCCCTTAAAACATCATTTTAAGCTCCAAAACGTTGCCGTGATCGATTTAAGACGGCAGTTTTTAGTTGATAATTTGAGCATGTTTTTACGCTCAAATCGCTTTAAAAGCGTTTAAAACGCGTTTTTAATGCTTCTAAGATCGTTTCTTTTCTGTTTCAAAGTAAGTTGTAAGCTTCTAACTTCAACATGTTATTTTGCTCGTGACAATAATTTGAATGCGGAAAACATGATTCCTGACTTGCTAAGTTCTCTAATTTCCATTTAGAAAGTCCCTTTTAATTCCGTGATTGCAATATATCATTGCGCTCAACTCATTCAGTTTTGCCCTTAAAACATCATTTTAAGCTCTAAAACAGTGGCATGATCGATTTATAACGGCAGTTTTTAGTTGATCATTTGAGCATGTTTTTACGCTCAAATCGCTTTAAAAGCGCTTAAAACGCGTTTTTAATGATTGTAAGATCGTTTCTTTTCTGTCTCAAAGCAACTTGTAAGCTTCTCACTTCAACATGTTATTTTGCTCGTGACAATAGTTTGAGTAACGAAAACATTATTCCTGACTTGCTAAGTTCTCTAGTTTCAATTTAGAAAGTCCCTTTTAGGTCCGTGATTGGAATATATCATTGCGCTCAACTCATTCAGTTTGACTCTGAAAACATCATTTTAAGCTCCAAAACGTTGCTGTGATCGATTTAAGACGGAAGTTTTTAGTTGATAATTTGAGCATGTTTTTACGCTCAAATCGCTTTAAAAGCGCTTAAAACGCGTTTTTAATGATTCTAAGATCGTTTCTGTTCTGTTTCGAGGTGGGTTGTAAGCTTCTCTTTTCAACATGGTATTTTGCTCGTGACAATAATTTGAATGCGGAAAACATGATTCCTGACTTGCTAAGTTCTCTAATTTCCATTTAGAAAGTCCCTTTTAATTCCGTGATTGCTATATATCATTGCGCTCAACTCATTTAGTTTTGCCCTTAAAACATCATTTTAAGCTCCAAAACGTTGCCGTGATCGATTTAAGACGGCAGTTTTTAGTTGATAATTTGACCATGTTCTAACGCTCAAATCGCTTTAAAAGCGCTTAAAACGCGTTTTTAATGATTCTAAGATCGTTTCTGTTCTGTTTCGAGGTGGGTTGTAAGCTTCTCTTTTCAACATGGTATTTTGCTCGTGACGATAGTCTGAGTGCCGAAAACAGGATTCCTGACTTACTAAGTTCTCCAACTTCGATTTAGAAAGTCCCTTTTAGGTCCGTGATTGCTATATATCATTGCGCTCAACTCGTTTAGTTTGACACTGAAAACATCATTTTAAGCTCCAAAACGTTGCCGTGATCGATTTAAGACGGAAGTTTTTAGTTGATAATTTGAGCATGTTTTTACGCTCAAATCGCTTTAAAAGCGCTTAAAACGCGTTTTTAATGATTCTAAGCTCGTTTCTGTTCTGTTTCGAGGTTGGTTGTAAGCTTCTCACTTCAACATGTTATTTTGCTCGTGACGATAATTTGAGTTCCGAAAACAGGATTCCTGACTTGCTAAGTTCTCCAACTTCCATTTAGAAAGTCCCTTTTAGGTCCGTGATTGCAATATATCATTGCGCTCAACTCGTCCAGTTTGGCCCTAAAAACATCATTTGAAGCTCTAAAACAGTGGCATGATCGATTTATAACGGAAGTTTTTAGTTGATCATTTGAGCATGTTTTTACGCTCAAATCACTTTAAAAGCGCTTAAAACGCGTTTTTAATGATTGTAAGATCGTTTCTTTTCTGTCTCAAAGCAACTTGTAAGCTTCTCACTTCAACATGTTATTTTGCTCGTGACAATAGTTTGAGTGCCGAAAACATTATTCCTGACTTGCTAAGTTCTCTAGTTTCAATTTAGAAAGTCCCTTTTAGGTCCGTGATTGCAATATATCATTGCGCTCAACTCATTCAGTTTGACTCTGAAAACATCATTTTAAGCTCCAAAACGTTGCCGTGATCGATTTAAGACGGCAGTTTTTAGTTGATAATTTGAGCATGTTTTTACGCTCAAATCGCTTTAAAAGCGCTTAAAACGCGTTTTTAATGATTCTAAGATCGTTTCTGTTCTGTTTCGAGGTGGGTTGTAAGCTTCTCTTTTCAACATGGTATTTTGCTCGTGACGATAGTCTGAGTGCCGAAAACAGGATTCCTGACTTACTAAGTTCTCCAACTTCCATTTAGAAAGTCCCTTTTAGGTCCGTGATTGCTATATATCATTGCGCTCAACTCGTTTAGTTTGACTCTGAAAACATCATTTTAAGCTCCAAAACGTTGCCGTGATCGATACAAGACGGAAGTTTTTAGTTGATAATTTGAGCATGTTTTTACGCTCAAATCGCTTTAAAAGCGCTTAAAACGCGTTTTTAATGATTCTAAGCTCGTTTCTGTTCTGTTTCGAGGTGGGTTGTAAGCTTCTCACTTCAACATGTTATTTTGCTCGTGACGATAATTTGAGTTCCGAAAACAGGATTCCTGACTTACTAAGTTCTCCAACTTCCATTTAGAAAGTCCCTTTTAGGTCCGTGATTGCAATATATCATTGCGCTCAACTCGTCCAGTTTGGCCCTAAAAACATCATTTGAAGCTCTAAAACAGTGGCATGATCGATTTATAACGGCAGTTTTTAGTTGATCATTTGAGCATGTTTTTACGCTCAAATCGCTTTAAAAGCGCTTAAAACGCGTTTTTAATGATTGTAAGATCGTTTCTTTTCTGTCTCAAAGCAACTTGTAAGCTTCTCACTTCAACATGTTATTTTGCTCGTGACAATAGTTTGAGTGCCGAAAACATTATTCCTGACTTGCTAAGTTCTCTAGTTTCAATTTAGAAAGTCCCTTTTAGGTCCGTGATTGCAATATATCATTGCGCTCAACTCATTCAGTTTGACTCTGAAAACATCATTTTAAGCTCCAAAACGTTGCCGTGATCGATTTAAGACGGCAGTTTTTAGTTGATAATTTGAGCATGTTTTTACGCTCAAATCGCTTTAAAAGCGCTTAAAACGCGTTTTTAATGATTCTAAGATCGTTTCTGTTCTGTTTCGAGGTGGGTTGTAAGCTTCTCTTTTCAACATGGTATTTTGCTCGAGACGATAGTCTGAGTGCCGAAAACAGGATTCCTGACTTACTAAGTTCTCCAACTTCCATTTAGAAAGTCCCTTTTAGGTCCGTGATTGCTATATATCATTGCGCTCAACTCGTTTAGTTTGACTCTGAAAACATCATTTTAAGCTCCAAAACGTTGCCGTGATCGATTTAAGAAGGAAGTTTTTAGTTAATAATTTGAGCATGTTTTTACGCTCAAATCGCTTTAAAAGCGCTTAAAACGCGTTTTTAATGATTCTAAGCTCGTTTCTGTTCTGTTTCGAGGTGGGTTGTAAGCTTCTCACTTCAACATGTTATTTTGCTCGTGACGATAATTTGAGTTCCGAAAACAGGATTCCTGACTTGCTAAGTTCTCCAACTTCCATTTAGAAAGTCCCTTTTAGGTCCGTGATTGCAATATATCATTGCGCTCAACTCGTCCAGTTTGGCCCTAAAAACATCATTTGAAGCCCTAAAACAGTGGCATGATCGATTTATAACGGCAGTTTTTAGTTAATCATTTGAGCATGTTTTTACGCTCAAATCGCTTTAAAAGCGCTTAAAACGCGTTTTTAATGAATGTAAGATCGTTTCTTTTCTGTCTCAAAGCAAGTTGTAAGCTTCTCACTTCAACATGTTATTTTGCTCGTGACAATAGTTTGAGTGCCGAAAACATTATTCCTGACTTGCTAAGTTCTCTAGTTTCAATTTAGAAAGTCCCTTTTAGGTCCGTGATTGCAATATATCATTGCGCTCAACTCATTCAGTTTGACTCTGAAAACATCATTTTAAGCTCCAAAACGTTGCTGTGATCGATTTAAGACGGAAGTTTTTAGTTGATAATTTGAGCATGTTTTTACGCTCAAATCGCTTTAAAAGCGCTTAAAACGCGTTTTTAATGATTCTAAGATCGTTTCGGTTCTGTTTCGAGGTGGGTTGTAAGCTTCTCTTTTCAACATGGTATTTTGCTCGTGACAATAATTTGAATGCGGAAAACATGATTCCTGACTTGCTAAGTTCTCTAATTTCCATTTAGAAAGTCCCTTTTAATTCCGTGATTGCTATATATCATTGCGCTCAACTCATTTAGTTTTGCCCTTAAAACATCATTTTAAGCTCCAAAACGTTGCCGTGATCGATTTAAGACGGCAGTTTTTAGTTGATAATTTGAGCATGTTTTTACGCTCAAATCGCTTTAAAAGCGCTTAAAACGCGTTTTTAATGATTGTAAGATCGTTTCTTTTCTGTCTCAAAGCAACTTGTAAGCTTCTCACTTCAACATGTTATTTTGCTCGTGACAATAGTTTGAGTGCCGAAAACATTATTCCTGACTTGCTAAGTTCTCTAGTTTCAATTTAGAAAGTCCCTTTTAGGTCCGTGATTGCAATATATCATTGCGCTCAACTCATTCAGTTTGACTCTGAAAACATCATTTTAAGCTCCAAAACGTTGCTGTGATCGATTTAAGACGGAAGTTTTTAGTTGATAATTTGAGCATGTTTTTACGCTCAAATCGCTTTAAAAGCGCTTAAAACGCGTTTTTAATGATTCTAAGATCGTTTCTGTTCTGTTTCGAGGTGGGTTGTAAGCTTCTCTTTTCAACATGGTATTTTGCTCGTGACAATAATTTGAATGCGGAAAACATGATTCCTGACTTTCTAAGTTCTCTAATTTCCATTTAGAAAGTCCCTTTTAATTCCGTGATTGCTATATATCATTGCGCTCAACTCATTTAGTTTTGCCCTTAAAACATCATTTTAAGCTCCAAAACGTTGCCGTGATCGATTTAAGACGGCAGTTTTTAGTTGATAATTTGAGCATGTTTTTACGCTCAAATCGCTTTAAAAGCGCTTAAAACGCGTTTTTAATGATTGTAAGATCGTTTCTTTTCTGTCTCAAAGCAACTTGTAAGCTTCTCACTTCAACATGTTATTTTGCTCGTGACAATAGTTTGAGTGCCGAAAACATTATTCCTGACTTGCTAAGTTCTCTAGTTTCAATTTAGAAAGTCCCTTTTAGGTCCGTGATTGCAATATATCATTGCGCTCAACTCATTCAGTTTGACTCTGAAAACATCATTTTAAGCTCCAAAACGTTGCTGTGATCGATTTAAGACGGAAGTTTTTAGTTGATAATTTGAGCATGTTTTTACGCTCAAATCGCTTTAAAAGCGCTTAAAACGCGTTTTTAATGATTCTAAGATCGTTTCTGTTCTGTTTCGAGGTGGGTTGTAAGCTTCTCTTTTCAACATGGTATTTTGCTCGTGACAATAATTTGAATGCGGAAAACATGATTCCTGACTTGCTAAGTTCTCTAATTTCCATTTAGAAAGTCCCTTTTAATTCCGTGATTGCTATATATCATTGCGCTCAACTCATTTAGTTTTGCCCTTAAAACATCATTTTAAGCTCCAAAACGTTGCCGTGATCGATTTAAGACGGCAGTTTTTAGTTGATAATTTGACCATGTTCTAACGCTCAAATCGCTTTAAAAGCGCTTAAAACGCGTTTTTAATGATTCTAAGATCGTTTCTGTTCTGTTTCGAGGTGGGTTGTAAGCTTCTCTTTTCAACATGGTATTTTGCTCGTGACGATAGTCTGAGTGCCGAAAACAGGATTCCTGACTTACTAAGTTCTCCAACTTCGATTTAGAAAGTCCCTTTTAGGTCCGTGATTGCTATATATCATTGCGCTCAACTCGTTTAGTTTGACACTGAAAACATCATTTTAAGCTCCAAAACGTTGCCGTGATCGATTTAAGACGGAAGTTTTTAGTTGATAATTTGAGCATGTTTTTACGCTCAAATCGCTTTAAAAGCGCTTAAAACGCGTTTTTAATGATTCTAAGCTCGTTTCTGTTCTGTTTCGAGGTTGGTTGTAAGCTTCTCACTTCAACATGTTATTTTGCTCGTGACGATAATTTGAGTTCCGAAAACAGGATTCCTGACTTGCTAAGTTCTCCAACTTCCATTTAGAAAGTCCCTTTTAGGTCCGTGATTGCAATATATCATTGCGCTCAACTCGTCCAGTTTGGCCCTAAAAACATCATTTGAAGCTCTAAAACAGTGGCATGATCGATTTATAACGGAAGTTTTTAGTTGATCATTTGAGCATGTTTTTACGCTCAAATCACTTTAAAAGCGCTTAAAACGCGTTTTTAATGATTGTAAGATCGTTTCTTTTCTGTCTCAAAGCAACTTGTAAGCTTCTCACTTCAACATGTTATTTTGCTCGTGACAATAGTTTGAGTGCCGAAAACATTATTCCTGACTTGCTAAGTTCTCTAGTTTCAATTTAGAAAGTCCCTTTTAGGTCCGTGATTGCAATATATCATTGCGCTCAACTCATTCAGTTTGACTCTGAAAACATCATTTTAAGCTCCAAAACGTTGCCGTGATCGATTTAAGACGGCAGTTTTTAGTTGATAATTTGAGCATGTTTTTACGCTCAAATCGCTTTAAAAGCGCTTAAAACGCGTTTTTAATGATTCTAAGATCGTTTCTGTTCTGTTTCGAGGTGGGTTGTAAGCTTCTCTTTTCAACATGGTATTTTGCTCGTGACGATAGTCTGAGTGCCGAAAACAGGATTCCTGACTTACTAAGTTCTCCAACTTCCATTTAGAAAGTCCCTTTTAGGTCCGTGATTGCTATATATCATTGCGCTCAACTCGTTTAGTTTGACTCTGAAAACATCATTTTAAGCTCCAAAACGTTGCCGTGATCGATACAAGACGGAAGTTTTTAGTTGATAATTTGAGCATGTTTTTACGCTCAAATCGCTTTAAAAGCGCTTAAAACGCGTTTTTAATGATTCTAAGCTCGTTTCTGTTCTGTTTCGAGGTGGGTTGTAAGCTTCTCACTTCAACATGTTATTTTGCTCGTGACGATAATTTGAGTTCCGAAAACAGGATTCCTGACTTACTAAGTTCTCCAACTTCCATTTAGAAAGTCCCTTTTAGGTCCGTGATTGCAATATATCATTGCGCTCAACTCGTCCAGTTTGGCCCTAAAAACATCATTTGAAGCTCTAAAACAGTGGCATGATCGATTTATAACGGCAGTTTTTAGTTGATCATTTGAGCATGTTTTTACGCTCAAATCGCTTTAAAAGCGCTTAAAACGCGTTTTTAATGATTGTAAGATCGTTTCTTTTCTGTCTCAAAGCAACTTGTAAGCTTCTCACTTCAACATGTTATTTTGCTCGTGACAATAGTTTGAGTGCCGAAAACATTATTCCTGACTTGCTAAGTTCTCTAGTTTCAATTTAGAAAGTCCCTTTTAGGTCCGTGATTGCAATATATCATTGCGCTCAACTCATTCAGTTTGACTCTGAAAACATCATTTTAAGCTCCAAAACGTTGCCGTGATCGATTTAAGACGGCAGTTTTTAGTTGATAATTTGAGCATGTTTTTACGCTCAAATCGCTTTAAAAGCGCTTAAAACGCGTTTTTAATGATTCTAAGATCGTTTCTGTTCTGTTTCGAGGTGGGTTGTAAGCTTCTCTTTTCAACATGGTATTTTGCTCGAGACGATAGTCTGAGTGCCGAA
The DNA here is from genome assembly GCA_963855995.1 of Muricea muricata. Taxonomy (NCBI): domain Eukaryota; kingdom Metazoa; phylum Cnidaria; class Anthozoa; order Malacalcyonacea; family Plexauridae; genus Muricea; species Muricea muricata. The sequence continues at coordinate 5,828,360 of OY979727.1, forward strand.
AACAGGATTCCTGACTTACTAAGTTCTCCAACTTCCATTTAGAAAGTCCCTTTTAGGTCCGTGATTGCTATATATCATTGCGCTCAACTCGTTTAGTTTGACTCTGAAAACATCATTTTAAGCTCCAAAACGTTGCCGTGATCGATTTAAGAAGGAAGTTTTTAGTTAATAATTTGAGCATGTTTTTACGCTCAAATCGCTTTAAAAGCGCTTAAAACGCGTTTTTAATGATTCTAAGCTCGTTTCTGTTCTGTTTCGAGGTGGGTTGTAAGCTTCTCACTTCAACATGTTATTTTGCTCGTGACGATAATTTGAGTTCCGAAAACAGGATTCCTGACTTGCTAAGTTCTCCAACTTCCATTTAGAAAGTCCCTTTTAGGTCCGTGATTGCAATATATCATTGCGCTCAACTCGTCCAGTTTGGCCCTAAAAACATCATTTGAAGCCCTAAAACAGTGGCATGATCGATTTATAACGGCAGTTTTTAGTTAATCATTTGAGCATGTTTTTACGCTCAAATCGCTTTAAAAGCGCTTAAAACGCGTTTTTAATGAATGTAAGATCGTTTCTTTTCTGTCTCAAAGCAAGTTGTAAGCTTCTCACTTCAACATGTTATTTTGCTCGTGACAATAGTTTGAGTGCCGAAAACATTATTCCTGACTTGCTAAGTTCTCTAGTTTCAATTTAGAAAGTCCCTTTTAGGTCCGTGATTGCAATATATCATTGCGCTCAACTCATTCAGTTTGACTCTGAAAACATCATTTTAAGCTCCAAAACGTTGCTGTGATCGATTTAAGACGGAAGTTTTTAGTTGATAATTTGAGCATGTTTTTACGCTCAAATCGCTTTAAAAGCGCTTAAAACGCGTTTTTAATGATTCTAAGATCGTTTCGGTTCTGTTTCGAGGTGGGTTGTAAGCTTCTCTTTTCAACATGGTATTTTGCTCGTGACAATAATTTGAATGCGGAAAACATGATTCCTGACTTGCTAAGTTCTCTAATTTCCATTTAGAAAGTCCCTTTTAATTCCGTGATTGCTATATATCATTGCGCTCAACTCATTTAGTTTTGCCCTTAAAACATCATTTTAAGCTCCAAAACGTTGCCGTGATCGATTTAAGACGGCAGTTTTTAGTTGATAATTTGAGCATGTTTTTACGCTCAAATCGCTTTAAAAGCGCTTAAAACGCGTTTTTAATGATTGTAAGATCGTTTCTTTTCTGTCTCAAAGCAACTTGTAAGCTTCTCACTTCAACATGTTATTTTGCTCGTGACAATAGTTTGAGTGCCGAAAACATTATTCCTGACTTGCTAAGTTCTCTAGTTTCAATTTAGAAAGTCCCTTTTAGGTCCGTGATTGCAATATATCATTGCGCTCAACTCATTCAGTTTGACTCTGAAAACATCATTTTAAGCTCCAAAACGTTGCTGTGATCGATTTAAGACGGAAGTTTTTAGTTGATAATTTGAGCATGTTTTTACGCTCAAATCGCTTTAAAAGCGCTTAAAACGCGTTTTTAATGATTCTAAGATCGTTTCTGTTCTGTTTCGAGGTGGGTTGTAAGCTTCTCTTTTCAACATGGTATTTTGCTCGTGACAATAATTTGAATGCGGAAAACATGATTCCTGACTTTCTAAGTTCTCTAATTTCCATTTAGAAAGTCCCTTTTAATTCCGTGATTGCTATATATCATTGCGCTCAACTCATTTAGTTTTGCCCTTAAAACATCATTTTAAGCTCCAAAACGTTGCCGTGATCGATTTAAGACGGCAGTTTTTAGTTGATAATTTGAGCATGTTTTTACGCTCAAATCGCTTTAAAAGCGCTTAAAACGCGTTTTTAATGATTGTAAGATCGTTTCTTTTCTGTCTCAAAGCAACTTGTAAGCTTCTCACTTCAACATGTTATTTTGCTCGTGACAATAGTTTGAGTGCCGAAAACATTATTCCTGACTTGCTAAGTTCTCTAGTTTCAATTTAGAAAGTCCCTTTTAGGTCCGTGATTGCAATATATCATTGCGCTCAACTCATTCAGTTTGACTCTGAAAACATCATTTTAAGCTCCAAAACGTTGCTGTGATCGATTTAAGACGGAAGTTTTTAGTTGATAATTTGAGCATGTTTTTACGCTCAAATCGCTTTAAAAGCGCTTAAAACGCGTTTTTAATGATTCTAAGATCGTTTCTGTTCTGTTTCGAGGTGGGTTGTAAGCTTCTCTTTTCAACATGGTATTTTGCTCGTGACAATAATTTGAATGCGGAAAACATGATTCCTGACTTTCTAAGTTCTCTAATTTCCATTTAGAAAGTCCCTTTTAATTCCGTGATTGCTATATATCATTGCGCTCAACTCATTTAGTTTTGCCCTTAAAACATCATTTTAAGCTCCAAAACGTTGCCGTGATCGATTTAAGACGGCAGTTTTTAGTTGATAATTTGAGCATGTTTTTACGCTCAAATCGCTTTAAAAGCGCTTAAAACGCGTTTTTAATGATTGTAAGATCGTTTCTTTTCTGTCTCAAAGCAACTTGTAAGCTTCTCACTTCAACATGTTATTTTGCTCGTGACAATAGTTTGAGTGCCGAAAACATTATTCCTGACTTGCTAAGTTCTCTAGTTTCAATTTAGAAAGTCCCTTTTAGGTCCGTGATTGCAATATATCATTGCGCTCAACTCATTCAGTTTGACTCTGAAAACATCATTTTAAGCTCCAAAACGTTGCCGTGATCGATTTAAGACGGCAGTTTTTAGTTGATAATTTGAGCATGTTTTTACGCTCAAATCGCTTTAAAAGCGCTTAAAACGCGTTTTTAATGATTCTAAGATCGTTTCTGTTCTGTTTCGAGGTGGGTTGTAAGCTTCTCTTTTCAACATGGTATTTTGCTCGTGACGATAGTCTGAGTTCCGAAAACAGGATTCCTGACTTACTAAGTTCTCCAACTTCCATTTAGAAAGTCCCTTTTAGGTCCGTGATTGCTATATATCATTGCGCTCAACTCGTTTAGTTTGACTCTGAAAACATCATTTTAAGCTCCAAAACGTTGCCGTGATCGATTTAAGACGGAAGTTTTTAGTTGATAATTTGAGCATGTTTTTACGCTCAAATCGCTTTAAAAGCGCTTAAAACGCGTTTTTAATGATTCTAAGCTCGTTTCTGTTCTGTTTCGAGGTGGGTTGTAAGCTTCTCACTTCAACATGTTATTTTGCTCGTGACGATAATTTGAGTTCCGAAAACAGGATTCCTGACTTGCTAAGTTCTCCAACTTCCATTTAGAAAGTCCCTTTTAGGTCCGTGATTGCAATATATCATTGCGCTCAACTCGTCCAGTTTGGCCCTAAAAACATCATTTGAAGCCCTAAAACAGTGGCATGATCGATTTATAACGGCAGTTTTTAGTTAATCATTTGAGCATGTTTTTACGCTCAAATCGCTTTAAAAGCGCTTAAAACGCGTTTTTAATGAATGTAAGATCGTTTCTTTTCTGTCTCAAAGCAAGTTGTAAGCTTCTCACTTCAACATGTTATTTTGCTCGTGACAATAGTTTGAGTGCCGAAAACATTATTCCTGACTTGCTAAGTTCTCTAGTTTCAATTTAGAAAGTCCCTTTTAGGTCCGTGATTGCAATATATCATTGCGCTCAACTCATTCAGTTTGACTCTGAAAACATCATTTTAAGCTCCAAAACGTTGCCGTGATCGATTTAAGACGGCAGTTTTTAGTTGATAATTTGAGCATGTTTTTACGCTCAAATCGCTTTAAAAGCGCTTAAAACGCGTTTTTAATGATTCTAAGATCGTTTCTGTTCTGTTTCGAGGTGGGTTGTAAGCTTCTCTTTTCAACATGGTATTTTGCTCGTGACGATAGTCTGAGTTCCGAAAACAGGATTCCTGACTTACTAAGTTCTCCAACTTCCATTTAGAAAGTCCCTTTTAGGTCCGTGATTGCTATATATCATTGCGCTCAACTCGTTTAGTTTGACTCTGAAAACATCATTTTAAGCTCCAAAACGTTGCCGTGATCGATTTAAGACGGAAGTTTTTAGTTGATAATTTGAGCATGTTTTTACGCTCAAATCGCTTTAAAAGCGCTTAAAACGCGTTTTTAATGATTCTAAGCTCGTTTCTGTTCTGTTTCGAGGTGGGTTGTAAGCTTCTCACTTCAACATGTTATTTTGCTCGTGACGATAATTTGAGTTCCGAAAACAGGATTCCTGACTTGCTAAGTTCTCCAACTTCCATTTAGAAAGTCCCTTTTAGGTCCGTGATTGCAATATATCATTGCGCTCAACTCGTCCAGTTTGGCCCTAAAAACATCATTTGAAGCCCTAAAACAGTGGCATGATCGATTTATAACGGCAGTTTTTAGTTAATCATTTGAGCATGTTTTTACGCTCAAATCGCTTTAAAAGCGCTTAAAACGCGTTTTTAATGAATGTAAGATCGTTTCTTTTCTGTCTCAAAGCAAGTTGTAAGCTTCTCACTTCAACATGTTATTTTGCTCGTGACAATAGTTTGAGTGCCGAAAACATTATTCCTGACTTGCTAAGTTCTCTAGTTTCAATTTAGAAAGTCCCTTTTAGGTCCGTGATTGCAATATATCATTGCGCTCAACTCATTCAGTTTGACTCTGAAAACATCATTTTAAGCTCCAAAACGTTGCTGTGATCGATTTAAGACGGAAGTTTTTAGTTGATAATTTGAGCATGTTTTTACGCTCAAATCGCTTTAAAAGCGCTTAAAACGCGTTTTTAATGATTCTAAGATCGTTTCTGTTCTGTTTCGAGGTGGGTTGTAAGCTTCTCTTTTCAACATGGTATTTTGCTCGTGACAATAATTTGAATGCGGAAAACATGATTCCTGACTTGCTAAGTTCTCTAATTTCCATTTAGAAAGTCCCTTTTAATTCCGTGATTGCTATATATCATTGCGCTCAACTCATTTAGTTTTGCCCTTAAAACATCATTTTAAGCTCCAAAACGTTGCCGTGATCGATTTAAGACGGCAGTTTTTAGTTGATAATTTGAGCATGTTTTTACGCTCAAATCGCTTTAAAAGCGCTTAAAACGCGTTTTTAATGATTCTAAGCTCGTTTTTGTTCTGTTTCGAGGTAGGTTGTAAGCTTCTCACTTCAACATGTTATTTTGCTCTTGACGATAGTTTGAGTGACGAAAACAGGATTCTTGACTTTCTAAGTTCTCCAACTTGCATTTAGAAAGTCCCTTTTAGGTCCGTGATTGCAATATATCATTGCGCTCAACTCGTTCAGTTGGGCCCTGAAAAAATCATTTTAAGCTCCAAAACGTTGGCGTGATCGATTTAAGACAGCAGTTTTTAAAAGATCATTTGAGCATGTTTTTACGCTAAAATCGCTTCAAAGCGCTTAAAACGCGTTTTTAATGCTTCTAAGATCGTTTCTTTTCTGTTTCAAAGTAAGTTGTAAGCTTCTAACTTCAACATGTTATTTTGCTCGTGACAATAATTTGAATGCGGAAAACATGATTCCTGACTTGCTAAGTTCTCTAATTTCCATTTAGAAAGTCCCTTTCAATTCCGTGATTGCAATATATCATTGCGCTCAACTCATTCAGTTTCGCCCTTAAAACAACATTTTGAGCTCCAAAACGTTGCCGTGATCGATTTAAGACGGCAGTTTTTAGTTGATAATTTGAGCATGTTTTTACGCTCAAATCGCTTTAAAAGCGCTTAAAACGCGTTTTTAATGATTCTAAGATCGTTTCTGTTCTGTTTCGAGGTGGGTTGTAAGCTTCTCTTTTCAACATGGTATTTTGCTCGTGACGATAGTCTGAGTTCCGAAAACAGGATTCCTGACTTACTAAGTTCTCCAACTTCCATTTAGAAAGTCCCTTTTAGGTCCGTGATTGCTATATATCATTGCGCTCAACTCGTTTAGTTTGACTCTGAAAACATCATTTTAAGCTCCAAAACGTTGCTGTGATCGATTTAAGACGGAAGTTTTTAGTTGATAATTTGAGCATGTTTTTACGCTCAAATCGCTTTAAAAGCGCTTAAAACGCGTTTTTAATGATTCTAAGCTCGTTTTTGTTCTGTTTCGAGGTGGGTTGTAAGCTTCTCACTTCAACATGTTTTTTTACTCGTGACGATAATTTGAGTTCCGAAAACAGGATTCCTGACTTGCTAAGTTCTCCAACTTCCATTTAGAAAGTCCCTTTTAGGTCCGTGATTGCAATATATCATTGCGCTCAACTCGTTCAGTTTCGCCCTAAAAACATCATTTTAAGCTCCAAAACAGTGGCGTGATCGATTTAAGACGGCAGTTTTTAGTTGATCATTTGAGCATGTTTTTACGCTCAAATCGCTTTAAAAGCGCTTAAAACGCGTTTTTAATGATTGTAAGATCGTTTCTTTTCTGTCTCAAAGCAACTTGTAAGCTTCTCACTTCAACATGTTATTTTGCTCGTGACAATAGTTTGAGTGCCGAAAACATTATTCCTGACTTGCTAAGTTCTCTAGTTTCAATTTAGAAAGTCCCTTTTAGGTCCGTGATTGCAATATATCATTGCGCTCAACTCATTCAGTTTGACTCTGAAAACATCATTTTAAGCTCCAAAACGTTGCCGTGATCGATTTAAGACGGCAGTTTTTAGTTGATAATTTGAGCATGTTTTTACGCTCAAATCGCTTTAAAAGCGCTTAAAACGCGTTTTTAATGATTCTAAGATCGTTTCTGTTCTGTTTCGAGGTGGGTTGTAAGCTTCTCTTTTCAACATGGTATTTTGCTCGAGACGATAGTCTGAGTGCCGAAAACAGGATTCCTGACTTACTAAGTTCTCCAACTTCCATTTAGAAAGTCCCTTTTAGGTCCGTGATTGCTATATATCATTGCGCTCAACTCGTTTAGTTTGACTCTGAAAACATCATTTTAAGCTCCAAAACGTTGCCGTGATCGATTTAAGACGGAAGTTTTTAGTTGATAATTTGAGCATGTTTTTACGCTCAAATCGCTTTAAAAGCGCTTAAAACGCGTTTTTAATGATTCTAAGCTCGTTTCTGTTCTGTTTCGAGGTGGGTTGTAAGCTTCTCACTTCAACATGTTATTTTGCTCGTGACGATAATTTGAGTTCCGAAAACAGGATTCCTGACTTGCTAAGTTCTCCAACTTCCATTTAGAAAGTCCCTTTTAGGTCCGTGATTGCAATATATCATTGCGCTCAACTCGTCCAGTTTGGCCCTAAAAACATCATTTGAAGCCCTAAAACAGTGGCATGATCGATTTATAACGGCAGTTTTTAGTTAATCATTTGAGCATGTTTTTACGCTCACATCGCTTTAAAAGCGCTTAAAACGCGTTTTTAATGAATGTAAGATCGTTTCTTTTCTGTCTCAAAGCAAGTTGTAAGCTTCTCACTTCAACATGTTATTTTGCTCGTGACAATAGTTTGAGTGCCGAAAACATTATTCCTGACTTGCTAAGTTCTCTAGTTTCAATTTAGAAAGTCCCTTTTAGGTCCGTGATTGCAATATATCATTGCGCTCAACTCATTCAGTTTGACTCTGAAAACATCATTTTAAGCTCCAAAACGTTGCCGTGATCGATTTAAGACGGAAGTTTTTAGTTGATAATTTGAGCATGTTTTTACGCTCAAATCGCTTTAAAAGCGCTTAAAACGCGTTTTTAATGATTCTAAGATCGTTTCTGTTCTGTTTCGAGGTGGGTTGTAAGCTTCTCTTTTCAACATGGTATTTTGCTCGTGACAATAATTTGAATGCGGAAAACATGATTCCTGACTTGCTAAGTTCTCTAATTTCCATTTAGAAAGTCCCTTTCAATTCCGTGATTGCTATATATCATTGCGCTCAACTCATTTAGTTTTGCCCTTAAAACATCATTTTAAGCTCCAAAACGTTGCTGTGATCGATTTAAGACGGAAGTTTTTAGTTGATAATTTGAGCATGTTTTTACGCTCAAATCGCTTTAAAAGCGCTTAAAACGCGTTTTTAATGATTCTAAGCTCGTTTTTGTTCTGTTTCGAGGTGGGTTGTAAGCTTCTCACTTCAACATGTTTTTTTGCTCGTGACGATAATTTGAGTTCCGAAAACAGGATTCCTGACTTGCTAAGTTCTCCAACTTCCATTTAGAAAGTCCCTTTTAGGTCCGTGATTGCAATATATCATTGCGCTCAACTCGTTCAGTTTGGCCCTAAAAACATCATTTTAAGCTCCAAAACAGTGGCGTGATCGATTTAAGACGGCAGTTTTTAGTTGATCATTTGAGCATGTTTTTACGCTCAAATCGCTTTAAAAGCGCTTAAAACGCGTTTTTAATGATTGTAAGATCGTTTCTTTTCTGTCTCAAAGCAACTTGTAAGCTTCTCACTTCAACATGTTATTTTGCTCGTGACAATAGTTTGAGTGCCGAAAACATTATTCCTGACTTGCTAAGTTCTCTAGTTTCAATTTAGAAAGTCCCTTTTAGGTCCGTGATTGCAATATATCATTGCGCTCAACTCATTCAGTTTGACTCTGAAAACATCATTTTAAGCTCCAAAACGTTGCCGTGATCGATTTAAGACGGCAGTTTTTAGTTGATAATTTGAGCATGTTTTTACGCTCAAATCGCTTTAAAAGCGCTTAAAACGCGTTTTTAATGATTCTAAGATCGTTTCTGTTCTGTTTCGAGGTGGGTTGTAAGCTTCTCTTTTCAACATGGTATTTTGCTCGAGACGATAGTCTGAGTGCCGAAAACAGGATTCCTGACTTACTAAGTTCTCCAACTTCCATTTAGAAAGTCCCTTTTAGGTCCGTGATTGCTATATATCATTGCGCTCAACTCGTTTAGTTTGACTCTGAAAACATCATTTTAAGCTCCAAAACGTTGCCGTGATCGATTTAAGACGGAAGTTTTTAGTTGATAATTTGAGCATGTTTTTACGCTCAAATCGCTTTAAAAGCGCTTAAAACGCGTTTTTAATGATTCTAAGCTCGTTTCTGTTCTGTTTCGAGGTGGGTTGTAAGCTTCTCACTTCAACATGTTATTTTGCTCGTGACGATAATTTGAGTTCCGAAAACAGGATTCCTGACTTGCTAAGTTCTCCAACTTCCATTTAGAAAGTCCCTTTTAGGTCCGTGATTGCAATATATCATTGCGCTCAACTCGTCCAGTTTGGCCCTAAAAACATCATTTGAAGCCCTAAAACAGTGGCATGATCGATTTATAACGGCAGTTTTTAGTTAATCATTTGAGCATGTTTTTACGCTCACATCGCTTTAAAAGCGCTTAAAACGCGTTTTTAATGAATGTAAGATCGTTTCTTTTCTGTCTCAAAGCAAGTTGTAAGCTTCTCACTTCAACATGTTATTTTGCTCGTGACAATAGTTTGAGTGCCGAAAACATTATTCCTGACTTGCTAAGTTCTCTAGTTTCAATTTAGAAAGTCCCTTTTAGGTCCGTGATTGCAATATATCATTGCGCTCAACTCATTCAGTTTGACTCTGAAAACATCATTTTAAGCTCCAAAACGTTGCTGTGATCGATTTAAGACGGAAGTTTTTAGTTGATAATTTGAGCATGTTTTTACGCTCAAATCGCTTTAAAAGCGCTTAAAACGCGTTTTTAATGATTCTAAGATCGTTTCTGTTCTGTTTCGAGGTGGGTTGTAAGCTTCTCTTTTCAACATGGTATTTTGCTCGTGACAATAATTTGAATGCGGAAAACATGATTCCTGACTTGCTAAGTTCTCTAATTTCCATTTAGAAAGTCCCTTTTAATTCCGTGATTGCTATATATCATTGCGCTCAACTCATTTAGTTTTGCCCTTAAAACATCATTTTAAGCTCCAAAACGTTGCCGTGATCGATTTAAGACGGCAGTTTTTAGTTGATAATTTGAGCATGTTTTTACGCTCAAATCGCTTTAAAAGCGCTTAAAACGCGTTTTTAATGATTGTAAGATCGTTTCTTTTCTGTCTCAAAGCAACTTGTAAGCTTCTCACTTCAACATGTTATTTTGCTCGTGACAATAGTTTGAGTGCCGAAAACATTATTCCTGACTTGCTAAGTTCTCTAGTTTCAATTTAGAAAGTCCCTTTTAGGTCCGTGATTGCAATATATCATTGCGCTCAACTCATTCAGTTTGACTCTGAAAACATCATTTTAAGCTCCAAAACGTTGCCGTGATCGATTTAAGACGGCAGTTTTTAGTTGATAATTTGAGCATGTTTTTACGCTCAAATCGCTTTAAAAGCGCTTAAAACGCGTTTTTAATGATTCTAAGATCGTTTCTGTTCTGTTTCGAGGTGGGTTGTAAGCTTCTCTTTTCAACATGGTATTTTGCTCGTGACGATAGTCTGAGTTCCGAAAACAGGATTCCTGACTTACTAAGTTCTCCAACTTCCATTTAGAAAGTCCCTTTTAGGTCCGTGATTGCTATATATCATTGCGCTCAACTCGTTTAGTTTGACTCTGAAAACATCATTTTAAGCTCCAAAACGTTGCTGTGATCGATTTAAGACGGAAGTTTTTAGTTGATAATTTGAGCATGTTTTTACGCTCAAATCGCTTTAAAAGCGCTTAAAACGCGTTTTTAATGATTCTAAGCTCGTTTTTGTTCTGTTTCGAGGTGGGTTGTAAGCTTCTCACTTCAACATGTTTTTTTGCTCGTGACGATAATTAGAGTTCCGAAAACAGGATTCCTGACTTGCTAAGTTCTCCAACTTCCATTTAGAAAGTCCCTTTTAGGTCCGTGATTGCAATATATCATTGCGCTCAACTCGTTCAGTTTGGCCCTAAAAACATCATTTTAAGCTCCAAAACAGTGGCGTGATCGATTTAAGACGGCAGTTTTTAGTTGATCATTTGAGCATGTTTTTACGCTCAAATCGCTTTAAAAGCGCTTAAAACGCGTTTTTAATGATTCTAAGCTCGTTTTTGTTCTGTTTCGAGGTAGGTTGTAAGCTTCTCACTTCAACATGTTATTTTGCTCTTGACGATAGTTTGAGTGACGAAAACAGGATTCTTGACTTTCTAAGTTCTCCAACTTCCATTTAGAAAGTCCCTTTTAGGTCCGTGATTGCAATATATCATTGCGCTCAACTCGTTCAGTTGGGCCTTGAAAAAATCATTTTAAGCTCCAAAACGTTGGCGTGATCGATTTAAGACAGCAGTTTTTAAAAGATCATTTGAGCATGTTTTTACGCTAAAATCGCTTCAAAGCGCTTAAAACGCGTTTTTAATGCTTCTAAGATCGTTTCTTTTCTGTTTCAAAGTAAGTTGTAAGCTTCTAACTTCAACATGTTATTTTGCTCGTGACAATAATTTGAATGCGGAAAACATGATTCCTGACTTGCTAAGTTCTCTAATTTCCATTTAGAAAGTCCCTTTTAATTCCGTGATTGCAATATATCATTGCGCTCAACTCATTCAGTTTTGCCCTTAAAACAACATTTTGAGCTCCAAAACGTTGCCGTGATCGATTTAAGAAGGCAGTTTTTAGTTGATAATTTGAGCATGTTTTTACGCTCAAATCGCTTTAAAAGCGCTTAAAACGCGTTTTTAATGGTTCTAAGATCGTTTCTTTTCTGTTTCAAAGTAAGTTGTAAGGTTCTAACTTCAACATGTTATTTTGCTCGTGACAATAATTTGAATGCGGAAAACATGATTCCTGACTTGCTAAGTTCTTTAATTTCCATTTAGAAAGTCCCTTTTAATTCCGTGATTGCAATATATCATTGCGCTCAACTCATTCAGTTTTGCCCTTAAAACAACATTTTAAGCTCCAAAACGTTGCCGTGATCGATTTAAGACGGCAGTTTTTAGTTGATAATTTGAGCATGTTTTTACGCTCAAATCGCTTTAAAAGCGCTTAAAACGCGTTTTTAATGCTTCTAAGATCGTTTCTTTTCTGTTTCAAAGTAAGTTGTAAGCTTCTAACTTCAACATGTTATTTTGCTCGTGACAATAATTTGAATGCGGAAAACATGATTCCTGACTTGCTAAGTTCTCTAATTTCCATTTAGAAAGTCTCTTTTAATTCCGTGATTGCAACATATCATTGCGCTCAACTCATTCAGTTTTGCCCTTAAAAAAACATTTTAAGCTCCAAAACGTTGCCGTGATCGATTTAAGACGGCAGTTTTTAGTTGATAATTTGAGCATGTTTTTACGCTCAATTCGCTTTAAAAGCGCTTAAAACGCGTTTTTAATGCTTCTAAGATCGTTTCTTTTCTGTTTCAAAGTAAGTTGTAAGCTTCTAACTTCAACATGTTATTTTGCTCGTGACAATAATTTGAATGCGGAAAACATGATTCCTGACTTGCTAAGTTCTCTAACTTCCATTTAGAAAGTCCCTTTTAATTCCGTGATTGCAATATATCATTGCGCTCAACTCATTCAGTTTTGCCCTTAAAACATCATTTTAAGCTCTAAAACAGTGGCATGATCGATTTATAACGGCAGTTTTTAGTTGATCATTTGAGCATGTTTTTACGCTCAAATCGCTTTAAAAGCGCTTAAAACGCGTTTTTAATGATTCTAAGCTCGTTTTTGTTCTGTTTCGAGGTGGGTTGTAAGCTTCTCACTTCAACATGTTTTTTTGCTCGTGACGATAATTAGAGTTCCGAAAACAGGATTCCTGACTTGCTAAGTTCTCCAACTTCCATTTAGAAAGTCCCTTTTAGGTCCGTGATTGCAATATATCATTGCGCTCAACTCGTTCAGTTTGGCCCTAAAAACATCATTTTAAGCTCCAAAACAGTGGCGTGATCGATTTAAGACGGCAGTTTTTAGTTGATCATTTGAGCATGTTTTTACGCTCAAATCGCTTTAAAAGCGCTTAAAACGCGTTTTTAATGATTCTAAGCTCGTTTTTGTTCTGTTTCGAGGTAGGTTGTAAGCTTCTCACTTCAACATGTTATTTTGCTCTTGACGATAGTTTGAGTGACGAAAACAGGATTCTTGACTTTCTAAGTTCTCCAACTTCCATTTAGAAAGTCCCTTTTAGGTCCGTGATTGCAATATATCATTGCGCTCAACTCGTTCAGTTGGGCCTTGAAAAAATCATTTTAAGCTCCAAAACGTTGGCGTGATCGATTTAAGACAGCAGTTTTTAAAAGATCATTTGAGCATGTTTTTACGCTAAAATCGCTTCAAAGCGCTTAAAACGCGTTTTTAATGCTTCTAAGATCGTTTCTTTTCTGTTTCAAAGTAAGTTGTAAGCTTCTAACTTCAACATGTTATTTTGCTCGTGACAATAATTTGAATGCGGAAAACATGATTCCTGACTTGCTAAGTTCTCTAATTTCCATTTAGAAAGTCCCTTTTAATTCCGTGATTGCAATATATCATTGCGCTCAACTCATTCAGTTTTGCCCTTAAAACAACATTTTGAGCTCCAAAACGTTGCCGTGATCGATTTAAGAAGGCAGTTTTTAGTTGATAATTTGAGCATGTTTTTACGCTCAAATCGCTTTAAAAGCGCTTAAAACGCGTTTTTAATGGTTCTAAGATCGTTTCTTTTCTGTTTCAAAGTAAGTTGTAAGGTTCTAACTTCAACATGTTATTTTGCTCGTGACAATAATTTGAATGCGGAAAACATGATTCCTGACTTGCTAAGTTCTTTAATTTCCATTTAGAAAGTCCCTTTTAATTCCGTGATTGCAATATATCATTGCGCTCAACTCATTCAGTTTTGCCCTTAAAACAACATTTTAAGCTCCAAAACGTTGCCGTGATCGATTTAAGACGGCAGTTTTTAGTTGATAATTTGAGCATGTTTTTACGCTCAAATCGCTTTAAAAGCGCTTAAAACGCGTTTTTAATGCTTCTAAGATCGTTTCTTTTCTGTTTCAAAGTAAGTTGTAAGCTTCTAACTTCAACATGTTATTTTGCTCGTGACAATAATTTGAATGCGGAAAACATGATTCCTGACTTGCTAAGTTCTCTAATTTCCATTTAGAAAGTCTCTTTTAATTCCGTGATTGCAACATATCATTGCGCTCAACTCATTCAGTTTTGCCCTTAAAAAAACATTTTAAGCTCCAAAACGTTGCCGTGATCGATTTAAGACGGCAGTTTTTAGTTGATAATTTGAGCATGTTTTTACGCTCAATTCGCTTTAAAAGCGCTTAAAACGCGTTTTTAATGCTTCTAAGATCGTTTCTTTTCTGTTTCAAAGTAAGTTGTAAGCTTCTAACTTCAACATGTTATTTTGCTCGTGACAATAATTTGAATGCGGAAAACATGATTCCTGACTTGCTAAGTTCTCTAACTTCCATTTAGAAAGTCCCTTTTAATTCCGTGATTGCAATATATCATTGCGCTCAACTCATTCAGTTTTGCCCTTAAAACATCATTTTAAGCTCTAAAACAGTGGCATGATCGATTTATAACGGCAGTTTTTAGTTGATCATTTGAGCATGTTTTTACGCTCAAATCGCTTTAAAAGCGCTTAAAACGCGTTTTTAATGATTGTAAGATCGTTTCTTTTCTGTCTCAAAGCAACTTGTAAGCTTCTCACTTCAACATGTTATTTTGCTCGTGACAATAGTTTGAGTAACGAAAACATTTTTCCTGACTTGCTAAGTTCTCTAGTTTCAATTTAGAAAGTCCCTTTTAGGTCCGTGATTGGAATATATCATTGCGCTAAACTCATTCAGTTTGACTCTGAAAACATCATTTTAAGCTCCAAAACGTTGCTGTGATCGATTTAAGACGGAAGTTTTTAGTTGATAATTTGAGCATGTTTTTACGCTCAAATCGCTTTAAAAGCGCTTAAAACGCGTTTTTAATGATTGTAAGATAGTTTCTGTTCTGTTTCGAGGTGGGTTGTAAGCTTCTCTTTTCAACATGGTATTTTGCTCGTGACAATAATTTGAATGCGGAAAACATGATTCCTGACTTGCTAAGTTCTCTAATTTCCATTTAGAAAGTCCCTTTTAATTCCGTGATTGCTATATATCATTGCGCTCAACTTATTCAGTTTTGCCCTTAAAACATCATTTTAAGCTCCAAAACGTTGCCGTGATCGATTTAAGACGGCAGTTTTTAGTTGATAATTTGAGCATGTTTTTACGCTCAAATCGCTTTAAAAGCGCTTAAAACGCGTTTTTAATGATTCTAAGCTCGTTTTTGTTCTGTTTCGAGGTAGGTTGTAAGCTTCTCACTTCAAGATGTTATTTGGCTCTTGACGATAGTTTGAGTGACGAAAACAGGATTCTTGACTTTCTAAGTTCTCCAACTTCCATTTAGAAAGTCCCTTTTAGGTCCGTGATTGCAATATATCATTGCGCTCAACTCGTTCAGTTGGGCCCTGAAAAAATCATTTTAAGCTCCAAAACGTTGGCGTGATCGATTTAAGACGGCAGTTTTTAAAAGATCATTTGAGCATGTTTTTACGCTAAAATCGCTTCAAAGCGCTTAAAACGCGTTTTTAATGCTTCTAAGATCGTTTCTTTTCTGTTTCAAAGTAAGTTGTAAGCTTCTAACTTCAACATGTTATTTTGCTCGTGACAATAATTTGAATGCGGAAAACATGATTCCTGACTTGCTAAGTTCTCTAATTTCCATTTAGAAAGTCCCTTTTAATTCCGTGATTGCAATATATCATTGCGCTCAACTCATTCAGTTTTGCCCTTAAAACAACATTTTAAGCTCCAAAACGTTGCCGTGATTGATTTAAGAAGGCAGTTTTTAGTTGATAATTTGAGCATGTTTTTACGCTCAAATCGCTTTAAAAGCGCTTAAAACGCGTTTTTAATGCTTCTAAGATCGTTTCTTTTCTGTTTCAAAGTAAGTTGTAAGCTTCTAACTTCAACATGTTATTTTGCTCGTGACAATAATTTGAATGCGGAAAACATGATTCCTGACTTGCTAAGTTCTCTAATTTCCATTTAGAAAGTCCCTTTTAATTCCGTGATTGCAATATATCATTGCGCTCAACTCATTCAGTTTGGCCCTTAAAACATCATTTTAAGCTCTAAAACAGTGGCATGATCGATTTATAACGGCAGTTTTTAGTTGATCATTTGAGCATGTTTTTACGCTCAAATCGCTTTAAAAGCGCTTAAAACCCGTTTTTAGTGGTTCTAAGATCGTTTCTGTTCTGTTTCGAGGTAGGTTGTAAGCTTCTCACTTCAACATGTTATTTTGCTCTTGACGATAGTTTGAGTGAGGAAAACAGGATTCCTGACTTACTAAGCTCTCCAACTTCCATTTAGAAAGTCCCTTTTAGGTCCGTGATTGGAATATATCATTGCGCTCAACTCATTCAGTTTGACTCTGAAAACATCATTTTAAGCTCCAAAACGTTGCCGTGATCGATTTAAGACGGCAGTTTTTAGTTGATAATTTGAGCATGTTTTTACGCTCAAATCGCATTAAAAGCGCTTAAAACGCGTTTTTAATGATTCTAAGATCGTTTCTGTTCTGTTTCGAGGTGGGTTGTAAGCTTCTCTTTTCAACATGTTATTTTGCTCGTGACAATAATTTGAATGCGGAAAACATGATTCCTGACTTGCTAAGTTCTCTAGTGTCAATTTAGAAAGTCCCTTTTAGGTCCGTGATTGGAATATATCATTGCGCTCAACTCATTCAGTTTGACTCTGAAAACATCATTTTAAGCTCCAAAACGTTGCTGTGATCGATTTAAGACGGAAGTTTTTAGTTGATAATTTGAGCATGTTTTTACGCTCAAATCGCTTTAAAAGCGCTTAAAACGCGTTTTTAATGATTCTAAGCTCGTTTTTGTTCTGTTTCGAGGTGGGTTGTAAGCTTCTCACTTCAACATGTTATTTTGCTCGTGACGATAATTTGAGTTCCGAAAACAGGATTCCTGACTTGCTAAGTTCTCCAACTTCCATTTAGAAAGTCCCTTTTAGGTCCGTGATTGCAATATATCATTGCGCTCAACTCGTTCAGTTTGGCCCTAAAAACATCATTTTAAGCTCCAAAACAGTGGCGTGATCGATTTAAGACGGCAGTTTTTAGTTGATCATTTGAGCATGTTTTTACGCTCAAATCGCTTTAAAAGCGCTTAAAACGCGTTTTTAATGATTGTAAGATCGTTTCTTTTCTGTCTCAAAGCAAGTTGTAAGCTTCTCACTTCAACATGTTATTTTGCTCGTGACAATAGTTTGAATGCCGAAAACATGATTCCTGACTTGCTAAGTTCTCTAATTTCCATTTAGAAAGTCTCTTTTAATTCCGTGATTGCAACATATCATTGCGCTCAACTCATTCAGTTTTGCCCTTAAAACAACATTTTAAGCTCCAAAACGTTGCCGTGATCGATTTAAGACGGCAGTTTTTAGTTGATAATTTGAGCATGTTTTTACGCTCAATTCGCTTTAAAAGCGCTTAAAACGCGTTTTTAATGCTTCTAAGATCGTTTCTTTTCTGTTTCAAAGTAAGTTGTAAGCTTCTAACTTCAACATGTTATTTTGCTCGTGACAATAATTTGAATGCGGAAAACATGATTCCTGACTTGCTAAGTTCTCTAACTTCCATTTAGAAAGTCCCTTTTAATTCCGTGATTGCAATATATCATTGCGCTCAACTCATTCAGTTTTGCCCTTAAAACATCATTTTAAGCTCTAAAACAGTGGCATGATCGATTTATAACGGCAGTTTTTAGTTGATCATTTGAGCATGTTTTTACGCTCAAATCGCTTTAAAAGCGCTTAAAACGCGTTTTTAATGATTGTAAGATCGTTTCTTTTCTGTCTCAAACCAACTTGTAAGCTTCTCACTTCAACATGTTATTTTGCTCGTGACGATAGTCTGAGTGCCGAAAACAGGATTCCTGACTTACTAAGTTCTCCAACTTCCATTTAGAAAGTCCCTTTTAGGTCCGTGATTGCTATATATCATTGCGCTCAACTCGTTTAGTTTGACTCTGAAAACATCATTTTAAGCTCCAAAACGTTGCCGTGATCGATATAAGACGGAAGTTTTTAGTTGATAATTTGAGCATGTTTTTACGCTCAAATCGCTTTAAAAGCGCTTAAAACGCGTTTTTAATGATTCTAAGCTCGTTTCTGTTCTGTTTCGAGGTGGGTTGTAAGCTTCTCACTTCAACATGTTATTTTGCTCTTGACGATAGTTTGAGTGACGAAAACAGGATTCTTGACTTTCTAAGTTCTCCAACTTCCATTTAGAAAGTCCCTTTTAGGTCCGTGATTGCAATATATCATTGCGCTCAACTCGTTCAGTTGGGCCTTGAAAAAATCATTTTAAGCTCCAAAACGTTGGCGTGATCGATTTAAGACAGCAGTTTTTAAAAGATCATTTGAGCATGTTTTTACGCTAAAATCGCTTCAAAGCGCTTAAAACGCGTTTTTAATGCTTCTAAGATCGTTTCTTTTCTGTTTCAAAGTAAGTTGTAAGCTTCTAACTTCAACATGTTATTTTGCTCGTGACAATAATTTGAATGCGGAAAACATGATTCCTGACTTGCTAAGTTCTCTAATTTCCATTTAGAAAGTCCCTTTTAATTCCGTGATTGCAATATATCATTGCGCTCAACTCATTCAGTTTTGCCCTTAAAACAACATTTTGAGCTCCAAAACGTTGCCGTGATCGATTTAAGAAGGCAGTTTTTAGTTGATAATTTGAGCATGTTTTTACGCTCAAATCGCTTTAAAAGCGCTTAAAACGCGTTTTTAATGGTTCTAAGATCGTTTCTTTTCTGTTTCAAAGTAAGTTGTAAGGTTCTAACTTCAACATGTTATTTTGCTCGTGACAATAATTTGAATGCGGAAAACATGATTCCTGACTTGCTAAGTTCTTTAATTTCCATTTAGAAAGTCCCTTTTAATTCCGTGATTGCAATATATCATTGCGCTCAACTCATTCAGTTTTGCCCTTAAAACAACATTTTAAGCTCCAAAACGTTGCCGTGATCGATTTAAGACGGCAGTTTTTAGTTGATAATTTGAGCATGTTTTTACGCTCAAATCGCTTTAAAAGCGCTTAAAACGCGTTTTTAATGCTTCTAAGATCGTTTCTTTTCTGTTTCAAAGTAAGTTGTAAGCTTCTAACTTCAACATGTTATTTTGCTCGTGACAATAATTTGAATGCGGAAAACATGATTCCTGACTTGCTAAGTTCTCTAATTTCCATTTAGAAAGTCTCTTTTAATTCCGTGATTGCAACATATCATTGCGCTCAACTCATTCAGTTTTGCCCTTAAAAAAACATTTTAAGCTCCAAAACGTTGCCGTGATCGATTTAAGACGGCAGTTTTTAGTTGATAATTTGAGCATGTTTTTACGCTCAATTCGCTTTAAAAGCGCTTAAAACGCGTTTTTAATGCTTCTAAGATCGTTTCTTTTCTGTTTCAAAGTAAGTTGTAAGCTTCTAACTTCAACATGTTATTTTGCTCGTGACAATAATTTGAATGCGGAAAACATGATTCCTGACTTGCTAAGTTCTCTAACTTCCATTTAGAAAGTCCCTTTTAATTCCGTGATTGCAATATATCATTGCGCTCAACTCATTCAGTTTTGCCCTTAAAACATCATTTTAAGCTCTAAAACAGTGGCATGATCGATTTATAACGGCAGTTTTTAGTTGATCATTTGAGCATGTTTTTACGCTCAAATCGCTTTAAAAGCGCTTAAAACGCGTTTTTAATGATTGTAAGATCGTTTCTTTTCTGTCTCAAAGCAACTTGTAAGCTTCTCACTTCAACATGTTATTTTGCTCGTGACAATAGTTTGAGTAACGAAAACATTTTTCCTGACTTGCTAAGTTCTCTAGTTTCAATTTAGAAAGTCCCTTTTAGGTCCGTGATTGGAATATATCATTGCGCTAAACTCATTCAGTTTGACTCTGAAAACATCATTTTAAGCTCCAAAACGTTGCTGTGATCGATTTAAGACGGAAGTTTTTAGTTGATAATTTGAGCATGTTTTTACGCTCAAATCGCTTTAAAAGCGCTTAAAACGCGTTTTTAATGATTGTAAGATAGTTTCTGTTCTGTTTCGAGGTGGGTTGTAAGCTTCTCTTTTCAACATGGTATTTTGCTCGTGACAATAATTTGAATGCGGAAAACATGATTCCTGACTTGCTAAGTTCTCTAATTTCCATTTAGAAAGTCCCTTTTAATTCCGTGATTGCTATATATCATTGCGCTCAACTTATTCAGTTTTGCCCTTAAAACATCATTTTAAGCTCCAAAACGTTGCCGTGATCGATTTAAGACGGCAGTTTTTAGTTGATAATTTGAGCATGTTTTTACGCTCAAATCGCTTTAAAAGCGCTTAAAACGCGTTTTTAATGATTCTAAGCTCGTTTTTGTTCTGTTTCGAGGTAGGTTGTAAGCTTCTCACTTCAAGATGTTATTTGGCTCTTGACGATAGTTTGAGTGACGAAAACAGGATTCTTGACTTTCTAAGTTCTCCAACTTCCATTTAGAAAGTCCCTTTTAGGTCCGTGATTGCAATATATCATTGCGCTCAACTCGTTCAGTTGGGCCCTGAAAAAATCATTTTAAGCTCCAAAACGTTGGCGTGATCGATTTAAGACGGCAGTTTTTAAAAGATCATTTGAGCATGTTTTTACGCTAAAATCGCTTCAAAGCGCTTAAAACGCGTTTTTAATGCTTCTAAGATCGTTTCTTTTCTGTTTCAAAGTAAGTTGTAAGCTTCTAACTTCAACATGTTATTTTGCTCGTGACAATAATTTGAATGCGGAAAACATGATTCCTGACTTGCTAAGTTCTCTAATTTCCATTTAGAAAGTCCCTTTTAATTCCGTGATTGCAATATATCATTGCGCTCAACTCATTCAGTTTTGCCCTTAAAACAACATTTTAAGCTCCAAAACGTTGCCGTGATTGATTTAAGAAGGCAGTTTTTAGTTGATAATTTGAGCATGTTTTTACGCTCAAATCGCTTTAAAAGCGCTTAAAACGCGTTTTTAATGCTTCTAAGATCGTTTCTTTTCTGTTTCAAAGTAAGTTGTAAGCTTCTAACTTCAACATGTTATTTTGCTCGTGACAATAATTTGAATGCGGAAAACATGATTCCTGACTTGCTAAGTTCTCTAATTTCCATTTAGAAAGTCCCTTTTAATTCCGTGATTGCAATATATCATTGCGCTCAACTCATTCAGTTTGGCCCTTAAAACATCATTTTAAGCTCTAAAACAGTGGCATGATCGATTTATAACGGCAGTTTTTAGTTGATCATTTGAGCATGTTTTTACGCTCAAATCGCTTTAAAAGCGCTTAAAACGCGTTTTTAATGATTGTAAGATCGTTTCTTTTCTGTCTCAAACCAACTTGTAAGCTTCTCACTTCAACATGTTATTTTGCTCGTGACGATAGTCTGAGTGCCGAAAACAGGATTCCTGACTTACTAAGTTCTCCAACTTCCATTTAGAAAGTCCCTTTTAGGTCCGTGATTGCTATATATCATTGCGCTCAACTCGTTTAGTTTGACTCTGAAAACATCATTTTAAGCTCCAAAACGTTGCCGTGATCGATATAAGACGGAAGTTTTTAGTTGATAATTTGAGCATGTTTTTACGCTCAAATCGCTTTAAAAGCGCTTAAAACGCGTTTTTAATGATTCTAAGCTCGTTTCTGTTCTGTTTCGAGGTGGGTTGTAAGCTTCTCACTTCAACATGTTATTTTGCTCGTGACGATAATTTGAGTTCCGAAAACAGGATTCCTGACTTGCTAAGTTCTCCAACTTCCATTTAGAAAGTCCCTTTTAGGTCCGTGATTGCAATATATCATTGCGCTCAACTCGTCCAGTTTGGCCCTAAAAACATCATTTGAAGCTCTAAAGCAGTGGCATGATCGATTTATAACGGCAGTTTTTAGTTGATCATTTGAGCATGTTTTTACGCTCAAATCGCTTTAAAAGCGCTTAAAACGCGTTTTTAATGATTGTAAGATCGTTTCTTTTCTGTCTCAAAGCAACTTGTAAGCTTCTCACTTCAACATGTTATTTTGCTCGTGACAATAGTTTGAGTGCCGAAAACATTATTCCTGACTTGCTAAGTTCTCTAGTTTCAATTTAGAAAGTCCCTTTTAGGTCCGTTATTGCAATATATCATTGCGCTCAACTCATTCAGTTTGACTCTGAAAACATCATTTTAAGCTCCAAAACGTTGCCGTGATCGATTTAAGACGGCAGTTTTTAGTTGATAATTTGAGCATGTTTTTACGCTCAAATCGCTTTAAAAGCGCTTAAAACGCGTTTTTAATGATTCTAAGATCGTTTCTGTTCTGTTTCGAGGTGGGTTGTAAGCTTCTCTTTTCAACATGGTATTTTGCTCGTGACGATAGTCTGAGTGCCGAAAACAGGATTCCTGACTTACTAAGTTCTCCAACTTCCATTTAGAAAGTCACTTTTAGGTCCGTGATTGCTATATATCATTGCGCTCAACTCGTTTAGTTTGACTCTGAAAACATCATTTTAAGCTCCAAAACGTTGCCGTGATCGATATAAGACGGAAGTTTTTAGTTGATAATTTGAGCATGTTTTTACGCTCAAATCGCTTTAAAAGCGCTTAAAACGCGTTTTTAATGATTCTAAGCTCGTTTCTGTTCTGTTTCGAGGTGGGTTGTAAGCTTC
The DNA here is from genome assembly GCA_963855995.1 of Muricea muricata. NCBI lineage: Eukaryota > Metazoa > Cnidaria > Anthozoa > Malacalcyonacea > Plexauridae > Muricea > Muricea muricata. The sequence goes on from OY979727.1 coordinate 5,850,917, forward strand.
TCACTTCAACATGTTATTTTGCTCGTGACGATAATTTGAGTTCCGAAAACAGGATTCCTGACTTGCTAAGTTCTCCAACTTCCATTTAGAAAGTCCCTTTTAGGTCCGTGATTGCAATATATCATTGCGCTCAACTCGTCCAGTTTGGCCCTAAAAACATCATTTGAAGCTCTAAAGCAGTGGCATGATCGATTTATAACGGCAGTTTTTAGTTGATCATTTGAGCATGTTTTTACGCTCAAATCGCTTTAAAAGCGCTTAAAACGCGTTTTTAATGATTGTAAGATCGTTTCTTTTCTGTCTCAAAGCAACTTGTAAGCTTCTCACTTCAACATGTTATTTTGCTCGTGACAATAGTTTGAGTGCCGAAAACATTATTCCTGACTTGCTAAGTTCTCTAGTTTCAATTTAGAAAGTCCCTTTTAGGTCCGTGATTGCAATATATCATTGCGCTCAACTCATTCAGTTTGACTCTGAAAACATCATTTTAAGCTCCAAAACGTTGCCGTGATCGAATTAAGACGGCAGTTTTTAGTTGATAATTTGAGCATGTTTTTACGCTCAAATCGCTTTAAAAGCGCTTAAAACGCGTTTTTAATGATTCTAAGATCGTTTCTGTTCTGTTTCGAGGTGGGTTGTAAGCTTCTCTTTTCAACATGGTATTTTGCTCGTGACGATAGTCTGAGTGCCGAAAACAGGATTCCTGACTTACTAAGTTCTCCAACTTCCATTTAGAAAGTCCCTTTTAGGTCCGTGATTGCTATATATCATTGCGCTCAACTCGTTTAGTTTGACTCTGAAAACATCATTTTAAGCTCCAAAACGTTGCCGTGATCGATATAAGACGGAAGTTTTTAGTTGATAATTTGAGCATGTTTTTACGCTCAAATCGCTTTAAAAGCGCTTAAAACGCGTTTTTAATGATTCTTTGCTCGTTTCTGTTCTGTTTCGAGGTGGGTTGTAAGCTTCACACTTCAACATGTTATTTTGCTCGTGACGATAATTTGAGTTCCGAAAACAGGATTCCTGATTTGCTAAGTTCTCCAACTTCCATTTAGAAAGTCCCTTTTAGGTCCGTGATTGCAATATATCATTGCGCTCAACTCGTCCAGTTTGGCCCTAAAAACATCATTTGAAGCTCTAAAACAGTGGCATGATCGATTTATAACGGCAGTTTTTAGTTGATCATTTGAGCATGTTTTTACGCTCAAATCGCTTGAAAAGCGCTTAAAACGCGTTTTTAATGATTGTAAGATCGTTTCTTTTCTGTCTCAAAGCAACTTGTAAGCTTCTCACTTCAACATGTTATTTTGCTCGTGAAAATAGTTTGAGTGCCGAAAACATTATTCCTGACTTGCTAAGTTCTCTAGTTTCAATTTAGAAAGTCCCTTTTAGGTCCGTGATTGCAATATATCATTGCGCTCAACTCATTCAGTTTGACTCTGAAAACATCATTTTAAGCTCCAAAACGTTGCCGTGATCGATTTAAGACGGCAGTTTTTAGTTGATAATTTGAGCATGTTTTTACGCTCAAATCGCTTTAAAAGCACTTAAAACGCGTTTTTAATGATTCTAAGATCGTTTCTGTTCTGTTTCGAGGTGGGTTGTAAGCTTCTCTTTTCAACATGGTATTTTGCTCGTGACGATAGTCTGAGTGCCGAAAACAGGATTCCTGACTTGCTAAGTTCTCCAACTTCCATTTAGAAAGTCCCTTTTAGGTCCGTGATTGCTATATATCATTGCGCTCAACTCGTTTAGTTTGACTCTGAAAACATCATTTTAAGCTCCAAAACGTTGCCGTGATCGATTTAAGACGGAAGTTTTTAGTTGATAATTTGAGCATGTTTTTACGCTCAAATCGCTTTAAAAGCGCTTAAAACGCGTTTTTAATGATTCTAAGCTCGTTTCTGTTCTGTTTCGAGGTGGGTTGTAAGCTTCTCACTTCAACATGTTATTTTGCTCGTGACGATAATTTGAGTTCCGAAAACAAAATTCCTGACTTGCTAAGTTCTCCAACTTCCATTTAGAAAGTCCCTTTTAGGTCCGTGATTGCAATATATCATTGCGCTCAACTCGTCCAGTTTGGCCCTAAAAACATCATTTGAAGCCCTAAAACAGTGGCATGATCGATTTATAACGGCAGTTTTTAGTTGATCATTTGAGCATGTTTTTACGCTCAAATCGCTTTAAAAGCGCTTAAAACGCGTTTTTAATGAATGTAAGATCGTTTCTTTTCTGTCTCAAAGCAACTTGTAAGCTTCTCACTTCAACATGTTATTTTGCTCGTGACAATAGTTTGAGTGCCGAAAACATTATTCCTGACTTGCTAAGTTCTCTAGTTTCAATTTAGAAAGTCCCTTTTAGGTCCGTGATTGCAATATATCATTGCGCTCAACTCATTCAGTTTGACTCTGAAAACATCATTTTAAGCTCCAAAACGTTGCTGTGATCGATTTAAGACGGAAGTTTTTAGTTGATAATTTGAGCATGTTTTTACGCTCAAATCGCTTTAAAAGCGCTTAAAACGCGTTTTTAATGATTCTAAGATCGTTTCTGTTCTGTTTCGAGGTGGGTTGTAAGCTTCTCTTTTCAACATGGTATTTTGCTCGTGACAATAATTTGAATGCGGAAAACATGATTCCTGACTTGCTAAGTTCTCTAATTTCCATTTAGAAAGTCCCTTTTAATTCCGTGATTGCTATATATCATTGCGCTCAACTCATTTAGTTTTGCCCTTAAAACATCATTTTGAGCTCCAAAACGTTGCCGTGATCGATTTAAGACGGCAGTTTTTAGTTGATAATTTGAGCATGTTTTTACGCTCAAATCGCTTTAAAAGCGCTTAAAACGCGTTTTTAATGAATCTAAGATCGTTTCTGTTCTGTTTCGAGGTGGGTTGTAAGCTTCTCTTTTCAACATGGTATTTTGCTCGTGACGATAGTCTGAGTGCCGAAAACAGGATTCCTGACTTACTAAGTTCTCCAACTTCCATTTAGAAAGTCCCTTTTAGGTCCGTGATTGCTATATATCATTGCGCTCAACTCGTTTAGTTTGACTCTGAAAACATCATTTTAAGCTCCAAAACGTTGCCGTGATCGATTTAAGACGGAAGTTTTTAGTTGATAATTTGAGCATGTTTTTACGCTCAAATCGCTTTAAAAGCGCTTAAAACGCGTTTTTAATGATTCTAAGCTCGTTTCTGTTCTGTTTCGAGGTGGGTTGTAAGCTTCTCACTTCAACATGTTATTTTGCTCGTGACGATAATTTGAGTTCCGAAAACAGGATTCCTGACTTGCTAAGTTCTCCCACTTCCATTTAGAAAGTCCCTTTTAGGTCCGTGATTGCAATATATCATTGCGCTCAACTCGTTCAGTTGGGCCCTGAAAAAATCATTTTAAGCTCCAAAACGTTGGCGTGATCGATTTAAGACGGCAGTTTTTAAAAGATCATTTGAGCATGTTTTTACGCTAAAATCGCTTCAAAGCGCTTAAAACGCGTTTTTAATGCTTCTAAGATCGTTTCTTTTCTGTTTCAAAGTAAGTTGTAAGCTTCTAACTTCAACATGTTATTTTGCTCGTGACAATAATTTGAATGCGGAAAACATGATTCCTGACTTGCTAAGTTCTCTAATTTCCATTTAGAAAGTCCCTTTTAATTCCGTGATTGCAATATATCATTGCGCTTAACTCATTCAGTTTTGCCCTTAAAACATCATTTTAAGCTCCAAAACGTTGCCGTGATCGATTTAAGACGGCAGTTTTTAGTTGATAATTTGAGCATGTTTTTACGCTCAAATCGCTTTAAAAGCTCTTAAAACGCGTTTTTAATGCTTCTAAGATCGTTTCTTTTCTGTTTCAAAGTAAGTTGTAAGCTTCTAACTTCAACATGTTATTTTGCTCGTGACAATAATTTGAATGCGGAAAACATGATTCCTGACTTGCTAAGTTCTCTAATTTCCATTTAGAAAGTCCCTTTTAATTCCGTGATTGCAATATATCATTGCGCTCAACTCATTCAGTTTTGCCCTTAAAACAACATTTTAAGCTCCAAAACGTTGCCGTGATCGATTTAAGAAGGCAGTTTTTAGTTGATAATTTGAGCATGTTTTTACGCTCAAATCGCTTTAAAAGCGCTTAAAACGCGTTTTTAATGCTTCTAAGATCGTTTCTTTTCTGTTTCAAAGTAAGTTGTAAGCTTCTAACTTTAACATGTTATTTTGCTCGTCACAATAATTTGAATGCGGAAAACATGATTCCTGACTTGCTAAGTTCTTTAATTTCCATTTAGAAAGTCCCTTTTAATTCCGTGATTGCAATATATCATTGCGCTCAACTCATTCAGTTTTGCCCTTAAAACAACATTTTAAGCTCCAAAACGTTGCCGTGATCGATTTAAGACGGCAGTTTTTAGTTGATAATTTGAGCATGTTTTTACGCTCAAATCGCTTTAAAAGCGCTTAAAACGCGTTTTTAATGCTTCTAAGATCGTTTCTTTTCTGTTTCAAAGTAAGTTGTAAGCTTCTAACTTCAACATGTTATTTTGCTCGTGACAATAATTTGAATGCGGAAAACATGATTCCTGACTTGCTAAGTTCTCTAATTTCCATTTAGAAAGTCTCTTTTAATTCCGTGATTGCAACATATCATTGCGCTAAACTCATTCAGTTTTGCCCTTAAAACAACATTTTAAGCTCCAAAACGTTGCCGTGATCGATTTAAGACGGCAGTTTTTAGTTGATAATTTGAGCATGTTTTTACGCTCAATTCGCTTTAAAAGCGCTTAAAACGCGTTTTAATGCTTCTAAGATCGTTTCTTTTCTGTTTCAAAGTAAGTTGTAAGCTTCTAACTTCAACATGTTATTTTGCTCGTGACAATAATTTGAATGCGGAAAACATGATTCCTGACTTGCTAAGTTCTCTAACTTCCATTTAGAAAGTCCCTTTTAATTCCGTGATTGCAATATATCATTGCGCTCAACTCATTCAGTTTTGCCCTTAAAACATCATTTTAAGCTCTAAAACAGTGGCATGATCGATTTATAACGGCAGTTTTTAGTTGATCATTTGAGCATGTTTTTACGCTCAAATCGCTTTAAAAGCGCTTAAAACGCGTTTTTAATGATTGTAAGATCGTTTTTTTTCTGTCTCAAAGCAACTTGTAAGCTTCTCACTTCAACATGTTATTTTGCTCGTGACAATAGTTTGAGTAACGAAAACATTATTCCTGACTTGCTAAGTTCTCTAGTTTCAATTTAGAAAGTCCCTTTTAGGTCCGTGATTGGAATATATCATTGCGCTAAACTCATTCAGTTTGACTCTGAAAACATCATTTTAAGCTCTAAAACGTTGCTGTGATCGATTTAAGACGGAAGTTTTTAGTTGATAATTTGAGCATGTTTTTACGCTCAAATCGCTTTAAAAGCGCTTAAAACGCGTTTTTAATGATTCTAAGATCGTTTCTGTTCTGTTTCGAGGTGGGTTGTAAGCTTCTCTTTTCAACATGGTATTTTGCTCGTGACAATAATTTGAATGCGGAAAACATGATTCCTGACTTGCTAAGTTCTCTAATTTCCATTTAGAAAGTCCCTTTTAATTCCGTGATTGCTATATATCATTGCGCTCAACTTATTCAGTTTTGCCCTTAAAACATCATTTTAAGCTCCAAAACGTTGCCGTGATCGATTTAAGACGGCAGTTTTTAGTTGATAATTTGAGCATGTTTTTACGCTCAAATCGCTTTAAAAGCGCTTAAAACGCGTTTTTAATGATTGTAAGATCGTTTCTGTTCTGTTTCGAGGTGGGTTGTAAGCTTCTCTTTTCAACATGGTATTTTGCTCGTGACAATAATTTGAATGCGGAAAACATGATTCCTGACTTGCTAAGTTCTCTAATTTCCATTTAGAAAGTCCCTTTTAATTCCGTGATTGCTATATATCATTGCGCTCAACTCATTCAGTTTTGCCCTTAAAACATCATTTTAAGCTCCAAAACGTTGCCGTGATCGAGTTAAGACGGCAGTTTTTAGTTGATAATTTGAGCATGTTTTTACGCTCTAATCGCTTTAAAAGCGCTTAAAACGCGTTTTTAATGATTCTAAGCTCGTTTTTGTTCTGTTTCGAGGTAGGTTGTAAGCTTCTCACTTCAACATGTTATTTTGCTCTTGACGATAGTTTGAGTGACGAAAACAGGATTCTTGACTTTCTAAGTTCTCCAACTTCCATTTAGAAAGTCCCTTTTAGGTCCGTTATTGCAATATATCATTGCGCTCAACTCGTTCAGTTGGGCCCTGAAAAAATCATTTTAAGCTCCAAAACGTTGGCGTGATCGATTTAAGACGGCAGTTTTTAAAAGATCATTTGAGCATGTTTTTACGCTCAAATCGCTTTAAAAGCGCTTAAAACGCGTTTTTAATGATTCTAAGATCGTTTCTGTTTTGTTTCGAGGTGGGTTGTAAGCTTCTCTTTTCAACATGGTATTTTGCTCGTGACGATAGTCTGAGTGCCGAAAACAGGATTCCTGACTTACTAAGTTCTCCAACTTCCATTTAGAAAGTCCCTTTTAGGTCCGTGATTGCTATATATCATTGCGCTCGACTCGTTTAGTTTGACTCTGAAAACATCATTTTAAGCTCCAAAACGTTGCCGTGATCGATATAAGACGGAAGTTTTTAGTTGATAATTTGAGCATGTTTTTACGCTCAAATCGCTTTAAAAGCGCTTAAAACGCGTTTTTAATGATTCTAAGCTCGTTTCTGTTCTGTTTCGAGGTGGGTTGTAAGCTTCTCACTTCAACATGTTATTTTGCTCGTGACGATAATTTGAGTTCCGAAAACAGGATTCCTGACTTGCTAAGTTCTCCAACTTCCATTTAGAAAGTCCCTTTTAGGTCCGTGATTGCAATATATCATTGCGCTCAACTCATTCAGTTTGACTCTGAAAACATCATTTTAAGCTCCAAAACGTTGCCGTGATCGATTTAAGACGGCAGTTTTTAGTTGATAATTTGAGCATGTTTTTACGCTCAAATCGCTTTAAAAGCGCTTAAAACGCGTTTTTAATGATTCTAAGATCGTTTCTGTTCTGTTTCGAGGTGGGTTGTAAGCTTCTCTTTTCAACATGGTATTTTGCTCGTGACGATAGTCTGAGTGCCGAAAACAGGATTCCTGACTTACTAAGTTCTCCAACTTCCATTTAGAAAGTCCCTTTTAGGTCCGTGATTGCTATATATCATTGCGCTCAACTCGTTTAGTTTGACTCTGAAAACATCATTTTAAGCTCCAAAACGTTGCCGTGATCGATATAAGACGGAAGTTTTTAGTTGATAATTTGAGCATGTTTTTACGCTCAAATCGCTTTAAAAGCGCTTAAAACGCGTTTTTAATGATTCTAAGCTCCTTTCTGTTCTGTTTCGAGGTGGGTTGTAAGCTTCTCACTTCAACATGTTATTTTGCTCGTGACGATAATTTGAGTTCCGAAAACAGGATTCCTGATTTGCTAAGTTCTCCAACTTCCATTTAGAAAGTCCCTTTTAGGTCCGTGATTGCAATATATCATTGCGCTCAACTCGTCCAGTTTGGCCCTAAAAACATCATTTGAAGCTCTAAAACAGTGGCATGATCGATTTATAACGGCAGTTTTTAGTTGATCATTTGAGCATGTTTTTACGCTCAAATCGCTTTAAAAGCGCTTAAAACGCGTTTTTAATGATTGTAAGATCGTTTCTTTTCTGTCTCAAAGCAACTTGTAAGCTTCTCACTTCAACATGTTATTTTGCTCGTGACAATAGTTTGAGTGCCGAAAACATTATTCCTGACTTGCTAAGTTCTCTAGTTTCAATTTAGAAAGTCCCTTTTAGGTCCGTGATTGCAATATATCATTGCGCTCAACTCATTGAGTTTGACTCTGAAAACATCATTTTAAGCTCCAAAACGTTGCCGTGATCGATTTAAGACGGCATTTTTTAGTTGATAATTTGAGCATGTTTTTACGCTCAAATCGCTTTAAAAGCACTTAAAACGCGTTTTTAATGATTCTAAGATCGTTTCTGTTCTGTTTCGAGGTGGGTTGTAAGCTTCTCTTTTCAACATGGTATTTTGCTCGTGACGATAGTCTGAGTGCCGAAAACAGGATTCCTGACTTACTAAGTTCTCCAACTTCCATTTAGAAAGTCCCTTTTAGGTCCGTGATTGCTATATATCATTGCGCTCAACTCGTTTAGTTTGACTCTGAAAACATCATTTTAAGCTCCAAAACGTTGCCGTGATCGATTTAAGACGGAAGTTTTTAGTTGATAATTTGAGCATGTTTTTACGCTCAAATCGCTTTAAAAGCGCTTAAAACGCGTTTTTAATGATTCTAAGCTCGTTTCTGTTCTGTTTCGAGGTGGGTTGTAAGCTTCTCACTTCAACATGTTATTTTGCTCGTGACGATAATTTGAGTTCCGAAAACAGGATTCCTGACTTGCTAAGTTCTCCAACTTCCATTTAGAAAGTCCCTTTTAGGTCCGTGATTGCAATATATCATTGCGCTCAACTCGTCCAGTTTGGCCCTAAAAACATCATTTGAAGCCCTAAAACAGTGGCATGATCGATTTATAACGGCAGTTTTTAGTTGATCATTTGAGCATGTTTTTACGCTCAAATCGCTTTAAAAGCGCTTAAAACGCGTTTTTAATGAATGTAAGATCGTTTCTTTTCTGTCTCAAAGCAACTTGTAAGCTTCTCACTTCAACATGTTATTTTGCTCGTGACAATAGTTTGAGTGCCGAAAACATTATTCCTGACTTGCTAAGTTCTCTAGTTTCAATTTAGAAAGTCCCTTTTAGGTCCGTGATTGCAATATATCATTGCGCTCAACTCATTCAGTTTGACTCTGAAAACATCATTTTAAGCTCCAAAACGTTGCTGTGATCGATTTAAGACGGAAGTTTTTAGTTGATAATTTGAGCATGTTTTTACGCTCAAATCGCTTTAAAAGCGCTTAAAACGCGTTTTTAATGATTCTAAGATCGTTTCTGTTCTGTTTCGAGGTGGGTTGTAAGCTTCTCTTTTCAACATGGTATTTTGCTCGTGACAATAATTTGAATGCGGAAAACATGATTCCTGACTTGCTAAGTTCTCTAATTTCCATTTAGAAAGTCCCTTTTAATTCCGTGATTGCTATATATCATTGCGCTCAACTCATTTAGTTTTGCCCTTAAAACATCATTTTGAGCTCCAAAACGTTGCCGTGATCGATTTAAGACGGCAGTTTTTAGTTGATAATTTGAGCATGTTTTTACGCTCAAATCGCTTTAAAAGCGCTTAAAACGCGTTTTTAATGATTCTAAGATCGTTTCTGTTCTGTTTCGAGGTGGGTTGTAAGCTTCTCTTTTCAACATGGTATTTTGCTCGTGACGAATGTCTGAGTGCCGAAAACAGGATTCCTGACTTACTAAGTTCTCCAACTTCCATTTAGAAAGTCCCTTTTAGGTCCGTGATTGCTATATATCATTGCGCTCAACTCGTTTAGTTTGACTCTGAAAACATCATTTTAAGCTCCAAAACGTTGCCGTGATCGATTTAAGACGGAAGTTTTTAGTTGATAATTTGAGCATGTTTTTACGCTCAAATCGCTTTAAAAGCGCTTAAAACGCGTTTTTAATGATTCTAAGCTCGTTTCTGTTCTGTTTCGAGGTGGGTTGTAAGCTTCTCACTTCAACATGTTATTTTGCTCGTGACGATAATTTGAGTTCCGAAAACAGGATTCCTGACTTGCTAAGTTCTCCAACTTCCATTTAGAAAGTCCCTTTTAGGTCCGTGATTGCAATATATCATTGCGCTCAACTCGTTCAGTTGGGCCCTGAAAAAATCATTTTAAGCTCCAAAACGTTGGCGTGATCGATTTAAGACGGCAGTTTTTAAAAGATCATTTGAGCATGTTTTTACGCTAAAATCGCTTCAAAGCGCTTAAAACGCGTTTTTAATGCTTCTAAGATCGTTTCTTTTCTGTTTCAAAGTAAGTTGTAAGCTTCTAACTTCAACATGTTATTTTGCTCGTGACAATAATTTGAATGCGGAAAACATGATTCCTGACTTGCTAAGTTCTCTAATTTCCATTTAGAAAGTCCCTTTTAATTCCGTGATTGCAATATATCATTGCGCTTAACTCATTCAGTTTTGCCCTTAAAACATCATTTTAAGCTCCAAAACGTTGCCGTGATCGATTTAAGACGGCAGTTTTTAGTTGATAATTTGAGCATGTTTTTACGCTCAAATCGCTTTAAAAGCTCTTAAAACGCGTTTTTAATGCTTCTAAGATCGTTTCTTTTCTGTTTCAAAGTAAGTTGTAAGCTTCTAACTTCAACATGTTATTTTGCTCGTGACAATAATTTGAATGCGGAAAACATGATTCCTGACTTGCTAAGTTCTCTAATTTCCATTTAGAAAGTCCCTTTTAATTCCGTGATTGCAATATATCATTGCGCTCAACTCATTTAGTTTTGCCCTTAAAACAACATTTTAAGCTCCAAAACGTTGCCGTGATCGATTTAAGAAGGCAGTTTTTAGTTGATAATTTGAGCATGTTTTTACGCTCAAATCGCTTTAAAAGCGCTTAAAACGCGTTTTTAATGCTTCTAAGATCGATTCTTTTCTGTTTCAAAGTAAGTTGTAAGCTTCTAACTTTAACATGTTATTTTGCTCGTGACAATAATTTGAATGCGGAAAACATGATTCCTGACTTGCTAAGTTCTTTAATTTCCATTTAGAAAGTCCCTTTTAATTCCGTGATTGCAATATATCATTGCGCTCAACTCATTCAGTTTTGCCCTTAAAACAACATTTTAAGCTCCAAAACGTTGCCGTGATCGATTTAAGACGGCAGTTTTTAGTTGATAATTTGAGCATGTTTTTACGCTCAAATCGCTTTAAAAGCGCTTAAAACGCGTTTTTAATGCTTCTAAGATCGTTTCTTTTCTGTTTCAAAGTAAGTTGTAAGCTTCTAACTTCAACATGTTATTTTGCTCGTGACAATAATTTGAATGCGGAAAACATGATTCCTGACTTGCTAAGTTCTCTAATTTCCATTTAGAAAGTCCCTTTTAATTCCGTGATTGCAATATATCATTGCGCTCAACTCATTCAGTTTTGCCCTTAAAACAACATTTTAAGCTCCAAAACGTTGCCGTGATCGATTTAAGAAGGCAGTTTTTAGTTGATAATTTGAGCATGTTTTTACGCTCAAATCGCTTTAAAAGCGCTTAAAACGCGTTTTTAATGCTTCTAAGATCGTTTCTTTTCTGTTTCAAAGTAAGTTGTAAGCTTCTAACTTTAACATGTTATTTTGCTCGTGACAATAATTTGAATGCGGAAAACATGATTCCTGACTTGCTAAGTTCTTTAATTTCCATTTAGAAAGTCCCTTTTAATTCCGTGATTGCAATATATCATTGCGCTCAACTCATTCAGTTTTGCCCTTAAAACAACATTTTAAGCTCCAAAACGTTGCCGTGATCGATTTAAGACGGCAGTTTTTAGTTGATAATTTGAGCATGTTTTTACGCTCAAATCGCTTTAAAAGCGCTTAAAACGCGTTTTTAATGCTTCTAAGATCGTTTCTTTTCTGTTTCAAAGTAAGTTGTAAGCTTCTAACTTCAACATGTTATTTTGCTCGTGACAATAATTTGAATGCGGAAAACATGATTCCTGACTTCCTAAGTTCTCTAATTTCCATTTAGAAAGTCTCTTTTAATTCCGTGATTGCAACATATCATTGCGCTAAACTCATTCAGTTTTGCCCTTAAAACAACATTTTAAGCTCCAAAACGTTGCCGTGATCGATTTAAGACGGCAGTTTTTAGTTGATAATTTGAGCATGTTTTTACGCTCAATTCGCTTTAAAAGCGCTTAAAACGCGTTTTTAATGCTTCTAAGATCGTTTCTTTTCTGTTTCAAAGTAAGTTGTAAGCTTCTAACTTCAACATGTTATTTTGCTCGTGACAATAATTTGAATGCGGAAAACATGATTCCTGACTTGCTAAGTTCTCTAACTTCCATTTAGAAAGTCCCTTTTAATTCCGTGATTGCAATATATCATTGCGCTCAACTCATTCAGTTTTGCCCTTAAAACATCATTTTAAGCTCTAAAACAGTGGCATGATCGATTTATAACGGCAGTTTTTAGTTGATCATTTGAGCATGTTTTTACGCTCAAATCGCTTTAAAAGCGCTTAAAACGCGTTTTTAATGATTGTAAGATCGTTTCTTTTCTGTCTCAAAGCAACTTGTAAGCTTCTCACTTCAACATGTTATTTTGCTCGTGACAATAGTTTGAGTAACGAAAACATTATTCCTGACTTGCTAAGTTCTCTAGTTTCAATTTAGAAAGTCCCTTTTAGGTCCGTGATTGGATTATATCATTGCGCTAAACTCATTCAGTTTGACTCTGAAAACATCATTTTAAGCTCTAAAACGTTGCTGTGATCGATTTAAGACGGAAGTTTTTAGTTGATAATTTGAGCATGTTTTTACGCTCAAATCGCTTTAAAAGCGCTTAAAACGCGTTTTTAATGATTCTAAGATCGTTTCTGTTCTGTTTCGAGGTGGGTTGTAAGCTTCTCTTTTCAACATGGTATTTTGCTCGTGACAATAATTTGAATGCGGAAAACATGATTCCTGACTTGCTAAGTTCTCTAATTTCCATTTAGAAAGTCCCTTTTAATTCCGTGATTGCTATATATCATTGCGCTCAACTTATTCAGTTTTGCCCTTAAAACATCATTTTAAGCTCCAAAACGTTGCCGTGATCGATTTAAGACGGCAGTTTTTAGTTGATAATTTGAGCATGTTTTTACGCTCAAATCGCTTTAAAAGCTCTTAAAACGCGTTTTTAATGCTTCTAAGATCGTTTCTTTTCTGTTTCAAAGTAAGTTGTAAGCTTCTAACTTCAACATGTTATTTTGCTCGTGACAATAATTTGAATGCGGAAAACATGATTCCTGACTTGCTAAGTTCTCTAATTTCCATTTAGAAAGTCCCTTTTAATTCCGTGATTGCAATATATCATTGCGCTCAACTCATTCAGTTTTGCCCTTAAAACAACATTTTAAGCTCCAAAACGTTGCCGTGATCGATTTAAGAAGGCAGTTTTTAGTTGATAATTTGAGCATGTTTTTACGCTCAAATCGCTTTAAAAGCGCTTAAAACGCGTTTTTAATGCTTCTAAGATCGTTTCTTTTCTGTTTCAAAGTAAGTTGTAAGCTTCTAACTTTAACATGTTATTTTGCTCGTGACAATAATTTGAATGCGGAAAACATGATTCCTGACTTGCTAAGTTCTTTAATTTCCATTTAGAAAGTCCCTTTTAATTCCGTGATTGCAATATATCATTGCGCTCAACTCATTCAGTTTTGCCCTTAAAACAACATTTTAAGCTCCAAAACGTTGCCGTGATCGATTTAAGACGGCAGTTTTTAGTTGATAATTTGAGCATGTTTTTACGCTCAAATCGCTTTAAAAGCGCTTAAAACGCGTTTTTAATGCTTCTAAGATCGTTTCTTTTCTGTTTCAAAGTAAGTTGTAAGCTTCTAACTTCAACATGTTATTTTGCTCGTGACAATAATTTGAATGCGGAAAACATGATTCCTGACTTCCTAAGTTCTCTAATTTCCATTTAGAAAGTCTCTTTTAATTCCGTGATTGCAACATATCATTGCGCTAAACTCATTCAGTTTTGCCCTTAAAACAACATTTTAAGCTCCAAAACGTTGCCGTGATCGATTTAAGACGGCAGTTTTTAGTTGATAATTTGAGCATGTTTTTACGCTCAATTCGCTTTAAAAGCGCTTAAAACGCGTTTTTAATGCTTCTAAGATCGTTTCTTTTCTGTTTCAAAGTAAGTTGTAAGCTTCTAACTTCAACATGTTATTTTGCTCGTGACAATAATTTGAATGCGGAAAACATGATTCCTGACTTGCTAAGTTCTCTAACTTCCATTTAGAAAGTCCCTTTTAATTCCGTGATTGCAATATATCATTGCGCTCAACTCATTCAGTTTTGCCCTTAAAACATCATTTTAAGCTCTAAAACAGTGGCATGATCGATTTATAACGGCAGTTTTTAGTTGATCATTTGAGCATGTTTTTACGCTCAAATCGCTTTAAAAGCGCTTAAAACGCGTTTTTAATGATTGTAAGATCGTTTCTTTTCTGTCTCAAAGCAACTTGTAAGCTTCTCACTTCAACATGTTATTTTGCTCGTGACAAGAGTTTGAGTAACGAAAACATTATTCCTGACTTGCTAAGTTCTCTAGTTTCAATTTAGAAAGTCCCTTTTAGGTCCGTGATTGGATTATATCATTGCGCTAAACTCATTCAGTTTGACTCTGAAAACATCATTTTAAGCTCTAAAACGTTGCTGTGATCGATTTAAGACGGAAGTTTTTAGTTGATAATTTGAGCATGTTTTTACGCTCAAATCGCTTTAAAAGCGCTTAAAACGCGTTTTTAATGATTCTAAGATCGTTTCTGTTCTGTTTCGAGGTGGGTTGTAAGCTTCTCTTTTCAACATGGTATTTTGCTCGTGACAATAATTTGAATGCGGAAAACATGATTCCTGACTTGCTAAGTTCTCTAATTTCCATTTAGAAAGTCCCTTTTAATTCCGTGATTGCTATATATCATTGCGCTCAACTTATTCAGTTTTGCCCTTAAAACATCATTTTAAGCTCCAAAACGTTGCCGTGATCGATTTAAGACGGCAGTTTTTAGTTGATAATTTGAGCATGTTTTTACGCTCAAATCGCTTTAAAAGCGCTTAAAACGCGTTTTTAATGATTCTAAGATCGTTTCTGTTCTGTTTCGAGGTGGGTTGTAAGCTTCTCTTTTCAACATGGTATTTTGCTCGTGACAATAATTTGAATGCGGAAAACATGATTCCTGACTTGCTAAGTTCTCTAATTTCCATTTAGAAAGTCCCTTTAAATTCCGTGATTGCTATATATCATTGCGCTCAACTCATTCAGTTTTGCCCTTAAAACATCATTTTAAGCTCCAAAACGTTGCCGTGATCGAGTTAAGACAGCAGTTTTTAGTTGATAATTTGAGCATGTTTTTACGCTCAAATCGCTTTAAAAGCGCTTAAAACGCGTTTTTAATGATTCTAAGCTCGTTTTTGTTCTGTTTCGAGGTGGGTTGTAAGCTTCTCTCTTCAACATGGTATTTTGCTCGTGACGATAGTCTGAGTGCCGAAAACAGGATTCCTGACTTACTAAGTTCTCCAACTTCCATTTAGAAAGTCCCTTTTAGGTCCGTGATTGCTATATATCATTGCGCTCAACTCGTTTAGTTTGACTCTGAAAACATCATTTTAAGCTCCAAAACGTTGCCGTGATCGATTTAAGACGGAAGTTTTTAGTTGATAATTTGAGCATGTTTTTACGCTCAAATCGCTTTAAAAGCGCTTAAAACGCGTTTTTAATGATTCTAAGCTCGTTTCTGTTCTGTTTCGAGGTGGGTTGTAAGCTTCTCACTTCAACATGTTATTTTGCTCGTGACGATAATTTGAGTTCCGAAAACAGGATTCCTGACTTGCTAAGTTCTCCAACTTCCATTTAGAAAGTCCCTTTTAGGTCCGTGATTGCAATATATCATTGCGCTCAACTCGTTCAGTTGGGCCCTGAAAAAATCATTTTAAGCTCCAAAACGTTGGCGTGATCGATTTAAGACGGCAGTTTTTAAAAGATCATTTGAGCATGTTTTTACGCTAAAATCGCTTCAAAGCGCTTAAAACGCGTTTTTAATGATTGTAAGATCGTTTCTTTTCTGTCTCAAAGCAAGTTGTAAGCTTCTCACTTCAACATGTTATTTTGCTCGTGACAATAGTTTGAGTGCCGAAAACATTATTCCTGCCTTGCTAAGTTCTCTAGTTTCAATTTAGAAACTCCCTTTTAGGTCCGTGATTGCAATATATCATTGCGCTCAACTCATTCAGTTTGGCCCTTAAAACATCATTTTAAGCTCAAAAACGTTGCTGTGATCGATTTAAGACGGAAGTTTTTAGTTGATAATTTGAGCATGTTTTTACGCTCAAATCGCTTTAAAAGCGCTTAAAACGCGTTTTTAAAGATTCTAAGCTCGTTTTTGTTCTGTTTCGAGGTAGGTTGTAAGCTTCTCACTTCAACATGTTATTTTGCTCTTGACGATAGTTTGAGTGACGAAAACAGGATTCTTGACTTTCTAAGTTCTCCAACTTCCATTTAGAATGTCCCTTTTAGGTCCGTGATTGCAATATATCATTGCGCTCAACTCGTTCAGTTGGGCCCTGAAAAAATCATTTTAAGCTCCAAAACGTTGGCGTGATCGATTTAAGCCGGCAGTTTTAAAAAGATCATTTGAGCATGTTTTTACGCTAAAATCGCTTCAAAGCGCTTAAAACGCGTTTTTAATGCTTCTAAGATCGTTTCTTTTCTGTTTCAAAGTAAGTTGTAAGCTTCTAACTTCAACATGTTATTTTGCTCGTGACAATAATTTGAATGCGGAAAACATGATTCCTGACTTGCTAAGTTCTTTAATTTCCATTTAGAAAGTCCCTTTTAATTCCGTGATTGCAATATATCATTGCGCTTAACTCATTTAGTTTTGGCCTTAAAACATCATTTTAAGCTCCAAAACGTTGCCGTGATCGATTTAAGACGGCAGTTTTTAGTTGATAATTTGAGCATGTTTTTACGCTCAAATCGCTTTAAAAGCGCTTAAAACGCGTTTTTAATGCTTCTAAGATCGTTTCTTTTCTGTTTCAAAGTAAGTTGTAAGCTTTTAACTTCAACATGTTATTTTGCTCGTGACAATAATTTGAATGCGGAAAACATGATTCCTGACTTGCTAAGTTCTCTAATTTCCATTTAGAAAGTCCCTTTTAATTCCGTGATTGCAATATATCATTGCGCTCAACTCATTCAGTTTTGCCCTTAAAACATCATTTTAAGCTCCAAAACGTTGCCGTGATCGATTTAAGACGGCAGTTTTTAGTTGATATTTTGAGCATGTTTTTACGCTCAAATCGCTTTAAAAGCGCTTAAAACGCGTTTTTAATGATTCTAAGATCGTTTCTGTTCTGTTTCGAGGTGGGTTGTAAGCTTCTCTTTTCAACATGTTATTTTGCTCGTGACAATAATTTGAATGCGGAAAACATGATTCCTGACTTGCTAAGTTCTCTAATTTTCATTTAGAAAGTCCCTGTTAATTCCGTGATTGCTATAGATCATTGCGCTCAACTCATTCAGTTTTGCCCTTAAAACATCATTTTAAGCTCCAAAACGTTGCCGTGATCGATTTAAGACGGCAGTTTTTAGTTGATAATTTGAGCATGTTTTTACGCTCAAATCGCTTTAAAAGCGCTTAAAACGCGTTTTTAATGATTCTAAGATCGTTTCTGTTCTGTTTCGAGGTGGGTTGTAAGCTTCTCTCTTCAACATGGTATTTTGCTCGTGACGATAGTCTGAGTGCCGAAAACAGGATTCCTGACTTACTAAGTTCTCCAACTTCCATTTAGAAAGTCCCTTTTAGGTCCGTGATTGCTATATATCATTGCGCTCAACTCGTTTAGTTTGACTCTGAAAACATCATTTTAAGCTCCAAAACGTTGCCGTGATCGATTTAAGACGGAAGTTTTTAGTTGATAATTTGAGCATGTTTTTACGCTCAAATCGCTTTAAAAGCGCTTAAAACGCGTTTTTAAAGATTCTAAGCTCGTTTTTGTTCTGTTTCGAGGTAGGTTGTAAGCTTCTCACTTCAACATGTTATTTTGCTCTTGACGATAGTTTGAGTGACGAAAACAGGATTCTTGACTTTCTAAGTTCTCCAACTTCCATTTAGAATGTCCCTTTTAGGTCCGTGATTGCAATATATCATTGCGCTCAACTCGTTCAGTTGGGCCCTGAAAAAATCATTTTAAGCTCCAAAACGTTGGCGTGATCGATTTAAGCCGGCAGTTTTAAAAAGATCATTTGAGCATGTTTTTACGCTAAAATCGCTTCAAAGCGCTTAAAACGCGTTTTTAATGCTTCTAAGATCGTTTCTTTTCTGTTTCAAAGTAAGTTGTAAGCTTCTAACTTCAACATGTTATTTTGCTCGTGACAATAATTTGAATGCGGAAAACATGATTCCTGACTTGCTAAGTTCTCTAATTTCCATTTAGAAAGTCCCTTTTAATTCCGTGATTGCAATATATCATTGCGCTTAACTCATTCAGTTTTGCCCTTAAAACATCATTTTAAGCTCCAAAACGTTGCCGTGATCGATTTAAGACGGCAGTTTTTAGTTGATAATTTGAGCATGTTTTTACGCTCAAATCGCTTTAAAAGCGCTTAAAACGCGTTTTTAATGCTTCTAAGATCGTTTCTTTTCTGTTTCAAAGTAAGTTGTAAGCTTCTAACTTCAACATGTTATTTTGCTCGTGACAATAATTTGAATGCGGAAAACATGATTCCTGACTTGCTAAGTTCTCTAATTTCCATTTAGAAAGTCCCTTTTAATTCCGTGATTGCAATATATCACTGCGCTCAACTGATTCAGTTTTGCCCTTAAAACAACATTTTAAGCTCCAAAACGTTGCCGTGATCGATTTAAGACGGCAGTTTTTAGTTGATAATTTGAGCATGTTTTTACGCTCAAATCGCTTTAAAAGCGCTTAAAACGCGTTTTTAATGCTTCTAAGATCGTTTCTTTTCTGTTTCAAAGTAAGTTGTAAGCTTTTAACTTCAACATGTTATTTTGCTCGTGACAATAATTTGAATGCGGAAAACATGATTCCTGACTTGCTAAGTTCTCTAATTTCCATTTAGAAAGTCCCTTTTAATTCCGTGATTGCAATATATCATTGCGCTCAACTCATTCAGTTTTGCCCTTAAAACATCATTTTAAGCTCCAAAACGTTGCCGTGATCGATTTAAGACGGCAGTTTTTAGTTGATAATTTGAGCATGTTTTTACGCTCAAATCGCTTTAAAAGCGCTTAAAACGCGTTTTTAATGATTCTAAGATCGTTTCTGTTCTGTTTCGAGGTGGGTTGTAAGCTTCTCTCTTCAACATGGTATTTTGCTCGTGACGATAGTCTGAGTGCCGAAAACAGGATTCCTGACTTACTAAGTTCTCCAACTTCCATTTAGAAAGTCCCTTTTAGGTCCGTGATTGCAATATATCATTGCGCTCAACTCGTTCAGTTGGGCCCTGAAAAAATCATTTTAAGCTCCAAAACGTTGGCGTGATCGATTTAAGACGGCAGTTTTTAAAAGATCATTTGAGCATGTTTTTACGCTAAAATCGCTTCAAAGCGCTTAAAACGCGTTTTTAATGATTGTAAGATCGTTTCTTTTCTGTCTCAAAGCAAGTTGTAAGCTTCTCACTTCAACATGTTATTTTGCTCGTGACAATAGTTTGAGTGCCGAAAACATTATTCCTGACTTGCTAAGTTCTCTAGTTTCAATTTAGAAACTCCCTTTTAGGTCCGTGATTGCAATATATCATTGCGCTCAACTCATTCAGTTTGGCCCTTAAAACATCATTTTAAGCTCAAAAACGTTGCTGTGATCGATTTAAGACGGAAGTTTTTAGTTGATAATTTGAGCATGTTTTTACGCTCAAATCGCTTTAAAAGCGCTTAAAACGCGTTTTTAATGATTCTAAGCTCGTTTTTGTTCTGTTTCGAGGTAGGTTGTAAGCTTCTCACTTCAACATGTTATTTTGCTCTTGACGATAGTTTGAGTGACGAAAACAAGATTCTTGACTTTCTAAGTTCTCCAACTTCCATTTAGAAAGTCCCTTTTAGGTCCGTGATTGCAATATATCATTGCGCTCAACTCGTTCAGTTGGGCCCTGAAAAAATCATTTTAAGCTCCAAAACGTTGGCGTGATCGATTTAAGACGGCAGTTTTAAAAAGATCATTTGAGCATGTTTTTACGCTCAAATCGCTTTAAAAGCGCTTAAAACGTGTTTTTAATGATTCTAAGCTCGTTTTTGTTCTGTTTCGAGGTAGGTTGTAAGCTTCTCACTTCAACATGTTATTTTGCTCTTGACGATAGTTTGAGTGACGAAAACAGGATTCTTGACTTTCTAAGTTCTCCAACTTCCATTTAGAAAGTCCCTTTTAGGTCCGTTATTGCAATATATCATTGCGCTCAACTCGTTCAGTTGGGCCCTGAAAAAATCATTTTAAGCTCCAAAACGTTGGCGTGATCGATTTAAGACGGCAGTTTTTAAAAGATCATTTGAGCATGTTTTTACGCTAAAATCGCTTCAAAGCGCTTAAAACGCGTTTTTAATGCTTCTAAGATCGTTTCTTTTCTGTTTCAAAGTAAGTTGTAAGCTTCTAACTTCAACATGTTATTTTGCTCGTGACAATAGTTTGAGTGCCGAAAACATTATTCCTGACTTGCTAAGTTCTCTAGTTTCAATTTAGAAACTCCCTTTTAGGTCCGTGATTGCAATATATCATTGCGCTCAGCTCATTCAGTTTGGCCCTTAAAACATCATTTTAAGCTCAAAAACGTTGCTGTGATCGATTTAAGAAGGCAGTTTTTAATTGATAATTTGAGCATGTTTTTACGCTCAAATCGCTTTAAAAGCGCTTAAAACCCGTTTTTAGTGGTTCTAAGATCGTTTCTGTTCTGTTTCGAGGTAGGTTGTAAGCTTCTAACTTCAACATGTTATTTTGCTCGTGACAATAATTTGAATGCGGAAAACATGATTCCTGACTTGCTAAGTTCTCTAACTTCCATTTAGAAAGTCCCTTTTAATTCCGTGATTGCAATATATCATTGCGCTCAACTCATTCAGTTTTGCCCTTAAAACAACATTTTAAGCTCCAAAACGTTGCCGTGATCGATTTAAGACGGCAGTTTTTAGTTGATAATTTGAGCATGTTTTTACGCTCAAATCGCTTTAAAAGCGCTTAAAACCCGTTTTTAGTGGTTCTAAGATCGTTTCTGTTCTGTTTCGAGGTAGGTTGTAAGCTTCTCACTTCAACATGTTATTTTGCTCTTGACGATAGTTTGAGTGACGAAAACAGGATTCCTGACTTACTAAATTCTCCAACTTCCATTTAGAAAGTCCCTTTTAGGTCCGTGATTGGAATATATCATTGCGCTCAACTCATTCAGTTTGACTCTGAAAACATCATTTTAAGCTCCAAAACGTTGCCGTGATCGATTTAAGATGGCAGTTTTTAGTTGATAATTTGAGCATGTTTTTACGCTCAAATCGCTTTAAAAGCGCTTAAAACGCGTTTTTAATGATTCTAAGATCGTTTCTGTTCTGTTTCGAGGTGGGTTGTAAGCTTCTCTTTTCAACATGTTATTTTGCTCGTGACAATAATTTGAATGCGGAAAACATGATTCCTGACTTGCTAAGTTCTCTAATTTTCATTTAGAAAGTCCCTGTTAATTCCGTGATTGCTATAGATCATTGCGCTCAACTCATTCAGTTTTGCCCTTAAAACATCATTTTAAGCTCCAAAACGTTGCCGTGATCGATTTAAGACGGCAGTTTTTAGTTGATAATTTGAGCATGTTTTTACGCTCAAATCGCTTTAAAAGCGCTTAAAACGCGTTTTTAATGATTCTAAGATCGTTTCTGTTCTGTTTCGAGGTGGGTTGTAAGCTTCTCTCTTCAGCATGGTATTTTGCTCGTGACGATAGTCTGAGTGCCGAAAACAGGATTCCTGACTTACTAAGTTCTCCAACTTCCATTTAGAAAGTCCCTTTTAGGTCCGTGATTGCTATATATTATTGCGCTCAACTCGTTTAGTTTGACTCTGAAAACATCATTTTAAGCTCCAAAACGTTGCCGTGATCGATTTAAGACGGAAGTTTTTAGTTGATAATTTGAGCATGTTTTTACGCTCAAATCGCTTTAAAAGCGCTTAAAACGCGTTTTTAATGATTCTAAGCTCGTTTCTGTTCTGTTTCGAGGTGGGTTGTAAGCTTCTCACTTCAACATGTTATTTTGCTCGTGACGATAATTTGAGTTCCGAAAACAGGATTCCTGACTTGCTAAGTTCTCCAACTTCCATTTAGAAAGTCCCTTTTAGGTCCGTGATTGCAATATATCATTGCGCTCAACTCGTTCAGTTGGGCCCTGAAAAAATCATTTTAAGCTCCAAAACGTTGGCGTGATCGATTTAAGACGGCAGTTTTTAAAAGATCATTTGAGCATGTTTTTACGCTAAAATCGCTTCAAAGCGCTTAAAACGCGTTTTTAATGATTGTAAGATCGTTTCTTTTCTGTCTCAAAGCAAGTTGTAAGCTTCTCACTTCAACATGTTATTTTGCTCGTGACAATAGTTTGAGTGCCGAAAACATTATTCCTGACTTGCTAAGTTCTCTACTTTCAATTTAGAAACTCCCTTTTAGGTCCGTGATTGCAATATATCATTGCGCTCAACTCATTCAGTTTGGCCCTTAAAACATCATTTTAAGCTCAAAAACGTTGCTGTGATCGATTTAAGACGGAAGTTTTTAGTTGATAATTTGAGCATGTTTTTACGCTCAAATCGCTTTAAAAGCGCTTAAAACGCGTTTTTAAAGATTCTAAGCTCGTTTTTGTTCTGTTTCGAGGTAGGTTGTAAGCTTCTCACTTCAACATGTTATTTTGCTCTTGACGATAGTTTGAGTGACGAAAACAGGATTCTTGACTTTCTAAGTTCTCCAACTTCCATTTAGAATGTCCCTTTTAGGTCCGTGATTGCAATATATCATTGCGCTCAACTCGTTCAGTTGGGCCCTGAAAAAATCATTTTAAGCTCCAAAACGTTGGCGTGATCGATTTAAGCCGGCAGTTTTAAAAAGATCATTTGAGCATGTTTTTACGCTAAAATCGCTTCAAAGCGCTTAAAACGCGTTTTTAATGCTTCTAAGATCGTTTCTTTTCTGTTTCAAAGTAAGTTGTAAGCTTCTAACTTCAACATGTTATTTTGCTCGTGACAATAATTTGAATGCGGAAAACATGATTCCTGACTTGCTAAGTTCTTTAATTTCCATTTAGAAAGTCCCTTTTAATTCCGTGATTGCAATATATCATTGCGCTTAACTCATTCAGTTTTGCCCTTAAAACATCATTTTAAGCTCCAAAACGTTGCCGTGATCGATTTAAGACGGCAGTTTTTAGTTGATAATTTGAGCATGTTTTTACGCTCAAATCGCTTTAAAAGCGCTTAAAACGCGTTTTTAATGCTTCTAAGATCGTTTCTTTTCTGTTTCAAAGTAAGTTGTAAGCTTCTAACTTCAACATGTTATTTTGCTCGTGACAATAATTTGAATGCGGAAAACATGATTCCTGACTTGCTAAGTTCTCTAATTTCCATTTAGAAAGTCCCTTTTAATTCCGTGATTGCAATATATCATTGCGCTCAACTGATTCAGTTTTGCCCTTAAAACAACATTTTAAGCTCCAAAACGTTGCCGTGATCGATTTAAGACGGCAGTTTTTAGTTGATAATTTGAGCATGTTTTTACGCTCAAATCGCTTTAAAAGCGCTTAAAACGCGTTTTTAATGCTTCTAAGATCGTTTCTTTTCTGTTTCAAAGTAAGTTGTAAGCTTTTAACTTCAACATGTTATTTTGCTCGTGACAATAATTTGAATGCGGAAAACATGATTCCTGACTTGCTAAGTTCTCTAATTTCCATTTAGAAAGTCCCTTTTAATTCCGTGATTGCAATATATCATTGCGCTCAACTCATTCAGTTTTGCCCTTAAAACATCATTTTAAGCTCCAAAACGTTGCCGTGATCGATTTAAGACGGCAGTTTTTAGTTGATAATTTGAGCATGTTTTTACGCTCAAATCGCTTTAAAAGCGCTTAAAACGCGTTTTTAATGATTCTAAGATCGTTTCTGTTCTGTTTCGAGGTGGGTTGTAAGCTTCTCTCTTCAACATGGTATTTTGCTCGTGACGATAGTCTGAGTGCCGAAAACAGGATTCCTGACTTACTAAGTTCTCCAACTTCCATTTAGAAAGTCCCTTTTAGGTCCGTGATTGCAATATATCATTGCGCTCAACTCGTTCAGTTGGGCCCTGAAAAAATCATTTTAAGCTCCAAAACGTTGGCGTGATCGATTTAAGACGGCAGTTTTTAAAAGATCATTTGAGCATGTTTTTACGCTAAAATCGCTTCAAAGCGCTTAAAACGCGTTTTTAATGATTGTAAGATCGTTTCTTTTCTGTCTCAAAGCAAGTTGTAAGCTTCTCACTTCAACATGTTATTTTGCTCGTGACAATAGTTTGAGTGCCGAAAACATTATTCCTGACTTGCTAAGTTCTCTAGTTTCAATTTAGAAACTCCCTTTTAGGTCCGTGATTGCAATATATCATTGCGCTCAACTCATTCAGTTTGGCCCTTAAAACATCATTTTAAGCTCAAAAACGTTGCTGTGATCGATTTAAGACGGAAGTTTTTAGTTGATAATTTGAGCATGTTTTTACGCTCAAATCGCTTTAAAAGCGCTTAAAACGCGTTTTTAATGATTCTAAGCTCGTTTTTGTTCTGTTTCGAGGTAGGTTGTAAGCTTCTCACTTCAACATGTTATTTTGCTCTTGACGATAGTTTGAGTGACGAAAACAAGATTCTTGACTTTCTAAGTTCTCCAACTTCCATTTAGAAAGTCCCTTTTAGGTCCGTGATTGCAATATATCATTGCGCTCAACTCCTTCAGTTGGGCCCTGAAAAAATCATTTTAAGCTCCAAAACGTTGGCGTGATCGATTTAAGACGGCAGTTTTAAAAAGATCATTTGAGCATGTTTTTACGCTCAAATCGCTTTAAAAGCGCTTAAAACGCGTTTTTAATGATTCTAAGCTCGTTTTTGTTCTGTTTCGAGGTAGGTTGTAAGCTTCTCACTTCAACATGTTATTTTGCTCTTGACGATAGTTTGAGTGACGAAAACAGGATTCTTGACTTTCTAAGTTCTCCAACTTCCATTTAGAAAGTCCCTTTTAGGTCCGTTATTGCAATATATCATTGCGCTCAACTCGTTCATTTGGGCCCTGAAAAAATCATTTTAAGCTCCAAAACGTTGGCGTGATCGATTTAAGACGGCAGTTTTTAAAAGATCATTTGAGCATGTTTTTACGCTAAAATCGCTTCAAAGCGCTTAAAACGCGTTTTTAATGCTTCTAAGATCGTTTCTTTTCTGTTTCAAAGTAAGTTGTAAGCTTCTAACTTCAACATGTTATTTTGCTCGTGACAATAATTTGAATGCGGAAAACATGATTCCTGACTTGCTAAGTTCTCTAATTTCCATTTAGAAAGTCCCTTTTAATTCCGTGATTGCAATATATCATTGCGCTCAACTCATTCAGTTTTGCCCTTAAAACAACATTTTAAGCTCCAAAACGTTGCCGTGATCGATTTAAGACGGCAGTTTTTAGTTGATAATTTGAGCATATTTTTACGCTCAAATCGCTTTAAAAGCGCTTAAAACGCGTTTTTAATGCTTCTAAGATCGTTTCTTTTCTGTTTCAAAGTAAGTTGTAAGCTTCTAACTTCAACATGTTATTTTGCTCGTGACAATAATTTGAATGCGGAAAACATGATTCCTGACTTGCTAAGTTCTCTAATTTCCATTTAGAAAGTCCCTTTTAATTCCGTGATTGCAATGTATCATTGCGCTCAACTCATTCAGTTTTGCCCTTAAAACATCATTTTAAGCTTCAAAACGTTGCCGTGATCGATTTAAGACGGCAGTTTTTAGTTGATAATTTGAGCATGTTTTTACGCTCAAATCGCTTTAAAAGCGCTTAAAACGCGTTTTTAATGCTTCTAAGATCGTTTCTTTTCTGTTTCAAAGTAAGTTGTAAGCTTGTAACTTCAACATGTTATTTTGCTCGTGACAATAATTTGAATGCGGAAAACATGATTCCTGACTTGCTAAGTTCTCTAATTTCCATTTAGAAAGTCCCTTTTAATTCCGTGATTGCAATATATCATTGCGCTTAACTCATTCAGTTTTGCCCTTAAAACATCATTTTAAGCTCCAAAACGTTGCCGTGATCGATTTAAGACGGCAGTTTTTAGTTGATAATTTGAGCATGTTTTTACACTCAAATCGCTTTAAAAGCGCTTAAAACGCGTTTTTAATGCTTCTAAGATCGTTTCTTTTCTGTTTCAAAGTAAGTTGTAAGCTTCTAACTTCAACATGTTATTTTGCTCGTGACAATAATTTGAATGCGGAAAACATGATTCCTGACTTGCTAAGTTCTCTAATTTCCATTTAGAAAGTCCCTTTTAATTCCGTGATTGCAATGTATCATTGCGCTCAACTCATTCAGTTTTGCCCTTAAAACATCATTTTAAGCTCCAAAACGTTGCCGTGATCGATTTAAGACGGCAGTTTTTAGTTGATAATTTGAGCATGTTTTTACGCTCAAATCGCTTTAAAAGCGCTTAAAACGCGTTTTTAATGCTTCTAAGATCGTTTCTTTTCTGTTTCAAAGTAAGTTGTAAGCTTCTAACTTCAACATGTTATTTTGCTCGTGACAATAATTTGAATGCGGAAAACATGATTCCTGACTTGCTAAGTTCTCTAATTTCCATTTAGAAAGTCCCTTTTAATTCCGTGATTGCAATATATCATTGCGCTCAACTCATTCAGTTTTGCCCTTAAAACAACATTTTAAGCTCCAAAACGTTGCCGTGATCGATTTAAGACGGCAGTTTTTAGTTGATAATTTGAGCATGTTTTTACGCTCAAATCGCTTTAAAAGCGCTTAAAACGCGTTTTTAATGCTTCTAAGATCGTTTCTTTTCTGTTTCAAAGTAAGTTGTAAGCTTCTAACTTCAACATGTTATTTTGCTCGTGACAATATTTTGAATGCGGAAAACATGATTCCTGACTTGCTAAGTTCTCTAATTTCCATTTAGAAAGTCCCTTTTAATTCCGTGATTGCAATATATCATTGCGCTCAACTCATTCAGTTTTGCCCTTAAAACCAAATTTTAAGCTCCAAAACGTTCCGTGATCGATTTGAGACGGCAGTTTTTAGTTGATAATTTGAGCATGTTTTCACGCTCACATCGCTTTAAAAGCGCTTAAAACGCGTTTTTAATGCTTCTAAGATCGTTTCTTTTCTGTTTCAAAGTAAGTTGTAAGCTTCTAACTTCAACATGTTATTTTGCTCGTGACAATAATTTGAATGCGGAAAACATGATTCCTGACTTGCTAAGTTCTCTAATTTCCATTTAGAAAGTCCCTTTTAATTCCGTGATTGCAATATATCATTGCGCTCAACTCATTCAGTTTTGCCCTTAAAACATCATTTAAAGCTCTAAAACAGTGGCATGATCGATTTATAACGGCAGTTTTTAGTTGATCGTTTGAGCATGTTTTTACGCTCAAATCGCTTTAAAAGCGCTTAAAACGCGTTTTTAATGATTGTAAGATCGTTTCTTTTCTGTCTCAAAGCAACTTGTAAGCTTCTCACTTCAACATGTTATTTTGCTCGTGACAATAGTTTTAGTAACGAAAACATTATTCCTGACTTGCTAAGTTCTCTAGTTTCAATTTAGAAAGTCCCTTTTAGGTCCGTGATTGCAATATATCATTGCGCTCAACTCATTCAGTTTGACTCTGAAAACATCATTTTAAGCTCCAAAACGTTGCTGTGATCGATTTAAGACGGAAGTTTTTAGTTGATAATTTGAGCATGTTTTTACGCTCAAATCGCTTTAAAAGCGCTTAAAACGCGTTTTTAATGATTCCAAGATCGTTTCTGTTCTGTTTCGAGGTGGGTTGTAAACTTCTCTTTTCAACATGGTATTTTGCTCGTGACAATAATTTGAATGGGGAAAACATGATTCCTGACTTGCTAAGTTCTCTAATTTCCATTTAGAAAGTCCCTTTTAATTCCGTGATTGCTATATATCATTGCGCTCAACTCATTCAGTTTTGCCCTTAAAACATCATTTTAAGCTCCAAAACGTTGCCGTGATCGATTTAAGACGGCAGTTTTTAGTTGATAATTTGAGCATGTTTTTACGCTCAAATCGCTTTAAAAGCGCTTAAAACGCGTTTTTAATGATTCTAAGATCGTTTCTGTTCTGTTTCGAGGTGAATTGTAAGCTTCTCTTTTCAACATGGTATTTTGCTCGTGACGATAGTCTGAGTGCCGAAAACAGGATTCCTGACTTTCTAAGTTCTCCAACTTCCATTTAGAAAGTCCCTTTTAGGTCCGTGATTGCAATATATCATTGCGCTCAACTCGTTCAGTTGGGCCCTGAAAAAATCATTTTAAGCTCCAAAACGTTGGCGTGATCGATTTAAGACGGCAGTTTTTAAAAGATCATTTGAGCATGTTTTTACGCTAAAATCGCTTCAAAGCGCTTAAAACGCGTTTTTAATGCTTCTAAGATCGTTTCTTTTCTGTTTCAAAGTAAGTTGTAAGCTTCTAACTTCAACATGTTATTTTGCTCGTGACAATAATTTGAATGCGGAAAACATGATTCCTGACTTGCTAAGTTCTCTAATTTCCATTTAGAAAGTCCCTTTTAACTCCGTGATTGCAATATATCATTGCGCTCAACTCATTCAGTTTTGCCCTTAAAACAACATTTTAAGCTCTAAAACGTTGCCGTGATCGATTTAAGACGGCAGTTTTTAGTTGATAATTTGAGCATGTTTTAACGCTCAAATCGCTTTAAAAGGCGCTTAAAACGCGTTTTTAATGCTTCTAAGATCGTTTCTTTTCTGTTTCAAAGTAAGTTGTAAGCTTCTAACTTCAACATGTTATTTTGCTCGTAACAATAATTTGAATGCGGAAAACATGATTCCTGACTTGCTAAGTTCTCTAATTTCCATTTAGAAAGTCCCTTTTAATTCCGTGATTGCAATATATCATTGCGCTCAACTGATTCAGTTTTGCCCTTAAAACAACATTTTAAGCTCCAAAACGTTGCCGTGATCGATTTAAGACGGCAGTTTTTAGTTGATAATTTGAGCATGTTTTTACGCTCAAATCGCTTTAAAAGCGCTTAAAACGCGTTTTTAATGCTTCTAAGATCGTTTCTTTTCTGTTTCAAAGTAAGTTGTAAGCTTCTAACTTCAACATGTTATTTTGCTCGTGACAATAATTTGAATGCGGAAAACATGATTCCTGACTTGCTAAGTTCTCTAATTTCCATTTAGAAAGTCCCTTTTAATTCCGTGATTGCAATATATCATTGCGCTCAACTCATTCAGTTTTGCCCTTAAAACAACATTTTAAGCTCCAAAACGTTGCCGTGATCGATTTAAGACGGCAGTTTTTAGTTGATAATTTGAGCATGTTTTTACGCTCAAATCGCTTTAAAAGCGCTTAAAACGCGTTTTTAATGCTTCTAAGATCGTTTCTTTTCTGTTTCAAAGTAAGTTGTAAGCTTCTAACTTCAACATGTTATTTTGCTCGTGACAATAATTTGAATGCGGAAAACATGATTCCTGACTTGCTAAGTTCTCTAATTTCCATTTAGAAAGTCCCTTTTAATTCCGTGATTGCAATATATCATTGCGCTTAACTCATTCAGTTTTGCCCTTAAAACAACATTTTAAGCTCCAAAACGTTGCCGTGATCGATTTAAGAAGGCAGTTTTTAGTTGATAATTTGAGCATGTTTTTACGCTCAAATCGCTTTAAAAGCGCTTAAAACGCGTTTTTAATGCTTCTAAGATCGTTTCTTTTCTGTTTCAAAGTAAGTTGTAAGCTTCTAACTTTAACATGTTATTTTGCTCGTGACAATAATTTGAATGCGGAAAACATGATTCCTGACTTGCTAAGTTCTTTAATTTCCATTTAGAAAGTCCCTTTTAATTCCGTGATTGCAATATATCATTGCGCTCAACTCATTCAGTTTTGCCCTTAAAACAACATTTTAAGCTCCAAAACGTTGCCGTGATCGATTTAAGACGGCAGTTTTTAGTTGATAATTTGAGCATGTTTTTACGCTCAAATCGCTTTAAAAGCGCTTAAAACGCGTTTTTAATGCTTCTAAGATCGTTTCTTTTCTGTTTCAAAGTAAGTTGTAAGCTTCTAACTTCAACATGTTATTTTGCTCGTGACAATAATTTGAATGCGGAAAACATGATTCCTGACTTCCTAAGTTCTCTAATTTCCATTTAGAAAGTCTCTTTTAATTCCGTGATTGCAACATATCATTGCGCTAAACTCATTCAGTTTTGCCCTTAAAACAACATTTTAAGCTCCAAAACGTTGCCGTGATCGATTTAAGACGGCAGTTTTTAGTTGATAATTTGAGCATGTTTTTACGCTCAATTCGCTTTAAAAGCGCTTAAAACGCGTTTTTAATGCTTCTAAGATCGTTTCTTTTCTGTTTCAAAGTAAGTTGTAAGCTTCTAACTTCAACATGTTATTTTGCTCGTGACAATAATTTGAATGCGGAAAACATGATTCCTGACTTGCTAAGTTCTCCTATTTCCATTTAGAAAGTCCCTTTTAATTCCGTGATTGCAATATATCATTGCGCTCAACTCATTCAGTTTTGCCCTTAAAACAACATTTTAAGCTCCAAAACGTTGCCGTGATCGATTTAAGAAGGCAGTTTTTAGTTGATAATTTGAGCATGTTTTTACGCTCAAATCGCTTTAAAAGCGCTTAAAACGCGTTTTTAATGCTTCTAAGATCGTTTCTTTTCTGTTTCAAAGTAAGTTGTAAGCTTCTAACTTTAACATGTTATTTTGCTCGTGACAATAATTTGAATGCGGAAAACATGATTCCTGACTTGCTAAGTTCTTTAATTTCCATTTAGAAAGTCCCTTTTAATTCCGTGATTGCAATATATCATTGCGCTCAACTCATTCAGTTTTGCCCTTAAAACAACATTTTAAGCTCCAAAACGTTGCCGTGATCGATTTAAGACGGCAGTTTTTAGTTGATAATTTGAGCATGTTTTTACGCTCAAATCGCTTTAAAAGCGCTTAAAACGCGTTTTTAATGCTTCTAAGATCGTTTCTTTTCTGTTTCAAAGTAAGTTGTAAGCTTCTAACTTCAACATGTTATTTTGCTCGTGACAATAATTTGAATGCGGAAAACATGATTCCTGACTTCCTAAGTTCTCTAATTTCCATTTAGAAAGTCTCTTTTAATTCCGTGATTGCAACATATCATTGCGCTAAACTCATTCAGTTTTGCCCTTAAAACAACATTTTAAGCTCCAAAACGTTGCCGTGATCGATTTAAGACGGCAGTTTTTAGTTGATAATTTGAGCATGTTTTTACGCTCAATTCGCTTTAAAAGCGCTTAAAACGCGTTTTTAATGCTTCTAAGATCGTTTCTTTTCTGTTTCAAAGTAAGTTGTAAGCTTCTAACTTCAACATGTTATTTTGCTCGTGACAATAATTTGAATGCGGAAAACATGATTCCTGACTTGCTAAGTTCTCTAACTTCCATTTAGAAAGTCCCTTTTAATTCCGTGATTGCAATATATCATTGCGCTCAACTCATTCAGTTTTGCCCTTAAAACATCATTTTAAGCTCTAAAACAGTGGCATGATCGATTTATAACGGCAGTTTTTAGTTGATCATTTGAGCATGTTTTTACGCTCAAATCGCTTTAAAAGCGCTTAAAACGCGTTTTTAATGATTGTAAGATCGTTTCTTTTCTGTCTCAAAGCAACTTGTAAGCTTCTCACTTCAACATGTTATTTTGCTCGTGACAATAGTTTGAGTAACGAAAACATTATTCCTGACTTGCTAAGTTCTCTAGTTTCAATTTAGAAAGTCCCTTTTAGGTCCGTGATTGGAATATATCATTGCGCTAAACTCATTCAGTTTGACTCTGAAAACATCATTTTAAGCTCTAAAACGTTGCTGTGATCGATTTAAGACGGAAGTTTTTAGTTGATAATTTGAGCATGTTTTTACGCTCAAATCGCTTTAAAAGCGCTTAAAACGCGTTTTTAATGATTCTAAGATCGTTTCTGTTCTGTTTCGAGGTGGGTTGTAAGCTTCTCTTTTCAACATGGTATTTTGCTCGTGACAATAATTTGAATGCGGAAAACATGATTCCTGACTTGCTAAGTTCTCTAATTTCCATTTAGAAAGTCCCTTTTAATTCCGTGATTGCAATATATCATTGCGCTCAACTTATTCAGTTTTGCCCTTAAAACATCATTTTAAGCTCCAAAACGTTGCCGTGATCGATTTAAGACGGCAGTTTTTAGTTGATAATTTGAGCATGTTTTGACGCTCAAATCGCTTTAAAAGCGCTTAAAACGCGTTTTTAATGATTCTAAGATCGTTTCTGTTCTGTTTCGAGGTGGGTTGTAAGCTTCTCTTTCCAACATGGTATTTTGCTCGTGACAATAATTTGAATGCGGAAAACATGATTCCTGACTTGCTAAGTTCTCTAATTTCCATTTAGAAAGTCCCTTTAAATTCCGTGATTGCTATATATGATTGCGCTCAACTCATTCAGTTTTGCCCTTAAAACATCATTTTAAGCTCCAAAACGTTGCCGTGATCGAGTGAAGACGGCAGTTTTTAGTTGATAATTTGAGCATGTTTTTACGCTCAAATCGCTTTAAAAGCGCTTAAAACGCGTTTTTAATGATTCTAAGCTCGTTTTTGTTCTGTTTCGAGGTAGGTTGTAAGCTTCTCACTTCAACATGTTATTTTGCTCCTGACGATAGTTTGAGTGACGAAAACAGGATTCTTGACTTTCTAAGTTCTCCAACTTCCATTTAGAAAGTCCCTTTTAGGTCCGTTATTGCAATATATCATTGCGCTCAACTCGTTCAGTTGGGCCCTGAAAAAATCATTTTAAGCTCCAAAACGTTGGCGTGATCGATTTAAGACGGCAGTTTTTAAAAGATCATTTGAGCATGTTTTTACGCTAAAATCGCTTCAAAGCGCTTAAAACGCGTTTTTAATGCTTCTAAGATCGTTTCTTTTCTGTTTCAAAGTAAGTTGTAAGCTTCTAACTTCAACATGTTATTTTGCTCGTGACAATAGTTTGAGTGCCGAAAACATTATTCCTGACTTGCTAAGTTCTCTAGTTTCAATTTAGAAACTCCCTTTTAGACCCGTGATAGCAATATATCATTGCGCTCAACTCATTCAGTTTGGCCCTTAAAACATCATTTTAAGCTCAAAAACGTTGCTGTGATCGATTTAAGAAGGCAGTTTTTAATTGATAATTTGAGCATGTTTTTACGCTCAAATCGCTTTAAAAGCGCTTAAAACCCGTTTTTAGTGGTTCTAAGATCGTTTCTGTTCTGTTTCGAGGTAGGTTGTAAGCTTCTAACTTCAACATGTTATTTTGCTCGTGACAATAATTTGAATGCGGAAAACATGATTCCTGACTTGCTAAGTTCTCTAATTTTCATTTAGAAAGTCCCTGTTAATTCCGTGATTGCTATATATCATTGCGCTCAACTCATTCAGTTTTGCCCTTAAAACATCATTTTAAGCTCCAAAACGTTGCCGTGATCGATTTAAGACGGCAGTTTTTAGTTGATAATTTGAGCATGTTTTTACGCTCAAATCGCTTTAAAAGCGCTTAAAACGCGTTTTTAATGATTCTAAGATCGTTTCTGTTCTGTTTCGAGGTGGGTTGTAAGCTTCTCTCTTCAACATGGTATTTTTCTCGTGACGATAGTCTGAGTGCCGAAAACAGGATTCCTGACTTACTAAGTTCTCCAACTTCCATTTAGAAAGTCCCTTTTAGGTCCGTGATTGCTATATATCATTGCGCTCAACTCGTTTAGTTTGACTCTGAAAACATCATTTTAAGCTCCAAAACGTTGCCGTGATCGATTTAAGACGGAAGTTTTTAGTTGATAATTTGAGCATGTTTTTACGCTCAAATCGCTTTAAAAGCGCTTAAAACGCGTTTTTAATGATTCTAAGCTCGTTTCTCTTCTGTTTCGAGGTGGGTTGTAAGCTTCTCACTTCAACATGTTATTTTGCTCGTGACGATAATTTGAGTTCCGAAAACAGGATTCCTGACTTGCTAAGTTCTCCAACTTCCATTTAGAAAGTCCCTTTTAGGTCCGTGATTGCAATATATCATTGCGCTCAACTCGTTCAGTTGGGCCCTGAAAAAATCATTTTAAGCTCCAAAACGTTGGCGTGATCGATTTAAGACGGCAGTTTTTAAAAGATCATTTGAGCATGTTTTTACGCTAAAATCGCTTCAAAGCGCTTAAAACGCGTTTTTAATGATTGTAAGATCGTTTCTTTTCTGTCTCAAAGCAAGTTGTAAGCTTCTCACTTCAACATGTTATTTTGCTCGTGACAATAGTTTGAGTGCCGAAAACATTATTCCTGACTTGCTTAGTTCTCTAGTTTCAATTTAGAAACTCCCTTTTAGGTCCGTGATTGCAATATATCATTGCGCTCAACTCATTCAGTTTGGCCCTTAAAACATCATTTTAAGCTCAAAAACGTTGCTGTGATCGATTTAAGACGGAAGTTTTTAGTTGATAATTTGAGCATGTTTTTACGCTCAAATCGCTTTAAAAGCGCTTAAAACGCGTTTTTAAAGATTCTAAGCTCGTTTTTGCTCTGTTTCGAGGTAGGTTGTAAGCTTCTCACTTCAACATGTTATTTTGCTCTTGACGATAGTTTGAGTGACGAAAACAGGATTCTTGACTTTCTAAGTTCTCCAACTTCCATTTAGAAAGTCCCTTTTAGGTCCGTGATTGCAATATATCATTGCGCTCAACTCGTTCAGTTGGGCCCTGAAAAAATCATTTTAAGCTCCAAAACGTTGGCGTGATCGATTTAAGCCGGCAGTTTTAAAAAGATCATTTGAGCATGTTTTTACGCTAAAATCGCTTCAAAGCGCTTAAAACGCGTTTTTAATGCTTCTAAGATCGTTTCTTTTCTGTTTCAAAGTAAGTTGTAAGCTTCTAACTTCAACATGTTATTTTGCTCGTGACAATAATTTGAATGCGGAAAACATGATTCCTGACTTGCTAAGTTCTCTAATTTCCATTTAGAAAGTCCCTTTTAATTCCGTGATTGCAATATATCATTGCGCTCAACTGATTCAGTTTTGCCCTTAAAACAACATTTTAAGCTCCAAAACGTTGCCGTGATCGATTTAAGACGGCAGTTTTTAGTTGATAATTTGAGCATGTTTTTACGCTCAAATCGCTTTAAAAGCGCTTAAAACGCGTTTTTAATGCTTCTAAGATCGTTTCTTTTCTGTTTCAAAGTAAGTTGTAAGTTTCTAACTTCAACATGTTATTTTGCTCGTGACAATAATTTGAATGCGGAAAACATGATTCCTGACTTGCTAAGTTCTCTAATTTCCATTTAGAAAGTAACTTTTAATTCCGTGATTGCAATATATCATTGCGCTCAACTGATTCAGTTTTGCCCTTAAAACAACATTTTAAGCTCCAAAACGTTGCCGTGATCGATTTAAGACGGCAGTTTTTAGTTGATAATTTGAGCATGTTTTTACGCTCAAATCGCTTTAAAAGCGCTTAAAACGCGTTTTTAATGCTTCTAAGATCGTTTCTTTTCTGTTTCAAAGTAAGTTGTAAGCTTCTAACTTCAACATGTTATTTTGCTCGTGACAATAATTTGAATGCGGAAAACATGATTCCTGACTTGCTAAGTTCTCTAATTTCCATTTAGAAAGTCCCTTTTAATTCCGTGATTGCAATATATCATTGCGCTCAACTCATTCAGTTTTGCCCTTAAAACATCATTTTAAGCTCCAAAACGTTGCCGTGATCGATTTAAGACGGCAGTTTTTAGTTGATAATTTGAGCATGTTTTTACGCTCAAATCGCTTTAAAAGCGCTTAAAACGCGTTTTTAATGATTCTAAGATCGTTTCTGTTCTGTTTCGAGGTGGGTTGTAAGCTTCTCTCTTCAACATGGTATTTTGCTCGTGACGATAGTCTGAGTGCCGAAAACAGGATTCCTGACTTACTAAGTTCTCCAACTTCCATTTAGAAAGTCCCTTTTAGGTCCGTGATTGCAATATATCATTGCGCTCAACTCGTTCAGTTGGGCCCTGAAAAAATCATTTTAAGCTCCAAAACGTTGGCGTGATCGATTTAAGACGGCAGTTTTTAAAAGATCATTTGAGCATGTTTTTACGCTAAAATCGCTTCAAAGCGCTTAAAACGCGTTTTTAATGATTGTAAGATCGTTGCTTTTCTGTCTCAAAGCAAGTTGTAAGCTTCTCACTTCAACATGTTATTTTGCTCGTGACAATAGTTTGAGTGCCGAAAACATTATTCCTGACTTGCTAAGTTCTCTAGTTTCAATTTAGAAACTCCCTTTTAGGTCCGTGATTGCAATATATCATTGCGCTCAACTCATTCAGTTTGGCCCTTAAAACATCATTTTAAGCTCAAAAACGTTGCTGTGATCGATTTAAGACGGCAGTTTTTAGTTGATAATTTGAGCATGTTTTTACACGCAAATCGCTTTAAAAGCGCTTAAAACGCGTTTTTAATGCTTCTAAGATCGTTTCTTTTCTGTTTCAAAGTAAGTTGTAAGCTTCTAACTTCAACATGTTATTTTGCTCGTGACAATAATTTGAATGCGGAAAACATGATTCCTGACTTGCTAAGTTCTCTAATTTCCATTTAGAAAGTCCCTTTTAATTCCGTGATTGCAATATATCATTGCGCTCAACTCATTCAGTTTTGCCCTTAAAACAACATTTTAAGCTCCAAAACGTTGCCGTGATCGATTTAAGACGGCAGTTTTTAGTTGATAATTTGAGCATGTTTTTACGCTCAAATCGCTTTAAAAGCGCTTAAAACGCGTTTTTAATGCTTCTAAGATCGTTTCTTTTCTGTTTCAAAGTAAGTTGTAAGCTTCTAACTTCAACATGTTATTTTGCTCGTGACAATAATTTGAATGCAGAAAACATGATTCCTGACTTGCTAAGTTCTCTAATTTCCAATTAGAAAGTCCCTTTTAATTCCGTGATTGCAATATATCATTGCGCTTAACTCATTCAGTTTTGCCCTTAAAACATCATTTTAAGCTCCAAAACGTTGCCGTGATCGATTTAAGAGGGCAGTTTTTAGTTGATAATTTGAGCATGTTTTTACGCTCAAATCGCTTTAAAAGCGCTTAAAACGCGTTTTTAATGCTTCTAAGATCGTTTCTTTTCTGTTTCAAAGTAAGTTGTAAGCTTCTAACTTCAACATGTTATTTTGCTCGTGACAATAATTTGAATGCGGAAAACATGATTCCTAACTTGCTAAGTTCTCTAATTTCCATTTAGAAAGTCCCTTTTAATTCCGTGATTGCAATATATCATTGCGCTTAACTCATTCAGTTTTGCCCTTAAAACATCATTTTAAGCTCCAAAACGTTGCCGTGATCGATTTAAGACGGCAGTTTTTAGTTGATAATTTGAGCATGTTTTTACACTTAAATCGCTTTAAAAGCGCTTAAAACGCGTTTTTAATGCTTCTAAGATCGTTTCTTTTCTGTTTCAAAGTAAGTTGTAAGCTTCTAACTTCAACATGTTATTTTGCTCGTGACAATAATTTGAATGCGGAAAACATGATTCCTGACTTGCTAAGTTCTCTAATTTCCATTTAGAAAGTCCCTTTTAATTCCGTGATTGCAATGTATCATTGCGCTCAACTCATTCAGTTTTGCCCTTAAAACATCATTTTAAGCTCCAAAACGTTGCCGTGATCGATTTAAGACGGCAGTTTTTAGTTGATAATTTGAGCATGTTTTTACGCTCAAATCGCTTTAAAAGCGCTTAAAACGCGTTTTTAATGCTTCTAAGATCGTTTCTTTTCTGTTTCAAAGTAAGTTGTAAGCTTCTAACTTCAACATGTTATTTTGCTCGTGACAATAATTTGAATGCGGAAAACATGATTCCTGACTTGCTAAGTTCTCTAATTTCCATTTAGAAAGTCCCTTTTAATTCCGTGACTGCAATATATCATTGCGCTTAACTCATTCAGTTTTGCCCTTAAAACATCATTTTAAGCTCCAAAACGTTGCCGTGATCGATTTAAGACGGCAGTTTTTAGTTGATAATTTGAGCATGTTTTTACACTCAAATCGCTTTAAAAGCGCTTAAAACGCGTTTTTAATGCTTCTAAGATCGTTTCTTTTCTGTTTCAAAGTAAGTTGTAAGCTTCTAACTTCAACATGTTATTTTGCTCGTGACAATAATTTGAATGCGGAAAACATGATTCCTGACTTGCTAAGTTCTCTAATTTCCATTTAGAAAGTCCCTTTTAATTCCGTGATTGCAATATATCATTGCGCTCAACTCATTCAGTTTTGCCCTTAAAACATCATTTTAAGCTCCAAAACGTTGCCGTGATCGATTTAAGACGGCAGTTTTTAGTTGATAATTTGAGCATGTTTTTACGCTCAAATCGCTTTAAAAGCGCTTAAAACGCGTTTTTAATGATTCTAAGATCGTTTCTGTTCTGTTTCGAGGTGGGTTGTAAGCTTCTCTCTTCAACATGGTATTTTGCTCGTGACGATAGTCTGAGTGCCGAAAACAGGATTCCTGACTTACTAAGTTCTCCAACTTCCATTTAGAAAGTCCCTTTTAGGTCCGTGATTGCAATATATCATTGCGCTCAACTCGTTCAGTTGGGCCCTGAAAAAATCATTTTAAGCTCCAAAACGTTGGCGTGATCGATTTAAGACGGCAGTTTTTAAAAGATCATTTGAGCATGTTTTTACGCTAAAATCGCTTCAAAGCGCTTAAAACGCGTTTTTAATGATTGTAAGATCGTTGCTTTTCTGTCTCAAAGCAAGTTGTAAGCTTCTCACTTCAACATGTTATTTTGCTCGTGACAATAGTTTGAGTGCCGAAAACATTATTCCTGACTTGCTAAGTTCTCTAGTTTCAATTTAGAAACTCCCTTTTAGGTCCGTGATTGCAATATATCATTGCGCTCAACTCATTCAGTTTGGCCCTTAAAACATCATTTTAAGCTCAAAAACGTTGCTGTGATCGATTTAAGACGGAAGTTTTTAGTTGATAATTTGAGCATGTTTTTACGCTCAAATCGCTTTAAAAGCGCTTAAAACGCGTTTTTAATGATTCTAAGCTCGTTTTTGTTCTGTTTCGAGGTAGGTTGTAAGCTTCTCACTTCAACATGTTATTTTGCTCTTGACGATAGTTTGAGTGACGAAAACAAGATTCTTGACTTTCTAAGTTCTCCAACTTCCATTTAGAAAGTCCCTTTTAGGTCCGTGATTGCAATATATCATTGCGCTCAACTCGTTCAGTTGGGCCCTGAAAAAATCATTTTAAGCTCCAAAACGTTGGCGTGATCGATTTAAGACGGCAGTTTTAAAAAGATCATTTGAGCATGTTTTTACGCTAAAATCGCTTCAAGGCGCTTAAAAGGCGTTTTTAATGCTTCTAAGATCGTTTCTTTTCTGTTTCAAAGTAAGTTGTAAGCTTCTAACTTCAACATGTTATTTTGCTCGTGACAATAATTTGAATGCGGAAAACATGATTCCTGACTTGCTAAGTTCTCTAATTTCCATTTAGAAAGTCCCTTTCAATTCCGTGATTGCAATATATCATTGCGCTTAACTCATTCAGTTTTGCCCTTAAAACATCATTTTAAGCTCCAAAACGTTGCCGTGATCGATTTAAGACGGCAGTTTTTAGTTGATAATTTGAGCATGTTTTTACACGCAAATCGCTTTAAAAGCGCTTAAAACGCGTTTTTAATGCTTCTAAGATCGTTTCTTTTCTGTTTCAAAGTAAGTTGTAAGCTTCTAACTTCAACATGTTATTTTGCTCGTGACAATAATTTGAATGCGGAAAACATGATTCCTAACTTGCTAAGTTCTCTAATTTCCATTTAGAAAGTCCCTTTTAATTCCGTGATTGCAATATATCATTGCGCTCAACTCATTCAGTTTTGCCCTTAAAACAACATTTTAAGCTCCAAAACGTTGCCGTGATCGATTTAAGACGGCAGTTTTTAGTTGATAATTTGAGCATGTTTTTACGCTCAAATCGCTTTAAAAGCGCTTAAAACGCGTTTTTAATGCTTCTAAGATCGTTTCTTTTCTGTTTCAAAGTAAGTTGTAAGCTTCTAACTTCAACATGTTATTTTGCTCGTGACAATAATTTGAATGCGGAAAACATGATTCCTGACTTGCTAAGTTCTCTAATTTCCATTTAGAAAGTCCCTTTTAATTCCGTGATTGCAATGTATCATTGCGCTCAACTCATTCAGTTTTGCCCTTAAAACATCATTTTAAGCTCCAAAACGTTGCCGTGATCGATTTAAGACGGCAGTTTTTAGTTGATAATTTGAGCATGTTTTTACACTTAAATCGCTTTAAAAGCGCTTAAAACGCGTTTTTAATGCTTCTAAGATCGTTTCTTTTCTGTTTCAAAGTAAGTTGTAAGCTTCTAACTTCAACATGTTATTTTGCTCGTGACAATAATTTGAATGCGGAAAACATGATTCCTGACTTGCTAAGTTCTCTAATTTCCATTTAGAAAGTCCCTTTTAATTCCGTGATTGCAATGTATCATTGCGCTCAACTCATTCAGTTTTGCCCTTAAAACATCATTTTAAGCTCCAAAACGTTGCCGTGATCGATTTAAGACGGCAGTTTTTAGTTGATAATTTGAGCATGTTTTTACGCTCAAATCGCTTTAAAAGCGCTTAAAACGCGTTTTTAATGCTTCTAAGATCGTTTCTTTTCTGTTTCAAAGTAAGTTGTAAGCTTCTAACTTCAACATGTTATTTTGCTCGTGACAATAATTTGAATGCGGAAAACATGATTCCTGACTTGCTAAGTTCTCTAATTTCCATTTAGAAAGTCCCTTTTAATTCCGTGATTGCAATATATCATTGCGCTTAACTCATTCAGTTTTGCCCTTAAAACATCATTTTAAGCTCCAAAACGTTGCCGTGATCGATTTAAGACGGCAGTTTTTAGTTGATAATTTGAGCATGTTTTTACACTCAAATCGCTTTAAAAGCGCTTAAAACGCGTTTTTAATGCTTCTAAGATCGTTTCTTTTCTGTTTCAAAGTAAGTTGTAAGCTTCTAACTTCAACATGTTATTTTGCTCGTGACAATAATTTGAATGCGGAAAACATGATTCCTGACTTGCTAAGTTCTCTAATTTCCATTTAGAAAGTCCCTTTTAATTCCGTGATTGCAATGTATCATTGCGCTCAACTCATTCAGTTTTGCCCTTAAAACATCATTTTAAGCTCCAAAACGTTGCCGTGATCGATTTAAGACGGCAGTTTTTAGTTGATAATTTGAGCATGTTTTTACGCTCAAATCGCTTTAAAAGCGCTTAAAACGCGTTTTTAATGCTTCTAAGATCGTTTCTTTTCTGTTTCAAAGTGAGTTGTAAGCTTCTAACTTCAACATGTTATTTTGCTCGTGACAATAATTTGAATGCGGAAAACATGATTCCTGACTTGCTAAGTTCTCTAATTTCCATTCAGAAAGTCCCTTTTAATTCCGTGATTGCAATATATCATTGCGCTCAACTCATTCAGTTTTGCCCTTAAAACAACATTTTAAGCTCCAAAACGTTGCCGTGATCGATTTAAGACGGCAGTTTTTAGTTGATAATTTGAGCATGTTTTTACGCTCAAATCGCTTTAAAAGCGCTTAAAACGCGTTTTTAATGCTTCTAAGATCGTTTCTTTTCTGTTTCAAAGTAAGTTGTAAGCTTCTAACTTCAACATGTTATTTTGCTCGTGACAATATTTTGAATGCGGAAAACATGATTCCTGACTTGCTAAGTTCTCTAATTTCCATTTAGAAAGTCCCTTTTAATTCCGTGATTGCAATATATCATTGCGCTCAACTCATTCAGTTTTGCCCTTAAAACCAAATTTTAAGCTCCAAAACGTTCCGTGATCGATTTGAGACGGCAGTTTTTAGTTGATAATTTGAGCATGTTTTCACGCTCACATCGCTTTAAAAGCGCTTAAAACGCGTTTTTAATGCTTCTAAGATCGTTTCTTTTCTGTTTCAAAGTAAGTTGTAAGCTTCTAACTTCAACATGTTATTTTGCTCGTGACAATAATTTGAATGCGGAAAACATGATTCCTGACTTGCTAAGTTCTCTAATTTCCATTTAGAAAGTCCCTTTTAATTCCGTGATTGCAATATATCATTGCGCTCAACTCATTCAGTTTTGCCCTTAAAACATCATTTAAAGCTCTAAAACAGTGGCATGATCGATTTATAACGGCAGTTTTTAGTTGATCGTTTGAGCATGTTTTTACGCTCAAATCGCTTTAAAAGCGCTTAAAACGCGTTTTTAATGATTGTAAGATCGTTTCTTTTCTGTCTCAAAGCAACTTGTAAGCTTCTCACTTCAACATGTTATTTTGCTCGTGACAATAGTTTTAGTAACGAAAACATTATTCCTGACTTGCTAAGTTCTCTAGTTTCAATTTAGAAAGTCCCTTTTAGGTCCGTGATTGCAATATATCATTGCGCTCAACTCATTCAGTTTGACTCTGAAAACATCATTTTAAGCTCCAAAACGTTGCTGTGATCGATTTAAGACGGAAGTTTTTAGTTGATAATTTGAGCATGTTTTTACGCTCAAATCGCTTTAAAAGCGCTTAAAACGCGTTTTTAATGCTTCTAAGATCGTTTCTTTTCTGTTTCAAAGTAAGTTGTAAGCTTCTAACTTCAACATGTTATTTTGCTCGTGACAATAATTTGAATGCGGAAAACATGATTCCTGACTTGCTAAGTTCTCTAATTTCCATTTAGAAAGTCCCTTTTAATTCCGTGATTGCAATATATCATTGCGCTCAACTCATTCAGTTTTGCCCTTAAAACAACATTTTAAGCTCCAAAACGTTGCCGTGATCGATTTAAGACGGCAGTTTTTAGTTGATAATTTGAGCATGTTTTTACGCTCAAATCGCTTTAAAAGCGCTTAAAACGCGTTTTTAATGCTTCTAAGATCGTTTCTTTTCTGTTTCAAAGTAAGTTGTAAGCTTCTAACTTCAACATGTTATTTTGCTCGTGACAATATTTTGAATGCGGAAAACATGATTCCTGACTTGCTAAGTTCTCTAATTTCCATTTAGAAAGTCCCTTTTAATTCCGTGATTGCAATATATCATTGCGCTCAACTCATTCAGTTTTGCCCTTAAAACCAAATTTTAAGCTCCAAAACGTTCCGTGATCGATTTGAGACGGCAGTTTTTAGTTGATAATTTGAGCATGTTTTCACGCTCACATCGCTTTAAAAGCGCTTAAAACGCGTTTTTAATGCTTCTAAGATCGTTTCTTTTCTGTTTCAAAGTAAGTTGTAAGCTTCTAACTTCAACATGTTATTTTGCTCGTGACAATAATTTGAATGCGGAAAACATGATTCCTGACTTGCTAAGTTCTCTAATTTCCATTTAGAAAGTCCCTTTTAATTCCGTGATTGCAATATATCATTGCGCTCAACTCATTCAGTTTTGCCCTTAAAACATCATTTAAAGCTCTAAAACAGTGGCATGATCGATTTATAACGGCAGTTTTTAGTTGATCGTTTGAGCATGTTTTTACGCTCAAATCGCTTTAAAAGCGCTTAAAACGCGTTTTTAATGATTGTAAGATCGTTTCTTTTCTGTCTCAAAGCAACTTGTAAGCTTCTCACTTCAACATGTTATTTTGCTCGTGACAATAGTTTTAGTAACGAAAACATTATTCCTGACTTGCTAAGTTCTCTAGTTTCAATTTAGAAAGTCCCTTTTAAGTCCGTGATTGCAATATATCATTGCGCTCAACTCATTCAGTTTGACTCTGAAACCATCATTTTAAGCTCCAAAACGTTGCTGTGATCGATTTAAGACGGAAGTTTTTAGTTGATAATTTGAGCATGTTTTTACGCTCAAATCGCTTTAAAAGCGCTTAAAACGCGTTTTTAATGATTCCAA
Source organism: Muricea muricata (assembly GCA_963855995.1). Classification (NCBI taxonomy): domain Eukaryota; kingdom Metazoa; phylum Cnidaria; class Anthozoa; order Malacalcyonacea; family Plexauridae; genus Muricea; species Muricea muricata. Next base: position 5,894,785 of record OY979727.1, read on the forward strand.
GATCGTTTCTGTTCTGTTTCGAGGTGGGTTGTAAACTTCTCTTTTCAACATGGTATTTTGCTCGTGACAATAATTTGAATGGGGAAAACATGATTCCTGACTTGCTAAGTTCTCTAATTTCCATTTAGAAAGTCCCTTTTAATTCCGTGATTGCTATATATCATTGCGCTCAACTCATTCAGTTTTGCCCTTAAAACATCATTTTAAGCTCCAAAACGTTGCCGTGATCGATTTAAGACGGCAGTTTTTAGTTGATAATTTGAGCATGTTTTTACGCTCAAATCGCTTTAAAAGCGCTTAAAACGCGTTTTTAATGATTCTAAGATCGTTTCTGTTCTGTTTCGAGGTGAATTGTAAGCTTCTCTTTTCAACATGGTATTTTGCTCGTGACGATAGTCTGAGTGCCGAAAACAGGATTCCTGACTTTCTAAGTTCTCCAACTTCCATTTAGAAAGTCCCTTTTAGGTCCGTGATTGCAATATATCATTGCGCTCAACTCGTTCAGTTGGGCCCTGAAAAAATCATTTTAAGCTCCAAAACGTTGGCGTGATCGATTTAAGACGGCAGTTTTTAAAAGATCATTTGAGCATGTTTTTACGCTAAAATCGCTTCAAAGCGCTTAAAACGCGTTTTTAATGCTTCTAAGATCGTTTCTTTTCTGTTTCAAAGTAAGTTGTAAGCTTCTAACTTCAACATGTTATTTTGCTAGTGACAATAATTTGAATGCGGAAAACATGATTCCTGACTTGCTAAGTTCTCTAATTTCCATTTAGAAAGTCCCTTTTAACTCCGTGATTGCAATATATCATTGCGCTCAACTCATTCAGTTTTGCCCTTAAAACAACATTTTAAGCTCTAAAACGTTGCCTTGATCGATTTAAGACGGCAGTTTTTAGTTGATAATTTGAGCATGTTTTAACGCTCAAATCGCTTTAAAAGGCGCTTAAAACGCGTTTTTAATGCTTCTAAGATCGTTTCTTTTCTGTTTCAAAGTAAGTTGTAAGCTTCTAACTTCAACATGTTATTTTGCTCGTGACAATAATTTGAATGCGGAAAACATGATTCCTGACTTGCTAAGTTCTCTAATTTCCATTTAGAAAGTCCCTTTTAATTCCGTGATTGCAATATATCATTGCGCTCAACTGATTCAGTTTTGCCCTTAAAACAACATTTTAAGCTCCAAAACGTTGCCGTGATCGATTTAAGACGGCAGTTTTTAGTTGATAATTTGAGCATGTTTTTACGCTCAAATCGCTTTAAAAGCGCTTAAAACGCGTTTTTAATGCTTCTAAGATCGTTTCTTTTCTGTTTCAAAGTAAGTTGTAAGCTTCTAACTTCAACATGTTATTTTGCTCGTGACAATAATTTGAATGCGGAAAACATGATTCCTGACTTGCTAAGTTCTCTAATTTCCATTTAGAAAGTCCCTTTTAATTCCGTGATTGCAATATATCATTGCGCTCAACTCATTCAGTTTTGCCCTTAAAACAACATTTTAAGCTCCAAAACGTTGCCGTGATCGATTTAAGACGGCAGTTTTTAGTTGATAATTTGAGCATGTTTTTACGCTCAAATCGCTTTAAAAGCGCTTAAAACGCGTTTTTAATGCTTCTAAGATCGTTTCTTTTCTGTTTCAAAGTAAGTTGTAAGCTTCTAACTTCAACATGTTATTTTGCTCGTGACAATAATTTGAATGCGGAAAACATGATTCCTGACTTGGTAAGTTCTCTAATTTCCATTTAGAAAGTCCCTTTTAATTCCGTGATTGCAATATATCATTGCGCTCAACTCATTCAGTTTTGCCCTTAAAACAACATTTTAAGCTCCAAAACGTTGCCGTGATCGATTTAAGACGGCAGTTTTTAGTTGATAATTTGAGCATGTTTTTACGCTCAAATCGCTTTAAAAGCGCTTAAAACGCGTTTTTAATGATTCTAAGATCGTTTCTGTTCTGTTTCGAGGTGAATTGTAAGCTTCTCTTTTCAACATGGTATTTTGCTCGTGACGATAGTCTGAGTGCCGAAAACAGGATTCCTGACTTTCTAAGTTCTCCAACTTCCATTTAGAAAGTCCCTTTTAGGTCCGTGATTGCAATATATCATTGCGCTCAACTCGTTCAGTTGGGCCCTGAAAAAATCATTTTAAGCTCCAAAACGTTGGCGTTATCGATTTAAGACGGCAGTTTTTAAAAGATCATTTGAGCATGTTTTTACGCTAAAATCGCTTTAAAGCGCTTAAAACGCGTTTTTAATGCTTCTAAGATCGTTTCTTTTCTGTTTCAAAGTAAGTTGTAAGCTTCTAACTTCAACATGTTATTTTGCTCGTGACAATAATTTGAATGCGGAAAACATGATTCCTGACTTGCTAAGTTCTCTAATTTCCATTTAGAAAGTCCCTTTTAATTCCGTGATTGCAATATATCATTGCGCTCAACTCATTCAGTTTTGCCCTTAAAACAACATTTTAAGCTCCAAAACGTTGCCGTGATCGATTTAAGACGGCAGTTTTTAGTTGATAATTTGAGCATGTTTTTACGCTCAAATCGCTTTAAAAGGCGCTTAAAACGCGTTTTTAATGCTTCTAAGATCGTTTCTTTTCTGTTTCAAAGTAAGTTGTAAGCTTCTAACTTCAACATGTTATTTTGCTCGTGACAATAATTTGAATGCGGAAAACATGATTCCTGACTTGCTAAGTTCTCTAATTTCCATTTAGAAAGTCCCTTTTAATTCCGTGATTGCAATATATCATTGCGCTCAACTCATTCAGTTTGGCCCTTAAAACATCATTTTAAGCTCTAAAACAGTGGCATGATCGATTTATAACGGCAGTTTTTAGTTGATCATTTGAGCATGTTTTTACGCTCAAATCGCTTTAAAAGCGCTTAAAACCCGTTTTTAGTGGTTCTAAGATCGTTTCTGTTCTGTTTCGAGGTAGGTTGTAAGCTTCTCACTTCAACATGTTATTTTGCTCTTGACGATAGTTTGAGTGACGAAAACAGGATTCCTGACTTACTAAGTTCTCCAACTTCCATTTAGAAAGTCCCTTTTAGGTCCGTGATTGGAATATATCATTGCGCTCAACTCATTCAGTTTGACTCTGAAAACATCATTTTAAGCTCCAAAACGTTGCCGTGATCGATTTAAGACGGCAGTTTTTAGTTGATAATTTGAGCATGTTTTTACGCTCAAATCGCTTTAAAAGCGCTTAAGACGCGTTTTTAATGATTCTAAGATCGTTTCTGTTCTGTTTCGAGGTGGGTTGTAAGCTTCTCTTTTCAACATGTTATTTTGCTCGTGACAATAATTTGAATGCGGAAAACATGATTCCTGACTTGCTAAGTTCTCTAATTTTCATTTAGAAAGTCCCTGTTAATTCCGTGATTGCTATATATCATTGCGCTCAACTCATTCAGTTTTGCCCTTAAAACATCATTTTAAGCTATAAAACGTTGCCGTGATCGATTTAAGACGGCAGTTTTTAGTTGATAATTTGAGCATGTTTTTACGCTCAAATCGCTTTAAAAGCGCTTAAAACGCGTTTTTAATGATTCTAAGATCGTTTCTGTTCTGTTTCGAGGTGGGTTGTAAGCTTCTCTCTTCAACATGGTATTTTGCTCGTGACGATAGTCTGAGTGCCGAAAACAGGATTCCTGACTTACTAAGTTCTCCAACTTCCATTTAGAAAGTCCCTTTTAGGTCCGTGATTGCTATATATCATTGCGCTCAACTCGTTTAGTTTGACTCTGAAAACATCATTTTAAGCTCCAAAACGTTGCCGTGATCGATTTAAGACGGAAGTTTTTAGTTGGTAATTTGAGCATGTTTTTACGCTCAAATCGCTTTAAAAGCGCTTAAAACGCGTTTTTAATGATTCTAAGCTCGTTTCTGTTCTGTTTCGAGTTGGGTTGTAAGCTTCTCACTTCAACATGTTATTTTGCTCGTGACGATAATTTGAGTTCCGAAAACAGGATTCCTGACTTGCTAAGTTCTCCAACTTCCATTTAGAAAGTCCCTTTTAGGTCCGTGATTGCAATATATCATTGCGCTCAACTCGTTCAGTTGGGCCCTGAAAAAATCATTTTAAGCTCCAAAACGTTGGCGTGATCGATTTAAGACTGCAGTTTTTAAAAGATCATTTGAGAATGTTTTTACGCTAAAATCGCTTCAAAGCGCTTAAAACGCGTTTTTAATGATTGTAAGATCGTTTCTTTTCTGTCTCAAAGCAAGTTGTAAGCTTCTCACTTCAACATGTTATTTTGCTCGTGACAATAGTTTGAGTGCCGAAAACATTATTCCTGACTTGCTAAGTTCTCTAGTTTCAATTTAGAAACTCCCTTTTAGGTCCGTGATTGCAATATATCATTGCGCTCAACTCATTCAGTTTGGCCCTTAAAACATCATTTTAAGCTCAAAAACGTTGCTGTGATCGAATTAAGACGGAAGTTTTTAGTTGATAATTTGAGCATGTTTTTACGCTCAAATCGCTTTAAAAGCGCTTAAAACGCGTTTTTAATGATTCTAAGCTCGTTTTTGTTCTGTTTCGAGGTAGGTTGTAAGCTTCTCACTTCAACATGTTATTTTGCTCTTGACGATAGTTTGAGTGACGAAAACAGGATTCTTGACTTTCTAAGTTCTCCAACTTCCATTTAGAAAGTCCCTTTTAGGTCCGTGATTGCAATATATCATTGCGCTCAACTCGTTCAGTTGGGCCCTGAAAAAATCATTTTAAGCTCCAAAACGTTGGCGTGATCGATTTAAGACGGCAGTTTTAAAAAGATCATTTGAGCATGTTTTTACGCTAAAATCGCTTCAAGGCGCTTAAAACGCGTTTTTAATGCTTCTAAGATCGTTTCTTTTCTGTTTCAAAGTAAGTTGTAAGCTTCTAACTTCAACATGTTATTTTGCTCGTGACAATAATTTGAATGCGGAAATCATGATTCCTGACTTGCTAAGTTCTCTAATTTCCATTTAGAAAGTCCCTTTTAATTCCGTGATTGCAATATATCATTGCGCTTAACTCCTTCAGTTTTGCCCTTAAAACATCATTTTAAGCTCCAAAACGTTGCCGTGATCGATTTAAGACGGCAGTTTTTAGTTGATAATTTGAGCATGTTTTTACACTCAAATCGCTTTAAAAGCGCTTAAAACGCGTTTTTAATGCTTCTAAGATCGTTTCTTTTCTGTTTCAAAGTAAGTTGTAAGCTTCTAACTTCAACATGTTATTTTGCTCGTGACAATAATTTGATAGCGGAAACTATGATTCCTGACTTGCTAAGTTCTCTAATTTCCAATTAGAAAGTCCCTTTTAATTCCGTGATTGCAATATATCATTGCGCTTAACTCATTCAGTTTTGCCCTTAAAACATCATTTTAAGCTCCAAAACGTTGCCGTGATCGATTTAAGACGGCAGTTTTTAGTTGATAATTTGAGCATGTTTTTACGCTCAAATCGCTTTAAAAGCGCTTAAAACGCGTTTTTAATGCTTCTAAGATCGTTTCTTTTCTGTTTCAAAGTAAGTTGTAAGCTTCTAACTTCAACATGTTATTTTGCTCGTGACAATAATTTGAATGCGGAAAACATGATTCCTGACTTGCTAAGTTCTCTAATTTCCATTTAGAAAGTCCCTTTTAATTCCGTGATTGCAATATATCATTGCGCTCACCTGATTCAGTTTTGCCCTTAAAACAACATTTTAAGCTCCAAAACGTTGCCGTGATCGATTTAAGACGGCAGTTTTTAGTTGATAATTTGAGCATGTTTTTACGCTCAAATTGCTTTAAAAGCACTTAAAACGCGTTTTTAATGCTTCTAAGATCGTTTCTTTTCTGTTTCAAAGTAAGTTTTAAGCTTCTAACTTCAACATGTTATTTTGCTCGTGACAATAATTTGAATGCGGAAAACATGATTCCTGACTTGCTAAGTTCTCTAATTTCCATTTAGAAAGTCCCTTTTAATTCCGTGATTGCAATATATCATTGCGCTCAACTCATTCAGTTTTGCCCTTAAAACAACATTTTAAGCTCCAAAACGTTACCGTGATCGATTTAAGACGGCAGTTTTTAGTTGATAAATTGAGCATGTTTTTACACTCAAATCGCTTTAAAAGCGCTTAAAACGCGTTTTTAATGCTTCTAAGATCGTTTCTTTTCTGTTTCAAAGTAAGTTGTAAGCTTCTAACTTCAACATGTTATTTTGCTCGTGACAATAATTTGAATGCGGAAAACATGATTCCTGACTTGCTAAGTTCTCTAATTTCCATTTAGAAAGTCCCTTTTAATTCCGTGATTGCAATATATCATTGCGCTCAACTCATTCAGTTTTGCCCTTAAAACAACATTTTAAGCTCCAAAACGTTGCCGTGATCGATTTAAGACGGCAGTTTTTAGTTAATAATTTGAGCATGTTTTTACGCTCAAATCGCTTTAAAAGCGCTTAAAACGCGTTTTTAATGCTTCTAAGATCGTTTCTTTTCTGTTTCAAAGTAAGTTGTAAGCTTCTAACTTCAACATGTTATTTTGCTCGTGACAATATTTTGAATGCGGAAAACATGATTCCTGACTTGCTAAGTTCTCTAATTTCCATTTAGAAAGTCCCTTTTAATTCCGTGATTGCAATATATCATTGCGCTCAACTCATTCAGTTTTGCCCTTAAAACAACATTTTAAGCTCCAAAACGTTGCCGTGATCGATTTAAGACGGCAGTTTTTAGTTGATAATTTGAGCATGTTTTTACGCTCACATCGCTTTAAAAGCGCTTAAAACGCGTTTTTAATGCTTCTAAGATCGTTTCTTTTCTGTTTCAAAGTAAGTTGTAAGCTTCTAACTTCAACATGTTATTTTGCTCGTGACAATAATTTGAATGCGGAAAACATGATTCCTGACTTGCTAAGTTCTCTAATTTCCATTTAGAAAGTCCCTTTTAATTCCGTGATTGCAATATATCATTGCGCTCAACTCATTCAGTTTTGCCCTTAAAACAACATTTTAAGCTCCAAAACGTTGCCGTGATCGATTAATGACGGCAGTTTTTAGTTAATAATTTGAGCATGTTTTTACGCTCAAATCGCTTTAAAAGCGCTTAAAACGCGTTTTTAATGCTTCTAAGATCGTTTCTTTTCTGTTTCAAAGTAAGTTGTAAGCTTCTAACTTCAACATGTTATTTTGCTCGTGACAATATTTTGAATGCGGAAAACATGATTCCTGACTTGCTAAGTTCTCTAATTTCCATTTAGAAAGTCCCTTTTAATTCCGTGATTGCAATATATCATTGCGCTCAACTCATTCAGTTTTGCCCTTAAAACAACATTTTAAGCTCCAAAACGTTGCCGTGATCGATTTAAGACGGCAGTTTTTAGTTGATAATTTGAGCATGTTTTTACGCTCACATCGCTTTAAAAGCGCTTAAAACGCGTTTTTAATGCTTCTAAGATCGTTTCTTTTCTGTTTCAAAGTAAGTTGTAAGCTTCTAACTTCAACATGTTATTTTGCTCGTGACAATAATTTGAATGCGGAAAACATGATTCCTGACTTGCTAAGTTCTCTAATTTCCATTTAGAAAGTCCCTTTTAATTCCGTGATTGCAATATATCATTGCGCTCAACTCATTCAGTTTTGCCCTTAAAACAACATTTTAAGCTCCAAAACGTTGCCGTGATCGATTTAAGACGGCAGTTTTTAGTTGATAATTTGAGCATGTTTTTACGCTCAAATCGCTTTAAAAGCGCTTAAAACGCGTTTTTAATGCTTCTAAGATCGTTTCTTTTCTGTTTCAAAGTAAGTTGTAAGCTTCTAACTTCAACATGTTATTTTAATCGTGACAATAATTTGAATGCGGAAAACATGATTCCTGACTTGCTAAGTTCTCTAATTTCCATTTAGAAAGTCCCTTTTAATTCCGTGATTGCAATATATCATTGCGCTCAACTGATTCAGTTTTGCCCTTAAAACAACATTTTAAGCTCCAAAACGTTGCCGTGATCGATTTAAGACGGCAGTTTTTAGTTGATAATTTGAGCATGTTTTTACGCTCAAATTGCTTTAAAAGCACTTAAAACGCGTTTTTAATGCTTCTAAGATCGTTTCTTTTCTGTTTCAAAGTAAGTTGTAAGCTTCTAACTTCAACATGTTATTTTGCTCGTGACAATAATTTGAATGCGGAAAACATGATTCCTGACTTGCTAAGTTCTCTAATTTCCATTTAGAAAGTCCCTTTTAATTCCGTGATTGCAATATATCATTGCGCTCAACTCATTCAGTTTTGCCCTTAAAACAACATTTTAAGCTCCAAAACGTTGCCGTGATCGATTTAAGACGGCAGTTTTTAGTTGATAATTTGAGCATGTTTTTACGCTCAAATCGCTTTAAAAGCGCTTAAAACGCGTTTTTAATGCTTCTAAGATCGTTTCTTTTCTGTTTCAAAGTAAGTTGTAAGCTTCTAACTTCAACATGTTATTTTGCTCGTGACAATAATTTGAATGCGGAAAACATGATTCCTGACTTGCTAAGTTCTCTAATTTCCATTTAGAAAGTCCCTTTTAATTCCGTGATTGCAATATATCATTGCGCTCAACTGATTCAGTTTTGCCCTTAAAACAACATTTTAAGCTCCAAAACGTTGCCGTGATCGATTTAAGACGGCAGTTTTTAGTTGATAATTTGAGCATGTTTTTACGCTCAAATTGCTTTAAAAGCACTTAAAACGCGTTTTTAATGCTTCTAAGATCGTTTCTTTTCTGTTTCAAAGTAAGTTGTAAGCTTCTAACTTCAACATGTTATTTTGCTCGTGACAATAATTTGAATGCGGAAAACATGATTCCTGACTTGCTAAGTTCTCTAATTTCCATTTAGAAAGTCCCTTTTAATTCCGTGATTGCAATATATCATTGCGCTCAACTCATTCAGTTTTGCCCTTAAAACAACATTTTAAGCTCCAAAACGTTGCCGTGATCGATTTAAGACGGCAGTTTTTAGTTGATAATTTGAGCATGTTTTTACGCTCAAATCGCTTTAAAAGCGCTTAAAACGCGTTTTTAATGCTTCTAAGATCGTTTCTTTTCTGTTTCAAAGTAAGTTGTAAGCTTCTAACTTCAACATGTTATTTTGCTCGTGACAATAATTTGAATGCGGAAAACATGATTCCTGACTTGCTAAGTTCTCTAATTTCCATTTAGAAAGTCCCTTTTAATTCCGTGATTGCAATATATCATTGCGCTCAACTCATTCAGTTTTGCCCTTAAAACAACATTTTAAGCTCCAAAACGTTGCCGTGATCGATTTAAGACGGCAGTTTTTAGTTAATAATTCGAGCATGTTTTTACGCTCAAATCGCTTTAAAAGCGCTTAAAACGCGTTTTTAATGCTTCTAAGATCGTTTCTTTTCTGTTTCAAAGTAAGTTGTAAGCTTCTAACTTCAACATGTTATTTTGCTCGTGACAATATTTTGAATGCGGAAAACATGATTCCTGACTTGCTAAGTTCTCTAATTTCCATTTAGAAAGTCCCTTTTAATTCCGTGATTGCAATATATCATTGCGCTCAACTCATTCAGTTTTGCCCTTAAAACAACATTTTAAGCTCCAAAACGTTGCCGTGATCGATTTAAGACGGCAGTTTTTAGTTGATAATTTGAGCATGTTTTTACGCTCACATCGCTTTAAAAGCGCTTAAAACGCGTTTTTAATGCTTCTAAGATCGTTTCTTTTCTGTTTCAAAGTAAGTTGTAAGCTTCTAACTTCAACATGTTATTTTGCTCGTGACAATAATTTGAATGCGGAAAACATGATTCCTGACTTGCTAAGTTCTCTAATTTCCATTTAGAAAGTCCCTTTTAATTCCGTGATTGCAATATATCATTGCGCTCAACTCATTCAGTTTTGCCCTTAAAACAACATTTTAAGCTCCAAAACGTTGCCGTGATCGATTTAAGACGGCAGTTTTTAGTTGATAATTTGAGCATGTTTTTACGCTCAAATCGCTTTAAAAGCGCTTAAAACGCGTTTTTAATGCTTCTAAGATCGTTTCTTTTCTGTTTCAAAGTAAGTTGTAAGCTTCTAACTTCAACATGTTATTTTGCTCGTGACAATAATTTGATAGCGGAAAACATGATTCCTGACTTGCTAAGTTCTCTAATTTCCAATTAGAAAGTCCCTTTTAATTCCGTGATTGCAATATATCATTGCGCTTAACTCATTCAGTTTTGCCCTTAAAACATCATTTTAAGCTCCAAAACGTTGCCGTGATCGATTTAAGACGGCAGTTTTTAGTTGATAATTTGAGCATGTTTTTACGCTCAAATCGCTTTAAAAGCGCTTAAAACGCGTTTTTAATGCTTCTAAGATCGTTTCTTTTCTGTTTCAAAGTAAGTTGTAAGCTTCTAACTTCAACATGTTATTTTGCTCGTGACAATAATTTGAATGCGGAAAACATGATTCCTGACTTGCTAAGTTCTCTAATTTCCATTTAGAAAGTCCCTTTTAATTCCGTGATTGCAATATATCATTGCGCTCAACTGATTCAGTTTTGCCCTTAAAACAACATTTTAAGCTCCAAAACGTTGCCGTGATCGATTTAAGACGGCAGTTTTTAGTTGATAATTTGAGCATGTTTTTACGCTCAAATTGCTTTAAAAGCACTTAAAACGCGTTTTTAATGCTTCTAAGATCGTTTCTTTTCTGTTTCAAAGTAAGTTGTAAGCTTCTAACTTCAACATGTTATTTTGCTCGTGACAATAATTTGAATGCGGAAAACATGATTCCTGACTTGCTAAGTTCTCTAATTTCCATTTAGAAAGTCCCTTTTAATTCCGTGATTGCAATATATCATTGCGCTCAACTCATTCAGTTTTGCCCTTAAAACATCATTTTAAGCTCCAAAACGTTGCCGTGATCGATTTAAGACGGCAGTTTTTAGTTGATAATTTGAGCATGTTTTTACGCTCAAATCGCTTTAAAAGCGCTTAAAACGCGTTTTTAATGCTTCTAAGATCGTTTCTTTTCTGTTTCAAAGTAAGTTGTAAGCTTCTAACTTCAACATGTTATTTTGCTCGTGACAATAATTTGAATGCGGAAAACATGATTCCTGACTTGCTAAGTTCTCTAAGTTCCATTTAGAAAGTCCCTTTTAATTCCGTGATTGCAATATATCATTGCGCTCAACTCATTCAGTTTTGCCCTTAAAACAACATTTTAAGCTCCAAAACGTTGCCGTGATCGATTTAAGACGGCAGTTTTTAGTTAATAATTTGAGCATGTTTTTACGCTCAAATCGCTTTAAAAGCGCTTAAAACGCGTTTTTAATGCTTCTAAGATCGTTTCTTTTCTTTTTCAAAGTAAGTTGTAAGCTTCTAACTTCAACATGTTATTTTGCTCGTGACAAAATTTTGAATGCGGAAAACATGATTCCTGACTTGCTAAGTTCTCTAATTTCCATTTAGAAAGTCCCTTTTAATTCCGTGACTGCAATATATCATTGCGCTCAACTCATTCAGTTTTGCCCTTAAAACAACATTTTAAGCTCCAAAACGTTGCCGTGATCGATTTAAGACGGCAATTTTTAGTTGATAATTTGAGCATGTTTTTACGCTCACATCGCTTTAAAAGCGCTTAAAACGCGTTTTTAATGCTTCTAAGATCGTTTCTTTTCTGTTTCAAAGTAAGTTGTAAGCTTCTAACTTCAACATGTTATTTTGCTCGTGACAATAATTTGAATGCGGAAAACATGATTCCTGACTTGCTAAGTTCTCTAATTTCCATTTAGAAAGTCCCTTTTAATTCCGTGATTGCAATATATCATTGCGCTCAACTCATTCAGTTTTGCCCTTAAAACAACATTTTAAGCTCCAAAACGTTGCCGTGATCGATTTAAGACGGCAGTTTTTAGTTGATAATTTGAGCATGTTTTTACGCTCAAATCGCTTTAAAAGCGCTTAAAACGCGTTTTTAATGCTTCTAAGATCGTTTCTTTTCTGTTTCAAAGTAAGTTGTAAGCTTCTAACTTCAACATGTTATTTTGCTCGTGACAATAATTTGAATGCGGAAAACATGATTCCTGACTTGCTAAGTTCTCTAATTTCCATTTAGAAAGTCCCTTTTAATTCCGTGATTGCAATATATCATTGCGCTCAACTCATTCAGTTTTGCCCTTAAAACATCATTTTAAGCTCTAAAACAGTGGCATGATCGATTTATAACGGTAGTTTTTAGTTGATCGTTTGAGCATGTTTTTACGCTCAAATCGCTTTAAAAGCGCTTAAAACGCGTTTTTAATGCTTCTAAGATCGTTTCTTTTCTGTTTCAAAGTAAGTTGTAAGCTTCTAACTTCAACATGTTATTTTGCTCGTGACAATATTTTGAATGCGGAAAACATGATTCCTGACTTGCTAAGTTCTCTAATTTCCATTTAGAAAGTCCCTTTTAATTCCGTGATTGCAATATATCATTGCGCTCAACTCATTCAGTTTTGCCCTTAAAACAACATTTTAAGCTCCAAAACGTTGCCGTGATCGATTTAAGACGGCAGTTTTTAGTTGATAATTTGAGCATGTTTTTACGCTCACATCGCTTTAAAAGCGCTTAAAACGCGTTTTTAATGCTTCTAAGATCGTTTCTTTTCTGTTTCAAAGTAAGTTGTAAGCTTCTAACTTCAACATGTTATTTTGCTCGTGACAATAATTTGAATGCGGAAAACATGATTCCTGACTTGCTAAGTTCTCTAATTTCCATTTAGAAAGTCCCTTTTATTTCCGTGATTGCAATATATCATTGCGCTCAACTCATTCAGTTTTGCCCTTAAAACAACATTTTAAGCTCCAAAACGTTGCCGTGATCGATTTAAGACGGCAGTTTTTAGTTGATAATTTGAGCATGTTTTTACGCTCAAATCGCTTTAAAAGCGCTTAAAACGCGTTTTTAATGCTTCTAAGATCGTTTCTTTTCTGTTTCAAAGTAAGTTGTAAGCTTCTAACTTCAACATGTTATTTTGCTCGTGACAATAATTTGAATGCGGAAAACATGATTCCTGACTTGCTAAGTTCTCTAGTTTCCATTTAGAAAGTCCCTTTTAATTCCGTGATTGCAATATATCATTGCGCTCAACTCATTCAGTTTTGCCCTTAAAACATCATTTTAAGCTCTAAAACAGTGGCATGATCGATTTATAACGGTAGTTTTTAGTTGATCGTTTGAGCATGTTTTTACGCTCAAATCGCTTTAAAAGCGCTTAAAACGCGTTTTTAATGATTGTAAGATCGTTTCTTTTCTGTCTCAAAGCAACTTGTAAGCTTCTCACTTCAACATGTTATTTTGCTCGTGACAATAGTTTTAGTAACGAAAACATTATTCCTGACTTGCTAAGTTCTCTAGTTTCAATTTAGAAAGTCCCTTTTAGGTCCGTGATTGCAATATATCATTGCGCTCAACTCATTCAGTTTGACTCTGAAAACATCATTTTAAGCTCCAAAACATTGCCGTGATCGATTTAAGACGGCAGGTTTTAGTTGATAATTTGAGCATGTTTTTACGCTCAAATCACTTTAAAAGCGCTAAAAACGCGTTTTTAATGATTCTAAGATCGTTTCTGTTCTGTTTCGAGGTGAATTGTAAGCTTCTCTTTTCAACATGGTATTTTGCTCGTGACGATAGTCTGAGTGCCGAAAACAGGATTCCTGACTTTCTAAGTTCTCCAACTTCCATTTAGAAAGTCCCTTTTAGGTCCGTGATTGCAATATATCATTGCGCTCAACTCGTTCAGTTGGGCCCTGAAAAAATCATTTTAAGCTCCAAAACGTTGGCGTGATCGATTTAAAACGGCAGTTTTTAAAAGATCATTTGAGCATGTTTTTACGCTAAAATCGCTTCAAAGCGCTTAAAACGCGTTTTTAATGCTTCTAAGATCGTTTCTTTTCTGTTTCAAAGTAAGTTGTAAGCTTCTAACTTCAACATGTTATTTTGCTCGTGACAATAATTTGAATGCGGAAAACATGATTCCTGACTTGCTAAGTTCTCTAATTTCCATTTAGAAAGTCCCTTTTAGTTCCGTGATTGCAATATATCATTGCGCTCAACTCATTCAGTTTTTCCCTTAAAACAACATTTTAAGCTCCAAAACGTTGCGGTGATCGATTTAAGAAGGCAGTTTTTAGTGTATAATTTGAGCATGTTTTTACGCTCAAATCGCTTTAAAAGCGCTTAAAACGCGTTTTTAATGCTTCTAAGATCGTTTCTTTTCTGTTTCAAAGTAAGTTGTAAGCTTCTAACTTCAACATGTTATTTTTCTCATGACAATAATTTGAATGCGGAAAACATGATTCCTGACTTGCTAAGTTCTCTAATTTCCATTTAGAAAGTCCCTTTTAATTCCGTGATTGCAATATATCATTGCGCTCAACTCATTCAGTTTTTGCCCTTAAAACAACATTTTAAGCTCCAAAACGTTGCCGTGATCGATTTAAGACGGCAGTTTTTAGTTGATAATTTGAGCATGTTTTTACGCTCAAATCGCTTTAAAAGGCGCTTAAAACGCGTTTTTAATGCTTCTAAGATCGTTTCTTTTCTGTTTCAAAGTAAGTTGTAAGCTTCTAACTTCAACATGTTATTTTGCTCGTGACAATAATTTGAATGCGGAAAACATGATTCCTGACTTGCTAAGTTCTCTAATTTCCATTTAGAAAGTCCCTTTTAATTCCGTGATTGCAATATATCATTGCGCTCAACTCATTCAGTTTGGCCCTTAAAACATCATTTTAAGCTCTAAAACAGTGGCATGATCGATTTATAACGGCAGTTTTTAGTTGATCATTTGAGCATGTTTTTACGCTCAAATCGCTTTAAAAGCGCTTAAAACCCGTTTTTAGTGGTTCTAAGATCGTTTCTGTTCTGTTTCGAGATAGGTTGTAAGCTTCTCACTTCAACATGTTATTTTGCTCTTGACGATAGTTTGAGTGACGAAAACAGGATTCCTGACTTACTAAGTTCTCCAACTTCCATTTAGAAAGTCCCTTTTAGGTCCGTGATTGGAATATATCATTGCGCTCAACTCATTCACTTTGACTCTGAAAACATCATTTTAAGCTCCAAAACGTTGCCGTGATCGATTTAAGACGGGAGTTTTTAGTTGATAATTTGAGCATGTTTTTACGCTCAAATCGCTTTAAAAGCGCTTAAAACGCGTTTTTAATGATTCTAAGATCGTTTCTGTTCTGTTTCGAGGTGGGTTGTAAGCTTCTCTTTTCATCATGTTATTTTGCTCGTGACAATAATTTGAATGCGGAAAACATGATTCCTGACTTGCTAAGTTCTCTAATTTCCATTTAGAAAGTCCCTTTTAATTCCGTGATTGCAATATATCATTGCGCTCAACTCATTCAGTTTTGCCCTTAAAACAACATTTTAAGCTCCAAAACGTTGCCGTGATCGATTTAAGACGGCAGTTTTTAGTTGATAATTTGAGCATGTTTTTACGCTCACATCGCTTTAAAAGCGCTTAAAACGCGTTTTTAATGCTTCTAAGATCGTTTCTTTTCTGTTTCAAAGTAAGTTGTAAGCTTTTAACTTCAACATGTTATTTTGCTCGTGACAATAATTTGAATGCGGAAAACATGATTCCTGACTTGCTAAGTTCTCTAATTTCCATTTAGAAAGTCCCTTTTAATTCCGTGATTGCAATATATCATTGCGCTCAACTCATTCAGTTTTGCCCTTAAAACAACATTTTAAGCTCCAAAACGTTGCCGTGATCGATTTAAGACGGCAGTTTTTAGTTGATAATTTGAGCATGTTTTTACGCTCAAATCGCTTTAAAAGCGCTTAAAACGCGTTTTTAATGCTTCTAAGATCGTTTCTTTTCTGTTTCAAAGTAAGTTGTAAGCTTCTAACTTCAACATGTTATTTTGCTCGTGACAATAATTTGAATGCGGAAAACATGATTCCTGACTTGCTAAGTTCTCTAATTTCCATTTAGAAAGTCCCTTTTAATTCCGTGATTGCAATATATCATTGCGCTCAACTCATTCAGTTTTGCCCTTAAAACATCATTTTAAGCTCTAAAACAGTGGCATGATCGATTTATAACGGTAGTTTTTAGTTGATCGTTTGAGCATGTTTTTACGCTCAAATCGCTTTAAAAGCGCTTAAAACGCGTTTTTAATGCTTCTAAGATCGTTTCTTTTCTGTTTCAAAGTAAGTTGTAAGCTTCTAACTTCAACATGTTATTTTGCTCGTGACAATATTTTGAATGCGGAAAACATGATTCCTGACTTGCTAAGTTCTCTAATTTCCATTTAGAAAGTCCCTTTTAATTCCGTGATTGCAATATATCATTGCGCTCAACTCATTCAGTTTTGCCCTTAAAACAACATTTTAAGCTCCAAAACGTTGCCGTGATCGATTTAAGACGGCAGTTTTTAGTTGATAATTTGAGCATGTTTTTACGCTCACATCGCTTTAAAAGCGCTTAAAACGCGTTTTTAATGCTTCTAAGATCGTTTCTTTTCTGTTTCAAAGTAAGTTGTAAGCTTCTAACTTCAACATGTTATTTTGCTCGTGACAATAATTTGAATGCGGAAAACATGATTCCTGACTTGCTAAGTTCTCTAATTTCCATTTAGAAAGTCCCTTTTATTTCCGTGATTGCAATATATCATTGCGCTCAACTCATTCAGTTTTGCCCTTAAAACAACATTTTAAGCTCCAAAACGTTGCCGTGATCGATTTAAGACGGCAGTTTTTAGTTGATAATTTGAGCATGTTTTTACGCTCAAATCGCTTTAAAAGCGCTTAAAACGCGTTTTTAATGCTTCTAAGATCGTTTCTTTTCTGTTTCAAAGTAAGTTGTAAGCTTCTAACTTCAACATGTTATTTTGCTCGTGACAATAATTTGAATGCGGAAAACATGATTCCTGACTTGCTAAGTTCTCTAATTTCCATTTAGAAAGTCCCTTTTAATTCCGTGATTGCAATATATCATTGCGCTCAACTCATTCAGTTTTGCCCTTAAAACATCATTTTAAGCTCTAAAACAGTGGCATGATCGATTTATAACGGTAGTTTTTAGTTGATCGTTTGAGCATGTTTTTACGCTCAAATCGCTTTAAAAGCGCTTAAAACGCGTTTTTAATGATTGTAAGATCGTTTCTTTTCTGTCTCAAAGCAACTTGTAAGCTTCTCACTTCAACATGTTATTTTGCTCGTGACAATAGTTTTAGTAACGAAAACATTATTCCTGACTTGCTAAGTTCTCTAGTTTCAATTTAGAAAGTCCCTTTTAGGTCCGTGATTGCAATATATCATTGCGCTCAACTCATTCAGTTTGACTCTGAAAACATCATTTTAAGCTCCAAAACGTTGCCGTGATCGATTTAAGACGGCAGGTTTTAGTTGATAATTTGAGCATGTTTTTACGCTCAAATCACTTTAAAAGCGCTTAAAACGCGTTTTTAATGATTCTAAGATCGTTTCTGTTCTGTTTCGAGGTGAATTGTAAGCTTCTCTTTTCAACATGGTATTTTGCTCGTGACGATAGTCTGAGTGCCGAAAACAGGATTCCTGACTTTCTAAGTTCTCCAACTTCCATTTAGAAAGTCCCTTTTAGGTCCGTGATTGCAATATATCATTGCGCTCAACTCGTTCAGTTGGGCCCTGAAAAAATCATTTTAAGCTCCAAAACGTTGGCGTGATCGATTTAAGACGGCAGTTTTTAAAAGATCATTTGAGCATGTTTTTACGCTAAAATCGCTTCAAAGCGCTTAAAACGCGTTTTTAATGCTTCTAAGATCGTTTCTTTTCTGTTTCAAAGTAAGTTGTAAGCTTCTAACTTCAACATGTTATTTTGCTCGTGACAATAATTTGAATGCGGAAAACATGATTCCTGACTTGCTAAGTTCTCTAATTTCCATTTAGAAAGTCCCTTTTAATTCCGTGATTGCAATATATCATTGCGCTCAACTCATTCAGTTTTTCCCTTAAAACAACATTTTAAGCTCCAAAACGTTGCGGTGATCGATTTAAGAAGGCAGTTTTTAGTGTATAATTTGAGCATGTTTTTACGCTCAAATCGCTTTAAAAGCGCTTAAAACGCGTTTTTAATGCTTCTAAGATCGTTTCTTTTCTGTTTCAAAGTAAGTTGTAAGCTTCTAACTTCAACATGTTATTTTGCTCGTGACAATAATTTGAATGCGGAAAACATGATTCCTGACTTGCTAAGTTCTCTAATTTCCATTTAGAAAGTCCCTTTTAATTCCGTGATTGCAATATATCATTGCGCTCAACTCATTCAGTTTGGCCCTTAAAACATCATTTTAAGCTCTAAAACAGTGGCATGATCGATTTATAACGGCAGTTTTTAGTTGATCATTTGAGCATGTTTTTACGCTCAAATCGCTTTAAAAGCGCTTAAAACCCGTTTTTAGTGGTTCTAAGATCGTTTCTGTTCTGTTTCGAGATAGGTTGTAAGCTTCTCACTTCAACATGTTATTTTGCTCTTGACGATAGTTTGAGTGACGAAAACAGCATTCCTGACTTACTAAGTTCTCCAACTTCCATTTAGAAAGTCCCTTTTAGGTCCGTGATTGGAATATATCATTGCGCTCAACTCATTCAGTTTGACTCTGAAAACATCATTTTAAGCTCCAAAACGTTGCCGTGATCGATTTAAGACGGGAGTTTTTAGTTGATAATTTGAGCATGTTTTTACGCTCAAATCGCTTTAAAAGCGCTTAAAACGCGTTTTTAATGATTCTAAGATCGTTTCTGTTCTGTTTCGAGGTGGGTTGTAAGCTTCTCTTTTCATCATGTTATTTTGCTCGTGACAATAATTTGAATGCGGAAAACATGATTCCTGACTTGCTAAGTTCTCTAATTTTCAATTAGAAAGTCCCTGTTAATTCCGTGATTGCTATATATCATTGCGCTCAACTCATTCAGTTTTGCCCTTAAAACATCATTTTAAGCTCCAAAACGTTGCCGTGATCGATTTAAGACGGCAGTTTTTAGTTGATAATTTGAGCATGTTTTTACGCTCAAATCGCTTTAAAAGCGCTTAAAACGCGTTTTTAATGATTCTAAGATCGTTTCTGTTCTGTTTCGAGGTGGGTTGTAAGCTTCTCTCTTCAACATGGTATTTTGCTCGTGACGATAGTCTGAGTGCCGAAAACAGGATTCCTGACTTACTAAGTTCTCCAACTTCCATTTAGAAAGTCCCTTTTAGGTCCGTGATTGCTATATATCATTGCGCTCAACTCGTTTAGTTTGACTCAGAAAACATCATTTTAAGGTCCAAAACGTTGCCGTGATCGATTTAAGACGGAAGATTTTAGTTGATAATTTGAGCATGTTTTTACGCTCAAATCGCTTTAAAAGCGCTTAAAACGCGTTTTTAATGATTCTAAGCTCGTTTCTGTTCTGTTTCGAGGTGGGTTGTAAGCTTCTCACTTCAACATGTTATTTTGCTCGTGACGATAATTTGAGTTCCGAAAACAGGATTCCTGACTTGCTAAGTTCTCCAACTTCCATTTAGAAAGTCCCTTTTAGGTCCGTGATTGCAATATATCATTGCGCTCAACTCGTTCAGTTTGGCCCTGAAAAAATCATTTTAAGCTCCAAAACGTTGGCGTGATCGATTTAAGACGGCAGTTTTTAAAAGATCATTTGAGCATGTTTTTACGCTAAAATCGCTTCAAAGCGCTTAAAATGCGTTTTTAATGATTGTAAGATCGTTTCTTTTCTGTCTCAAAGCAAGTTGTAAGCTTCTCACTTCAACATGTTATTTTGCTCGTGACAATAGTTTGAGTGCCGAAAACATTATTCCTGACTTGCTAAGTTCTCTAGTTTCAATTTAGAAACTTCCTTTTAGGTCCGTGATTGCAATATATCATTGCGCTCAACTCATTCAGTTTGGCCCTTAAAACATCATTTTAAGCTCAAAAACGTTGCTGTGATCGATTTAAGACGGAAGTTTTTAGTTGATAATTTGAGCATGTTTTTACGCTCAAATCGCTTTAAAAGCGCTTAAAACGCGTTTTTAATGATTCTAAGCTCGTTTTTGTTCTGTTTCGAGGTAGGTTGTAAGCTTCTCACTTCAACATGTTATTTTGCTCTTGACGATAGTTTGAGTGACGAAAACAGGACTCTTGACTTTCTAAGTTCTCCAACTTCCATTTAGAAAGTCCCTTTTAGGTCCGTGATTGCAATATATCATTGCGCTCAACTCGTTCAGTTGGGCCCTGAAAAAATCATTTTAAGCTCCAAAACGTTGGCGTGATCGATTTAAGACGGCAGTTTTAAAAAGATCATTTGAGCATGTTTTTACGCTAAAATCGCTTCAAAGCGCTTAAAACGCGTTTTTAATGCTTCTAAGATCGTTTCTTTTCTGTTTCAAAGTAAGTTGTAAGCTTCTAACTTCAACATGTTATTTTGCTCGTGACAATAATTTGAATGCGGAAAACATGATTCCTGACTTGCTAAGTTCTCTAATTTCCATTTAGAAAGTCCCTTTTAATTCCGTGATTGCAATATATCATTGCGCTTAACTCATTCAGTTTTGCCCTTAAAACATCATTTTAAGCTCCAAAACGTTGCCGTGATCGATTTAAGACGGCAGTTTTTAGTTGATAATTTGAGCAAGTTTTTACGCTCAAATCGCTTTAAAAGCGCTTAAAACGCGTTTTTAATGCTTCTAAGATCGTTTCTTTTCTGTTTCAAAGTAAGTTGTAAGCTTCTAACTTCAACATGTTATTTTGCTCGTGACAATAATTTGAATGCAGAAAACATGATTCCTGACTTGCTAAGTTCTCTAATTTCCAATTAGAAAGTCCCTTTTAATTCCGTGATTGCAATATATCATTGCGCTTAACTCATTCAGTTTTGCCCTTAAAACATCATTTTAAGCTCCAAAACGTTTCCGTGATCGATTTAAGACGGCAGTTTTTAGTTGATAATTTGAGCATGTTTTTACGCTCAAATCGCTTTAAAAGCGCTTAAAACGCGTTTTTAATGCTTCTAAGATCGTTTCTTTTCTGTTTCAAAGTAAGTTGTAAGCTTCTAACTTCAACATGTTATTTTTCTCATGACAATAATTTGAATGCGGAAAACATGATTCCTGACTTGCTAAGTTCTCTAATTTCCATTTAGAAAGTCCCTTTTAATTCCGTGATTGCAATATATCATTGCGCTCAACTCATTCAGTTTTTGCCCTTAAAACAACATTTTAAGCTCCAAAACGTTGCCGTGATCGATTTAAGACGGCAGTTTTTAGTTGATAATTTGAGCATGTTTTTACGCTCAAATCGCTTTAAAAGGCGCTTAAAACGCGTTTTTAATGCTTCTAAGATCGTTTCTTTTCTGTTTCAAAGTAAGTTGTAAGCTTCTAACTTCAACATGTTATTTTGCTCGTGACAATAATTTGAATGCGGAAAACATGATTCCTGACTTGCTAAGTTCTCTAATTTCCATTTAGAAAGTCCCTTTTAATTCCGTGATTGCAATATATCATTGCGCTCAACTCATTCAGTTTGGCCCTTAAAACATCATTTTAAGCTCTAAAACAGTGGCATGATCGATTTATAACGGCAGTTTTTAGTTGATCATTTGAGCATGTTTTTACGCTCAAATCGCTTTAAAAGCGCTTAAAACGCGTTTTTAATGATTCTAAGATCGTTTCTGTTCTGTTTCGAGGTGGGTTGTAAGCTTCTCTCTTCAACATGGTATTTTGCTCGTGACGATAGTCTGAGTGCCGAAAACAGGATTCCTGACTTACTAAGTTCTCCAACTTCCATTTAGAAAGTCCCTTTTAGGTCCGTGATTGCTATATATCATTGCGCTCAACTCGTTTAGTTTGACTCTGAAAACATCATTTTAAGGTCCAAAACGTTGCCGTGATCGATTTAAGACGGAAGATTTTAGTTGATAATTTGAGCATGTTTTTACGCTCAAATCGCTTTAAAAGCGCTTAAAACGCGTTTTTAATGATTCTAAGCTCGTTTCTGTTCTGTTTCGAGGTGGGTTGTAAGCTTCTCACTTCAACATGTTATTTTGCTCGTGACGATAATTTGAGTTCCGAAAACAGGATTCCTGACTTGCTAAGTTCTCCAACTTCCATTTAGAAAGTCCCTTTTAGGTCCGTGATTGCAATATATCATTGCGCTCAACTCGTTCAGTTGGGCCCTGAAAAAATCATTTTAAGCTCCAAAACGTTGGCGTGATCGATTTAAGACGGCAGTTTTTAAAAGATCATTTGAGCATGTTTTTACGCTAAAATCGCTTCAAAGCGCTTAAAACGCGTTTTTAATGATTGTAAGATCGTTTCTTTTCTGTCTCAAAGCAAGTTGTAAGCTTCTCACTTCAACATGTTATTTTGCTCGTGACAATAGTTTGAGTGCCGAAAACATTATTCCTGACTTGCTAAGTTCTCTAGTTTCAATTTAGAAACTTCCTTTTAGGTCCGTGATTGCAATATATCATTGCGCTCAACTCATTCAGTTTGGCCCTTAAAACATCATTTTAAGCTCAAAAACGTTGCTGTGATCGATTTAAGACGGAAGTTTTTAGTTGATAATTTGAGCATGTTTTTACGCTCAAATCGCTTTAAAAGCGCTTAAAACGCGTTTTTAATGATTCTAAGCTCGTTTTTGTTCTGTTTCGAGGTAGGTTGTAAGCTTCTCACTTCAACATGTTATTTTGCTCTTGACGATAGTTTGAGTGACGAAAACAGGACTCTTGACTTTCTAAGTTCTCCAACTTCCATTTAGAAAGTCCCTTTTAGGTCCGTGATTGCAATATATCATTGCGCTCAACTCGTTCAGTTGGGCCCTGAAAAAATCATTTTAAGCTCCAAAACGTTGGCGTGATCGATTTAAGACGGCAGTTTTAAAAAGATCATTTGACATTGTTTTTACGCTAAAATCGCTTCAAAGTGCTTAAAACGCGTTTTTAATGCTTCTAAGATCGTTTCTTTTCTGTTTCAAAGTAAGTTGTAAGCTTCTAACTTCAACATGTTATTTTGCTCGTGACAATAATTTGAATGCGGAAAACATGATTCCTGACTTGCTAAGTTCTCTAATTTCCATTTAGAAAGTCCCTTTTAATTCCGTGATTGCAATATATCATTGCGCTTAACTCATTCAGTTTTGCCCTTAAAACATCATTTTAAGCTCCAAAACGTTGCCGTGATCGATTTAAGACGGCAGTTTTTAGTTGATAATTTGAGCAAGTTTTTACGCTCAAATCGCTTTAAAAGCGCTTAAAACGCGTTTTTAATGCTTCTAAGATCGTTTCTTTTCTGTTTCAAAGTAAGTTGTAAGCTTCTAACTTCAACATGTTATTTTGCTCGTGACAATAATTTGAATGCAGAAAACATGATTCCTGACTTGCTAAGTTCTCTAATTTCCAATTAGAAAGTCCCTTTTAATTCCGTGATTGCAATATATCATTGCGCTTAACTCATTCAGTTTTGCCCTTAAAACATCATTTTAAGCTCCAAAACGTTTCCGTGATCGATTTAAGACGGCAGTTTTTAGTTGATAATTTGAGCATGTTTTTACGCTCAAATCGCTTTAAAAGCGCTTAAAACGCGTTTTTAATGCTTCTAAGATCGTTTTTTTTCTGTTTCAAAGTAAGTTGTAAGCTTCTAACTTCAACATGTTATTTTTCTCATGACAATAATTTGAATGCGGAAAACATGATTCCTGACTTGCTAAGTTCTCTAATTTCCATTTAGAAAGTCCCTTTTAATTCCGTGATTGCAATATATCATTGCGCTCAACTCATTCAGTTTTTGCCCTTAAAACAACATTTTAAGCTCCAAAACGTTGCCGTGATCGATTTAAGACGGCAGTTTTTAGTTGATAATTTGAGCATGTTTTTACGCTCAAATCGCTTTAAAAGGCGCTTAAAACGCGTTTTTAATGCTTCTAAGATCGTTTCTTTTCTGTTTCAAAGTAAGTTGTAAGCTTCTAACTTCAACATGTTATTTTGCTCGTGACAATAATTTGAATGCGGAAAACATGATTCCTGACTTGCTAAGTTCTCTATTTTCCATTTAGAAAGTCCCTTTTAATTCCGTGATTGCAATATATCATTGCGCTCAACTCATTCAGTTTGGCCCTTAAAACATCATTTTAAGCTCTAAAACAGTGGCATGATCGATTTATAACGGCAGTTTTTAGTTGATCATTTGAGCATGTTTTTACGCTCAAATCGCTTTAAAAGCGCTTAAAACCCGTTTTTAGTGGTTCTAAGATCGTTTCTGTTCTGTTTCGAGATAGGTTGT
This sequence comes from Muricea muricata, assembly GCA_963855995.1. Lineage (NCBI taxonomy): Eukaryota > Metazoa > Cnidaria > Anthozoa > Malacalcyonacea > Plexauridae > Muricea > Muricea muricata. The sequence continues at coordinate 5,919,040 of OY979727.1, forward strand.
AAGCTTCTCACTTCAACATGTTATTTTGCTCTTGACGATAGTTTGAGTGACGAAAACAGGATTCCTGACTTACTAAGTTCTCCAACTTCCATTTAGAAAGTCCCTTTTAGGTCCGTGATTGGAATATATCATTGCGCTCAACTCATTCAGTTTGACTCTGAAAACATCATTTTAAGCTCCAAAACGTTGCCGTGATCGATTTAAGACGGGAGTTTTTAGTTCATAATTTGAGCATGTTTTTACGCTCAAATCGCTTTAAAAGCGCTTAAAACGCGTTTTTAATGATTCTAAGATCGTTTCTGTTCTGTTTCGAGGTGGGTTGTAAGCTTCTCTTTTCATCATGTTATTTTGCTCGTGACAATAATTTGAATGCGGAAAACATGATTCCTGACTTCCTAAGTTCTCTAATTTTCATTTAGAAAGTCCCTGTTAATTCCGTGATTGCTATATATCATTGCGCTCAACTCATTCAGTTTTGCCCTTAAAAAATCATTTTAAGCTCCAAAACGTTGCCGTGATCGATTTAAGACGGCAGTTTTTAGTTGATAATTTGAGCATGTTTTTACGCTCAAATCGCTTTAAAAGCGCTTAAAACGCGTTTTTAATGATTCTAAGATCGTTTCTGTTCTGTTTCGAGGTGGGTTGTAAGCTTCTCTCTTCAACATGGTATTTTGCTCGTGACGATAGTCTGAGTGCCGAAAACAGGATTCCTGACTTACTAAGTTCTCTAACTTCCATTTAGAAAGTCCCTTTTAGGTCCGTGATTGCTATATATCATTGCGCTCAACTCGTTTAGTTTGACTCTGAAAACATCATTTTAAGGTCCAAAACGTTGCCGTGATCGATTTAAGACGGAAGTTTTTAGTTGATAATTTGAGCATGTTTTTACGCTCAAATCGCTTTAAAAGCGCTTAAAACGCGTTTTTAATGATTCTAAGCTCGTTTCTGTTCTGTTTCGAGGTGGGTTGTAAGCTTCTCACTTCAACATGTTATTTTGCTCGTGACGATAATTTGAGTTCCGAAAACAGGATTCCTGACTTGCTAAGTTCTCCAACTTCCATTTAGAAAGTCCCTTTTAGGTCCGTGATTGCAATATATCATTGCGCTCAACTCGTTCAGTTGGGCCCTGAAAAAATCATTTTAAGCTCCAAAACGTTGGCGTGATCGATTTAAGACGGCAGTTTTTAAAAGATCATTTGAGCATGTTTTTACGCTAAAATCGCTTCAAAGCGCTTAAAACGCGTTTTTAATGATTGTAAGATCGTTTCTTTTCTGTCTCAAAGCAAGTTGTAAGCTTCTCACTTCAACATGTTATTTTGCTCGTGACAATAATTTGAATGCAGAAAACATGATTCCTGACTTGCTAAGTTCTCTAATTTCCAATTAGAAAGTCCCTTTTAATTCCGTGATTGCAATATATCATTGCGCTTAACTCATTCAGTTTTACCCTTAAAACATCATTTTAAGCTCCAAAACGTTGCCGTGATCGATTTAAGACGGCAGTTTTTAGTTGATAATTTGAGCATCTTTTTACGCTCAAATCGCTTTAAAAGCGCTTAAAACGCGTTTTTAATGCTTCTAAGATCGTTTCTTTTCTGTTTCAAAGTAAGTTGTAAGCTTCTAACTTCAACATGTTATTTTGCTCGTGACAATAATTTGAATGCGGAAAACATGATTCCTGAGTTGCTAAGTTCTCTAATTTCCATTTAGAAAGTCCCTGTTAATTCCGTGATTGCTATATATCATTGCGCTCAACTCATTCAGTTTTGCCCTTAAAACATCATTTTAAGCTCCAAAACGTTGCCGTGATCGATTTAAGACGGCAGTTTTTAGTTGATAATTTGAGCATGTTTTTACGCTCAAATCGCTTTAAAAGCGCTTAAAACGCGTTTTTAATGATTCTAAGATCGTTTCTGTTCTGTTTCGAGGTGGGTTGTAAGCTTCTCTCTTCAACATGGTATTTTGCTCGTGACGATAGTCTGAGTGCCGAAAACAGGATTCCTGACTTACTAAGTTCTCCAACTTCCATTTAGAAAGTCCCTTTTAGGTCCGTGATTGGAATATATCATTGCGCTCAACTCATTCAGTTTTGCCCTTAAAACAACATTTTAAGCTCCAAAACGTTGCCGTGATCGATTTAAGACGGCAGTTTTTAGTTGATAATTTGAGCATGTTTTTACGCTCAAATCGCTTTAAAAGCGCTTAAAACATGTTTTTAATGCTTCTAAGATCGTTTCTTTTCTGTTTCAAAGTAAGTTGTAAGCTTCTAACTTCAACATGTTATTTTGCTCGTGACAATAATTTGAATGCGGAAAACATGATTCCTGACTTGCTAAGTTCTCTAATTTCCATTTAGAAAGTCCCTGTTAATTCCGTGATTGCTATATATCATTGCGCTCAACTCATTCAGTTTTGCCCTTAAAACATCATTTTAAGCTCCAAAACGTTGCCGTGATCGATTTAAGACGGCAGTTTTTAGTTGATAATTTGAGCATGTTTTTACGCTCAAATCGCTTTAAAAGCGCTTAAAACGCGTTTTTAATGATTCTAAGATCGTTTCTGTTCTGTTTCGAGGTGGGTTGTAAGCTTCTCTCTTCAACATGGTATTTTGCTCGTGACGATAGTCTGAGTGCCGAAAACAGGATTCCTGACTTACTAAGTTCTCCAACTTCCATTTAGAAAGTCCCTTTTAGGTCCGTGATTGCTATATATCATTGCGCTCAACTCGTTTAGTTTGACTCTGAAAACATCATTTTAAGCTCCAAAACGTTGCCGTGATCGATTTAAGACGGAAGTTTTTAGTTGATAATTTGAGCATGTTTTTACGCTCAAATCGCTTTAAAAGCGCTTAAAACGCGTTTTTAATGATTCTAAGCTCGTTTCTGTTCTGTTTCGAGGTGGGTTGTAAGCTTCTCACTTCAACATGTTATTTTGCTCGTGACGATAATTTGAGTTCCGAAAACAGGATTCCTGACTTGCTAAGTTCTCCAACTTCCATTTAGAAAGTCCCTTTTAGGTCCGTAATTGCAATATATCATTGCGCTCAACTCGTTCAGTTGGGCCCTGAAAAAATCATTTTAAGCTCCAAAACGTTGGCGTGATCGATTTAAGACGGCAGTTTTTAAACGATCATTTGAGCATGTTTTTACGCTAAAATCGCTTCAAAGCACTTAAAACGCGTTTTTAATGATTGTAAGATCGTTTCTTTTCTGTCTCAAAGCAAGTTGTAAGCTTCTCACTTCAACATGTTATTTTGCTCGTGACAATAGTTTGAGTGCCGAAAACATTATTCCTGACTTGCTAAGTTCTCTAGTTTCAATTTAGAAACTCCCTTTTAGGTCCGTGATTGCAATATATCATTGCGCTCAACTCATTCAGTTTGGCCCTTAAAACATCATTTTATACTCAAAAACGTTGCTGTGATCGATTTAAGACGGAAGTTTTTAGTTGATAATTTGAGCATGTTTTTACGCTCAAATCGCTTTAAAAGCGCTTAAAACGCGTTTTTAATGATTCTAAGCTCGTTTTTGTTCTGTTTCGAGGTAGGTTGTAAGCTTCTCACTTCAACATGTTATTTTGCTCTTGACGATAGTTTGAGTGACGAAAACAGGATTCCTGACTTACTAAGTTCTCCAACTTCCATTTAGAAAGTCCCTTTTAGGTCCGTGATTGCTATATATCATTGCGCTCAACTCGTTTAGTTTGACTCTGAAAACATCATTTTAAGCTCCAAAACGTTGCCGTGATCGATTTAAGACGGAAGTTTTTAGTTGATAATTTGAGCATGTTTTTACGCTCAAATCGCTTTAAAAGCGCTTAAAACGCGTTTTTAATGATTCTAAGCTCGTTTCTGTTCTGTTTCGAGGTGGGTTGTAAGCTTCTCACTTCAACATGTTATTTTGCTCGTGACGATAATTTGAGTTCCGAAAACAGGATTCCTGACTTGCTAAGTTCTCCAACTTCCATTTAGAAAGTCCCTTTTAGGTCCGTAATTGCAATATATCATTGCGCTCAACTCGTTCAGTTGGGCCCTGAAAAAATCATTTTAAGCTCCAAAACGTTGGCGTGATCGATTTAAGACGGCAGTTTTTAAACGATCATTTGAGCATGTTTTTACGCTAAAATCGCTTCAAAGCACTTAAAACGCGTTTTTAATGATTGTAAGATCGTTTCTTTTCTGTCTCAAAGCAAGTTGTAAGCTTCTCACTTCAACATGTTATTTTGCTCGTGACAATAGTTTGAGTGCCGAAAACATTATTCCTGACTTGCTAAGTTCTCTAGTTTCAATTTAGAAACTCCCTTTTAGGTCCGTGATTGCAATATATCATTGCGCTCAACTCATTCAGTTTGGCCCTTAAAACATCATTTTATACTCAAAAACGTTGCTGTGATCGATTTAAGACGGAAGTTTTTAGTTGATAATTTGAGCATGTTTTTACGCTCAAATCGCTTTAAAAGCGCTTAAAACGCGTTTTTAATGATTCTAAGCTCGTTTTTGTTCTGTTTCGAGGTAGGTTGTAAGCTTCTCACTTCAACATGTTATTTTGCTCTTGACGATAGTTTGAGTGACGAAAACAGGATTCTTGACTTTCTAATTTCTCCAACTTCCATTTAGAAAGTCCCTTTTAGGTCCGTGATTGCAATATATCATTGCGCTCAACTCGTTCAGTTGGGCCCTGAAAAAATCATTTTAAGCTCCAAAACGTTGCCGTGATCGATTTAAGACGGCAGTTTTAAAAAGATCATTTGAGCATGTTTTTACGCTAAAATCGCTTCAAAGCGCTTAAAACGCGTTTTTAATGCTTCTAAGATCGTTTCTTTTCTGTTTCAAAGTAAGTTGTAAGCTTCTAACTTCAACATGTTATTTTGCTCGTGACAATAATTTGAATGCGGAAAACATGATTCCTGACTTGCTAAGTTCTCTAATTTCCATTTAGAAAGTCCCTTTTAATTCCGTGATTGCAATATATCATTGCGCTTAACTCATTCAGTTTTGCCCTTAAAACATCATTTTAAGCTCCAAAACGTTGCCGTGATCGATTTAAGACGGCAGTTTTTAGTTGATAATTTGAGCATGTTTTTACACTCAAATCGCTTTAAAAGCGCTTAAAACGCGTTTTTAATGCTTCTAAGATCGTTTCTTTTCTGTTTCAAAGTAAGTTGTAAGCTTCTAACTTCAACATGTTATTTTGCTCGTGACAATAATTTGAATGCGGAAAACATGATTCCTGACTTGCTAAGTTCTCTAATTTCCATTTAGAAAGTCCCTTTTAATTCCGTGATTGCAATATATCATTGCGCTCAACTCATTCAGTTTTGCCCTTAAAACATCATTTTAAGCTCCAAAACGTTGCCGTGATCGATTTAAGACGGCAGTTTTTAGTTGATAATTTGAGCAAGTTTTTACGCTCAAATCGCTTTAAAAGCGCTTAAAACGCGTTTTTAATGCTTCTAAGATCGTTTCTTTTCTGTTTCAAAGTAAGTTGTAAGCTTCTAACTTCAACATGTTATTTTGCTCGTGACAATAATTTGAATGCAGAAAACATGATTCCTGACTTGCTAAGTTCTCTAATTTCCAATTAGAAAGTCCCTTTTAATTCCGTGATTGCAATATATCATTGCGCTTAACTCATTCAGTTTTGCCCTTAAAACATCATTTTAAGCTCCAAAACGTTGCCGTGATCGATTTAAGACGGCAGTTTTTAGTTGATAATTTGAGCATGTTTTTACGCTCAAATCGCTTTAAAAGCGCTTAAAACGCGTTTTTAATGCTTCTAAGATCATTTCTTTTCTGTTTCAAAGTAAGTTGTAAGCTTCTAACTTCAACATGTTATTTTGCTCGTGACAATAATTTGAATGCGGAAAACATGATTCCTGACTTGCTAAGTTCTCTAATTTCCATTTAGAAAGTCCCTTTTAATTCCGTGATTGCAATATATCATTGCGCTCAACTCATTCAGTTTTGCCCTTAAAACAACATTTTAAGCTCCAAAACGTTGCCGTGATCGATTTAAGACGGCAGTTTTTAGTTGATAATTTGAGCATGTTTTTACGCTCAAATCGCTTTAAAAGCGCTTAAAACGCGTTTTTAATGCTTCTAAGATCGTTTCTTTTCTGTTTCAAAGTAAGTTGTAGGCTTCTAACTTCAACATGTTATTTTGCTCGTGACAATAATTTGAATGCGGAAAACATGATTCCTGACTTGCTAAGTTCTCTAATTTCCATTTAGAAAGTCCCTTTTAATTCCGTGATTGCAATATATCATTGCGCTTAACTCACTCAGTTTTGCCCTTAAAACATCATTTTAAGCTCCAAAACGTTGCCGTGATCGATTTAAGACGGCAGTTTTTAGTTGATAATTTGAGCATGTTTTTACACTCAAATCGCTTTAAAAGCGCTTAAAACGCGTTTTTAATGCTTCTAAGATCGTTTCTTTTCTGTTTCAAAGTAAGTTGTAAGCTTCTAACTTCAACATGTTATTTTGCTCGTGACAATAATTTGAATGCGGAAAACATGATTCCTGACTTGCTAAGTTCTCTAATTTCCATTTAGAAAGTCCCTGTTAATTCCGTGATTGCTATATATCATTGCGCTCAACTCATTCAGTTTTGCCCTTAAAACATCATTTTAAGCTCCAAAACGTTGCCGTGATCGATTTAAGACGGCAGTTTTTAGTTGATAATTTGAGCATGTTTTTACGCTCAAATCGCTTTAAAAGCGCTTAAAACGCGTTTTTAATGATTCTAAGATCGTTTCTGTTCTGTTTCGAGGTGGGTTGTAAGCTTCTCTCTTCAACATGGTATTTTGCTCGTGACGATAGTCTGAGTGCCGAAAACAGGATTCCTGACTTACTAAGTTCTCCAACTTCCATTTAGAAAGTCCCTTTTAGGTCCGTGATTGCTATATATCATTGCGCTCAACTCGTTTAGTTTGACTCTGAAAACATCATTTTAAGCTCCAAAACGTTGCCGTGATCGATTTAAGACGGAAGTTTTTAGTTGATAATTTGAGCATGTTTTTACGCTCAAATCGCTTTAAAAGCGCTTAAAACGCGTTTTTAATGATTCTAAGCTCGTTTCTGTTCTGTTTCGAGGTGGGTTGTAAGCTTCTCACTTCAACATGTTATTTTGCTCGTGACGATAATTTAATTCCGAAAACAGGATTCCTGACTTGCTAAGTTCTCCAACTTCCATTTAGAAAGTCCCTTTTAGGTCCGTAATTGCAATATATCATTGCGCTCAACTCGTTCAGTTGGGCCCTGAAAAAATCATTTTAAGCTCCAAAACGTTGGCGTGATCGATTTAAGACGGCAGTTTTTAAACGATCATTTGAGCATGTTTTTACGCTAAAATCGCTTCAAAGCACTTAAAACGCGTTTTTAATGATTGTAAGATCGTTTCTTTTCTGTCTCAAAGCAAGTTGTAAGCTTCTCACTTCAACATGTTATTTTGCTCGTGACAATAGTTTGAGTGCCGAAAACATTATTCCTGACTTGCTAAGTTCTCTAGTTTCAATTTAGAAACTCCCTTTTAGGTCCGTGATTGCAATATATCATTGCGCTCAACTCATTCAGTTTGGCCCTTAAAACATCATTTTATACTCAAAAACCTTGCTTTGATCGATTTAAGACGGAAGTTTTTAGTTGATAATTTGAGCATGTTTTTACGCTCAAATCGCTTTAAAAGCGCTTAAAACGCGTTTTTAATGATTCTAAGCTCGTTTTTGTTCTGTTTCGAGGTAGGTTGTAAGCTTCTCACTTCAACATGTTATTTTGCTCTTGACGATAGTTTGAGTGACGAAAATAGGATTCTTGACTTTCTAAGTTCTCCAACTTCCATTTAGAAAGTCCCTTTTAGGTCCGTGATTGCAATATATCATTGCGCTCAACTCGTTCAGTTGGGCCCTGAAAAAATCATTTTAAGCTCCAAAACGTTGCCGTGATCGATTTAAGACGGCAGTTTTAAAAAGATCATTTGAGCATGTTTTTACGCTAAAATCGCTTCAAAGCGCTTAAAACGCGTTTTTAATGCTTCTAAGATCGTTTCTTTTCTGTTTCAAAGTAAGTTGTAAGCTTCTAACTTCAACATGTTATTTTGCTCGTGACAATAATTTGAATGCGGAAAACATGATTCCTGACTTGCTAAGTTCTCTAATTTCCATTTAGAAAGTCCGTTTTAATTCCGTGATTGCAATATATCATTGCGCTTAACTCATTCAGTTTTGCCCTTAAAACATCATTTTAAGCTCCAAAACGTTGCCGTGATCGATTTAAGACGGCAGTTTTTAGTTGATAATTTGAGCATGTTTTTACACTCAAATCGCTTTAAAAGCGCTTAAAACGCGTTTTTAATGCTTCTAAGATCGTTTCTTTTCTGTTTCAAAGTAAGTTGTAAGCTTCTAACTTCAACATGTTATTTTGCTCGTGACAATAATTTGAATGCGGAAAACATGATTCCTGACTTGCTAAGTTCTCTAATTTCCATTTAGAAAGTCCCTTTTAATTCCGTGATTGCAATATATCATTGCGCTCAACTCATTCAGTTTTGCCCTTAAAACAACATTTTAAGCTCCAAAACGTTGCCGTGATCGATTTAAGACGGCAGTTTTTAGTTGATAATTTGAGCAAGTTTTTACGCTCAAATCGCTTTAAAAGCGCTTAAAACGCGTTTTTAATGCTTCTAAGATCGTTTCTTTTCTGTTTCAAAGTAAGTTGTAAGCTTCTAACTTCAACATGTTATTTTGCTCGTGACAATAATTTGAATGCAGAAAACATGATTCCTGACTTGCTAAGTTCTCTAATTTCCAATTAGAAAGTCCCTTTTAATTCCGTGATTGCAATATATCATTGCGCTTAACTCATTCAGTTTTGCCCTTAAAACATCATTTTAAGCTCCAAAACGTTGCCGTGATCGATTTAAGACGGCAGTTTTTAGTTGATAATTTGAGCATGTTTTTACGCTCAAATCGCTTTAAAAGCGCTTAAAACGCGTTTTTAATGCTTCTAAGATCATTTCTTTTCTGTTTCAAAGTAAGTTGTAAGCTTCTAACTTCAACATGTTATTTTGCTCGTGACAATAATTTGAATGCGGAAAACATGATTCCTGACTTGCTAAGTTCTCTAATTTCCATTTAGAAAGTCCCTTTTAATTCCGTGATTGCAATATATCATTGCGCTCAACTCATTCAGTTTTGCCCTTAAAACAACATTTTAAGCTCCAAAACGTTGCCGTGATCGATTTAAGACGGCAGTTTTTAATTGATAATTTGAGCATGTTTTTACGCTCAAATCGCTTTAAAAGCGCTTAAAACGCGTTTTTAATGCTTCTAAGATCGTTTCTTTTCTGTTTCAAAGTAAGTTGTAAGCTTCTAACTTCAACATGTTATTTTGCTCGTGACAATAATTTGAATGCGGAAAACATGATTCCTGACTTGCTAAGTTCTCTAATTTCCATTTAGAAAGTCCCTTTTAATTCCGTGATTGCAATATATCATTGCGCTTAACTCATTCAGTTTTGCCCTTAAAACATCATTTTAAGCTCCAAAACGTTGCCGTGATCGATTTAAGACGGCAGTTTTTAGTTGATAATTTGAGCATGTTTTTACACTCAAATCGCTTTAAAAGCGCTTAAAACGCGTTTTTAATGCTTCTAAGATCGTTTCTTTTCTGTTTCAAAGTAAGTTGTAAGCTTCTAACTTCAACATGTTATTTTGCTCGTGACAATAATTTGAATGCGGAAAACATGATTCCTGACTTGCTAAGTTCTCTAATTTCCATTTAGAAAGTCCCTTTTAATTCCGTGATTGCAATATATCATTGCGCTCAACTCATTCAGTTTTGCCCTTAAAACAACATTTTAAGCTCCAAAACGTTGCCGTGATCGATTTAAGACGGCAGTTTTTAGTTGATAATTTGAGCAAGTTTTTACGCTCAAATCGCTTTAAAAGCGCTTAAAACGCGTTTTTAATGCTTCTAAGATCGTTTCTTTTCTGTTTCAAAGTAAGTTGTAAGCTTCTAACTTCAACATGTTATTTTGCTCGTGACAATAATTTGAATGCAGAAAACATGATTCCTGACTTGCTAAGTTCTCTAATTTCCAATTAGAAAGTCCCTTTTAATTCCGTGATTGCAATATATCATTGCGCTTAACTCATTCAGTTTTGCCCTTAAAACATCATTTTAAGCTCCAAAACGTTGCCGTGATCGATTTAAGACGGCAGTTTTTAGTTGATAATTTGAGCATGTTTTTACGCTCAAATCGCTTTAAAAGCGCTTAAAACGCGTTTTTAATGCTTCTAAGATCGTTTCTTTTCTGTTTCAAAGTAAGTTGTAAGCTTCTAACTTCAACATGTTATTTTGCTCGTGACAATAATTTGAATGCGGAAAACATGATTCCTGACTTGCTAAGTTCTCTAATTTGCATTTAGAAAGTCCCTTTTAATTCCGTGATTGCAATATATCATTGCGCTCAACTGATTCAGTTTTGCCCTTAAAACAACATTTTAAGCTCCAAAACGTTGCCGTGATCGATTTAAGACGGCAGTTTTTAGTTGATAATTTGAGCATGTTTTTACGCTCAAATCGCTTTAAAAGCGCTTAAAACGCGTTTTTAATGCTTCTAAGATCGTTTCTTTTCTGTTTCAAAGTAAGTTGTAAGCTTCTAACTTCAACATGTTATTTTGCTCGTGACAATAATTTGAATGCGGAAAACATGATTCCTGACTTGCTAAGTTCTCTAATTTCCATTTAGAAAGTCCCTTTTAATTCCGTGATTGCAATATATCATTGCGCTCAACTCATTCAGTTTTGCCCTTAAAACAACATTTTAAGCTCCAAAACGTTGCCGTGATCGATTTAAGAAGGCAGTTTTTAGTTGATAATTTGAGCATGTTTTTACGCTCAAATCGCTTTAAAAGCGCTTAAAACGCGTTTTTAATGCTTCTAAGATCGTTTCTTTTCTGTTTCAAAGTAAGTTGTAAGCTTCTAACTTCAACATGTTATTTTGCTCGTGACAATATTTTGAATGCGGAAAACATGATTCCTGACTTGCTAAGTTCTCTAATTTCCATTTAGAAAGTCCCTTTTAATTCCGTGATTGCAATATATCATTGCGCTCAACTCATTCAGTTTTGCCCTTAAAACAACATTTTAAGCTCCAAAACGTTGCCGTGATCGATTTAAGACGGCAGTTTTTAGTTGATAATTTGAGCATGTTTTTACGCTCAAATCGCTTTAAAAGCGCTTAAAACGCGTTTTTAATGCTTCTAAGATCGTTTCTTTTCTGTTTCAAAGTAAGTTGTAAGCTTCTAACTTCAACATGTTATTTTGCTCGTGACAATAATTTGAATGCGGAAAACATGATTCCTGACTTGCTAAGTTCTCTAATTTCCATTTAGAAAGTCCCTTTTAATTCCGTGATTGCAATATATCATTGCGCTCAACTCATTCAGTTTTGCCCTTAAAACAACATTTTAAGCTCCAAAACGTTGCCGTGATCGATTTAAGACGGCAGTTTTTAGTTGATAATTTGAGCAAGTTTTTACGCTCAAATCGCTTTAAAAGCGCTTAAAACGCGTTTTTAATGCTTCTAAGATCGTTTCTTTTCTGTTTCAAAGTAAGTTGTAAGCTTCTAACTTCAACATGTTATTTTGCTCGTGACAATAATTTGAATGCAGAAAACATGATTCCTGACTTGCTAAGTTCTCTAATTTCCAATTAGAAAGTCCCTTTTAATTCCGTGATTGCAATATATCATTGCGCTTAACTCATTCAGTTTTGCCCTTAAAACATCATTTTAAGCTCCAAAACGTTGCCGTGATCGATTTAAGACGGCAGTTTTTAGTTGATAATTTGAGCATGTTTTTACGCTCAAATCGCTTTAAAAGCGCTTAAAACGCGTTTTTAATGCTTCTAAGATCGTTTCTTTTCTGTTTCAAAGTAAGTTGTAAGCTTCTAACTTCAACATGTTATTTTGCTCGTGACAATAATTTGAATGCGGAAAACATGATTCCTGACTTGGTAAGTTCTCTAATTTCCATTTAGAAAGTCCCTTTTAATTCCGTGATTGCAATATATCATTGCGCTCAACTCATTCAGTTTTGCCCTTAAAACAACATTTTAAGCTCCAAAACGTTGCCGTGATCGATTTAAGACGGCAGTTTTTAGTTGATAATTTGAGCATGTTTTTACGCTCAAATCGCTTTAAAAGCGCTTAAAACGCGTTTTTAATGCTTCTAAGATCGTTTCTTTTCTGTTTCAAAGTAAGTTGTAAGCTTCTAACTTCAACATGTTATTTTGCTCGTGACAATAATTTGAATGCGGAAAACATGATTCCTGACTTGCTAAGTTCTCTAATTTCCATTTAGAAAGTCCCTTTTAATTCCGTGATTGCAATATATCATTGCGCTCAACTCATTCAGTTTTGCCCTTAAAACAACATTTTAAGCTCCAAAACGTTGCCGTGATCGATTTAAGAAGGCAGTTTTTAGTTGATAATTTGAGCATGTTTTTACGCTCAAATCGCTTTAAAAGCGCTTAAAACGCGTTTTTAATGCTTCTAAGATCGTTTCTTTTCTGTTTCAAAGTAAGTTGTAAGCTTCTAACTTCAACATGTTATTTTGCTCGTGACAATATTTTGAATGCGGAAAACATGATTCCTGACTTGCTAAGTTCTCTAATTTCCATTTAGAAAGTCCCTTTTAATTCCGTGATTGCAATATATCATTGCGCTCAACTCATTCAGTTTTGCCCTTAAAACAACATTTTAAGCTCCAAAACGTTGCCGTGATCGATTTAAGACGGCAGTTTTTAGTTGATAATTTGAGCATGTTTTTACGCTCAAATCGCTTTAAAAGCGCTTAAAACGCGTTTTTAATGCTTCTAAGATCGTTTCTTTTCTGTTTCAAAGTAAGTTGTAAGCTTCTAACTTCAACATGTTATTTTGCTCGTGACAATAATTTGAACGCGGAAAACATGATTCCTGACTTGCTAAGTTCTCTAATTTCCATTTAGAAAGACCCTTTTAATTCCGTGATTGCAATATATCATTGCGCTCAACTCATTCAGTTTTGCCCTTAAAACATCATTTTAAGCTCTAAAACAGTGGCATGATCGATTTATAACGGCAGTTTTTAGTTGATCGTTTGAGCATGTTTTTACGCTCAAATCGCTTTAAAAGCGCTTAAAACGCGTTTTTAATGATTGTAAGATCGTTTCTTTTCTGTCTCAAAGCAACTTGTAAGCTTCTCACTTCAACATGTTATTTTGCTCGTGACAATAGTTTTAGTAACGAAAACATTATTCCTGACTTGCTAAGTTCTCTAGTTTCAATTTAGAAAGTCCCTTTTAGGTCTGTGATTGCAATATATCATTGCGCTCAACTCATTCAGTTCGACTCTGAAAACATCATTTTAAGCTCCAAAACGTTGCTGTGATCGATTTAAGACGGAAGTTTTTAGTTGATAATTTGAGCATGTTTTTACGCTCAAATCGCATTAAAAGCGCTTAAAACGCGTTTTTAATGATTCCAAGATCGTTTCTGTTCTGTTTCGAGGTGGGTTGTAAGCTTCTCTTTTCAAGATGGTATTTTGCTCGTGACAATAATTTGAATGGGGAAAACATGATTCCTGACTTGCTAAGTTCTCTAATTTCCATTTAGAAAGTCCCTTTTAATTCCGTGATTGCTATATATCATTGCGCTCAACTCATTCAGTTTTGCCCTTAAAACATCATTTTAAGCTCCAAAACAGTGGCGTGATCGATTTAAGACGGCAGTTTTTAGTTGATCATTTGAGCATGTTTTTACGCTCAAATCGCTTTAAAAGCGCTTAAAACGAGTTTTTAATGATTCTAAGCTCGTTTCTTTTCTGTCTCAAAGAAGTTGTAAGCTTCTTACTTCAACATGTTATTTTGCTCGTGACAATAGTTTGAGTGCCGAAAACATGATTCCTGACTTGCTAAGTTCTCTAGTTTCAATTTAGAAAGTCCCTTTTAGGTCCGTGATTGCAATATATCATTGCGCTCAACTCATTCAGTTTGGCCCTTAAAACATCATTTTAAGCTCAAAACGTTGCCGTGATCGATTTAAGACGGCAGTTATTAGTTGATAATTTGAGGATATTTTTACGCTCAAATCGCTTCAAAAGCGCTTAAAACACGTTTTTAATGATTGTAAGATCGTTTCTTTTCTGTTTCAAAGTAAGTTGTAAACTTCTAACTTCAACATGTTATTTTCCTCGTGACAATAGTTTGAGTGCGGAAAACATGATTCCTGACTTGCTAAGTTCACTAATTTCCATTTAGAAAGTCCCTTTTACGTCCGTGATTGCAGTATATCATTGCGCTCAACTTATTAAGCTCTAAAACGTTAGCGTGATCGATTTAAGACGGCAGTTTTTAGTTGATCATTTGAGCATGTTTTTACGCTCAAATCGCTTTAAAAGCGCTTAAAACGCGTTTTTAATGATTGTAAGATCGTTTCTTTTCTGTTTCAAAGCAAGTTGTAAGTTTCTCACTTCAACATGTTATTTTGCCCGTGACCATAGTTTGACTGCCGAAAACATGATTCCTGACTTGCTAAGTTCTCTAATTTCCATTTAGAAAGTCCCTTTTAACTCCGTGATTGCAATATATCATTGCGCTCAACTCCTTCAGTTTGGCCCTAAAAACATCATTTTAAGCTCTAAAACGTTGGCGTGATCGATTTAAAACGGCAGTTTTTAATTGATCGTTTGAGCAAGTTTTTACGCTCAAATCGCTTCAAAAGCACTTGAAACGCGTTTTTAATGATTGTAAGATCGTTTCTTTTCTGTCTCAAAGCAAGTTGTAAGCTTCTCACTTCAACATGTTATTTTGCTCGTGACAATAATTTGAATGCGGAAAACATGATTCCTGACTTGCTAAGTTCTCTAATTTCCATTTAGAAAGTCCCTTTTAATTCCGTGATTGCAATATATCATTGCGCTTAACTCATTCAGTTTTGCCCTTAAAACATTATTTTAAGCTCCAAAACGTTGCCGTGATCGATTTAGGACGGCAGTTTTTAGTTGATAATTTGAGCATGTTTTTACGCTCAAATCGCTTTAAAAGCGCTTAAAACGCGTTTTTAATGCTTCTAAGATCGTTTCTTTTCTGTTTCAAAGTAAGTTGTAAGCTTCTAACTTCAACATGTTATTTTGCTCGTGACAATAATTTGAATGCGGAAAACATGATTCCTGACTTGCTAAGTTCTCTAATTTCCATTTAGAAAGTCCCTTTTAATTCCGTGATTGCAATATATCATTGCGCTTAACTCATTCAGTTTTGCCCTTAAAACATCATTTTAAGCTCCAAAACGTTGCCGTGATCGATTTAAGACGGCAGTTTTTAGTTGATAATTTGAGCATGTTTTTACACTCAAATCGCTTTAAAAGCGCTTAAAACGCGTTTTTAATGCTTCTAAGATCGTTTCTTTTCTGTTTCAAAGTAAGTTGTAAGCTTCTAACTTCAACATGTTATTTTGCTCGTGACAATAATTTGAATGCGGAAAACATGATTCCTGACTTGCTAAGTTCTCTAATTTCCATTTAGAAAGTCCCTTTTAATTCAGTGATTGCAATATATCATTGCGCTCAACTCATTCAGTTTTGCCCTTAGAACATAATTTTAAGCTCTAAAACAGTTGCATGATCGATTTAAGACGGCAGTTTTTAGTTGATAATTTGAGCAAGTTTTTACGCTCAAATCGCTTTAAAAGCGCTTAAAACGCGTTTTTAATGCTTTTAAGATCGTTTCTTTTCTGTTTCAAAGTAAGTTGTAAGCTTCTAACTTCAACATGTTATTTTGCTCGTGACAATAATTTGAATGCAGAAAACATGATTCCTGACTTGCTAAGTTCTCTAATTTCCAATTAGAAAGTCCCTTTTAATTCCGTGATTGCAATATATCATTGCGCTTAACTCATTCAGTTTTGCCCTTAAAACATCATTTTAAGCTCCAAAACGTTGCCGTGATCGATTTAAGACGGCAGTTTTTAGTTGATAATTTGAGCATGTTTTTACGCTCAAATCGCTTTAAAAGCGCTTAAAACGCGTTTTTAATGCTTCTAAGATCGTTTCTTTTCTGTTTCAAAGTAAGTTGTAAGCTTCTAACTTCAACATGTTATTTTGCTCGTGACAATAATTTGAATGCGGAAAACATGATTCCTGACTTGCTAAGTTCTCTAATTTCCATTTAGAAAGTCCCTTTTAATTCCGTGATTGCAATATATCATTGCGCTCAACTCATTCAGTTTTGCCCTTAAAACAACATTTTAAGCTCCAAAACGTTGCCGTGATCGATTTAAGACGGCAGTTTTTAGTTGATAATTTGAGCATGTTTTTACGCTCAAATCGCTTTAAAAGCGCTTAAAACGGGTTTTTAATGCTTCTAAGATCGTTTCTTTTCTGTTTCAAAGTAAGTTGTAAGCTTCTAACTTCAACATGTTATTTTGCTCGTGACAATAATTTGAATGTGGAAAACATGATTCCTGACTTGCTAAGTTCTCTAATTTCCATTTAGAAAGTCCCTTTTAATTCCGTGATTGCAATATATCATTGCGCTCAACTCATTCAGTTTTGCCCTTAAAACAACATTTTAAGCTCCAAAACGTTGCCGTGATCGATTTAAGACGGCAGTTTTTAGTTGATAATTTGAGCATGTTTTTACGCTCAAATCGCTTTAAAAGCGCTTAAAACGCGTTTTTAATGCTTCTAAGATCGTTTCTTTTCTGTTTCAAAGTAAGTTGTAAGCTTCTAACTTCAACATGTTATTTTGCTCGTGACAATATTTTGAATGCGGAAAACCTGATTCCTGACTTGCTAAGTTCTCTAATTTCCATTTAGAAAAACCCTTTTAATTCCGTGATTGCAATATATCATTGCGCTCAACTCATTCAGTTTTGCCCTTAAAACAACATTTTAAGCTCCAAAACGTTGCCGTGATCGATTTAAGACGGCAGTTTTTAGTTGATAATTTGAGCATGTTTTTACGCTTAAATCGCTTTAAAAGCGCTTAAAACGCGTTTTTAATGCTTCTAAGATCGTTTCTTTTCTGTTTCAAAGTAAGTTGTAAGCTTCTAACTTCAACATGTTATTTTGCTCGTGACAATAATTTGAATGCAGAAAACATGATTCCTGACTTGCTAAGTTCTCTAATTTCCATTTAGAAAGTCCCTTTTAATTCCGTGATTGCAATATATCATTGCGCTCAACTCATTCAGTTTGGCCCTTAAAACATCATTTTAAGCTCTAAAACAGTGGCATAATCGATTTATAACGGCAGTTTTTAGTTGATCATTTGAGCATGTTTTTACGCTCAAATCGCTTTAAAAGCGCTTAAAACCCGTTTTTAGTGGTTCTAAGATCGTTTCTGTTCTGTTTCGAGGTAGGTTGTAAGCTTCTCACTTCAACATGTTATTTTGCTCTTGACGATAGTTTGAGTGACGAAAACAGGATTCCTGACTTACTAAGTTCTCCAACTTCCATTTAGAAAGTCCCTTTTAGGTCCGTGATTGGAATATATCATTGCGCTCAACTCATTCAGTTTGACTTTGAAAACATCATTTTAAGCTCCAAAACGTTGCCGTGATCGATTTAAGACGGGAGTTTTTAGTTGATAATTTGAGCATGTTTTTACGCTCAAATCGCTTTAAAAGCGCTTAAAACGCGTTTTTAATGATTCTAAGATCGTTTCTGTTTTGTTTCGAGGTGGGTTGTAAGCTTCTCTTTTCAACATGTTATTTTGCTCGTGACAATAATTTGAATGCGGAAAACATGATTCCTGACTTGCTAAGTTCTCTAATTTTCATTTAGAAAGTCCCTGTTAATTCCGTGATTGCTATATATCATTGCGCTCAACTCATTCAGTTTTGCCCTTAAAACATCATTTTAAGCTCCAAAACGTTGCCGTGATCGATTTAAGACGGCAGTTTTTAGTTGATAATTTGAGCATGTTTTTACGCTCAAATCGCTTTAAAAGCGCTTAAAACGCGTTTTTAATGATTCTAAGATCGTTTCTGTTCTGTTTCGAGGTGGGTTGTAAGCTTCTCTCTTCAACATGGTATTTTGCTCGTGACGATAGTCTGAGTGCCGAAAACAGGATTCCTGACTTACTAAGTTCTCCAACTTCCATTTAGAAAGTCCCTTTTAGGTCCGTGATTGCTATATATGATTGCGCTCAACTCGTTTAGTTTGACTCTGAAAACATCATTTTAAGCTCCAAAACGTTGCCGTGATCGATTTAAGACGGAAGTTTTTAGTTGATAATTTGAGCATGTTTTTACGCTCAAATCGCTTTAAAAGCGCTTAAAACGCGTTTTTAATGATTCTAAGCTCGTTTCTGTTCTGTTTCGAGGTGGGTTGTAAGCTTCTCACTTCAACATGTTATTTTGCTCGTGACGATAATTTGAGTTCCGAAAACAGGATTCCTGACTTGCTAAGTTCTCCAACTTCCATTTAGAAAGTCCCTTTTAGGTCCGTGATTGCAATATATCATTGCGCTCAACTCGTTCAGTTGGGCCCTGAAAAAATCATTTTAAGCTCCAAAACGTTGGCGTGATCGATTTAAGACGGCAGTTTTTAAAAGATCATTTGAGCATGTTTTTACGCTAAAATCGCTTCAAAGCGCTTAAAACGCGTTTTTAATGATTGTAAGATCGTTTCTTTTCTGTCTCAAAGCAAGTTGTAAGCTTCTCACTTCAACATGTTATTTTGCTCGTGACAATAGTTTGAGTGCCGAAAACATTATTCCTGACTTGCTAAGTTCTCTAGTTTCAATTTAGAAACTCCCTTTTAAGTCCGTGATTGCAATATATCATTGCGCTCAACTCATTCAGTTTGGCCCTTAAAACATCATTTTAAGCTCAAAAACGTTGCTGTGATCGATTTAAGACGGAAGTTTTTAGTTGATAATTTGAGCATGTTTTTACGCTCAAATCGCTTTAAAAGCGCTTAAAACGCGTTTTTAATGATTCTAAGCTCGTTTTTGTTCTGTTTCGAGGTAGGTTGTAAGCTTCTCACTTCAACATGTTATTTTGCTCTTGACGATAGTTTGAGTGGCGAAAACAGGATTCTTGACTTTCTAAGTTCTCCAACTTCCATTTAGAAAGTCCCTTTTAGGTCCGTGATTGCAATATATCATTGCGCTCAACTCGTTCAGTTGGGCCCTGAAAAAATCATTTTAAGCTCCAAAACGTTGGCGTGATCGATTTAAGACGGCAGTTTTAATCAGATCATTTGAGCATGTTTTTACGCTAAAATCGCTTCAAAGCGCTTAAAACGCGTTTTTAATGCTTCTAAGATCGTTTCTTTTCTGTTTCAAAGTAAGTTGTAAGCTTCTAACTTCAACATGTTATTTTGCTCGTGACAATAATTTGAATGCGGAAAACATGATTCCTGACTTGCTAAGTTCTCTAATTTCCATTTAGAAAGTCCCTTTTAATTCCGTGATTGCAATATATCATTGCGCTTAACTCATTCAGTTTTGCCCTTAAAACATCATTTTAAGCTCCAAAACGTTGCCGTGATCGATTTAAGACGGCAGTTTTTAGTTGATAATTTGAGCATGTTTTTACACTCAAATCGCTTTAAAAGCGCTTAAAACGCGTTTTTAATGCTTCTAAGATCGTTTCTTTTCTGTTTCAAAGTAAGTTGTAAGCTTCTAACTTCAACATGTTATTTTGCTCGTGACAAAAATTTGAATGCGGAAAACATGATTCCTGACTTGCTAAGTTCTCTAATTTCCATTTAGAAAGTCCCTTTTAATTCCGTGATTGCAATATATCATTGCGCTCAACTGATTCAGTTTTGCCCTTAAAACAACATTTTAAGCTCCAAAACGTTGCCGTGATGGATTTAAGACGGCAGTTTTTAGTTGATAATTTGAGCAAGTTTTTACGCTCAAATCGCTTTAAAAGCGCTTAAAACGCGTTTTTAATGCTTCTAAGATCGTTTCTTTTCTGTTTCAAAGTAAGTTGTAAGCTTCTAACTTCAACATGTTATTTTGCTCGTGACAATAATTTGAATGCAGAAAACATGATTCCTGACTTGCTAAGTTCTCTAATTTCCAATTAGAAAGTCCCTTTTAATTCCGTGATTGCAATATATCATTGCGCTTAACTCATTCAGTTTTGCCCTTAAAACATCATTTTAAGCTCCAAAACGTTGCCGTGATCGATTTAAGACGGCAGTTTTTAGTTGATAATTTGAGCATGTTTTTACGCTCAAATCGCTTTAAAAGCGCTTAAAACGCGTTTTTAATGCTTCTAAGATCGTTTCTTTTCTGTTTCAAAGTAAGTTGTAAGCTTCTAACTTCAACATGTTATTTTGCTCGTGACAATAATTTGAATGCGGAAAACATGATTCCTGACTTGCTAAGTTCTCTAATTTCCATTTAGAAAGTCCCTTTTAATTCCGTGATTGCAATATATCATTGCGCTCAACTGATTCAGTTTTGCCCTTAAAACAACATTTTAAGCTCCAAAACGTTGCCGTGATCGATTTAAGACGGCAGTTTTTAGTTGATAATTTGAGCATGTTTTTACGCTCAAATCGCTTAAAAAGCGCTTAAAACGCGTTTTTAATGCTTCTAAGATCGTTTCTTTTCTGTTTCAAAGTAAGTTGTAAGCTTCTAACTTCAACATGTTATTTTGCTCGTGACATAATTTGAATGCGGAAAACATGATTCCTGACTTGCTAAGTTCTCTAATTTCCATTTAGAAAGTCCCTTTTAATTCCGTGATTGCAATATATCATTGCGCTCAACTCATTCAGTTTTGCCCTTAAAACAACATTTTAAGCTCCAAAACGTTGCCGTGATCGATTTAAGACGGCAGTTTTTAGTTGATAATTTGAGCATGTTTTTACGCTCAAATCGCTTTAAAAGCGCTTAAAACGCGTTTTTAATGCTTCTAAGATCGTTTCTTTTCTGTTTCAAAGTAAGTTGTAAGCTTCTAACTTCAACATGTTATTTTGCTCGTGACAATAATTTGAATGCGGAAAACATGATTCCTGACTTGCTAAGTTCTCTAATTTCCATTTAGAAAGTCCCTTTTAATTCCGTGATTGCAATATATCATTGCGCTCAACTCATTCAGTTTTGCCCTTAAAACAACATTTTAAGCTCCAAAACGTTGCCGTGATCGATTTAAGACGGCAGTTTTTAGTTGATAATTTGAGCATCTTTTTACGCTCAAATCGCTTTAAAAGCGCTTAAAACGCGTTTTTAATGCTTCTAAGATCGTTTCTTTTCTGTTTCAAAGTAAGTTGTAAGCTTCTAACTTCAACATGTTATTTTCCTCGTGACAATAGTTTAAGTGCGGAAAACATGATTCCTGACTTGCTAAGTTCACTAATTTCCATTTAGAAAGTCCCTTTTACGTCCGTGATTGCAGTATATCATTGCGCTCAACTTATTAAGCTCTAAAACGTTAGCGTGATCGATTTAAGACGGCAGTTTTTAGTTGATCATTTGAGCATGTTTTTACGCTCAAATCGCTTTAAAAGCGCTTAAAACGCGTTTTTAATGATTGTAAGATCGTTTCTTTTCTGTTTCAAAGTAAGTTGTAAGCTTCTAACTTCAACATGTTATTTTGCTCGTGACAATAATTTGAATGCGAAAAACATGATTCCTGACTTGCTAAGTTCTCTAATTTCCATTTAGAAAGTCCCTTTTAATTGCGTGATTGCAATATATCATTGCGCTCAACTCATTCAGTTTTGCCCTTAAAACAACATTTTAAGCTCCAAAACGTTGCCGTGATCGATTTAAGACGGCAGTTTTTAGTTGATAATTTGAGCATCTTTTTACGCTAAAATCGCTTTAAAAGCGCTTAAAACGCGTTTTTAATGCTTCTAAGATCGTTTCTTTTCTGTTTCAAAGTAAGTTGTAAGCTTCTAACTTCAACATGTTTTTTTGCTCGTGACAATAATTTGAATGCGGAAAACATGATTCCTGACTTGCTAAGTTCTCTAATTTCCATTTAGAAAGTCCCTTTTAATTCCGTGATTGCAATATATCATTGCGCTCAACTCATTCAGTTTTGCCCTTAAAACATCATTTTAAGCTCTAAAACAGTGGCATGATCGATTTATAACGGCAGTTTTTAGTTGATCATTTGAGCATGTTTTTACGCTCAAATCGCTTTAAAAGCGCTTAAAACGCGTTTTTAATGATTGTAAGATCGTTTCTTTTCTGTCTCAAAGCAACTTGTAAGCTTCTCACTTCAACATGTTATTTTGCTCGTGACAATAGTTTGAGTAACGAAAACATTATTCCTGACTTGCTAAGTTCTCTAGTTTAAATTTAGAAAGTCCCTTTTAGGTCCGTGATTAATATATATCATTGCGCTCAACTCATTCAGTTTGACTCTGAAAACATCATTTTAAGCTCCAAAACGTTGCTGTGATCGATTTAAGACGGAAGTTTTTAGTTGATAATTTGAGCATGTTTTTACGCTCAAATCGCTTTAAAAGCGCTTAAAACGCGTTTTTAATGATTCTAAGATCGTTTCTGTTCTGTTTCGAGGTGGGTTGTAAGCTTCTCTTTTCAACATGGTATTTTGCTCGTGACAATAATTTGAATGCGGAAAACATGATTCCTGACTTGCTAAGTTCTCTAATTTCCATTTAGAAAGTCCCTTTTAATTCCGTGATTGCTATATATTATTGCGCTCAACTCATTCAGTTTTGCCCTTAAAACATCATTTTAAGCTCCAAAACGTTGCCGTGATCGATTTAAGACGGCAGTTTTTAGTTGATAATTTGAGCATGTTTTTACGCTCAAATCGCTTTAAAAGCGCTTAAAACGCGTTTTTAATGATTCTAAGATCGTTTCTGTTCTGTTTCGAGGTGGGTTGTAAGCTTCTCTCTTCAACATGGTATTTTGCTCGTGACGATAGTCTGAGTGCCGAAAACAGGATTCCTGACTTACTAAGTTCTCCAACTTCCATTTAGAAAGTCCCTTTTAGGTCCGTGATTGCTATATATCATTGCGCTCAACTCGTTTAGTTTGACTCTGAAAACATCATTTTAAGCTCCAAAACGTTGCCGTGATCGATTTAAGACGGAAGTTTTTAGTTGATAATTTGAGCATGTTTTTACGCTCAAATCGCTTTAAAAGCGCTTAAAACGCGTTTTTAATGATTCTAAGATCGTTTCTGTTCTGTTTCGAGGTGGGTTGTAAGCTTCTCTCTTCAACATGGTATTTTGCTCGTGACGATAGTCTGAGTGCCGAAAACAGGATTCCTGACTTACTAAGTTCTCCAACTTCCATTTAGAAAGTCCCTTTTAGGTCCGTGATTGCTATATATCATTGCGCTCAACTCGTTTAGTTTGACTCTGAAAACATCATTTTAAGCTCCAAAACGTTGCCGTGATCGATTTAAGACGGAAGTTTTTAGTTGATAATTTGAGCATGTTTTTACGCTCAAATCGCTTTAAAAGCGCTTAAAACGCGTTTTTAATGATTCTAAGCTCGTTTTTGTTCTGTTTCGAGGTAGGTTGTAAGCTTCTCACTTCAACATGTTATTTTGCTCTTGACGATAGTTTGAGTGACGAAAACAGGATTCCTGACTTACTAAGTTCTCCAACTTCCATTTAGAAAGTCCCTTTTAGGTCCGTGATTGCTATATATCATTGCGCTCAACTCGTTTAGTTTGACTCTGAAAACATCATTTTAAGCTCCAAAACGTTGCCGTGATCGATTTAAGACGGAAGTTTTTAGTTGATAATTTGAGCATGTTTTTACGCTCAAATCGCTTTAAAAGCGCTTAAAACGCGTTTTTAATGATTCTAAGCTCGTTTCTGTTCTGTTTCGAGGTGGGTTGTAAGCTTCTCACTTCAACATGTTATTTTGCTCGTGACGATAATTTGAGTTCCGAAAACAGGATTCCTGACTTGCTAAGTTCTCCAACTTCCATTTAGAAAGTCCCTTTTAGGTCCGTAATTGCAATATATCATTGCGCTCAACTCGTTCAGTTGGGCCCTGAAAAAATCATTTTAAGCTCCAAAACGTTGGCGTGATCGATTTAAGACGGCAGTTTTTAAACGATCATTTGAGCATGTTTTTACGCTAAAATCGCTTCAAAGCACTTAAAACGCGTTTTTAATGATTGTAAGATCGTTTCTTTTCTGTCTCAAAGCAAGTTGTAAGCTTCTCACTTCAACATGTTATTTTGCTCGTGACAATAGTTTGAGTGCCGAAAACATTATTCCTGACTTGCTAAGTTCTCTAGTTTCAATTTAGAAACTCCCTTTTAGGTCCGTGATTGCAATATATCATTGCGCTCAACTCATTCAGTTTGGCCCTTAAAACATCATTTTATACTCAAAAACGTTGCTGTGATCGATTTAAGACGGAAGTTTTTAGTTGATAATTTGAGCATGTTTTTACGCTCAAATCGCTTTAAAAGCGCTTAAAACGCGTTTTTAATGATTCTAAGCTCGTTTTTGTTCTGTTTCGAGGTAGGTTGTAAGCTTCTCACTTCAACATGTTATTTTGCTCTTGACGATAGTTTGAGTGACGAAAATAGGATTCTTGACTTTCTAAGTTCTCCAACTTCCATTTAGAAAGTCCCTTTTAGGTCCGTGATTGCAATATATCATTGCGCTCAACTCGTTCAGTTGGGCCCTGAAAAAATCATTTTAAGCTCCAAAACGTTGCCGTGATCGATTTAAGACGGCAGTTTTAAAAAGATCATTTGAGCATGTTTTTACGCTAAAATCGCTTCAAAGCGCTTAAAACGCGTTTTTAATGCTTCTAAGATCGTTTCTTTTCTGTTTCAAAGTAAGTTGTAAGCTTCTAACTTCAACATGTTATTTTGCTCGTGACAATAATTTGAATGCGGAAAACATGATTCCTGACTTGCTAAGTTCTCTAATTTCCATTTAGAAAGTCCCTTTTAATTCCGTGATTGCAATATATCATTGCGCTTAACTCATTCAGTTTTGCCCTTAAAACATCATTTTAAGCTCCAAAACGTTGCCGTGATCGATTTAAGACGGCAGTTTTTAGTTGATAATTTGAGCATGTTTTTACACTCAAATCGCTTTAAAAGCGCTTAAAACGCGTTTTTAATGCTTCTAAGATCGTTTCTTTTCTGTTTCAAAGTAAGTTGTAAGCTTCTAACTTCAACATGTTATTTTGCTCGTGACAATAATTTGAATGCGGAAAACATGATTCCTGACTTGCTAAGTTCTCTAATTTCCATTTAGAAAGTCCCTTTTAATTCCGTGATTGCAATATATCATTGCGCTCAACTCATTCAGTTTTGCCCTTAAAACAACATTTTAAGCTCCAAAACGTTGCCGTGATCGATTTAAGACGGCAGTTTTTAGTTGATAATTTGAGCAAGTTTTTACGCTCAAATCGCTTTAAAAGCGCTTAAAACGCGTTTTTAATGCTTCTAAGATCGTTTCTTTTCTGTTTCAAAGTAAGTTGTAAGCTTCTAACTTCAACATGTTATTTTGCTCGTGACAATAATTTGAATGCAGAAAACATGATTCCTGACTTGCTAAGTTCTCTAATTTCCAATTAGAAAGTCCCTTTTAATTCCGTGATTGCAATATATCATTGCGCTTAACTCATTCAGTTTTGCCCTTAAAACATCATTTTAAGCTCCAAAACGTTGCCGTGATCGATTTAAGACGGCAGTTTTTAGTTGATAATTTGAGCATGTTTTTACGCTCAAATCGCTTTAAAAGCGCTTAAAACGCGTTTTTAATGCTTCTAAGATCATTTCTTTTCTGTTTCAAAGTAAGTTGTAAGCTTCTAACTTCAACATGTTATTTTGCTCGTGACAATAATTTGAATGCGGAAAACATGATTCCTGACTTGCTAAGTTCTCTAATTTCCATTTAGAAAGTCCCTTTTAATTCCGTGATTGCAATATATCATTGCGCTCAACTCATTCAGTTTTGCCCTTAAAACAACATTTTAAGCTCCAAAACGTTGCCGTGATCGATTTAAGACGGCAGTTTTTAGTTGATAATTTGAGCATGTTTTTACGCTCAAATCGCTTTAAAAGCGCTTAAAACGCGTTTTTAATGCTTCTAAGATCGTTTCTTTTCTGTTTCAAAGTAAGTTGTAAGCTTCTAACTTCAACATGTTATTTTGCTCGTGACAATAATTTGAATGCGGAAAACATGATTCCTGACTTGCTAAGTTCTCTAATTTCCATTTAGAAAGTCCCTTTTAATTCCGTGATTGCAATATATCATTGCGCTTAACTCATTCAGTTTTGCCCTTAAAACATCATTTTAAGCTCCAAAACGTTGCCGTGATCGATTTAAGACGGCAGTTTTTAGTTGATAATTTGAGCATGTTTTTACACTCAAATCGCTTTAAAAGCGCTTAAAACGCGTTTTTAATGCTTCTAAGATCGTTTCTTTTCTGTTTCAAAGTAAGTTGTAAGCTTCTAACTTCAACATGTTATTTTGCTCGTGACAATAATTTGAATGCGGAAAACATGATTCCTGACTTGCTAAGTTCTCTAATTTCCATTTAGAAAGTCCCTTTTAATTCCGTGATTGCAATATATCATTGCGCTCAACTCATTCAGTTTTGCCCTTAAAACAACATTTTAAGCTCCAAAACGTTGCCGTGATCGATTTAAGACGGCAGTTTTTAGTTGATAATTTGAGCAAGTTTTTACGCTCAAATCGCTTTAAAAGCGCTTAAAACGCGTTTTTAATGCTTCTAAGATCGTTTCTTTTCTGTTTCAAAGTAAGTTGTAAGCTTCTAACTTCAACATGTTATTTTGCTCGTGACAATAATTTGAATGCAGAAAACATTATTCCTGACTTGCTAAGTTCTCTAATTTCCAATTAGAAAGTCCCTTTTAATTCCGTGATTGCAATATATCATTGCGCTTAACTCATTCAGTTTTGCCCTTAAAACATCATTTTAAGCTCCAAAACGTTGCCGTGATCGATTTAAGACGGCAGTTTTTAGTTGATAATTTGAGCATGTTTTTACGCTCAAATCGCTTTAAAAGCGCTTAAAACGCGTTTTTAATGCTTCTAAGATCGTTTCTTTTCTGTTTCAAAGTAAGTTGTAAGCTTCTAACTTCAACATGTTATTTTGCTCGTGACAATAATTTGAATGCGGAAAACATGATTCCTGACTTGCTAAGTTCTCTAATTTCCATTTAGAAAGTCCCTTTTAATTCCGTGATTGCAATATATCATTGCGCTCAACTGATTCAGTTTTGCCCTTAAAACAACATTTTAAGCTCCAAAACGTTGCCGTGATCGATTTAAGACGGCAGTTTTTAGTTGATAATTTGAGCATGTTTTTACGCTCAAATCGCTTTAAAAGCGCTTAAAACGCGTTTTTAATGCTTCTAAGATCGTTTCTTTTCTGTTTCAAAGTAAGTTGTAAGCTTCTAACTTCAACATGTTATTTTGCTCGTGACAATAATTTGAATGCGGAAAACATGATTCCTGACTTGCTAAGTTCTCTAATTTCCATTTAGAAAGTCCCTTTTAATTCCGTGATTGCAATATATCATTGCGCTCAACTCATTCAGTTTTGCCCTTAAAACAACATTTTAAGCTCCAAAACGTTGCCGTGATCGATTTAAGAAGGCAGTTTTTAGTTGATAATTTGAGCATGTTTTTACGCTCAAATCGCTTTAAAAGCGCTTAAAACGCGTTTTTAATGCTTCTAAGATCGTTTCTTTTCTGTTTCAAAGTAAGTTGTAAGCTTCTAACTTCAACATGTTATTTTGCTCGTGACAATATTTTGAATGCGGAAAACATGATTCCTGACTTGCTAAGTTCTCTAATTTCCATTTAGAAAGTCCCTTTTAATTCCGTGATTGCAATATATCATTGCGCTCAACTCATTCAGTTTTGCCCTTAAAACAACATTTTAAGCTCCAAAACGTTGCCGTGATCGGTTTAAGACGGCAGTTTTTAGTTGATAATTTGAGCATGTTTTTACGCTCAAATCGCTTTAAAAGCGCTTAAAACGCGTTTTTAATGCTTCTAAGATCGTTTCTTTTCTGTTTCAAAGTAAGTTGTAAGCTTCTAACTTCAACATGTTATTTTGCTCGTGACAATAATTTGAATGCGGAAAACATGATTCCTGACTTGCTAAGTTCTCTAATTTCCATTTAGAAAGTCCCTTTTAATTCCGTGATTGCAATATATCATTGCGCTCAACTCATTCAGTTTTGCCCTTAAAACAACATTTTAAGCTCCAAAACGTTGCCGTGATCGATTTAAGACGGCAGTTTTTAGTTGATAATTTGAGCAAGTTTTTACGCTCAAATCGCTTTAAAAGCGCTTAAAACGCGTTTTTAATGCTTCTAAGATCGTTTCTTTTCTGTTTCAAAGTAAGTTGTAAGCTTCTAACTTCAACATGTTATTTTGCTCGTGACAATAATTTGAATGCAGAAAACATGATTCCTGACTTGCTAAGTTCTCTAATTTCCAATTAGAAAGTGCCTTTTAATTCCGTGATTGCAATATATCATTGCGCTTAACTCATTCAGTTTTGCCCTTAAAACATCATTTTAAGCTCTAAAACAGTGGCATAATCGATTTATAACGGCAGTTTTTAGTTGATCATTTGAGCATGTTTTTACGCTCAAATCGCTTTAAAAGCGCTTAAAACCCGTTTTTAGTGGTTCTAAGATCGTTTCTGTTCTGTTTCGAGGTAGGTTGTAAGCTTCTCACTTCAACATGTTATTTTGCTCTTGACGATAGTTTGAGTGACGAAAACAGGATTCCTGACTTACTAAGTTCTCCAACTTCCATTTAGAAAGTCCCTTTTAGGTCCGTGATTGGAATATATCATTGCGCTCAACTCATTCAGTTTGACTTTGAAAACATCATTTTAAGCTCCAAAACGTTGCCGTGATCGATTTAAGACGGGAGTTTTTAGTTGATAATTTGAGCATGTTTTTACGCTCAAATCGCTTTAAAAGCGCTTAAAACGCGTTTTTAATGATTCTAAGATCGTTTCTGTTTTGTTTCGAGGTGGGTTGTAAGCTTCTCTTTTCAACATGTTATTTTGCTCGTGACAATAATTTGAATGCGGAAAACATGATTCCTGACTTGCTAAGTTCTCTAATTTTCATTTAGAAAGTCCCTGTTAATTCCGTGATTGCTATATATCATTGCGCTCAACTCATTCAGTTTTGCCCTTAAAACATCATTTTAAGCTCCAAAACGTTGCCGTGATCGATTTAAGACGGCAGTTTTTAGTTGATAATTTGAGCATGTTTTTACGCTCAAATCGCTTTAAAAGCGCTTAAAACGCGTTTTTAATGATTCTAAGATCGTTTCTGTTCTGTTTCGAGGTAGGTTGTAAGCTTCTCTCTTCAACATGGTATTTTGCTCGTGACGATAGTCTGAGTGCCGAAAACAGGATTCCTGACTTACTAAGTTCTCCAACTTCCATTTAGAAAGTCCCTTTTAGGTCCGTGATTGCTATATATGATTGCGCTCAACTCGTTTAGTTTGACTCTCAAAACATCATTTTAAGCTCCAAAACGTTGCCGTGATCGATTTAAGACGGAAGTTTTTAGTTGATAATTTGAGCATGTTTTTACGCTCAAATCGCTTTAAAAGCGCTTAAAACGCGTTTTTAATGATTCTAAGCTCGTTTCTGTTCTGTTTCGAGGTGGGTTGTAAGCTTCTCACTTCAACATGTTATTTTCCTCGTGACGATAATTTGAGTTCCGAAAACAGGATTCCTGACTTGCTAAGTTCTCCAACTTCCATTTAGAAAGTCCCTTTTAGGTCCGTGATTGCAATATATCATTGCGCTCAACTCGTTCAGTTGGGCCCTGAAAAAATCATTTTAAGCTCCAAAACGTTGGCGTGATCGATTTAAGACGGCAGTTTTTAAAAGATCATTTGAGCATGTTTTTACGCTAAAATCGCTTCAAAGCGCTTAAAACGCGTTTTTAATGATTGTAAGATCGTTTCTTTTCTGTCTCAAAGCAAGTTGTAAGCTTCTCACTTCAACATGTTATTTTGCTCGTGACAATAGTTTGAGTGCCGAAAACATTATTCCTGACTTGCTAAGTTCTCTAGTTTCAATTTAGAAACTCCCTTTTAGGTCCGTGATTGCAATATATCATTGCGCTCAACTCATTCAGTTTGGCCCTTAAAACATCATTTTAAGCTCAAAAACGTTGCTGTGATCGATTTAAGACGGAAGTTTTTAGTTGATAATTTGAGCATGTTTTTACGCTCAAATCGCTTTAAAAGCGCTTAAAACGCGTTTTTAATGATTCTAAGCTCGTTTTTGTTCTGTTTCGAGGTAGGTTGTAAGCTTCTCACTTCAACATGTTATTTTGCTCTTGACGATAGTTTGAGTGGCGAAAACAGGATTCTTGACTTTCTAAGTTCTCCAACTTCCATTTAGAAAGTCCCTTTTAGGTCCGTGATTGCAATATATCATTGCGCTCAACTCGTTCAGTTGGGCCCTGAAAAAATCATTTTAAGCTCCAAAACGTTGGCGTGATCGATTTAAGACGGCAGTTTTAATCAGATCATTTGAGCATGTTTTTACGCTAAAATCGCTTCAAAGCGCTTAAAACGCGTTTTTAATGCTTCTAAGATCGTTTCTTTTCTGTTTCAAAGTAAGTTGTAAGCTTCTAACTTCAACATGTTATTTTGCTCGTGACAATAATTTGAATGCGGAAAACATGATTCCTGACTTGCTAAGTTCTCTAATTTCCATTTAGAAAGTCCCTTTTAATTCCGTGATTGCAATATATCATTGCGCTTAACTCATTCAGTTTTGCCCTTAAAACATCATTTTAAGCTTCAAAACGTTGCCGTGATCGATTTAAGACGGCAGTTTTTAGTTGATAATTTGAGCATGTTTTTACACTCAAATCGCTTTAAAAGCGCTTAAAACGCGTTTTTAATGCTTCTAAGATCGTTTCTTTTCTGTTTCAAAGTAAGTTGTAAGCTTCTAACTTCAACATGTTATTTTGCTCGTGACAAAAATTTGAATGCGGAAAACATGATTCCTGACTTGCTAAGTTCTCTAATTTCCATTTAGAAAGTCCCTTTTAATTCCGTGATTGCAATATATCATTGCGCTCAACTGATTCAGTTTTGCCCTTAAAACAACATTTTAAGCTCCAAAACGTTGCCGTGATGGATTTAAGACGGCAGTTTTTAGTTGATAATTTGAGCAAGTTTTTACGCTCAAATCACTTTAAAAGCGCTTAAAACGCGTTTTTAATGCTTCTAAGATCGTTTCTTTTCTGTTTCAAAGTAAGTTGTAAGCTTCTAACTTCAACATGTTATTTTGCTCGTGACAATAATTTGAATGCAGAAAACATGATTCCTGACTTGCTAAGTTCTCTAATTTCCAATTAGAAAGTCCCTTTTAATTCCGTGATTGCAATATATCATTGCGCTTAACTCATTCAGTTTTGCCCTTAAAACATCATTTTAAGCTCCAAAACGTTGCCGTGATCGATTTAAGACGGCAGTTTTTAGTTGATAATTTGAGCATGTTTTTACGCTCAAATCGCTTTAAAAGCGCTTAAAACGCGTTTTTAATGCTTCTAAGATCGTTTCTTTTCTGTTTCAAAGTAAGTTGTAAGCTTCTAACTTCAACATGTTATTTTGCTCGTGACAATAATTTGAATGCGGAAAACATGATTCCTGACTTGCTAAGTTCTCTAATTTCCATTTAGAAAGTCCCTTTTAATTCCGTGATTGCAATATATCATTGCGCTCAACTGATTCAGTTTTGCCCTTAAAACAACATTTTAAGCTCCAAAACGTTGCCGTGATCGATTTAAGACGGCAGTTTTTAGTTGATAATTTGAGCATGTTTTTACGCTCAAATCGCTTAAAAAGCGCTTAAAACGCGTTTTTAATGCTTCTAAGATCGTTTCTTTTCTGTTTCAAAGTAAGTTGTAAGCTTCTAACTTCAACATGTTATTTTGCTCGTGACATAATTTGAATGCGGAAAACATGATTCCTGACTTGCTAAGTTCTCTAATTTCCATTTAGAAAGTCCCTTTTAATTCCGTGATTGCAATATATCATTGCGCTCAACTCATTCAGTTTTGCCCTTAAAACAACATTTTAAGCTCCAAAACGTTGCCGTGATCGATTTAAGACGGCAGTTTTTAGTTGATAATTTGAGCATGTTTTTACGCTCAAATCGCTTTAAAAGCGCTTAAAACGCGTTTTTAATGCTTCTAAGATCGTTTCTTTTCTGTTTCAAAGTAAGTTGTAAGCTTCTAACTTCAACATGTTATTTTGCTCGTGACAATAATTTGAATGCGGAAAACATGATTCCTGACTTGCTAAGTTCTCTAATTTCCATTTAGAAAGTCCCTTTTAATTCCGTGATTGCAATATATCATTGCGCTCAACTCATTCAGTTTTGCCCTTAAAACAACATTTTAAGCTCCAAAACGTTGCCGTGATCGATTTAAGACGGCAGTTTTTAGTTGATAATTTGAGCATCTTTTTACGCTCAAATCGCTTTAAAAGCGCTTAAAACGCGTTTTTAATGCTTCTAAGATCGTTTCTTTTCTGTTTCAAAGTAAGTTGTAAGCTTCTAACTTCAACATGTTATTTTCCTCGTGACAATAGTTTAAGTGCGGAAAACATGATTCCTGACTTGCTAAGTTCACTAATTTCCATTTAGAAAGTCCCTTTTACGTCCGTGATTGCAGTATATCATTGCGCTCAACTTATTAAGCTCTAAAACGTTAGCGTGATCGATTTAAGACGGCAGTTTTTAGTTGATCATTTGAGCATGTTTTTACGCTCAAATCGCTTTAAAAGCGCTTAAAACGCGTTTTTAATGATTGTAAGATCGTTTCTTTTCTGTTTCAAAGTAAGTTGTAAGCTTCTAACTTCAACATGTTATTTTGCTCGTGACAATAATTTGAATGCGGAAAACATGATTCCTGACTTGCTAAGTTCTCTAATTTCCATTTAGAAAGTCCCTTTTAATTGCGTGATTGCAATATATCATTGCGCTCAACTCATTCAGTTTTGCCCTTAAAACAACATTTTAAGCTCCAAAACGTTGCCGTGATCGATTTAAGACGGCAGTTTTTAGTTGATAATTTGAGCATCTTTTTACGCTAAAATCGCTTTAAAAGCGCTTAAAACGCGTTTTTAATGCTTCTAAGATCGTTTCTTTTCTGTTTCAAAGTAAGTTGTAAGCTTCTAACTTCAACATGTTTTTTTGCTCGTGACAATAATTTGAATGCGGAAAACATGATTCCTGACTTGCTAAGTTCTCTAATTTCCATTTAGAAAGTCCCTTTTAATTCCGTGATTGCAATATATCATTGCGCTCAACTCATTCAGTTTTGCCCTTAAAACATCATTTTAAGCTCTAAAACAGTGGCATGATCGATTTATAACGGCAGTTTTTAGTTGATCATTTGAGCATGTTTTTACGCTCAAATCGCTTTAAAAGCGCTTAAAACGCGTTTTTAATGATTGTAAGATCGTTTCTTTTCTGTCTCAAAGCAACTTGTAAGCTTCTCACTTCAACATGTTATTTTGCTCGTGACAATAGTTTGAGTAACGAAAACATTATTCCTGACTTGCTAAGTTCTCTAGTTTAAATTTAGAAAGTCCCTTTTAGGTCCGTGATTAATATATATCATTGCGCTCAACTCATTCAGTTTGACTCTGAAAACATCATTTTAAGCTCCAAAACGTTGCTGTGATCGATTTAAGACGGAAGTTTTTAGTTGATAATTTGAGCATGTTTTTACGCTCAAATCGCTTTAAAAGCGCTTAAAACGCGTTTTTAATGATTCTAAGATCGTTTCTGTTCTGTTTCGAGGTGGGTTGTAAGCTTCTCTTTTCAACATGGTATTTTGCTCGTGACAATAATTTGAATGCGGAAAACATGATTCCTGACTTGCTAAGTTTTCTAATTTCCATTTAGAAAGTCCCTTTTAATTCCGTGATTGCTATATATTATTGCGCTCAACTCATTCAGTTTTGCCCTTAAAACATCATTTTAAGCTCCAAAACGTTGCCGTGATCGATTTAAGACGGCAGTTTTTAGTTGATAATTTGAGCATGTTTTTACGCTCAAATCGCTTTAAAAGCGCTTAAAACGCGTTTTTAATGATTCTAAGATCGTTTCTGTTCTGTTTCGAGGTGGGTTGTAAGCTTCTCTCTTCAACATGGTATTTTGCTCGTGACGATAGTCTGAGTGCCGAAAACAGGATTCCTGACTTACTAAGTTCTCCAACTTCCATTTAGAAAGTCCCTTTTAGGTCCGTGATTGCTATATATCATTGCGCTCAACTCGTTTAGTTTGACTCTGAAAACATCATTTTAAGCTCCAAAACGTTGCCGTGATCGATTTAAGACGGAAGTTTTTAGTTGATAATTTGAGCATGTTTTTACGCTCAAATCGCTTTAAAAGCGCTTAAAACGCGTTTTTAATGATTCTAAGCTCGTTTCTGTTCTGTTTCGAGGTGGGTTGTAAGCTTCTCACTTCAACATGTTATTTTGCTCGTGACGATAATTTGAGTTCCGAAAACAGGATTCCTGACTTGCTAAGTTCTCCAACTTCCATTTAGAAAGTCCCTTTTTGGTCCGTGATTGCAATATATCATTGCGCTCAACTCGTTCAGTTGGGCCCTGAAAAAATCATTTTAAGCTCCAAAACGTTGGCGTGATCGATTTAAGACGGCAGTTTTTAAAAGATCATTTGAGCATGTTTTTACGCTAAAATCGCTTCAAAGCGCTTAAAACGCGTTTTTAATGATTGTAAGATCGTTTCTTTTCTGTCTCAAAGCAAGTTGTAAGCTTCTCACTTCAACATGTTATTTTGCTCGTGACAATAGTTTGAGTGCCGAAAACATTATTCCTGACTTGCTAAGTTCTCTAGTTTCAATTTAGAAACTCCCTTTTAGGTCCGTGATTGCAATATATCATTGCGCTCAACTCATTCAGTTTGGCCCTTAAAACATCATTTTAAGCTCAAAAACGTTGCTGTGATCGATTTAAGACGGAAGTTTTTAGTTGATAATTTGAGCATGTTTTTACGCTCAAATCGCTTTAAAAGCGCTTAAAACGCGTTTTTAATGATTCTAAGCTCGTTTTTGTTCTGTTTCGAGGTAGGTTGTAAGCTTCTCACTTCAACATGTTATTTTGCTCTTGACGATAGTTTGAGTGGCGAAAACAGGATTCTTGACTTTCTAAGTTCTCCAACTTCCATTTAGAAAGTCCCTTTTAGGTCCGTGATTGCAATATATCATTGCGCTCAACTCGTTCAGTTGGGCCCTGAAAAAATCATTTTAAGCTCCAAAACGTTGGCGTGATCGATTTAAGACGGCAGTTTTAAACAGATCATTTGAGCATGTTTTTACGCTAAAATCGCTTCAAAGCGCTTAAAACGCGTTTTTAATGCTTCTAAGATCGTTTCTTTTCTGTTTCAAAGTAAGTTGTAAGCTTCTAACTTCAACATGTTATTTTGCTCGTGACAATAATTTGAATGCGGAAAACATGATTCCTGACTTGCTAAGTTCTCTAATTTCCATTTAGAAAGTCCCTTTTAATTCCGTGATTGCAATATATCATTGCGCTTAACTCATTCAGTTTTGCCCTTAAAACATCATTTTAAGCTCCAAAACGTTGCCGTGATCGATTTAAGACGGCAGTTTTTAGTTGATAATTTGAGCATGTT
The DNA here is from genome assembly GCA_963855995.1 of Muricea muricata. Classification (NCBI taxonomy): domain Eukaryota; kingdom Metazoa; phylum Cnidaria; class Anthozoa; order Malacalcyonacea; family Plexauridae; genus Muricea; species Muricea muricata. Next base: position 5,954,711 of record OY979727.1, read on the forward strand.
TTTACACTCAAATCGCTTTAAAAGCGCTTAAAACGCGTTTTTAATGCTTCTAAGATCGTTTCTTTTCTGTTTCAAAGTAAGTTGTAAGCTTCTAACTTCAACATGTTATTTTGCTCGTGACAATAATTTGAATGCGGAAAACATGATTCCTGACTTGCTAAGTTCTCTAATTTCCATTTAGAAAGTCCCTTTTAATTCCGTGATTGCAATATATCATTGCGCTCAACTGATTCAGTTTTGCCCTTAAAACAACATTTTAAGCTCCAAAACGTTGCCGTGATGGATTTAAGACGGCAGTTTTTAGTTGATAATTTGAGCAAGTTTTTACGCTCAAATCGCTTTAAAAGCGCTTAAAACGCGTTTTTAATGCTTCTAAGATCGTTTCTTTTCTGTTTCAAAGTAAGTTGTAAGCTTCTAACTTCAACATGTTATTTTGCTCGTGACAATAATTTGAATGCAGAAAACATGATTCCTGACTTGCTAAGTTCTCTTATTTCCAATTAGAAAGTCCCTTTTAATTCCGTGATTGCAATATATCATTGCGCTTAACTCATTCAGTTTTGCCCTTAAAACATCATTTTAAGCTCCAAAACGTTGCCGTGATCGATTTAAGACGGCAGTTTTTAGTTGATAATTTGAGCATGTTTTTACGCTCAAATCGCTTTAAAAGCGCTTAAAACGCGTTTTTAATGCTTCTAAGATCGTTTCTTTTCTGTTTCAAAGTAAGTTGTAAGCTTCTAACTTCAACATGTTATTTTCCTCGTGACAATAGTTTAAGTGCGGAAAACATGATTCCTGACTTGCTAAGTTCACTAATTTCCATTTAGAAAGTCCCTTTTACGTCCGTGATTGCAGTATATCATTGCGCTCAACTTATTAAGCTCTAAAACGTTAGCGTGATCGATTTAAGACGGCAGTTTTTAGTTGATCATTTGAGCATGTTTTTACGCTCAAATCGCTTTAAAAGCGCTTAAAACGCGTTTTTAATGATTGTAAGATCGTTTCTTTTCTGTTTCAAAGTAAGTTGTAAGCTTCTAACTTCAACATGTTATTTTGCTCGTGACAATAATTTGAATGCGGAAAACATGATTCCTGACTTGCTAAGTTCTCTAATTTCCATTTAGAAACTCCCTTTTAATTGCGTGATTGCAATATATCATTGCACTCAACTCATTCAGTTTTGCCCTTAAAACATCATTTTAAGCTCCAAAACGTTGCCGTGATCGATTTAAGACGGCAGTTTTTAGTTGATAATTTGAGCATCTTTTTACGCTAAAATCGCTTTAAAAGCGCTTAAAACGCGTTTTTAATGCTTCTAAGATCGTTTCTTTTCTGTTTCAAAGTAAGTTGTAAGCTTCTAACTTCAACATGTTTTTTTGCTCGTGACAATAATTTGAATGCGGAAAACATGATTCCTGACTTGCTAAGTTCTCTAATTTCCATTTAGAAAGTCCCTTTTAATTCCGTGATTGCAATATATCATTGCGCTTAACTCATTCAGTTTTGCCCTTAAAACATTATTTTAAGCTCCAAAACGTTGCCGTGATCGATTTAAGACGGCAGTTTTTAGTTGATAATTTGAGCATGTTTTTACGCTCAAATCGCTTTAAAAGCGCTTAAAACGCGTTTTTAATGCTTCTAAGATCGTTTCTTTTCTGTTTCAAAGTAAGTTGTAAGCTTCTAACTTCAACATGTTATTTTGCTCGTGACAATAATTTGAATGCGGAAAACATGATTCCTGACTTGCTAAGTTCTCTAATTTCCATTTAGAAAGTCCCTTTTAATTCCGTGATTGCAATATATCATTGCGCTCAACTCATTCAGTTTTGCCCTTAAAACAACATTTTAAGCTCCAAAACGTTGCCGTGATCGATTTAAGACGGCAGTTTTTAGTTGATAATTTGAGCATCTTTTTACGCTCAAATCGCTTTAAAAGCGCTTAAAACGCGTTTTTAATGCTTCTAAGATCGTTTCTTTTCTGTTTCAAAGTAAGTTGTAAGCTTCTAACTTCAACATGTTATTTTGCTCGTGACAATAATTTGAATGCGGAAAACATGATTCCTGACTTGCTAAGTTCTCTAATTTCCATTTAGAAAGTCCCTTTTAATTCCGTGATTGCAATATATCATTGCGCTCAACTCATTCAGTTTTGCCTTTAAAACATCATTTTAAGCTCTAAAACAGTGGCATGATCGATTTATAACGGCAGTTTTTAGTTGATCATTTGAGCATGTTTTTACGCTCAAATCGCTTTAAAAGCGCTTAAAACGCGTTTTTAATGATTGTAAGATCGTTTCTTCTCTGTCTCAAAGCAACTTGTAAGCTTCTCACTTCAACATGTTATTTTGCTCGTGACAATAGTTTGAGTAACGAAAACATTATTCCTGACTTGCTAAGTTCTCTAGTTTCAATTTAGAAAGTCCCTTTTAGGTCCGTGATTGGAATATATCATTGCGCTCAACTCATTCAGTTTGACTCTGAAAACATCATTTTAAGCTCCAAAACGTTGCTGTGATCGATTTAAGACGGAAGTTTTTAGTTGATAATTTGAGCATGTTTTTACGCTCAAATCGCTTTAAAAGCGCTTAAAACGCGTTTTTAATGATTCTAAGATCGTTTCTGTTCTGTTTCGAGGTGGGTTGTAAACTTCTCTTTTCAACATGGTATTTTGCTCGTGACAATAATTTGAATGCGGAAAACATGATTCCTGACTTGCTAAGTTCTCTAATTTCCATTTAGAAAGTCCCTTTTAATTCCGTGATTGCTATATATCATTGCGCTCAACTCATTCAGTTTTGCCCTTAAAACATCATTTTAAGCTCCAAAACGTTGCCGTGATCGATTTAAGACGGCAGTTTTTATTTGATAATTTGAGCATGTTTTTACGCTCAAATCGCTTTAAAAGCGCTTAAAACGCGTTTTTAATGATTCTAAGATCGTTTCTGTTCTGTTTCGAGGTGAATTGTAAGCTTCTCTTTTCAACATGGTATTTTGCTCGTGACGATAGTCTGAGTGCCTAAAACAGGATTCCTGACTTACTAAGTTCTCCAACTTCCATTTAGAAAGTCCCTTTTAGGTCCGTGATTGCTATATATCATTGCGCTCAACTCGTTTAGTTTGACTCTAAAAACATCATTTTAAGCTCCAAAACGTTGCCGTGATCGATTTAAGACGGAAGTTTTTAGTTGATAATTTGAGCATGTTTTTACGTTCAAATCGCTTTAAAAGCGCTTAAAACGCGTTTTTAATGATTCTAAGCTCGTTTCTGTTCTGTTTCAAGGTGGGTTGTAAGCTTCTCACTTCAACATGTTATTTTGCTCGTGACGATAATTTGAGTTCCGAAAACAGGATTCCTGCCTTGCTAAGTTCTCCAACTTCCATTTAGAAAGTCCCTTTTAGGTCCGTGATTGCAATATATCATTGCGCTCAACTCGTCCAGTTTGGCCCTAAAAATATCATTTTAAGCTCTAAAACAGTGGCATGATCGATTTATAACGGCAGTTTTTAGTTGATCATTTGAGCATGTTTTTACGCTCAAATCGCTTTAAAAGCGCTTAAAACGCGTTTTTAATGATTGTAAGATCGTTTCTTTTCTGTCTCAAAGCAACTTGTAAGCTTCTCACTTCAACATGTTATTTTGCTCGTGACAATAGTTTGAGTGCCGAAAACATTATTCCTGACTTGCTAAGTTCTCTAGTTTCAATTTAGAAAGTCCCTTTTAGGTCCGTGATTGGAATATATCATTGCGCTCAACTCATTCAGTTTGACTCTGAAAACATCATTTTTAGCTCCAAAACGTTGCTGTGATCGATTTAAGACGGAAGTTTTTAGTTGATAATTTGAGCATGTTTTTACGCTCAAATCGCTTTAAAAGCGCTTAAAACGCGTTTTTAATGATTCTAAGCTCGTTTTTGTTCTGTTTCGAGGTGGGTTGTAAGCTTCTCACTTCAACATGTTATTTTGCTCGTGACGATAATTTGAGTTCCGAAAACAGGATTCCTGACTTGCTAAGTTCTCCAACCTCCATTTAGAAAGTCCGTTTTAGGTCCGTGATTGCAATATATCATTGCGCTCATCTCATTCAGTTTTGCCCTTAAAACATCATTTTAAGCTCCAAAACGTTGCCGTGATCGATTTAAGACGGCAGTTTTTAGTTGATCATTTGAGCATGTTTTTACGCTCAAATCGCTTTAAAAGCGCTTAAAACGCGTTTTTAATAATTCTAAGCTCGTTTCTTTTCTGTCTCAAAGCAAGTTGTAAGCTTCTCACTTCAACATGTTATTTTGCTCGTGACAATAGTTTGAGTGCCGAAAACATGATTCCTGACTTGCTAAGTTCTCTAGTTTCAATTTAGAAAGTCTTTTTTAGGTCCGTGATTGCAATATATCATTGCGCTCAACTCATTCAGTTTGGCCCTTAAAACATCATTTTAAGCTCAAAAACGTTGCCGTGATCGATTTGAGACGGCAGTTATTAGTTGATAATTTGAGCATGTTTTTACGCTCAAATCGCTTTAAAAGCGCTTGAAACGCGTTTTTAGTGGTTCTAAGATCGTTTCTGTTCTGTTTCGAGGTAGGTTGTAAGCTTCTCACTTCAACATGTTATTTTGCTCTTAACGATAGTTTGAGTGACGAAAACAGGATTCTTGACTATCTAAGTTCTCCAACTTCCATTTAGAAAGTCCCTTTTAGGTCCGTGATTGCAATATATCATTGCGCTCAACTCGTTCACTTGGGCCCTGAAAAAATCATTTTAAGCTCTAAAACGTTGGCGTGATCGATTTAAGACGGCAGTTTTTAGTAGATCATTTGAGCATGTTTTTACGCTAAAATCGCTTCAAATCGCTTAAAACGCGTTTTTAATGATTGTAAGATCGTTTCTTTTCTGTCTCAAAGCAACTTGTAAGCTTCTCACTTCAACATGTTATTTTGCTCGTGACAATAGTTTGAGTAACGAAAACATTATTCCTGACTTGCTAAGTTCTCTAGTTTCAATTTAGAAAGTCCCTTTTAGGTCCGTGATTGGAATATATCATTGCGCTCAACTCATTCAGTTTGACTCTGAAAACATCATTTTAAGCTCCAAAACGTTGCTGTGATCGATTTAAGACGGAAGTTTTTAGTTGATAATTTGAGCATGTTTTTACGCTCAAATCGCTTTAAAAGCGCTTAAAACGCGTTTTTAATGATTCTAAGATCGTTTCTGTTCTGTTTCGAGGTGGGTTGTAAGCTTCTCTTTTCAACATGGTATTTTGCTCGTGACAATAATTTGAATGCGGAAAACATGATTCCTGACTTGCTAAGTTCTCTAATTTCCATTTAGAAAGTCCCTTTTAATTCCGTGATTGCTATATATCATTGCGCTCAACTCATTCAGTTTTGCCCTTAAAACATCATTTTAAGCTCCAAAACGTTGCCGTGATCGATTTAAGACGGCAGTTTTTAGTTGATAATTTGAGCATGTTTTTACGCTTAAATCGCTTTAAAAGCGCTTAAAACGCGTTTTTAATGCTTCTAAGATCGTTTCTTTTCTGTTTCAAAGTAAGTTGTAAACTTCTAACTTCAACATGTTATTTTGCTCGTGACAATAATTTGAATGCGGAAAACATGATTCCTGACTTGCTAAGTTCTCTAATTTCCATTTAGAAAGTCCCTTTTAATTCCGTGATTGCAATATATCATTGCGCTCAACTCATTCAGTTTTGCCCTTAAAACATCATTTTAAGCTCTAAAACAGTGGCATGATCGATTTATAACGGCAGTTTTTAGTTGATCATTTGAGCATGTTTTTACGCTCAAATCGCTTTAAAAGCGCTTAAAACGCGTTTTTAATGATTGTAAGATCGTTTCTTCTCTGTCTCAAAGCAACTTGTAAGCTTCTCACTTCAACATGTTATTTTGCTCGTGACAATAGTTTGAGTAACGAAAACATTATTCCTGACTTGCTAAGTTCTCTAGTTTCAATTTAGAAAGTCCCTTTTAGGTCCGTGATTGGAATATATCATTGCGCTCAACTCATTCAGTTTGACTCTGAAAACATCATTTTAAGCTCCAAAACGTTGCTGTGATCGATTTAAGACGGAAGTTTTTAGTTGATAATTTGAGCATGTTTTTACGCTCAAATCGCTTTAAAAGCGCTTAAAACGCGTTTTTAATGATTCTAAGATCGTTTCTGTTCTGTTTCGAGGTGGGTTGTAAGCTTCTCTTTTCAACATGGTATTTTGCTCGTGACAATAATTTGAATGCGGAAAACATGATTCCTGACTTGCTAAGTTCTCTAATTTCCATTTAGAAAGTCCCTTTTAATTCCGTGATTGCTATATATCATTGCGCTCAACTCATTCAGTTTTGCCCTTAAAACATCATTTTAAGCTCCAAAACGTTGCCGTGATCGATTTAAGACGGCAGTTTTTATTTGATAATTTGAGCATGTTTTTACGCTCAAATCGCTTTAAAAGCGCTTAAAACGCGTTTTTAATGATTCTAAGATCGTTTCTGTTCTGTTTCGAGGTGAATTGTAAGCTTCTCTTTTCAACATGGTATTTTGCTCGTGACGATAGTCTGAGTGCCTAAAACAGGATTCCTGACTTACTAAGTTCTCCAACTTCCATTTAGAAAGTCCCTTTTAGGTCCGTGATTGCTATATATCATTGCGCTCAACTCGTTTAGTTTGACTCTAAAAACATCATTTTAAGCTCCAAAACGTTGCCGTGATCGATTTAAGACGGAAGTTTTTAGTTGATAATTTGAGCATGTTTTTACGTTCAAATCGCTTTAAAAACGCTTAAAACGCGTTTTTAATGATTCTAAGCTCGTTTCTGTTTTGTTTCAAGGTGGGTTGTAAGCTTCTCACTTCAACATGTTATTTTGCTCGTGACGATAATTTGAGTTCCGAAAACAGGATTCCTGCCTTGCTAAGTTCTCCAACTTCCATTTAGAAAGTCCCTTTTAGGTCCGTGATTGCAAGATATCATTGCGCTCAACTCGTTCAGTTTGGCCCTAAAAACATCATTTTAAGCTCTAAAACAGTGGCGTGATCGATTTTAGACGGCTGTTTTTAGTTGATCATTTGAGCATGTTTTTACAATCAAATCGCTTTAAAAGCGCTTAAAACGCGTTTTTAATGATTGTAAGATCGTTTCTTTTCTGTCTCAAAGAAGGTTGTAAGCTTCTCACTTCAACATGTTATTTTGCTCGTGACAATAGTTTGAGTGCCGAAAACATTATTCCTGACTTGCTAAGTTCTCTAGTTTCAATTTAGAAAGTCCCTTTTAGGTCCGTGATTGCAATATATCATTGCGCTCAACTCATTCAGTTTGGCCCTTAAAACATCATTTTAAGCTCAAAAACGTTGCCGTGATCGATTTAAGACGGCAGTTATTAGTTGATAATTTGAGCATGTTTTTACGCTCAAATCGCTTTAAAAGCGCTTAAAACGCGTTTTTAGTGGTTCTAAGATCGTTTCTGTTCTGTTTCGAGGTAGGTTGTAAGCTTCTCACTTCAACATGTTATTTTGCTCTTGACGATAGTTTGAGTGACGAAAACAGGATTCTTGACTTTCTAAGTTCTCCAACTTCCATTTAGAAAGTCCCTTTTAGGTCCGTGATTGCAATATATCATTGCGCTCAACTCGTTCAGTTGGGCCCTGAAAAAATCATTTTAAGCTCTAAAACGTTGGCATGATCGATTTAAGACGGCAGTTTTTAGTAGATCATTTGAGCATCTTTTTACGCTAAAATCGCTTCAAAGCGCTTAAAACGCGTTTTTAATGCTTCTAAGATCGTTTCTTTTCTGTTTCAAAGTAAGTTGTAAGCTTCTAACTTCAACATGTCAATTTGCTCGTGACAATAATTTGAGTGCGGAAAACATGATTCCTGACTTGCTAAGTTCTCTAATTTCCATTTAGAAAGTCCCTTTTAAATCCGTGATTGCAATATATCATTGCGCTCAACTCATTCAGTTTTGCCCTTAAAACATCATTTAAGCTCCAAAACGTTGCCGTGATCGATTTAAGACGGCAGTTTTTAGTTGATAATTTGAGCATGTTTTTACGCAAAAATCGCTTTAAAAGCGCTTAAAACGCGTTTTTAATGATTCTAAGATCGTTTCTGTTCTGTTTCGAGGTGAATTGTAAGCTTCTCTTTTCAACATGGTATTTTGCTCGTGACGATAGTCTGAGTGCCGAAAACAGGATTCCTGACTTACTAAGTTCTCCAACTTCCATTTAGAAAGTCCCTTTTAGGTCCGTGATTGCTATATATCATTGCGCTCAACTCGTTTAGTTTGACTCTAAAAACATCATTTTAAGCTCCAAAACGTTGCCGTGATCGATTTAAGACGGAAGTTTTTAGTTGATAATTTGAGCATGTTTTTACGTTCAAATCGCTTTAAAAGCGCTTAAAACGCGTTTTTAATGATTCTAAGCTCGTTTCTGTTCTGTTTCAAGGTGGGTTGTAAGCTTCTCACTTCAACATGTTATTTTGCTCGTGACGATAATTTGAGTTCCGAAAACAGGATTCCTGCCTTGCTAAGTTCTCCAACTTCCATTTAGAAAGTCCCTTTTAGGTCCGTGATTGCAATATATCATTGCGCTCAACTCGTCCAGTTTGGCCCTAAAAATATCATTTTAAGCTCTAAAACAGTGGCATGATCGATTTATAACGGCAGTTTTTAGTTGATCATTTGAGCATGTTTTTACGCTCAAATCGCTTTAAAAGCGCTTAAAACGCGTTTTTAATGATTGTAAGATCGTTTCTTTTCTGTCTCAAAGCAACTTGTAAGCTTCTCACTTCAACATGTTATTTTGCTTTTGACAATAGTTTGAGTGCCGAAAACATTATTCCTGACTTGCTAAGTTCTCTAGTTTCAATTTAGAAAGTCCCTTTTAGGTCCGTGATTGGAATATATCATTGCGCTCAACTCATTCAGTTTGACTCTGAAAACATCATTTTTAGCTCCAAAACGTTGCTGTGATCGATTTAAGACGGAAGTTTTTAGTTGATAATTTGAGCATGTTTTTACGCTCAAATCGCTTTAAAAGCGCTTAAAACGCGTTTTTAATGATTCTAAGCTCGTTTTTGTTCTGTTTCGAGGTGGGTTGTAAGCTTCTCACTTCAACATGTTATTTTGCTCGTGACGATAATTTGAGTTCCGAAAACAGGATTCCTGACTTGCTAAGTTCTCCAACCTCCATTTAGAAAGTCCGTTTTAGGTCCGTGATTGCAATATATCATTGCGCTCATCTCATTCAGTTTTGCCCTTAAAACATCATTTTAAGCTCCAAAACGTTGCCGTGATCGATTTAAGACGGCAGTTTTTAGTTGATCATTTGAGCATGTTTTTACGCTCAAATCGCTTTAAAAGCGCTTAAAACGCGTTTTTAATAATTCTAAGCTCGTTTCTTTTCTGTCTCAAAGCAAGTTGTAAGCTTCTCACTTCAACATGTTATTTTGCTCGTGACAATAGTTTGAGTGCCGAAAACATGATTCCTGACTTGCTAAGTTCTCTAGTTTCAATTTAGAAAGTCCCTTTTAGGTCCGTGATTGCAATATATCATTGCGCTCAACTCATTCAGTTTGGCCCTTAAAACATCATTTTAAGCTCAAAAACGTTGCCGTGATCGATTTGAGACGGCAGTTATTAGTTGATAATTTGAGCATGTTTTTACGCTCAAATCGCTTTAAAAGCGCTTAAAACGCGTTTTTAGTGGTTCTAAGATCGTTTCTGTTTTGTTTCGAGGTAGGTTGTAAGCTTCTCACTTCAACATGTTATTTTGCTCTTAACGATAGTTTGAGTGACGAAAACAGGATTCTTGACTATCTAAGTTCTCCAACTTCCATTTAGAAAGTCCCTTTTAGGTCCGTGATTGCAATATATCATTGCGCTCAACTCGTTCACTTGGGCCCTGAAAAAATCATTTTAAGCTCTAAAACGTTGGCGTGATCGATTTAAGACGGCAGTTTTTAGTAGATCATTTGAGCATGTTTTTACGCTAAAATCGCTTCAAAGCGCTTAAAACGCGTTTTTAATGCTTCTAAGATCGTTTCTTTTCTGTTTCAAAGTAAGTTGTAAGCTTCTAACTTCAACATGTCAATTTGCTCGTGACAATAATTTGAGTGCGGAAAACATGATTCCTGACTTGCTAAGTTCTCTAATTTGCATTTAGAAAGTCCCTTTTAAATCCGTGATTGCAATATATCATTGCGCTCAACTCATTCAGTTTTGCCCTTAAAACATCATTTTAAGCTCCAAAACGTTGCCGTGATCGATTTAAGACGGCAGTTTTTAGTTGATAATTTGAGCATGTTTTTACGCTCAAATCGCTTTAGAAGCGCTTAAAACGCGTTTTTAATGATTCTGAGATCGTTTCTGTTCTGTTTCGAGGTGAATTGTAAGCTTCTCTTTTCAACATGGTATTTTGCTCGTGACGATAGTCTGAGTGCCGAAAACAGGATTCCTGACTTACTAAGTTCTCCAACTTCCATTTAGAAAGTCCCTTTTAGGTCCGTGATTGCTATATATCATTGCGCTCAACTCGTTTAGTTTGACTCTAAAAACATCATTTTAAGCTCCAAAACGTTGCCGTGATCGATTTAAGACGGAAGTTTTTAGTCGATAATTTGAGCATGTTTTTACGCTCAAATCGCTTTAGAAGCGCTTAAAACGCGTTTTTAATGATTCTGAGATCGTTTCTGTTCTGTTTCAAGGTGGGTTGTAAGCCTCTCACTTCAACATGTTATTTTGCTCGTGACGATAATTTGAGTTCCGAAAACTGGATTCCTGCATTGCTAAGTTCTCCAACTTCCATTTAGAAAGTCCCTTTTAGGTCCGTGATTGCAATATATCATTGCGATCAACACGTACAGTTTGGCCATAAAAATATCATTTTAAGCTCTAAAACAGTGGCATGATCGATTTATAACGGCAGTTTTTAGTTGATCATTTGAGCATGTTTTTACGCTCAAATCGCTTTAAAAGCGCTTAAAACGCGTTTTTAATGATTGTAAGATCGTTTCTTTTCTGTCTCAAAGCAACTTGTAAGCTTCTCACTTCAAGATGTTATTTTGCTCGTGACAATAGTTTGAGTGCCGAAAACATGATTCCTGACTTGCTAAGTTCTCTAGTTTCAATTTAGAAAGTCCCTTTTAGGTCCGTGATTGGAATATATCATTGCGCTCAACTCATTCAGTTTGACTCTGAAAACATCATTTTAAGCTCCAAAACGTTGCTGTGATCGATTTAAAACGGAAGTTTTTAGTTGATAATTTGAGCATGTTTTTACGCTCAAATCACTTTCAAAGCGCTTAAAACGCGTTTTTAATGATTCTAAGCTCGTTTTTGTTCTGTTTCGAGGTGGGTTGTAAGCTTCTCACTTCAACATGTTATTTTGCTCGTGACGATAATTTGAGTTCCGAAAACAGGATTCCTGACTTGCTAAGTTCTCCAACCTCCATTTAGAAAGTCCCTTTTAGGTCCGTGATTGCAATATATCATTGCGCTCAACTCGTTCAGTTTGGCCCTAAAAACATCATTTTAAGCTCCAAAACAGTGGCGTGGTCGATTTAAGACGGCAGTTTTTAGTTGATCATTTGAGCATGTTTTTACGCTCAAATCGCTTTAAAAGCGCTTAAAACGCGTTTTTAATGATTCTAAGCTCGTTTTTTTTCTGTCTCAAAGCAAGTTGTAAGCTTCTCACTTCAACATGTTATTTTGCTCGTGACAATAGTTTGAGTGCCGAAAACATGATTCCTGACTTGCTAAGTTCTCTAATTTCCATTTAGAAAGTCCTTTTTAATTCCGTGATTGCAATATATCATTGCGCTCAACTCATTCAGTTTTGCCCTTAAAACAACATTTTAAGCTCCAAAACGTTGCCGTGATCGATTTAAGACGGCAGTTTTTAGTTGATAATTTGAGCATGTTTTTACGCTCAAATCGCTTTAAAAGCGCTTAAAACGCGTTTTTAATGCTTCTAAGATCGTTTCTTTTCTGTTTCAAAGTAAGTTGTAAGCTTCTAACTTCAACATGTTATTTTGCTCGTGACAATAATTTGAATGCGGAAAACATGATTCCTGACTTGCTAAGTTCTCTAATTTCCATTTAGAAAGTCCCTTTTAATTCCGTGATTGCAATATATCATTGCGCTCAACTCATTCAGTTTTGCCCTTAAAACAACATTTTAAGCTCCAAAACGTTGCCGTGATCGATTTAAGACGGCAGTTTTTAGTTGATCATTTGAGCATGTTTTTACGCTCAAATCGCTTTAAAAGCGCTTAAAACGCGTTTTTAATGCTTCTAAGATCGTTTCTTTTCTGTTTCAAAGTAAGTTGTAAGCTTCTAACTTCAACATGTTATTTTGCTCGTGACAATATTTTGAATGCGGAAAACATGATTCCTGACTTGCTAAGTTCTCTAATTTCCATTTAGAAAGTCCCTTTTAATTCCGTGATTGCAATATATCATTGCGCTCAACTCATTCAGTTTTGCCCTTAAAATAACATTTTAAGCTCCAAAACGTTGCCGTGATCGATTTAAGACGGCAGTTTTTAGTTGATAATTTGAGCATGTTTTTACGCTTAAATCGCTTTAAAAGCGCTTAAAACGCGTTTTTAATGCTTCTAAGATCGTTTCTTTTCTGTTTCAAAGTAAGTTGTAAGCTTCTAACTTCAACATGTTATTTTGCTCGTGACAATAATTTGAATGCGGAAAACATGATTCCTGACTTGCTAAGTTCTCTAATTTCCATTTAGAAAGTCCCTTTTAATTCCGTGATTGCAATATATCATTGCGCTCAACTCATTCAGTTTTGCCCTTAAAACATCATTTTAAGGTCTAAAACAGTGGCATGATCGATTTATAACGGCAGTTTTTAGTTGATCATTTGAGCATGTTTTTACGCTCAAATCGCTTTAAAAGCGCTTAAAACGCGTTTTTAATGATTGTAAGATCGTTTCTTTTCTGTCTCAAAGCAACTTGTAAGCTTCTCACTTCAACATGTTATTTTGCTCGTGACAATAGTTTGAGTAACGAAAACATTATTCCTGACTTGCTAAGTTCTCTAGTTTCAATTTAGAAAGTCCCTTTTAGGTCCGTGATTGGAATATATCATTGCGCTCAACTCATTCAGTTTGACTCTGAAAACATCATTTTAAGCTCCAAAACGTTGCTGTGATCGATTTAAGACGGAAGTTTTTAGTTGATAATTTGAGCATGTTTTTACGCTCAAATCGCTTTAAAAGCGCTTGAAACGCGTTTTTAGTGGTTCTAAGATCGTTTCTGTTCTGTTTCGAGGTAGGTTGTAAGCTTCTCACTTCAACATGTTATTTTGCTCTTAACGATAGTTTGAGTGACGAAAACAGGATTCTTGACTATCTAAGTTCTCCAACTTCCATTTAGAAAGTCCCTTTTAGGTCCGTGATTGCAATATATCATTGCGCTCAACTCGTTCACTTGGGCCCTGAAAAAATCATTTTAAGCTCTAAAACGTTGGCGTGATCGATTTAAGACGGCAGTTTTTAGTAGATCATTTGAGCATGTTTTTACGCTAAAATCGCTTCAAAGCGCTTAAAACGCGTTTTTAATGATTGTAAGATCGTTTCTTTTCTGTCTCAAAGCAACTTGTAAGCTTCTCACTTCAACATGTTATTTTGCTCGTGACAATAGTTTGAGTAACGAAAACATTATTCCTGACTTGCTAAGTTCTCTAGTTTCAATTTAATAAGTCCCTTTTAGGTCCGTGATTGGAATATATCATTGCGCTCAACTCATTCAGTTTGACTCTGAAAACATCATTTTAAGCTCCAAAACGTTGCTGTGATCGATTTAAGACGGAAGTTTTTAGTTGATAATTTGAGCATGTTTTTACGCTCAAATCGCTTTAAAAGCGCTTAAAACGCGTTTTTAATGATTCTAAGATCGTTTCTGTTCTGTTTCGAGGTGGGTTGTAAGCTTCTCTTTTCAACATGGTATTTTGCTCGTGACAATAATTTGAATGCGGAAAACATGATTCCTGACTTGCTAAGTTCTCTAATTTCCATTTAGAAAGTCCCTTTTAATTCCGTGATTGCTATATATCATTGCGCTCAACTCATTCAGTTTTGCCCTTAAAACATCATTTTAAGCTCCAAAACGTTGCCGTGATCGATTTAAGACGGCAGTTTTTAGTTGATAATTTGAGCATGTTTTTACGCTTAAATCGCTTTAAAAGCGCTTAAAACGCGTTTTTAATGCTTCTAAGATCGTTTCTTTTCTGTTTCAAAGTAAGTTGTAAGCTTCTAACTTCAACATGTTATTTTGCTCGTGACAATAATTTGAATGCGGAAAACATGATTCCTGACTTGCTAAGTTCTCTAATTTCCATTTAGAAAGTCCCTTTTAATTCCGTGATTGCAATATATCATTGCGCTCAACTCATTCAGTTTTGCCCTTAAAACATCATTTTAAGCTCTAAAACAGTGGCATGATCGATTTATAACGGCAGTTTTTAGTTGATCATTTGAGCATGTTTTTACGCTCAAATCGCTTTAAAAGCGCTTAAAACGCGTTTTTAATGATTCTAAGATCGTTTCTGTTCTGTTTCGAGGTGAATTGTAAGCTTCTCTTTTCAACATGGTATTTTGCTCGTGACGATAGTCTGAGTGCCTAAAACAGGATTCCTGACTTACTAAGTTCTCCAACTTCCATTTAGAAAGTCCCTTTTAGGTCCGTGATTGCTATATATCATTGCGCTCAACTCGTTTAGTTTGACTCTAAAAACATCATTTTAAGCTCCAAAACGTTGCCGTGATCGATTTAAGACGGAAGTTTTTAGTTGATAATTTGAGCATGTTTTTACGTTCAAATCGCTTTAAAAACGCTTAAAACGCGTTTTTAATGATTCTAAGCTCGTTTCTGTTTTGTTTCAAGGTGGGTTGTAAGCTTCTCACTTCAACATGTTATTTTGCTCGTGACGATAATTTGAGTTCCGAAAACAGGATTCCTGCCTTGCTAAGTTCTCCAACTTCCATTTAGAAAGTCCCTTTTAGGTCCGTGATTGCAAGATATCATTGCGCTCAACTCGTTCAGTTTGGCCCTAAAAACATCATTTTAAGCTCTAAAACAGTGGCGTGATCGATTTTAGACGGCTGTTTTTAGTTGATCATTTGAGCATGTTTTTACAATCAAATCGCTTTAAAAGCGCTTAAAACGCGTTTTTAATGATTGTAAGATCGTTTCTTTTCTGTCTCAAAGAAGGTTGTAAGCTTCTCACTTCAACATGTTATTTTGCTCGTGACAATAGTTTGAGTGCCGAAAACATTATTCCTGACTTGCTAAGTTCTCTAGTTTCAATTTAGAAAGTCCCTTTTAGGTCCGTGATTGCAATATATCATTGCGCTCAACTCATTCAGTTTGGCCCTTAAAACATCATTTTAAGCTCAAAAACGTTGCCGTGATCGATTTAAGACGGCAGTTATTAGTTGATAATTTGAGCATGTTTTTACGCTCAAATCGCTTTAAAAGCGCTTAAAACGCGTTTTTAGTGGTTCTAAGATCGTTTCTGTTCTGTTTCGAGGTAGGTTGTAAGCTTCTCACTTCAACATGTTATTTTGCTCTTGACGATAGTTTGAGTGACGAAAACAGGATTCTTGACTTTCTAAGTTCTCCAACTTCCATTTAGAAAGTCCCTTTTAGGTCCGTGATAGCAATATATCATTGCGCTCAACTCGTTCAGTTGGGCCCTGAAAAAATCATTTTAAGCTCTAAAACGTTGGCATGATCGATTTAAGACGGCAGTTTTTAGTAGATCATTTGAGCATCTTTTTACGCTAAAATCGCTTCAAAGCGCTTAAAACGCGTTTTTAATGCTTCTAAGATCGTTTCTTTTCTGTTTCAAAGTAAGTTGTAAGCTTCTAACTTCAACATGTCAATTTGCTCGTGACAATAATTTGAGTGCGGAAAACATGATTCCTGACTTGCTAAGTTCTCTAATTTCCATTTAGAAAGTCCCTTTTAAATCCGTGATTGCAATATATCATTGCGCTCAACTCATTCAGTTTTGCCCTTAAAACATCATTTAAGCTCCAAAACGTTGCCGTGATCGATTTAAGACGGCAGTTTTTAGTTGATAATTTGAGCATGTTTTTACGCTCAAATCGCTTTAAAAGCGCTTAAAACGCGTTTTTAATGATTCTAAGATCGTTTCTTTTCTGTTTCGAGGTGAATTGTAAGCTTCTCTTTTCAACATGGTATTTTGCTCGTGACGTTAGTCTGAGTGCCGAAAACAGGATTCCTGACTTACTAAGTTCTCCAACTTCCATTTAGAAAGTCCCTTTTAGGTCCGTGATTGCTATATATCATTGCGCTCAACTCGTTTAGTTTGACTCTAAAAACATCATTTTAAGCTCCAAAACGTTGCCGTGATCGATTTAAGACGGAAGTTTTTAGTTGATAATTTGAGCATGTTTTTACGTTCAAATCGCTTTAAAAGCGCTTAAAACGCGTTTTTAATGATTCTAAGCACGTTTCTGTTCTGTTTCAAGGTGGGTTGTAAGCTTCTCACTTCAACATGTTATTTTGCTCGTGACGATAATTTGAGTTCCGAAAACAGGATTCCTGCCTTGCTAAGTTCTCCAACTTCCATTTAGAAAGTCCCTTTTAGGTCCGTGATTGCAATATATCATTGCGCTCAACTCGTCCAGTTTGGCCCTAAAAATATCATTTTAAGCTCTAAAACAGTGGCATGATCGATTTATAACGGCAGTTTTTAGTTGATCATTTGAGCATGTTTTTACGCTCAAATCGCTTTAAAAGCGCTTAAAACGCGTTTTTAATGATTGTAAGATCGTTTCTTTTCTGTCTCAAAGCAACTTGTAAGCTTCTCACTTCAACATGTTATTTTGCTTTTGACAATAGTTTGAGTGCCGAAAACATTATTCCTGACTTGCTAAGTTCTCTAGTTTCAATTTAGAAAGTCCCTTTTAGGTCCGTGATTGGAATATATCATTGCGCTCAACTCATTCAGTTTGACTCTGAAAACATCATTTTTAGCTCCAAAACGTTGCTGTGATCGATTTAAGACGGAAGTTTTTAGTTGATAATTTGAGCATGTTTTTACGCTCAAATCGCTTTAAAAGCGCTTAAAACGCGTTTTTAATGATTCTAAGCTCGTTTTTGTTCTGTTTCGAGGTGGGTTGTAAGCTTCTCACTTCAACATGTTATTTTGCTCGTGACGATAATTTGAGTTCCGAAAACAGGATTCCTGACTTGCTAAGTTCTCCAACCTCCATTTAGAAAGTCCGTTTTAGGTCCGTGATTGCAATATATCATTGCGCTCATCTCATTCAGTTTTGCCCTTAAAACATCATTTTAAGCTCCAAAACGTTGCCGTGATCGATTTAAGACGGCAGTTTTTAGTTGATCATTTGAGCATGTTTTTACGCTCAAATCGCTTTAAAAGCGCTTAAAACGCGTTTTTAATAATTCTAAGCTCGTTTCTTTTCTGTCTCAAAGCAAGTTGTAAGCTTCTCACTTCAACATGTTATTTTGCTCGTGACAATAGTTTGAGTGCCGAAAACATGATTCCTGACTTGCTAAGTTCTCTAGTTTCAATTTAGAAAGTCCCTTTTAGGTCCGTGATTGCAATATATCATTGCGCTCAACTCATTCAGTTTGGCCCTTAAAACATCATTTTAAGCTCAAAAACGTTGCCGTGATCGATTTGAGACGGCAGTTATTAGTTGATAATTTGAGCATGTTTTTACGCTCAAATCGCTTTAAAAGCGCTTAAAACGCGTTTTTAGTGGTTCTAAGATCGTTTCTGTTTTGTTTCGAGGTAGGTTGTAAGCTTCTCACTTCAACATGTTATTTTGCTCTTAACGATAGTTTGAGTGACGAAAACAGGATTCTTGACTATCTAAGTTCTCCAACTTCCATTTAGAAAGTCCCTTTTAGGTCCGTGATTGCAATATATCATTGCGCTCAACTCGTTCACTTGGGCCCTGAAAAAATCATTTTAAGCTCTAAAACGTTGGCGTGATCGATTTAAGACGGCAGTTTTTAGTAGATCATTTGAGCATGTTTTTACGCTAAAATCGCTTCAAAGCGCTTAAAACGCGTTTTTAATGCTTCTAAGATCGTTTCTTTTCTGTTTCAAAGTAAGTTGTAAGCTTCTAACTTCAACATGTCAATTTGCTCGTGACAATAATTTGAGTGCGGAAAACATGATTCCTGACTTGCTAAGTTCTCTAATTTGCATTTAGAAAGTCCCTTTTAAATCCGTGATTGCAATATATCATTGCGCTCAACTCATTCAGTTTTGCCCTTAAAACATCATTTTAAGCTCCAAAACGTTGCCGTGATCGATTTAAGACGGCAGTTTTTAGTTGATAATTTGAGCATGTTTTTACGCTCAAATCGCTTTAGAAGCGCTTAAAACGCGTTTTTAATGATTCTGAGATCGTTTCTGTTCTGTTTCGAGGTGAATTGTAAGCTTCTCTTTTCAACATGGTATTTTGCTCGTGACGATAGTCTGAGTGCCGAAAACAGGATTCCTGACTTACTAAGTTCTCCAACTTCCATTTAGAAAGTCCCTTTTAGGTCCGTGATTGCTATATATCATTGCGCTCAACTCGTTTAGTTTGACTCTAAAAACATCATTTTAAGCTCCAAAACGTTGCCGTGATCGATTTAAGACGGAAGTTTTTAGTCGATAATTTGAGCATGTTTTTACGTTCAAATCGCTTTAAAAGCGCTTAAAACGCGTTTTTAATGATTCTAAGCTCGTTTCTGTTCTGTTTCAAGGTGGGTTGTAAGCCTCTCACTTCAACATGTTATTTTGCTCGTGACGATAATTTGAGTTCCGAAAACTGGATTCCTGCCTTGCTAAGTTCTCCAACTTCCATTTAGAAAGTCCCTTTTAGGTCCGTGATTGCAATATATCATTGCGATCAACACGTACAGTTTGGCCCTAAAAATATCATTTTAAGCTCTAAAACAGTGGCATGATCGATTTATAACGGCAGTTTTTAGTTGATCATTTGAGCATGTTTTTACGCTCAAATCGCTTTAAAAGCGCTTAAAACGCGTTTTTAATGATTGTAAGATCGTTTCTTTTCTGTCTCAAAGCAACTTGTAAGCTTCTCACTTCAAGATGTTATTTTGCTCGTGACAATAGTTTGAGTGCCGAAAACATTATTCCTGACTTGCTAAGTTCTCTAGTTTCAATTTAGAAAGTCCCTTTTAGGTCCGTGATTGGAATATATCATTGCGCTCAACTCATTCAGTTTGACTCTGAAAACATCATTTTAAGCTCCAAAACGTTGCTGTGATCGATTTAAAACGGAAGTTTTTAGTTGATAATTTGAGCATGTTTTTACGCTCAAATCACTTTCAAAGCGCTTAAAACGCGTTTTTAATGATTCTAAGCTCGTTTTTGTTCTGTTTCGAGGTGGGTTGTAAGCTTCTCACTTCAACATGTTATTTTGCTCGTGACGATAATTTGAGTTCCGAAAACAGGATTCCTGACTTGCTAAGTTCTCCAACCTCCATTTAGAAAGTCCCTTTTAGGTCCGTGATTGCAATATATCATTGCGCTCAACTCGTTCAGTTTGGCCCTAAAAACATCATTTTAAGCTCCAAAACAGTGGCGTGATCGATTTAAGACGGCAGTTTTTAGTTGATCATTTGAGCATGTTTTTACGCTCAAATCGCTTTAAAAGCGCTTAAAACGCGTTTTTAATGATTCTAAGCTCGTTTTTTTTCTGTCTCAAAGCAAGTTGTAAGCTTCTCACTTCAACATGTTATTTTGCTCGTGACAATAGTTTGAGTGCCGAAAACATGATTCCTGACTTGCTAAGTTCTCTAATTTCCATTTAGAAAGTCCTTTTTAATTCCGTGATTGCAATATATCATTGCGCTCAACTCATTCAGTTTTGCCCTTAAAACAACATTTTAAGCTCCAAAACGTTGCCGTGATCGATTTAAGACGGCAGTTTTTAGTTGATAATTTGAGCATGTTTTTACGCTCAAATCGCTTTAAAAGCGCTTAAAACGCGTTTTTAATGCTTCTAAGATCGTTTCTTTTCTGTTTCAAAGTAAGTTGTAAGCTTCTAACTTCAACATGTTATTTTGCTCGTGACAATAATTTGAATGCGGAAAACATGATTCCTGACTTGCTAAGTTCTCTAATTTCCATTTAGAAAGTCCCTTTTAATTCTGTGATTGCAATATATCATTGCGCTCAACTCGTTCAGTTGGGCCCTGAAAAAATCATTTTAAGCTCTAAAACGTTGGCGTGATCGATTTAAGACGGCAGTTTTTAGTAGATCATTTGAGCATGTTTTTACGCTAAAATCGCTTCAAAGCGCTTAAAACGCGTTTTTAATGCTTCTAAGATCGTTTCTTTTCTGTTTCAAAGTAAGTTGTAAGCTTCTAACTTCAACATGTCAATTTGCTCGTGACAATAATTTGAGTGCGGAAAACATGATTCCTGACTTGCTAAGTTCTCTAATTTCCATTTAGAAAGTCCTTTTTAAATCCGTGATTGCAATATATCATTGCGCTCAACTCATTCAGTTTTGCCCTTAAAACATCATTTTAAGCTCCAAAACGTTGCCGTGATCGATTTAAGACGGCAGTTTTTAGTTGATAATTTGAGCATGTTTTTACGCTCAAATCGCTTTAAAAGCGCTTAAAACGCGTTTTTAATGATTCTAAGATCATTTCTGTTCTGTTTCGAGGTGGGTTGTAAGCTTCTCTTTTCAACATGGTATTTTGCTCGTGACGATAGTCTGAGTGCCGAAAACATGATTCCTGACTTACTAAGTTCTCCAACTTCCATTTAGAAAGTCCCTTTTAGGTCCGTGATTGCAATATATCATTGCGCTCAACTCGTCCAGTTTGGCCCTAAAAACACCATTTTAAGCTCTAAAACAGTGGCATGATCGATTTATAACGGCAGTTTTTAGTTGATCATTTGAGCATGTTTTTACGCTCAAATCGCTTTAAAAGCGCTTAAAGTCTGTTTTTAATGATTCTAAGATCGTTTCTGTTCTGTTTCGAGGTGGGTTGTAAGCTTCTCTTTTCAACATGTTATTTTGCTCGTGACGATAGTGTGAGTGACGAAAACAGGATTCCTGACTTACTAAGTTCTCCAACTTCCAATTAGAAAGTCCCTTTTACGTCCGTGATTGCAATATATCATTGCGCTGAACTCGTTCAGTATTGCTCTAAAAACATCATTTTAAGCTCTAAAACAGTGGCGTGATCGATTTAAGACGGCAGTTTTAAGTTGATAATTTGAGCATGTTTTTACGCTCAAATCGCTTCAAAAGCCCTTAAAACGCGTTTTTAATGATTGTAAGATCGTTTCTTTTCTGTCTCAAAGCAAGTTGTAAGCTTCTCACTTCAACATGTTATTTTCCTCGTGACAATAGTTTGAGTGCCGAAAACAGGATTCCTGACTTACTAAGTTCTCCAACTTCCATTTAGAAAGTCCCTTTTAGGTCCGTCATTGCAGTTTATCATTGGTCTCAACTCGTTCAGTTTGGCCCTGAAAACATCATTTTAAGCTCTAAAACGTTGCCGTCATCGATTTAACGCGGAAGTTTTTAGTTGAAAATTTGAGCATATTTTTACGCTCAAATCGCTTCAAAAGCGCTGAAAACACGTTTTTAATGATTCTAAGATCGTTTATTTTCTGTCTCAAAGCATGTTGTAAGCTTCTCACTTCAACATGTTATTTTGCTCGTGACAATAGTTTTAGTTCCGAAAACATGATTCCTGACTTGCTAAGTTCTCTAGTTACCATTTAGAAAGTCGCTTTTAGGTCCGTGATTGCAATATATCATTGCGCTCAACTCGTTCAATTTGGCCCTGAAAACATCATTTTATGCTCTAAAACGTTGGCATGATCGATTTAAGGATGCAGTTTTTAGTATATCATTTGAGCATGTTTTTACGCTCAAATCGCTTCAAAAGCGCTTAAAACACGTTTTTAATGATTGTAAGATCGTTTCTTTTCTGTTTCAAAGTAAGTTGTAAACTTCTAACTTCAACATGTTATTTTCCTCGTGACAATAGTTTGAGTGCGGAAAACATGATTCCTGACTTGCTAAGTTCACTAATTTCCATTTAGAAAGTCCCTTTTACGTCCGTGATTGCAGTATATCATTGCGCTCAACTTATTAAGCTCTAAAACGTTAGCGTGATCGATTTAAGACGGCAGTTTTTAGTTGATCATTTGAGCATTTTTTTACGCTCAAATCGCTTTAAAAGCCCTTAAAAAGCGTTTTTAATGATTGTAGGATCGTTTCTTTTCTGTTTCAAAGCAAGTTGTAAGTTTCTCACTTCAACATGTTATTTTGCCCGTGACCATAGTTTGACTGCCGAAAACATGATTCCTGACTTGCTAAGTTCTCTAATTTCCATTTAGAAAGTCCCTTTTAACTCCGTGATTGCAATATATCATTGCGCTCAACTCCTTCAGTTTGGCCCTAAAAACATCATTTTAAGCTCTAAAACGTTGGCGTGATCGATTTAAGACGGCAGTTTTTAATTTATCGTTTGAGCAAGTTTTTACGCTCAAATCGCTTCAAAAGCGCTTAAAACGCGTTTTTAATGATTGTAAGATCGTTTCTTTTCTGTCTCAAAGCAAGTTGTAAGCTTCTCACTTCAACATGTTATTTTGCTCGTGACAATAATTTGAATGCGGAAAACATGATTCTTGACTTGCTAAGTTCTCTAATTTCCATTTAGAAAGTCCCTTTTAACTCCGTGATTGCAATATATCATTGCGCTCAACTCCTTCAGTTTGGCCCTAAAAACATCATTTTAAGCTCTAAAACGTTGGCGTGATCGATTTAACGCGGAAGTTTTTAGTTGAAAATTTGAGCATATTTTTACGCTCAAATCGCTTCAAAACCGCTGAAAACACGTTTTTAATGATTCTAAGATCGTTTATTTTCTGTCTCAAAGCATGTTGTAAGCTTCTCACTTCAACATGTTATTTTGCTCGTAACAATAGTTTTAGTTCCGAAAACATGATTCCTGACTTGCTAAGTTCTCTAGTTACCATTTAGAAAGTCGCTTTTAGGTCCGTGATTGCAATATATCATTGCGCTCAACTCGTTCAATTTGGCCCTGAAAACATCATTTTATGCTCTAAAACGTTGGCATGATCGATTTAAGGATGCAGTTTTTAGTATATCATTTGAGCATGTTTTTACGCTCAAATCGCTTCAAAAGCGCTTAAAACACGTTTTTAATGATTGTAAGATCGTTTCTTTTCTGTTTCAAAGTAAGTTGTAAACTTCTAACTTCAACATGTTATTTTCCTCGTGACAATAGTTTGAGTGCGGAAAACATGATTCCTGACTTGCTAAGTTCACTAATTTCCATTTAGAAAGTTTCTTTTACGTCCGTGATTGCAGTATATCATTGCGCTCAACTTATTAAGCTCTAAAACGTTAGCGTGATCGATTTAAGACGGCAGTTTTTAGTTGATCATTTGAGCATGTTTTTACGCTCAAATCGCTTTAAAAGCGCTTAAAACGCGTTTTTAATGCTTCTAAGATCGTTTCTTTTCTGTTTCAAAGTAAGTTGTAAGCTTCTAACTTCAACATGTTATTTTGCTCGTGACAATAATTTGAATGCGGAAAACATGATTCCTGACTTGCTAAGTTCTCTAATTTCCATTTAGAAAGTCCCTTTTAATTCCGTGATTGCAATATATCATTGCGCTCAACTTATTCAGTTTTGCCCCTAAAACAACATTTTAAGCTCCAAAACGTTGCCGTGATCGATTTAAGACGGCAGTTTTTAGTTGATAATTTGAGCATCTTTTTACGCTCAAATCGCTTTAAAAGCCCTTAAAAAGCGTTTTTAATAATTGTAGGATCGTTTCTTTTCTGTTTCAAAGCAAGTTGTAAGTTTCTCACTTCAACATGTTATTTTGCCCGTGACCATAGTTTGACTGCCGAAAACATGATTCCTGACTTGCTAAGTTCTCTAATTTCCATTTAGAAAGTCCCTTTTAACTCCGTGATTGCAATATATCATTGCGCTCAACTCCTTCAGTTTGGCCCTAAAAACATCATTTTTAGCTCTAAAACGTTGGCGTGATCGATTTAAGACGGCAGTTTTTAATTTATCGTTTGAGCAAGTTTTTACGCTCAAATCCCTTCAAAAGCGCTTAAAACGCGTTTTTAATGATTGTAAGATCGTTTCTTTTCTGTCTCAAAGCAAGTTGTAAGCTTCTCACTTCAACATGTTATTTTGCTCGTGACAATAATTTGAATGCGGAAAACATGATTCCTGACTTGCTAAGTTCTCTAATTTCCATTTAGAAAGTCCCTTTTAACTCCGTGATTGCAATATATCATTGCGCTCAACTCCTTCAGTTTGGCCCTAAAAACATCATTTTAAGCTCTAAAACGTTGGCGTGATCGATTTAAGACGGCAGTTTTTAAATGATCGTTGTAGCAAGTTTTTACGCTCAAATCGCTTCAAAAGCACTTAAAACGCGTTTTTAATGATTGTAAGATCGTTTCTTTTCTGTCTCAAAGCAAGTTGTAAGCTCTCACTTCAACATGTTATTTTGCTCGTGACAATAATTTGAATGCGGAAAACATGATTCCTGAGTTGCTAAGTTCTCTAATTTCCATTTAGAAAGTCCCTTTTAATTCCGTGATTGCAATATATCATTGCGCTTAACTCATTCAGTTTTGCCCTTAAAACATTATTTTAAGCTCCAAAACGTTGGCGTGATCGATTTAAGACGGCAGTTTTTAGTTGATAATTTGAGCATGTTTTTACGCTCAAATCGCTTTAAAAGCGCTTAAAACGCGTTTTTAATGCTTCTAAGATCGTTTCTTTTCTGTTTCAAAGTAAGTTGTAAGCTTCTAACTTCAACATGTTATTTTGCTCGTGACAATAATTTGAATGCGGAAAACATGATTCCTGACTTGCTAAGTTCTCTAATTTCCATTTAGAAAGTCCCTTTTAATTCCGTGATTGCAATATATCATTGCGC
The DNA here is from genome assembly GCA_963855995.1 of Muricea muricata. Classification (NCBI taxonomy): domain Eukaryota; kingdom Metazoa; phylum Cnidaria; class Anthozoa; order Malacalcyonacea; family Plexauridae; genus Muricea; species Muricea muricata. Next base: position 5,979,716 of record OY979727.1, read on the forward strand.
TCAACTCATTCAGTTTTGCCCTTAAAACATCATTTTAAGCTCTAAAACAGTGGCATGATCGATTTATAACGGCAGTTTTTAGTTGATCATTTGAGCATGTTTTTACGCTCAAATCGCTTTAAAAGCGCTTAAAACGCGTTTTTAATGATTGTAAGATCGTTTCTTTTCTGTCTCAAAGCAACTTGTAAGCTTTTCACTTCAACATGTTATTTTGCTCGTGACAATAGTTTGAGTAACGAAAACATTATTCCTGACTTGCTAAGTTCTCTAGTTTCAATTTAGAAAGTCCCTTTTAGAACCGTGATTGGAATATATCATTGCGCTCAACTCATTCAGTTTGACTCTGAAAACATCATTTTAAGCTCCAAAACGTTGCTGTGATCGATTTAAGACGGAAGTTTTTAGTTGATAATTTGAGCATGTTTTTACGCTCAAATCGCTTTAAAAGCGCTTAAAACGCGTTTTTAATGATTCTAAGATCGTTTCTGTTCTGTTTCGAGGTGGGTTGTAAGCTTCTCTTTTCAACATGGTATTTTGCTCGTGACAATAATTTGAATGCGGAAAACATGATTCCTGACTTGCTAAGTTCTCTAATTTCCATTTAGAAAGTCCCTTTTAATTCCGTGATTGCTATATATCATTGCGCTCAACTCATTCAGTTTTGCCCTTAAAACATCATTTTAATATCCAAAACGTTGCCGTGATCGATTTAAGACGGCAGTTTTTAGTTGATAATTTGAGCATGTTTTTACGCTCAAATCGCTTTAAAAGCGCTTAAAACGCGTTTTTAATGATTCTAAGATCGTTTCTGTTCTGTTTCGAGGTGAATTGTAAGCTTCTCTTTTCAACATGGTATTTTGCTCGTGACGATAGTCTGAGTGCCGAAAACAGGATTCCTGACTTACTAAGTTCTCCAACTTCCATTTAGAAAGTCCCTTTTAGGTCCGTGATTTCTATATATCATTGCGCTCAACTCGTTTAATTTGACTCTAAAAACATCATTTTAAGCTCTAAAACGTTGCCGTGATCGATTTAAGACGGAAGTTTTTAGTTGATAATTTGAGCATGTTCTTACGTTCAAATCGCTTTAAAAGCGCTTAAAACGCGTTTTTAATGATTCTAAGCTCGTTTCTGTTTTGTTTCAAGGTGGGTTGTAAGCTTCTCTTTTCAACATGGTATTTTGCTCGTGACGATAGTCTGAGTGCCGAAAACAGGATTCCTGACTTACTAAGTTCTCCAACTTCCATTTAGAAAGTCCCTTTTAGGTCCGTGATTGCTATATATCATTGCGCTCAACTCGTTTAGTTTGACTCTAAAAACATCATTTTAAGCTCCAAAACGTTGCCGTGATCGATTTAAGACGGAAGTTTTTAGTTGATAATTTGAGCATGTTTTTACGTTCAAATCGCTTTAAAAGCGCTTAAAACGCGTTTTTAATGATTCTAAGCTCGTTTCTGTTTTGTTGCAAGGTGGGTTGTAAGCTTCTCACTTCAACATGTTATTTTGCTCGTGACGATAATTTGAGTTCCGCAAACAGGATTCCTGCCTTGCTAAGTTCTCCAACTTCCATTTAGAAAGTCCCTTTTAGGTCCGTGATTGCAATATATCATTGCGCGCAACTCGTCCAGTTTGGCCCTAAAAATATCATTTTAAGCTCTAAAACAGTGGCATGATCGATTTATAACGGCAGTTTTTAGTTGATCATTTGAGCATGTTTTTACGCTCAAATCGCTTTAAAAGCGCTTAAAACGCGTTTTTAATGATTGTAAGATCGTTTCTTTTCTGTCTCAAAGCGACTTGTAAGCTTCTCACTTCAACATGTTATTTTGCTCGTGACAATAGTTTGAGTGCCGAAAACATTATTCCTGACTTGCTAAGTTCTCTAGTTTCAATTTAGAAAGTCCCTTTTAGGTCCGTGATTGAAATATATCATTGCGCTCAACTCATTCAGTTTGACTCTGAAAACATCATTTTAAGCTCCAAAACGTTGCTGTGATCGATTTAAGACGGAAGTTTTTAGTTGATAATTTGAGCATGTTTTTACGCTCAAATCGCTTTAAAAGCGCTTAAAACGCGTTTTTAATGATTCTAAGCTCGTTTCTTTTCTGTCTCAAAGCAAGTTGTAAGCTTCTCACTTCAACATGTTATTTTGCTCGTGACAATAGTTTGAGTGCCGAAAACATGATTCCTGACTTGCTAAGTTCTCTAGTTTCAATTTAGAAAGTCCCTTTTAGGTCCGTGATTGCAATATATCATTGCGCTCAACTCATTCAGTTTGGCCCTTAAAACATCATTTCAAGCTCAAGACGGCAGTTATTAGTTGATAATTTGAGCATGTTTTTACGCTCAAATCGCTTTAAAAGCGCTTAAAACGCGTTTTTAATGATTGTAAGATCGTTTCTTTTCTGTCTCAAAGCGACTTGTAAGCTTCTCACTTCAACATGTTATTTTGCTCGTGACAATAGTTTGAGTGCCGAAAACATTATTCCTGACTTGCTAAGTTCTCTAGTTTCAATTTAGAAAGTCCCTTTTAGGTCCGTGATTGAAATATATCATTGCGCTCAACTCATTCAGTTTGACTCTGAAAACATCATTTTAAGCTCCAAAACGTTGCTGTGATCGATTTAAGACGGAAGTTTTTAGTTGATAATTTGAGCATGTTTTTACGCTCAAATCGCTTTAAAAGCGCTTAAAACGCGTTTTTAATGATTCTAAGCTCGTTTCTTTTCTGTCTCAAAGCAAGTTGTAAGCTTCTCACTTCAACATGTTATTTTGCTCGTGACAATAGTTTGAGTGCCGAAAACATGATTCCTGACTTGCTAAGTTCTCTAGTTTCAATTTAGAAAGTCCCTTTTAGGTCCGTGATTGCAATATATCATTGCGCTCAACTCATTCAGTTTGGCCCTTAAAACATCATTTCAAGCTCAAGACGGCAGTTATTAGTTGATAATTTGAGCATGTTTTTACGCTCAAATCGCTTTAAAAGCGCTTAAAACGCGTTTTTAGTTGTTATAAGATCATTTCTGTTCTGTTTCGAGGTAGGTTGTAAGCTTCTCACTTCAACATGTTATTTTGCTCTTGACGATAGTTTGAGTGACGAAAACTGGATTCTTGACTTTCTAAGTTCTCCAACTTCCATTTAGAAAGTCCCTTTTAGGTCCGTGATTGCAATATATCATTGCGCTCAACTCGTTCAGTTGGGCCCTGAAAAAATCATTTTAAGCTCTAAAACGTTGGCGTGATCGATTTAAGACGGCAGTTTTTAGTAGATCATTTGAGCATGTTTTTACGCTAAAATCGCTTCAAAGCGCTTAAAACGCGTTTTTAATGCTTCTAAGATCGTTTCTTTTCTGTTTCAAAGTAAGTTGTAAGCTTCTAACTTCAACATGTCAATTTGCTCGTAACAATAATTTGAGTGCGGGAAACATGATTCCTGACTTGCTAAGCTCTCTAATTTCCATTTAGAAAGTTTTTTTTAAATCCGTGATTGCAATATATCATTGCGCTCAACTCATTCAGTTTTGCATTTAAAACATCATTTTAAGCTCCAAAACGTTGCCGTGATCGATTTAAGACGGCAGTTTTTAGTTGATAATTTGAGCATGTTTTTACCCTCAAATCGCTTTAAAAGCGCTTAAAACGCGTTTTTAATGATTCTAAGATCATTTCTGTTCTGTTTCGAGGTGGGTTGTAAGCTTCTCTTTTCAACATGGTATTTTGCTCGTGACGATAGTCTGAGTGCCGAAAACATGATTCCTGACTTACTAAGTTCTCCAAATTCCATTTAGAAAGTCCCTTTTAGGTCCGTGATTGCAATATATCATTGCGCTCAACTCGTCCAGTTTGGCCCTAAAAACACCATTTTAAGCTCTAAAACAGTGGCATGATCGATTTATAACGGCAGTTTTTAGTTGATCATTTGAGCATGTTTTTACGCTCAAATCGCTTTAAAAGCGCTTAAAACCTGTTTTTAATGATTCTAAGATCGTTTCTGTTCTGTTTCGAGGTGGGTTGTAAGCTTCTCTTTTCAACATGTTATTTTGCTCGTGACGATAGTGTGAGTGACGAAAACAGGATTCCTGACTTACTAAGTTCTCCAACTTCCATTTAGAAAGTCCCTTTTACGTCCGTGATTGCAATATATCATTGCGCTGAACTCGTTCAGTATTGCTCTAAAAACATCATTTTAAGCTCTAAAACAGTGGCGTGATCGATTTAAGACGGCAGTTTTTAGTTGATAATTTGAGCATGTTTTTACGCTCAAATCGCTTCAAAAGCCCTTAAAACGCGTTTTTAATGATTGTAGGATCGTTTCTTTTCTGTCTCAAAGCAAGTTGTAAGCTTCTCACTTCAACATGTTATTTTCCTCGTGACAATAGTTTGAGTGCCGAAAACATGATTCCTGACTTGCTAAGTTCACTAATTTCCATTTAGAAAGTCCCTTTTACGTCCGTGATTGCGGTATATCATTGCGCTCAACTTATTAAGCTCTAAAACGTTAGCGTGATCGATTTAAGACGGCAGTTTTTAGTTGATCATTTGATTATATTTTTACGCTCAAATCGCTTCAAAAGCGCTGAAAACACGTTTTTAATGATTCTAAGATCGTTTATTTTCTCTCTCAAAGCATGTTGTAAGCTTCTCACTTCAACATGTTATTTTGCTCGTGACAATAGTTTTAGTTCCGAAAACATGATTCCTGACTTGCTAAGTTCTCTAGTTACCATTTAGAAAGTCGCTTTTAGGTCCGTGATTGCAATATATCATTGCGCTCAACTCGTTCAATTTGGCCCTGAAAACATCATTTTATGCTCTAAAACGTTGGCATGATCGATTTAAGGATGCAGTTTTTAGTATATAATTTGAGCATGTTTTTACGCTCAAATCGCTTCAAAAGCGCTTAAAACACGTTTTTAATGATTGTAAGATCGTTTCTTTTCTGTTTCAAAGTAAGTTGTAAGCTTCTAACTTCAACATGTTATTTTGCTCGTGACAATAATTTGAATGCGGAAAACATGATTCCTGACTTGCTAAGTTCTCTAATTTCCATTTAGAAAGTCCCTTTTAATTCCGTGATTGCAATATATCATTGCGCTCAACTCATTCAGTTTTGCCCTTAAAACATCATTTTAAGCTCTAAAACAGTGGCATGATCGATTTATAACGGCAGTTTTTAGTTGATCATTTGAGCATGTTTTTACGCTCAAATCGCTTTAAAAGCGCTTAAAACGCGTTTTTAATGATTGTAAGATCGTTTCTTTTCTGTCTCAAAGCAACTTGTAAGCTTCTCACTTCAACATGTTATTTTGCTCGTGACAATAGTTTGAGTAACGAAAAAATTATTCCTGACTTGCTAAGTTCTCTAGTTTCAATTTAGAAAGTCCCTTTTAGGTCCGTGATTGGAATATATCATTGCGCTTAACTCGTTCAGTTGGGCCCTGAAAAAATCATTTTAAGCTCTAAAACGTTTGCGTGATCGATTTGAGACGGCAGTTTTTAGTAGATCTTTTGAGCATGTTTTTACGCTAAAATCGCTTCAAAGCGCTTAAAACGCGTTTTTAATGCTTCTAAGATCGTTTCTTTTCTGTTTCAAAGTAAGTTGTAAGCTTCTAACTTCAACATGTCAATTTGCTCGTGACAATAATTTGAGTGCGGAAAACATGATTCCTGACTTGCTAAGTTCTCTAATTTCCATTTAGAAAGTCCCTTTTAAATCCGTGATTGCAATATATCATTGCGCTCAACTCATTCAGTTTTGCCCTTAAAACATCATTTTAAGCTCCAAAACGTTGCCGTGATCGATTTAAGACGACAGTTTTTAGTTGATAATTTGAGCATGTTTTTACGCTCAAATCGCTTTAAAAGCGCTTAAAACGCGTTTTTAATGATTCTAAGATCGTTTCAGTTCTGTTTCGAGGTGGGTTGTAAGCTTCTCTTTTCAACATGGTATTTTGCTCGTGACGATAGTCTGAGTGCCGAAAACATGATTCCTGAGTTACTAAGTTCTCCAACTTCCATTTAGAAAGTCCCTTTTAGGTCCGTGATTGCAATATATCATTGCGCTCAACTCGTTTAGTTTGACTCTGAAAACATCATTTTAAGCTCCAAAACGTTGCCGTGATCGATTTAAGACGGAAGTTTTTAGTTGATTATTTGAGCATGTTTTTACGCTCAAATCGCTTTAAAAGCGCTTAAAACGCGTTTTTAATGATTCTAAGCTCGTTTCTGTTCTGTTTCGAGGTGGGTTGTAAGCTTCTCACTTCAACAAGTTATTTTGCTCGTGACGATAATTTGAGTTCCGAAAACAGGATTCCTGACTTGCTAAGTTCTCTAATTTCCATTTAGAAAGTCCCTTTTAATTCCGTGATTGCAATATATCATTGCGCTCAACTCATTCAGTTTTGCCCTTAAAACATCATTTTAAGCTCCAAAACGTTGCCGTGATCGATTTAAGACGGCAGTTATTAGTTGATAATTTGAGCATGTTTTTACGCTCAAATCGCTTTAAAAGCGCTTAAAACGCGTTTTTAATGATTCTAAGATCGTTTCTTCTCTGTTTCGAGGTGGGTTGTAAGCTTCTCTTTTCAACATGGTATTTTGCTCGTGACGATAGTCTGAGTGCCGAAAACAGGATTCCTGACTTACTAAGTTCTCCAACTTCCATTTAGAAAGTCCCTTTTAACTCCGTGATTGCAATATATCATTGCGCTCAACTCCTTCAGTTTGGCCCTAAAAACATCATTTTAAGCTCTAAAACGTTGGCGTGATCGATTTAAGACGGCAGTTTTTAAATGATCGTTGTAGCAAGTTTTTACGCTCAAATCGCTTCAAAAGCACTTAAAACGCGTTTTTAATGATTGTAAGATCGTTTCTTTTCTGTCTCAAAGCAAGTTGTAAGCTCTCACTTCAACATGTTATTTTGCTCGTGACAATAATTTGAATGCGGAAAACATGATTCCTGAGTTGCTAAGTTCTCTAATTTCCATTTAGAAAGTCCCTTTTAATTCCGTGATTGCAATATATCATTGCGCTTAACTCATTCAGTTTTGCCCTTAAAACATTATTTTAAGCTCCAAAACGTTGGCGTGATCGATTTAAGACGGCAGTTTTTAGTTGATAATTTGAGCATGTTTTTACGCTCAAATCGCTTTAAAAGCGCTTAAAACGCGTTTTTAATGCTTCTAAGATCGTTTCTTTTCTGTTTCAAAGTAAGTTGTAAGCTTCTAACTTCAACATGTTATTTTGCTCGTGACAATAATTTGAATGCGGAAAACATGATTCCTGACTTGCTAAGTTCTCTAATTTCCATTTAGAAAGTCCCTTTTAATTCCGTGATTGCAATATATCATTGCGCTCAACTCATTCAGTTTTGCCCTTAAAACATCATTTTAAGCTCTAAAACAGTGGCATGATCGATTTATAACGGCAGTTTTTAGTTGATCATTTGAGCATGTTTTTACGCTCAAATCGCTTTAAAAGCGCTTAAAACGCGTTTTTAATGATTGTAAGATCGTTTCTTTTCTGTCTCAAAGCAACTTGTAAGCTTTTCACTTCAACATGTTATTTTGCTCGTGACAATAGTTTGAGTAACGAAAACATTATTCCTGACTTGCTAAGTTCTCTAGTTTCAATTTAGAAAGTCCCTTTCAGAACCGTGATTGGAATATATCATTGCGCTCAACTCATTCAGTTTGACTCTGAAAACATCATTTTAAGCTCCAAAACGTTGCTGTGATCGATTTAAGACGGAAGTTTTTAGTTGATAATTTGAGCATGTTTTTACGCTCAAATCGCTTTAAAAGCGCTTAAAACGCGTTTTTAATGATTCTAAGATCGTTTCTGTTCTGTTTCGAGGTGGGTTGTAAGCTTCTCTTTTCAACATGGTATTTTGCTCGTGACAATAATTTGAATGCGGAAAACATGATTCCTGACTTGCTAAGTTCTCTAATTTCCATTTAGAAAGTCCCTTTTAATTCCGTGATTGCTATATATCATTGCGCTCAACTCATTCAGTTTTGCCCTTAAAACATCATTTTAATATCCAAAACGTTGCCGTGATCGATTTAAGACGGCAGTTTTTAGTTGATAATTTGAGCATGTTTTTACGCTCAAATCGCTTTAAAAGCGCTTAAAACGCGTTTTTAATGATTCTAAGATCGTTTCTGTTCTGTTTCGAGGTGAATTGTAAGCTTCTCTTTTCAACATGGTATTTTGCTCGTGACGATAGTCTGAGTGCCGAAAACAGGATTCCTGACTTACTAAGTTCTCCAACTTCCATTTAGAAAGTCCCTTTTAGGTCCGTGATTTCTATATATCATTGCGCTCAACTCGTTTAATTTGACTCTAAAAACATCATTTTAAGCTCTAAAACGTTGCCGTGATCGATTTAAGACGGAAGTTTTTAGTTGATAATTTGAGCATGTTCTTACGTTCAAATCGCTTTAAAAGCGCTTAAAACGCGTTTTTAATGATTCTAAGCTCGTTTCTGTTTTGTTTCAAGGTGGGTTGTAAGCTTCTCTTTTCAACATGGTATTTTGCTCGTGACGATAGTCTGAGTGCCGAAAACAGGATTCCTGACTTACTAAGTTCTCCAACTTCCATTTAGAAAGTCCCTTTTAGGTCCGTGATTGCTATATATCATTGCGCTCAACTCGTTTAGTTTGACTCTAAAAACATCATTTTAAGCTCCAAAACGTTGCCGTGATCGATTTAAGACGGAAGTTTTTAGTTGATAATTTGAGCATGTTTTTACGTTCAAATCGCTTTAAAAGCGCTTAAAACGCGTTTTTAATGATTCTAAGCTCGTTTCTGTTTTGTTGCAAGGTGGGTTGTAAGCTTCTCACTTCAACATGTTATTTTGCTCGTGACGATAATTTGAGTTCCGCAAACAGGATTCCTGCCTTGCTAAGTTCTCCAACTTCCATTTAGAAAGTCCCTTTTAGGTCCGTGATTGCAATATATCATTGCGCGCAACTCGTCCAGTTTGGCCCTAAAAATATCATTTTAAGCTCTAAAACAGTGGCATGATCGATTTATAACGGCAGTTTTTAGTTGATCATTTGAGCATGTTTTTACGCTCAAATCGCTTTAAAAGCGCTTAAAACGCGTTTTTAATGATTGTAAGATCGTTTCTTTTCTGTCTCAAAGCGACTTGTAAGCTTCTCACTTCAACATGTTATTTTGCTCGTGACAATAGTTTGAGTGCCGAAAACATTATTCCTGACTTGCTAAGTTCTCTAGTTTCAATTTAGAAAGTCCCTTTTAGGTCCGTGATTGAAATATATCATTGCGCTCAACTCATTCAGTTTGACTCTGAAAACATCATTTTAAGCTCCAAAACGTTGCTGTGATCGATTTAAGACGGAAGTTTTTAGTTGATAATTTGAGCATGTTTTTACGCTCAAATCGCTTTAAAAGCGCTTAAAACGCGTTTTTAATGATTCTAAGCTCGTTTCTTTTCTGTCTCAAAGCAAGTTGTAAGCTTCTCACTTCAACATGTTATTTTGCTCGTGACAATAGTTTGAGTGCCGAAAACATGATTCCTGACTTGCTAAGTTCTCTAGTTTCAATTTAGAAAGTCCCTTTTAGGTCCGTGATTGCAATATATCATTGCGCTCAACTCATTCAGTTTGGCCCTTAAAACATCATTTCAAGCTCAAGACGGCAGTTATTAGTTGATAATTTGAGCATGTTTTTACGCTCAAATCGCTTTAAAAGCGCTTAAAACGCGTTTTTAATGATTGTAAGATCGTTTCTTTTCTGTCTCAAAGCGACTTGTAAGCTTCTCACTTCAACATGTTATTTTGCTCGTGACAATAGTTTGAGTGCCGAAAACATTATTCCTGACTTGCTAAGTTCTCTAGTTTCAATTTAGAAAGTCCCTTTTAGGTCCGTGATTGAAATATATCATTGCGCTCAACTCATTCAGTTTGACTCTGAAAACATCATTTTAAGCTCCAAAACGTTGCTGTGATCGATTTAAGACGGAAGTTTTTAGTTGATAATTTGAGCATGTTTTTACGCTCAAATCGCTTTAAAAGCGCTTAAAACGCGTTTTTAATGATTCTAAGCTCGTTTCTTTTCTGTCTCAAAGCAAGTTGTAAGCTTCTCACTTCAACATGTTATTTTGCTCGTGACAATAGTTTGAGTGCCGAAAACATGATTCCTGACTTGCTAAGTTCTCTAGTTTCAATTTAGAAAGTCCCTTTTAGGTCCGTGATTGCAATATATCATTGCGCTCAACTCATTCAGTTTGGCCCTTAAAACATCATTTCAAGCTCAAGACGGCAGTTATTAGTTGATAATTTGAGCATGTTTTTACGCTCAAATCGCTTTAAAAGCGCTTAAAACGCGTTTTTAGTTGTTATAAGATCATTTCTGTTCTGTTTCGAGGTAGGTTGTAAGCTTCTCACTTCAACATGTTATTTTGCTCTTGACGATAGTTTGAGTGACGAAAACTGGATTCTTGACTTTCTAAGTTCTCCAACTTCCATTTAGAAAGTCCCTTTTAGGTCCGTGATTGCAATATATCATTGCGCTCAACTCGTTCAGTTGGGCCCTGAAAAAATCATTTTAAGCTCTAAAACGTTGGCGTGATCGATTTAAGACGGCAGTTTTTAGTAGATCATTTGAGCATGTTTTTACGCTAAAATCGCTTCAAAGCGCTTAAAACGCGTTTTTAATGCTTCTAAGATCGTTTCTTTTCTGTTTCAAAGTAAGTTGTAAGCTTCTAACTTCAACATGTCAATTTGCTCGTAACAATAATTTGAGTGCGGGAAACATGATTCCTGACTTGCTAAGCTCTCTAATTTCCATTTAGAAAGTTTTTTTTAAATCCGTGATTGCAATATATCATTGCGCTCAACTCATTCAGTTTTGCATTTAAAACATCATTTTAAGCTCCAAAACGTTGCCGTGATCGATTTAAGACGGCAGTTTTTAGTTGATAATTTGAGCATGTTTTTACCCTCAAATCGCTTTAAAAGCGCTTAAAACGCGTTTTTAATGATTCTAAGATCATTTCTGTTCTGTTTCGAGGTGGGTTGTAAGCTTCTCTTTTCAACATGGTATTTTGCTCGTGACGATAGTCTGAGTGCCGAAAACATGATTCCTGACTTACTAAGTTCTCCAAATTCCATTTAGAAAGTCCCTTTTAGGTCCGTGATTGCAATATATCATTGCGCTCAACTCGTCCAGTTTGGCCCTAAAAACACCATTTTAAGCTCTAAAACAGTGGCATGATCGATTTATAACGGCAGTTTTTAGTTGATCATTTGAGCATGTTTTTACGCTCAAATCGCTTTAAAAGCGCTTAAAACCTGTTTTTAATGATTCTAAGATCGTTTCTGTTCTGTTTCGAGGTGGGTTGTAAGCTTCTCTTTTCAACATGTTATTTTGCTCGTGACGATAGTGTGAGTGACGAAAACAGGATTCCTGACTTACTAAGTTCTCCAACTTCCATTTAGAAAGTCCCTTTTACGTCCGTGATTGCAATATATCATTGCGCTGAACTCGTTCAGTATTGCTCTAAAAACATCATTTTAAGCTCTAAAACAGTGGCGTGATCGATTTAAGACGGCAGTTTTTAGTTGATAATTTGAGCATGTTTTTACGCTCAAATCGCTTCAAAAGCCCTTAAAACGCGTTTTTAATGATTGTAGGATCGTTTCTTTTCTGTCTCAAAGCAAGTTGTAAGCTTCTCACTTCAACATGTTATTTTCCTCGTGACAATAGTTTGAGTGCCGAAAACATGATTCCTGACTTGCTAAGTTCACTAATTTCCATTTAGAAAGTCCCTTTTACGTCCGTGATTGCGGTATATCATTGCGCTCAACTTATTAAGCTCTAAAACGTTAGCGTGATCGATTTAAGACGGCAGTTTTTAGTTGATCATTTGATTATATTTTTACGCTCAAATCGCTTCAAAAGCGCTGAAAACACGTTTTTAATGATTCTAAGATCGTTTATTTTCTCTCTCAAAGCATGTTGTAAGCTTCTCACTTCAACATGTTATTTTGCTCGTGACAATAGTTTTAGTTCCGAAAACATGATTCCTGACTTGCTAAGTTCTCTAGTTACCATTTAGAAAGTCGCTTTTAGGTCCGTGATTGCAATATATCATTGCGCTCAACTCGTTCAATTTGGCCCTGAAAACATCATTTTATGCTCTAAAACGTTGGCATGATCGATTTAAGGATGCAGTTTTTAGTATATAATTTGAGCATGTTTTTACGCTCAAATCGCTTCAAAAGCGCTTAAAACACGTTTTTAATGATTGTAAGATCGTTTCTTTTCTGTTTCAAAGTAAGTTGTAAGCTTCTAACTTCAACATGTTATTTTGCTCGTGACAATAATTTGAATGCGGAAAACATGATTCCTGACTTGCTAAGTTCTCTAATTTCCATTTAGAAAGTCCCTTTTAATTCCGTGATTGCAATATATCATTGCGCTCAACTCATTCAGTTTTGCCCTTAAAACATCATTTTAAGCTCTAAAACAGTGGCATGATCGATTTATAACGGCAGTTTTTAGTTGATCATTTGAGCATGTTTTTACGCTCAAATCGCTTTAAAAGCGCTTAAAACGCGTTTTTAATGATTGTAAGATCGTTTCTTTTCTGTCTCAAAGCAACTTGTAAGCTTCTCACTTCAACATGTTATTTTGCTCGTGACAATAGTTTGAGTAACGAAAAAATTATTCCTGACTTGCTAAGTTCTCTAGTTTCAATTTAGAAAGTCCCTTTTAGGTCCGTGATTGGAATATATCATTGCGCTTAACTCGTTCAGTTGGGCCCTGAAAAAATCATTTTAAGCTCTAAAACGTTTGCGTGATCGATTTAAGACGGCAGTTTTTAGTAGATCTTTTGAGCATGTTTTTACGCTAAAATCGCTTCAAAGCGCTTAAAACGCGTTTTTAATGCTTCTAAGATCGTTTCTTTTCTGTTTCAAAGTAAGTTGTAAGCTTCTAACTTCAACATGTCAATTTGCTCGTGACAATAATTTGAGTGCGGAAAACATGATTCCTGACTTGCTAAGTTCTCTAATTTCCATTTAGAAAGTCCCTTTTAAATCCGTGATTGCAATATATCATTGCGCTCAACTCATTCAGTTTTGCCCTTAAAACATCATTTTAAGCTCCAAAACGTTGCCGTGATCGATTTAAGACGACAGTTTTTAGTTGATAATTTGAGCATGTTTTTACGCTCAAATCGCTTTAAAAGCGCTTAAAACGCGTTTTTAATGATTCTAAGATCGTTTCAGTTCTGTTTCGAGGTGGGTTGTAAGCTTCTCTTTTCAACATGGTATTTTGCTCGTGACGATAGTCTGAGTGCCGAAAACATGATTCCTGAGTTACTAAGTTCTCCAACTTCCATTTAGAAAGTCCCTTTTAGGTCCGTGATTGCAATATATCATTGCGCTCAACTCGTTTAGTTTGACTCTGAAAACATCATTTTAAGCTCCAAAACGTTGCCGTGATCGATTTAAGACGGAAGTTTTTAGTTGATTATTTGAGCATGTTTTTACGCTCAAATCGCTTTAAAAGCGCTTAAAACGCGTTTTTAATGATTCTAAGCTCGTTTCTGTTCTGTTTCGAGGTGGGTTGTAAGCTTCTCACTTCAACAAGTTATTTTGCTCGTGACGATAATTTGAGTTCCGAAAACAGGATTCCTGACTTGCTAAGTTCTCTAATTTCCATTTAGAAAGTCCCTTTTAATTCCGTGATTGCAATATATCATTGCGCTCAACTCATTCAGTTTTGCCCTTAAAACATCATTTTAAGCTCCAAAACGTTGCCGTGATCGATTTAAGACGGCAGTTATTAGTTGATAATTTGAGCATGTTTTTACGCTCAAATCGCTTTAAAAGCGCTTAAAACGCGTTTTTAATGATTCTAAGATCGTTTCTTCTCTGTTTCGAGGTGGGTTGTAAGCTTCTCTTTTCAACATGGTATTTTGCTCGTGACGATAGTCTGAGTGCCGAAAACAGGATTCCTGACTTACTAAGTTCTCCAACTTCCATTTAGAAAGTCCCTTTTAGGTCCGTGATTGCTATATATCATTGCGCTCAACTCGTTTAGTTTGACTCTGAAAACATCATTTTAAGCTCCAAAACGTTGCCGTGATCGATTTAAGACGGAAGTTTTTAGTTGATAATTTGAGCATGTTTTTACGCTCAAATCGCTTTAAAAGCGCTTAAAACGCGTTTTTAATGATTCTAAGCTCGTTTCTGTTCTGTTTCGAGGTGGGTTGTAAGCTTCTCACTTCAACATGTTATTTTGCTCGTGACGATAATTTGAGTTCCGAAAACAGGATTCCTGACTTACTAAGTTCTCCAACTTCCATTTAGAAAGTCGCTTTTAGGTCCGTGATTGCAATATATAATTGCGCTCAACTCGTTCAGTTGGGCCCTGAAAAAATCATTTTAAGCTCTAAAACGTTGGCGTGATCGATCTAAGACGGCAGTTTTTAGTAGATCATTTGACCATGTTTTTACGCTAAAATCGCTTCAAAGCGCTTAAAACGCGTTTTTAATGCTTCTAAGATCGTTTCTTTTCTGTTTCAAAGTAAGTTGTAAGCTTCTAACTTCAACATGTCAATTTGCTCGTGACAATAATTTGAGTGCGGAAAACATGATTCCTGACTTGCTAAGTTCTCTAATTTCCATTTAGAAAGTCCCTTTTAAATCCGTGATTGCAATATATCATTGCGCTCAACTCATTCAGTTTGGCCTTAAAACATCATTTTAAGCTCCAAAACGTTGCCGTGATCGATTTAAGACGGCAGTTTTTAGTTGATAATTTGAGCATGTTTTTACGCTCAAATCGCTTTAAAAGCGCTTAAAACGCGTTTTTAATGATTCTAAGCTCGTTTCGGTTCTGTTTCGAGGTGGGTTGTAAGCTTCTCACTTCAACAAGTTATTTTGCTCGTGACGATAATTTGAGTTCCGAAAACAGGATTCCTGACTTGCTAAGTTCTCTAATTTCCATTTAGAAAGTCCCTTTTAATTCCGTGATTGCAATATATCATTGCGCTCAACTCATTCAGTTTTACCCTTAAAACATCATTTTAAGCTCCAAAACGTTGCCGTGATCGATTTAAGACGGCAGTTATTAGTTGATAATTTGAGCATGTTTTTACGCTCAAATCGCTTTAAAAGCGCTTAAAACGCGTTTTTAATGATTCTAAGATCGTTTCTTCTCTGTTTCGAGGTGGGTTGTAAGCTTCTCTTTTCAACATGGTATTTTGCTCGTGACGATAGTCTGAGTGCCGAAAACAGGATTCCTGACTTACTAAGTTCTCTAACTTCCATTTAGAAAGTCCCTTTTAGGTCCGTGATTGCTATATATCATTGCGCTCAACTCGTTTAGTTTGACTCTGAAAACATCATTTTAAGCTCCAAAACGTTGCCGTGATCGATTTAAGACGGAAGTTTTTAGTTGATAATTTGAGCATGTTTTTACGCTCAAATCGCTTTAAAAGCGCTTAAAACGCGTTTTTAATGATTCTAAGCTCGTTTCTGTTCTGTTTCGAGGTGGGTTGTAAGCTTCTCACTTCAACATGTTATTTTGCTCGTGACGATAATTTGAGTTCCGAAAACAGGATTCCTGACTTACTAAGTTCTCCAACTTCCATTTAGAAAGTCGCTTTTAGGTCCGTGATTGCAATATATAATTGCGCTCAACTCGTTCAGTTGGGCCCTGAAAAAATCATTTTAAGCTCTAAAACGTTGGCGTGATCGATCTAAGACGGCAGTTTTTAGTAGATCATTTGACCATGTTTTTACGCTAAAATCGCTTCAAAGCGCTTAAAACGCGTTTTTAATGCTTCTAAGATCGTTTCTTTTCTGTTTCAAAGTAAGTTGTAAGCTTCTAACTTCAACATGTCAATTTGCTCGTGACAATAATTTGAGTGCGGAAAACATGATTCCTGACTTGCTAAGTTCTCTAATTTCCATTTAGAAAGTCCCTTTTAAATCCGTGATTGCAATATATCATTGCGCTCAACTCATTCAGTTTGGCCTTAAAACATCATTTTAAGCTCCAAAACGTTGCCGTGATCGATTTAAGACGGCAGTTTTTAGTTGATAATTTGAGCATGTTTTTACGCTCAAATCGCTTTAAAAGCGCTTAAAACGCGTTTTTAATGATTCTAAGATCGTTTCTGTTCTGTTTCGAGGTGGGTTGTAGGCTTCTCTTTTCAACATGGTATTTTGCTCGTGACGATAGTCTTAGTGCCGAAAACATGATTCCTGACTTACTAAGTTCTCCAACTTCCATTTAGAAAGTCCCTTTTAGGTCCGTGATTGCTATATATCATTGCGCTCAACTCGTTTAGTTTGACTCTGAAAACATCATTTTAAGCTCCAAAACGTTGCCGTGATCGATTTAAGACGGAAGTTTTTAGTTGATAATTTGAGCATGTTTTTACGCTCAAATCGCTTTTAAAGCGCTTAAAACGCGTTTTTAATGATTCTAAGCTCGTTTCTGTTCTGTTTCGAGGTGGGTTGTAAGCTTCTCACTTCAACATGTTATTTTGCTCGTGACGATAATTTGAGTTCCGAAAACAGGATTCCTGACTTGCTAAGTTCTCCAACTTCCATTTAGAAAGTCGCTTTTAGGTCCGTGATTGCAATATATCATTGCGCTCAACTCGTCCAGTTTGGCCCTAAAAACATCATTTTAAGCTCTAAAACAGTGGCATGATCGATTTATAACGGCAGTTTTTAGTTGATCATTTGAGCATGTTTTTACGCTCAAATCGCTTTAAAAGCGCTTAAAACGCGTTTTTAATGATTGTAAGATCGTTTCTTTTTTGTCTCAAAGCAACTTGTAAGCTTCTCACTTCAACATGTTATTTTGCTTGTGACAATAGTTTGAGTGCCGAAAACATGATTCCCGACTTGCTAAGTTCTCTAGTTTCAGTTTAGAAAGTCCCTTTTAGCTCCGTTATTGCAATATATCATTGCGCTCAACTCATTCAGTTTGGCCCTTATAACATCATTTTAAGCTCTAAAACGTTGCCGTGATCGATTTAAGACGGCAGTTTTTAGTTGATAACTTGAGCATCTTTTTACGCTCAAATCGCTTTAAAAGCGCTTAAAACCTGTTTTTAATGATTCTAAGATCGTTTCTGTTCTGTTTCGAGGTGGGTTGTAAGCTTCTCTTTTCAACATGTTATTTTGCTCGTGACGATAGTTTGAGTGACGAAAACAGGATTCCTGACTTACTAAGTTCTCCAACTTCCATTTAGAAAGTCCCTTTTAGGTCCGTCATTGCAGTTTATCATTGGGCTCAACTCGTTCAGTTTGGCCCTGAAAACATCATTTTAAGCTCTAAAACGTTGCCGTCATCGATTTAACGCGGAAGTTTTTAGTTGAAAATTTGAGCATATTTTTACGCTCAAATCGCTTCAAAAGCGCTGAAAACACGTTTTTAATGATTCTAAGATCGTTTATTTTCTGTCTCAAAGCATGTTGTAAGCTTCTCTCTTCAACATGTTATTTTGCTCGTGACAATAGTTTTAGTTCCGAAAACATGATTCCTGACTTGCTAAGTTCTCTAGTTACCATTTAGAAAGTCGCTTTTAGGTCCGTGATTGCAATATATCATTGCGCTCAACTCGTTCAATTTGGCCCTGAAAACATCATTTTATGCTCTAAAACGTTGAAGTGATCGATTTAAGACGGCAGTTTTTAATTTATCGTTTGAGCAAGTTTTTACGCTCAAATCGCTTCAAAAGCGCTTAAAACGCGTTTTTAATGATTGTAAGATCGTTTCTTTTCTGTCTCAAAGCAAGTTGTAAGCTTCTCACTTCAACATGTTATTTTGCTCGTGACAATAATTTGAATGCGGAAAACATGATTCCTGACTTGCTAAGTTCTCTAATTTCCATTTAGAAAATCCCTTTTAATTCCGTGATTGCTATATATCATTGCGCTTAACTCCTTCAGTTTGGCCCTAAAAACATCATTTTAAGCTCTAAAAAGTTGGCGTGATCGATTTAAGACGGCAGTTTTTAATTGATCGTTTGAGCAAGTTTTTACGCTCAAATCCCTTCAAAAGCACTTAAAACGCCTTTTTAATGATTGTAAGATCGTTTCTTTTCTGTCTCAAAGCAAGTTGTAAGCTTCTCACTTCAACATGTTATTTTGCTCGTGACAATAATTTGAATGCGGAAAACATGATTCCTTACTTGCTAAGTTCTCTAATTTCCATTTAGAAAGTCCCTTTTAATTACGTGATTGCAATATATCATTGCGCTTAACTCATTCAGTTTTGCCCTTAAAACATTATTTTAAGCTCCAAAACGTTGCCGTGATCGATTTAAGACGGCAGTTTTTAGTTGATAATTTGAGCATGTTTTTACGCTCAAATCACTTTAAAAGCGCTTAAAACGCGTTTTTAATGCTTCTAAGATCGTTTCTTTTCTGTTTCAAAGTAAGTTGTAAGCTTCTAACTTCAACATGTTATTTTGCTCGTGACAATAATTTGAATGCGGAAAACATGATTCCTGACTTGCTAAGTTCTCTAATTTCCATTTAGAAAGTCCCTTTTAATTCCGTGATTGCAATATATCATTGCGCTCAACTCATTCAGTTTGGCCCTTAAAACATTATTTTAAGCTCCAAAACGTTGCCGTGATCGATTTAAGACGGCAGTTTTTAGTTGATAATTTGAGCATGTTTTTACGCTCAAATCGCTTTAAAAGCGCTTAAAACGCGTTTATAATGATTCTAAGATCGTTTCTGTTCTGTTTCGAGGTGGGTTGTAGGCTTCTCTTTTCAACATGGTATTTTGCTCGTGACGATAGTCTGAGTGCCGAAAACATGATTCCTGACTTACTAAGTTCTCCAACTTCCATTTAGAAAGTCCCTTTTAGGTCCGTGATTGCTATATATCATTGCGCTCAACTCGTTTAGTTTGACTCTGAAAACATCATTTTAAGCTCCAAAACGTTGCCGTGATCGATTTAAGACGGAAGTTTTTAGTTGATAATTTGAGCATGTTTTTACGCTCAAATCGCTTTTAAAGCGCTTAAAACAAGTTTTTAATGATTCTAAGCTCGTTTCTGTTCTGTTTCGAGGTGGGTTGTAAGCTTCTCACTTCAACATGTTATTTTGCTCGTGACGATAATTTGAGTTCCGAAAACAGGATTCCTGACTTGCTAAGTTCTCCAACTTCCATTTAGAAAGTCGCTTTTAGGTCCGTGATTGCAATATATCATTGCGCTCAACTCGTCCAGTTTGGCCCTAAAAACATCATTTTAAGCTCTAAAACAGTGGCATGATCGATTTATAACGGCAGTTTTTAGTTGATCATTTGAGCATGTTTTTACGCTCAAATCGCTTTAAAAGCGCTTAAAACGCGTTTTTAATGATTGTAAGATCGTTTCTTTTTTGTCTCAAAGCAACTTGTAAGCTTCTCACTTCAACATGTTATTTTGCTTGTGACAATAGTTTGAGTGCCGAAAACATGATTCCCGACTTGCTAAGTTCTCTAGTTTCAGTTTAGAAAGTCCCTTTTAGCTCCGTTATTTCAATATATCATTGCGCTCAACTCATTCAGTTTGGCCCTTATAACATCATTTTAAGCTCTAAAACGTTGCCGTGATCGATTTAAGACGGCAGTTTTTAGTTGATAACTTGAGCATCTTTTTACGCTCGAATCGCTTTAAAAGCGCTTAAAACCTGTTTTTAATGATTCTAAGATCGTTTCTGTTCTGTTTCGAGGTGGGTTGTAAGCTTCTCTTTTCAACATGTTATTTTGCTCGTGACGATAGTTTGAGTGACGAAAAAAGGATTCCTGACTTACTAAGTTCTCCAACTTCCATTTAGAAAGTCCCTTTTAGGTCCGTCATTGCAGTTTATCATTGGGCTCAACTCGTTCAGTTTGGCCCTGAAAACATCATTTTAAGCTCTAAAACGTTGCCGTCATCGATTTAACGCGGAAGTTTTTAGTTGAAAATTTGAGCATATTTTTACGCTCAAATCGCTTCAAAAGCGCTGAAAACACGTTTTTAATGATTCTAAGATCGTTTATTTTCTGTCTCAAAGCATGTTGTAAGCTTCTCACTTCAACATATTATTTTGCTCGTGACAATAGTTTTAGTTCCGAAAACATGATTCCTGACTTGCTAAGTTCTCTAGTTACCATTTAGAAAGTCGCTTTTAGGTCCGTGATTGCAATATATCATTGCGCTCAACTCGTTCAATTTGGCCCTGAAAACATCATTTTATGCTCTAAAACGTTGAAGTGATCGATTTAAGACGGCAGTTTTTAATTTATCGTTTGAGCAAGTTTTTACGCTCAAATCGCTTCAAAAGCGCTTAAAACGCGTTTTTAATGATTGTAAGATCGTTTCTTTTCTGTCTCAAAGCAAGTTGTAAGCTTCTCACTTCAACATGTTATTTTGCTCGTGACAATAATTTGAATGCGGAAAACATGATTCCTGACTTGCTAAGTTCTCTAATTTCCATTTAGAAAGTCCCTTTTAACTCCGTGATTGCAATATATCATTGCGCTTAACTCCTTCAGTTTGGCCCTAAAAACATCATTTTAAGCTCTAAAACGTTGGCGTGATCGATTTAAGACGGCAGTTTTTAATTGATCGTTTGAGCAAGTTTTTACGCTCAAATCGCTTCAAAGGCACTTAAAACGCGTTTTTAATGATTGTAAGATCGTTTCTTTTCTGTCTCAAAGCAAGTTGTAAGCTTCTCACTTCAACATGTTATTTTGCTCGTGACAATAATTTGAATGCGGAAAACATGATTCCTGACTTGCTAAGTTCTCTAATTTCCATTTAGAAAGTCCCTTTTAATTCCGTGATTGCAATATATCATTGCGCTTAACTCATTCAGTTTTGCCCTTAAAACATTATTTTAAGCTCCAAAACGTTGCCGTGATCGATTTAAGACGGCAGTTTTTAGTTGATAATTTGAGCATGTTTTTACGCTCAAATCACTTTAAAAGCGCTTAAAACGCGTTTTTAATGCTTCTAAGATCGTTTCTTTTCTGTTTCAAAGTAAGTTGTAAGCTTCTAACTTCAACAGGTTATTTTGCTCGTGACAATAATTTGAATGCGGAAAACATGATTCCTGACTTGCTAAGTTCTCTAATTTCCATTTAGAAAGTCCCTTTTAATTCCGTGATTGCAATATATCATTGCGCTCAACTCATTCAGTTTTGCCCTTAAAACAACATTTTAAGCTCCAAAACGTTTCCGTGATCGATTTAAGACGGCAGTTTTTAGTTGATAATTTGAGCATCTTTTTACGCTCAAATCGCTTTAAAAGCGCTTAAAACGCGTTTTTAATGCTTCTAAGATCGTTTCTTTTCGGTTTCAAAGTAAGTTGTAAGCTTCTAACTTCAACATGTTATTTTGCTCGTGACAATAATTTGAATGCGGAAAACATGATTCCTGACTTGCTAAGTTCTCTAATTTCCATTTAGAAAGTCCCTTTTAATTCCGTGATTGCAATATATCATTGCGCTCAACTCATTCAGTTTTGCCCTTAAAACATCATTTTAAGCTCTAAAACAGTGGCATGATCGATTTATAACGGCAGTTTTTAGTTGATCATTTGAGCATGTTTTTACGCTAAAATCGCTTTAAAAGCGCTTAAAACGCGTTTTTAATGATTGTAAGATCGTTTCTTTTCTGTCTCAAAGCAACTTGTAAGCTTCTCACTTCAACATGTTATTTTGCTCGTGACAATAGTTTGAATGCGGAAAACATTATTCCTGACTTGCTAAGTTCTCTAATTTCCATTTAGAAAGTCCCTTTTAATTCCGTGATTGCAATATATCATTGCGCTCAACTCATTCAGTTTTGCCCTTAAAACATCATTTTAAGCTCTAAAACAGTGGCATGATCGATTTATAACGGCAGTTTTTAGTTGATCATTTGAGCATGTTTTTACGCTAAAATCGCTTTAAAAGCGCTTAAAACGCGTTTTTAATGATTGTAAGATCGTTTCTTTTCTGTCTCAAAGCAACTTGTAAGCTTCTCACTTCAACATGTTATTTTGCTCGTGACAATAGTTTGAGTAACGAAAACATTATTCCTGACTTGCTAAGTTCTCTAGTTTCAATTTAGAAAGTCCCTTTTAGGTCCGTGATTGGAATATATCATTGCGCTCAACTCATTCAGTTTGACTCTGAAAACATCATTTTAAGCTCCAAAACGTTGCTGTGATCGATTTAAGACGGAAGTTTTTAGTTGATAATTTGAGCATGTTTTTACGCTCAAATCGCTTTAAAAGCGATTAAAACGCGTTTTTAATGATTCTAAGATCGTTTCTGTTCTGTTTCGAGGTGGGTTGTAAGCTTCTCTTTTCAACATGGTATTTTGCTCGTGACAATAATTTGAATGCGGAAAACATGATTCCTGACTTGCTAAGTTCTCTAATTTCCATTTAGAAAGTCCCTTTTAATTCCGTCATTGCTATATATCATTGCGCTCAACTCATTCAGTTTTGCCCTTAAAACATCATTTTAATATCCAAAACGTTGCCGTGATCGATTTAAGACGGCAGTTTTTAGTTGATAATTTGAGCATGTTTTTACGCTCAAATCGCTTTAAAAGCGCTTAAAACGCGTTTTTAATGATTCTAAGATCGTTTCTGTTCTGTTTCGAGGTGAATTGTAAGCTTCTCTTTTCAACATGGTATTTTGCTCGTGACGATAGTCTGAGTGCCGAAAACAGGATTCCTGACTTACTAAGTTCTCCAACTTCCATTTAGAAAGTCCCTTTTAGGTCCGTGATTGCTATATATCATTGCGCTCAACTCTTTTAGTTTGACTCTAAAAACATCATTTTAAGCTCCAAAACGTTGCCGTGATCGATTTAACACGGAAGTTTTTAGTTGATAATTTGAGCATGTTTTTACGTTCAAATCGCTTTAAAAGCGCTTAAAACGCGTTTTTAATGATTCTAAGCTCGTTTCTGTTTTGTTTCAAGGTGGGTTGTAAGCTTCTCTTTTCAACATGGTATTTTGCTCGTGACGATAGTCTGAGTGCCGAAAACATGATTCCTGAGTTACTAAGTTCTCCAACTTCCATTTAGAAAGTCCCTTTTAGGTCCGTGATTGCAATAAATCATTGCGCTCAACTCGTCCAATTTGGCCCTAAAAACACCATTTTAAACTCTAAAACAGTGGCATGATCGATTTATAACGGCCGTTTTTAGTTGATCATTTGAGCATGTTTTTACGCTCAAATCGCTTTAAAAGCGCTTAAAACGCGTTTTTAATGATTGTAAGATCGTTTCTTTTTTGTCTCAAAGCAACTTGTAAGCTTCTCACTTCAACATGTTACTTTGCTTGTGACAATAGTTTGAGTGCCGAAAACATGATTCCTGACTTGCTAAGTTCTCTAGTTTCAATTTAGAAAGTCCCTTTTAGCTCCGTGATTGCAATATATCATTGCGCTCAACTCATTCAGTTTCGCCCTTAAAACATCATTTTAAGCTCTAAAAGTTGCCGTGATGAATTTAAGACTGCAGTTTTTAGTTGATAACTTGAGCATGTTTTTACGCTCAAATCGCTTTAAAAGCGCTTAAAACGCGTTTTTAATGATTCTAAGATCGTTTCTGTTCTGTTTCGAGGTGGGTTGTAGGCTTCTCTTTTCAACATGGTATTTTGCTCGTGACGATAGTCTGAGTGCCGAAAACATGATTCCTGACTTACTAAGTTCTCCAACTTCCATTTAGAAAGTCCCTTTTAGGTCCGTGATTGCTATATATCATTGCGCTCAACTCGTTTAGTTTGACTCTGAAAACATCATTTTAAGCTCCAAAACGTTGATGTGATCGATTTAAGATGGAAGTTTTTAGTTGATAATTTGAGCATGTTTTTACGCTCAAATCGCTTTAAAAGCGCTTAAAACGCGTTTTTAATGATTCTAAGCTCGTTTCTGTTCTGTTTCGAGGTGGGTTGTAAGCTTCTCACTTCAACATGTTATTTTGCTCGTGACGATAATTTGAGTTCCGAAAACAGGATTCCTGACTTGCTAAGTTCTCTAATTTCCATTTAGAAAGTCCCTTTTAATTCCGTGATTGCAATATATCATTGCGCTCAACTCATTCAGTTTTGCCCTTAAAACATCATTTTAAGCTCCAAAACGTTGCCCTGATCGATTTAAGACGGCAGTTATTAGTTGATAATTTGAGCATGTTTTTACGCTCAAATCGCTTTAAAAGCGCTTAAAAGGCGTTTTTAATGATTCTAAGATCGTTTCTGCTCTGTTTCGAGGTGGGTTGTAAGCTTCTCTTTTCAACATGGTATTTTGCTCGTGACGATAGTCTGAGTGCCGAAAACAGGATTCCTGACTTACTAAGTTCTCCAACTTCCATTTAGAAAGTCCCTTTTAGGTCCGTGATTGCTATATATCATTGCGCTCAACTCGTTTAGTTTGACTCTGAAAACATCATTTTAAGCTCCAAAACGTTGCCGTGATCGATTTAAGACGGAAGTTTTTAGTTGATAATTTGAGCATGTTTTTACGCTCAAATCGCTTTAAAAGCGCTTAAAACGCGTTTTTAATGATTCTAAGCTCGTTTCTGTTCTGTTTCGAGGTGGGTTGTAAGCTTCTCACTTCAACATGTTATTTTGCTCGTGACGATAATTTGAGTTCCGAAAACAGGATTCCTGACTTACTAAGTTCTCCAACTTCCATTTAGAAAGTCGCTTTTAGGTCCGTGATTGCAATATATCATTGCGCTCAACTCGTTCAGTTGGGCCCTGAAAAAATCATTTTAAGCTCTAAAACGTTGGCGTGATCGATTTAAGACGGCAGTTTTTAGTAGATCATTTGACCATGTTTTTACGCTAAAATCGCTTCAAAGCGCTTAAAACGCGTTTTTAATGCTTCTAAGATCGTTTCTTTTCTGTTTCAAAGTAAGTTGTAAGCTTCTAACTTCAACATGTCAATTTGCTCGTGACAATAATTTGAGTGCGGAAAACATGATTCCTGACTTGCTAAGTTCTCTAATTTCCATTTAGAAAGTCCCTTTTAAATCCGTGATTGCAATATATCATTGCGCTCAACTCATTCAGTTTGGCCCTTAAAACATCATTTTAAGCTCCAAAACGTTGCCGTGATCGATTTAAGACGGCAGTTTTTAGTTGATAATTTGAGCATGTTTTTACGCTCAAATCGCTTTAAAAGCGCTTAAAACGCGTTTTTAATGATTCTAAGATCGTTTATGTTCTGTTTCGAGGTGGGTTGTAAGCTTCTCACTTCAACATGTTATTTTGCTCGTGACGATAATTTGAGTTCTGAAAACAGGATTCCTGACTTACTAAGTTCTCCAACTTCCATTTAGAAAGTCGCTTTTAGGTCCGTGAAGCAAATTTATAGTTATATAAATTTAAGTTAATGAAGCAACGTGTTGAAGGTAAGCTTTTATGTAAAAGGTGCGAAAAGATAGTTCCTTCCGACTACGTCAATGAGATAATCCCATCTTATCTTATCGAGTTATAATAATGGCCGAAAGCCAAACTAGCTGCATGCCGTTCACGTGTAATGCTCGTGTTATTGCATAGGCATGTAAAACCTCCTGTGGTGTGGACGGGAATTAACCAATGATAAGGCTTATTCCAGCACAGGGTACTTGCGCAGATTATGCGGATCATATCATAGGACCACCATTCACAGTTAGCACTCGTGCAGTAAAATGAAGTCTCTAAAATGTCAACTTCAGCCCCATAGACTCAATACGTCACATATATACAACATCTACCTGAGGACTGTCCATAGGGGCCTAGCGCCCCTTGGTCAGGTTAAGGACTGTTCATTGGAGTTTTTATGCTCCCTGGACAGGTTGGGGCCTAAGGACTGTCCAAGTGTTGTTATCTTGGTCAGGTTTCGTCAGGGATTGGCCACCCCTGGCAAGGCTCTATTACAGAGCATTTTCAGTTCAGAATCAGTGCAGCATAGGATGTGACATGAGTAGGGATGAAGCCATGCATTATACAATTAGAGTCTTCTTACCCCAGAACCCCTTCTCCCACATAAGCTTTGCATTTTTGAAGTGTTACTTTTTATTCAACAGCTTGGGTCATTAAAGCAAATTTATAGTTATATAAATTTAAGTTAATGAAGCAACGTGTTGAAGGTAAGCTTTTATGTAAAAGGTGCGAAAAGATAGTTCCTTCCGACTACGTCAATGAGATAATCCCATCTTATCTTATCGAGTTATAATAATGGCCGAAAGCCAAACTAGCTGCATGCCGTTCACGTGTAATGCTCGTGTTATTGCATAGGCATGTAAAACCTCCTGTGGTGTGGACGGGAATTAACCAATGATAAGGCTTATTCCAGCACAGGGTACTTGCGCAGATTATGCGGATCATATCATAGGACCACCATTCACAGTTAGCACTCGTGCAGTAAACTTGTTTAAGAAAATTTTCCCACCCACCCACCACTGTTTTTCCAATGCCTTGCGATTTTTACGTTTACCTTCAATGCGTTCAAAAGCCTCATATCACTTAAATTAGAAAGCTGTCGATATTATGATTACTGTAGATATACTTCATATAACGTTATTACAAAAAATAACTTAAGCAAAAAAAAAAAAAAAGAAAAGAAAAGAAAAATATACGGAAATGTAATATCGATACCGTCAACGAAAACACTGTTTTAAGAGTAGATAAATATACGAAGGCACGTGCAAGGGAACGGTCGAATGTAGTTAACTCATTGATTAATTTTCTAATATTCACTGACTAACATCATCATACTTAGATAATACATACTATATAGAATCATGTAAAAACAAAAGAAAGTTATTTTGTTGGTTTCGTTAATAAATTACGTGGTTCGGGATGAAGTCTCTAAAATGTCAACTTCAGCCCCATAGACTCAATACGTCACATATATACAACATCTACCTGAGGACTGTCCATAGGGGCCTAGCGCCCCTTGGTCAGGTTAAGGACTGTTCATTGGAGTTTTTATGCTCCCTGGACAGGTTGGGGCCTAAGGACTGTCCAAGTGTTGTTATCTTGGTCAGGTTTCGTCAGGGATTGGCCACCCCTGGCAAGGCTCTATTACAGAGCATTTTCAGTTCAGAATCAGTGCAGCATAGGATGTGACATGAGTAGGGATGAAGCCATGCATTATACAATTAGAGTCTTCTTACCCCAGAACCCCTTCTCCCACATAAGCTTTGCATTTTTGAAGTGTTACTTTTTATTCAACAGCTTGGGTCATTAATTGCAATATATCATTGCGCTCAACTCGTTCAGTTGGGCCCTGAAAAAATCATTTTAAGCTCTAAAACGTTGGCGTGATCGATTTAAGACGGCAGTTTTTAGTAGATCATTTGACCATGTTTTTACGCTAAAATCGCTTCAAAGCGCTTAAAACGCGTTTTTAATGCTTCTAAGATCGTTTCTTTTTTGTCTCAAAGCAACTTGTAAGCTTCTCACTTCAACATGTTATTTTGCTTGTGACAATAGTTTGAGTGCCGAAAACATGATTCCTGACTTGCTAAGTTCTCTAGTTTCAGTTTAGAAAGTCCCTTTTAGCTCCGTTATTGCAATATATCATTGCGCTCAACTCATTCAGTTTGGCCCTTAAAACATCATTTTAAGCTCTAAAACGTTGCCGTGATCGATTTAAGACGGCAGTTTTTAGTTGATAACTTGAGCATCTTTTTACGCTCAAATCGCTTTAAAAGCGCTTAAAACCTGTTTTTAATGATTCTAAGATCGTTTCTGTTCTGTTTCGAGGTGGGTTGTAAGCTTCTCTTTTCAACATGTTATTTTGCTCGTGACGATAGTTTGAGTGACGAAAACAGGATTCCTGACTTACTAAATTCTCCAACTTCCATTTAGAAAGTCCCTTTTAGGTCCGTCATTGCAGTTTATCATTGGGCTCAACTCGTTCAGTTTGGCCCTGAAAACATCATTTTAAGCTCTAAAACGTTGCCGTCATTGATTTAACGCGGAAGTTTTTAGTTGAAAATTTGAGCATATTTTTACGCTCAAATCGCTTCAAAAGCGCTGAAAACAAATTTTTAATGATTCTAAGATCGTTTATTTTCTGTCTCAAAGCATGTTGTAAGCTTCTCACTTCAACATGTTATTTTGCTCGTGACAATAGTTTTAGTTCCGAAAACATGATTCCTGACTTGCTAAGTTCTCTAGTTACCATTTAGAAAGTCGCTTTTAGGTCCGTGATTGCAATATATCATTGCGCTCAACTCGTTCAATTTGGCCCTGAAAACATCATTTTATGCTCTAAAACGTTGGCATGATCGATTTAAGGCGGCAGTTTTTAGTATATCATTTGAGCATGTTTTTACGCTCAAATCGCTTCAAAAGCGCTTAAAACACGTTTTTAATGATTGTAAGATCGTTTCTTTTCTGTTTCAAAGTAAGTTGTAAACTTCTAACTTCAACATGTTATTTTCCTCGTGAGAATAGTTTGAGTGCGGAAAACATGATTCCTGACTTGCTAAGCTCACTAATTTCCATTTAGAAAGTCCCTTTTACGTCCGTGATTGCAGTATATCATTGCGCTCAACTCATTAAACTCTAAAACGTTAGCGTGATCGATTTAAGACGGCAGTTTTTAGTTGATCATTTGAGCATGTTTTTACGCTCAAATCGCTTTAAAAGCCCTTAAAAAGCGTTTTTAATGATTGTAGGATCGTTTCTTTTCTGTTTCAAAGCAAGTTGTAAGTTTCTCACTTCAACATGTCATTTTGCCCGTGACCATAGTTTGACTGCCGAAAACATGATTCCTGACTTGCTAAGTTCTCTAATTTCCATTTAGAAAGTCCCTTTTAACTCCGTGATTGCAATATATCATTGCGCTCAACTCCTTCAGTTTGGCCCTAAAAACATCATTTTAAGCTCTAAAACGTTGGCGTGATCGATTTAAGACGGCAGTTTTTAATTGATCGTTTGAGCAAGTTTTTACGCTCAAATCGCTTCAAAAGCGCTTAAAACGCGTTTTTAATGATTGTAAGATCGTTTCTTTTCTGTCTCAAAGAAAGTTGTAAGCTTCTCACTTCAACATGTTATTTTGCTCGTGACAATAATTTGAATGCGGAAAACATGATTCCTGACTTGCTAAGTTCTCTAATTTCCATTTAGAAAGTCCCTTTTAACTCCGTGATTGCAATATATCATTGCGCTCAACTCCTTCAGTTTGGCCCTAAAAACATCATTTTAAGCTCTAAAACGTTGGCGTGATCGATTTAAGACGGCAGTTTTTAATTGATCGTTTGAGCAAGTTTTTACGCTCAAATCGCTTCAAAAGCACTTAAAACGCGTTTTTAATGATTGTAAGATCGTTTCTTTTCTGTCTCAAAACAAGTTGTAAGCTTCTCACTTCAACATGTTATTTTGCTCGTGACAATAATTTGAATGCGGAAAACATGATTCCTGACTTGCTAAGTTCTCTAATTTCCATTTAGAAAGTCCCTTTTAATTCCGTGATTGCAATATATCATTGCGCTCAACTCATTCAGTTTTGCCCTTAAAACATCATTTTAAGCTCCAAAACGTTGCCGTGATCGATTTAAGACGGCAGTTTTTAGTTGATAATTTGAGCATGTTTTTACGCTCAAATCGCTTTAAAAGCGCTTAAAACGCGTTTTTAATGATTCCAAGCTCGTTTCTGTTCTGTTTCGAGGTGGAATGTAAGCTTCTCACTTCAACATGTTATTTTGCTCGTGACGATAATTTGAGTTCCGAAAACAGGATTCCTGACTTTCTAAGTTCTCTAATTTCCATTTAGAAAGTCCCTTTTAATTCCGTGATTGCAATATATCATTGCGCTCAACTCATTCATTTTGCCCTTAAAAACATCATTTTAAGCTCCAAAACGTTGCCGTGATCGATTTAAGACGGCAGTTTTTAGTTGATAATTTGAGCATGTTTTTACGCTCAAATCGCTTTAAAAGCGCTTAAAACGCGTTTTTAATGCTTCTAAGATCGTTTCTTTTCTGTTTCAAAGTAAGTATTAAGCTTCTAACTTCAACATGTTATTTTGCTCGTGACAATAATTTGAATGCGGAAAACATGATTCCTGACTTGCTAAGTTCTCTAATTTCCATTTAGAAAGTCCCTTTTAATTCCGTGATTGCAATATATCATTGCGCTCAACTCATTCAGTTTTGCCCTTAAAACAACATTTTAAGCTCCAAAACGTTGCCGTGATCGATTTAAGACGGCAGTTTTTAGTTGATAATTTGAGCATGTTTTTACGCTCAAATCGCTTTAAAAGCGCTTAAAACGCGTTTTTAATGCTTCTAAGATCGTTTCTTTTCTGTTTCAAAGTAAGTTGTAAGCTTCTAACTTCAACATGTTATTTTGCTCGTGACAATAATTTGAATGCGGAAAACATGATTCCTGACTTGCTAAGTTCTCTAATTTCCATTTAGAAAGTCCCTTTCAGAACCGTGATTGCAATATATCATTGCGCTCAACTTATTCAGTTTTGCCCTTAAAACAACATTTTAAGCTATAAAACGTTGCCGTGATCGATTTAAGACGGCAGTTTTTAGTTGATAATTTGAGCATCTTTTTACGCTCAAATCGCTTTAAAAGCGCTTAAAACGCGTTTTTAATGCTTCTAAGATCGTTTCTTTTCTGTTTCAAAGTAAGTTGTAAGCTTCTAACTTCAACATGTTATTTTGCTCGTGACAATAATTTGAATGCGGAAAACATGATTCCTGACTTGCTAAGTTCTCTAATTTCCATTTAGAAAGTCCCTTTTAATTCCGTGATTGCAATATATCATTGCGCTCAACTCATTCAGTTTTGCCCTTAAAACATCATTTTAATATATAAAACGTTGCCTTGATCGATTTAAGACGGCAGTTTTTAGTTGATAATTTGAGCATGTTTTTACGCTCAAATCGCTTTAAAAGCGCTTAAAACGCGTTTTTAATGATTCTAAGATCGTTTCTGTTCTGTTTCGAGGTGAATTGTAAGCTTCTCTTTTCAACATGGTATTTTGCTCGTGACGATAGTCTGAGTGCCGAAAACAGGATTCCTGACTTACTAAGTTCTCCAACTTCCATTTAGAAAGTTCCTTTTAGGTCTGTGATTTCTATATATCATTGCGCTCAACTCGTTTAGTTTGACTCTAAAAACATCATTTTAAGCTCTAAAACGTTGCCGTGATCGATTTAAGACGGAAGTTTTTAGTTGATAATTTGAGCATGTTCTTACGTTCAAATCGCTTTAAAAGCGCTTAAAACGCGTTTTTAATGATTCTAAGCTCGTTTCTGTTTTGTTTCAAGGTGGGTTGTAAGCTTCTCTTTTCATTATGGTATTTTGCTCGTGACGATAGTCTGAGTGCCGAAAACAGGATTCCTGACTTACTATGTTCTCCAACTTCCATTTAGAAAGTCCCTTTTAGGTCCGTGATTGCTATATATCATTGCGCGCAACTCGTCCAGTTTGGCCCTAAAATTATCATTTTAAGCTCTAAAACAGTGGCATGATCGATTTATAACGGCAGTTTTTAGTTGATCATTTGAGCATGTTTTTACGCTCAAATCGCTTTAAAAGCGCTTAAAACGCGTTTTTAATGATTGTAAGATCGTTTCTTTTCTGTCTCAAAGCGACTTGTAAGCTTCTCACTTCAACATGTTATTTTGCTCGTGACAATAGTTTGAGTGCCGAAAACATTATTCCTGACTTGCTAAGTTCTCTAGTTTCAATTTAGAAAGTCCCTTTTAGGTCCGTGATTGGAATATATCATTGCGCTCAACTCATTCAGTTTGACTCTAAAAACATCATTTTAAGCTCCAAAACGTTGCTGTGATCGATTTAAGACGGAAGTTTTTAGTTGATAATTTGAGCATGTTTTTACGCTCAAATCGCTTTAAAAGCGCTTAAAACGCGTTTTTAATGATTCTAAGCTCGTTTTTGTTTATTTTCGAGGTGGGTTGTAAGCTTCTCACTTCAACATGTTATTTTGCTCGTGACGATAATTTGAGTTCCGAAAACAGGATTCCTGACTTGCTAAGTTCTCCAACTTCCATATAGAAAGTCCCTTTTAGGTCCGTGATTGCAATATATCATTGCGCTCAACTCGTTCAGTTTGGCCCTAAAAACATCATTTTAAGCTCCAAAACAGTGGCGTGATCGATTTAAGACGGCAGTTTTTAGTTGATCATTTAAGCATGTTTTTACGCTCAAATCGCTTTAAAAGCGCTTAAAACGCGTTTTTAATGATTCTAAGCTCGTTTCTTTTCTGTCTCAAAGCAAGTTGTAAGCTTCTCACTTCAACATGTTATTTTGCTCGTGACAATAGTTTGAGTGCCGAAAACATGATTCCTGACTTGCTAAGTTCTCTAGTTTCAATTTAGAAAGTCCCTTTTAGGTCCGTGATTGCAATATATCATTGCGCTCAACTCATTCAGTTTGGCCCTTAAAACATCATTTTAAGCTCAAAACGTTGCCGTGATCGATTTAAGACGGCAGTTATTAGTTGATAATTTGAGCATGTTTTTACGCTCAAATCGCTTTAAAAGCGCTTAAAACGCGTTTTTAGTTGTTCTAAGATCGTTTCTGTTCTGTTTCGAGGTAGGTTGTAAGCTTCTCACTTCAACATGTTATTTTGCTCTTGACGATAGTTTGAGTGACGAAAACTGGATTCTTGACTTTCTAAGTTCTCCAACTTCCATTTAGAAAGTCCCTTTTAGGTCCGTGATTGCAATATATCATTGCGCTCAACTCGTTCAGTTGGGCCCTGAAAAAATCATTTTAAGCTCTAAAACGTTGGCGTGATCGATTTAAGACGGCAGTTTTTAATTGATCGTTTGAGCAAGTTTTTACGCTCAAATCGCTTCAAAAGCACTTAAAACGCGTTTTTAATGATTGTAAGATCGTTTCTTTTCTGTCTCAAAACAAGTTGTAAGCTTCTCACTTCAACATGTTATTTTGCTCGTGACAATAATTTGAATGCGGAAAACATGATTCCTGACTTGCTAAGTTCTCTAATTTCCATTTAGAAAGTCCCTTTTAATTCCGTGATTGCAATATATCATTGCGCTCAACTCATTCAGTTTTGCCCTTAAAACATCATTTTAAGCTCCAAAACGTTGCCGTGATCGATTTAAGACGGCAGTTTTTAGTTGATAATTTGAGCATGTTTTTACGCTCAAATCGCTTTAAAAGCGCTTAAAACGCGTTTTTAATGATTCCAAGCTCGTTTCTGTTCTGTTTCGAGGTGGAATGTAAGCTTCTCACTTCAACATGTTATTTTGCTCGTGACGATAATTTGAGTTCCGAAAACAGGATTCCTGACTTTCTAAGTTCTCTAATTTCCATTTAGAAAGTCCCTTTTAATTCCGTGATTGCAATATATCATTGCGCTCAACTCATTCATTTTGCCCTTAAAAACATCATTTTAAGCTCCAAAACGTTGCCGTGATCGATTTAAGACGGCAGTTTTTAGTTGATAATTTGAGCATGTTTTTACGCTCAAATCGCTTTAAAAGCGCTTAAAACGCGTTTTTAATGCTTCTAAGATCGTTTCTTTTCTGTTTCAAAGTAAGTTGTAAGCTTCTAACTTCAACATGTTATTTTGCTCGTGACAATAATTTGAATGCGGAAAACATGATTCCTGACTTGCTAAGTTCTCTAATTTCCATTTAGAAAGTCCCTTTTAATTCCGTGATTGCAATATATCATTGCGCTCAACTCATTCAGTTTTGCCCTTAAAACAACATTTTAAGCTCCAAAACGTTGCCGTGATCGATTTAAGACGGCAGTTTTTAGTTGATACTTTGAGCATGTTTTTACGCTCAAATCGCTTTAAAAGCGCTTAAAACGCGTTTTTAATGCTTCTAAGATCGTTTCTTTTCTGTTTCAAAGTAAGTTGTAAGCTTCTAACTTCAACATGTTATTTTGCTCGTGACAATAATTTGAATGCGGAAAACATGATTCCTGACTTGCTAAGTTCTCTAATTTCCATTTAGAAAGTCCCTTTTAATTCCGTGATTGCAATATATCATTGCGCTCAACTTATTCAGTTTTGCCCTTAAAACAACATTTTAAGCTATAAAACGTTGCCGTGATCGATTTAAGACGGCAGTTTTTAGTTGATAATTTGAGCATCTTTTTACGCTCAAATCGCTTTAAAAGCGCTTAAAACGCGTTTTTAATGCTTCTAAGATCGTTTCTTTTCTGTTTCAAAGTAAGTTGTAAGCTTCTAACTTCAACATGTTATTTTGCTCGTGACAATAATTTGAATGCGGAAAACATGATTCCTGACTTGCTAAGTTCTCTAATTTCCATTTAGAAAGTCCCTTTTAATTCCGTGATTGCAATATATCATTGCGCTCAACTCATTCAGTTTTGCCCTTAAAACATCATTTTAATATATAAAACGTTGCCTTGATCGATTTAAGACGGCAGTTTTTAGTTGATAATTTGAGCATGTTTTTACGCTCAAATCGCTTTAAAAGCGCTTAAAACGCGTTTTTAATGATTCTAAGATCGTTTCTGTTCTGTTTCGAGGTGAATTGTAAGCTTCTCTTTTCAACATGGTATTTTGCTCGTGACGATAGTCTGAGTGCCGAAAACAGGATTCCTGACTTACTAAGTTCTCCAACTTCCATTTAGAAAGTTCCTTTTAGGTCTGTGATTTCTATATATCATTGCGCTCAACTCGTTTAGTTTGACTCTAAAAACATCATTTTAAGCTCTAAAACGTTGCCGTGATCGATTTAAGACGGAAGTTTTTAGTTGATAATTTGAGCATGTTCTTACGTTCAAATCGCTTTAAAAGCGCTTAAAACGCGTTTTTAATGATTCTAAGCTCGTTTCTGTTTTGTTTCAAGGTGGGTTGTAAGCTTCTCTTTTCATTATGGTATTTTGCTCGTGACGATAGTCTGAGTGCCGAAAACAGGATTCCTGACTTACTAAGTTCTCTAACTTCCATTTAGAAAGTCCCTTTTAGGTCCGTGATTGCTATATATCATTGCGCTCAACTCGTTTAGTTTGACTCTGAAAACATCATTTTAAGCTCCAAAACGTTGCCGTGATCGATTTAAGACGGAAGTTTTTAGTTGATAATTTGAGCATGTTTTTACGCTCAAATCGCTTTAAAAGCGCTTAAAACGCGTTTTTAATGATTCTAAGCTCGTTTCTGTTCTGTTTCGAGGTGGGTTGTAAGCTTCTCACTTCAACATGTTATTTTGCTCGTGACGATAATTTGAGTTCCGAAAACAGGATTCCTGACTTACTAAGTTCTCCAACTTCCATTTAGAAAGTCGCTTTTAGGTCCGTGATTGCAATATATAATTGCGCTCAACTCGTTCAGTTGGGCCCTGAAAAAATCATTTTAAGCTCTAAAACGTTGGCGTGATCGATCTAAGACGGCAGTTTTTAGTAGATCATTTGACCATGTTTTTACGCTAAAATCGCTTCAAAGCGCTTAAAACGCGTTTTTAATGCTTCTAAGATCGTTTCTTTTCTGTTTCAAAGTAAGTTGTAAGCTTCTAACTTCAACATGTCAATTTGCTCGTGACAATAATTTGAGTGCGGAAAACATGATTCCTGACTTGCTAAGTTCTCTAATTTCCATTTAGAAAGTCCCTTTTAAATCCGTGATTGCAATATATCATTGCGCTCAACTCATTCAGTTTGGCCTTAAAACATCATTTTAAGCTCCAAAACGTTGCCGTGATCGATTTAAGACGGCAGTTTTTAGTTGATAATTTGAGCATGTTTTTACGCTCAAATCGCTTTAAAAGCGCTTAAAACGCGTTTTTAATGATTCTAAGATCGTTTCTGTTCTGTTTCGAGGTGGGTTGTAGGCTTCTCTTTTCAACATGGTATTTTGCTCGTGACGATAGTCTTAGTGCCGAAAACATGATTCCTGACTTACTAAGTTCTCCAACTTCCATTTAGAAAGTCCCTTTTAGGTCCGTGATTGCTATATATCATTGCGCTCAACTCGTTTAGTTTGACTCTGAAAACATCATTTTAAGCTCCAAAACGTTGCCGTGATCGATTTAAGACGGAAGTTTTTAGTTGATAATTTGAGCATGTTTTTACGCTCAAATCGCTTTTAAAGCGCTTAAAACGCGTTTTTAATGATTCTAAGCTCGTTTCTGTTCTGTTTCGAGGTGGGTTGTAAGCTTCTCACTTCAACATGTTATTTTGCTCGTGACGATAATTTGAGTTCCGAAAACAGGATTCCTGACTTGCTAAGTTCTCCAACTTCCATTTAGAAAGTCGCTTTTAGGTCCGTGATTGCAATATATCATTGCGCTCAACTCGTCCAGTTTGGCCCTAAAAACATCATTTTAAGCTCTAAAACAGTGGCATGATCGATTTATAACGGCAGTTTTTAGTTGATCATTTGAGCATGTTTTTACGCTCAAATCGCTTTAAAAGCGCTTAAAACGCGTTTTTAATGATTGTAAGATCGTTTCTTTTTTGTCTCAAAGCAACTTGTAAGCTTCTCACTTCAACATGTTATTTTGCTTGTGACAATAGTTTGAGTGCCGAAAACATGATTCCCGACTTGCTAAGTTCTCTAGTTTCAGTTTAGAAAGTCCCTTTTAGCTCCGTTATTGCAATATATCATTGCGCTCAACTCATTCAGTTTGGCCCTTATAACATCATTTTAAGCTCTAAAACGTTGCCGTGATCGATTTAAGACGGCAGTTTTTAGTTGATAACTTGAGCATCTTTTTACGCTCAAATCGCTTTAAAAGCGCTTAAAACCTGTTTTTAATGATTCTAAGATCGTTTCTGTTCTGTTTCGAGGTGGGTTGTAAGCTTCTCTTTTCAACATGTTATTTTGCTCGTGACGATAGTTTGAGTGACGAAAACAGGATTCCTGACTTACTAAGTTCTCCAACTTCCATTTAGAAAGTCCCTTTTAGGTCCGTCATTGCAGTTTATCATTGGGCTCAACTCGTTCAGTTTGGCCCTGAAAACATCATTTTAAGCTCTAAAACGTTGCCGTCATCGATTTAACGCGGAAGTTTTTAGTTGAAAATTTGAGCATATTTTTACGCTCAAATCGCTTCAAAAGCGCTGAAAACACGTTTTTAATGATTCTAAGATCGTTTATTTTCTGTCTCAAAGCATGTTGTAAGCTTCTCTCTTCAACATGTTATTTTGCTCGTGACAATAGTTTTAGTTCCGAAAACATGATTCCTGACTTGCTAAGTTCTCTAGTTACCATTTAGAAAGTCGCTTTTAGGTCCGTGATTGCAATATATCATTGCGCTCAACTCGTTCAATTTGGCCCTGAAAACATCATTTTATGCTCTAAAACGTTGAAGTGATCGATTTAAGACGGCAGTTTTTAATTTATCGTTTGAGCAAGTTTTTACGCTCAAATCGCTTCAAAAGCGCTTAAAACGCGTTTTTAATGATTGTAAGATCGTTTCTTTTCTGTCTCAAAGCAAGTTGTAAGCTTCTCACTTCAACATGTTATTTTGCTCGTGACAATAATTTGAATGCGGAAAACATGATTCCTGACTTGCTAAGTTCTCTAATTTCCATTTAGAAAATCCCTTTTAATTCCGTGATTGCTATATATCATTGCGCTTAACTCCTTCAGTTTGGCCCTAAAAACATCATTTTAAGCTCTAAAAAGTTGGCGTGATCGATTTAAGACGGCAGTTTTTAATTGATCGTTTGAGCAAGTTTTTACGCTCAAATCCCTTCAAAAGCACTTAAAACGCCTTTTTAATGATTGTAAGATCGTTTCTTTTCTGTCTCAAAGCAAGTTGTAAGCTTCTCACTTCAACATGTTATTTTGCTCGTGACAATAATTTGAATGCGGAAAACATGATTCCTTACTTGCTAAGTTCTCTAATTTCCATTTAGAAAGTCCCTTTTAATTACGTGATTGCAATATATCATTGCGCTTAACTCATTCAGTTTTGCCCTTAAAACATTATTTTAAGCTCCAAAACGTTGCCGTGATCGATTTAAGACGGCAGTTTTTAGTTGATAATTTGAGCATGTTTTTACGCTCAAATCACTTTAAAAGCGCTTAAAACGCGTTTTTAATGCTTCTAAGATCGTTTCTTTTCTGTTTCAAAGTAAGTTGTAAGCTTCTAACTTCAACATGTTATTTTGCTCGTGACAATAATTTGAATGCGGAAAACATGATTCCTGACTTGCTAAGTTCTCTAATTTCCATTTAGAAAGTCCCTTTTAATTCCGTGATTGCAATATATCATTGCGCTCAACTCATTCAGTTTGGCCCTTAAAACATTATTTTAAGCTCCAAAACGTTGCCGTGATCGATTTAAGACGGCAGTTTTTAGTTGATAATTTGAGCATGTTTTTACGCTCAAATCGCTTTAAAAGCGCTTAAAACGCGTTTATAATGATTCTAAGATCGTTTCTGTTCTGTTTCGAGGTGGGTTGTAGGCTTCTCTTTTCAACATGGTATTTTGCTCGTGACGATAGTCTGAGTGCCGAAAACATGATTCCTGACTTACTAAGTTCTCCAACTTCCATTTAGAAAGTCCCTTTTAGGTCCGTGATTGCTATATATCATTGCGCTCAACTCGTTTAGTTTGACTCTGAAAACATCATTTTAAGCTCCAAAACGTTGCCGTGATCGATTTAAGACGGAAGTTTTTAGTTGATAATTTGAGCATGTTTTTACGCTCAAATCGCTTTTAAAGCGCTTAAAACAAGTTTTTAATGATTCTAAGCTCGTTTCTGTTCTGTTTCGAGGTGGGTTGTAAGCTTCTCACTTCAACATGTTATTTTGCTCGTGACGATAATTTGAGTTCCGAAAACAGGATTCCTGACTTGCTAAGTTCTCCAACTTCCATTTAGAAAGTCGCTTTTAGGTCCGTGATTGCAATATATCATTGCGCTCAACTCGTCCAGTTTGGCCCTAAAAACATCATTTTAAGCTCTAAAACAGTGGCATGATCGATTTATAACGGCAGTTTTTAGTTGATCATTTGAGCATGTTTTTACGCTCAAATCGCTTTAAAAGCGCTTAAAACGCGTTTTTAATGATTGTAAGATCGTTTCTTTTTTGTCTCAAAGCAACTTGTAAGCTTCTCACTTCAACATGTTATTTTGCTTGTGACAATAGTTTGAGTGCCGAAAACATGATTCCCGACTTGCTAAGTTCTCTAGTTTCAGTTTAGAAAGTCCCTTTTAGCTCCGTTATTTCAATATATCATTGCGCTCAA
This sequence comes from Muricea muricata, assembly GCA_963855995.1. NCBI lineage: Eukaryota > Metazoa > Cnidaria > Anthozoa > Malacalcyonacea > Plexauridae > Muricea > Muricea muricata. The sequence continues at coordinate 6,018,876 of OY979727.1, forward strand.
CTCATTCAGTTTGGCCCTTATAACATCATTTTAAGCTCTAAAACGTTGCCGTGATCGATTTAAGACGGCAGTTTTTAGTTGATAACTTGAGCATCTTTTTACGCTCGAATCGCTTTAAAAGCGCTTAAAACCTGTTTTTAATGATTCTAAGATCGTTTCTGTTCTGTTTCGAGGTGGGTTGTAAGCTTCTCTTTTCAACATGTTATTTTGCTCGTGACGATAGTTTGAGTGACGAAAACAGGATTCCTGACTTACTAAGTTCTCCAACTTCCATTTAGAAAGTCCCTTTTAGGTCCGTCATTGCAGTTTATCATTGGGCTCAACTCGTTCAGTTTGGCCCTGAAAACATCATTTTAAGCTCTAAAACGTTGCCGTCATCGATTTAACGCGGAAGTTTTTAGTTGAAAATTTGAGCATATTTTTACGCTCAAATCGCTTCAAAAGCGCTGAAAACACGTTTTTAATGATTCTAAGATCGTTTATTTTCTGTCTCAAAGCATGTTGTAAGCTTCTCACTTCAACATATTATTTTGCTCGTGACAATAGTTTTAGTTCCGAAAACATGATTCCTGACTTGCTAAGTTCTCTAGTTACCATTTAGAAAGTCGCTTTTAGGTCCGTGATTGCAATATATCATTGCGCTCAACTCGTTCAATTTGGCCCTGAAAACATCATTTTATGCTCTAAAACGTTGAAGTGATCGATTTAAGACGGCAGTTTTTAATTTATCGTTTGAGCAAGTTTTTACGCTCAAATCGCTTCAAAAGCGCTTAAAACGCGTTTTTAATGATTGTAAGATCGTTTCTTTTCTGTCTCAAAGCAAGTTGTAAGCTTCTCACTTCAACATGTTATTTTGCTCGTGACAATAATTTGAATGCGGAAAACATGATTCCTGACTTGCTAAGTTCTCTAATTTCCATTTAGAAAGTCCCTTTTAACTCCGTGATTGCAATATATCATTGCGCTTAACTCCTTCAGTTTGGCCCTAAAAACATCATTTTAAGCTCTAAAACGTTGGCGTGATCGATTTAAGACGGCAGTTTTTAATTGATCGTTTGAGCAAGTTTTTACGCTCAAATCGCTTCAAAGGCACTTAAAACGCGTTTTTAATGATTGTAAGATCGTTTCTTTTCTGTCTCAAAGCAAGTTGTAAGCTTCTCACTTCAACATGTTATTTTGCTCGTGACAATAATTTGAATGCGGAAAACATGATTCCTGACTTGCTAAGTTCTCTAATTTCCATTTAGAAAGTCCCTTTTAATTCCGTGATTGCAATATATCATTGCGCTTAACTCATTCAGTTTTGCCCTTAAAACATTATTTTAAGCTCCAAAACGTTGCCGTGATCGATTTAAGACGGCAGTTTTTAGTTGATAATTTGAGCATGTTTTTACGCTCAAATCACTTTAAAAGCGCTTAAAACGCGTTTTTAATGCTTCTAAGATCGTTTCTTTTCTGTTTCAAAGTAAGTTGTAAGCTTCTAACTTCAACATGTTATTTTGCTCGTGACAATAATTTGAATGCGGAAAACATGATTCCTGACTTGCTAAGTTCTCTAATTTCCATTTAGAAAGTCCCTTTTAATTCCGTGATTGCAATATATCATTGCGCTCAACTCATTCAGTTTTGCCCTTAAAACAACATTTTAAGCTCCAAAACGTTTCCGTGATCGATTTAAGACGGCAGTTTTTAGTTGATAATTTGAGCATCTTTTTACGCTCAAATCGCTTTAAAAGCGCTTAAAACGCGTTTTTAATGCTTCTAAGATCGTTTCTTTTCGGTTTCAAAGTAAGTTGTAAGCTTCTAACTTCAACATGTTATTTTGCTCGTGACAATAATTTGAATGCGGAAAACATGATTCCTGACTTGCTAAGTTCTCTAATTTCCATTTAGAAAGTCCCTTTTAATTCCGTGATTGCAATATATCATTGCGCTCAACTCATTCAGTTTTGCCCTTAAAACATCATTTTAAGCTCTAAAACAGTGGCATGATCGATTTATAACGGCAGTTTTTAGTTGATCATTTGAGCATGTTTTTACGCTAAAATCGCTTTAAAAGCGCTTAAAACGCGTTTTTAATGATTGTAAGATCGTTTCTTTTCTGTCTCAAAGCAACTTGTAAGCTTCTCACTTCAACATGTTATTTTGCTCGTGACAATAGTTTGAATGCGGAAAACATTATTCCTGACTTGCTAAGTTCTCTAATTTCCATTTAGAAAGTCCCTTTTAATTCCGTGATTGCAATATATCATTGCGCTCAACTCATTCAGTTTTGCCCTTAAAACATCATTTTAAGCTCTAAAACAGTGGCATGATCGATTTATAACGGCAGTTTTTAGTTGATCATTTGAGCATGTTTTTACGCTAAAATCGCTTTAAAAGCGCTTAAAACGCGTTTTTAATGATTGTAAGATCGTTTCTTTTCTGTCTCAAAGCAACTTGTAAGCTTCTCACTTCAACATGTTATTTTGCTCGTGACAATAGTTTGAGTAACGAAAACATTATTCCTGACTTGCTAAGTTCTCTAGTTTCAATTTAGAAAGTCCCTTTTAGGTCCGTGATTGGAATATATCATTGCGCTCAACTCATTCAGTTTGACTCTGAAAACATCATTTTAAGCTCCAAAACGTTGCTGTGATCGATTTAAGACGGAAGATTTTAGTTGATAATTTGAGCATGTTTTTACGCTCAAATCGCTTTAAAAGCGATTAAAACGCGTTTTTAATGATTCTAAGATCGTTTCTGTTCTGTTTCGAGGTGGGTTGTAAGCTTCTCTTTTCAACATGGTATTTTGCTCGTGACAATAATTTGAATGCGGAAAACATGATTCCTGACTTGCTAAGTTCTCTAATTTCCATTTAGAAAGTCCCTTTTAATTCCGTCATTGCTATATATCATTGCGCTCAACTCATTCAGTTTTGCCCTTAAAACATCATTTTAATATCCAAAACGTTGCCGTGATCGATTTAAGACGGCAGTTTTTAGTTGATAATTTGAGCATGTTTTTACGCTCAAATCGCTTTAAAAGCGCTTAAAACGCGTTTTTAATGATTCTAAGATCGTTTCTGTTCTGTTTCGAGGTGAATTGTAAGCTTCTCTTTTCAACATGGTATTTTGCTCGTGACGATAGTCTGAGTGCCGAAAACAGGATTCCTGACTTACTAAGTTCTCCAACTTCCATTTAGAAAGTCCCTTTTAGGTCCGTGATTGCTATATATCATTGCGCTCAACTCTTTTAGTTTGACTCTAAAAACATCATTTTAAGCTCCAAAACGTTGCCGTGATCGATTTAACACGGAAGTTTTTAGTTGATAATTTGAGCATGTTTTTACGTTCAAATCGCTTTAAAAGCGCTTAAAACGCGTTTTTAATGATTCTAAGCTCGTTTCTGTTTTGTTTCAAGGTGGGTTGTAAGCTTCTCTTTTCAACATGGTATTTTGCTCGTGACGATAGTCTGAGTGCCGAAAACATGATTCCTGAGTTACTAAGTTCTCCAACTTCCATTTAGAAAGTCCCTTTTAGGTCCGTGATTGCAATAAATCATTGCGCTCAACTCGTCCAATTTGGCCCTAAAAACACCATTTTAAACTCTAAAACAGTGGCATGATCGATTTATAACGGCCGTTTTTAGTTGATCATTTGAGCATGTTTTTACGCTCAAATCGCTTTAAAAGCGCTTAAAACGCGTTTTTAATGATTGTAAGATCGTTTCTTTTTTGTCTCAAAGCAACTTGTAAGCTTCTCACTTCAACATGTTATTTTGCTTGTGACAATAGTTTGAGTGCCGAAAACATGATTCCTGACTTGCTAAGTTCTCTAGTTTCAATTTAGAAAGTCCCTTTTAGCTCCGTGATTGCAATATATCATTGCGCTCAACTCATTCAGTTTCGCCCTTAAAACATCATTTTAAGCTCTAAAAGTTGCCGTGATGAATTTAAGACTGCAGTTTTTAGTTGATAACTTGAGCATGTTTTTACGCTCAAATCGCTTTAAAAGCGCTTAAAACGCGTTTTTAATGATTCTAAGATCGTTTCTGTTCTGTTTCGAGGTGGCTTGTAGGCTTCTCTTTTCAACATGGTATTTTGCTCGTGACGATAGTCTGAGTGCCGAAAACATGATTCCTGACTTACTAAGTTCTCCAACTTCCATTTAGAAAGTCCCTTTTAGGTCCGTGATTGCTATATATCATTGCGCTCAACTCGTTTAGTTTGACTCTGAAAACATCATTTTAAGCTCCAAAACGTTGATGTGATCGATTTAAGATGGAAGTTTTTAGTTGATAATTTGAGCATGTTTTTACGCTCAAATCGCTTTAAAAGCGCTTAAAACGCGTTTTTAATGATTCTAAGCTCGTTTCTGTTCTGTTTCGAGGTGGGTTGTAAGCTTCTCACTTCAACATGTTATTTTGCTCGTGACGATAATTTGAGTTCCGAAAACAGGATTCCTGACTTGCTAAGTTCTCTAATTTCCATTTAGAAAGTCCCTTTTAATTCCGTGATTGCAATATATCATTGCGCTCAACTCATTCAGTTTTGCCCTTAAAACATCATTTTAAGCTCCAAAACGTTGCCCTGATCGATTTAAGACGGCAGTTATTAGTTGATAATTTGAGCATGTTTTTACGCTCAAATCGCTTTAAAAGCGCTTAAAAGGCGTTTTTAATGATTCTAAGATCGTTTCTGCTCTGTTTCGAGGTGGGTTGTAAGCTTCTCTTTTCAACATGGTATTTTGCTCGTGACGATAGTCTGAGTGCCGAAAACAGGATTCCTGACTTACTAAGTTCTCCAACTTCCATTTAGAAAGTCCCTTTTAGGTCCGTGATTGCTATATATCATTGCGCTCAACTCGTTTAGTTTGACTCTGAAAACATCATTTTAAGCTCCAAAACGTTGCCGTGATCGATTTAAGACGGAAGTTTTTAGTAGATCATTTGACCATGTTTTTACGCTAAAATCGCTTCAAAGCGCTTAAAACGCGTTTTTAATGCTTCTAAGATCGTTTCTTTTCTGTTTCAAAGTAAGTTGTAAGCTTCTAACTTCAACATGTCAATTTGCTCGTGACAATAATTTGAGTGCGGAAAACATGATTCCTGACTTGCTAAGTTCTCTAATTTCCATTTAGAAAGTCCCTTTTAAATCCGTGATTGCAATATATCATTGCGCTCAACTCATTCAGTTTGGCCCTTAAAACATCATTTTAAGCTCCAAAACGTTGCCGTGATCGATTTAAGACGGCAGTTTTTAGTTGATAATTTGAGCATGTTTTTACGCTCAAATCGCTTTAAAAGCGCTTAAAACGCGTTTTTAATGATTCTAAGATCGTTTATGTTCTGTTTCGAGGTGGGTTGTAGGCTTCTCTTTTCAACATGGTATTTTGCTCGTGACGATAGTCTGAGTGCCGAAAACATGATTCCTGACTTACTAAGTTCTCCAACTTCCATTTAGAAAGTCCCTTTTAGGTCCGTGATTGCTATATATCATTGCGCTCAACTCGTTTAGTTTGACTCTGAAAACATCATTTTAAGCTCCAAAACGTTGCCGTGATCGATTTAAGATGGAAGTTTTTAGTTGATAATTTGAGCATGTTTTTACGCTCAAATCGCTTTAAAAGCGCTTAAAACGCGTTTTTAATGATTCTAAGCTCGTTTCTGTTCTGTTTCGAGGTGGGTTGTAAGCTTCTCACTTCAACATGTTATTTTGCTCGTGACGATAATTTGAGTTCTGAAAACAGGATTCCTGACTTACTAAGTTCTCCAACTTCCATTTAGAAAGTCGCTTTTAGGTCCGTGATTGCAATATATCATTGCGCTCAACTCGTTCAGTTGGGCCCTGAAAAAATCATTTTAAGCTCTAAAACGTTGGCGTGATCGATTTAAGACGGCAGTTTTTAGTAGATCATTTGACCATGTTTTTACGCTAAAATCGCTTCAAAGCGCTTAAAACGCGTTTTTAATGCTTCTAAGATCGTTTCTTTTTTGTCTCAAAGCAACTTGTAAGCTTCTCACTTCAACATGTTATTTTGCTTGTGACAATAGTTTGAGTGCCGAAAACATGATTCCTGACTTGCTAAGTTCTCTAGTTTCAGTTTAGAAAGTCCCTTTTAGCTCCGTTATTGCAATATATCATTGCGCTCAACTCATTCAGTTTGGCCCTTAAAACATCATTTTAAGCTCTAAAACGTTGCCGTGATCGATTTAAGACGGCAGTTTTTAGTTGATAACTTGAGCATCTTTTTACGCTCAAATCGCTTTAAAAGCGCTTAAAACCTGTTTTTAATGATTCTAAGATCGTTTCTGTTCTGTTTCGAGGTGGGTTGTAAGCTTCTCTTTTCAACATGTTATTTTGCTCGTGACGATAGTTTGAGTGACGAAAACAGGATTCCTGACTTACTAAATTCTCCAACTTCCATTTAGAAAGTCCCTTTTAGGTCCGTCATTGCAGTTTATCATTGGGCTCAACTCGTTCAGTTTGGCCCTGAAAACATCATTTTAAGCTCTAAAACGTTGCCGTCATTGATTTAACGCGGAAGTTTTTAGTTGAAAATTTGAGCATATTTTTACGCTCAAATCGCTTCAAAAGCGCTGAAAACAAATTTTTAATGATTCTAAGATCGTTTATTTTCTGTCTCAAAGCATGTTGTAAGCTTCTCACTTCAACATGTTATTTTGCTCGTGACAATAGTTTTAGTTCCGAAAACATGATTCCTGACTTGCTAAGTTCTCTAGTTACCATTTAGAAAGTCGCTTTTAGGTCCGTGATTGCAATATATCATTGCGCTCAACTCGTTCAATTTGGCCCTGAAAACATCATTTTATGCTCTAAAACGTTGGCATGATCGATTTAAGGCGGCAGTTTTTAGTATATCATTTGAGCATGTTTTTACGCTCAAATCGCTTCAAAAGCGCTTAAAACACGTTTTTAATGATTGTAAGATCGTTTCTTTTCTGTTTCAAAGTAAGTTGTAAACTTCTAACTTCAACATGTTATTTTCCTCGTGAGAATAGTTTGAGTGCGGAAAACATGATTCCTGACTTGCTAAGCTCACTAATTTCCATTTAGAAAGTCCCTTTTACGTCCGTGATTGCAGTATATCATTGCGCTCAACTCATTAAACTCTAAAACGTTAGCGTGATCGATTTAAGACGGCAGTTTTTAGTTGATCATTTGAGCATGTTTTTACGCTCAAATCGCTTTAAAAGCCCTTAAAAAGCGTTTTTAATGATTGTAGGATCGTTTCTTTTCTGTTTCAAAGCAAGTTGTAAGTTTCTCACTTCAACATGTCATTTTGCCCGTGACCATAGTTTGACTGCCGAAAACATGATTCCTGACTTGCTAAGTTCTCTAATTTCCATTTAGAAAGTCCCTTTTAACTCCGTGATTGCAATATATCATTGCGCTCAACTCCTTCAGTTTGGCCCTAAAAACATCATTTTAAGCTCTAAAACGTTGGCGTGATCGATTTAAGACGGCAGTTTTTAATTGATCGTTTGAGCAAGTTTTTACGCTCAAATCGCTTCAAAAGCGCTTAAAACGCGTTTTTAATGATTGTAAGATCGTTTCTTTTCTGTCTCAAAGAAAGTTGTAAGCTTCTCACTTCAACATGTTATTTTGCTCGTGACAATAATTTGAATGCGGAAAACATGATTCCTGACTTGCTAAGTTCTCTAATTTCCATTTAGAAAGTCCCTTTTAACTCCGTGATTGCAATATATCATTGCGCTCAACTCCTTCAGTTTGGCCCTAAAAACATCATTTTAAGCTCTAAAACGTTGGCGTGATCGATTTAAGACGGCAGTTTTTAATTGATCGTTTGAGCAAGTTTTTACGCTCAAATCGCTTCAAAAGCACTTAAAACGCGTTTTTAATGATTGTAAGATCGTTTCTTTTCTGTCTCAAAACAAGTTGTAAGCTTCTCACTTCAACATGTTATTTTGCTCGTGACAATAATTTGAATGCGGAAAACATGATTCCTGACTTGCTAAGTTCTCTAATTTCCATTTAGAAAGTCCCTTTTAATTCCGTGATTGCAATATATCATTGCGCTCAACTCATTCAGTTTTGCCCTTAAAACATCATTTTAAGCTCCAAAACGTTGCCGTGATCGATTTAAGACGGCAGTTTTTAGTTGATAATTTGAGCATGTTTTTACGCTCAAATCGCTTTAAAAGCGCTTAAAACGCGTTTTTAATGATTCCAAGCTCGTTTCTGTTCTGTTTCGAGGTGGAATGTAAGCTTCTCACTTCAACATGTTATTTTGCTCGTGACGATAATTTGAGTTCCGAAAACAGGATTCCTGACTTTCTAAGTTCTCTAATTTCCATTTAGAAAGTCCCTTTTAATTCCGTGATTGCAATATATCATTGCGCTCAACTCATTCATTTTGCCCTTAAAAACATCATTTTAAGCTCCAAAACGTTGCCGTGATCGATTTAAGACGGCAGTTTTTAGTTGATAATTTGAGCATGTTTTTACGCTCAAATCGCTTTAAAAGCGCTTAAAACGCGTTTTTAATGCTTCTAAGATCGTTTCTTTTCTGTTTCAAAGTAAGTATTAAGCTTCTAACTTCAACATGTTATTTTGCTCGTGACAATAATTTGAATGCGGAAAACATGATTCCTGACTTGCTAAGTTCTCTAATTTCCATTTAGAAAGTCCCTTTTAATTCCGTGATTGCAATATATCATTGCGCTCAACTCATTCAGTTTTGCCCTTAAAACAACATTTTAAGCTCCAAAACGTTGCCGTGATCGATTTAAGACGGCAGTTTTTAGTTGATAATTTGAGCATGTTTTTACGCTCAAATCGCTTTAAAAGCGCTTAAAACGCGTTTTTAATGCTTCTAAGATCGTTTCTTTTCTGTTTCAAAGTAAGTTGTAAGCTTCTAACTTCAACATGTTATTTTGCTCGTGACAATAATTTGAATGCGGAAAACATGATTCCTGACTTGCTAAGTTCTCTAATTTCCATTTAGAAAGTCCCTTTCAGAACCGTGATTGCAATATATCATTGCGCTCAACTTATTCAGTTTTGCCCTTAAAACAACATTTTAAGCTATAAAACGTTGCCGTGATCGATTTAAGACGGCAGTTTTTAGTTGATAATTTGAGCATCTTTTTACGCTCAAATCGCTTTAAAAGCGCTTAAAACGCGTTTTTAATGCTTCTAAGATCGTTTCTTTTCTGTTTCAAAGTAAGTTGTAAGCTTCTAACTTCAACATGTTATTTTGCTCGTGACAATAATTTGAATGCGGAAAACATGATTCCTGACTTGCTAAGTTCTCTAATTTCCATTTAGAAAGTCCCTTTTAATTCCGTGATTGCAATATATCATTGCGCTCAACTCATTCAGTTTTGCCCTTAAAACATCATTTTAATATATAAAACGTTGCCTTGATCGATTTAAGACGGCAGTTTTTAGTTGATAATTTGAGCATGTTTTTACGCTCAAATCGCTTTAAAAGCGCTTAAAACGCGTTTTTAATGATTCTAAGATCGTTTCTGTTCTGTTTCGAGGTGAATTGTAAGCTTCTCTTTTCAACATGGTATTTTGCTCGTGACGATAGTCTGAGTGCCGAAAACAGGATTCCTGACTTACTAAGTTCTCCAACTTCCATTTAGAAAGTTCCTTTTAGGTCTGTGATTTCTATATATCATTGCGCTCAACTCGTTTAGTTTGACTCTAAAAACATCATTTTAAGCTCTAAAACGTTGCCGTGATCGATTTAAGACGGAAGTTTTTAGTTGATAATTTGAGCATGTTCTTACGTTCAAATCGCTTTAAAAGCGCTTAAAACGCGTTTTTAATGATTCTAAGCTCGTTTCTGTTTTGTTTCAAGGTGGGTTGTAAGCTTCTCTTTTCATTATGGTATTTTGCTCGTGACGATAGTCTGAGTGCCGAAAACAGGATTCCTGACTTACTATGTTCTCCAACTTCCATTTAGAAAGTCCCTTTTAGGTCCGTGATTGCTATATATCATTGCGCGCAACTCGTCCAGTTTGGCCCTAAAATTATCATTTTAAGCTCTAAAACAGTGGCATGATCGATTTATAACGGCAGTTTTTAGTTGATCATTTGAGCATGTTTTTACGCTCAAATCGCTTTAAAAGCGCTTAAAACGCGTTTTTAATGATTGTAAGATCGTTTCTTTTCTGTCTCAAAGCGACTTGTAAGCTTCTCACTTCAACATGTTATTTTGCTCGTGACAATAGTTTGAGTGCCGAAAACATTATTCCTGACTTGCTAAGTTCTCTAGTTTCAATTTAGAAAGTCCCTTTTAGGTCCGTGATTGGAATATATCATTGCGCTCAACTCATTCAGTTTGACTCTAAAAACATCATTTTAAGCTCCAAAACGTTGCTGTGATCGATTTAAGACGGAAGTTTTTAGTTGATAATTTGAGCATGTTTTTACGCTCAAATCGCTTTAAAAGCGCTTAAAACGCGTTTTTAATGATTCTAAGCTCGTTTTTGTTTATTTTCGAGGTGGGTTGTAAGCTTCTCACTTCAACATGTTATTTTGCTCGTGACGATAATTTGAGTTCCGAAAACAGGATTCCTGACTTGCTAAGTTCTCCAACTTCCATATAGAAAGTCCCTTTTAGGTCCGTGATTGCAATATATCATTGCGCTCAACTCGTTCAGTTTGGCCCTAAAAACATCATTTTAAGCTCCAAAACAGTGGCGTGATCGATTTAAGACGGCAGTTTTTAGTTGATCATTTAAGCATGTTTTTACGCTCAAATCGCTTTAAAAGCGCTTAAAACGCGTTTTTAATGATTCTAAGCTCGTTTCTTTTCTGTCTCAAAGCAAGTTGTAAGCTTCTCACTTCAACATGTTATTTTGCTCGTGACAATAGTTTGAGTGCCGAAAACATGATTCCTGACTTGCTAAGTTCTCTAGTTTCAATTTAGAAAGTCCCTTTTAGGTCCGTGATTGCAATATATCATTGCGCTCAACTCATTCAGTTTGGCCCTTAAAACATCATTTTAAGCTCAAAACGTTGCCGTGATCGATTTAAGACGGCAGTTATTAGTTGATAATTTGAGCATGTTTTTACGCTCAAATCGCTTTAAAAGCGCTTAAAACGCGTTTTTAGTTGTTCTAAGATCGTTTCTGTTCTGTTTCGAGGTAGGTTGTAAGCTTCTCACTTCAACATGTTATTTTGCTCTTGACGATAGTTTGAGTGACGAAAACTGGATTCTTGACTTTCTAAGTTCTCCAACTTCCATTTAGAAAGTCCCTTTTAGGTCCGTGATTGCAATATATCATTGCGCTCAACTCGTTCAGTTGGGCCCTGAAAAAATCATTTTAAGCTCTAAAACGTTGGCGTGATCGATTTAAGACGGCAGTTTTTAATTGATCGTTTGAGCAAGTTTTTACGCTCAAATCGCTTCAAAAGCACTTAAAACGCGTTTTTAATGATTGTAAGATCGTTTCTTTTCTGTCTCAAAACAAGTTGTAAGCTTCTCACTTCAACATGTTATTTTGCTCGTGACAATAATTTGAATGCGGAAAACATGATTCCTGACTTGCTAAGTTCTCTAATTTCCATTTAGAAAGTCCCTTTTAATTCCGTGATTGCAATATATCATTGCGCTCAACTCATTCAGTTTTGCCCTTAAAACATCATTTTAAGCTCCAAAACGTTGCCGTGATCGATTTAAGACGGCAGTTTTTAGTTGATAATTTGAGCATGTTTTTACGCTCAAATCGCTTTAAAAGCGCTTAAAACGCGTTTTTAATGATTCCAAGCTCGTTTCTGTTCTGTTTCGAGGTGGAATGTAAGCTTCTCACTTCAACATGTTATTTTGCTCGTGACGATAATTTGAGTTCCGAAAACAGGATTCCTGACTTTCTAAGTTCTCTAATTTCCATTTAGAAAGTCCCTTTTAATTCCGTGATTGCAATATATCATTGCGCTCAACTCATTCATTTTGCCCTTAAAAACATCATTTTAAGCTCCAAAACGTTGCCGTGATCGATTTAAGACGGCAGTTTTTAGTTGATAATTTGAGCATGTTTTTACGCTCAAATCGCTTTAAAAGCGCTTAAAACGCGTTTTTAATGCTTCTAAGATCGTTTCTTTTCTGTTTCAAAGTAAGTTGTAAGCTTCTAACTTCAACATGTTATTTTGCTCGTGACAATAATTTGAATGCGGAAAACATGATTCCTGACTTGCTAAGTTCTCTAATTTCCATTTAGAAAGTCCCTTTTAATTCCGTGATTGCAATATATCATTGCGCTCAACTCATTCAGTTTTGCCCTTAAAACAACATTTTAAGCTCCAAAACGTTGCCGTGATCGATTTAAGACGGCAGTTTTTAGTTGATAATTTGAGCATGTTTTTACGCTCAAATCGCTTTAAAAGCGCTTAAAACGCGTTTTTAATGCTTCTAAGATCGTTTCTTTTCTGTTTCAAAGTAAGTTGTAAGCTTCTAACTTCAACATGTTATTTTGCTCGTGACAATAATTTGAATGCGGAAAACATGATTCCTGACTTGCTAAGTTCTCTAATTTCCATTTAGAAAGTCCCTTTTAATTCCGTGATTGCAATATATCATTGCGCTCAACTTATTCAGTTTTGCCCTTAAAACAACATTTTAAGCTATAAAACGTTGCCGTGATCGATTTAAGACGGCAGTTTTTAGTTGATAATTTGAGCATCTTTTTACGCTCAAATCGCTTTAAAAGCGCTTAAAACGCGTTTTTAATGCTTCTAAGATCGTTTCTTTTCTGTTTCAAAGTAAGTTGTAAGCTTCTAACTTCAACATGTTATTTTGCTCGTGACAATAATTTGAATGCGGAAAACATGATTCCTGACTTGCTAAGTTCTCTAATTTCCATTTAGAAAGTCCCTTTTAATTCCGTGATTGCAATATATCATTGCGCTCAACTCATTCAGTTTTGCCCTTAAAACATCATTTTAATATATAAAACGTTGCCTTGATCGATTTAAGACGGCAGTTTTTAGTTGATAATTTGAGCATGTTTTTACGCTCAAATCGCTTTAAAAGCGCTTAAAACGCGTTTTTAATGATTCTAAGATCGTTTCTGTTCTGTTTCGAGGTGAATTGTAAGCTTCTCTTTTCAACATGGTATTTTGCTCGTGACGATAGTCTGAGTGCCGAAAACAGGATTCCTGACTTACTAAGTTCTCCAACTTCCATTTAGAAAGTTCCTTTTAGGTCTGTGATTTCTATATATCATTGCGCTCAACTCGTTTAGTTTGACTCTAAAAACATCATTTTAAGCTCTAAAACGTTGCCGTGATCGATTTAAGACGGAAGTTTTTAGTTGATAATTTGAGCATGTTCTTACGTTCAAATCGCTTTAAAAGCGCTTAAAACGCGTTTTTAATGATTCTAAGCTCGTTTCTGTTTTGTTTCAAGGTGGGTTGTAAGCTTCTCTTTTCATTATGGTATTTTGCTCGTGACGATAGTCTGAGTGCCGAAAACAGGATTCCTGACTTACTATGTTCTCCAACTTCCATTTAGAAAGTCCCTTTTAGGTCCGTGATTGCTATATATCATTGCGCGCAACTCGTCCAGTTTGGCCCTAAAATTATCATTTTAAGCTCTAAAACAGTGGCATGATCGATTTATAACGGCAGTTTTTAGTTGATCATTTGAGCATGTTTTTACGCTCAAATCGCTTTAAAAGCGCTTAAAACGCGTTTTTAATGATTGTAAGATCGTTTCTTTTCTGTCTCAAAGCGACTTGTAAGCTTCTCACTTCAACATGTTATTTTGCTCGTGACAATAGTTTGAGTGCCGAAAACATTATTCCTGACTTGCTAAGTTCTCTAGTTTCAATTTAGAAAGTCCCTTTTAGGTCCGTGATTGGAATATATCATTGCGCTCAACTCATTCAGTTTGACTCTAAAAACATCATTTTAAGCTCCAAAACGTTGCTGTGATCGATTTAAGACGGAAGTTTTTAGTTGATAATTTGAGCATGTTTTTACGCTCAAATCGCTTTAAAAGCGCTTAAAACGCGTTTTTAATGATTCTAAGCTCGTTTTTGTTTATTTTCGAGGTGGGTTGTAAGCTTCTCACTTCAACATGTTATTTTGCTCGTGACGATAATTTGAGTTCCGAAAACAGGATTCCTGACTTGCTAAGTTCTCCAACTTCCATATAGAAAGTCCCTTTTAGGTCCGTGATTGCAATATATCATTGCGCTCAACTCGTTCAGTTTGGCCCTAAAAACATCATTTTAAGCTCCAAAACAGTGGCGTGATCGATTTAAGACGGCAGTTTTTAGTTGATCATTTAAGCATGTTTTTACGCTCAAATCGCTTTAAAAGCGCTTAAAACGCGTTTTTAATGATTCTAAGCTCGTTTCTTTTCTGTCTCAAAGCAAGTTGTAAGCTTCTCACTTCAACATGTTATTTTGCTCGTGACAATAGTTTGAGTGCCGAAAACATGATTCCTGACTTGCTAAGTTCTCTAGTTTCAATTTAGAAAGTCCCTTTTAGGTCCGTGATTGCAATATATCATTGCGCTCAACTCATTCAGTTTGGCCCTTAAAACATCATTTTAAGCTCAAAACGTTGCCGTGATCGATTTAAGACGGCAGTTATTAGTTGATAATTTGAGCATGTTTTTACGCTCAAATCGCTTTAAAAGCGCTTAAAACGCGTTTTTAGTTGTTCTAAGATCGTTTCTGTTCTGTTTCGAGGTAGGTTGTAAGCTTCTCACTTCAACATGTTATTTTGCTCTTGACGATAGTTTGAGTGACGAAAACTGGATTCTTGACTTTCTAAGTTCTCCAACTTCCATTTAGAAAGTCCCTTTTAGGTCCGTGATTGCAATATATCATTGCGCTCAACTCGTTCAGTTGGGCCCTGAAAAAATCATTTTAAGCTCTAAAACGTTGGCGTGATCGATTTAAGACGGCAGTTTTTAGTAGATCATTTGAGCATGTTTTTACGCTAAAATCGCTTCAAAGCGCTTAAAACGCGTTTTTAATGCTTCTAAGATCGTTTCTTTTCTGTTTCAAAGTAAGTTGTAAGCTTCTAACTTCAACATGTCAATTTGCTCGTGACAATAATTTGAGTGCGGAAAACATGATTCCTGACTTGCTAAGTTCTCTAATTTCCATTTAGAAAGTTTTTTTTAAATCCGTGATTGCAATATATCATTGCGCTCAACTCATTCAGTTTTGCCCTTAAAACATCATTTTAAGCTCCAAAACGTTGCCGTGATCGATTTAAGACGGCAGTTTTTAGTTGATAATTTGAGCATGTTTTTACGCTCAAATCGCTTTAAAAGCGCTTAAAACGCGTTTTTAATGATTCTAAGATCATTTCTGTTCTGTTTCGAGGTGGGTTGTAAGCTTCTCTTTTCAACATGGTATTTTGCTCGTGACGATAGTTTGAGGGACGAAAACAGGATTCCTGACTTACTAAGTTCTCCAACTTCCATTTAGAAAGTCCCTTTTAGGTCCGTCATTGCAGTTTATCATTGGGCTCAACTCGTTCAGTTTGGCCCTGAAAACATCATTTTAAGCTCTAAAACGTTGCCGTCATCGATTTAACGCGGAAGTTTTTAGTTGAAAATTTGAGCATATTTTTACGCTCAAATCGCTTCAAAAGCGCTGAAAACACGTTTTTAATGATTCTAAGATCGTTTATTTTCTGTCTCAAAGCATGTTGTAAGCTTCTCACTTCAACATATTATTTTGCTCGTGACAATAGTTTTAGTTCCGAAAACATGATTCCTGACTTGCTAAGTTCTCTAGTTACCATTTAGAAAGTCGCTTTTAGATCCGTGATTGCAATATATCATTGCGCTCAACTCGTTCAATTTGGCCCTGAAAACATCATTTTATGCTCTAAAACGTTGAAGTGATCGATTTAAGACGGCAGTTTTTAATTTATCGTTTGAGCAAGTTTTTACGCTCAAATCGCTTCAAAAGCGCTTAAAACGCGTTTTTAATGATTGTAAGATCGTTTCTTTTCTGTCTCAAAGCAAGTTGTAAGCTTCTCACTTCAACATGTTATTTTGCTCGTGACAATAATTTGAATGCGGAAAACATGATTCCTGACTTGCTAAGTTCTCTAATTTCCATTTAGAAAGTCCCTTTTAACTCCGTGATTGCAATATATCATTGCGCTTAACTCCTTCAGTTTGGCCCTAAAAACATCATTTTAAGCTCTAAAACGTTGGCGTGATCGATTTAAGACGGCAGTTTTTAATTGATCGTTTGAGCAAGTTTTTACGCTCAAATCGCTTCAAAAGCACTTAAAACGCGTTTTTAATGATTGTAAGATCGTTTCTTTTCTGTCTCAAAGCAAGTTGTAAGCTTCTCACTTCAACATGTTATTTTGCTCGTGACAATAATTTGAATGCGGAAAACATGATTCCTGACTTGCTAAGTTCTCTAATTTCCATTTAGAAAGTCCCTTTTAATTCCGTGATTGCAATATATCATTGCGCTTAACTCATTCAGTTTTGCCCTTAAAACATTATTTTAAGCTCCAAAACGTTGCCGTGATCGATTTAAGACGGCAGTTTTTAGTTGATAATTTGAGCATGTTTTTACGCTCAAATCACTTTAAAAGCGCTTAAAACGCGTTTTTAATGCTTCTAAGATCGTTTCTTTTCTGTTTCAAAGTAAGTTGTAAGCTTCTAACTTCAACATGTTATTTTGCTCGTGACAATAATTTGAATGCGGAAAACATGATTCCTGACTTGCTAAGTTCTCTAATTTCCATTTAGAAAGTCCCTTTTAATTCCGTGATTGCAATATATCATTGCGCTCAACTCATTCAGTTTTGCCCTTAAAACAACATTTTAAGCTCCAAAACGTTGCCGTGATCGATTTAAGACGGCAGTTTTTAGTTGATAATTTGAGCATCTTTTTACGCTCAAATCGCTTTAAAAGCGCTTAAAACGCGTTTTTAATGCTTCTAAGATCGTTTCTTTTCTGTTTCAAAGTAAGTTGTAAGCTTCTAACTTCAACATGTTATTTTGCTCGTGACAATAATTTGAATGCGGAAAACATGATTCCTGACTTGCTAAGTTCTCTAATTTCCATTTAGAAAGTCCCTTTTAATTCCGTGATTGCTATATATCATTGCGCTCAACTCATTCAGTTTTGCCCTTAAAACATCATTTTAATATCCAAAACGTTGCCGTGATCGATTTAAGACGGCAGTTTTTAGTTGATAATTTGAGCATGTTTTTACGCTCAAATCGCTTTAAAAGCGCTTAAAACGCGTTTTTAATGATTCTAAGATCGTTTCTGTTCTGTTTCGAGGTGAATTGTAAGCTTCTCTTTTCAACATGGTATTTTGCTCGTGACGATAGTCTGAGTGCCGAAAACAGGATTCCTGACTTACTAAGTTCTCCAACTTCCATTTAGAAAGTCCCTTTTAGGTCTGTGATTGCTATATATCATTGCGCTCTACTCGTTTAGTTTGACTCTAAAAACATCATTTTAAGCTCCAAAACGTTGCCGTGATCGATTTAAGACGGAAGTTTTTAGTTGATAATTTGAGCATGTTTTTACGTTCAAATCGCTTTAAAAGCGCTTAAAACGCGTTTTTAATGATTCTAAGCTCGTTTCTGTTTTGTTTCAAGGTGGGTTGTAAGCTTCTCTTTTCAACATGGTATTTTGCTCGTCACGATAGTCTGAGTGCCGAAAACATGATTCCTGAGTTACTAAGTTCTCCAACTTCCATTTAGAAAGTCCCTTTTAGGTCCGTGATTGCAATAAATCATTGCGCTCAACTCGTCCAATTTGGCCCTAAAAACACCATTTTAAGCTCTAAAACAGTGGCATGATCGATTTATAACGGCCGTTTTTAGTTGATCATTTGAGCATGTTTTTACGCTCAAATCGCTTTAAAAGCGCTTAAAACGCGTTTTTAATGATTGTAAGATCGTTTCTTTTTTGTCTCAAAGCAACTTGTAAGCTTCTCACTTCAACATGTTATTTTGCTTGTGACAATAGTTTGAGTGCCGAAAACATGATTCCTGACTTGCTAAGTTCTCTAGTTTCAATTTAGAAAGTCCCTTTTAGCTCCGTGATTGCAATATATCATTGCGCTCAACTCATTCAGTTTCGCCCTTAAAACATCATTTTAAGCTCTAAAAGTTGCCGTGATGAATTTAAGACTGCAGTTTTTAGTTGATAACTTGAGCATGTTTTTACGCTCAAATCGCTTTAAAAGCGCTTAAAACCTGTTTTTAATGATTCTAAGATCGTTTCTTTTCTGTTGCAAAGTAAGTTGCAAGCTTCTCACCTCAACATGTTATTTTGCTCGTGACGATAGTTTGAGTGCTGAAAACATGATTCCTGACTTGCTAAGTTCTCTAGTTTCAATTTAGAAAGTCCCTTTTAGGTCCGTGATTGCAATATATCATTGCGCTCAACTCGTTTAGTTTGACTCTGAAAACATCATTTTAAGCTCCAAAACGTTGCCGTGATCGATTTAAGACGGAAGTTTTTAGTTGATAATTTGAGCATGTTTTTACGCTCAAATCGTTTTAAAAGCGCTTAAAACGCGTTTTTAATGATTCTAAGCTCGTTTCTGTTCTGTTTCGAGGTGGGTTGTAAGCTTCTCACTTCAACATGTTATTTTGCTCGTGACGATAATTTGAGTTCCGAAAACAGGATTCCTGACTTGCTAAGTTCTCTAATTTCCATTTAGAAAGTCTCTTTTAATTCCGTGATTGCAATATATCATTGCGCTCAACTCATTCAGTTTTGCCCTTAAAACATCATTTTAAGCTCCAAACGTTGCCGTGATCGATTTAAGACGGCAGTTATTAGTTGATAATTTGAGCATGTTTTTACGCTCAAATCGCTTTAAAAGCGCTTAAAAGGCGTTTTTAATGATTCTAAGATCGTTTCTGCTCTGTTTCGAGGTGGGTTGTAAGCTTCTCTTTTCAACATGGTATTTTGCTCGTGACGATAGTCTGAGTGCCGAAAACAGGATTCCTGACTTACTAAGTTCTCCAACTTCCATTTAGAAAGTCCCTTTTAGGTCCGTGATTGCTATATATCATTGCGCTTAACTCGTTTAGTTTGACTCTGAAAACATCATTTTAAGCTCCAAAACGTTGCCGTGATCGATTTAAGACGGAAGTTTTTAGTTGATAATTTGAGCATGTTTTTACGCTCAAATCGCTTTAAAAGCGCTTAAAACGCGTTTTTAATGATTCTAAGCTCGTTTCTGTTCTGTTTCGAGGTGGGTTGTAAGCTTCTCACTTCAACATGTTATTTTGCTCGTGACGATAATTTGAGTTCCGAAAACAGGATTCCTGACTTACTAAGTTCTCCAACTTCCATTTAGAAAGTCGCTTTTAGGTCCGTGATTGCAATATATCATTGCGCTCAACTCGTTCAGTTGGGCCCTGAAAAAATCATTTTAAGCTCTAAAACGTTGGCGTGATCGATTTAAGACGGCAGTTTTTAGTAGATCATTTGACCATGTTTTTACGCTAAAATCGCTTCAAAGTGCTTAAAACGCGTTTTTAATGCTTCTAAGATCGTTTCTTTTCTGTTTCAAAGTAAGTTGTAAGCTTCTAACTTCAACATGTCAATTTGCTCGTGACAATAATTTGAGTGCGGAAAACATGATTCCTGACTTGCTAAGTTCTCTAATTTCCATTTAGAAAGTCCCTTTTAAATCCGTGATTGCAATATATCATTGCGCTCAACTCATTCAGTTTGGCCCTTAAAACATCATTTTAAGCTCCAAAACGTTGCCGTGATCGATTTAAGACGGCAGTTTTTAGTTGATAATTTGAGCATGTTTTTACGCTCAAATCGCTTTAAAAGCGCTTAAAACGCGTTTTTAATGATTCTAAGATCGTTTCTGTTCTGTTTCGAGGTGGGTTGTAGGCTTCTCTTTTCAACATGGTATTTTGCTCGTGACGATAGTCTGAGTGCCGAAAACATGATTCCTGATTTACTAAGTTCTCCAACTTCCATTTAGAAAGTCCCTTTTAGGTCCGTGATTGCTATATATCATTGCGCTCAACTCGTTTAGTTTGACTCTGAAAACATCATTTTAAGCTCCAAAACGTTGCCGTGATCGATTTAAGACGGAAGTTTTTAGTTGATAATTTGAGCATGTTTTTACGCTCAAATCGCTTTAAAAGCGCTTAAAACGCGTTTTTAATGATTCTAAGCTCGTTTCTGTTCTGTTTCGAGGTGGGTTGTAAGCTTCTCACTTCAACATGTTATTTTGCTCGTGACGATAATTTGAGTTCCGAAAACAGGATTCCTGACTTACTAAATTCTCCAACTTCCATTTAGAAAGTCGCTTTTAGGTCCGTGATTGCAATATATCATTGCGCTCAACTCGTTCAGTTGGGCCCTGAAAAAATCATTTTAAGCTCTAAAACGTTGGCGTGATCGATTTAAGACGGCAGTTTTTAGTAGATCATTTGACCATGTTTTTAAGCTAAAATCGCTTCAAAGCGCTTAAAACGCGTTTTTAATGCTTCTAAGATCGTTTCTTTTCTGTTTCAAAGTAAGTTGTAAGCTTCTAACTTCAACATGTCAATTTGCTCGTGACAATAATTTGAGTGCGGAAAACATGATTCCTGACTTGCTAAGTTCTCTAATTTCCATTTAGAAAGTCCCTTTTAAATCCGTGATTGCAATATATCATTGCGCTCAACTCATTCAGTTTGGCCCTTAAAACATCATTTTAAGCTCCAAAACGTTGCCGTGATCGATTTAAGACGGCAGTTTTTAGTTGATAATTTGAGCATGTTTTTACGCTCAAATCGCTTTAAAAGCGCTTAAAACGCGTTTTTAATGATTCTAAGATCGTTTCTGTTCTGTTTCGAGGTGGGTTGTAGGCTTCTCTTTTCAACATGGTATTTTGCTCGTGACGATAGTCTGAGTGCCGAAAACATGATTCCTGACTTACTAAGTTCTCCAACTTCCATTTAGAAAGTCCCTTTTAGGTCCGTGATTGCTATATATCATTGCGCTCAACTCGTTTAGTTTGACTCTGAAAACATCATTTTAAGCTCCAAAACGTTGCCGTGATCGATTTAAGACGGAAGTTTTTAGTTGATAATTTGAGCATGTTTTTACGCTCAAATCGCTTTAAAAGCGCTTAAAACGCGTTTTTAATGATTCTAAGCTCGTTTCTGTTCTGTTTCGAGGTGGGTTGTAAGCTTCTCACTTCAACATGTTATTTTGCTCGTGACGATAATTTGAGTTCCGAAAACAGGATTCCTGACTTGCTAAGTTCTCCAACTTCCATTTAGAAAGTCCCTTTTAGGTCCGTGATTGCAATATATCATTGCGCTCAACTCGTCCAGTTTGGCCCTAAAAACATCATTTTAAGCTCTAAAACAGTGGCATGATCGATTTATAACGGCAGTTTGTAGTTGATCATTTGAGCATGTTTTTACGCTCAAATCGCTTTAAAAGCGCTTAAAACGCGTTTTTAATGATTGTAAGATCGTTTCTTTTTTGTCTCAAAGCAACTTGTAAGCTTCTCACTTCAACATGTTATTTTGCTTGTGACAATAGTTTGAGTGCCGAAAACATGATTCCTGACTTGCTAAGTTCTCTAGTTTCAGTTTAGAAAGTCCCTTTTAGCTCCGTTATTGCAATATATCATTGCGCTCAACTCATTCAGTTTGGCCCTTAAAACATCATTTTAAGCTCTAAAACGTTGCCGTGATCGATTTAAGACGGCAGTTTTTAGTTGATAACTTGAGCATCTTTTTACGCTCAAATCGCTTTAAAAGCGCTTAAAACCTGTTTTTAATGATTCTAAGATCGTTTCTGTTCTGTTTCGAGGTGGGTTGTAAGCTTCTCTTTTCAACATGTTATTTTGCTCGTGACGATAGTTTGAGTGACGAAAACAGGATTCCTGACTTACTAAGTTCTCCAACTTCCATTTAGAAAGTCCCTTTTAGGTCCGTCATTGCAGTTTATCATTGGGCTCAACTCGTTCAGTTTGGCCCTGAAAACATCATTTTAAGCTCTAAAACGTTGCCGTCATTGATTTAACGCGGAAGTTTTTAGTTGAAAATTTGAGCATATTTTTACGCTCAAATCGCTTCAAAAGCGCTGAAAACAAATTTTTAATGATTCTAAGATCGTTTATTTTCTGTCTCAAAGCATGTTGTAAGCTTCTCACTTCAACATGTTATTTTGCTCGTGACAATAGTTTTAGTTCCGAAAACATGATTCCTGACTTGCTAAGTTCTCCAACTTCCATTTAGAAAGTCCCTTTTAGGTCCGTGATTGCAATATATCATTGCGCTCAACTCGTCCAGTTTGGCCCTAAAAACATCATTTTAAGCTCTAAAACAGTGGCATGATCGATTTATAACGGCAGTTTGTAGTTGATCATTTGAGCATGTTTTTACGCTCAAATCGCTTTAAAAGCGCTTAAAACGCGTTTTTAATGATTGTAAGATCGTTTCTTTTTTGTCTCAAAGCAACTTGTAAGCTTCTCACTTCAACATGTTATTTTGCTTGTGACAATAGTTTGAGTGCCGAAAACATGATTCCTGACTTGCTAAGTTCTCTAGTTTCAGTTTAGAAAGTCCCTTTTAGCTCCGTTATTGCAATATATCATTGCGCTCAACTCATTCAGTTTGGCCCTTAAAACATCATTTTAAGCTCTAAAACGTTGCCGTGATCGATTTAAGACGGCAGTTTTTAGTTGATAACTTGAGCATCTTTTTACGCTCAAATCGCTTTAAAAGCGCTTAAAACCTGTTTTTAATGATTCTAAGATCGTTTCTGTTCTGTTTCGAGGTGGGTTGTAAGCTTCTCTTTTCAACATGTTATTTTGCTCGTGACGATAGTTTGAGTGACGAAAACAGGATTCCTGACTTACTAAGTTCTCCAACTTCCATTTAGAAAGTCCCTTTTAGGTCCGTCATTGCAGTTTATCATTGGGCTCAACTCGTTCAGTTTGGCCCTGAAAACGTCATTTTAAGCTCTAAAACGTTGCCGTCATTGATTTAACGCGGAAGTTTTTAGTTGAAAATTTGAGCATATTTTTACGCTCAAATCGCTTCAAAAGCGCTGAAAACAAATTTTTAATGATTCTAAGATCGTTTATTTTCTGTCTCAAAGCATGTTGTAAGCTTCTCACTTCAACATGTTATTTTGCTCGTGACAATAGTTTTAGTTCCGAAAACATGATTCCTGACTTGCTAAGTTCTCTAGTTACCATTTAGAAAGTCGCTTTTAGGTCCGTGATTGCAATATATCATTGCGCTCAACTCGTTCAATTTGGCCCTGAAAACATCATTTTATGCTCTAAAACGTTGGCATGATCGATTTAAGGCGGCAGTTTTTAGTATATCATTTGAGCATGTTTTTACGCTCAAATCGCTTCAAAAGCGCTTAAAACACGTTTTTAATGATTGTAAGATCGTTTCTTTTCTGTTTCAAAGTAAGTTGTAAACTTCTAACTTCAACATGTTATTTTCCTCGTGAGAATAGTTTGAGTGCGGAAAACATGATTCCTGACTTGCTAAGCTCACTAATTTCCATTTAGAAAGTCCCTTTTACGTCCGTGATTGCAGTATATCATTGCGCTCAACTCATTAAACTCTAAAACGTTAGCGTGATCGATTTAAGACGGCAGTTTTTAGTTGATCATTTGAGCATGTTTTTACGCTCAAATCGCTTTAAAAGCCCTTAAAAAGCGTTTTTAATGATTGTAGGATCGTTTCTTTTCTGTTTCAAAGCAAGTTGTAAGTTTCTCACTTCAACATGTCATTTTGCCCGTGACCATAGTTTGACTGCCGAAAACATGATTCCTGACTTGCTAAGTTCTCTAATTTCCATTTAGAAAGTCCCTTTTAACTCCGTGATTGCAATATATCATTGCGCTCAACTCCTTCAGTTTGGCCCTAAAAACATCATTTTAAGCTCTAAAACGTTGGCGTGATCGATTTAAGACGGCAGTTTTTAATTGATCGTTTGAGCAAGTTTTTACGCTCAAATCGCTTCAAAAGCGCTTAAAACGCGTTTTTAATGATTGTAAGATCGTTTCTTTTCTGTCTCAAAGAAAGTTGTAAGCTTCTCACTTCAACATGTTATTTTGCTCGTGACAATAATTTGAATGCGGAAAACATGATTCCTGACTTGCTAAGTTCTCTAATTTCCATTTAGAAAGTCCCTTTTAACTCCGTGATTGCAATATATCATTGCGCTCAACTCCTTCAGTTTGGCCCTAAAAACATCATTTTAAGCTCTAAAACGTTGGCGTGATCGATTTAAGACGGCAGTTTTTAATTGATCGTTTGAGCAAGTTTTTACGCTCAAATCGCTTCAAAAGCACTTAAAACGCGTTTTTAATGATTGTAAGATCGTTTCTTTTCTGTCTCAAAACAAGTTGTAAGCTTCTCACTTCAACATGTTATTTTGCTCGTGACAATAATTTGAATGCGGAAAACATGATTCCTGACTTGCTAAGTTCTCTAATTTCCATTTAGAAAGTCCCTTTTAATTCCGTGATTGCAATATATCATTGCGCTCAACTCATTCAGTTTTGCCCTTAAAACATCATTTTAAGCTCCAAAACGTTGCCGTGATCGATTTAAGACGGCAGTTTTTAGTTGATAATTTGAGCATGTTTTTACGCTCAAATCGCTTTAAAAGCGCTTAAAACGCGTTTTTAATGATTCCAAGCTCGTTTCTGTTCTGTTTCGAGGTGGAATGTAAGCTTCTCACTTCAACATGTTATTTTGCTCGTGACGATAATTTGAGTTCCGAAAACAGGATTCCTGACTTTCTAAGTTCTCTAATTTCCATTTAGAAAGTCCCTTTTAATTCCGTGATTGCAATATATCATTGCGCTCAACTCATTCATTTTGCCCTTAAAAACATCATTTTAAGCTCCAAAACGTTGCCGTGATCGATTTAAGACGGCAGTTTTTAGTTGATAATTTGAGCATGTTTTTACGCTCAAATCGCTTTAAAAGCGCTTAAAACGCGTTTTTAATGCTTCTAAGATCGTTTCTTTTCTGTTTCAAAGTAAGTTGTAAGCTTCTAACTTCAACATGTTATTTTGCTCGTGACAATAATTTGAATGCGGAAAACATGATTCCTGACTTGCTAAGTTCTCTAATTTCCATTTAGAAAGTCCCTTTTAATTCCGTGATTGCAATATATCATTGCGCTCAACTCATTCAGTTTTGCCCTTAAAACAACATTTTAAGCTCCAAAACGTTGCCGTGATCGATTTAAGACGGCAGTTTTTAGTTGATAATTTGAGCATGTTTTTACGCTCAAATCGCTTTAAAAGCGCTTAAAACGCGTTTTTAATGCTTCTAAGATCGTTTCTTTTCTGTTTCAAAGTAAGTTGTAAGCTTCTAACTTCAACATGTTATTTTGCTCGTGACAATAATTTGAATGCGGAAAACATGATTCCTGACTTGCTAAGTTCTCTAATTTCCATTTAGAAAGTCCCTTTTAATTCCGTGATTGCAATATATCATTGCGCTCAACTTATTCAGTTTTGCCCTTAAAACAACATTTTAAGCTATAAAACGTTGCCGTGATCGATTTAAGACGGCAGTTTTTAGTTGATAATTTGAGCATCTTTTTACGCTCAAATCGCTTTAAAAGCGCTTAAAACGCGTTTTTAATGCTTCTAAGATCGTTTCTTTTCTGTTTCAAAGTAAGTTGTAAGCTTCTAACTTCAACATGTTATTTTGCTCGTGACAATAATTTGAATGCGGAAAACATGATTCCTGACTTGCTAAGTTCTCTAATTTCCATTTAGAAAGTCCCTTTTAATTCCGTGATTGCAATATATCATTGCGCTCAACTCATTCAGTTTTGCCCTTAAAACATCATTTTAATATATAAAACGTTGCCTTGATCGATTTAAGACGGCAGTTTTTAGTTGATAATTTGAGCATGTTTTTACGCTCAAATCGCTTTAAAAGCGCTTAAAACGCGTTTTTAATGATTCTAAGATCGTTTCTGTTCTGTTTCGAGGTGAATTGTAAGCTTCTCTTTTCAACATGGTATTTTGCTCGTGACGATAGTCTGAGTGCCGAAAACAGGATTCCTGACTTACTAAGTTCTCCAACTTCCATTTAGAAAGTTCCTTTTAGGTCTGTGATTTCTATATATCATTGCGCTCAACTCGTTTAGTTTGACTCTAAAAACATCATTTTAAGCTCTAAAACGTTGCCGTGATCGATTTAAGACGGAAGTTTTTAGTTGATAATTTGAGCATGTTCTTACGTTCAAATCGCTTTAAAAGCGCTTAAAACGCGTTTTTAATGATTCTAAGCTCGTTTCTGTTTTGTTTCAAGGTGGGTTGTAAGCTTCTCTTTTCATTATGGTATTTTGCTCGTGACGATAGTCTGAGTGCCGAAAACAGGATTCCTGACTTACTATGTTCTCCAACTTCCATTTAGAAAGTCCCTTTTAGGTCCGTGATTGCTATATATCATTGCGCGCAACTCGTCCAGTTTGGCCCTAAAATTATCATTTTAAGCTCTAAAACAGTGGCATGATCGATTTATAACGGCAGTTTTTAGTTGATCATTTGAGCATGTTTTTACGCTCAAATCGCTTTAAAAGCGCTTAAAACGCGTTTTTAATGATTGTAAGATCGTTTCTTTTCTGTCTCAAAGCGACTTGTAAGCTTCTCACTTCAACATGTTATTTTGCTCGTGACAATAGTTTGAGTGCCGAAAACATTATTCCTGACTTGCTAAGTTCTCTAGTTTCAATTTAGAAAGTCCCTTTTAGGTCCGTGATTGGAATATATCATTGCGCTCAACTCATTCAGTTTGACTCTAAAAACATCATTTTAAGCTCCAAAACGTTGCTGTGATCGATTTAAGACGGAAGTTTTTAGTTGATAATTTGAGCATGTTTTTACGCTCAAATCGCTTTAAAAGCGCTTAAAACGCGTTTTTAATGATTCTAAGCTCGTTTTTGTTTATTTTCGAGGTGGGTTGTAAGCTTCTCACTTCAACATGTTATTTTGCTCGTGACGATAATTTGAGTTCCGAAAACAGGATTCCTGACTTGCTAAGTTCTCCAACTTCCATATAGAAAGTCCCTTTTAGGTCCGTGATTGCAATATATCATTGCGCTCAACTCGTTCAGTTTGGCCCTAAAAACATCATTTTAAGCTCCAAAACAGTGGCGTGATCGATTTAAGACGGCAGTTTTTAGTTGATCATTTAAGCATGTTTTTACGCTCAAATCGCTTTAAAAGCGCTTAAAACGCGTTTTTAATGATTCTAAGCTCGTTTCTTTTCTGTCTCAAAGCAAGTTGTAAGCTTCTCACTTCAACATGTTATTTTGCTCGTGACAATAGTTTGAGTGCCGAAAACATGATTCCTGACTTGCTAAGTTCTCTAGTTTCAATTTAGAAAGTCCCTTTTAGGTCCGTGATTGCAATATATCATTGCGCTCAACTCATTCAGTTTGGCCCTTAAAACATCATTTTAAGCTCAAAACGTTGCCGTGATCGATTTAAGACGGCAGTTATTAGTTGATAATTTGAGCATGTTTTTACGCTCAAATCGCTTTAAAAGCGCTTAAAACGCGTTTTTAGTTGTTCTAAGATCGTTTCTGTTCTGTTTCGAGGTAGGTTGTAAGCTTCTCACTTCAACATGTTATTTTGCTCTTGACGATAGTTTGAGTGACGAAAACTGGATTCTTGACTTTCTAAGTTCTCCAACTTCCATTTAGAAAGTCCCTTTTAGGTCCGTGATTGCAATATATCATTGCGCTCAACTCGTTCAGTTGGGCCCTGAAAAAATCATTTTAAGCTCTAAAACGTTGGCGTGATCGATTTAAGACGGCAGTTTTTAGTAGATCATTTGAGCATGTTTTTACGCTAAAATCGCTTCAAAGCGCTTAAAACGCGTTTTTAATGCTTCTAAGATCGTTTCTTTTCTGTTTCAAAGTAAGTTGTAAGCTTCTAACTTCAACATGTCAATTTGCTCGTGACAATAATTTGAGTGCGGAAAACATGATTCCTGACTTGCTAAGTTCTCTAATTTCCATTTAGAAAGTTTTTTTTAAATCCGTGATTGCAATATATCATTGCGCTCAACTCATTCAGTTTTGCCCTTAAAACATCATTTTAAGCTCCAAAACGTTGCCGTGATCGATTTAAGACGGCAGTTTTTAGTTGATAATTTGAGCATGTTTTTACGCTCAAATCGCTTTAAAAGCGCTTAAAACGCGTTTTTAATGATTCTAAGATCATTTCTGTTCTGTTTCGAGGTGGGTTGTAAGCTTCTCTTTTCAACATGGTATTTTGCTCGTGACGATAGTTTGAGGGACGAAAACAGGATTCCTGACTTACTAAGTTCTCCAACTTCCATTTGGAAAGTCCCTTTTAGGTCCGTCATTGCAGTTTATCATTGGGCTCAACTCGTTCAGTTTGGCCCTGAAAACATCATTTTAAGCTCTAAAACGTTGCCGTCATCGATTTAACGCGGAAGTTTTTAGTTGAAAATTTGAGCATATTTTTACGCTCAAATCGCTTCAAAAGCGCTGAAAACACGTTTTTAATGATTCTAAGATCGTTTATTTTCTGTCTCAAAGCATGTTGTAAGCTTCTCACTTCAACATATTATTTTGCTCGTGACAATAGTTTTAGTTCCGAAAACATGATTCCTGACTTGCTAAGTTCTCTAGTTACCATTTAGAAAGTCGCTTTTAGATCCGTGATTGCAATATATCATTGCGCTCAACTCGTTCAATTTGGCCCTGAAAACATCATTTTATGCTCTAAAACGTTGAAGTGATCGATTTAAGACGGCAGTTTTTAAAAGATCATTTGAGCATGTTTTTACGCTAAAATCGCTTCAAAAGCGCTTAAAACGCGTTTTTAATGATTGTAAGATCGTTTCTTTTCTGTCTCAAAGCAAGTTGTAAGCTTCTCACTTCAACATGTTATTTTGCTCGTGACAATAATTTGAATGCGGAAAACATGATTCCTGACTTGCTAAGTTCTCTAATTTCCATTTAGAAAGTCCCTTTTAACTCCGTGATTGCAATATATCATTGCGCTTAACTCCTTCAGTTTGGCCCTAAAAACATCATTTTAAGCTCTAAAACGTTGGCGTGATCGATTTAAGACGGCAGTTTTTAATTGATCGTTTGAGCAAGTTTTTACGCTCAAATCGCTTCAAAAGCACTTAAAACGCGTTTTTAATGATTGTAAGATCGTTTCTTTTCTGTCTCAAAGCAAGTTGTAAGCTTCTCACTTCAACATGTTATTTTGCTCGTGACAATAATTTGAATGCGGAAAACATGATTCCTGACTTGCTAAGTTCTCTAATTTCCATTTAGAAAGTCCCTTTTAATTCCGTGATTGCAATATATCATTGCGCTTAACTCATTCAGTTTTGCCCTTAAAACATTATTTTAAGCTCCAAAACGTTGCCGTGATCGATTTAAGACGGCAGTTTTTAGTTGATAATTTGAGCATGTTTTTACGCTCAAATCACTTTAAAAGCGCTTAAAACGCGTTTTTAATGCTTCTAAGATCGTTTCTTTTCTGTTTCAAAGTAAGTTGTAAGCTTCTAACTTCAACATGTTATTTTGCTCGTGACAATAATTTGAATGCGGAAAACATGATTCCTGACTTGCTAAGTTCTCTAATTTCCATTTAGAAAGTCCCTTTTAATTCCGTGATTGCAATATATCATTGCGCTCAACTCATTCAGTTTTGCCCTTAAAACAACATTTTAAGCTCCAAAACGTTGCCGTGATCGATTTAAGACGGCAGTTTTTAGTTGATAATTTGAGCATCTTTTTACGCTCAAATCGCTTTAAAAGCGCTTAAAACGCGTTTTTAATGCTTCTAAGATCGTTTCTTTTCTGTTTCAAAGTAAGTTGTAAGCTTCTAACTTCAACATGTTATTTTGCTCGTGACAATAATTTGAATGCGGAAAACATGATTCCTGACTTGCTAAGTTCTCTAATTTCCATTTAGAAAGTCCCTTTTAATTCCGTGATTGCTATATATCATTGCGCTCAACTCATTCAGTTTTGCCCTTAAAACATCATTTTAATATCCAAAACGTTGCCGTGATCGATTTAAGACGGCAGTTTTTAGTTGATAATTTGAGCATGTTTTTACGCTCAAATCGCTTTAAAAGCGCTTAAAACGCGTTTTTAATGATTCTAAGATCGTTTCTGTTCTGTTTCGAGGTGAATTGTAAGCTTCTCTTTTCAACATGGTATTTTGCTCGTGACGATAGTCTGAGTGCCGAAAACAGGATTCCTGACTTACTAAGTTCTCCAACTTCCATTTAGAAAGTCCCTTTTAGGTCTGTGATTGCTATATATCATTGCGCTCTACTCGTTTAGTTTGACTCTAAAAACATCATTTTAAGCTCCAAAACGTTGCCGTGATCGATTTAAGACGGAAGTTTTTAGTTGATAATTTGAGCATGTTTTTACGTTCAAATCGCTTTAAAAGCGCTTAAAACGCGTTTTTAATGATTCTAAGCTCGTTTCTGTTTTGTTTCAAGGTGGGTTGTAAGCTTCTCTTTTCAACATGGTATTTTGCTCGTCACGATAGTCTGAGTGCCGAAAACATGATTCCTGAGTTACTAAGTTCTCCAACTTCCATTTAGAAAGTCCCTTTTAGGTCCGTGATTGCAATAAATCATTGCGCTCAACTCGTCCAATTTGGCCCTAAAAACACCATTTTAAGCTCTAAAACAGTGGCATGATCGATTTATAACGGCCGTTTTTAGTTGATCATTTGAGCATGTTTTTACGCTCAAATCGCTTTAAAAGCGCTTAAAACGCGTTTTTAATGATTGTAAGATCGTTTCTTTTTTGTCTCAAAGCAACTTGTAAGCTTCTCACTTCAACATGTTATTTTGCTTGTGACAATAGTTTGAGTGCCGAAAACATGATTCCTGACTTGCTAAGTTCTCTAGTTTCAATTTAGAAAGTCCCTTTTAGCTCCGTGATTGCAATATATCATTGCGCTCAACTCATTCAGTTTCGCCCTTAAAACATCATTTTAAGCTCTAAAAGTTGCCGTGATGAATTTAAGACTGCAGTTTTTAGTTGATAACTTGAGCATGTTTTTACGCTCAAATCGCTTTAAAAGCGCTTAAAACCTGTTTTTAATGATTCTAAGATCGTTTCTTTTCTGTTGCAAAGTAAGTTGCAAGCTTCTCACCTCAACATGTTATTTTGCTCGTGACGATAGTTTGAGTGCTGAAAACATGATTCCTGACTTGCTAAGTTCTCTAGTTTCAATTTAGAAAGTCCCTTTTAGGTCCGTGATTGCAATATATCATTGCGCTCAACTCGTTTAGTTTGACTCTGAAAACATCATTTTAAGCTCCAAAACGTTGCCGTGATCGATTTAAGACGGAAGTTTTTAGTTGATAATTTGAGCATGTTTTTACGCTCAAATCGCTTTAAAAGCGCTTAAAACGCGTTTTTAATGATTCTAAGCTCGTTTCTGTTCTGTTTCGAGGTGGGTTGTAAGCTTCTCACTTCAACATGTTATTTTGCTCGTGACGATAATTTGAGTTCCGAAAACAGGATTCCTGACTTGCTAAGTTCTCTAATTTCCATTTAGAAAGTCTCTTTTAATTCCGTGATTGCAATATATCATTGCGCTCAACTCATTCAGTTTTGCCCTTAAAACATCATTTTAAGCTCCAAACGTTGCCGTGATCGATTTAAGACGGCAGTTATTAGTTGATAATTTGAGCATGTTTTTACGCTCAAATCGCTTTAAAAGCGCTTAAAAGGCGTTTTTAATGATTCTAAGATCGTTTCTGCTCTGTTTCGAGGTGGGTTGTAAGCTTCTCTTTTCAACATGGTATTTTGCTCGTGACGATAGTCTGAGTGCCGAAAACAGGATTCCTGACTTACTAAGTTCTCCAACTTCCATTTAGAAAGTCCCTTTTAGGTCCGTGATTGCTATATATCATTGCGCTTAACTCGTTTAGTTTGACTCTGAAAACATCATTTTAAGCTCCAAAACGTTGCCGTGATCGATTTAAGACGGAAGTTTTTAGTTGATAATTTGAGCATGTTTTTACGCTCAAATCGCTTTAAAAGCGCTTAAAACGCGTTTTTAATGATTCTAAGCTCGTTTCTGTTCTGTTTCGAGGTGGGTTGTAAGCTTCTCACTTCAACATGTTATTTTGCTCGTGACGATAATTTGAGTTCCGAAAACAGGATTCCTGACTTACTAAGTTCTCCAACTTCCATTTAGAAAGTCGCTTTTAGGTCCGTGATTGCAATATATCATTGCGCTCAACTCGTTCAGTTGGGCCCTGAAAAAATCATTTTAAGCTCTAAAACGTTGGCGTGATCGATTTAAGACGGCAGTTTTTAGTAGATCATTTGACCATGTTTTTACGCTAAAATCGCTTCAAAGTGCTTAAAACGCGTTTTTAATGCTTCTAAGATCGTTTCTTTTCTGTTTCAAAGTAAGTTGTAAGCTTCTAACTTCAACATGTCAATTTGCTCGTGACAATAATTTGAGTGCGGAAAACATGATTCCTGACTTGCTAAGTTCTCTAATTTCCATTTAGAAAGTCCCTTTTAAATCCGTGATTGCAATATATCATTGCGCTCAACTCATTCAGTTTGGCCCTTAAAACATCATTTTAAGCTCCAAAACGTTGCCGTGATCGATTTAAGACGGCAGTTTTTAGTTGATAATTTGAGCATGTTTTTACGCTCAAATCGCTTTAAAAGCGCTTAAAACGCGTTTTTAATGATTCTAAGATCGTTTCTGTTCTGTTTCGAGGTGGGTTGTAGGCTTCTCTTTTCAACATGGTATTTTGCTCGTGACGATAGTCTGAGTGCCGAAAACATGATTCCTGATTTACTAAGTTCTCCAACTTCCATTTAGAAAGTCCCTTTTAGGTCCGTGATTGCTATATATCATTGCGCTCAACTCGTTTAGTTTGACTCTGAAAACATCATTTTAAGCTCCAAAACGTTGCCGTGATCGATTTAAGACGGAAGTTTTTAGTTGATAATTTGAGCATGTTTTTACGCTCAAATCGCTTTAAAAGCGCTTAAAACGCGTTTTTAATGATTCTAAGCTCGTTTCTGTTCTGTTTCGAGGTGGGTTGTAAGCTTCTCACTTCAACATGTTATTTTGCTCGTGACGATAATTTGAGTTCCGAAAACAGGATTCCTGACTTACTAAATTCTCCAACTTCCATTTAGAAAGTCGCTTTTAGGTCCGTGATTGCAATATATCATTGCGCTCAACTCGTTCAGTTGGGCCCTGAAAAAATCATTTTAAGCTCTAAAACGTTGGCGTGATCGATTTAAGACGGCAGTTTTTAGTAGATCATTTGACCATGTTTTTAAGCTAAAATCGCTTCAAAGCGCTTAAAACGCGTTTTTAATGCTTCTAAGATCGTTTCTTTTCTGTTTCAAAGTAAGTTGTAAGCTTCTAACTTCAACATGTCAATTTGCTCGTGACAATAATTTGAGTGCGGAAAACATGATTCCTGACTTGCTAAGTTCTCTAATTTCCATTTAGAAAGTCCCTTTTAAATCCGTGATTGCAATATATCATTGCGCTCAACTCATTCAGTTTGGCCCTTAAAACATCATTTTAAGCTCCAAAACGTTGCCGTGATCGATTTAAGACGGCAGTTTTTAGTTGATAATTTGAGCATGTTTTTACGCTCAAATCGCTTTAAAAGCGCTTAAAACGCGTTTTTAATGATTCTAAGATCGTTTCTGTTCTGTTTCGAGGTGGGTTGTAGGCTTCTCTTTTCAACATGGTATTTTGCTCGTGACGATAGTCTGAGTGCCGAAAACATGATTCCTGACTTACTAAGTTCTCCAACTTCCATTTAGAAAGTCCCTTTTAGGTCCGTGATTGCTATATATCATTGCGCTCAACTCGTTTAGTTTGACTCTGAAAACATCATTTTAAGCTCCAAAACGTTGCCGTGATCGATTTAAGACGGAAGTTTTTAGTTGATAATTTGAGCATGTTTTTACGCTCAAATCGCTTTAAAAGCGCTTAAAACGCGTTTTTAATGATTCTAAGCTCGTTTCTGTTCTGTTTCGAGGTGGGTTGTAAGCTTCTCACTTCAACATGTTATTTTGCTCGTGACGATAATTTGAGTTCCGAAAACAGGATTCCTGACTTGCTAAGTTCTCCAACTTCCATTTAGAAAGTCCCTTTTAGGTCCGTGATTGCAATATATCATTGCGCTCAACTCGTCCAGTTTGGCCCTAAAAACATCATTTTAAGCTCTAAAACAGTGGCATGATCGATTTATAACGGCAGTTTGTAGTTGATCATTTGAGCATGTTTTTACGCTCAAATCGCTTTAAAAGCGCTTAAAACGCGTTTTTAATGATTGTAAGATCGTTTCTTTTTTGTCTCAAAGCAACTTGTAAGCTTCTCACTTCAACATGTTATTTTGCTTGTGACAATAGTTTGAGTGCCGAAAACATGATTCCTGACTTGCTAAGTTCTCTAGTTTCAGTTTAGAAAGTCCCTTTTAGCTCCGTTATTGCAATATATCATTGCGCTCAACTCATTCAGTTTGGCCCTTAAAACATCATTTTAAGCTCTAAAACGTTGCCGTGATCGATTTAAGACGGCAGTTTTTAGTTGATAACTTGAGCATCTTTTTACGCTCAAATCGCTTTAAAAGCGCTTAAAACCTGTTTTTAATGATTCTAAGATCGTTTCTGTTCTGTTTCGAGGTGGGTTGTAAGCTTCTCTTTTCAACATGTTATTTTGCTCGTGACGATAGTTTGAGTGACGAAAACAGGATTCCTGACTTACTAAGTTCTCCAACTTCCATTTAGAAAGTCCCTTTTAGGTCCGTCATTGCAGTTTATCATTGGGCTCAACTCGTTCAGTTTGGCCCTGAAAACATCATTTTAAGCTCTAAAACGTTGCCGTCATTGATTTAACGCGGAAGTTTTTAGTTGAAAATTTGAGCATATTTTTACGCTCAAATCGCTTCAAAAGCGCTGAAAACAAATTTTTAATGATTCTAAGATCGTTTATTTTCTGTCTCAAAGCATGTTGTAAGCTTCTCACTTCAACATGTTATTTTGCTCGTGACAATAGTTTTAGTTCCGAAAACATGATTCCTGACTTGCTAAGTTCTCCAACTTCCATTTAGAAAGTCCCTTTTAGGTCCGTGATTGCAATATATCATTGCGCTCAACTCGTCCAGTTTGGCCCTAAAAACATCATTTTAAGCTCTAAAACAGTGGCATGATCGATTTATAACGGCAGTTTGTAGTTGATCATTTGAGCATGTTTTTACGCTCAAATCGCTTTAAAAGCGCTTAAAACGCGTTTTTAATGATTGTAAGATCGTTTCTTTTTTGTCTCAAAGCAACTTGTAAGCTTCTCACTTCAACATGTTATTTTGCTTGTGACAATAGTTTGAGTGCCGAAAACATGATTCCTGACTTGCTAAGTTCTCTAGTTTCAGTTTAGAAAGTCCCTTTTAGCTCCGTTATTGCAATATATCATTGCGCTCAACTCATTCAGTTTGGCCCTTAAAACATCATTTTAAGCTCTAAAACGTTGCCGTGATCGATTTAAGACGGCAGTTTTTAGTTGATAACTTGAGCATCTTTTTACGCTCAAATCGCTTTAAAAGCGCTTAAAACCTGTTTTTAATGATTCTAAGATCGTTTCTGTTCTGTTTCGAGGTGGGTTGTAAGCTTCTCTTTTCAACATGTTATTTTGCTCGTGACGATAGTTTGAGTGACGAAAACAGGATTCCTGACTTACTAAGTTCTCCAACTTCCATTTAGAAAGTCCCTTTTAGGTCCGTCATTGCAGTTTATCATTGGGCTCAACTCGTTCAGTTTGGCCCTGAAAACGTCATTTTAAGCTCTAAAACGTTGCCGTCATTGATTTAACGCGGAAGTTTTTAGTTGAAAATTTGAGCATATTTTTACGCTCAAATCGCTTCAAAAGCGCTGAAAACAAATTTTTAATGATTCTAAGATCGTTTATTTTCTGTCTCAAAGCATGTTGTAAGCTTCTCACTTCAACATGTTATTTTGCTCGTGACAATAGTTTTAGTTCCGAAAACATGATTCCTGACTTGCTAAGTTCTCTAGTTACCATTTAGAAAGTCGCTTTTAGGTCCGTGATTGCAATATATCATTGCGCTCAACTCGTTCAATTTGGCCCTGAAAACATCATTTTATGCTCTAAAACGTTGGCATGATCGATTTAAGGCGGCAGTTTTTAGTATATCATTTGAGCATGTTTTTACGCTCAAATCGCTTCAAAAGCGCTTAAAACACGTTTTTAATGATTGTAAGATCGTTTCTTTTCTGTTTCAAAGTAAGTTGTAAACTTCTAACTTCAACATGTTATTTTCCTCGTGAGAATAGTTTGAGTGCGGAAAACATGATTCCTGACTTGCTAAGCTCACTAATTTCCATTTAGAAAGTCCCTTTTACGTCCGTGATTGCAGTATATCATTGCGCTCAACTCATTAAACTCTAAAACGTTAGCGTGATCGATTTAAGACGGCAGTTTTTAGTTGATCATTTGAGCATGTTTTTACGCTCAAATCGCTTTAAAAGCCCTTAAAAAGCGTTTTTAATGATTGTAGGATCGTTTCTTTTCTGTTTCAAAGCAAGTTGTAAGTTTCTCACTTCAACATGTCATTTTGCCCGTGACCATAGTTTGACTGCCGAAAACATGATTCCTGACTTGCTAAGTTCTCTAATTTCCATTTAGAAAGTCCCTTTTAACTCCGTGATTGCAATATATCATTGCGCTCAACTCCTTCAGTTTGGCCCTAAAAACATCATTTTAAGCTCTAAAACGTTGGCGTGATCGATTTAAGACGGCAGTTTTTAATTGATCGTTTGAGCAAGTTTTTACGCTCAAATCGCTTCAAAAGCGCTTAAAACGCGTTTTTAATGATTGTAAGATCGTTTCTTTTCTGTCTCAAAGAAAGTTGTAAGCTTCTCACTTCAACATGTTATTTTGCTCGTGACAATAATTTGAATGCGGAAAACATGATTCCTGACTTGCTAAGTTCTCTAATTTCCATTTAGAAAGTCCCTTTTAACTCCGTGATTGCAATATATCATTGCGCTCAACTCCTTCAGTTTGGCCCTAAAAACATCATTTTAAGCTCTAAAACGTTGGCGTGATCGATTTAAGACGGCAGTTTTTAATTGATCGTTTGAGCAAGTTTTTACGCTCAAATCGCTTCAAAAGCACTTAAAACGCGTTTTTAATGATTGTAAGATCGTTTCTTTTCTGTCTCAAAACAAGTTGTAAGCTTCTCACTTCAACATGTTATTTTGCTCGTGACAATAATTTGAATGCGGAAAACATGATTCCTGACTTGCTAAGTTCTCTAATTTCCATTTAGAAAGTCCCTTTTAATTCCGTGATTGCAATATATCATTGCGCTCAACTCATTCAGTTTTGCCCTTAAAACATCATTTTAAGCTCCAAAACGTTGCCGTGATCGATTTAAGACGGCAGTTTTTAGTTGATAATTTGAGCATGTTTTTACGCTCAAATCGCTTTAAAAGCGCTTAAAACGCGTTTTTAATGATTCCAAGCTCGTTTCTGTTCTGTTTCGAGGTGGAATGTAAGCTTCTCACTTCAACATGTTATTTTGCTCGTGACGATAATTTGAGTTCCGAAAACAGGATTCCTGACTTTCTAAGTTCTCTAATTTCCATTTAGAAAGTCCCTTTTAATTCCGTGATTGCAATATATCATTGCGCTCAACTCATTCATTTTGCCCTTAAAAACATCATTTTAAGCTCCAAAACGTTGCCGTGATCGATTTAAGACGGCAGTTTTTAGTTGATAATTTGAGCATGTTTTTACGCTCAAATCGCTTTAAAAGCGCTTAAAACGCGTTTTTAATGCTTCTAAGATCGTTTCTTTTCTGTTTCAAAGTAAGTTGTAAGCTTCTAACTTCAACATGTTATTTTGCTCGTGACAATAATTTGAATGCGGAAAACATGATTCCTGACTTGCTAAGTTCTCTAATTTCCATTTAGAAAGTCCCTTTTAATTCCGTGATTGCAATATATCATTGCGCTCAACTCATTCAGTTTTGCCCTTAAAACAACATTTTAAGCTCCAAAACGTTGCCGTGATCGATTTAAGACGGCAGTTTTTAGTTGATAATTTGAGCATGTTTTTACGCTCAAATCGCTTTAAAAGCGCTTAAAACGCGTTTTTAATGCTTCTAAGATCGTTTCTTTTCTGTTTCAAAGTAAGTTGTAAGCTTCTAACTTCAACATGTTATTTTGCTCGTGACAATAATTTGAATGCGGAAAACATGATTCCTGACTTGCTAAGTTCTCTAATTTCCATTTAGAAAGTCCCTTTTAATTCCGTGATTGCAATATATCATTGCGCTCAACTTATTCAGTTTTGCCCTTAAAACAACATTTTAAGCTATAAAACGTTGCCGTGATCGATTTAAGACGGCAGTTTTTAGTTGATAATTTGAGCATCTTTTTACGCTCAAATCGCTTTAAAAGCGCTTAAAACGCGTTTTTAATGCTTCTAAGATCGTTTCTTTTCTGTTTCAAAGTAAGTTGTAAGCTTCTAACTTCAACATGTTATTTTGCTCGTGACAATAATTTGAATGCGGAAAACATGATTCCTGACTTGCTAAGTTCTCTAATTTCCATTTAGAAAGTCCCTTTTAATTCCGTGATTGCAATATATCATTGCGCTCAACTCATTCAGTTTTGCCCTTAAAACATCATTTTAATATATAAAACGTTGCCTTGATCGATTTAAGACGGCAGTTTTTAGTTGATAATTTGAGCATGTTTTTACGCTCAAATCGCTTTAAAAGCGCTTAAAACGCGTTTTTAATGATTCTAAGATCGTTTCTGTTCTGTTTCGAGGTGAATTGTAAGCTTCTCTTTTCAACATGGTATTTTGCTCGTGACGATAGTCTGAGTGCCGAAAACAGGATTCCTGACTTACTAAGTTCTCCAACTTCCATTTAGAAAGTTCCTTTTAGGTCTGTGATTTCTATATATCATTGCGCTCAACTCGTTTAGTTTGACTCTAAAAACATCATTTTAAGCTCTAAAACGTTGCCGTGATCGATTTAAGACGGAAGTTTTTAGTTGATAATTTGAGCATGTTCTTACGTTCAAATCGCTTTAAAAGCGCTTAAAACGCGTTTTTAATGATTCTAAGCTCGTTTCTGTTTTGTTTCAAGGTGGGTTGTAAGCTTCTCTTTTCATTATGGTATTTTGCTCGTGACGATAGTCTGAGTGCCGAAAACAGGATTCCTGACTTACTATGTTCTCCAACTTCCATTTAGAAAGTCCCTTTTAGGTCCGTGATTGCTATATATCATTGCGCGCAACTCGTCCAGTTTGGCCCTAAAATTATCATTTTAAGCTCTAAAACAGTGGCATGATCGATTTATAACGGCAGTTTTTAGTTGATCATTTGAGCATGTTTTTACGCTCAAATCGCTTTAAAAGCGCTTAAAACGCGTTTTTAATGATTGTAAGATCGTTTCTTTTCTGTCTCAAAGCGACTTGTAAGCTTCTCACTTCAACATGTTATTTTGCTCGTGACAATAGTTTGAGTGCCGAAAACATTATTCCTGACTTGCTAAGTTCTCTAGTTTCAATTTAGAAAGTCCCTTTTAGGTCCGTGATTGGAATATATCATTGCGCTCAACTCATTCAGTTTGACTCTAAAAACATCATTTTAAGCTCCAAAACGTTGCTGTGATCGATTTAAGACGGAAGTTTTTAGTTGATAATTTGAGCATGTTTTTACGCTCAAATCGCTTTAAAAGCGCTTAAAACGCGTTTTTAATGATTCTAAGCTCGTTTTTGTTTATTTTCGAGGTGGGTTGTAAGCTTCTCACTTCAACATGTTATTTTGCTCGTGACGATAATTTGAGTTCCGAAAACAGGATTCCTGACTTGCTAAGTTCTCCAACTTCCATATAGAAAGTCCCTTTTAGGTCCGTGATTGCAATATATCATTGCGCTCAACTCGTTCAGTTTGGCCCTAAAAACATCATTTTAAGCTCCAAAACAGTGGCGTGATCGATTTAAGACGGCAGTTTTTAGTTGATCATTTAAGCATGTTTTTACGCTCAAATCGCTTTAAAAGCGCTTAAAACGCGTTTTTAATGATTCTAAGCTCGTTTCTTTTCTGTCTCAAAGCAAGTTGTAAGCTTCTCACTTCAACATGTTATTTTGCTCGTGACAATAGTTTGAGTGCCGAAAACATGATTCCTGACTTGCTAAGTTCTCTAGTTTCAATTTAGAAAGTCCCTTTTAGGTCCGTGATTGCAATATATCATTGCGCTCAACTCATTCAGTTTGGCCCTTAAAACATCATTTTAAGCTCAAAACGTTGCCGTGATCGATTTAAGACGGCAGTTATTAGTTGATAATTTGAGCATGTTTTTACGCTCAAATCGCTTTAAAAGCGCTTAAAACGCGTTTTTAGTTGTTCTAAGATCGTTTCTGTTCTGTTTCGAGGTAGGTTGTAAGCTTCTCACTTCAACATGTTATTTTGCTCTTGACGATAGTTTGAGTGACGAAAACTGGATTCTTGACTTTCTAAGTTCTCCAACTTCCATTTAGAAAGTCCCTTTTAGGTCCGTGATTGCAATATATCATTGCGCTCAACTCGTTCAGTTGGGCCCTGAAAAAATCATTTTAAGCTCTAAAACGTTGGCGTGATCGATTTAAGACGGCAGTTTTTAGTAGATCATTTGAGCATGTTTTTACGCTAAAATCGCTTCAAAGCGCTTAAAACGCGTTTTTAATGCTTCTAAGATCGTTTCTTTTCTGTTTCAAAGTAAGTTGTAAGCTTCTAACTTCAACATGTCAATTTGCTCGTGACAATAATTTGAGTGCGGAAAACATGATTCCTGACTTGCTAAGTTCTCTAATTTCCATTTAGAAAGTTTTTTTTAAATCCGTGATTGCAATATATCATTGCGCTCAACTCATTCAGTTTTGCCCTTAAAACATCATTTTAAGCTCCAAAACGTTGCCGTGATCGATTTAAGACGGCAGTTTTTAGTTGATAATTTGAGCATGTTTTTACGCTCAAATCGCTTTAAAAGCGCTTAAAACGCGTTTTTAATGATTCTAAGATCATTTCTGTTCTGTTTCGAGGTGGGTTGTAAGCTTCTCTTTTCAACATGGTATTTTGCTCGTGACGATAGTTTGAGGGACGAAAACAGGATTCCTGACTTACTAAGTTCTCCAACTTCCATTTAGAAAGTCCCTTTTAGGTCCGTCATTGCAGTTTATCATTGGGCTCAACTCGTTCAGTTTGGCCCTGAAAACATCATTTTAAGCTCTAAAACGTTGCCGTCATCGATTTAACGCGGAAGTTTTTAGTTGAAAATTTGAGCATATTTTTACGCTCAAATCGCTTCAAAAGCGCTGAAAACACGTTTTTAATGATTCTAAGATCGTTTATTTTCTGTCTCAAAGCATGTTGTAAGCTTCTCACTTCAACATATTATTTTGCTCGTGACAATAGTTTTAGTTCCGAAAACATGATTCCTGACTTGCTAAGTTCTCTAGTTACCATTTAGAAAGTCGCTTTTAGATCCGTGATTGCAATATATCATTGCGCTCAACTCGTTCAATTTGGCCCTGAAAACATCATTTTATGCTCTAAAACGTTGAAGTGATCGATTTAAGACGGCAGTTTTTAATTTATCGTTTGAGCAAGTTTTTACGCTCAAATCGCTTCAAAAGCGCTTAAAACGCGTTTTTAATGATTGTAAGATCGTTTCTTTTCTGTCTCAAAGCAAGTTGTAAGCTTCTCACTTCAACATGTTATTTTGCTCGTGACAATAATTTGAATGCGGAAAACATGATTCCTGACTTGCTAAGTTCTCTAATTTCCATTTAGAAAGTCCCTTTTAACTCCGTGATTGCAATATATCATTGCGCTTAACTCCTTCAGTTTGGCCCTAAAAACATCATTTTAAGCTCTAAAACGTTGGCGTGATCGATTTAAGACGGCAGTTTTTAATTGATCGTTTGAGCAAGTTTTTACGCTCAAATCGCTTCAAAAGCACTTAAAACGCGTTTTTAATGATTGTAAGATCGTTTCTTTTCTGTCTCAAAGCAAGTTGTAAGCTTCTCACTTCAACATGTTATTTTGCTCGTGACAATAATTTGAATGCGGAAAACATGATTCCTGACTTGCTAAGTTCTCTAATTTCCATTTAGAAAGTCCCTTTTAATTCCGTGATTGCAATATATCATTGCGCTTAACTCATTCAGTTTTGCCCTTAAAACATTATTTTAAGCTCCAAAACGTTGCCGTGATCGATTTAAGACGGCAGTTTTTAGTTGATAATTTGAGCATGTTTTTACGCTCAAATCACTTTAAAAGCGCTTAAAACGCGTTTTTAATGCTTCTAAGATCGTTTCTTTTCTGTTTCAAAGTAAGTTGTAAGCTTCTAACTTCAACATGTTATTTTGCTCGTGACAATAATTTGAATGCGGAAAACATGATTCCTGACTTGCTAAGTTCTCTAATTTCCATTTAGAAAGTCCCTTTTAATTCCGTGATTGCAATATATCATTGCGCTCAACTCATTCAGTTTTGCCCTTAAAACAACATTTTAAGCTCCAAAACGTTGCCGTGATCGATTTAAGACGGCAGTTTTTAGTTGATAATTTGAGCATCTTTTTACGCTCAAATCGCTTTAAAAGCGCTTAAAACGCGTTTTTAATGCTTCTAAGATCGTTTCTTTTCTGTTTCAAAGTAAGTTGTAAGCTTCTAACTTCAACATGTTATTTTGCTCGTGACAATAATTTGAATGCGGAAAACATGATTCCTGACTTGCTAAGTTCTCTAATTTCCATTTAGAAAGTCCCTTTTAATTCCGTGATTGCTATATATCATTGCGCTCAACTCATTCAGTTTTGCCCTTAAAACATCATTTTAATATCCAAAACGTTGCCGTGATCGATTTAAGACGGCAGTTTTTAGTTGATAATTTGAGCATGTTTTTACGCTCAAATCGCTTTAAAAGCGCTTAAAACGCGTTTTTAATGATTGTAAGATCGTTTCTTTTTTGTCTCAAAGCAACTTGTAAGCTTCTCACTTCAACATGTTATTTTGCTTGTGACAATAGTTTGAGTGCCGAAAACATGATTCCTGACTTGCTAAGTTCTCTAGTTTCAGTTTAGAAAGTCCCTTTTAGCTCCGTTATTGCAATATATCATTGCGCTCAACTCATTCAGTTTGGCCCTTAAAACATCATTTTAAGCTCTAAAACGTTGCCGTGATCGATTTAAGACGGCAGTTTTTAGTTGATAACTTGAGCATCTTTTTACGCTCAAATCGCTTTAAAAGCGCTTAAAACCTGTTTTTAATGATTCTAAGATCGTTTCTGTTCTGTTTCGAGGTGGGTTGTAAGCTTCTCTTTTCAACATGTTATTTTGCTCGTGACGATAGTTTGAGTGACGAAAACAGGATTCCTGACTTACTAAGTTCTCCAACTTCCATTTAGAAAGTCCCTTTTAGGTCCGTCATTGCAGTTTATCATTGGGCTCAACTCGTTCAGTTTGGCCCTGAAAACATCATTTTAAGCTCTAAAACGTTGCCGTCATTGATTTAACGCGGAAGTTTTTAGTTGAAAATTTGAGCATATTTTTACGCTCAAATCGCTTCAAAAGCGCTGAAAACAAATTTTTAATGATTCTAAGATCGTTTATTTTCTGTCTCAAAGCATGTTGTAAGCTTCTCACTTCAACATGTTATTTTGCTCGTGACAATAGTTTTAGTTCCGAAAACATGATTCCTGACTTGCTAAGTTCTCTAGTTACCATTTAGAAAGTCGCTTTTAGGTCCGTGATTGCAATATATCATTGCGCTCAACTCGTTCAATTTGGCCCTGAAAACATCATTTTATGCTCTAAAACGTTGGCATGATCGATTTAAGGCGGCAGTTTTTAGTATATCATTTGAGCATGTTTTTACGCTCAAATCGCTTCAAAAGCGCTTAAAACACGTATTTAATGATTGTAAGATCGTTTCTTTTCTGTTTCAAAGTAAGTTGTAAACTTCTAACTTCAACATGTTATTTTCCTCGTGAGAATAGTTTGAGTGCGGAAAACATGATTCCTGACTTGCTAAGCTCACTAATTTCCATTTAGAAAGTCCCTTTTACGTCCGTGATTGCAGTATATCATTGCGCTCAACTCATTAAACTCTAAAACGTTAGCGTGATCGATTTAAGACGGCAGTTTTTAGTTGATCATTTGAGCATGTTTTTACGCTCAAATCGCTTTAAAAGCCCTTAAAAAGCGTTTTTAATGATTGTAGGATCGTTTCTTTTCTGTTTCAAAGCAAGTTGTAAGTTTCTCACTTCAACATGTCATTTTGCCCGTGACCATAGTTTGACTGCCGAAAACATGATTCCTGACTTGCTAAGTTCTCTAATTTCCATTTAGAAAGTCCCTTTTAACTCCGTGATTGCAATATATCATTGC
This sequence comes from Muricea muricata, assembly GCA_963855995.1. Taxonomy (NCBI): domain Eukaryota; kingdom Metazoa; phylum Cnidaria; class Anthozoa; order Malacalcyonacea; family Plexauridae; genus Muricea; species Muricea muricata. The sequence goes on from OY979727.1 coordinate 6,063,322, forward strand.
GCTCAACTCCTTCAGTTTGGCCCTAAAAACATCATTTTAAGCTCTAAAACGTTGGCGTGATCGATTTAAGACGGCAGTTTTTAGTTGATAATTTGAGCATGTTTTTACGCTCAAATCGCTTTAAAAGCGCTTAAAACGCGTTTTTAATGCTTCTAAGATCGTTTCTTTTCTGTTTCAAAGTAAGTTGTAAGCTTCTAACTTCAACATGTTATTTTGCTCGTGACAATAATTTGAATGCGGAAAACATGATTCCTGACTTGCTAAGTTCTCTAATTTCCATTTAGAAAGTCCCTTTTAATTCCGTGATTGCAATATATCATTGCGCTCAACTCATTCAGTTTTGCCCTTAAAACAACATTTTAAGCTCCAAAACGTTGCCGTGATCGATTTAAGACGGCAGTTTTTAGTTGATAATTTGAGCATGTTTTTACGCTCAAATCGCTTTAAAAGCGCTTAAAACGCGTTTTTAATGCTTCTAAGATCGTTTCTTTTCTGTTTCAAAGTAAGTTGTAAGCTTCTAACTTCAACATGTTATTTTGCTCGTGACAATAATTTGAATGCGGAAAACATGATTCCTGACTTGCTAAGTTCTCTAATTTCCATTTAGAAAGTCCCTTTTAATTCCGTGATTGCAATATATCATTGCGCTCAACTTATTCAGTTTTGCCCTTAAAACAACATTTTAAGCTATAAAACGTTGCCGTGATCGATTTAAGACGGCAGTTTTTAGTTGATAATTTGAGCATCTTTTTACGCTCAAATCGCTTTAAAAGCGCTTAAAACGCGTTTTTAATGCTTCTAAGATCGTTTCTTTTCTGTTTCAAAGTAAGTTGTAAGCTTCTAACTTCAACATGTTATTTTGCTCGTGACAATAATTTGAATGCGGAAAACATGATTCCTGACTTGCTAAGTTCTCTAATTTCCATTTAGAAAGTCCCTTTTAATTCCGTGATTGCAATATATCATTGCGCTCAACTCATTCAGTTTTGCCCTTAAAACATCATTTTAAGCTCTAAAACAGTGGCATGATCGATTTATAACGGCAGTTTTTAGTTGATCATTTGAGCATGTTTTTACGCTCAAATCGCTTTAAAAGCGCTTAAAACGCGTTTTTAATGATTGTAAGATCGTTTCTTTTCTGTCTCAAAGCAACTTGTAAGCTTTTCACTTCAACATGTTATTTTGCTCGTGACAATAGTTTGAGTAACGAAAACATTATTCCTGACTTGCTAAGTTCTCTAGTTTCAATTTAGAAAGTCCCTTTTAGGTCCGTGATTGGAATATATCATTGCGCTCAACTCATTCAGTTTGACTCTGAAAACATCATTTTAAGCTCCAAAACGTTGCTGTGATCGATTTAAGACGGAAGTTTTTAGTTGATAATTTGAGCATGTTTTTACGCTCAAATCGCTTTAAAAGCGCTTAAAACGCGTTTTTAATGATTCTAAGATCGTTTCTGTTCTGTTTCGAGGTGGGTTGTAAGCTTCTCTTTTCAACATGGTATTTTGCTCGTGACAATAATTTGAATGCGGAAAACATGATTCCTGACTTGCTAAGTTCTCTAATTTCCATTTAGAAAGTCCCTTTTAATTCCGTGATTGCTATATATCATTGCGCTCAACTCATTCAGTTTTGCCCTTAAAACATCATTTTAATATATAAAACGTTGCCTTGATCGATTTAAGACGGCAGTTTTTAGTTGATAATTTGAGCATGTTTTTACGCTCAAATCGCTTTAAAAGCGCTTAAAACGCGTTTTTAATGATTCTAAGCTCGTTTCTGTTCTGTTTCTAGGTGGGTTGTAAGCTTCTCACTTCAACATGTTATTTTGCTCGTGACGATAATTTGAGTTCCGAAAACAGGATTCCTGACTTACTATGTTCTCCAACTTCCATTTAGAAAGTCCCTTTTAGGTCCGTGATTGCAATATATCATTGCGCTCAACTCGTCCAGTTTGGTCCTAAAAACATCATTTTAAGCTCTAAAACAGTGGCATGATCGATTTATAACGGCAGTTTGTAGTTGATCATTTGAGCATGTTTTTACGCTCAAATCGCTTTAAAAGCGCTTAAAACGCGTTTTTAATGATTGTAAGATCGTTTCTTTTTTGTCTCAAAGCAACTTGTAAGCTTCTCACTTCAACATGTTATTTTGCTTGTGACAATAGTTTGAGTGCCGAAAAAATGATTCCTGACTTGCTAAGTTCTCTAGTTTCAGTTTAGAAAGTCCCTTTTAGCTCCGTTATTGCAATATATCATTGCGCTCAACTCATTCAGTTTGGCCCTTAAAACATCATTTTAAGCTCTAAAACGTTGCCGTGATCGATTTAAGACGGCAGTTTTTAGTTGATAACTTGAGCATCTTTTTACGCTCAAATCGCTTTAAAAGCGCTTAAAACCTGTTTTTAATGATTCTAAGATCGTTTCTGTTCTGTTTCGAGGTGGGTTGTAAGCTTCTCTTTTCAACATGTTATTTTGCTCGTGACGATAGTTTGAGTGACGAAAACAGGATTCCTGACTTACTAAGTTCTCCAACTTCCATTTAGAAAGTCCCTTTTAGGTCCGTCATTGCAGTTTATCATTGGGCTCAACTCGTTCAGTTTGGCCCTGAAAACATCATTTTAAGCTCTAAAACGTTGCCGTCATTGATTTAACGCGGAAGTTTTTAGTTGAAAATTTGAGCATATTTTTACGCTCAAATCGCTTCAAAAGCGCTGAAAACAAATTTTTAATGATTCTAAGATCGTTTATTTTCTGTCTCAAAGCATGTTGTAAGCTTCTCACTTCAACATGTTATTTTGCTCGTGACAATAGTTTTAGTTCCGAAAACATGATTCCTGACTTGCTAAGTTCTCTAGTTACCATTTAGAAAGTCGCTTTTAGGTCCGTGATTGCAATATATCATTGCGCTCAACTCGTTCAATTTGGCCCTGAAAACATCATTTTATGCTCTAAAACGTTGGCTTGATCGATTTAAGGCGGCAGTTTTTAGTATATCATTTGAGCATGTTTTTACGCTCAAATCGCTTCAAAAGCGCTTAAAACACGTATTTAATGATTGTAAGATCGTTTCTTTTCTGTTTTAAAGTAAGTTGTAAGCTTCTAACTTCAACATGTTATTTTGCTCGTGACAATAATTTGAATGCGGAAAACATGATTCCTGACTTGCTAAGTTCTCTAATTTCCATTTAGAAAGTCCCTTTTAATTCCGTGATTGCAATATATCATTGCGCTCAACTCATTCAGTTTTGCCCTTAAAACAACATTTTAAGCTCCAAAACGTTGCCGTGATCGATTTAAGACGGCAGTTTTTAGTTGATAATTTGAGCATGTTTTTACGCTCAAATCGCTTTAAAAGCGCTTAAAACGCGTTTTTAATGCTTCTAAGATCGTTTCTTTTCTGTTTCAAAGTAAGTTGTAAGCTTCTAACTTCAACATGTTATTTTGCTCGTGACAATAATTTGAATGCGGAAAACATGATTCCTGACTTGCTAAGTTCTCTAATTTCCATTTAGAAAGTCCCTTTTAATTCCGTGATTGCAATATATCATTGCGCTCAACTCATTCAGTTTTGCCCTTAAAACAACATTTTAAGCTCCAAAACGTTGCCGTGATCGATTTAAGACGGCAGTTTTTAGTTGATAATTTGAGCATGTTTTTACGCTCAAATCGCTTTAAAAGCGCTTAAAACGCGTTTTTAATGCTTCTAAGATCGTTTCTTTTCTGTTTCAAAGTAAGTTGTAAGCTTCTAACTTCAACATGTTATTTTGCTCGTGACAATAATTTGAATGCGGAAAACATGATTCCTGACTTGCTAAGTTCTCTAATTTCCATTTAGAAAGTCCCTTTTAATTCCGTGATTGCAATATATCATTGCGCTCAACTTATTCAGTTTTGCCCTTAAAACAACATTTTAAGCTATAAAACGTTGCCGTGATCGATTTAAGACGGCAGTTTTTAGTTGATAATTTGAGCATCTTTTTACGCTCAAATCGCTTTAAAAGCGCTTAAAACGCGTTTTTAATGCTTCTAAGATCGTTTCTTTTCTGTTTCAAAGTAAGTTGTAAGCTTCTAACTTCAACATGTTATTTTGCTCGTGACAATAATTTGAATGCGGAAAACATGATTCCTGACTTGCTAAGTTCTCTAATTTCCATTTAGAAAGTCCCTTTTAATTCCGTGATTGCAATATATCATTGCGCTCAACTCATTCAGTTTTGCCCTTAAAACATCATTTTAAGCTCTAAAACAGTGGCATGATCGATTTATAACGGCAGTTTTTAGTTGATCATTTGAGCATGTTTTTACGCTCAAATCGCTTTAAAAGCGCTTAAAACGCGTTTTTAATGATTGTAAGATCGTTTCTTTTCTGTCTCAAAGCAACTTGTAAGCTTTTCACTTCAACATGTTATTTTGCTCGTGACAATAGTTTGAGTAACGAAAACATTATTCCTGACTTGCTAAGTTCTCTAGTTTCAATTTAGAAAGTCCCTTTTAGGTCCGTGATTGGAATATATCATTGCGCTCAACTCATTCAGTTTGACTCTGAAAACATCATTTTAAGCTCCAAAACGTTGCTGTGATCGATTTAAGACGGAAGTTTTTAGTTGATAATTTGAGCATGTTTTTACGCTCAAATCGCTTTAAAAGCGCTTAAAACGCGTTTTTAATGATTCTAAGATCGTTTCTGTTCTGTTTCGAGGTGGGTTGTAAGCTTCTCTTTTCAACATGGTATTTTGCTCGTGACAATAATTTGAATGCGGAAAACATGATTCCTGACTTGCTAAGTTCTCTAATTTCCATTTAGAAAGTCCCTTTTAATTCCGTGATTGCTATATATCATTGCGCTCAACTCATTCAGTTTTGCCCTTAAAACATCATTTTAATATATAAAACGTTGCCTTGATCGATTTAAGACGGCAGTTTTTAGTTGATAATTTGAGCATGTTTTTACGCTCAAATCGCTTTAAAAGCGCTTAAAACGCGTTTTTAATGATTCTAAGCTCGTTTCTGTTCTGTTTCTAGGTGGGTTGTAAGCTTCTCACTTCAACATGTTATTTTGCTCGTGACGATAATTTGAGTTCCGAAAACAGGATTCCTGACTTACTATGTTCTCCAACTTCCATTTAGAAAGTCCCTTTTAGGTCCGTGATTGCAATATATCATTGCGCTCAACTCGTCCAGTTTGGTCCTAAAAACATCATTTTAAGCTCTAAAACAGTGGCATGATCGATTTATAACGGCAGTTTGTAGTTGATCATTTGAGCATGTTTTTACGCTCAAATCGCTTTAAAAGCGCTTAAAACGCGTTTTTAATGATTGTAAGATCGTTTCTTTTTTGTCTCAAAGCAACTTGTAAGCTTCTCACTTCAACATGTTATTTTGCTTGTGACAATAGTTTGAGTGCCGAAAAAATGATTCCTGACTTGCTAAGTTCTCTAGTTTCAGTTTAGAAAGTCCCTTTTAGCTCCGTTATTGCAATATATCATTGCGCTCAACTCATTCAGTTTGGCCCTTAAAACATCATTTTAAGCTCTAAAACGTTGCCGTGATCGATTTAAGACGGCAGTTTTTAGTTGATAACTTGAGCATCTTTTTACGCTCAAATCGCTTTAAAAGCGCTTAAAACCTGTTTTTAATGATTCTAAGATCGTTTCTGTTCTGTTTCGAGGTGGGTTGTAAGCTTCTCTTTTCAACATGTTATTTTGCTCGTGACGATAGTTTGAGTGACGAAAACAGGATTCCTGACTTACTAAGTTCTCCAACTTCCATTTAGAAAGTCCCTTTTAGGTCCGTCATTGCAGTTTATCATTGGGCTCAACTCGTTCAGTTTGGCCCTGAAAACATCATTTTAAGCTCTAAAACGTTGCCGTCATTGATTTAACGCGGAAGTTTTTAGTTGAAAATTTGAGCATATTTTTACGCTCAAATCGCTTCAAAAGCGCTGAAAACAAATTTTTAATGATTCTAAGATCGTTTATTTTCTGTCTCAAAGCATGTTGTAAGCTTCTCACTTCAACATGTTATTTTGCTCGTGACAATAGTTTTAGTTCCGAAAACATGATTCCTGACTTGCTAAGTTCTCTAGTTACCATTTAGAAAGTCGCTTTTAGGTCCGTGATTGCAATATATCATTGCGCTCAACTCGTTCAATTTGGCCCTGAAAACATCATTTTATGCTCTAAAACGTTGGCTTGATCGATTTAAGGCGGCAGTTTTTAGTATATCATTTGAGCATGTTTTTACGCTCAAATCGCTTCAAAAGCGCTTAAAACACGTATTTAATGATTGTAAGATCGTTTCTTTTCTGTTTTAAAGTAAGTTGTAAGCTTCTAACTTCAACATGTTATTTTGCTCGTGACAATAATTTGAATGCGGAAAACATGATTCCTGACTTGCTAAGTTCTCTAATTTCCATTTAGAAAGTCCCTTTTAATTCCGTGATTGCAATATATCATTGCGCTCAACTCATTCAGTTTTGCCCTTAAAACAACATTTTAAGCTCCAAAACGTTGCCGTGATCGATTTAAGACGGCAGTTTTTAGTTGATAATTTGAGCATGTTTTTACGCTCAAATCGCTTTAAAAGCGCTTAAAACGCGTTTTTAATGCTTCTAAGATCGTTTCTTTTCTGTTTCAAAGTAAGTTGTAAGCTTCTAACTTCAACATGTTATTTTGCTCGTGACAATAATTTGAATGCGGAAAACATGATTCCTGACTTGCTAAGTTCTCTAATTTCCATTTAGAAAGTCCCTTTTAATTCCGTGTTTGCAATATATCATTGCGCTCAACTTATTCAGTTTTGCCCTTAAAACAACATTTTAAGCTATAAAACGTTGCCGTGATCGATTTAAGACGGCAGTTTTTAGTTGATAATTTGAGCATCTTTTTACGCTCAAATCGCTTTAAAAGCGCTTAAAACGCGTTTTTAATGCTTCTAAGATCGTTTCTTTTCTGTTTCAAAGTAAGTTGTAAGCTTCTAACTTCAACATGTTATTTTGCTCGTGACAATAATTTGAATGCGGAAAACATGATTCCTGACTTGCTAAGTTCTCTAATTTCCATTTAGAAAGTCCCTTTTAATTCCGTGATTGCAATATATCATTGCGCTCAACTCATTCAGTTTTGCCCTTAAAACATCATTTTAAGCTCTAAAACAGTGGCATGATCGATTTATAACGGCAGTTTTTAGTTGATCATTTGAGCATGTTTTTACGCTCAAATCGCTTTAAAAGCGCTTAAAACGCGTTTTTAATGATTGTAAGATCGTTTCTTTTCTGTCTCAAAGCAACTTGTAAGCTTTTCACTTCATCATGTTATTTTGCTCGTGACAATAGTTTGAGTAACGAAAACATTATTCCTGACTTGCTAAGTTCTCTAGTTTCAATTTAGAAAGTCCCTTTTAAGTCCGTGATTGGAATATATCATTGCGCTCAACTCATTCAGTTTGACTCTGAAAACATCATTTTAAGCTCCAAAACGTTGCTGTGATCGATTTAAGACGGAAGTTTTTAGTTGATAATTTGAGCATGTTTTTACGCTCAAATCGCTTTAAAAGCGCTTAAAACGCGTTTTTAATGATTCTAAGATCGTTTCTGTTCTGTTTCGAGGTGGGTTGTAAGCTTCTCTTTTCAACATGGTATTTTGCTCGTGACAATAATTTGAATGCGGAAAACATGATTCCTGACTTGCTAAGTTCTCTAATTTCCATTTAGAAAGTCCCTTTTAATTCCGTGATTGCTATATATCATTGCGCTCAACTCATTCAGTTTTGCCCTTAAAACATCATTTTAATATATAAAACGTTGCCTTGATCGATTTAACACGGCAGTTTTTAGTTGATAATTTGAGCATGTTTTTACGCTCAAATCGCTTTAAAAGCGCTTAAAACGCGTTTTTAATGATTCTAAGATCGTTTCTGTTCTGTTTCGAAGTGGGTTGTAGGCTTCTCTTTTCAACATGGTATTTTGCTCGTGACGATAGTCTGAGTGCCGAAAACATGATTCCTGACTTACTAAGTTCTCCAACTTCCATTTAGAAAGTCCCTTTTAGGTCCGTGATTGCTATATATCATTGCGCTCAACTCGTTTAGTTTGACTCTGAAAACATCATTTTAAGCTCCAAAACGTTGCCGTGATCGATTTAAGACGGAAGTTTTTAGTTGATAATTTGAGCATGTTTTTACGCTCAAATCGCTTTAAAAGCGCTTAAAACGCGTTTTTAATGATTCTAAGCTCGTTTCTGTTCTGTTTCTAGGTGGGTTGTAAGCTTCTCACTTCAACATGTTATTTTGCTCGTGACGATAATTTGAGTTCCGAAAACAGGATTCCTGACTTACTATGTTCTCCAACTTCCATTTAGAAAGTCCCTTTTAGGTCCGTGATTGCAATATATCATTGCGCTCAACTCGTCCAGTTTGGCCCTAAAAACATCATTTTAAGCTCTAAAACAGTGGCATGATCGATTTATAACGGCAGTTTGTAGTTGATCATTTGAGCATGTTTTTACGCTCAAATCGCTTTAAAAGCGCTTAAAACGCGTTTTTAATGATTGTAAGATCGTTTCTTTTTTGTCTCAAAGCAACTTGTAAGCTTCTCACTTCAACATGTTATTTTGCTTGTGACAATAGTTTGAGTGCCGAAAAAATGATTCCTGACTTGCTAAGTTCTCTAGTTTCAGTTTAGAAAGTCCCTTTTAGCTCCGTTATTGCAATATATCATTGCGCTCAACTCATTCAGTTTGGCCCTTAAAACATCATTTTAAGCTCTAAAACGTTGCCGTGATCGATTTAAGACGGCAGTTTTTAGTTGATAACTTGAGCATCTTTTTACGCTCAAATCGCTTTAAAAGCGCTTAAAACCTGTTTTTAATGATTCTAAGATCGTTTCTGTTCTGTTTCGAGGTGGGTTGTAAGCTTCTCTTTTCAACATGTTATTTTGCTCGTGACGATAGTTTGAGTGACGAAAACAGGATTCCTGACTTACTAAGTTCTCCAACTTCCATTTAGAAAGTCCCTTTTAGGTCCGTCATTGCAGTTTATCATTGGGCTCAACTCGTTCAGTTTGGCCCTGAAAACATCATTTTAAGCTCTAAAACGTTGCCGTCATTGATTTAACGCGGAAGTTTTTAGTTGAAAATTTGAGCATATTTTTACGCTCAAATCGCTTCAAAAGCGCTGAAAACAAATTTTTAATGATTCTAAGATCGTTTATTTTCTGTCTCAAAGCATGTTGTAAGCTTCTCACTTCAACATGTTATTTTGCTCGTGACAATAGTTTTAGTTCCGAAAACATGATTCCTGACTTGCTAAGTTCTCTAGTTACCATTTAGAAAGTCGCTTTTAGGTCCGTGATTGCAATATATCATTGCGCTCAACTCGTTCAATTTGGCCCTGAAAACATCATTTTATGCTCTAAAACGTTGGCTTGATCGATTTAAGGCGGCAGTTTTTAGTATATCATTTGAGCATGTTTTTACGCTCAAATCGCTTCAAAAGCGCTTAAAACACGTATTTAATGATTGTAAGATCGTTTCTTTTCTGTTTCAAAGTAAGTTGTAAACTTCTAACTTCAACATGTTATTTTCCTCGTGAGAATAGTTTGAGTGCGGAAAACATGATTCCTGACTTGCTAAGCTCACTAATTTCCATTTAGAAAGTCCCTTTTACGTCCGTGATTGCAGTATATCATTGCGCTCAACTCATTAAACTCTAAAACGTTAGCGTGATCGATTTAAGACGGCAGTTTTTAGTTGATCATTTGAGCATGTTTTTACGCTCAAATCGCTTTAAAAGCCCTTAAAAAGCGTTTTTAATGATTGTAGGATCGTTTCTTTTCTGTTTCAAAGCAAGTTGTAAGTTTCTCACTTCAACATGTCATTTTGCCCGTGACCATAGTTTGACTGCCGAAAACATGATTCCTGACTTGCTAAGTTCTCTAATTTCCATTTAGAAAGTCCCTTTTAATTCCGTGATTGCAATATATCATTGCGCTCAACTTATTCAGTTTTGCCCTTAAAACAACATTTTAAGCTATAAAACGTTGCCGTGATCGATTTAAGACGGCAGTTTTTAGTTGATAATTTGAATATCTTTTTACGCTCAAATCGCTTTAAAAGCGCTTAAAACGCGTTTTTAATGCTTCTAAGATCGTTTCTTTTCTGTTTCAAAGTAAGTTGTAAGCTTCTAACTTCAACATGTTATTTTGCTCGTGACAATAATTTGAATGCGGAAAACATGATTCCTGACTTGCTAAGTTCTCTAATTTCCATTTAGAAAGTCCCTTTTAATTCCGTGATTGCAATATATCATTGCGCTCAACTCATTCAGTTTTGCCCTTAAAACATCATTTTAAGCTCTAAAACAGTGGCATGATCGATTTATAACGGCAGTTTTTAGTTGATCATTTGAGCATGTTTTTATGCTCAAATCGCTTTAAAAGCGCTTAAAACGCGTTTTTAATGATTGTAAGATCGTTTCTTTTCTGTCTCAAAGCAACTTGTAAGCTTTTCACTTCAACATGTTATTTTGCTCGTGACAATAGTTTGAGTAACGAAAACATTATTCCTGACTTGCTAAGTTCTCTAGTTTCAATTTAGAAAGTCCCTTTTAGGTCCGTGATTGGAATATATCATTGCGCTCAACTCATTCAGTTTGACTCTGAAAACATCATTTTAAGCTCCAAAACGTTGCTGTGATCGATTTAAGACGGAAGTTTTTAGTTGATAATTTGAGCATGTTTTTACGCTCAAATCGCTTTAAAAGCGCTTAAAACGCGTTTTTAATGATTCTAAGATCGTTTCTGTTCTGTTTCGAGGTGGGTTGTAAGCTTCTCTTTTCAACATGGTATTTTGCTCGTGACAATAATTTGAATGCGGAAAACATGATTCCTGACTTGCTAAGTTCTCTAATTTCCATTTAGAAAGTCCCTTTTAATTCCGTGATTGCTATATATCATTGCGCTCAACTCATTCAGTTTTGCCCTTAAAACATCATTTTAATATATAAAACGTTGCCTTGATCGATTTAAGACGGCAGTTTTTAGTTGATAATTTGAGCATGTTTTTACGCTCAAATCGCTTTAAAAGCGCTTAAAACGCGTTTTTAATGATTCTAAGATCGTTTCTGTTCTGTTTCGAGGTGAATTGTAAGCTTCTCTTTTCAACATGGTATTTTGCTCGTGACGATAGTCTGAGTGCCGAAAACAGGATTCCTGACTTACTAAGTTCTCCAACTTCCATTTAGAAAGTCCCTTTTAGGTCCGTGATTTCTATATATCATTGCGCTCAACTCGTTTAGTTTGACTCTAAAAACATCATTTTAAGCTCTAAAACGTTGCCGTGATCGATTTAAGACGGAAGTTTTTAGTTGATAATTTGAGCATGTTCTTACGTTCAAATCGCTTTAAAAGCGCTTAAAACGCGTTTTTAATGATTCTAAGCTCGTTTCTGTTTTGTTTCAAGGTGGGTTGTAAGCTTCTCTTTTCAACATGGTATTTTGCTCGTGACGATAGTCTGAGTGCCGAAAACAGGATTCCTGACTTACTATGTTCTCCAACTTCCATTTAGAAAGTCCCTTTTAGGTCCGTGATTGCTATATATCATTGCGCGCAACTCGTCCAGTTTGGCCCTAAAATTATCATTTTAAGCTCTAAAACAGTGGCATGATCGATTTATAACGGCAGTTTTTAGTTGATCATTTGACCATGTTTTTACGCTCAAATCGCTTTAAAAGCGCTTAAAACGCGTTTTTAATGATTGTAAGATCGTTTCTTTTCTGTCTCAAAGCGACTTGTAAGCTTCTCACTTCAACATGTTATTTTGCTCGTGACAATAGTTTGAGTGCCGAAAACATTATTCCTGACTTGCTAAGTTCTCTAGTTTCAATTTAGAAAGTCCCTTTTAGGTCCGTGATTGCAATATATCATTGCGCTCAACTCGTTTAGTTTGACTCTAAAAACATCATTTTAAGCTCTAAAACGTTGCCTTGATCGATTTAAGACGGAAGTTTTTAGTTGATAATTTGAGCATGTTCTTACGTTCAAATCGCTTTAAAAGCGCTTAAAACGCGTTTTTAATGATTCTAAGCTCGTTTCTGTTCTGTTTCGAGGTGGGTTGTAAGCTTCTCTTTTCAACATGGTATTTTGCTCGTGACGATAGTCTGAGTGCCGAAAACAGGATTCCTGACTTACTATGTTCTCCAACTTCCATTTAGAAAGTCCCTTTTAGGTCCGTGATTGCAATATATCATTGCGCTCAACTCGTCCAGTTTGGCCCTAAAATTATCATTTTAAGCTCTAAAACAGTGGCATGATCGATTTATAACGGCAGTTTTTAGTTGATCATTTGAGCATGTTTTTACGCTCAAATCGCTTTAAAAGCGCTTAAAACGCGTTTTTAATGATTGTAAGATCGTTTCTTTTCTGTCTCAAAGCGACTTGTAAGCTTCTCACTTCAACATGTTATTTTGCTCGTGACAATAGTTTGAGTGCCGAAAACATTATTCCTGACTTGCTAAGTTCTCTAGTTTCAATTTAGAAAGTCCCTTTTAGGTCCGTGATTGCAATATATCATTGCGCTCAACTCATTCAGTTTTGCCCTTAAAACATCATTTTAAGCTCCAAAACGTTGCCGTGATCGATTTAAGACGGCAGTTTTTAGTTGATAATTTGAGCATGTTTTTACGCCCAAATCGCTTTAAAAGCGCTTAAAACGCGTTTTTAATGATTCTAAGATCATTTCTGTTCTGTTTCGAGGTGGGTTGTAAGCTTTTCTTTTCAACATGGTATTTTGCTCGTGACGATAGTCTGAGTGCCGAAAACATGATTCCTGACTTACTAAGTTCTCCAACTTCCATTTAGAAAGTCCCTTTTAGGTCCGTGATTGCAATATATCATTGCGCTCAACTCGTCCAGTTTGGCCCTAAAAACACCATTTTAAGCTCTAAAACAGTGGCATGATCGATTTATAACGGTAGTTTTTAGTTGATCATTTGAGCATGTTTTTACGCTCAAATCGCTTCAAAAGCCCTTAAAACGCGTTTTTAATGATTGTAGGATCGTTTCTTTTCTGTCTCAAAGCAAGTTGTAAGCTTCTCACTTCAACATGTTATTTTCCTCGTGACAATAGTTTGAGTGCCGAAAACATGATTCCTGACTTGCTAAGTTCTCTAATTTCCATTTAGAAAGTCCCTTCTAGGTCCGTGACTGCAATATATCATTGCGCTCAACTCGTTAAGTGTTGGCCCTGAAAACATCATTTTAAGCTCTAAAACGTTGCCGTGATCGATTTAAGACGGCAGTTTTTAGTTGATAATTTGAGCATGTTTTTACGCTAAAATTGCTTCAAAATCGCTTAAATCGCGTTTTTAATGATTCCAAGATCGTTTCTTTTCTGTTTCAAAGTAAGTTGCAAGCTTCTCACCTCAACATGTTATTTTGCTCGTGACGATAGTTTGAGTGCCGAAAACAGGATTCCTGACTTACTAAGTTCTCCAACTTCTATTTAGAAAGTCCCTTTTAGGTCCGTCATTGCAGTTTATCATTGGGCTCAACTCGTTCAGTTTGGCCCCGAAAACATCATTTTAAGCTCTAAAACGTTGCCGTCATCGATTTAACGCGGAAGTTTTTAGTTGAAAATTTGAGCATATTTTTACGCTCAAATCGCTTCAAAAGCGCTGAAAACACGTTTTTAATGATTCTAAGATCGTTTATTTTCTGTCTCAAAGCATGTTGTAAGCTTCTCACTTCAACATGTTATTTTGCTCGTGACAATAGTTTTAGTTCCGAAAACATGATTCCTGACTTGCTAAGTTCTCTAGTTACCATTTAGAAAGTCGCTTTTAGGTCCGTGATTGCAATATATCATTGCGCTCAACTCGTTCAATTTGGCCCTGAAAACATCATTTTATGCTCTAAAACGTTGGCATGATCGATTTAAGGATGCAGTTTTTAGTATATCATTTGAGCATGTTTTGACGCTCAAATCGCTTCAAAAGCGCTTAAAACACGTTTTTAATGATTGTAAGATCGTTTCTTTTCTGTTTTAAAGTAAGTTGTAAACTTCTAACTTCAACATGTCAATTTGCTCGTGACAATAATTTGAATGCGGAAAACATGATTCCTGACTTGCTAAGTTCTCTAATTTCCATTTAGAAAGTCCCTTTTAACTCCGTGATTGCAATATATCATTGCGCTTAACTCCTTCAGTTTGGCCCTAAAAACATCATTTTAAGCTCTAAAACGTTGGCGTGATCGATTTAAGACGGCAGTTTTTAATTGATCATTTGAGCATGTTTTTACGCTCAAATCGCATTAAAAGCCCTTAAAAAGCGTTTTTAATGATTGTAGGATCGTTTCTTTTCTGTTTCAAAGCAAGTTGTAAGTTTCTCACTTCAACATGTTATTTTGCTCGTGACAATAATTTGAATGCGGAAAACATGATTCCTGACTTGCTAAGTTCTCTAATTTCCATTTAGAAAGTCCCTTTTAATTCCGTGATTGCAATATATCATTGCGCTTAACTCATTTAGTTTTGCCCTTAAAACATTATTTTAAGCTCCAAAACGTTGCCGTGATCGATTTAAGACGGCAGTTTTTAGTTGATAATTTGAGCATGTTTTTACGCTCAAATCGCTTTAAAAGCGCTTAAAACGCGTTTTTAATGCTTCTAAGATCGTTTCTTTTCTGTTTCAAAGTAAGTTGTAAGCTTCTAACTTCAACATGTTATTTTGCTCGTGACAATAATTTGAATGCGGAAAACATGATTCCTGACTTGCTAAGTTCTCTAATTTCCATTTAGAAAGTCCCTTTTAATTCCGTGATTGCAATATATCATTGCGCTTAACTCATTTAGTTTTGCCCTTAAAACATTATTTTAAGCTCCAAAACGTTGCCGTGATCGATTTAAGACGGCAGTTTTTAGTTGATAATTTGAGCATGTTTTTACGCTCAAATCGTTTTAAAAGCGCTTAAAACGCGTTTTTAATGCTTCTAAGATCGTTTCTTTTCTGTTTCAAAGTAAGTTGTAAGCTTCTAACTTCAACATGTTATTTTGCTCGTGACAATAATTTGAATGCGGAAAACATGATTCCTGACTTGCTAAGTTCTCTAATTTCCATTTAGAAAGTCCCTTTTAATTCCGTGATTGCAATATATCATTGCGCTCAACTCATTCAGTTTTGCCCTTAAAACAACATTTTAAGCTCCAAAACGTTGCCGTGATCGATTTAAGACGGCAGTTTTTAGTTGATAATTTGAGCATCTTTTTACGCTCAAATCGCTTTAAAAGCGCTTAAAACGCGTTTTTAATGATTCTAAGATCGTTTCTTTTCTGTTTCAAAGTAAGTTGCAAGCTTCTCACCTCAACATGTTATTTTGCTCGTGACGATAGTTTGAGTGCTGAAAACATGATTCCTGACTTGCTAAGTTCTCTAGTTTCAATTTAGAAAGTCCCTTTTAGGTCCGTGATTGCAATATATCATTGCGCTCAACTCGTTTAGTTTGACTCTGAAAACATCATTTTAAGCTCCAAAACGTTGCCGTGATCGATTTAAGACGGAAGTTTTTAGTTGATAATTTGAGCATGTTTTTACGCTCAAATCGCTTTAAAAGCGCTTAAAACGCGTTTTTAATGATTCTAAGCTCGTTTCTGTTCTGTTTCGAGGTGGGTTGTAAGCTTCTCACTTCAACAAGTTATTTTGCTCGTGACGATAATTTGAGTTCCGAAAACAGGATTCCTGACTTGCTAAGTTCTCTAATTTCCATTTAGAAAGTCCCTTTTAATTCCGTGATTGCAATATATCATTGCGCTCAACTCATTCAGTTTTACCCTTAAAACATTATTTTAAGCTCCAAAACGTTGCCGTGATCGATTTAAGACGGCAGTTATTAGTTGATAATTTGAGCATGTTTTTACGCTCAAATCGCTTTAAAAGCGCTTAAAACGCGTTTTTAATGATTCTAAGATCGTTTCTGCTCTGTTTCGAGGTGGGTTGTAAGCTTCTCTTTTCAACATGGTATTTTGCTCGTGACGATAGTCTGAGTGCCGAAAACAGGATTCCTGACTTACTAAGTTCTCCAACTTCCATTTAGAAAGTCCCTTTTAGGTCCGTGATTGCTATATATCATTGCGCTCAACTCGTTTAGTTTGACTCTGAAAACATCAGTTTAAGCTCCAAAACGTTGCCGTGATCGATTTAAGACGGAAGTTTTTAGTTGATAATTTGAACATGTTTTTACGCTCAAATCGCTTTAAAAGCGCTTAAAACGCGTTTTTAATGATTCTAAGCTCGTTTCTGTTCTGTTTCGAGGTGGTTTGTAAGCTTCTCACTTCAACATGTTATTTTGCTCGTGACGATAATTTGAGTTCCGAAAACAGGATTCCTGACTTACTAAGTTCTCCAACTTCCATTTAGAAAGTCGCTTTTAGGTCCGTGATTGCAATATATCATTGCGCACAACTCGTTCAGTTGGGCCCTGAAAAAATCATTTTAAGCTCTAAAACGTTGGCGTGATCGATCTAAGACGGCAGTTTTTAGTAGACCATTTCACCATGTTTTTACGCTAAAATCGCTTCAAAGCGCTTAAAACGCGTTTTTAATTCTTCTAAGATCGTTTCTTTTCTGTTTCAAAGTAAGTTGTAAGCTTCTAACTTCAACATGTCAATTTGCTCGTGACAATAATTTGAGTGCGGAAAACATGATTCCTGACTTGCTAAGTTCTCTAATTTCCATTTAGAAAGTCCCTTTTAAATCCGTGATTGCAATATATCATTGCGCTCAACTCATTCAGTTTGGCCCTTAAAACATCATTTTAAGCTCCAAAACGTTGCCGTGATCGATTTAAGACGGCAGTTTTTAGTTGATAATTTGAGCATGTTTTTACGCTCAAATCGCTTTAAAAGCGCTTAAAACGCGTTTTTAATGATTCTAAGATCGTTTCTGTTCTGTTTCGAGGTGGGTTGTAGGCTTCTCTTTTCAACATGGTATTTTGCTCGTGACGATAGTCTGAATGCCGAAAACATGATTCCTGACTTACTAAGTTCTCAAACTTCCATTTAGAAAGTCCCTTTTAGGTCCGTGATTGCTATATATAATTGCGCTCAACTCGTTTAGTTTGACTCTGAAAACATCATTTTAAGCTCCAAAACGTTGCCGTGATCGATTTAAGACGGAAGTTTTTAGTTGATAATTTGAGCATGTTTTTACGCTCAAATCGCTTTAAAAGCGCTTAAAACGCGTTTTTAATGATTCTAAGCTCGTTTCTGTTCTGTTTCGAGGTGGGTTGTAAGCTTCTCACTTCAACATGTTATTTTGCTCGTGACGATAATTTGAGTTCCGAAAACAGGATTCCTGACTTGCTAAGTTCTCCAACTTCCATTTAGAAAGTCGCTTTTAGGTCCGTGATTGCAATATATCATTGCGCTCAACCCGTCCAGTTTGGCCCTAAAAACATCATTTTAAGCTCTAAAACAGTGGCATGATCGATTTATAACGGCAGTTTTTAGTTGATCATTTGAGCATGTTTTTACGCTCAAATCGCTTTAAAAGCGCTTAAAACGCGTTTTTAATGATTGTAAGATCGTTTCTTTTTTGTCTCAAAGCAACTTGTAAGCTTCTCACTTCAACATGTTATTTTGCTTGTGACAATAGTTTGAGTGCCGAAAACATGATTCCCGACTTGCTAAGTTCTCTAGTTTCAGTTTAGAAAGTCCCTTTTAGCTCCGTTATTGCAATATATCATTGCGCTCAACTCATTCAGTTTGGCCCTTAAAACATCATTTTAAGCTCTAAAACGTTGCCGTGATCGATTTAAGACGGCAGTTTTTAGTTGATAACTTGAGCATCTTTTTACGCTCAAATCGCTTTAAAAGCGCTTAAAACCTGTTTTTAATGATTCTAAGATCGTTTCTGTTCTGTTTCGAGGTGTGTTGTAAGCTTCTCTTTTCAACATGTTATTTTGCTCGTGACGATAGTTTGAGTGACGAAAACAGGATTCCTGACTTACTAAGTTCTCCAACTTCCATTTAGAAAGTCCCTTTTTGGTCCGTCATTGCAGTTTATCATTGGGCTCAACTCGTTCAGTTTGGCCCTGAAAACATCATTTTAAGCTCTAAAACGTTGCCGTCATCGATTTAACGCGGAAGTTTTTAGTTGAAAATTTGAGCATATTTTACGCTCAAATCGCTTCAAAAGCGCTGAAAACACGTTTTTAATGATTCTAAGATCGTTTATTTTCTGTCTCAAAGCATGTTGTAAGCTTCTCACTTCAACATGTTATTTTGCTCGTGACAATAGTTTTAGTTCCGAAAACATGATTCCTGACTTGCTAAGTTCTCTAGTTACCATTTAGAAAGTCGCTTTTAGGTCCGTGATTGCAATATTTCATTGCGCTCAACTCGTTCAATTTGGCCCTGAAAACATTATTTTAAGCTCCAAAACGTTGCCGTGATCGATTTACGACGGCAGTTTTTAGTTGATAATTTGAGCATGTTTTTACGCTCAAATCGCTTTAAAAGCGCTTAAAACGCGTTTTTAATGCTTCTAAGATCGTTTCTTTTCTGTTTCAAAGTAAGTTGTAAGCTTCTAACTTCAACATGTTATTTTGCTCGTGACAATAATTTGAATGCGGAAAACATGATTCCTGACTTGCTAAGTTCTCTAATTTCCATTTAGAAAGTCCTTTTTAATTCCGTGATTGCAATATATCATTGCGCTCAACTCATTCAGTTTTGCCCTTAAAACAACATTTTAAGCTCCAAAACGTTGCTGTGATCGATTTAAGACGGCAGTTTTTAGTTGATAATTTGAGCATCTTTTTACGCTCAAATCGCTTTAAAAGCGCTTAAAACGCGTTTTTAATGATTCTAAGATCGTTTCTTTTCTGTTTCAAAGTAAGTTGCAAGCTTCTCACCTCAACATGTTATTTTGCTCGTGACGATAGTTTGAGTGCTGAAAACATGATTCCTGACTTGCTAAGTTCTCTAGTTTCAATTTAGAAAGTCCCTTTTAGGTCCGTGATTGCAATATATCATTGCGCTCAACTCGTTTAGTTTGACTCTGAAAACATCATTTTAAGCTCCAAAACGTTGCCGTGATCGATTTAAGACGGAAGTTTTTAGTTGATAATTTGAGCATGTTTTTACGCTCAAATCGCTTTAAAAGCGCTTAAAACGCGTTTTTAATGATTCTAAGCTCGTTTCTGTTCTGTTTCGAGGTGGGTTGTAAGCTTCTCACTTCAACAAGTTATTTTGCTCGTGACGATAATTTGAGTTCCGAAAACAGGATTCCTGACTTGCTAAGTTCTCTAATTTCCATTTAGAAAGTCCCTTTTAATTCCGTGATTGCAATATATCATTGCGCTCAACTCATTCAGTTTTACCCTTAAAACATTATTTTAAGCTCCAAAACGTTGCCGTGATCGATTTAAGACGGCAGTTATTAGTTGATAATTTGAGCATGTTTTTACGCTCAAATCGCTTTAAAAGCGCTTAAAACGCGTTTTTAATGATTCTAAGATCGTTTCTGCTCTGTTTCGAGGTGGGTTGTAAGCTTCTCTTTTCAACATGGTATTTTGCTCGTGACGATAGTCTGAGTGCCGAAAACAGGATTCCTGACTTACTAAGTTCTCCAACTTCCATTTAGAAAGTCCCTTTTAGGTCCGTGATTGCTATATATCATTGCGCTCAACTCGTTTAGTTTGACTCTGAAAACATCAGTTTAAGCTCCAAAACGTTGCCGTGATCGATTTAAGACGGAAGTTTTTAGTTGATAATTTGAACATGTTTTTACGCTCAAATCGCTTTAAAAGCGCTTAAAACGCGTTTTTAATGATTCTAAGCTCGTTTCTGTTCTGTTTCGAGGTGGGTTGTAAGCTTCTCACTTCAACATGTTATTTTGCTCGTGACGATAATTTGAGTTCCGAAAACAGGATTCCTGACTTACTAAGTTCTCCAACTTCCATTTAGAAAGTCGCTTTTAGGTCCGTGATTGCAATATATCATTGCGCACAACTCGTTCAGTTGGGCCCTGAAAAAATCATTTTAAGCTCTAAAACGTTGGCGTGATCGATCTAAGACGGCAGTTTTTAGTAGACCATTTCACCATGTTTTTACGCTAAAATCGCTTCAAAGCGCTTAAAACGCGTTTTTAATTCTTCTAAGATCGTTTCTTTTCTGTTTCAAAGTAAGTTGTAAGCTTCTAACTTCAACATGTCAATTTGCTCGTGACAATAATTTGAGTGCGGAAAACATGATTCCTGACTTGCTAAGTTCTCTAATTTCCATTTAGAAAGTCCCTTTTAAATCCATGATTGCAATATATCATTGCGCTCAACTCATTCAGTTTGGCCCTTAAAACATCATTTTAAGCTCCAAAACGTTGCCGTGATCGATTTAAGACGGCAGTTTTTAGTTGATAATTTGAGCATGTTTTTACGCTCAAATCGCTTTAAAAGCGCTTAAAACGCGTTTTTAATGATTCTAAGATCGTTTCTGTTCTGTTTCGAGGTGGGTTGTAGGCTTCTCTTTTCAACATGGTATTTTGCTCGTGACGATAGTCTGAATGCCGAAAACATGATTCCTGACTTACTAAGTTCTCAAACTTCCATTTAGAAAGTCCCTTTTAGGTCCGTGATTGCTATATATAATTGCGCTCAACTCGTTTAGTTTGACTCTGAAAACATCATTTTAAGCTCCAAAACGTTGCCGTGATCGATTTAAGACGGAAGTTTTTAGTTGATAATTTGAGCATGTTTTTACGCTCAAATCGCTTTAAAAGCGCTTAAAACGCGTTTTTAATGATTCTAAGCTCGTTTCTGTTCTGTTTCGAGGTGGGTTGTAAGCTTCTCACTTCAACATGTTATTTTGCTCGTGACGATAATTTGAGTTCCGAAAACAGGATTCCTGACTTGCTAAGTTCTCCAACTTCCATTTAGAAAGTCGCTTTTAGGTCCGTGATTGCAATATATCATTGCGCTCAACCCGTCCAGTTTGGCCCTAAAAACATCATTTTAAGCTCTAAAACAGTGGCATGATCGATTTATAACGGCAGTTTTTAGTTGATCATTTGAGCATGTTTTTACGCTCAAATCGCTTTAAAAGCGCTTAAAACGCGTTTTTAATGATTGTAAGATCGTTTCTTTTTTGTCTCAAAGCAACTTGTAAGCTTCTCACTTCAACATGTTATTTTGCTTGTGACAATAGTTTGAGTGCCGAAAACATGATTCCCGACTTGCTAAGTTCTCTAGTTTCAGTTTAGAAAGTCCCTTTTAGCTCCGTTATTGCAATATATCATTGCGCTCAACTCATTCAGTTTGGCCCTTAAAACATCATTTTAAGCTCTAAAACGTTGCCGTGATCGATTTAAGACGGCAGTTTTTAGTTGATAACTTGAGCATCTTTTTACGCTCAAATCGCTTTAAAAGCGCTTAAAACCTGTTTTTAATGATTCTAAGATCGTTTCTGTTCTGTTTCGAGGTGTGTTGTAAGCTTCTCTTTTCAACATGTTATTTTGCTCGTGACGATAGTTTGAGTGACGAAAACAGGATTCCTGACTTACTAAGTTCTCCAACTTCCATTTAGAAAGTCCCTTTTTGGTCCGTCATTGCAGTTTATCATTGGGCTCAACTCGTTCAGTTTGGCCCTGAAAACATCATTTTAAGCTCTAAAACGTTGCCGTCATCGATTTAACGCGGAAGTTTTTAGTTGAAAATTTGAGCATATTTTACGCTCAAATCGCTTTAAAAGCGCTTAAAACACGTTTTTAATGATTCTAAGATCGTTTATTTTCTGTCTCAAAGCATGTTGTAAGCTTCTCACTTCAACATGTTATTTTGCTCGTGACAATAGTTTTAGTTCCGAAAACATGATTCCTGACTTGCTAAGTTCTCTAGTTACCATTTAGAAAGTCGCTTTTAGGTCCGTGATTGCAATATTTCATTGCGCTCAACTCGTTCAATTTGGCCCTGAAAACATTATTTTAAGCTCCAAAACGTTGCCGTGATCGATTTACGACGGCAGTTTTTAGTTGATAATTTGAGCATGTTTTTACGCTCAAATCGCTTTAAAAGCGCTTAAAACGCGTTTTTAATGCTTCTAAGATCGTTTCTTTTCTGTTTCAAAGTAAGTTGTAAGCTTCTAACTTCAACATGTTATTTTGCTCGTGACAATAATTTGAATGCGGAAAACATGATTCCTGACTTGCTAAGTTCTCTAATTTCCATTTAGAAAGTCCTTTTTAATTCCGTGATTGCAATATATCATTGCGCTCAACTCATTCAGTTTTGCCCTTAAAACAACATTTTAAGCTCCAAAACGTTGCTGTGATCGATTTAAGACGGCAGTTTTTAGTTGATAATTTGAGCATCTTTTTACGCTCAAATCGCTTTAAAAGCGCTTAAAACGCGTTTTTAATGCTTCTAAGATCGTTTCTTTTCTGTTTCAAAGTAAGTTGTAAGCTTCTAACTTCAACATGATATTTTGCTCGTGACAATAATTTGAATGCGGAAAACATGATTCCTGACTTGCTAAGTTCTCTAATTTCCATTTAGAAAGTCCCTTTTAATTCCGTGATTGCAATATATCATTGCGCTCAACTCATTCAGTTTTGCCCTTAAAACATCATTTTAAGCTCTAAAACAGTGGCATGATCGATTTATAACGGCAGTTTTTAGTTGATCATTTGAGCATGTTTTTACCCTCAAATCGCTTTAAAAGCGCTTAAAACGCGTTTTTAATGATTGTAAGATCGTTTCTTTTCTGTCTCAAAGCAACTTGTAAGCTTCTCACTTCAACATGTTATTTTGCTCGTGACAATAGTTTGAGTAACGAAAACATTATTCCTGACTTGCTAAGTTCTCTAGTTTCAATTTAGAAAGTCCCTTTTAGGTCCGTGATTTGAATATATCATTGCGCTCAACTCATTCAGTTTGACTCTGAAAACATCATTTTAAGCTCCAAAACGTTGCTGTGATCGATTTAAGACGGAAGTTTTTAGTTGATAATTTGAGCATGTTTTTACGCTCAAATCGCTTTAAAAGCGCTTAAAACGCGTTTTTAATGATTCTAAGATCGTTTCTGTTCTGTTTCGAGGTGGGTTGTAAGCTTCTCTTTTCAACATGGTATTTTGCTCGTGACAATAATTTGAATGCGGAAAACATGATTCCTGACTTGCTAAGTTCTCTAATTTCCATTTAGAAAGTCCCTTTTAATTCCGTGATTGCTATATATCATTGCGCTCAACTCATTCAGTTTTGCCCTTAAAACATCATTTTAATATCCAAAACGTTGCCGTGATCGATTTAAGACGGCAGTTTTTAGTTGATAATTTGAGCATGTTTTTACGCTCAAATCGCTTTAAAAGCGCTTAAAACGCGTTTTTAATTATTCTAAGATCGTTTCTGTTCTGTTTCGAGGTGAATTGTAAGCTTCTCTTTTCAAAATGGTATTTTGCTCGTGACGATAGTCTGAGTGCCGAAAACAGGATTCCTGACTTACTAAGTTCTCCAACTTCCATTTAGAAAGTCCCTTTTAGGTCCGTGATTGCTATATATCATTGCGCTCAACTCGTTTAGTTTGACTCTAAAAACATCATTTTAAGCTCCAAAACGTTGCCGTGATCGATTTAAGACGGAAGTTTTTAGTTGATAATTTGAGCATGTTTTTACGTTCAAATCGCTTTAAAAGCGCTTAAAACGCGTTTTTAATGATTCTAAGCTCGTTTCTGTTTTGTTTCAAGGTGGGTTGTAAGCTTCTCTTTTCAACATGGTATTTTGCTCGTGACGATAGTTTGAGTGACGAAAACAGGATTCTTGACTTTCTAAGTTCTCCAACTTCCATTTAAAAAGTCCCTTTTAGGTCCGTGATTGCAATATATCATTGCGCTTAACTCGTTCAGTTGGGCCCTGAAAAAATCATTTTAAGCTCTAAAACGTTTGCGTGATCGATTTAAGACGGCAGTTTTTAGTAGATCTTTTGAGCATGTTTTTACGCTCAAATCGCTTCAAAACGCTTAAAACGCGTTTTTAATGCTTCTAAGATCGTTTCTTTTCTGTTTCAAAGTAAGTTGTAAGCTTCTAACTTCAACATGTCAATTTGCTCGTGACAATAATTTGAGTGCGGAAAACATGATTCCTGACTTGCTAAGTTCTCTAAGTTCCATTTAGAAAGTCCGTTTTAAATCCGTGATTGCAATATATCATTGCGCTCAACTCACTCAGTTTTGCCCTTAAAACATCATTTTAAGCTCCAAAACGTTGCCGTGATCGATTTAAGACGACAGTTTTTAGTTGATAATTTGAGCATGTTTTTACGCTCAAATCGCTTTAAAAGCGCTTAAAACGCGTTTTTAATGATTCTAAGATCGTTTCTGTTCTGTTTCGAGGTGGGTTGTAAGCTTCTATTTTCAACATGATATTTTGCTCGTGACGATAGTCTGAGTGCCGAAAACATGATTCCTGAGTTACTAAGTTCTCCAACTTCCATTTAGAAAGTCCCTTTTAGGTCCGAGATTGCAATAAATCATTGCGCTCAACTCGTCCAATTTGGCCCTAAAAACACCATTTTAAGCTCTAAAACAGTGGCATGATCGATTTATAACGGCCGTTTTTAGTTGATCATTTGAGCATGTTTTTACGCTCAAATCGCTTCAAAAGCGCTTAAAACGCGTTTTTAATGATTGTAAGATCGTTTCTTTTTTGTCTCAAAGCAACTTGTAAGCTTCTCACTTCAACATGTTATTTTGCTTGTGACAATAGTTTGAGTGCCGAAAACATGATTCCTGACTTGCTAAGTTCTCTAGTTTCAATTTAGAAAGTCCCTTTTAGCTCCGTGATTGCAATATATCATTGCGCTCAACTCATTCAGTTTCGCCCTTAAAACATCATTTTAAGCTCTAAAAGTTGCCGTGATGAATTTAAGACGGCAGTTTTTAGTTGATAACTTGAGCATGTTTTTACGCTCAAATCGCTTTAAAAGCGCTTAAAACCTTTTTTTAATGATTCTAAGATCGTTTCTTTTCTGTTTCAAAGTAAGTTGCAAGCTTCTCACCTCAACATGGTATTTTGCTCGTGACGATAGTTTGAGTGCTGAAAACATGATTCCTGACTTGCTAAGTTCTCTAGTTTCAATTTAGAAAGTCCCTTTTAGGTCCGTGATTGCAATATATCATTGCGCTCAACTCGTTTAGTTTGACTCTGAAAACATCATTTTAAGCTCCAAAACGTTGCCGTGATCGATTTAAGACGGAAGTTTTTAGTTGATAATTTGAGCATGTTTTTACGCTCAAATCGCTTTAAAAGCGCTTAAAACGCGTTTTTAATGATTCTAAGCTCGTTTCTGTTCTGTTTCGAGGTGGGTTGTAAGCTTCTCACTTCAACATGTTATTTTGCTCGTGACGATAATTTGAGTTCCGAAAACAGGATTCCTGACTTGCTAAGTTCTCTAATTTCCATTTAGAAAGTCCCTTTTAATTCCGTGATTGCAATATATCATTGCGCTCAACTCATTCAGTTTTGCCCTTAAAACATCATTTTAAGCTCCAAAACGTTGCCGTGATCGATTTAAGACGGCAGTTATTAGTTGATAATTTGAGCATGTTTTTACGCTCAAATCGCTTTAAAAGCGCTTAAAACGCGTTTTTAATGATTCTAAGATCGTTTCTGCTCTGTTTCGAGGTGGGTTGTAAGCTTCTCTTTTCAACATGGTATTTTGCTCGTGACGATAGTCTGAGTGCCGAAAACAGGATTCCTGACTTACTAAGTTCTCCAACTTCCATTTAGAAAGTCCCTTTCAGGTCCGTGATTGCTATATATCATTGCGCTCAACTCGTTTAGTTTGACTCTGAAAACATCATTTTAAGCTCCAAAACGTTGCCGTGATCGATTTAAGACGGAAGTTTTTAGTTGATAATTTGAGCATGTTTTTACGCTCAAATCGCTTTAAAAGCGCTTAAAACGCGTTTTTAATGATTCTAAGCTCGTTTCTGTTCTGTTTCGAGGTGGGTTGTAAGCTTCTCACTTCAACATGTTATTTTGCTCGTGACGATAATTTGAAATCCGAAAACAGGATTCCTGACTTACTAAGTTCTCCAACTTCCATTTAGAAAGTCGCTTTTAGGTCCGTGATTGCAATATATCATTGCGCTCAACTCGTTCAGTTGGGCCCTGAAAAAATCATTTTAAGCTCTAAAACGTTGGCGTGATCGATTTAAGACGGCAGTTTTTAGTAGATCTTTTGAGCATGTTTTTACGCTAAAATCGCTTCAAAACGCTTAAAACGCGTTTTTAATGCTTCTAAGATCGTTTCTTTTCTGTTTCAAAGTAAGTTGTAAGCTTCTAACTTCAACATGTCAATTTGCTCGTGACAATAATTTGAGTGCGGAAAACATGATTCCTGACTTGCTAAGTTCTCTAATTTCCATTTAGAAAGTCCCTTTTAAATCCGTGATTGCAATATATCATTGCGCTTAACTCATTCAGTTTTGCCCTTAAAACATCATTTTAAGCTCCAAAACGTTGCCGTGATCGATTTAAGACGACAGTTTTTAGTTGATAATTTGAGCATGTTTTTACGCTCAAATCGCTTTAAAAGCGCTTAAAACGCGTTTTTAATGATTCTAAGATCGTTTCTGTTCTGTTTCGAGGTGGGTTGTAAGCTTCTATTTTCAACATGATATTTTGCTCGTGACGATAGTCTGAGTGCCGAAAACATGATTCCTGAGTTACTAAGTTCTCCAACTTCCATTTAGAAAGTCCCTTTTAGGTCCGTGATTGCAATATATCATTGCGCTCAACTCGTTCAGTTGGGCCCTGAAAAAATCATTTTAAGCTCTAAAACGTTAGCGTGATCGATTTAAGACGGCAGTTTTTAGTAGATCATTTGACCATGTTTTTACGCTAAAATCGCTTCAAAGCGCTTAAAACGCGTTTTTAATGCTTCTAAGATCGTTTCTTTTCTGTTTCAAAGTAAGTTGTAAGCTTCTAACTTCAACATGTCAATTTGCTCGTGACAATAATTTGAGTGCGGAAAACATGATTCCTGACTTGCTAAGTTCTCTAATTTCCATTTAGAAAGTCCCTTTTAAATCCGTGATTGCAATATATCATTGCGCTCAACTCATTCAGTTTGGCCCTTAAAACATCATTTTAAGCTCCAAAACGTTGCCGTGATCGATTTAAGACGGCAGTTTTTAGTTGATAATTTGAACATGTTTTTACGCTCAAATCGCTTTAAAAGCGCTTAAAACGCGTTTTTAATGATTCTATGATCGTTTCTGTTTTGTTTCGAGGTGGGTTGTAGGCTTCTCTTTTCAACATGGTATTTTGCTCGTGACGATAGTCTGAGTGCCGAAAACATGATTCCTGACTTACTAAGTTCTCCAACTTCCATTTAGAAAGTCCCTTTTAGGTCCGTGATTGCTATATATCATTGCGCTCAACTCGTTTAGTTTGACTCTGAAAACATCATTTTAAGCTCCAAAACGTTGCCGTGATCGATTTAAGACGGAAGTTTTTAGTTGATAATTTGAGCATGTTTTTACGCTCAAATCGCTTTAAAAGCGCTTAAAACGCGTTTTTAATGATTCTAAGCTCGTTTCTGTTCTGTTTCGAGGTGGGTTGTAAGCTTCTCACTTCAACATGTTACTTTGCTCGTGAGGATAATTTGAGTTCCGAAAACAGGATTCCTGACTTGCTAAGTTCTCCAACTTCCATTTAGAAAGTCCCTTTTAGGTCCGTGATTGCAATATATCATTGCGCTCAACTCGTCCAGTTTGGCCCTAAAAACATCATTTTAAGCTCTAAAACAGTGGCATGATCGATTTATAACGGCAGTTTTTAGTTGATCATTTGAGCATGTTTTTACGCTCAAATCGCTTTAAAAGCGCTTAAAACGCGTTTTTAATGATTGTAAGATCGTTTCTTTTTTGTCTCAAAGCAACTTGTAAGCTTCTCACTTCAACATGTTATTTTGCTTGTGACAATAGTTTGAGTGCCGAAAACAGGATTCCTGACTTGCTAAGTTCTCTAATTTCCATTTAGAAAGTCCCTTTTAACTCCGTGATTGCAATATATCATTGCGCTCAACTGCTTCAGTTTGGCCCTAAAAACATCATTTTAAGCTCTAAAACGTTGGCGTGATCGATTTAAGACGGCAGTTTTTAATTGATCGTTTGAGCAAGTTTTTACGCTCAAATCGCTTCAAAAGCACTTAAAACGCGTTTTTAATGATTGTAAGATCGTTTCTTTTCTGTCTCAAAGCAAGTTGTAAGCTTCTCACTTCAACATGTTATTTTGCTCGTGACAATAATTTGAATGCGGAAAACATGATTCCTGACTTGCTAAGTTCTCTAGTTTCCATTTAGAAAGTCCCTTTTAATTCCGTGATTGCAATATATCATTGCGCTCAACTCATTCAGTTTTGCCCTTAAAACATCATTTTAAGCTCCAAAACGTTGCCGTGATCGATTTAAGACGGCAGTTTTTAGTTGATAATTTGAGCATGTTTTTACGCTCAAATCGCTTTAAAAGCGCTTAAAACGCGTTTTTAATGATTCCAAGCTCGTTTCTGTTCTGTTTCGAGGTGGAATGTAAGCTTCTCACTTCAACATGTTATTTTGCTCGTGACGATAATTTGAGTTCCGAAAACAGGATTCCTGACTTTCTAAGTTCTCTAATTTCCATTTAGAAAGTCCCTTTTAATTCCGTGATTGCAATATATCATTGCGCTCAACTCATTCATTTTGCCCTTAAAACATCATTTTAAGCTCCAAAACGTTGCCGTGATCGATTTAAGACGGCAGTTTTTAGTTGATAATTTGAGCATGTTTTTACGCTCAAATCGCTTTAAAAGCGCTTAAAACGCGTTTTTAATGCTTCTAAGATCGTTTCTTTTCTGTTTCAAAGTAAGTTGTAAGCTTCTAACTTCAACATGTTATTTTGCTCGTGACAATAATTTGAATGCGGAAAACATGATTCCTGACTTGCTAAGTTCTCTAATTTCCATTTAGAAAGTCCCTTTTAATTCCGTGATTGCAATATATCATTGCGCTCAACTCATTCAGTTTTGCCCTTAAAACAACATTTTAAGCTCCAAAACGTTGCCGTGATCGATTTAAGACGGCAGTTTTTAGTTGATCATTTGAGCATGTTTTTACGCTCAAATCGCTTTAAAAGCGCTTAAAACGCGTTTTTAATGCTTCTAAGATCGTTTCTTTTCTGTTTCAAAGTAAGTTGTAAGCTTCTAACTTCAATATGTTATTTTGCTCGTGACAATAATTTGAATGCGGAAAACATGATTCCTGACTTGCTAAGTTCTCTAATTTCCATTTAGAAAGTCCCTTTTAATTCCGTGATTGCAATATATCATTGCGCTCAACTCATTCAGTTTTGCCCTTAAAACATCATTTTAAGCTCTAAAACAGTGGCATGATCGATTTATAACGGCAGTTTTTAGTTGATCATTTGAGCATGTTTTTACGCCCAAATCGCTTTAAAAGCGCTTAAAACGCGTTTTTAATGATTCTAAGATCGTTACTGTTCTGTTTCGAGGTGAATTGTAAGCTTCTCTTTTCAACATGGTATTTTGCTCGTGACGATAGTCTGAGTGCCGAAAACAGGATTCCTGACTTACTAAGTTCTCCAACTTCCATTTAGAAAGTCCCTTTTAGGTCCGTGATTGCTATATATCATTACGCTCAACTCGTTTAGTTTGACTCTAAAAACATCATTTTAAGCTCCAAAACGTTGCCGTGATCGATTTAAGACGGAAGTTTTTAGTTGATAATTTGAGCATGTTTTTACGTTCAAATCGCTTTAAAAGCGCTTAAAACGCGTTTTTAATGATTCTAAGCTCGTTTCTGTTTTGTTTCAAGGTGGGTTGTAAGCTTCTCACTTCAACATGTTATTTTGCTCGTGACGATAATTTGAGTTCCGAAAACAGGATTCCTGCCTTGCTAAGTTCTCCAACTTCCATTTAGAAAGTCCCTTTTAGGTCCGTGATTGCAATATATCATTGCGCTCAACTCGTCCAGTTTGGCCCTAAAGATATCATTTTAAGCTCTAAAACAGTGGCATGATCGATTTATAACGGCAGTTTTTAGTTGATCATTTGAGCATGTTTTTACGTTTAAATCGCTTTAAAAGCGCTTAAAACGCGTTTTTAATGATTGTAAGATCGTTTCTTTTCTGTCTCAAAGCAACTTGTAAGCTTCTCACTTCAACATGTTATTTTGCTCGTGACAATAGTTTGAGTGCCGAAAACATTATTCCTGACTTGCTAAGTTCTCTAGTTTCAATTTAGAAAGTCCCTTTTAGGTCCGTGATTGGAATATATCATTGCGCTCAACTCATTCAGTTTGACTCTGAAAACATCATTTTAAGCTCCAAAACGTTGCTGTGATCGATTTAAGACGGAAGTTTTTAGAGTATAATTTGAGCATGTTTTTACGCTCAAATCGCTTTAAAAGCGCTTAGAACGCGTTTTTAATGATTCTAAGCTCGTTTTTGTTCTGTTTCGAGGTGGGTTGTAAGCTTCTCACTTCAACATGTTATTTTGCTCCTGACGATAATTTGAGTTCCGAAAACAGGATTCCTGACTTGCTAAGTTCTCCAACCTCCATTTAGAAAGTCCCTTTTAGGTCCGTGATTGCAATATATCATTGCGCTCAACTCGTTCAGTTTGGCCCTAAAAACATCATTTTAAGCTCCAAAACAATGGCGTGATCGATTTAAGACGGCAGTTTTTAGTTGATCATTTGAGCATGTTTTTACGCTCAAATCGCTTTAAAAGCGCTTAAACCGCGTTTTTAATGATTCTAAGCTCGTTTCTTTTCTGTCTCAAAGCAAGTTGTAAGCTTCTCAATTCAACATGTTATTTTGCTCGTGACAATAGTTTGAGTGCCGAAAACATGATTCCTGACTTGCTAAGTTCTCTAGTTTCAATTTAGAAAGTCCCTTTTAGGTCCGTGATTGCAATATATCATTGCGCTCAACTCATTCAGTTTGGCCCTTAAAACATCATTTTAAGCTCAAAAACGTTTCCGTGATCGATTTAAGACGGCAGTTATTAGTTGATAATTTGAGCATGTTTTTACGCTCAAATCGCTTTAAAAGCGCTTAAAACGCGTTTTTAATGATTCTAAGATCGTTTCTGTTCTGTTTCGAGGTGAATTGTAAGCTTCTCTTTTCAACATGGTATTTTGCTCGTGACGATAGTCTGAGTGCCGAAAACAGGATTCCTGACTTACTAAGTTCTCCAACTTCCATTTAGAAAGTCCCTTTTAGGTCCGTGATTGCTATATATCATTGCGCTCAACTCGTTTAGTTTGACTCTGAAAACATCATTTTAAGCTCCAAAACGTTGCCGTGATCGATTTAAGACGGAAGTTTTTAGTTGATAATTTAAGCATGTTTTTACGTTCAAATCGCTTTAAAAGCGCTTAAAACGCGTTTTTAATGATTCTAAGCTCGTTTCTGTTCTGTTTCAAGGTGGGTTGTAAGCTTCTCACTTCAACATGTTATTTTGCTCGTGACGATAATTTGAGTTCCGAAAACAGGATTCCTGCCTTGCTAAGTTCTCCAACTTCCATTTAGAAAGTCCCTTTTAGGTCCGTGATTGCAATATATCATTGCGCTCAACTCGTCCAGTTTGGCCCTAAAAATATCATTTTAAGCTCTAAAACAGTGGCATGATCGATTTATAACGGCAGTTTTTAGTTGATCATTTGAGCATGTTTTTACGCTCAAATCGCTTTAAAAGCGCTTAAAACGCGTTTTTAATGATTGTAAGATCGTTTCTTTTCTGTCTCAAAGCAACTTGTAAGCTTCTCACTTCAACATGTTATTTTGCTCGTGACAATAGTTTGGGTGCCGAAAACATTATTCCTGACTTGGTAAGTTCTCTAGTTTCAATTTAGAAAGTCCCTTTTAGGTCCGTGATTGGAATATATCATTGCGCTTAACTCATTCAGTTTGACTCTGAAAACATCATTTTAAGCTCCAAAACGTTGCTGTGATCGATTTAAGACGGAAGTTTTTAGTTGATAATTTGAGCGTGTTTTTACGCTCAAATCGCTTTAAAAGCGCTTAAAACGCGTTTTTAATGATTCTAAGCTCGTTTCTTTTCTGTCTCAAAGCAAGTTGTAAGCTTCTCACTTCAACATGTTATTTTGCTCGTGACAATAGTTTGAGTGCCGAAAACATGATTCCTGACTTGCTAAGTTCTCTAGTTTCAATTTAGAAAGTCCCTTTTAGGTCCGTGATTGCAATATATCATTGCGCTCAACTCATTCAGTTTGGCCCTTAAAACATCATTTTAAGCTCAAAAACGTTGCCATGATCGATTTAAGACGGCAGTTATTAGTTGATAATTTGAGCATGTTTTTACGCTCAAATCGCTTTAAAAGCGCTTAAAACGCGTTTTTAGTGGTTCTAAGATCGTTTCTGTTCTGTTTCGAGGTAGGTTGTAAGCTTCTAACTTCAACATGTTATTTTGCTCTTGACGATAGTTTTAGTGACGAAAACAGGATTCTTGACTTTCTAAGTTCTCCAACTTCCATTTAGAAAGTCCCTTTTAGGTCCGTGATTGCAATATATCATTGCGCTCAACTCGTTCAGTTGGGCCCTGAAAAAATCATTTTAAGCTCTAAAACGTTGGCGTGATCGATTTAAGACGGCAGTTTTTAGTAGATCATTTGAGCATGTTTTTACGCTAAAATCGCTTCAAAGCGCTTAAAACGCGTTTTTAATGCTTCTAAGATCGTTTCTTTTCTGTTTCAAAGTAAGTTGTAAGCTTCTAACTTCAACATGTCAATTTGCTCGTGACAATAGTTTGAGTGCGGAAAACATGATTCCTGACTTGCTAAGTTCTCTAATTTCCATTTAGAAAGTCCCTTTTAAATCCGTGATTGCAATATATCATTGCGCTCAACTCATTCAGTTTGGCCCTTAAAACATCATTTTAAGCTCCAAAACGTTGCCGTGATCGATTTAAGACGGCAGTTTTTAGTTGATAATTTGAGCATGTTTTTACGCTCAAATCGCTTTAAAAGCGTTTAAAACGCGTTTTTAATGATTCTAAGATCGTTTCTGTTCTGTTTCGAGGTGAATTGTAAGCTTCTCTTTTCAACATGGTATTTTGCTCGTGACGATAGTCTGAGTGCCGAAAACAGGATTCCTGACTTACTAAGTTCTCCAACTTCCATTTAGAAAGTCCCTTTTAGGTCCGTGATTGCTATATATCATTGCGCTCAACTCGTTTAGTTTGACTCTAAAAACATCATTTTAAGCTCCAAAACGTTGCCGTGATCGATTTAAGACGGAAGTTTTTAGTTGATAATTTGAGCATGTTTTTACGTTCAAATCGCTTTAAAAGCGCTTAAAACGCGTTTTTAATGATTCTAAGCTCGTTTCTGTTCTGTTTCAAGGTGGGTTGTAAGCTTCTCACTTCAACATGTTATTTTGCTCGTGACGATAATTTGAGTTCCGAAAACAGGATTCCTGCCTTGCTAAGTTCTCCAACTTCCATTTAGAAAGTCCCTTTTAGGTCCGTGATTGCAATATATCATTGCGCTCAACTCGTCCAGTTTGGCCCTAAAAATATTATTTTAAGCTCTAAAACAGTGGCATGATCGACTTATAACGGCAGTTTTTAGTTGATCATTTGAGCATGTTTTTACGCTCAAATCGCTTTAAAAGCGCTTAAAACGCGTTTTTTATGATTGTAAGATCGTTTCTTTTCTGTCTCAAAGCAACTTGTAAGCTTTTCACGTCAACATGTTATTTTGCTCGTGACAATAGTTTGAGTGCCGAAAACA
This sequence comes from Muricea muricata, assembly GCA_963855995.1. NCBI lineage: Eukaryota > Metazoa > Cnidaria > Anthozoa > Malacalcyonacea > Plexauridae > Muricea > Muricea muricata. Next base: position 6,097,125 of record OY979727.1, read on the forward strand.
TTATTCCTGACTTGCTAAGTTCTCTAGTTTCAATTTAGAAAGTCCCTTTTAGGTCCGTGATTGGAATATATCATTGCGCTGAACTCATTCAGTTTGACTCTGAAAACATCATTTTAAGCTCCAAAACGTTGATGTGATCGATTTAAAACGGAAGTTTTTAGTTGATAATTTGAGCATGTTTTTACGCTCAAATCGCTTTCAAAGCGCTTAAAACGCGTTTTTAATGATTCTAAGCTCGTTTTTGTTCTGTTTCGAGCTGGGTTGTAAGCTTCTCACTTCAACATGTTATTTTGCTCGTGACGATAATTTGAGTTCCGAAAACAGGATTCCTGACTTGCTAAGTTCTCCAACCTCCATTTAGAAAGTCGCTTTTAGGTCCGTGATTGCAATATATCATTGCGCTCAACTCGTTCAGTTTGGCCCTAAAAACATCATTTTAAGCTCTAAAACAGTGGCGTGATCGATTTAAGACGGCAGTTTTTAGTTGATAATTTGAGCATGTTTTTACGCTCAAATCGCTTCAAAAGCCCTTAAAACGCGTTTTTAATGATTGTAAGATCGTTTCTTTTCTGTCTCAAAGCAAGTTGTAAGCTTCTCACTTCAACATGTTATTTTCCTCGTGACAATAGTTTGAGTGCCGAAAACATGATTTCTGACTTGCTAAGTTCTCTAATTTCCATTTAGAAAGTCCCTTCTAGGTCCGTGACTGCAATATATCATTGCGCTCAACTCGTTAAGTGTTGGCCCTGAAAACATCATTTTAAGCTCTAAAACGTTGGCGTGATCGATTTAAGACGGAAGTTTTTAAAAGATCATTTGACCATGTTTTTACGCTAAAATCGCTTCAAAGCGCTTAAAACGCGTTTTTAATGCTTCTAAGATCGTTTCTTTTCTGTTTCAAAGTAAGTTGTAAGCTTCTAACTTAAACATGTCAATTTGCTCGTGACAATAATTTGAGTGCGGAAAACATGATTCCTGACTTGCTAAGTTCTCTAATTTCCATTTAGAAAGTCCCTTTTAAATCCGTGATTGCAATATATCATTGCGCTCAACTCATTCAGTTTTGCCCTTAAAACATCGTTTTAAGCTCCAAAACGTTGCCGTGATCGATTTAAGACGGCAGTTTTTAGTTGATAATTTGAGCATGTTTTTACGCTCAAATCGCTTTAAAAGCGCTTAAAACGCGTTTTTAATGATTCTAAGATCGTTTTTGTTCTGTTTCGAGGTGGGTTGTAAGCTTCTCTTTTCAACATGGTATTTTGCTCGTGACGATAGTCTGAGTGCCGAAAACATGATTCCTGACTTACTAAGTTCTCCAACTTCCATTTAGAAAGTCCCTTTTAGGTCCGTGATTGCTATATATCATTGCGCTGAACTCGTTTAGTTTCACTCTGAAAACATCATTTTAAGCTCCAAAACGTTGCCGTGATCGATTTTAAGACGGAAGTTTTTAGTTGATAATTTGAGCATGTTTTTACGCTCAAATCGCTTTAAAAGCGCTTAAAACGCGTTTTTAATGATTCTAAGCTCGTTTCTGTTCTGTTTCGAGGTGGGTTGTAAGCTTCTCACTTCAACATGTTATTATGCTCGTGACGATAATTTGAGTTCCGAAAACAGGATTCCTGACTTGCTAAGTTCTTCAACTTCCATTTAGAAAGTCCCTTTTAGGTCCGTGATTGCAATATATCATTGCGCTCAACTCGTCCAGTTTGGCCCTAAAAACATCATTTTAAGCTCTAAAACAGTGGCATGATCGATTTATAACGGCAGTTTTTAGTTGATCATTTGAGCATGTTTTTACGCTCAAATCGCTTTAAAAGCGCTTAAAACGCGTTTCTAATGATTGTAAGATCGTTTCTTTTTTGTCTCAAAGCAACTTGTAAGCTTCTCACCTCAACATGTTATTTTGCTCGTGACAATAGTTTGAGTGCCGAAAACATGATTCCTGACTTGCTAAGTTCTCTAGTTTCAGTTTAGAAAGTCCCTTTTAGCTCCGTGATTGCAATATATCATTGCGCTCAACTCATTCAGTTTGGCCCTTAAAACATCATTTTAAGCTCTAAAACGTTGCCGTGATCGATTTAAGACGGCAGTTTTTAGTTGATAACTTGAGCATCTTTTTACGCTCAAATCGCTTTAAAAGCGCTTAAAACCTGTTTTTAATGATTCTAAGATCGTTTCTGTTCTGTTTCGAGGTGGGTTGTAAGCTTCTCTTTTCAACATGTTATTTTGCTCGTGACGATAGTTTGAGTGACGAAAACAGGATTCCTGACTTACTAAGTTCTCCAACTTCCATTTAGAAAGTCCCTTTTACGTCCGTGATTGCAATATATCATTGCCCTGAACTCGTTCAGTATTGCTCCAAAAACATCATTTTAAGCTCTAAAACAGTGGCGTGATCGATTTAAGACGGCAGTTTTTAGTTGATAATTTGAGCATGTTTTTACGCTCAAATCGCTTCAAAAGCCCTTAAAACGCGTTTTTAATGATTGTAAGATCGTTTCTTTTCTGTCTCAAAGCAAGTTGTAAGCTTCTAACTTCAACATGTTATTTTGCTCGTGAGAATAGTTTGAGTGCCGAAAACATGATTCCTGACTTGCTAAGTTCTCTAGTTTCAATTTAGAAAGTCCCTTTTAGGTCCGTGATTGCAATATATCATTGCGCTCAGCTCATTCAGTTTGGCCCTGAAAACATCATTTTAAGCTCCAAAACGTTGCCGTGATCGATTTAAGACGGCAGTTTTTAGTTGATAATTTGAGCATGTTTTTACGCTCAAATCGCTTTAAAAGCGCTTAAAACGCGTTTTTAATGATTCTAAGATCGTTTCTGTTCTGTTTCGAAGTGGGTTGTAAGCTTCTCACTTCAACATGATATTTTGCTCGTGACGATAGTTTGAGTGACGAAAACAGGATTCCTGACTTACTAAGTTCTCCAACTTCCATTTAGAAAGTCCCTTTTAGCTCCGTGATTGCAATATATCATTACGCTCAACTCGTTCAGTATTGCTTTAAAAACATCATTTTAAGCTCTAAAACGTTATCGTGATCGATTTAAGACGGCAGTTTTTAGTTATCATTTGAGCATGTTTTTACGCTCAAATCGCTTCAAAAGCGCTTAAATCGCGTTTTTAATGATTGTAAGATCGTTTCTTTTCTGTCTCAAAGCAAGTTGTAAGCTTCTCACTTCAACATGTTATTTTCCTCGTAACAATAGTTTGAGTGCCGAAAACATGATTCCTGACTTGCTAAGTTCTCTAATTTCCATTTAGAAAGTCCCTTCTAGGTCCGTGATTGCAATATATCATTGCGCTCAACTCGTTAAGTGTTGGCCCTGAAAACATCATTTTAAGCTCTAAAACGTTGCCGTGATCGATTTAAGACGGCAGTTTTTAGTTGATAATTTGAGCATGTTTTTACGCTAAAATTGCTTCAAAATCGCTTAAATCGCGTTTTTAATGATTCCAAGATCGTTTCTTTTCTGTTTCAAAGTAAGTTGCAAGCTTCTCACCTCAACATGTTATTTTGCTCGTGACGATAGTTTGAGTGCTGAAAACAGGATTCCTGACTTACTAAGTTCTCCAACTTCCATTTAGAAAGTCCCTTTTAGATCCGTCATTGCAGTTTATCATTGGGCTCAACTCGTTCAGTTTGGCCCTCAAAACATCATTTTAAGCTCTAAAACGTTGCCGTCATCGATTTAACGCGGAAGTTTTTAGTTGAAAATTTGAACATATTTTTACGCTCAAATCGCTTCAAAAGCCCTGAAAACACGTTTTTAATGATTCTAAGATCGTTTATTTTCTGTCTCAAAGCATGTTGTAAGCTTCTCACTCAACATGTTATTTTGCTCGTGACAATAGTTTTAGTTCCGAAAACATGATTCCTGACTTGCTAAGTTCTCTAGTTACCATTTAGAAAGTCGCTTTTAGGTCCGTGATTGCAATATATCATTGCGCTCAACTCGTTCAATTTGGCCCTGAAAACATCATTTTATGCTCTAAAACGTTGGCATGATCGATTTAAGGCGGCAGTTTTTAGTATATCATTTGAGCATGTTTTTACGCTCAAATCGCTTCAAAAGCGCTTAAAACACGTATTTAATGATTGTAAGATCGTTTCTTTTCTGTTTCAAAGTAAGTTGTAAACTTCTAACTTCAACATGTTATTTTCCTCGTGACAATAGTTTGAGTGCGGAAAACATGATTCCTGACTTGCTAAGTTCACTAATTTCCATTTAGAAAGTCCCTTTTAACTCCGTGATTGCAATATATCATTGCGCTCAACTCCTTCAGTTTGGCCCTAAAAACATCATTTTAAGCTCTAAAACGTTGGCGTGATCGATTTAAGACGGCAGTTTTTAATTGATCGTTTGAGCAAGTTTTTAGGCTCAAATCGCTTCAAAAGCGCTTAAAACGCGTTTTTAATGATTGTAAGATCGTTTTTTTCTGTCTCAAAGCAAGTTGTAAGCTTCTCACTTCAACATGTTATTTTGCTCGTGACAATAGTTTGAGTGCCGAAAACATGATTCCTGACTTGCTAAGTTCTCTAGTTTCAATTTAGAAAGTCCCTTTTAGGTCCGTGATTGCAATATATCATTGCGCTCAACTCATTCAGTTTGGCCCTTAAAACATCATTTTAAGCTCCAAAACGTTGCCGTGATCGATTTAAGACTGCAGTTATTAGTTGATAATTTGAGCATGTTTTTACGCTCAAATCGCTTTAAAAGCGCTTAAAACCCGTTTTTAGTGGTTCTAAGATCGTTTCTGTTCTGTTTCGAGGTAGGTTGTAAGCTTCTCACTTCAACATGTTATTTTGCTCTTGACGATAGTTTGAGTGACGAAAACAGGATTCCTGACTTACTAAGTTCTCCAACTTCCATTTAGAAAGTCCCTTTTAATTCCGTGATTGCAATATATCATTGCGCTCAACTCATTAAGCTCTAAAACGTTAGCGTGATCGATTTAAGACGGCAGTTTTTAGTTGATCATTTGAGCATGTTTTTACGCTCAAATCGCTTTAAAAGCCCTTAAAAAGCGTTTTTAATGATTGTAGGATCGTTTCTTTTCTGTTTCAAAGCAAGTTGTAAGTTTCTCACTTCAACATGTTATTTTGCCCGTGACCATAGTTTGACTGCCGAAAACATGATTCCTGACTTGCTAAGTTCTCTAATTTCCATTTAGAAAGTCCCTTTTAACTCCGTGATTGCAATATATCATTGCGCTCAACTCCTTCAGTTTGGCCCTAAAAACATCATTTTAAGCTCTAAAACGTTGGCGTGATCGATTTAAGACGGCAGTTTTTAATTGATCGTTTGAGCAAGTTTTTAGGCACAAATCGCTTTAAAAGCGCTTAAAACGCGTTTTTAATGATTGTAAGATCGTTTTTTTCTGTCTCAAAGCAAGTTGTAAGCTTCTCACTTCAACATGTTATTTTGCTCGTGACAATAGTTTGAGTGCCGAAAACATGATTCCTGACTTGCTAAGTTCTCTAGTTTCAATTTAGAAAGTCCCTTTTAGGTCCGTGATTGCAATATATCATTGCGCTCAACTCATTCAGTTTGGCCCTTAAAACATCATTTTAAGCTCCAAAACGTTGCCGTGATCGATTTAAGACTGCAGTTATTAGTTGATAATTTTAGCTTGTTTTTACGCTCAAATCGCTTTAAAAGCGCTTAAAACCCGTTTTTAGTGGTTCTAAGATCGTTTCTGTTCTGTTTCGAGGTAGGTTGTAAGCTTCTCACTTCAACATGTTATTTTGCTCTTGACGATAGTTTGAGTGACGAAAACAGGATTCCTGACTTACTAAGTTCTCCAACTTCCATTTAGAAAGTCCCTTTTAATTCCGTGATTGCAATATATCATTGCGCTCAACTCGTTCAGTTGGGTCCTCAAAAAATCATTTTAAGCTCCAAAACGTTGCCGTGATCGATTTAAGACGGCAGTTTTTAGTTGATAATTTGAGCATGTTTTTACGCTCAAATCGCTTTAAAAGCGCTTAAAACGCGTTTTTAATGCTTCTAAGATCGTTTCTTTTCTGTTTCAAAGAAAGTTGTAAGCTTCTAACTTCAACATGTTATTTTGCTCGTGACAATAATTTGAATGCAGAAAACATGATTTCTGACTTACTAAGTTCTCTAATTTCCATTTAGAAAGTCCCTTTTAATTCCGTGATTACAATATATCATTGCGCTCAACTCATTCAGTTTTGCCCTTAAAACATCATTTTAAGCTCCAAAACGTTGCCGTGATCGATTTAAGACGGCAGTTTTTAGTTGATAATTTGAGCATGTTTTTACGCTCAAATCGCTTTAAAAGCGCTTAAAACGCGTTTTTAATGCTTCTAAGATCGTTTCTTTTCTGTTTCAAAGTAAGTTGTAAGCTTCTAACTTCAACATGTTATTTTGCTCGTGACAATAATTTGAATGCAGAAAACATGATTTCTGACTTACTAAGTTCTCTAATATCCATTTAGAAAGTCCCTTTTAATTCCGTGATTACAATATATCATTGCGCTCAACTCATTCAGTTTTGCCCTTAAAACATCATTTTAAGCTCCAAAACGTTGCCGTGATCGATTTAAGACGGCAGTTTTTAGTTGATAATTTGAGCATGTTTTTACGCTCAAATCGCTTTAAAAGCGCTTAAAACGCGTTTTTAATGCTTCTAAGATCGTTTCTTTTCTGTTTCAAAGTAAGTTGTAAGCTTCTAACTTCAACATGTTATTTTGCTCGTGACAATAATTTGAATGCGGAAAACATGATTCCTGACTTGCTAAGTTCTCTAATTTCCATTTAGAAAGTCCCTTTTAATTCCGTGATTGCAATATATCATTGCGCTCAACTCATTCAGTTTTGCCCTTAAAACAACATTTTAAGCTCCAAAACGTTGCCGTGATCGATTTAAGACGGCAGTTTTTAGTTGATAATTTGAGCATGTTTTTACACTCAAATCGCTTTAAAAGCGCTTAAAACGCGTTTTTAATGCTTCTAAGATCGTTTCTTTTCTGTTTCAAAGTAAGTTGTAAGCTTCTAACTTCAACATGTTATTTTGCTCGTGACAATAATTTGAATGCGGAAAACATGATTCCTGACTTGCTAAGTTCTCTAATTTCCATTTAGAAAGTCCCTTTTAATTCCGTGATTGCAATATATCATTGCGCTCAACTCATTCAGTTTTGCCCTTAAAACATTATTTTAAACTCTAAAACAGTGGCATGATCGATTTATAACGGCAGTTTTTAGTTCATCATTTGAGCATGTTTTTACGCCCAAATCGCTTTAAAAGCGCTTAAAACGCGTTTTTAATGATTCTAAGATCGTTTCTGTTCTGTTTCGAGGTGAATTGTAAGCTTCTCTTTTCAACATGGTATTTTGCTCGTGACGATAGTCTGAGTGCCGAAAACAGGATTCCTGACTTACTAAGTTCTCCAACTTCCATTTAGAAAGTCCCTTTTAGGTCCGTGATTGCTATATATCATTACGCTCAACTCGTTTAGTTTGACTCTAAAAACATCATTTTAAGCTCCAAAACGTTGCCGTGATCGATTTAAGACGGAAGTTTTTAGTTGATAATTTGAGCATGTTTTTACGTTCAAATCGCTTTAAAAGCGCTTAAAACGCGTTTTTAATGATTCTAAGCTCGTTTCTGTTTTGTTTCAAGGTGGGTTGTAAGCTTCTCACTTCAACATGTTATTTTGCTCGTGACGATAATTTGAGTTCCGAAAACAGGATTCCTGCCTTGCTAAGTTCTCCAACTTCCATTTAGAAAGTCCCTTTTAGGTCCGTGATTGCAATATATCATTGCGCTCAACTCGTCCAGTTTGGCCCTAAAGATATCATTTTAAGCTCTAAAACAGTGGCATGATCGATTTATAACGGCAGTTTTTAGTTGATCATTTGAGCATGTTTTTACGTTTAAATCGCTTTAAAAGCGCTTAAAACGCGTTTTTAATGATTGTAAGATCGTTTCTTTTCTGTCTCAAAGCAACTTGTAAGCTTCTCACTTCAACATGTTATTTTGCTCGTGACAATAGTTTGAGTGCCGAAAACATTATTCCTGACTTGCTAAGTTCTCTAGTTTCAATTTAGAAAGTCCCTTTTAGGTCCGTGATTGGAATATATCATTGCGCTCAACTCATTCAGTTTGACTCTGAAAACATCATTTTAAGCTCCAAAACGTTGCTGTGATCGATTTAAGACGGAAGTTTTTAGAGTATAATTTGAGCATGTTTTTACGCTCAAATCGCTTTAAAAGCGCTTAGAACGCGTTTTTAATGATTCTAAGCTCGTTTTTGTTCTGTTTCGAGGTGGGTTGTAAGCTTCTCACTTCAACATGTTATTTTGCTCCTGACGATAATTTGAGTTCCGAAAACAGGATTCCTGACTTGCTAAGTTCTCCAACCTCCATTTAGAAAGTCCCTTTTAGGTCCGTGATTGCAATATATCATTGCGCTCAACTCGTTCAGTTTGGCCCTAAAAACATCATTTTAAGCTCCAAAACAATGGCGTGATCGATTTAAGACGGCAGTTTTTAGTTGATCATTTGAGCATGTTTTTACGCTCAAATCGCTTTAAAAGCGCTTAAACCGCGTTTTTAATGATTCTAAGCTCGTTTCTTTTCTGTCTCAAAGCAAGTTGTAAGCTTCTCAATTCAACATGTTATTTTGCTCGTGACAATAGTTTGAGTGCCGAAAACATGATTCCTGACTTGCTAAGTTCTCTAGTTTCAATTTAGAAAGTCCCTTTTAGGTCCGTGATTGCAATATATCATTGCGCTCAACTCATTCAGTTTGGCCCTTAAAACATCATTTTAAGCTCAAAAACGTTTCCGTGATCGATTTAAGACGGCAGTTATTAGTTGATAATTTGAGCATGTTTTTACGCTCAAATCGCTTTAAAAGCGCTTAAAACGCGTTTTTAATGATTCTAAGATCGTTTCTGTTCTGTTTCGAGGTGAATTGTAAGCTTCTCTTTTCAACATGGTATTTTGCTCGTGACGATAGTCTGAGTGCCGAAAACAGGATTCCTGACTTACTAAGTTCTCCAACTTCCATTTAGAAAGTCCCTTTTAGGTCCGTGATTGCTATATATCATTGCGCTCAACTCGTTTAGTTTGACTCTGAAAACATCATTTTAAGCTCCAAAACGTTGCCGTGATCGATTTAAGACGGAAGTTTTTAGTTGATAATTTAAGCATGTTTTTACGTTCAAATCGCTTTAAAAGCGCTTAAAACGCGTTTTTAATGATTCTAAGCTCGTTTCTGTTCTGTTTCAAGGTGGGTTGTAAGCTTCTCACTTCAACATGTTATTTTGCTCGTGACGATAATTTGAGTTCCGAAAACAGGATTCCTGCCTTGCTAAGTTCTCCAACTTCCATTTAGAAAGTCCCTTTTAGGTCCGTGATTGCAATATATCATTGCGCTCAACTCGTCCAGTTTGGCCCTAAAAATATCATTTTAAGCTCTAAAACAGTGGCATGATCGATTTATAACGGCAGTTTTTAGTTGATCATTTGAGCATGTTTTTACGCTCAAATCGCTTTAAAAGCGCTTAAAACGCGTTTTTAATGATTGTAAGATCGTTTCTTTTCTGTCTCAAAGCAACTTGTAAGCTTCTCACTTCAACATGTTATTTTGCTCGTGACAATAGTTTGAGTGCCAAAAACATTATTCCTGACTTGGTAAGTTCTCTAGTTTCAATTTAGAAAGTCCCTTTTAGGTCCGTGATTGGAATATATCATTGCGCTTAACTCATTCAGTTTGACTCTGAAAACATCATTTTAAGCTCCAAAACGTTGCTGTGATCGATTTAAGACGGAAGTTTTTAGTTGATAATTTGAGCGTGTTTTTACGCTCAAATCGCTTTAAAAGCGCTTAAAACGCGTTTTTAATGATTCTAAGCTCGTTTCTTTTCTGTCTCAAAGCAAGTTGTAAGCTTCTCACTTCAACATGTTATTTTGCTCGTGACAATAGTTTGAGTGCCGAAAACATGATTCCTGACTTGCTAAGTTCTCTAGTTTCAATTTAGAAAGTCCCTTTTAGGTCCGTGATTGCAATATATCATTGCGCTCAACTCATTCAGTTTGGCCCTTAAAACATCATTTTAAGCTCAAAAACGTTGCCATGATCGATTTAAGACGGCAGTTATTAGTTGATAATTTGAGCATGTTTTTACGCTCAAATCGCTTTAAAAGCGCTTAAAACGCGTTTTTAGTGGTTCTAAGATCGTTTCTGTTCTGTTTCGAGGTAGGTTGTAAGCTTCTAACTTCAACATGTTATTTTGCTCTTGACGATAGTTTTAGTGACGAAAACAGGATTCTTGACTTTCTAAGTTCTCAAACTTCCATTTAGAAAGTCCCTTTTAGGTCCGTGATTGCAATATATCATTGCGCTCAACTCGTTCAGTTGGGCCCTGAAAAAATCATTTTAAGCTCTAAAACGTTGGCGTGATCGATTTAAGACGGCAGTTTTTAGTAGATCATTTGAGCATGTTTTTACGCTAAAATCGCTTCAAAGCGCTTAAAACGCGTTTTTAATGCTTCTAAGATCGTTTCTTTTCTGTTTCAAAGTAAGTTGTAAGCTTCTAACTTCAACATGTCAATTTGCTCGTGACAATAGTTTGAGTGCGGAAAACATGATTCCTGACTTGCTAAGTTCTCTAATTTCCATTTAGAAAGTCCCTTTTAAATCCGTGATTGCAATATATCATTGCGCTCAACTCATTCAGTTTGGCCCTTAAAACATCATTTTAAGCTCCAAAACGTTGCCGTGATCGATTTAAGACGGCAGTTTTTAGTTGATAATTTGAGCATGTTTTTACGCTCAAATCGCTTTAAAAGCGTTTAAAACGCGTTTTTAATGATTCTAAGATCGTTTCTGTTCTGTTTCGAGGTGAATTGTAAGCTTCTCTTTTCAACATGGTATTTTGCTCGTGACGATAGTCTGAGTGCCGAAAACAGGATTCCTGACTTACTAAGTTCTCCAACTTCCATTTAGAAAGTCCCTTTTAGGTCCGTGATTGCTATATATCATTGCGCTCAACTCGTTTAGTTTGACTCTAAAAACATCATTTTAAGCTCCAAAACGTTGCCGTGATCGATTTAAGACGGAAGTTTTTAGTTGATAATTTGAGCATGTTTTTACGTTCAAATCGCTTTAAAAGCGCTTAAAACGCGTTTTTAATGATTCTAAGCTCGTTTCTGTTCTGTTTCAAGGTGGGTTGTAAGCTTCTCACTTCAACATGTTATTTTGCTCGTGACGATAATTTGAGTTCCGAAAACAGGATTCCTGCCTTGCTAAGTTCTCCAACTTCCATTTAGAAAGTCCCTTTTAGGTCCGTGATTGCAATATATCATTGCGCTCAACTCGTCCAGTTTGGCCCTAAAAATATTATTTTAAGCTCTAAAACAGTGGCATGATCGACTTATAACGGCAGTTTTTAGTTGATCATTTGAGCATGTTTTTACGCTCAAATCGCTTTAAAAGCGCTTAAAACGCGTTTTTTATGATTGTAAGATCGTTTCTTTTCTGTCTCAAAGCAACTTGTAAGCTTCTCACGTCAACATGTTATTTTGCTCGTGACAATAGTTTGAGTGCCGAAAACATTATTCCTGACTTGCTAAGTTCTCTAGTTTCAATTTAGAAAGTCCCTTTTAGGTCCGTGATTGGAATATATCATTGCGCTGAACTCATTCAGTTTGACTCTGAAAACATCATTTTAAGCTCCAAAACGTTGATGTGATCGATTTAAAACGGAAGTTTTTAGTTGATAATTTGAGCATGTTTTTACGCTCAAATCGCTTTCAAAGCGCTTAAAACGCGTTTTTAATGATTCTAAGCTCGTTTTTGTTCTGTTTCGAGCTGGGTTGTAAGCTTCTCACTTCAACATGTTATTTTGCTCGTGACGATAATTTGAGTTCCGAAAACAGGATTCCTGACTTGCTAAGTTCTCCAACCTCCATTTAGAAAGTCGCTTTTAGGTCCGTGATTGCAATATATCATTGCGCTCAACTCGTTCAGTTTGGCCCTAAAAACATCATTTTAAGCTCTAAAACAGTGGCGTGATTTATTTAAGACGGCAGTTTTTAGTTGATAATTTGAGCATGTTTTTACGCTCAAATCGCTTCAAAAGCCCTTAAAACGCGTTTTTAATGATTGTAAGATCGTTTCTTTTCTGTCTCAAAGCAAGTTGTAAGCTTCTCACTTCAACATGTTATTTTCCTCGTGACAATAGTTTGAGTGCCGAAAACATGATTTCTGACTTGCTAAGTTCTCTAATTTCCATTTAGAAAGTCCCTTCTAGGTCCGTGACTGCAATATATCATTGCGCTCAACTCGTTAAGTGTTGGCCCTGAAAACATCATTTTAAGCTCTAAAACGTTGGCGTGATCGATTTAAGACGGAAGTTTTTAAAAGATCATTTGACCATGTTTTTACGCTAAAATCGCTTCAAAGCGCTTAAAACGCGTTTTTAATGCTTCTAAGATCGTTTCTTTTCTGTTTCAAAGTAAGTTGTAAGCTTCTAACTTAAACATGTCAATTTGCTCGTGACAATAATTTGAGTGCGGAAAACATGATTCCTGACTTGCTAAGTTCTCTAATTTCCATTTAGAAAGTCCCTTTTAAATCCGTGATTGCAATATATCATTGCGCTCAACTCATTCAGTTTTGCCCTTAAAACATCGTTTTAAGCTCCAAAACGTTGCCGTGATCGATTTAAGACGGCAGTTTTTAGTTGATAATTTGAGCATGTTTTTACGCTCAAATCGCTTTAAAAGCGCTTAAAACGCGTTTTTAATGATTCTAAGATCGTTTTTGTTCTGTTTCGAGGTGGGTTGTAAGCTTCTCTTTTCAACATGGTATTTTGCTCGTGACGATAGTCTGAGTGCCGAAAACATGATTCCTGACTTACTAAGTTCTCCAACTTCCATTTAGAAAGTCCCTTTTAGGTCCGTGATTGCCATATATCATTGCGCTCAACTCGTTTAGTTTCACTCTGAAAACATCATTTTAAGCTCCAAAACGTTGCCGTGATCGATTTTAAGACGGAAGTTTTTAGTTGATAATTTGAGCATGTTTTTACGCTCAAATCGCTTTAAAAGCGCTTAAAACGCGTTTTTAATGATTCTAAGCTCGTTTCTGTTCTGTTTCGAGGTGGGTTGTAAGCTTCTCACTTCAACATGTTATTATGCTCGTGACGATAATTTGAGTTCCGAAAACAGGATTCCTGACTTGCTAAGTTCTTCAACTTCCATTTAGAAAGTCCCTTTTAGGTCCGTGATTGCATTATATCATTGCGCTCAACTCGTCCAGTTTGGCCCTAAAAACATCATTTTAAGCTCTAAAACAGTGGCATGATCGATTTATAACGGCAGTTTTTAGTTGATCATTTGAGCATGTTTTTACGCTCAAATCGCTTTAAAAGCGCTTAAAACGCGTTTCTAATGATTGTAAGATCGTTTCTTTTTTGTCTCAAAGCAACTTGTAAGCTTCTCACCTCAACATGTTATTTTGCTCGTGACAATAGTTTGAGTGCCGAAAACATGATTCCTGACTTGCTAAGTTCTCTAGTTTCAGTTTAGAAAGTCCCTTTTAGCTCCGTGATTGCAATATATCATTGCGCTCAACTCATTCAGTTTGGCCCTTAAAACATCATTTTAAGCTCTAAAACGTTGCCGTGATCGATTTAAGACGGCAGTTTTTAGTTGATAACTTGAGCATCTTTTTACGCTCAAATCGCTTTAAAAGCGCTTAAAACCTGTTTTTAATGATTCTAAGATCGTTTCTGTTCTGTTTCGAGGTGGGTTGTAAGCTTCTCTTTTCAACATGTTATTTTGCTCGTGACGATAGTTTGAGTGACGAAAACAGGATTCCTGACTTACTAAGTTCTCCAACTTCCATTTAGAAAGTCCCTTTTACGTCCGTGATTGCAATATATCATTGCCCTGAACTCGTTCAGTATTGCTCCAAAAACATCATTTTAAGCTCTAAAACAGTGGCGTGATCGATTTAAGACGGCAGTTTTTAGTTGATAATTTGAGCATGTTTTTACGCTCAAATCGCTTCAAAAGCCCTTAAAACGCGTTTTTAATGATTGTAAGATCGTTTCTTTTCTGTCTCAAAGCAAGTGTTAAGCTTCTAACTTCAACATGTTATTTTGCTCGTAAGAATAGTTTGAGTGCCGAAAACATGATTCCTGACTTGCTAAGTTCTCTAGTTTCAATTTAGAAAGTCCCTTTTAGGTCCGTGATTGCAATATATCATTGCGCTCAGCTCATTCAGTTTGGCCCTGAAAACATCATTTTAAGCTCCAAAACGTTGCCGTGATCGATTTAAGACGGCAGTTTTTAGTTGATAATTTGAGCATGTTTTTACGCTCAAATCGCTTTAAAAGCGCTTAAAACGCGTTTTTAATGATTCTAAGATCGTTTCTGTTCTGTTTCGAAGTGGGTTGTAAGCTTCTCACTTCAACATGATATTTTGCTCGTGACGATAGTTTGAGTGACGAAAACAGGATTCCTGACTTACTAAGTTCTCCAACTTCCATTTAGAAAGTCCCTTTTAGCTCCGTGATTGCAATATATCATTACGCTCAACTCGTTCAGTATTGCTTTAAAAACATCATTTTAAGCTCTAAAACGTTATCGTGATCGATTTAAGACGGCAGTTTTTAGTTATCATTTGAGCATGTTTTTACGCTCAAATCGCTTCAAAAGCGCTTAAATCGCGTTTTTAATGATTGTAAGATCGTTTCTTTTCTGTCTCAAAGCAAGTTGTAAGCTTCTCACTTCAACATGTTATTTTCCTCGTAACAATAGTTTGAGTGCCGAAAACATGATTCCTGACTTGCTAAGTTCTCTAATTTCCATTTAGAAAGTCCCTTCTAGGTCCGTGATTGCAATATATCATTGCGCTCAACTCGTTAAGTGTTGGCCCTGAAAACATCATTTTAAGCTCTAAAACGTTGCCGTGATCGATTTAAGACGGCAGTTTTTAGTTGATAATTTGAGCATGTTTTTACGCTAAAATTGCTTCAAAATCGCTTAAATCGCGTTTTTAATGATTCCAAGATCGTTTCTTTTCTGTTTCAAAGTAAGTTGCAAGCTTCTCACCTCAACATGTTATTTTGCTCGTGACGATAGTTTGAGTGCTGAAAACAGGATTCCTGACTTACTAAGTTCTCCAACTTCCATTTAGAAAGTCCCTTTTAGATCCGTCATTGCAGTTTATCATTGGGCTCAACTCGTTCAGTTTGGCCCTCAAAACATCATTTTAAGCTCTAAAACGTTGCCGTCATCGATTTAACGCGGAAGTTTTTAGTTGAAAATTTGAACATATTTTTACGCTCAAATCGCTTCAAAAGCCCTGAAAACACGTTTTTAATGATTCTAAGATCGTTTATTTTCTGTCTCAAAGCATGTTGTAAGCTTCTCACTCAACATGTTATTTTGCTCGTGACAATAGTTTTAGTTCCGAAAACATGATTCCTGACTTGCTAAGTTCTCTAGTTACCATTTAGAAAGTCGCTTTTAGGTCCGTGATTGCAATATATCATTGCGCTCAACTCGTTCAATTTGGCCCTGAAAACATCATTTTATGCTCTAAAACGTTGGCATGATCGATTTAAGGCGGCAGTTTTTAGTATATCATTTGAGCATGTTTTTACGCTCAAATCGCTTCAAAAGCGCTTAAAACACGTATTTAATGATTGTAAGATCGTTTCTTTTCTGTTTCAAAGTAAGTTGTAAACTTCTAACTTCAACATGTTATTTTCCTCGTGACAATAGTTTGAGTGCGGAAAACATGATTCCTGACTTGCTAAGTTCACTAATTTCCATTTAGAAAGTCCCTTTTAACTCCGTGATTGCAATATATCATTGCGCTCAACTCCTTCAGTTTGGCCCTAAAAACATCATTTTAAGCTCTAAAACGTTGGCGTGATCGATTTAAGACGGCAGTTTTTAATTGATCGTTTGAGCAAGTTTTTAGGCTCAAATCGCTTCAAAAGCGCTTAAAACGCGTTTTTAATGATTGTAAGATCGTTTTTTTCTGTCTCAAAGCAAGTTGTAAGCTTCTCACTTCAACATGTTATTTTGCTCGTGACAATAGTTTGAGTGCCGAAAACATGATTCCTGACTTGCTAAGTTCTCTAGTTTCAATTTAGAAAGTCCCTTTTAGGTCCGTGATTGCAATATATCATTGCGCTCAACTCATTCAGTTTGGCCCTTAAAACATCATTTTAAGCTCCAAAACGTTGCCGTGATCGATTTAAGACTGCAGTTATTAGTTGATAATTTGAGCATGTTTTTACGCTCAAATCGCTTTAAAAGCGCTTAAAACCCGTTTTTAGTGGTTCTAAGATCGTTTCTGTTCTGTTTCGAGGTAGGTTGTAAGCTTCTCACTTCAACATGTTATTTTGCTCTTGACGATAGTTTGAGTGACGAAAACAGGATTCCTGACTTACTAAGTTCTCCAACTTCCATTTAGAAAGTCCCTTTTAATTCCGTGATTGCAATATATCATTGCGCTCAACTCATTAAGCTCTAAAACGTTAGCGTGATCGATTTAAGACGGCAGTTTTTAGTTGATAATTTGAGCATGTTTTTACGCTAAAATTGCTTCAAAATCGCTTAAATCGCGTTTTTAATGATTCCAAGATCGTTTCTTTTCTGTTTCAAAGTAAGTTGCAAGCTTCTCACCTCAACATGTTATTTTGCTCGTGACGATAGTTTGAGTGCTGAAAACAGGATTCCTGACTTACTAAGTTCTCCAACTTCCATTTAGAAAGTCCCTTTTAGATCCGTCATTGCAGTTTATCATTGGGCTCAACTCGTTCAGTTTGGCCCTCAAAACATCATTTTAAGCTCTAAAACGTTGCCGTCATCGATTTAACGCGGAAGTTTTTAGTTGAAAATTTGAACATATTTTTACGCTCAAATCGCTTCAAAAGCCCTGAAAACACGTTTTTAATGATTCTAAGATCGTTTATTTTCTATCTCAAAGCATGTTGTAAGCTTCTCACTCAACATGTTATTTTGCTCGTGACAATAGTTTTAGTTCCGAAAACATGATTCCTGACTTGCTAAGTTCTCTAGTTACCATTTAGAAAGTCGCTTTTAGGTCCGTGATTGCAATATATCATTGCGCTCAACTCGTTCAATTTGGCCCTGAAAACATCATTTTATGCTCTAAAACGTTGGCATGATCGATTTAAGGCGGCAGTTTTTAGTATATCATTTGAGCATGTTTTTACGCTCAAATCGCTTCAAAAGCGCTTAAAACACGTATTTAATGATTGTAAGATCGTTTCTTTTCTGTTTCAAAGTAAGTTGTAAACTTCTAACTTCAACATGTTATTTTCCTCGTGACAATAGTTTGAGTGCGGAAAACATGATTCCTGACTTGCTAAGTTCACTAATTTCCATTTAGAAAGTCCCTTTTAACTCCGTGATTGCAATATATCATTGCGCTCAACTCCTTCAGTTTGGCCCTAAAAACATCATTTTAAGCTCTAAAACGTTGGCGTGATCGATTTAAGACGGCAGTTTTTAATTGATCGTTTGAGCAAGTTTTTAGGCTCAAATCGCTTCAAAAGCGCTTAAAACGCGTTTTTAATGATTGTAAGATCGTTTTTTTCTGTCTCAAAGCAAGTTGTAAGCTTCTCACTTCAACATGTTATTTTGCTCGTGACAATAGTTTGAGTGCCGAAAACATGATTCCTGACTTGCTAAGTTCTCTAGTTTCAATTTAGAAAGTCCCTTTTAGGTCCGTGATTGCAATATATCATTGCGCTCAACTCATTCAGTTTGGCCCTTAAAACATCATTTTAAGCTCCAAAACGTTGCCGTGATCGATTTAAGACTGCAGTTATTAGTTGATAATTTGAGCATGTTTTTACGCTCAAATCGCTTTAAAAGCGCTTAAAACCCGTTTTTAGTGGTTCTAAGATCGTTTCTGTTCTGTTTCGAGGTAGGTTGTAAGCTTCTCACTTCAACATGTTATTTTGCACTTGACGATAGTTTGAGTGACGAAAACAGGATTCCTGACTTACTAAGTTTTCCAACTTCCATTTAGAAAGTCCCTTTTAATTCCGTGATTGCAATATATCATTGCGCTCAACTCATTAAGCTCTAAAACGTTAGCGTGATCGATTTAAGACGGCAGTTTTTAGTTGATCATTTGAGCATGTTTTTACGCTCAAATCGCTTTAAAAGCCCTTAAAAAGCGTTTTTAATGATTGTAGGATCGTTTCTTTTCTGTTTCAAAGCAAGTTGTAAGTTTCTCACTTCAACATGTTATTTTGCCCGTGACCATAGTTTGACTGCCGAAAACATGATTCCTGACTTGCTAAGTTCTCTAATTTCCATTTAGAAAGTCCCTTTTAACTCCGTGATTGCAATATATCATTGCGCTCAACTCCTTCAGTTTGGCCCTTAAAACATCATTTTAAGCTCCAAAACGTTGCCGTGATCGATTTAAGACTGCAGTTATTAGTTGATAATTTTAGCATGTTTTTACGCTCAAATCGCTTTAAAAGCGCTTAAAACCCGTTTTTAGTGGTTCTAAGATCGTTTCTGTTCTGTTTCGAGGTAGGTTGTAAGCTTCTCACTTCAACATGTTATTTTGCTCTTGACGATAGTTTGAGTGACGAAAACAGGATTCCTGACTTACTAAGTTCTCCAACTTCCATTTAGAAAGTCCCTTTTAATTCCGTGATTGCAATATATCATTGCGCTCAACTCGTTCAGTTGGGTCCTCAAAAAATCATTTTAAGCTCCAAAACGTTGCTGTGATCGATTTAAGACGGCAGTTTTTAGTTGATAATTTGAGCATGTTTTTACGCTCAAATCGCTTTAAAAGCGCTTAAAACGCGTTTTTAATGCTTCTAAGATCGTTTCTTTTCTGTTTCAAAGAAAGTTGTAAGCTTCTAACTTCAACATGTTATTTTGCTCGTGACAATAATTTGAATGCAGAAAACATGATTTCTGACTTACTAAGTTCTCTAATTTCCATTTAGAAAGTCCCTTTTAATTCCGTGATTACAATATATCATTGCGCTCAACTCATTCAGTTTTGCCCTTAAAACATCATTTTAAGCTCCAAAACGTTGCCGTGATCGATTTAAGACGGCAGTTTTTAGTTGATAATTTGAGCATGTTTTTACGCTCAAATCGCTTTAAAAGCGCTTAAAACGCGTTTTTAATGCTTCTAAGATCGTTTCTTTTCTGTTTCAAAGTAAGTTGTAAGCTTCTAACTTCAACATGTTATTTTGCTCGTGACAATAATTTGAATGCAGAAAACATGATTTCTGACTTACTAAGTTCTCTAATATCCATTTAGAAAGTCCCTTTTAATTCCGTGATTACAATATATCATTGCGCTCAACTCATTCAGTTTTGCCCTTAAAACATCATTTTAAGCTCCAAAACGTTGCCGTGATCGATTTAAGACGGCAGTTTTTAGTTGATAATTTGAGCATGTTTTTACGCTCAAATCGCTTTAAAAGCGCTTAAAACGCGTTTTTAATGCTTCTAAGATCGTTTCTTTTCTGTTTCAAAGTAAGTTGTAAGCTTCTAACTTCAACATGTTATTTTGCTCGTGACAATAATTTGAATGCGGAAAACATGATTCCTGACTTGCTAAGTTCTCTAATTTCCATTTAGAAAGTCCCTTTTAATTCCGTGATTGCAATATATCATTGCGCTCAACTCATTCAGTTTTGCCCTTAAAACATTATTTTAAACTCTAAAACAGTGGCATGATCGATTTATAACGGCAGTTTTTAGTTCATCATTTGAGCATGTTTTTACGCTCAAATCGCTTTAAAAGCTCTTAAAACGCGTTTTTAATGATTCTAAGATCGTTTCTGTTCTGTTTCGAGGTGGGTTGTAAGCTTCTCTTTTCAACATGGTATTTTGCTCGTGACAATAATTTGAGTGCGGAAAACATGATTCCTGACTTGCTAAGTTCTCTAATTTCCATTTAGAAAGTCCCTTTTAATTCCGTGATTGCTATATATCATTGCGCTCAACTCATTCAGTTTTGCCCTTAAAACATCATTTTAAACTCCAAAACGTTGCCGTGATCGATTTAAGACGGCAGTTTTTAGTTGATAATTTGAGCATGTTTTTACGCTCAAATCGCTTTAAAAGCGCTTAAAACGCGTTTTTAATGATTCTAAGATCGTTTCTGTTTTGTTTCGAGGTGGGTTGTAAGCTTCTCTTTTCAACATGGTATTTTGCTCGTGACGATAGTCTGAGTGCCGAAAACAGGATTCCTGACTTACTAAGTTCTCAAACTTCCATTTAGAAAGTCCCTTTTAGGTCCGTGATTGCTATATATCATTGCACTCAACTCGTTTAGTTTGACTCTGAAAACATCATTTTAAGCTCCAAAACGTTGCCGTGATCGATTTAAGACGGAAGTTTTTAGTTGATAATTTGAGCATGTTTTTACGCTCAAATCGCTTTAAAAGCGCTTAAAACGCGTTTTTAATGATTCTAAGCTCGTTTCTGTTCTGTTTCGAGGTGGGTTGTAAGCTTCTCACTTCAACATGTTATTTTGCTCGTGACGATAATTTGAGTTCCGAAAACAGGATTCCTGACTTGCTAAGTTCTCTAATTTCCATTTAGAAAGTCCCTTTTAATTCAATGATTGCAATATATCATTGCGCTCAACTCATTCAGTTTTGCCCTTAAAACATCATTTTAAGCTCCTAAACGTTGCCGTGATCGATTTAAGACGGCAGTTTTTTGTTGATAATTTGAGCATGTTTTTACGCTCAAATCGCTTTAAAAGCGCTTAAAACGCGTTTTTAATGATTCTAAGATCGTTTCTGTTCTGTTTCGAGGTGGGTTGTAAGCTTCTCTTTTCAACATGGTATTTTGCTCGTGACGATAGTCTGAGTGCCGAAAACAGGATTCCTGACTTACTAAGTTCTCCAACTTCCATTTAGAAAGTCCCTTTTAGGTCCGTGATTGCTATATATCATTGCGCTCAACTCGTTTAGTTTGACTCTGAAAACATCATTTTAAGCTCCAAAACGTTGCCGTGATCGATTTAAGACGGAAGTTTTTAGTTGATAATTTGAGCATGTTTTTACGCTCAAATCGCTTTAAAAGCGCTTAAAACGCGTTTTTAATGATTCTAAGTTCGTTTCTGTTCTGTTTCGAGGTGGGTTGTAAGCTTCTCACTTCAACATGTTATTTTGCTCGTGACGATAATTTGAGTTCCGAAAACAGGATTCCTGACTTACTAAGTTCTCCAACTTCCATTTAGACAGTCGCTTTTAGGTCCGTGATTGCAATATATCATTGCGCTCAACTCATTCAGTTTTGCCCTTAAAACATAATTTTAAGCTCCAAAACGTTGCCGTGATCGATTTAAGACGGCAGTTTTTAGTTTATAATTTGAGCATGTTTTTACGCTCAAATCGCTTTAAAAGCGCTTAAAACGCGTTTTTAATGATTCTAAGATCGTTTCTGTTCTGTTTCGAGGTGGGTTGTAAGCTTCTCTTTTCAACATGGTATTTTGCTCGTGACGATAGTCTGAGTGCCGAAAACAGGATTCCTGACTTACTAAGTTCTCCAACTTCCATTTAGAAAGTCCCTTTTAGGTCCTTGATTGCTATATATCATTGCGCTCAACTCGTTTAGTTTGACTCTGAAAACATCATTTTAAGCTCCAAAACGTTGCCGTGATCGATTTAAGACGGAAGTTTTTAGTTGATAATTTGAGCATGTTTTTACGCTCAAATCGCTTTAAAAGCGCTTAAAACGCGTTTTTAATGATTCTAAACTCGTTTCTGTTCTGTTTCGAGGTGGGTTGTAAGCTTCTCACTTCAACATGTTATTTTGCTCGTGACAATAATTTGAGTTCCGAAAACAGGATTCCTGACTTACTAAATTCTCCAACTTCCATTTAGAAAGTCGCTTTTAGGTCCGTGATTGCAATATATCATTGCTCTCAACTCGTTCAGTTGGGCCCTGAAAAAATCATTTTAAGCTCTGAAACGTTGGCGTGATCGATTTAGGACGGCAGTTTTTAGTAGATCATTTGACCATGTTTTTACGCTAAAATCGCTTCAAAGCACTTAAAACGCGTTTTTAATGCTTCTAAGATCGTTTCTTTTCTGTTTCAAAGTAAGTTGTAAGCTTCTAACTTCAACATGGCAATTTGCTCGTGACAATAATTTGAGTGCGGAAAACATGATTCCTGACTTGCTAAGTTCTCTAATTTCCATTTAGAAAGTCCCTTTTAAATCCGTGATTGCAATATATCATTGCGCTCAACTCATTCAGTTTTGCCCTTAAAACATCATTTTAAGCTCCAAAACGTTGCCGTGATCGATTTAAGACGGCAGTTTTTAGTTGATAATTTGAGCATGTTTTTACGCTCAAATCGCTTTAAAAGCGCTTAAAACGCGTTTTTAATAATTCTAAGATCGTTTCTGTTCTGTTTCGAGGTGGGTTGTAAGCTTCTCTTTTCAACATGGTATTTTGCTCGTGACGATAGTCTGAGTGCCGAAAACATGATTCCTGACTTACTAAGTTCTCCAACTTCCATTTAGAAAGTCCCTTTTAGGTCCGTGATTGCTATATATCATTGCGCTCAACTCGTTTAGTTTGACTCTGAAAACATCATTTTAAGCTCCGAAACGTTGCCGTGATCGATTTAAGACGGAAGTTTTTAGTTGATAATTTGAGCATGTTTTTACGCTCAAATCGCTTTAAAAGCGCTTAAAAGGCGTTTTTAATGATTCTAAGCTCGTTTCTGTTCTGTTTCGAGGTGGGTTGTAAGCTTCTCACTTCAACATGTTATTTTGCTCGTGACGATAATTTGAGTTCCGAAAACAGGATTCCTGACTTGCTAAGTTCTCCAACTTCCATTTAGAAAGTCCCTTTTAGGTCCGTGATTGCAATATATCATTGCGCTCAACTCGTCCAGTTTGGCCCTAAAGATATCATTTTAAGCTCTAAAACAGTGGCATGATCGATTTATAACGGCAGTTTTTAGTTGATCATTTGAGCATGTTGTTACGTTTAAATCGCTTTAAAAGCGCTTAAAACGCGTTTTTAATGATTGTAAGATCGTTTCTTTTCTGTCTCAAAGCAACTTGTAAGCTTCTCACTTCAACATGTTATTTTGCTCGTGACAATAGTTTGAGTGCCGAAAACATTATTCCTGACTTGCTAAGTTCTCTAGTTTCAATTTAGAAAGTCCCTTTTAGGTCCGTGATTGGAATATATCATTGCGCTCAACTCATTCAGTTTGACTCTGAAAACATCATTTTAAGCTCCAAAACGTTGCTGTGATCGATTTAAGACGGAAGTTTTTAGTGTATAATTTGAGCATGTTTTTACGCTCAAATCGCTTTAAAAGCGCTTAGAACGCGTTTTTAATGATTCTAAGCTCGTTTTTGTTCTGTTTCGAGGTGGGTTGTAAGCTTCTCACTTCAACATGTTATTTTGCTCGTGACGATAATTTGAGTTCCGAAAACAGGATTCCTGACTTGCTAAGTTCTCCAACCTCCATTTAGAAAGTCCCTTTTAGGTCCGTGATTGCAATATATCATTGCGCTCAACTCGTTCAGTTTGGCCCTAAAAACATCATTTTAAGCTCCAAAACAGTGGCGTGATCGATTTAAGACGGCAGTTTTTAGTTGATCATTTGAGCATGTTTTTACGCTCAAATCGCTTTAAAAGCGCTTAAAACGCGTTCTTAATGATTCTAAGCTCGTTTCTTTTCTGTCTCAAAGCAAGTTGTAAGCTTCTCAATTCAATATGTTATTTTGCTCGTGACAATAGTTTGAGTGCCGAAAACAAGATTCCTGACTTGCTAAGTTCTCTAGTTTCAATTTAGAAAGTCCCTTTTAGGTCCGTGATTGCAATATATCATTGCGCTCAACTCATTCAGTTTGGCCCTTAAAACATCATTTTAAGCTCAAAAACGTTGCCGTGATCGATTTAAGACGGCAGTTATTAGTTGATAATTTGAGCATGTTTTTACGCTCAAATCGCTTTAAAAGCGCTTAAAACGCGTTTTTAATGATTTTAAGATCGTTTCTGTTCTGTTTCGAGGTGAATTGTAAGCTTCTCTTTTCAACATGGTATTTTGCTCGTGACGATAGTCTGAGTGCCGAAAACAGGATTCCTGACTTACTAAGTTCTCCAACTTCCATTTAGAAAGTCCCTTTTAGGTCCGTGATTGCTATATATCATTGCGCTCAACTCGTTTAGTTTGACTCTGAAAACATCATTTTAAGCTCCAAAACGTTGCCGTGATCGATTTAAGACGGAAGTTTTTAGTTGATAATTTGAGCATGTTTTTACGTTCAAATCGCTTTAAAAGCGCTTAAAACGCGTTTTTAATGATTCTAAGCTCGTTTCTGTTCTGTTTCAAGGTGGGTTGTAAGCTTCTCACTTCAACATGTTATTTTGCTCGTGACGATAATTTGAGTTCCGAAAACAGGATTCCTGCCTTGCTAAGTTCTCCAACTTCCATTTAAAAAGTCCCTTTTAGGTCCGTGATTGCAATATATCATTGCGCCCAACTCGTCCAGTTTGGCCCTAAAAATATCATTTTAAGCTCTAAAACAGTGGCATGATCGATTTATAACGGCAGTTTTTAGTTGATCATTTGAGCATGTTTTTACGCTCAAATCGCTTTAAAAGCGCTTAAAACGCGTTTTTAATGATTGTAAGATCGTTTCTTTTCTGTCTCAAAGCAACTTGTAAGCTTCTCACTTCAACATGTTATTTTGCTCGTGACAATAGTTTGAGTGCCGAAAACATTATTCCTGACTTGCTAAGTTCTCTAGTTTCAATTTAGAAAGTCCCTTTTAGGTCCGTGATTGGAATATATCATTGCGCTTAACTCATTCAGTTTGACTCTGAAAACATCATTTTAAGCTCCAAAACGTTGCTGTGATCGATTTAAGACGGAAGTTTTTAGTTGATAATTTGAGCATGTTTTTACGCTCAAATCGCTTTAAAAGCGCTTAAAACGCGTTTTTAATGATTCTAAGCTCGTTTCTTTTCTGTCTCAAAGCAAGTTGTAAGCTTCTCACTTCAACATGTTATTTTGCTCGTGACAATAGTTTGAGTGCCGAAAACATCATTCCTGACTTGCTAAGTTCTCTAGTTTCAATTTAGAAAGTCCCTTTTAGGTCCGTGATTGCAATATATCATTGCGCTCAACTCATTCAGTTTGGCCCTTAAAACATCATTTTAAGCTCAAAAACGTTGCCGTGATCGATTTAAGACGGCAGTTATTAGTTGATAATTTGAGCATGTTTTTACGCTCAAATCGCTTTAAAAGCGCTTAAAACGCGTTTTTAGTGGTTCTAAGATGGTTTCTGTTCTGTTTCGAGGTAGGTTGTAAGCTTCTCACTTCAACATGTTATTTTGCTCTTGACGATAGTTTGAGTGACGAAAACAGGATTCTTGACTTTCTAAGTTCTCCAACTTCCATTTAGAAAGTCCCTTTTAGGTCCGTGATTGCAATATATCATTGCGCTCAACTCGTTCAGTTGGGCCCTGAAAAAATCATTTTAAGCTCTAAAACGTTGGCGTGATCGATTTAAGACGGCAGTTTTTAGTAGATCATTTGAGCATGTTTTTACGCTAAAATCGCTTCAAAGCGCTTAAAACGCGTTTTTAATGCTTCTAAGATCGTTTCATTTCTGTTTCAAAGTAAGTTGTAAGCTTCTAACTTCAACATGTCAATTTGCTCGTGACAATAATTTGAGTGCGGAAAACATGATTCCTGACTTGCTAAGTTCTCTAATTTCCATTTAGAAAGTCCCTTTTAAATCCGTGATTGCAATATATCATTGCGCTCAACTCATTCAGTTTTGCCCTTAAAACATCATTTTAAGCTCCAAAACGTTGCCGTGATCGATTTAAGACGGCAGTTTTTAGTTGATAGTTTGAGCATGTTTTTACGCTCAAATCGCTTTAAAAGCGTTTAAAACGCGTTTTTAATGATTCTAAGATCGTTTCTGTTCTGTTTCGAGGTGAATTGTAAGCTTCTCTTTTCAACATGGTATTTTGCTCGTGACGATAGTCTGAGTGCCGAAAACAGGATTCCTGACTTACTAAGTTCTCCAACTTCCATTTAGAAAGTCCCTTTTAGGTCCGTGATTGCTATATATCATTGCGCTCAACTCGTTTAGTTTGACTCTAAAAACATAATTTTAAGCTCCAAAACGTTGCCGTGATCGATTTAAGACGGAAGTTTTTAGTTGATAATTTGAGCATGTTTTTACGTTCAAATCGCTTTAAAAGCGCTTAAAACGCGTTTTTAATGATTCTAAGCTCGTTTCTGTTCTGTTTCTAGGTGGGTTGTAAGCTTCTCACTTCAACATGTTATTTTGCTCGTGACGATAATTTGAGTTCCGAAAACAGGATTCCTGCCTTGCTAAGTTCTCCAACTTCCATTTAGAAAGTCCCTTTTTTTTCCGTGATTGCAATATATCATTGCGCTCAACTCGTCCAGTTTGGCCCTAAAAATATTATTTTAAGCTCTAAAACAGTGGCATGATCGACTTATAACGGCAGTTTTTAGTTGATCATTTGAGCATGTTTTTACGCTCAAATCGCTTTAAAAGCGCTTAAAACGCGTTTTTAATGATTGTAAGATCGTTTCTTTTCTGTCTCAAAGCAACTTGTAAGCTTCTCACGTCAACATGTTATTTTGCTCGTGACAATAGTTTGAGTGCCGAAAACATTATTCCTGACTTGCTAAGTTCTCTAGTTTCAATTTAGAAAGTCCCTTTTAGGTCCGTGATTGGAATATATCATTGCGCTCAACTCATTCAGTTTGACTCTGAAAACATCATTTTAAGCTCCAAAACGTTGCTGTGATCGATTTAAAACGGAAGTTTTTACTTGATAATTTGAGCATGTTTTTACGCTCAAATCGCTTTCAAAGCGCTTAAAACGCGTTTTTAATGATTCTAAGCTCGTTTTTGTTCTGTTTCGAGGTGGGTTGTAAGCTTCTCACTTCAACATGTTATTTTGCTCGTGACGATAATTTGAGTTCCGAAAACAGGATTCCTGACTTGCTAAGTTCTCCAACCTCCATTTAGAAAGTCCCTTTTAGGTCCGTGATTGCAATATATCATTGCGCTCAACTCGTTCAGTTTGGCCCTAAAAACATCATTTTAAGCTCCAAAACAGTGGCGTGATCGATTTAAGACGGCAGTTTTTAGTTGATCATTTGAGCATGTTTTTACGCTCAAATCGCTTTAAAAGCGCTTAAAACGCGTTTTTAATGATTCTAAGCTCGTTTCTTTTCTGTCTCAAAGCAAGTTGTAAGCTTCTCACTTCAACATGTTATTTTGCTCGTGACAATAGTTTGAGTGCCGAAAACATGATTCCTGACTTGCTAAGTTCTCTAGTTTCAATTTAGAAAGTCCCTTTTAGGTCCGTGATTGCAATATATCATTGCGCTCAACTCATTTAGTTTGGCCCTTAAAACAACATTTTAAGCTCAAAAACGTTGCCGTGATCGATTTAAGACGGCAGTTATTAGTTGATAATTTGAGCATGTTTTTACGCTCAAATCGCTTTAAAAGCGCTTAAAACGCGTTTTTAGTGGTTCTAAGATCGTTTCTGTTCTGTTTCGAGGTAGGTTGTAAGCTTCTCACTTCAACATGTTATTTTGCTCTTGACGATAGTTTGAGTGACGAAAACAGGATTCTTGACTTTCTAAGTTCTCCAACTTCCATTTAGAAAAACCCTTTTAGGTCCGTGATTGCAATATATCATTGCGCTTAACTCGTTCAGTTGGGCCCTGAAAAAATCATTTCAAGCTCTAAAACGTTTGCGTGATCGATTTAAGACGGCAGTTTTTAGTAGATCATTTGAGCATGTTTTTACGCTAAAATCGCTTCAAAGCGCTTAAAACGCGTTTTTAATGCTTCTAAGATCGTTTCTTTTCTGTTTCAAAGTAAGTTGTAAGCTTCTAACTTCAACATGTCAATTTGCTCGTGACAATAATTTGAGTGCGGAAAACATGATTCCTGACTTGCTAAGTTCTCTAATTTCCATTTAGAAAGTCCCTTTTAAATCCGTGATTGCAATATATCATTGCGCTCAACTCATTCAGTTTTGCCCTTAAAACATCATTTTAAGCTCCAAAACGTTGCCGTGATCGATTTAAGACGGCAGTTTTTAGTTGATAATTTGAGCATGTTTTTACGCTCAAATCGCTTTAAAAGCGTTTAAAACGCGTTTTTAATGATTCTAAGATCGTTTCTGTTCTGTTTCGAGGTGAATTGTAAGCTTCTCTTTTCAACATGGTATTTTGCTCGTGACGATAGTCTGAGTGCCGAAAACAGGATTCCTGACTTACTAAGTTCTCCAACTTCCATTTAGAAAGTCCCTTTTAGGTCCGTGATTGCTATATATCATTGCGCTCAACTCGTTTAGTTTGACTCTAAAAACATCATTTTAAGCTCCAAAACGTTGCCGTGATCGATTTAAGACGGAAGTTTTTAGTTGATAATTTGAGCATGTTTTTACGTTCAAATCGCTTTAAAAGCGCTTAAAACGCGTTTTTAATGATTCTAAGCTCGTTTCTGTTCTGTTTCAAGGTGGGTTGTAAGCTTCTCACTTCAACATGTTATTTTGCTCGTGACGATAATTTGAGTTCCGAAAACAGGATTCCTGCCTTGCTAAGTTCTCCAACTTCCATTTAGAAAGTCCCTTTTAGGTCCGTGATTGCAATATATCATTGCGCTCAACTCGTCCAGTTTGGCCCTAAAAATATTATTTTAAGCTCTAAAACAGTGGCATGATCGACTTATAACGGCAGTTTTTAGTTGATCATTTGAGCATGTTTTTACGCTCAAATCGCTTTAAAAGCGCTTAAAACGCGTTTTTAATGATTGTAAGATCGTTTCTTTTCTGTCTCAAAGCAACTTGTAAGCTTCTCACGTCAACATGTTATTTTGCTCGTGACAATAGTTTGAGTGCCGAAAACATTATTCCTGACTTGCTAAGTTCTCTAGTTTCAATTTAGAAAGTCCCTTTTAGGTCCGTGATTGGAATATATCATTGCGCTCAACTCATTCAGTTTGAATCTGAAAACATCATTTTAAGCTCCAAAACGTTGCTGTGATCGATTTAAAACGGAAGTTTTTACTTGATAATTTGAGCATGTTTTTACGCTCAAATCGCTTTCAAAGCGCTTAAAACGCGTTTTTAATGATTCTAAGCTCGTTTTTGTTCTGTTTCGAGGTGGGTTGTAAGCTTCTCACTTCAACATGTTATTTTGCTCGTGACGATAATTTGAGTTCCGAAAACAGGATTCCTGACTTGCTAAGTTCTCCAACCTCCATTTAGAAAGTCCCTTTTAGGTCCGTGATTGCAATATATCATTGCGCTCAACTCGTTCAGTTTGGCCCTAAAAACATCATTTTAAGCTCCAAAACAGTGGCGTGATCGATTTAAGACGGCAGTTTTTAGTTGATCATTTGAGCATGTTTTTACGCTCAAATCGCTTTAAAAGCGCTTAAAACGCGTTTTTAATGATTCTAAGCTCGTTTCTTTTCTGTCTCAAAGCAAGTTGTAAGCTTCTCACTTCAACATGTTATTTTGCTCGTGACAATAGTTTGAGTGCCGAAAACATGATTCCTGACTTGCTAAGTTCTCTAGTTTCAATTTAGAAAGTCCCTTTTAGGTCCGTGATTGCAATATATCATTGCGCTCAACTCATTTAGTTTGGCCCTTAAAACATCATTTTAAGCTCAAAAACGTTGCCGTGATCGATTTAAGACGGCAGTTATTAGTTGATAATTTGAGCATGTTTTTACGCTCAAATCGCTTTAAAAGCGCTTAAAACGCGTTTTTAGTGGTTCTAAGATCGTTTCTGTTCTGTTTCGAGGTAGGTTGTAAGCTTCTCACTTCAACATGTTATTTTGCTCTTGACGATAGTTTGAGTGACGAAAACAGGATTCTTGACTTTCTAAGTTCTCCAACTTCCATTTAGAAAAACCCTTTTAGGTCCGTGATTGCAATATATCATTGCGCTTAACTCGTTCAGTTGGGCCCTGAAAAAATCATTTCAAGCTCTAAAACGTTTGCGTGATCGATTTAAGACGGCAGTTTTTAGTAGATCATTTGAGCATGTTTTTACGCTAAAATCGCTTCAAAGCGCTTAAAACGCGTTTTTAATGCTTCTAAGATCGTTTCTTTTCTGTTTCAAAGTAAGTTGTAAGCTTCTAACTTCAACATGTCAATTTGCTCGTGACAATAATTTGAGTGCGGAAAACATGATTCCTGACTTGCTAAGTTCTCTAATTTCCATTTAGAAAGTCCCTTTTAAATCCGTGATTGCAATATATCATTGCGCTCAACTCATTCAGTTTTGCCCTTAAAACATCATTTTAAGCTCCAAAACGTTGCCGTGATCGATTTAAGACGGCAGTTTTTAGTTGATAATTTGAGCATGTTTTTACGCTCAAATCGCTTTAAAAGCGTTTAAAACGCGTTTTTAATGATTCTAAGATCGTTTCTGTTCTGTTTCGAGGTGAATTGTAAGCTTCTCTTTTCAACATGGTATTTTGCTCGTGACGATAGTCTGAGTGCCGAAAACAGGATTCCTGACTTACTAAGTTCTCCAACTTCCATTTAGAAAGTCCCTTTTAGGTCCGTGATTGCTATATATCATTGCGCTCAACTCGTTTAGTTTGACTCTAAAAACATCATTTTAAGCTCCAAAACGTTGCCGTGATCGATTTAAGACGGAAGTTTTTAGTTGATAATTTGAGCATGTTTTTACGTTCAAATCGCTTTAAAAGCGCTTAAAACGCGTTTTTAATGATTCTAAGCTCGTTTCTGTTCTGTTTCAAGGTGGGTTGTAAGCTTCTCACTTCAACATGTTATTTTGCTCGTGACGATAATTTGAGTTCCGAAAACAGGATTCCTGCCTTGCTAAGTTCTCCAACTTCCATTTAGAAAGTCCCTTTTAGGTCCGTGATTGCAATATATCATTGCGCTCAACTCGTCCAGTTTGGCCCTAAAAATATTATTTTAAGCTCTAAAACAGTGGCATGATCGACTTATAACGGCAGTTTTTAGTTGATCATTTGAGCATGTTTTTACGCTCAAATCGCTTTAAAAGCGCTTAAAACGCGTTTTTAATGATTGTAAGATCGTTTCTTTTCTGTCTCAAAGCAACTTGTAAGCTTCTCACGTCAACATGTTATTTTGCTCGTGACAATAGTTTGAGTGATGAAAACATTATTCCTGACTTGCTAAGTTCTCTAGTTTCAATTTAGAAAGTCCCTTTTAGGTCCGTGATTGGAATATATCATTGCGCTCAACTCATTCAGTTTGACTCTGAAAACATCATTTTAAGCTCCAAAACGTTGCTGTGATCGATTTAAAACGGAAGTTTTTACTTGATAATTTGAGCATGTTTTTACGCTCAAATCGCTTTCAAAGCGCTTAAAACGCGTTTTTAATGATTCTAAGCTCGTTTTTGTTCTGTTTCGAGGTGGGTTGTAAGCTTCTCACTTCAACATGTTATTTTGCTCGTGACGATAATTTGAGTTCCGAAAACAGGATTCCTGACTTGCTAAGTTCTCCAACCTCCATTTAGAAAGTCCCTTTTAGGTCCGTGATTGCAATATATCATTGCGCTCAACTCGTTCAGTTTGGCCCTAAAAACATCATTTTAAGCTCCAAAACAGTGGCGTGATCGATTTAAGACGGCAGTTTTTAGTTGATCATTTGAGCATGTTTTTACGCTCAAATCGCTTTAAAAGCGCTTAAAACGCGTTTTTAATGATTCTAAGCTCGTTTCTTTTCTGTCTCAAAGCAAGTTGTAAGCTTCTCACTTCAACATGTTATTTTGCTCGTGACAATAGTTTGAGTGCCGAAAACATGATTCCTGACTTGCTAAGTTCTCTAGTTTCAATTTAGAAAGTCCCTTTTAGGTCCGTGATTGCAATATATCATTGCGCTCAACTCATTTAGTTTGGCCCTTAAAACATCAATTTAAGCTCAAAAACGTTGCCGTGATCGATTTAAGACGGCAGTTATTAGTTGATAATTTGAGCATGTTTTTACGCTCAAATCGCTTTAAAAGCGCTTAAAACGCGTTTTTAGTGGTTCTAAGATCGTTTCTGTTCTGTTTCGAGGTAGGTTGTAAGCTTCTCACTTCAACATGTTATTTTGCTCTTGACGATAGTTTGAGTGACGAAAACAGGATTCTTGACTTTCTAAGTTCTCCAACTTCCATTTAGAAAAACCCTTTTAGGTCCGTGATTGCAATATATCATTGCGCTTAACTCGTTCAGTTGGGCCCTGAAAAAATCATTTCAAGCTCTAAAACGTTTGCGTGATCGATTTAAGACGGCAGTTTTTAGTAGATCATTTGAGCATGTTTTTACGCTAAAATCGCTTCAAAGCGCTTAAAACGCGTTTTTAATGCTTCTAAGATCGTTTCTTTTCTGTTTCAAAGTAAGTTGTAAGCTTCTAACTTCAACATGTCAATTTGCTCGTGACAATAATTTGAGTGCGGAAAACATGATTCCTGACTTGCTAAGTTCTCTAATTTCCATTTAGAAAGTCCCTTTTAAATCCGTGATTGCAATATATCATTGCGCTCAACTCATTCAGTTTTGCCCTTAAAACATCATTTTAAGCTCCAAAACGTTGCCGTGATCGATTTAAGACGGCAGTTTTTAGTTGATAATTTGAGCATGTTTTTACGCTCAAATCGCTTTAAAAGCGTTTAAAACGCGTTTTTAATGATTCTAAGATCGTTTCTGTTCTGTTTCGAGGTGAATTGTAAGCTTCTCTTTTCAACATGGTATTTTGCTCGTGACGATAGTCTGAGTGCCGAAAACAGGATTCCTGACTTACTAAGTTCTCCAACTTCCATTTAGAAAGTCCCTTTTAGGTCCGTGATTGCTATATATCATTGCGCTCAACTCGTTTAGTTTGACTCTAAAAACATCATTTTAAGCTCCAAAACGTTGCCGTGATCGATTTAAGACGGAAGTTTTTAGTTGATAATTTGAGCATGTTTTTACGTTCAAATCGCTTTAAAAGCGCTTAAAACGCGTTTTTAATGATTCTAAGCTCGTTTCTGTTCTGTTTCAAGGTGGGTTGTAAGCTTCTCACTTCAACATGTTATTTTGCTCGTGACGATAATTTGAGTTCCGAAAACAGGATTCCTGCCTTGCTAAGTTCTCCAACTTCCATTTAGAAAGTCCCTTTTAGGTCCGTGATTGCAATATATCATTGCGCTCAACTCGTCCAGTTTGGCCCTAAAAATATTATTTTAAGCTCTAAAACAGTGGCATGATCGACTTATAACGGCAGTTTTTAGTTGATCATTTGAGCATGTTTTTACGCTCAAATCGCTTTAAAAGCGCTTAAAACGCGTTTTTAATGATTGTAAGATCGTTTCTTTTCTGTCTCAAAGCAACTTGTAAGCTTCTCACGTCAACATGTTATTTTGCTCGTGACAATAGTTTGAGTGCCGAAAACATTATTCCTGACTTGCTAAGTTCTCTAGTTTCAATTTAGAAAGTCCCTTTTAGGTCCGTGATTGGAATATATCATTGCGCTCAACTCATTCAGTTTGACTCTGAAAACATCATTTTAAGCTCCAAAACGTTGCTGTGATCGATTTAAAACGGAAGTTTTTACTTGATAATTTGAGCATGTTTTTACGCTCAAATCGCTTTCAAAGCGCTTAAAACGCGTTTTTAATGATTCTAAGCTCGTTTTTGTTCTGTTTCGAGGTGGGTTGTAAGCTTCTCACTTCAACATGTTATTTTGCTCGTGACGATAATTTGAGTTCCGAAAACAGGATTCCTGACTTGCTAAGTTCTCCAACCTCCATTTAGAAAGTCCCTTTTAGGTCCGTGATTGCAATATATCATTGCGCTCAACTCGTTCAGTTTGGCCCTAAAAACATCATTTTAAGCTCCAAAACAGTGGCGTGATCGATTTAAGACGGCAGTTTTTAGTTGATCATTTGAGCATGTTTTTACGCTCAAATCGCTTTAAAAGCGCTTAAAACGCGTTTTTAATGATTCTAAGCTCGTTTCTTTTCTGTCTCAAAGCAAGTTGTAAGCTTCTCACTTCAACATGTTATTTTGCTCGTGACAATAGTTTGAGTGCCGAAAACATGATTCCTGACTTGCTAAGTTCTCTAGTTTCAATTTAGAAAGTCCCTTTTAGGTCCGTGATTGCAATATATCATTGCGCTCAACTCATTTAGTTTGGCCCTTAAAACATCAATTTAAGCTCAAAAACGTTGCCGTGATCGATTTAAGACGGCAGTTATTAGTTGATAATTTGAGCATGTTTTTACGCTCAAATCGCTTTAAAAGCGCTTAAAACGCGTTTTTAGTGGTTCTAAGATCGTTTCTGTTCTGTTTCGAGGTAGGTTGTAAGCTTCTCACTTCAACATGTTATTTTGCTCTTGACGATAGTTTGAGTGACGAAAACAGGATTCTTGACTTTCTAAGTTCTCCAACTTCCATTTAGAAAAACCCTTTTAGGTCCGTGATTGCAATATATCATTGCGCTTAACTCGTTCAGTTGGGCCCTGAAAAAATCATTTCAAGCTCTAAAACGTTTGCGTGATCGATTTAAGACGGCAGTTTTTAGTAGATCATTTGAGCATGTTTTTACGCTAAAATCGCTTCAAAGCGCTTAAAACGCGTTTTTAATGCTTCTAAGATCGTTTCTTTTCTGTTTCAAAGTAAGTTGTAAGCTTCTAACTTCAACATGTCAATTTGCTCGTGACAATAATTTGAGTGCGGAAAACATGATTCCTGACTTGCTAAGTTCTCTAATTTCCATTTAGAAAGTCCCTTTTAAATCCGTGATTGCAATATATCATTGCGCTCAACTCATTCAGTTTTGCCCTTAAAACATCATTTTAAGCTCCAAAACGTTGCCGTGATCGATTTAAGACGGCAGTTTTTAGTTGATAATTTGAGCATGTTTTTACGCTCAAATCGCTTTAAAAGCGTTTAAAACGCGTTTTTAATGATTCTAAGATCGTTTCTGTTCTGTTTCGAGGTGAATTGTAAGCTTCTCTTTTCAACATGGTATTTTGCTCGTGACGATAGTCTGAGTGCCGAAAACAGGATTCCTGACTTACTAAGTTCTCCAACTTCCATTTAGAAAGTCCCTTTTAGGTCCGTGATTGCTATATATCATTGCGCTCAACTCGTTTAGTTTGACTCTAAAAACATCATTTTAAGCTCCAAAACGTTGCCGTGATCGATTTAAGACGGAAGTTTTTAGTTGATAATTTGAGCATTTTTTTACGTTCAAATCGCTTTAAAAGCGCTTAAAACGCGTTTTTAATGATTCTAAGCTCGTTTCTGTTCTGTTTCAAGGTGGGTTGTAAGCTTCTCACTTCAACATGTTATTTTGCTCGTGACGATAATTTGAGTTCCGAAAACAGGATTCCTGCCTTGCTAAGTTCTCCAACTTCCATTTAGAAAGTCCCTTTTAGGTCCGTGATTGCAATATATTATTGCGCTCAACTCGTCCAGTTTGGCCCTAAAATTATTATTTTAAGCTCTAAAACAGTGGCATGATCGACTTATAACGGCAGTTTTTAGTTGATCATTTGAGCATGTTTTTACGCTCAAATCGCTTTAAAAGCGCTTAAAACGCGTTTTTAATGATTGTAAGATCGTTTCTTTTCTGTCTCAAAGCAACTTGTAAGCTTCTCACGTCAACATGTTATTTTGCTCGTGACAATAGTTTGAGTGCCGAAAACATTATTCCTGACTTGCTAAGTTCTCTAGTTTCAATTTAGAAAGTCCCTTTTAGGTCCGTGATTGGAATATATCATTGCGCTCAACTCATTCAGTTTGACTCTGAAAACATCATTTTAAGCTCCAAAACGTTGCTGTGATCGATTTAAAACGGAAGTTTTTAGTTGATAATTTGAGCATGTTTTTACGCTCAAATCGCTTTCAAAGCGCTTAAAACGCGTTTTTAATGATTCTAAGCTCGTTTTTGTTCTGTTTCGAGGTGGGTTGTAAGCTTCTCACTTCAACATGTTATTTTGCTCGTGACGATAATTTGAATTCCGAAAACAGGATTCCTGACTTGCTAAGTTCTCCAACCTCCATTTAGAAAGTCCCTTTTAGGTCCGTGATTGCAATATATCATTGCGCTCAACTCGTTCAGTTTGGCCCTAAAAACATCATTTTAAGCTCCAAAACAGTGGCGTGATCGATTTAAGACGGCAGTTTTTAGTTGATCATTTGAGCATGTTTTTACGCTCAAATCGCTTTAAAAGCGCTTAAAACGCGTTTTTAATGATTCTAAGCTCGTTTCTTTTCTGTCTCAAAGCAAGTTGTAAGCTTCTCACTTCAACATGTTATTTTGCTCGTGACAATAGTTTGAGTGCCGAAAACATGATTCCTGACTTGCTAAGTTCTCTAGTTTCAATTTAGAAAGTCCCTTTTAGGTCCGTGATTGCAATATATCATTGCGCTCAACTCATTTAGTTTGGCCCTTAAAACATCTTTTTAAGCTCAAAAACGTTGCCGTGATCGATTTAAGACGGCAGTTATTAGTTGATAATTTGAGCATGTTTTTACGCTCAAATCGCCTTAAAAGCGCTTAAAACGCGTTTTTAGTGGTTCTAAGATCGTTTCTGTTCTGTTTCGAGGTAGGTTGTAAGCTTCTCACTTCAACATGTTATTTTGCTCTTGACGATAGTTTGAGTGACGAAAACAGGATTCTTGACTTTCTAAGTTCTCCAACTTCCATTTAGAAAGTCCCTTTTAGGTCCGTGATTGCAATATATCATTGCACTCAACTCATTTAGTTTTGCCCTTAAAACATCATTTTAAGCTCCAAAACGTTGCCGTGATCGATTTAAGACGGCAGTTTTTAGTTGATAATTTGAGCATGTTTTTACGCTCAAATCGCTTTAAAAGCGTTTAAAACGCGTTTTTAATGATTCTAAGATCGTTTCTGTTCTGTTTCGAGGTGAATTGTAAGCTTCTCTTTTCAACATGGTATTTTGCTCGTGACGATAGTCTGAGTGCCGAAAACAGGATTCCTGACTTACTAAGTTCTCCAACTTCCATTTAGAAAGTCCCTTTTAGGTCCGTGATTGCTATATATCATTGCGCTCAACTCGTTTAGTTTGACTCTAAAAACATCATTTTAAGCTCCAAAACGTTGCCGTGATCGATTTAAGACGGAAGTTTTTAGTTGATAATTTGAGCATGTTTTTACGTTCAAATCGCTTTAAAAGCGCTTAAAACGCGTTTTTAATGATTCTAAGCTCGTTTCTGTTCTGTTTCAAGGTGGGTTGTAAGCTTCTCACTTCAACATGTTATTTTGCTCGTGACGATAATTTGAGTTCCGAAAACAGGATTCCTGCCTTGCTAAGTTCTCCAACTTCCATTTAGAAAGTCCCTTTTAGGTCCGTGATTGCAATATATCATTGCGCTCAACTCGTCCAGTTTGGCCCTAAAAACATCATTTTAAGCTCTAAAACAGTGGCATGATCGATTTATAACGGCAGTTTTTAGTTGATCATTTGAGCATGTTTTTACGCTCAAATCGCTTTAAAAGCGCTTAAAACGCGTTTTTAATGATTGTAAGATCGTTTCTTTTCTGTCTCAAAGCAACTTGTAAGCTTCTCACGTCAACATGTTATTTTGCTCGTGACAATAGTTTGAGTGCCGAAAACATTATTCCTGACTTGCTAAGTTCTCTAGTTTCAATTTAGAAAGTCCCTTTTAGGTACGTGATTGGAATATATCATTGCGCTTAACTCATTCAGTTTGACTCTGAAAACATCATTTTAAGCTCCAAAACGTTGCTGTGATCGATTTATAACGGCAGTTTTTAGTTGATCATTTGAGCATGTTTTTACGCTCAAATCGCTTTAAAAGCGCTTAAAACGCGTTTTTAATGATTCTAAGCTCGTTTCTTTTCTGTCTCAAAGCAAGTTGTAAGCTTCTCACTTCAACATGTTATTTTGCTCGTGACAATAGTTTGAGTGCCGAAAACATGATTCCTGACTTGCTAAGTTCTCTAGTTTCAATTTAGAAAGTCCCTTTTAGGTGCGTGATTGCAATATATCATTGCCTCAACTCATTCAGTTTGGCCCTTAAAACATCATTTTAAGCTCAAAAACGTTGCCGTGATCGATTTAAGACGGCAGTTATTAGTTGATAATTTGAGCATGTTTTTACGCTCAAATCGCTTTAAAAGCGCTTAAAACGCGTTTTTAGTGGTTCTAAGATCGTTTCTGTTCTGTTTCGAGGTAGGTTGTAAGCTTCTCACTTCAACATGTTATTTTGCTCTTGACGATAGTTTGAGTGACGAAAACAGGATTCTTGACTTTCTAAGTTCTCCAACTTCCATTTAGAAAGTCCCTTTTAGGTCCGTAATTGCAATATATCATTGCGCTTAACTCGTTCAGTTGGGCCCTGAAAAAATAATTTCAAGCTCTAAAACGTTTGCGTGATCGATTTAAGACGGCAGTTTTTAGTAGATCATTTGAGCATGTTTTTACGCTAAAATCGCTTCAAAGCGCTTAAAACGCGTTTTTAATGCTTCTAAGATCGTTTCTTTTCTGTTTCAAAGTAAGTTGTAAGCTTCTAACTTCAACATGTCAATTTGCTCGTGACAATAATTTGAGTGCGGAAAACATGATTCCTGACTTGCTAAGTTCTCTAATTTCCATTTAGAAAGTCCCTTTTAAATCCGTGATTGCAATATATCATTGCGCTCAACTCATTCAGTTTTGCCCTTAAAACATCATTTTAAGCTCCAAAACGTTGCCGTGATCGATTTAAGACGACAGTTTTTAGTTGATAATTGAGCATGTTTTTACGCTCAAATCGCTTTAAAAGCACTTAAAACGCGTTTTTAATGATTCTAAGATCGTTTCTGTTCTGTTTCGAGGTGGGTTGTAAGCTTCTCTTTTCAACATGGTATTTTGCTCGTGACGATAGTCTGAGTGCCGAAAACATGATTCCTGAGTTACTAAGTTCTCCAACTTCCATTTAGAAAGTCCCTTTTAGGTCTGTGATTGCAATATATCATTGCGCTCAACTCGTCCAGTTTGGCCCTAAAAACACCATTTTAAGCTCTAAAACAGTGGCATGATCGATTTATAACGGCCGTTTTTAGTTGATCATTTGAGCATGTTTTTACGCTCAAATCGCTTTAAAAGCGCTTAAAACGCGTTTTTAATGATTGTAAGATCGTTTCTTTTTTGTCTCAAAGCAACTTGTAAGCTTCTCACTTCAACATGTTATTTTGCTTGTGACAATAGTTTGAGTGCCGAAAACATGATTCCTGACTTGCTAAGTTCTCTAGTTTCAATTTAGAAAGTCCCTTTTAGCTCCGTGATTGCAATATATCATTGCGCTCAACTCATTCAGTTTGGCCCTTAAAACATCATTTTAAGCTCCAAAACGTTGCCGTGATCGATTTAAGACTGCAGTTATTAGTTGATAATTTGAGCATGTTTTTACGCTCAAATCGCTTTAAAAGCGCTTAAAACCCGTTTTTAGTGGTTCTAAGATCGTTTCTGTTCTGTTTCGAGGTAGGTTGTAAGCTTCTCACTTCAACATGTTATTTTGCTCTTGACGATAGTTTGAGTGACGAAAACAGGATTCCTGACTTACTAAGTTCTCCAACTTCCATTTAGAAAGTCCCTTTTACGTCCATGATTGCAATATATCATTGCGCTGAACTCGTTCAGTATTGCTCTAAAAACATCATTTTAAGCTCTAAAACAGTGGCGTGATCGATTTAAGACGGCAGTTTTTAGTTGATAATTTGAGCATGTTTTTACGCTCAAATCGCTTCAAAAGCCCTTAAAACGCGTTTTTAATGATTGTAAGATCGTTTCTTTTCTGTCTCAAAGCAAGTTGTAAGCTTCTCACTTCAACATGTTATTTTCCTCGTGACAATAGTTTGAGTGCCGAAAACATGATCCCTGACTTGCTAAGTTCTCTAATTTCCATTTAGAAAGTCCCTTCTAGGTCCGTGACTGCAATATATCATTGCGCTCAACTCGTTAAGTTTTGGCCCTGAAAACATCATTTTAAGCTCTAAAACGTTGGCGTGATCGATTTAAGACGGAAGTTTTTAGTAGATCATTTGACCATGTTTTTACGCTAAAATCGCTTCAAAGCG
This sequence comes from Muricea muricata, assembly GCA_963855995.1. Lineage (NCBI taxonomy): Eukaryota > Metazoa > Cnidaria > Anthozoa > Malacalcyonacea > Plexauridae > Muricea > Muricea muricata. The sequence goes on from OY979727.1 coordinate 6,137,290, forward strand.
CTTAAAACGCGTTTTTAATGCTTCTAAGATCGTTTCTTTTCTGTTTCAAAGTAAGTTGTAAGCTTCTAACTTCAACATGTCAATTTGCTCGTGACAATAATTTGAGTGCGGAAAACGTGATTCCTGACTTGCTAAGTTCTCTAATTTCCATTTAGAAAGTCCCTTTTAAATCCGTGATTGCAATATATCATTGCGCTCAACTCATTCAGTTTTGCCCTTAAAACATCATTTTAAGCTCCAAAACGTTGCCGTGATCGATTTAAGACGACAGTTTTTAGTTGATAATTGAGCATGTTTTTACGCTCAAATCGCTTTAAAAGCACTTAAAACGCGTTTTTAATGATTCTAAGATCGTTTCTGTTCTGTTTCGAGGTGGGTTGTAAGCTTCTCTTTTCAACATGGTATTTTGCTCGTGACGATAGTCTGAGTGCCGAAAACATGATTCCTGAGTTACTAAGTTCTCCAACTTCCATTTAGAAAGTCCCTTTTAGGTCTGTGATTGCAATATATCATTGCGCTCAACTCGTCCAGTTTGGCCCTAAAAACACCATTTTAAGCTCTAAAACAGTGGCATGATCGATTTATAACGGCCGTTTTTAGTTGATCATTTGAGCATGTTTTTACGCTCAAATCGCTTTAAAAGCGCTTAAAACGCGTTTTTAATGATTGTAAGATCGTTTCTTTTTTGTCTCAAAGCAACTTGTAAGCTTCTCACTTCAACATGTTATTTTGCTTGTGACAATAGTTTGAGTGCCGAAAACATGATTCCTGACTTGCTAAGTTCTCTAGTTTCAATTTAGAAAGTCCCTTTTAGCTCCGTGATTGCAATATATCATTGCGCTCAACTCATTCAGTTTGGCCCTTAAAACATCATTTTAAGCTCCAAAACGTTGCCGTGATCGATTTAAGACTGCAGTTATTAGTTGATAATTTGAGCATGTTTTTACGCTCAAATCGCTTTAAAAGCGCTTAAAACCCGTTTTTAGTGGTTCTAAGATCGTTTCTGTTCTGTTTCGAGGTAGGTTGTAAGCTTCTCACTTCAACATGTTATTTTGCTCTTGACGATAGTTTGAGTGACGAAAACAGGATTCCTGACTTACTAAGTTCTCCAACTTCCATTTAGAAAGTCCCTTTTACGTCCATGATTGCAATATATCATTGCGCTGAACTCGTTCAGTATTGCTCTAAAAACATCATTTTAAGCTCTAAAACAGTGGCGTGATCGATTTAAGACGGCAGTTTTTAGTTGATAATTTGAGCATGTTTTTACGCTCAAATCGCTTCAAAAGCCCTTAAAACGCGTTTTTAATGATTGTAAGATCGTTTCTTTTCTGTCTCAAAGCAAGTTGTAAGCTTCTCACTTCAACATGTTATTTTCCTCGTGACAATAGTTTGAGTGCCGAAAACATGATCCCTGACTTGCTAAGTTCTCTAATTTCCATTTAGAAAGTCCCTTCTAGGTCCGTGACTGCAATATATCATTGCGCTCAACTCGTTAAGTTTTGGCCCTGAAAACATCATTTTAAGCTCTAAAACGTTGGCGTGATCGATTTAAGACGGAAGTTTTTAGTAGATCATTTGACCATGTTTTTACGCTAAAATCGCTTCAAAGCGCTTAAAACGCGTTTTTAATGCTTCTAAGATCGTTTCTTTTCTGTTTCAAAGTAAGTTGTAAGCTTCTAACTTCAACATGTCAATTTGCTCGTGACAATAATTTGAGTGCGGAAAACATGATTCCTGACTTGCTAAGTTCTCTAATTTCCATTTAGAAAGTCCCTTTTAAATCCGTGATTGCAATATATCATTGCGCTCAACTCATTCAGTTTTGCCCTTAAAACATCATTTTAAGCTCCAAAACGTTGCCGTGATCGATTTAAGACGGCAGTTTTTAGTTGATAATTTGAGCATGTTTTTACGCTCAAATCGCTTTAAAAGCGCTTAAAACGCGTTTTTAATGATTCTAAGCTCGTTTCTGTTCTGTTTCGAGGTGGGTTGTAAGCTTCTCTTTTCAACATGGTATTTTGCTCGTGACGATAGTCTGAGTGCCGAAAACATGATTCCTGACTTACTAAGTTCTCCAACTTCCATTTAGAAAGTCCCTTTTAGGTCCGTGATTGCAATATATCATTGCGCTCAACTCGTTAAGTGTTGGCCCTGAAAACATCATTTTAAGCTCTAAAACGTTGCCGTGATCGATTTAAGACGGCAGTTTTTAGTTGATAATTTGAGCATGTTTTTACGCTAAAATTGCTTCAAAATCGCTTAAATCGCGTTTTTAATGATTCCAAGATCGTTTCTTTTCTGTTTCAAAGTAAGTTGCAAGCTTCTCACCTCAACATGTTATTTTGCTCGTGACGATAGTTTGAGTGCTGAAAACAGGATTCCTGACTTACTAAGTTCTCCAACTTCCATTTAGAAAGTCCCTTTTTGATCCGTATTGCAGTTTATCATTGGGCTCAACTCGTTCAGTTTGGCCCTCAAAACATCATTTTAAGCTCTAAAACGTAGCCGTCATCGATTTAACGCGGAAGTTTTTAGTTGAAAATTTGAACATATTTTTACGCTCAAATCGCTTTAAAAGCCCTGAAAACACGTTTTTAATTATTCTAAGATCGTTTATTTTCTGTCTCAAAGCATGTTGTAAGCTTCTCACTCAACATGTTATTTTGCTCGTGACAATAGTTTTAGTTCCGAAAACATGATTCCTGACTTGCTAAGTTCTCTAGTTACCATTTAGAAAGTCGCTTTTAGGTCCGTGATTGCAATATATCATTGCGCTCAACTCGTTCAATTTGGCCCTGAAAACATCATTTTATGCTCTAAAACGTTGGCATGATCGATTTAAGGCGGCAGTTTTTAGTATATCATTTGAGCATGTTTTTACGCTCAAATCGCTTCAAAAGCGCTTAAAACGCGTTTTTAATGATTCTAAGATCGTTTCTGTTCTGTTTCGAAGTGGGTTGTAAGCTTCTCACTTCAACATGTTATTTTCCTCGTGACAATAGTTTGAGTGCGGAAAACATGATTCCTGACTTGCTAAGTTCACTAATTTCCATTTAGAAAGTCCCTTTTAGCTCCGTGATTGCAATATATCATTGCGCTCAACTCATTAAGCTCTAAAACGTTAGCGTGATCGATTTAAGACGGCAGTTTTTAGTTGATCATTTGAGCATGTTTTTACGCTCAAATCGCTTTAAAAGCCCTTAAAAAGCGTTTTTAATGATTGTAGGATCGTTTCTTTTCTGTTTCAAAGCAAGTTGTAAGTTTCTCACTTCAACATGTTATTTTGCCCGTGACCATAGTTTGACTGCCGAAAACATGATTCCTGACTTGCTAAGTTCTCTAATTTCCATTTAGAAAGTCCCTTTTAACTCCGTGATTGCAATATATCATTGCGCTCAACTCCTTCAGTTTGGCCCTAAAAACATCATTTTAAGCTCTAAAACGTTGGCGTGATCGATTTAAGACGGCAGTTTTTAATTGATCGTTTGAGCAAGTTTTTAGGCTCAAATCGCTTCAAAAGCGCTTAAAACGCGTTTTTAATGATTGTAAGATCGTTTCTTTTCTGTCTCAAAGCAAGTTGTAAGCTTCTCACTTCAACATGTTATTTTGCTCGTGACAATAGTTTGAGTGCCGAAAACATGATTCCTGACTTGCTAAGTTCTCTAGTTTCAATTTAGAAAGTCCCTTTTAGGTCCGTGATTGCAATATATCATTGCGCTCAACTCATTCAGTTTGGTCCTTAAAACATCATTTTAAGCTCCAAAACGTTGCCGTGATCGATTTAAGACTGCAGTTATTAGTTGATAATTTGAGCATGTTTTTACGCTCAAATCGCTTTAAAAGCGCTTAAAACCCGTTTTTAGTGGTTCTAAGATCGTTTCTGTTCTGTTTCGAGGTAGGTTGTAAGCTTCTCACTTCAACATGTTATTTTGCTCTTGACGATAGTTTGAGTGACGAAAACAGGATTCCTGACTTACTAAGTTCTCCAACTTCCATTTAGAAAGTCCCTTTTAATTCGGTGATTGCAATATATCATTGCGCTCAACTCGTTCAGTTGGGTCCTCAAAAAATCATTTTAAGCTCCAAAACGTTGCCGTGATCGATTTAAGACGGCAGTTTTTAGTTGATAATTTGAGCATGTTTTTACGCTCAAATCGCTTTAAAAGCGCTTAAAACGCGTTTTTAATGCTTCTAAGATCGTTTCTTTTCTGTTTCAAAGTAAGTTGTAAGCTTCTAACTTCAACATGTTATTTTGCTCGTGACAATAATTTGAATGCAGAAAACATGATTTCTGACTTGCTAAGTTCTCTAATTTCCATTTAGAAAGTCCCTTTTAATTCCGTGATTACAATATATCATTGCGCTCAACTCATTCAGTTTTGCCCTTAAAACATCATTTTAAGCTCCAAAACGTTGCCGTGATCGATTTAAGACGGCAGTTTTTAGTTGATAATTTGAGCATGTTTTTACGCTCAAATCGCTTTAAAAGCGCTTAAAACGCGTTTTTAATGCTTCTAAAATCGTTTCTTTTCTGTTTCAAAGTAAGTTGTAAGCTTCTAACTTCAACATGTTATTTTGCTCGTGACAATAATTTGAATGCGGAAAACATGATTCCTGACTTGCTAAGTTCTCTAATTTCCATTTAGAAAGTCCCTTTTAATTCCAAGATTGCAATATATCATTGCGCTCAACTCATTCAGTTTTGCCCTTAAAACAACATTTTAAGCTCCAAAACGTTGCCGTGATCGATTTAAGACGGCAGTTTTTAGTTGATAATTTGAGCATGTTTTTAAGCTCAAATCGCTTTAAAAGCGCTTAAAACGCGTTTTTAATGCTTCTAAGATCGTTTCTTTTCTGTTTCAAAGTAAGTTGTAAGCTTCTAACTTCAACATGTTATTTTGCTCGTGACAATAATTTGAATGCGGAAAACATGATTCCTGACTTGCTAAGTTCTCTAATTTCCATTTAGAAAGTCCCTTTTAATTCCGTGATTGCAATATATCATTGCGCTCAACTCATTCAGTTTTGCCCTTAAAACATTATTTTAAGCTCTAAAACAGTGGCATGATCGATTTATAACGGCAGTTTTTAGTTGATCATTTGAGCATGTTTTTACGCTCAAATCGCTTTAAAAGCGCTTAAAACGCGTTTTTAATGATTCTAAGATCGTTTCTGTTCTGTTTCGAGGATGGTTGTAAGCTTCTCTTTTCAACATGGTATTTTGCTCGTGACGATAGTCTGAGTGCGGAAAACATGATTCCTGACTTGCTAAGTTCTCAAACTTCCATTTAGAAAGTCCCTTTTAGGTCCGTGATTGCTATATATCATTGCGCTCAACTCGTTTAGTTTGACTCTGAAAACATCATTTTAAGCTCCAAAACGTTGCCGCGATCGATTTAAGACGGAAGTTTTTAGTTGATAATTTGAGCATGTTTTTACGCTCAAATCGCTTTAAAAGCGCTTAAAACGCGTTTTTAATGATTCTAAGCTCGTTTCTGTTCTGTTTCGAGGTGGGTTGTAAGCTTCTCACTTCAACATGTTATTTTGCTCGTGACGATAATTTGAGTTCCGAAAACAGGATTCCTGACTTGCTAAGTTCTCTAATTTCCATTTAGAAAGTCCCTTTTAATTCAATGATTGCAATATATCATTGCGCTCAACTCATTCAGTTTTGCCCTTAAAACATCATTTTAAGCTCCAAAACGTTGCCGTGATCGATTTAAGACGGCAGTTTTTAGTTGATAATTTGAGCATGTTTTTACGCTCAAATCGCTTTAAAAGCGCTTAAAACGCGTTTTTAATGATTCTAAGATCGTTTCTGTTCTGTTTCGAGGTGGGTTGTTAGCTTCTCTTTTCAACATGGTATTTTGCTCGTGACGATAGTCTGAGTGCCGAAAACAGGATTCCTGACTTACTAAGTTCTCCAACTTCCATTTAGAAAGTCCCTTTTAGGTCCGTGATTGCTATATATCATTGCGCTCAACTCGTTTAGTTTGACTCTGAAAACATCATTTTAAGCTCCAAAACGTTGCCGTGATCGATTTAAGACGGAAGTTTTTAGATGATAATTTGAGCATGTTTTTACGCTCAAATCGCTTTAAAAGCGCTTAAAACGCGTTTTTAATGATTCTAAGTTCGTTTCTGTTCTGTTTCGAGGTGGGTTGTAAGCTTCTCACTTCAACATGTTATTTTGCTCGTGACGATAATTTGAGTTCCGAAAACAGGATTCCTGACTTACTAAGTTCTCCAACTTCCATTTAGAAAGTCGCTTTTAGGTCCGTGATTGCAATATATCATTGCGCTCAACTCATTCAGTTTTGCCCTTAAAACATCATTTTAAGCTCCAAAACGTTGCCGTGATCGATTTAAGACGGCAGTTTTTAGTTGATAATTTGAGCATGTTTTTACGCTCAAATCGCTTTAAAAGCGCTTAAAACGCGTTTTTAATGATTCTAAGATCGTTTCTGTTCTGTTTCGAGGTGGGTTGTAAGCTTCTCTTTTCAACATGGTATTTTGCTCGTGACGATAGTCTGAGTGTCGAAAACAGGATTCCTGACTTACTAAGTTCTCCAACTTCCATTTAGAAAGTCCCTTTTAGGTCCGTGATTGCTATATATCATTGCGCTCAACTCGTTTAGTTTGACTCTGAAAACATCATTTTAAGCTCCAAAACGTTGCCGTGATCGATTTAAGACGGAAGTTTTTAGTTGATAATTTGAGCATGTTTTTACGCTCAAATCGCTTTAAAAGCGCTTAAAACGCATTTTTAATGATTCTAAGCTCGTTTCTGTTCTGTTTCGAGGTGGGTTGTAAGCTTCTCACTTCAACATGTTATTTTGCTCGTGACAATAATTTGAGTTCCGAAAACAGGATTCCTGACTTACTAAGTTCTCCAACTTCCATTTATAAAGTCGCTTTTAGGTCCGTGATTGCAATATATCATTGCGCTCAACTCGTTCAGTTGGGCCCTGAAAAAATCATTTTAAGCTCTAAAACGTTGGCGTGATCGATTTAAGACGGCAGTTTTTAGTAGATCATTTGACCATGTTTTTACGCTAAAATCGCTTCAAAGCACTTAAAACGCGTTTTTAATGCTTCTAAGATCGTTTCTTTTCTGTTTCAAAGTAAGTTGTAAGCTTCTAACTTCAACATGTCAATTTGCTCGTGACAATAATTTGAGTGCGGAAAACATGATTCCTGACTTGCTAAGTTCTCTAATTTCCATTTAGAAAGTCCCTTTTAAATCCGTGATTGCAATATATCATTGCGCTCAACTCATTCAGTTTTGCCCTTAAAACATCATTTTAAGCTCCAAAACGTTGCCGTGATCGATTTAAGACGGCAGTTTTTAGTTGATAATTTGAGCATGTTTTTACGCTCAAATCGCTTTAAAAGCGCTTAAAACACGTTTTTAATAATTCTAAGATCGTTTCTGTTCTGTTTCGAGGTGGGTTGTAAGCTTCTCTTTTCAACATGGTATTTTGCTCGTGACGATAGTCTGAGTGCCGAAAACTTGATTCCTGACTTACTAAGTTCTCCAACTTCCATTTAGAAAGTCCCTTTTAGGTCCGTGATTGCTATATATCATTGCGCTCAACTCGTTTAGTTTGACTCTGAAAACATCATTTTAAGCTCCAAAACGTTGCCGTGATCGATTTAAGACGGAAGTTTTTAGTTGATAATTTGAGCATGTTTTTACGCTCAAATCGCTTTAAAAGCGCTTAAAAGGCGTTTTTAATGATTCTAAGCTCGTTTCTGTTCTGTTTCGAGGTGGGTTGTAAGCTTCTCACTTCAACATGTTATTTTGCTCGTGACGATAATTTGAGTTCCGAAAACAGGATTCTTGACTTGCTAAGTTCTCCAACTTCAATTTAGAAAGTCCCTTTTAATTCCGTGATTGCAATATATCATTGCGCTCAACTCGTCCAGTTTGGCCCTAAAAACATCATTTTAAGCTCTAAAACAGTGGCGTGATCGATTTATAACGGCAGTTTTTAGTTGATCATTTGAGCATGTTTTTACGCTCAAATCGCTTTAAAAGCGCTTAAAACGCGTTTTTAATGATTGTAAGATCGTTTCTTTTTTGTCTCAAAGCAACTTGTAAGCTTCTCACTTCAACATGTTATTTTGCTTGTGACAATAGTTTGAGTGCCGAAAACATGATTCCTGACTTGCTAAGTTCTCTAGTTTCAGTTTAGAAAGTCCCTTTTAGCTCCGTGATTGCAATATATCATTGCGCTCAACTCATTCAGTTTGGCCCTTAAAACATTATTTTAAGCTCTAAAACGTTGCCGTGATCGATTTAAGACGGCAGTTTTTAGTTGATAACTTGAGCATTTTTTTACGCTCAAATCGCTTTAAAAGCGCTTAAAACCTGTTTTTAATGATTCTAAGATCGTTTCTGTTCTGTTTCGAGGTGGGTTGTAAGCTTCTCTTTTCAACATGTTATTTTGCTCGTGACGATAGTTTGAGTGACGAAAACCGGATTCCTGACTTACTAAGTTCTCCAACTTCCATTTAGAAAGTCCCTTTTACGTCCGTGATTACAATATATTATTGCGCTGAACTCGTTCAGTATTGCTCTAAAAACATCATTTTAAGCTCTAAAATAGTGGCGTGATCGATTTATAACGGCAGTTTTTAGTTGATCATTTGAGCATGTTTTTACGCTCAAATCGCTTCAAAAGCCCTTAAAACGCGTTTTTAATGATTGTAAGATCGTTTCTTTTCTGTCTCAAAGCAAGTTGTAAGCTTCTAACTTCAACCTGTTATTTGGCTCGTGAGAATAGTTTGAGTGCCGAAAACATGATTCCTGACTTGCTAAGTTCTCTAGTTTCAATTTAGAAAGTCCCTTTTAGGTCCGTGATTGCAATATATCATTGCACTCAGCTCATTCAGTTTGGCCCTGAAAACATCATTTTAAGCTCCAAAACGTTGCCGTGATCGATTTAAGACGGCAGTTTTTAGTTGATAATTTGAGCATGTTTTTACGCTCAAATCGCTTTAAAAGCGCTTAAAACGCGTTTTTAATGATTCTAAGCTCGTTTCTGTTCTGTTTCGAGGTGGGTTGTAAGCTTCTCACTTCAACATGTTATTTTGCTTGTGACGATAATTTGAGTTCCGAAAACAGGATTCCTGACTTGCTAAGTTCTCTAATTTCCATTTAGAAAGTCCCTTTTAAATCCGTGATTGCAATATATCATTGCGCTCAACTCATTCAGTTTTGCCCTTAAAACATCATTTTAAGCTCCAAAACGTTGCCGTGATCGATTTAAGACGGCAGTTTTTAGTTGATAATTTGAGCATGTTTTTACGCTCAAATCGCTTTAAAAGCGCTTAAAACGCGTTTTTAATGATTCTAAGCTCGTTTCTGTTCTGTTTCGAGGTGGGTTGTAAGCTTCTCTTTTCAACATGGTATTTTGCTCGTGACGATAGTCTGAGTGCCGAAAACATGATTCCTGACTTACTAAGTTCTCCAACTTCCATTTAGAAAGTCCCTTTTAGGTCCGTGATTGCTATATATCATTGCCCTCAACTCGTTTAGTTTGACTCTGAAAACATCATTTTAAGCTCCAAAACGTTGCCGTGATCGATTTAAGACGGAAGTTTTTAGTTGATAATTTGAGCATGTTTTTACGCTCAAATCGCTTTAAAAGCGCTTAAAACGCGTTTTTAATGATTCTAAGCTCGTTTCTGTTCTGTTTCGAGGTGGGTTGTAAGCTTCTCACTTCAACATGTTATTTTGCTCGTGACGATAATTTGAGTTCCGAAAACAGAATTCCTGACTTGCTAAGTTCTTCAACTTCCATTTAGAAAGTCCCTTTTAGGTCCGTGATTGCAATATATCATTGCGCTCAACTCGTCCAGTTTGGCCCTAAAAACATCATTTTAAGCTCTAAAACAGTGGCATGATCGATTTATAACGGCAGTTTTTAGTTGATCATTTGAGCATGTTTTTACGCTCAAATCGCTTTAAAAGCGCTTAAAACGCGTTTTTAATGATTGTAAGATCGTTTCTTTTTTGTCTCAAAGCAACTTGTAAGCTTCTCACCTCAACATGTTATTTTGCTCGTGACAATAGTTTGAGTGCCGAAAACATGATTCCTGACTTGCTAAGTTCTCTAGTTTCAGTTTAGAAAGTCCCTTTTAGCTCCGTGATTGCAATATATCATTGCGCTCAACTCATTCAGTTTGGCCCTTAAAACATCATTTTAAGCTCTAAAACGTTGCCGTGATCGATTTAAGACGGCAGTTTTTAGTTGATAACTTGAGCATCTTTTTACGCTCAAATCGCTTTAAAAGCGCTTAAAACCTGTTTTTAATGATTCTAAGATCGTTTCTGTTCTGTTTCGAGGTGGGTTGTAAGCTTCTCTTTTCAACATGTTATTTTGCTCGTGACGATAGTTTGAGTGACGAAAACAGGATTCCTGACTTACTAAGTTCTCCAACTTCCATTTAGAAAGTCCCTTTTACGTCCGTGATTGCAATATATCATTGCCCTGAACTCGTTCAGTATTGCTCCAAAAACATCATTTTAAGCTCTAAAACAGTGGCGTGATCGATTTAAGACGGCAGTTTTTAGTTGATAATTTGAGCATGTTTTTACGCTCAAATCGCTTCAAAAGCCCTTAAAACGCGTTTTTAATGATTGTAAGATCGTTTCTTTTCTGTCTCAAAGCAAGTTGTAAGCTTCTAACTTCAACATGTTATTTTGCTCGTGAGAATAGTTTGAGTGCCGAAAACATGATTCCTGACTTGCTAAGTTCTCTAGTTTCAATTTAGAAAGTCCCTTTTAGGTCCGTGATTGCAATATATCATTGCGCTCAGCTCATTCAGTTTGGCCCTGAAAACATCATTTTAAGCTCCAAAACGTTGCCGTGATCGATTTAAGACGGCAGTTTTTAGTTGATAATTTGAGCATGTTTTTACGCTCAAATCGCTTTAAAAGCGCTTAAAACGCGTTTTTAATGATTCTAAGATCGTTTCTGTTCTGTTTCGAAGTGGGTTGTAAGCTTCTCACTTCAACATGATATTTTGCTCGTGACGATAGTTTGAGTGACGAAAACAGGATTCCTGACTTACTAAGTTCTCCAACTTCCATTTAGAAAGTCCCTTTTAGCTCCGTGATTGCAATATATCATTACGCTCAACTCGTTCAGTATTGCTTTAAAAACATCATTTTAAGCTCTAAAACGTTATCGTGATCGATTTAAGACGGCAGTTTTTAGTTGATCATTTGAGCATGTTTTTACGCTCAAATCGCTTCAAAAGCGCTTAAAACGCGTTTTTAATGATTGTAAGATCGTTTCTTTTCTGTCTCAAAGCAAGTTGTAAGCTTCTCACTTCAACATGTTATTTTCCTCGTGACAATAGTTTGAGTGCCGAAAACATGATTCCTGACTTGCTAAGTTCTCTAATTTCCATTTAGAAAGTCCCTTCTAGGTCCGTGATTGCAATATATCATTGCGCTCAACTCGTTAAGTGTTGGCCCTGAAAACATCATTTTAAGCTCTAAAACGTTGCCGTGATCGATTTAAGACGGCAGTTTTTAGTTGATAATTTGAGCATGTTTTTACGCTAAAATTGCTTCAAAATCGCTTAAATCGCGTTTTTAATGATTCCAAGATCGTTTCTTTTCTGTTTCAAAGTAAGTTGCAAGCTTCTCACCTCAACATGTTATTTTGCTCGTGACGATAGTTTGAGTGCTGAAAACAGGATTCCTGACTTACTAAGTTCTCCAACTTCCATTTAGAAAGTCCCTTTTTGATCCGTATTGCAGTTTATCATTGGGCTCAACTCGTTCAGTTTGGCCCTCAAAACATCATTTTAAGCTCTAAAACGTAGCCGTCATCGATTTAACGCGGAAGTTTTTAGTTGAAAATTTGAACATATTTTTACGCTCAAATCGCTTTAAAAGCCCTGAAAACACGTTTTTAATTATTCTAAGATCGTTTATTTTCTGTCTCAAAGCATGTTGTAAGCTTCTCACTCAACATGTTATTTTGCTCGTGACAATAGTTTTAGTTCCGAAAACATGATTCCTGACTTGCTAAGTTCTCTAGTTACCATTTAGAAAGTCGCTTTTAGGTCCGTGATTGCAATATATCATTGCGCTCAACTCGTTCAATTTGGCCCTGAAAACATCATTTTATGCTCTAAAACGTTGGCATGATCGATTTAAGGCGGCAGTTTTTAGTATATCATTTGAGCATGTTTTTACGCTCAAATCGCTTCAAAAGCGCTTAAAACACGTTTTTAATGATTGTAAGATCGTTTCTTTTCTGTTTCAAAGTAAGTTGTAAACTTCTAACTTCAACATGTTATTTTCCTCGTGACAATAGTTTGAGTGCGGAAAACATGATTCCTGACTTGCTAAGTTCACTAATTTCCATTTAGAAAGTCCCTTTTACGTCCGTGATTGCAATATATCATTGCGCTCAACTCATTAAGCTCTAAAACGTTAGCGTGATCGATTTAAGACGGCAGTTTTTAGTTGATCATTTGAGCATGTTTTTACGCTCAAATCGCTTTAAAAGCCCTTAAAAAGCGTTTTTAATGATTGTAGGATCGTTTCTTTTCTGTTTCAAAGCAAGTTGTAAGTTTCTCACTTCAACATGTTATTTTGCCCGTGACCATAGTTTGACTGCCGAAAACATGATTCCTGACTTGCTAAGTTCTCTAATTTCCATTTAGAAAGTCCCTTTTAACTCCGTGATTGCAATATATCATTGCGCTCAACTCCTTCAGTTTGGCCCTAAAAACATCATTTTAAGCTCTAAAACGTTGGCGTGATCGATTTAAGACGGCAGTTTTTAATTGATCGTTTGAGCAAGTTTTTAGGCTCAAATCGCTTCAAAAGCGCTTAAAACGCGTTTTTAATGATTGTAAGATCGTTTCTTTTCTGTCTCAAAGCAAGTTGTAAGCTTCTCACTTCAACATGTTATTTTGCTCGTGACAATAGTTTGAGTGCCGAAAACATGATTCCTGACTTGCTAAGTTCTCTAGTTTCAATTTAGAAAGTCCCTTTTAGGTCCGTGATTGGAATATATCATTGCGCTCAACTCATTCAGTTTGACTCTGAAAACATCATTTTAAGCTCCAAAACGTTGCTGTGATCGATTTAAAACGGAAGTTTTTACTTGATAATTTGAGCATGTTTTTACGCTCAAATCGCTTTCAAAGCGCTTAAAACGCGTTTTTAATGATTCTAAGCTCGTTTTTGTTCTGTTTCGAGGTGGGTTGTAAGCTTCTCACTTCAACATGTTATTTTGCTCGTGACGATAATTTGAGTTCCGAAAACAGGATTCCTGACTTGCTAAGTTCTCCAACCTCCATTTAGAAAGTCCCTTTTAGGTCCGTGATTGCAATATATCATTGCGCTCAACTCGTTCAGTTTGGCCCTAAAAACATCATTTTAAGCTCCAAAACAGTGGCGTGATCGATTTAAGACGGCAGTTTTTAGTTGATCATTTGAGCATGTTTTTACGCTCAAATCGCTTTAAAAGCGCTTAAAACGCGTTTTTAATGATTCTAAGCTCGTTTCTTTTCTGTCTCAAAGCAAGTTGTAAGCTTCTCACTTCAACATGTTATTTTGCTCGTGACAATAGTTTGAGTGCCGAAAACATGATTCCTGACTTGCTAAGTTCTCTAGTTTCAATTTAGAAAGTCCGTTTTAGGTCCGTGATTGCAATATATCATTGCGCTCAACTCATTTAGTTTGGCCCTTAAAACATCATTTTAAGCTCAAAAACGTTGCCGTGATCGATTTAAGACGGCAGTTATTAGTTGATAATTTGAGCATGTTTTTACGCTCAAATCGCTTTAAAAGCGCTTAAAACGCGTTTTTAGTGGTTCTAAGATCGTTTCTGTTCTGTTTCGAGGTAGGTTGTAAGCTTCTCACTTCAACATGTTATTTTGCTCTTGACGATAGTTTGAGTGACGAAAACAGGATTCTTGACTTTCTAAGTTCTCCAACTTCCATTTAGAAAAACCCTTTTAGGTCCGTGATTGCAATATATCATTGCGCTTAACTCGTTCAGTTGGGCCCTGAAAAAATCATTTCAAGCTCTAAAACGTTTGCGTGATCGATTTAAGACGGCAGTTTTTAGTAGATCATTTGAGCATGTTTTTACGCTAAAATCGCTTCAAAGCGCTTAAAACGCGTTTTTAATGCTTCTAAGATCGTTTCTTTTCTGTTTCAAAGTAAGTTGTAAGCTTCTAACTTCAACATGTCAATTTGCTCGTGACAATAATTTGAGTGCGGAAAACATGATTCCTGACTTGCTAAGTTCTCTAATTTCCATTTAGAAAGTCCCTTTTAAATCCGTGATTGCAATATATCATTGCGCTCAACTCATTCAGTTTTGCCCTTAAAACATCATTTTAAGCTCCAAAACGTTGCCGTGATCGATTTAAGACGGCAGTTTTTAGTTGATAATTTGAGCATGTTTTTACGCTCAAATCGCTTTAAAAGCGTTTAAAACGCGTTTTTAATGATTCTAAGATCGTTTCTGTTCTGTTTCGAGGTGAATTGTAAGCTTCTCTTTTCAACATGGTATTTTGCTCGTGACGATAGTCTGAGTGCCGAAAACAGGATTCCTGACTTACTAAGTTCTCCAACTTCCATTTAGAAAGTCCCTTTTAGGTCCGTGATTGCTATATATCATTGCGCTCAACTCGTTTAGTTTGACTCTAAAAACATCATTTTAAGCTCCAAAACGTTGCCGTGATCGATTTAAGACGGAAGTTTTTAGTTGATAATTTGAGCATGTTTTTACGTTCAAATCGCTTTAAAAGCGCTTAAAACGCGTTTTTAATGATTCTAAGCTCGTTTCTGTTCTGTTTCAAGGTGGGTTGTAAGCTTCTCACTTCAACATGTTATTTTGCTCGTGACGATAATTTGAGTTCCGAAAACAGGATTCCTGCCTTGCTAAGTTCTCCAACTTCCATTTAGAAAGACCCTTTTAGGTCCGTGATTGCAATATATCATTGCGCTCAACTCGTCCAGTTTGGCCCTAAAAACATCATTTTAAGCTCTAAAACAGTGGCATGATCGATTTATAACGGCAGTTTTTAGTTGATCATTTGAGCATGTTTTTACGCTCAAATCGCTTTAAAAGCGCTTAAAACGCGTTTTTAATGATTGTAAGATCGTTTCTTTTCTGTCTCAAAGCAACTTGTAAGCTTCTCACGTCAACATGTTATTTTGCTCGTGACAATAGTTTGAGTGCCGAAAACATTATTCCTGACTTGCTAAGTTCTCTAGTTTCAATTTAGAAAGTCCCTTTTAGGTACGTGATTGGAATATATCATTGCGCTTAACTCATTCAGTTTGACTCTGAAAACATCATTTTAAGCTCCAAAACGTTGCTGTGATCGATTTAAAACGGAAGTTTTTAGTTGATAATTTGAGCATGTTTTTACGCTCAAATCGCTTTCAAAGCGCTTAAAACGCGTTTTTAATGATTCTAAGCTCGTTTTTGTTCTGTTTCGAGGTGGGTTGTAAGCTTCTCACTTCAACATGTTATTTTGCTCGTGACGATAATTTGAGTTCCGAAAACAGGATTCCTGACTTGCTAAGTTCTCCAACCTCCATTTAGAAAGTCCCTTTTAGGTCCGTGATTGCAATATATCATTGCGCTCAACTCGTTCAGTTGGCCCTAAAAACATCATTTTAAGCTCCAAAACAGTGGCGTGATCGATTTAAGACGGAAGTTTTTACTTGATAATTTGAGCATGTTTTTACGCTCAAATCGCTTTAAAAGCGCTTAAAACGCGTTTTTAATGATTCTAAGCTCGTTTCTTTTCTGTCTCAAAGCAAGTTGTAAGCTTCTCACTTCAACATGTTATTTTGCTCGTGACAATAGTTTGAGTGCCGAAAACATGATTCCTGACTTGCTAAGTTCTCTAGTTTCAATTTAGAAAGTCCCTTTTAGGTGCGTGATTGCAATATATCATTGCGCTCAACTCATTCAGTTTGGCCGTTAAAACATCATTTTAAGCTCAAAAACGTTGCCGTGATCGATTTAAGACGGCAGTTATTAGTTGATAATTTGAGCATGTTTTTACGCTCAAATCGCTTTAAAAGCGCTTAAAACGCGTTTTTAGTGGTTCTAAGATCGTTTCTGTTCTGTTTCGAGGTAGGTTGTAAGCTTCTCACTTCAACATGTTATTTTGCTCTTGACGATAGTTTGAGTGACGAAAACAGGATTCTTGACTTTCTAAGTTCTCCAACTTCCATTTAGAAAGTCCCTTTTAGGTCCGTAATTGCAATATATCATTGCGCTTAACTCGTTCAGTTGGGCCCTGAAAAAATAATTTCAAGCTCTAAAACGTTTGCGTGATCGATTTAAGACGGCAGTTTTTAGTAGATCATTTGAGCATGTTTTTACGCTAAAATCGCTTCAAAGCGCTTAAAACGCGTTTTTAATGCTTCTAAGATCGTTTCTTTTCTGTTTCAAAGTAAGTTGTAAGCTTCTAACTTCAACATGTCAATTTGCTCGTGACAATAATTTGAGTGCGGAAAACATGATTCCTGACTTGCTAAATTCTCTAATTTCCATTTAGAAAGTCCCTTTTAAATCCGTGATTGCAATATATCATTGCGCTCAACTCATTCAGTTTTGCCCTTAAAACATCATTTTAAGCTCCAAAACGTTGCCGTGATCGATTTAAGACGACAGTTTTTAGTTGATAATTGAGCATGTTTTTACGCTCAAATCGCTTTAAAAGCACTTAAAACGCGTTTTTAATGATTCTAAGATCGTTTCTGTTCTGTTTCGAGGTGGGTTGTAAGCTTCTCTTTTCAACATGGTATTTTGCTCGTGACGATAGTCTGAGTGCCGAAAACATGATTCCTGAGTTACTAAGTTCTCCAACTTCCATTTAGAAAGTCCCTTTTAGGTCTGTGATTGCAATATATCATTGCGCTCAACTCGTCCAGTTTGGCCCTAAAAACACCATTTTAAGCTCTAAAACAGTGGCATGATCGATTTATAACGGCCGTTTTTAGTTGATCATTTGAGCATGTTTTTACGCTCAAATCGCTTTAAAAGCGCTTAAAACGCGTTTTTAATGATTGTAAGATCGTTTCTTTTTTGTCTCAAAGCAACTTGTAAGCTTCTCACTTCAACATGTTATTTTGCTTGTGACAATAGTTTGAGTGCCGAAAACATGATTCCTGACTTGCTAAGTTCTCTAGTTTCAATTTAGAAAGTCCCTTTTAGCTCCGTGATTGCAATATATCATTGCGCTCAACTCATTCAGTTTGGCCCTTAAAACATCATTTTAAGCTCCAAAACGTTGCCGTGATCGATTTAAGACTGCAGTTATTAGTTGATAATTTGAGCATGTTTTTACGCTCAAATCGCTTTAAAAGCGCTTAAAACCCGTTTTTAGTGGTTCTAAGATCGTTTCTGTTCTGTTTCGAGGTAGGTTGTAAGCTTCTCACTTCAACATGTTATTTTGCTCTTGACGATAGTTTGAGTGACGAAAACAGGATTCCTGACTTACTAAGTTCTCCAACTTCCATTTAGAAAGTCCCTTTTACGTCCATGATTGCAATATATCATTGCGCTGAACTCGTTCAGTATTGCTCTAAAAACATCATTTTAAGCTCTAAAACAGTGGCGTGATCGATTTAAGACGGCAGTTTTTAGTTGATAATTTTAGCATGTTTTTACGCTCAAATCGCTTCAAAAGCCCTTAAAACGCGTTTTTAATGATTGTAAGATCGTTTCTTTTCTGTCTCAAAGCAAGTTGTAAGCTTCTCACTTCAACATGTTATTTTCCTCGTGACAATAGTTTGAGTGCCGAAAACATGATCCCTGACTTGCTAAGTTCTCTAATTTCCATTTAGAAAGTCCCTTCTAGGTCCGTGACTGCAATATATCATTGCGCTCAACTCGTTAAGTTTTGGCCCTGAAAACATCATTTTAAGCTCTAAAACGTTGGCGTGATCGATTTAAGACGGAAGTTTTTAGTAGATCATTTGACCATGTTTTTACGCTAAAATCGCTTCAAAGCGCTTAAAACGCGTTTTTAATGCTTCTAAGATCGTTTCTTTTCTGTTTCAAAGTAAGTTGTAAGCTTCTAACTTCAACATGTCAATTTGCTCGTGACAATAATTTGAGTGCGGAAAACATGATTCCTGACTTGCTAAGTTCTCTAATTTCCATTTAGAAAGTCCCTTTTAAATCCGTGATTGCAATATATCATTGCGCTCAACTCATTCAGTTTTGCCCTTAAAACATCATTTTAAGCTCCAAAACGTTGCCGTGATCGATTTAAGACGACAGTTTTTAGTTGATAATTGAGCATGTTTTTACGCTCAAATTGCTTTAAAAGCACTTAAAACGCGTTTTTAATGATTCTAAGATCGTTTCTGTTCTGTTTCGAGGTGGGTTGTAAGCTTCTCTTTTCAACATGGTATTTTGCTCGTGACGATAGTCTGAGTGCCGAAAACATGATTCCTGAGTTACTAAGTTCTCCAACTTCCATTTAGAAAGTCCCTTTTAGGTCCGTGATTGCTATATATCATTGCGCTCAACTCGTTTAGTTTGACTCTGAAAACATCATTTTAAGCTCCAAAACGTTGCCGTGATCGATTTAAGACGGAAGTTTTTAGTTGATAATTTGAGCATGTTTTTACGCTCAAATCGCTTTAAAAGCGCTTAAAACGCGTTTTTAATGATTCTAAGCTCGTTTCTGTTCTGTTTCGAGGTGGGTTGTAAGCTTCTCACTTCAACATTTTATTTTGCTCGTGACGATAATTTGAGTTCCGAAAACAGGATTCCTGACTTGCTAAGTTCTTCAACTTCCATTTAGAAAGTCCCTTTTAGGTCCGTGATTGCAATATATCATTGCGCTCAACTCGTCCAGTTTGGCCCTAAAAACATCATTTTAAGCTCTAAAACAGTGGCATGATCGATTTATAACGGCAGTTTTTAGTTGATCATTTGAGCATGTTTTTACGCTCAAATCGCTTTAAAAGCGCTTAAAACGCGTTTTTAATGATTGTAAGATCGTTTCTTTTTTGTCTCAAAGCAACTTGTAAGCTTCTCACCTCAACATGTTATTTTGCTCGTGACAATAGTTTGAGTGCCGAAAACATGATTCCTGACTTGCTAAGTTCTCTAGTTTCAGTTTAGAAAGTCCCTTTTAGCTCCGTGATTGCAATATATCATTGCGCTCAACTCATTCAGTTTGGCCCTTAAAACATCATTTTAAGCTCTAAAACGTTGCCGTGATCGATTTAAGACGGCAGTTTTTAGTTGATAACTTGAGCATCTTTTTACGCTCAAATCGCTTTAAAAGCGCTTAAAACCTGTTTTTAATGATTCTAAGATCGTTTCTGTTCTGTTTCGAGGTGGGTTGTAAGCTTCTCTTTTCAACATGTTATTTTGCTCGTGACGATAGTTTGAGTGACGAAAACAGGATTCCTGACTTACTAAGTTCTCCAACTTCCATTTAGAAAGTCCCTTTTACGTCCGTGATTGCAATATATCATTGCCCTGAACTCGTTCAGTATTGCTCCAAAAACATCATTTTAAGCTCTAAAACAGTGGCGTGATCGATTTAAGACGGCAGTTTTTAGTTGATAATTTGAGCATGTTTTTACGCTCAAATCGCTTCAAAAGCCCTTAAAACGCGTTTTTAATGATTGTAAGATCGTTTCTTTTCTGTCTCAAAGCAAGTTGTAAGCTTCTAACTTCAACATGTTATTTTGCTCGTGAGAATAGTTTGAGTGCCGAAAACATGATTCCTGACTTGCTAAGTTCTCTAGTTTCAATTTAGAAAGTCCCTTTTAGGTCCGTGATTGCAATATATCATTGCGCTCAGCTCATTCAGTTTGGCCCTGAAAACATCATTTTAAGCTCCAAAACGTTGCCGTGATCGATTTAAGACGGCAGTTTTTAGTTGATAATTTGAGCATGTTTTTACGCTCAAATCGCTTTAAAAGCGCTTAAAACGCGTTTTTAATGATTCTAAGATCGTTTCTGTTCTGTTTCGAAGTGGGTTGTAAGCTTCTCACTTCAACATGATATTTTGCTCGTGACGATAGTTTGAGTGACGAAAACAGGATTCCTGACTTACTAAGTTCTCCAACTTCCATTTAGAAAGTCCCTTTTAGCTCCGTGATTGCAATATATCATTACGCTCAACTCGTTCAGTATTGCTTTAAAAACATCATTTTAAGCTCTAAAACGTTATCGTGATCGATTTAAGACGGCAGTTTTTAGTTGATCATTTGAGCATGTTTTTACGCTCAAATCGCTTCAAAAGCGCTTAAAACGCGTTTTTAATGATTGTAAGATCGTTTCTTTTCTGTCTCAAAGCAAGTTGTAAGCTTCTCACTTCAACATGTTATTTTCCTCGTGACAATAGTTTGAGTGCCGAAAACATGATTCCTGACTTGCTAAGTTCTCTAATTTCCATTTAGAAAGTCCCTTCTAGGTCCGTGATTGCAATATATCATTGCGCTCAACTCGTTAAGTGTTGGCCCTGAAAACATCATTTTAAGCTCTAAAACGTTGCCGTGATCGATTTAAGACGGCAGTTTTTAGTTGATAATTTGAGCATGTTTTTACGCTAAAATTGCTTCAAAATCGCTTAAATCGCGTTTTTAATGATTCCAAGATCGTTTCTTTTCTGTTTCAAAGTAAGTTGCAAGCTTCTCACCTCAACATGTTATTTTGCTCGTGACGATAGTTTGAGTGCTGAAAACAGGATTCCTGACTTACTAAGTTCTCCAACTTCCATTTAGAAAGTCCCTTTTTGATCCGTATTGCAGTTTATCATTGGGCTCAACTCGTTCAGTTTGGCCCTCAAAACATCATTTTAAGCTCTAAAACGTAGCCGTCATCGATTTAACGCGGAAGTTTTTAGTTGAAAATTTGAACATATTTTTACGCTCAAATCGCTTTAAAAGCCCTGAAAACACGTTTTTAATTATTCTAAGATCGTTTATTTTCTGTCTCAAAGCATGTTGTAAGCTTCTCACTCAACATGTTATTTTGCTCGTGACAATAGTTTTAGTTCCGAAAACATGATTCCTGACTTGCTAAGTTCTCTAGTTACCATTTAGAAAGTCGCTTTTAGGTCCGTGATTGCAATATATCATTGCGCTCAACTCGTTCAATTTGGCCCTGAAAACATCATTTTATGCTCTAAAACGTTGGCATGATCGATTTAAGGCGGCAGTTTTTAGTATATCATTTGAGCATGTTTTTACGCTCAAATCGCTTCAAAAGCGCTTAAAACACGTTTTTAATGATTGTAAGATCGTTTCTTTTCTGTTTCAAAGTAAGTTGTAAACTTCTAACTTCAACATGTTATTTTCCTCGTGACAATAGTTTGAGTGCGGAAAACATGATTCCTGACTTGCTAAGTTCACTAATTTCCATTTAGAAAGTCCCTTTTACGTCCGTGATTGCAATATATCATTGCGCTCAACTCATTAAGCTCTAAAACGTTAGCGTGATCGATTTAAGACGGCAGTTTTTAGTTGATCATTTGAGCATGTTTTTACGCTCAAATCGCTTTAAAAGCCCTTAAAAAGCGTTTTTAATGATTGTAGGATCGTTTCTTTTCTGTTTCAAAGCAAGTTGTAAGTTTCTCACTTCAACATGTTATTTTGCCCGTGACCATAGTTTGACTGCCGAAAACATGATTCCTGACTTGCTAAGTTCTCTAATTTCCATTTAGAAAGTCCCTTTTAACTCCGTGATTGCAATATATCATTGCGCTCAACTCCTTCAGTTTGGCCCTAAAAACATCATTTTAAGCTCTAAAACGTTGGCGTGATCGATTTAAGACGGCAGTTTTTAATTGATCGTTTGAGCAAGTTTTTAGGCTCAAATCGCTTCAAAAGCGCTTAAAACGCGTTTTTAATGATTGTAAGATCGTTTCTTTTCTGTCTCAAAGCAAGTTGTAAGCTTCTCACTTCAACATGTTATTTTGCTCGTGACAATAGTTTGAGTGCCGAAAACATGATTCCTGACTTGCTAAGTTCTCTAGTTTCAATTTAGAAAGTCCCTTTTAGGTCCGTGATTGCAATATATCATTGCGCTCAACTCATTCAGTTTGGTCCTTAAAACATCATTTTAAGCTCCAAAACGTTGCCGTGATCGATTTAAGACTGCAGTTATTAGTTGATAATTTGAGCATGTTTTTACGCTCAAATCGCTTTAAAAGCGCTTAAAACCCGTTTTTAGTGGTTCTAAGATCGTTTCTGTTCTGTTTCGAGGTAGGTTGTAAGCTTCTCACTTCAACATGTTATTTTGCTCTTGACGATAGTTTGAGTGACGAAAACAGGATTCCTGACTTACTAAGTTCTCCAACTTCCATTTAGAAAGTCCCTTTTAATTCGGTGATTGCAATATATCATTGCGCTCAACTCGTTCAGTTGGGTCCTCAAAAAATCATTTTAAGCTCCAAAACGTTGCCGTGATCGATTTAAGACGGCAGTTTTTAGTTGATAATTTGAGCATGTTTTTACGCTCAAATCGCTTTAAAAGCGCTTAAAACGCGTTTTTAATGCTTCTAAGATCGTTTCTTTTCTGTTTCAAAGTAAGTTGTAAGCTTCTAACTTCAACATGTTATTTTGCTCGTGACAATAATTTGAATGCAGAAAACATGATTTCTGACTTGCTAAGTTCTCTAATTTCCATTTAGAAAGTCCCTTTTAATTCCGTGATTACAATATATCATTGCGCTCAACTCATTCAGTTTTGCCCTTAAAACATCATTTTAAGCTCCAAAACGTTGCCGTGATCGATTTAAGACGGCAGTTTTTAGTTGATAATTTGAGCATGTTTTTACGCTCAAATCGCTTTAAAAGCGCTTAAAACGCGTTTTTAATGCTTCTAAGATCGTTTCTTTTCTGTTTCAAAGTAAGTTGTAAGCTTCTAACTTCAACATGTTATTTTGCTCGTGACAATAATTTGAATGCGGAAAACATGATTCCTGACTTGCTAAGTTCTCTAATTTCCATTTAGAAAGTCCCTTTTAATTCCGTGATTGCAATATATCATTGCGCTCAACTCATTCAGTTTTGCCCTTAAAACAACATTTTAAGCTCCAAAACGTTGCCGTGATCGATTTAAGACGGCAGTTTTTAGTTGATAATTTGAGCATGTTTTTAAGCTCAAATCGCTTTAAAAGCGCTTAAAACGCGTTTTTAATGCTTCTAAGATCGTTTCTTTTCTGTTTCAAAGTAAGTTGTAAGCTTCTAACTTCAACATGTTATTTTGCTCGTGACAATAATTTGAATGCGGAAAACATGATTCCTGACTTGCTAAGTTCTCTAATTTCCATTTAGAAAGTCCCTTTTAATTCCGTGATTGCAATATATCATTGCGCTCAACTCTTTCAGTTTTGCCCTTAAAACATTATTTTAAGCTCTAAAACAGTGGCATGATCGATTTATAACGGCAGTTTTTAGTTGATCATTTGAGCATGTTTTTACGCTCAAATCGCTTTAAAAGCGCTTAAAACGCGTTTTTAATGATTCTAAGATCGTTTCTGTTCTGTTTCGAGGATGGTTGTAAGCTTCTCTTTTCAACATGGTATTTTGCTCGTGACAATAATTTGAGTGCGGAAAACATGATTCCTGACTTGCTAAGTTCTCTAATTTCCATTTAGAAAGTCCCTTTTAATTCCGTGATTGCTATATATCATTGCGCTCAACTCATTCAGTTTTGCCCTTAAAACATCATTTTAAGCTCCAAAACGTTGCCGTGATCGATTTAAGACGGCAGTTTTTAGTTGATAATTTGAGCATGTTTTTACGCTCAAATCGCTTTAAAAGCGCTTAAAACGCGTTTTTAATGATTCTAAGATCGTTTCTGTTCTGTTTCGAGGTGGGTTGTAAGCTTCTCTTTTCAACATGGTATTTTGCTCGTGACGATAGTCTGAGTGCCGAAAACGGGATTCCTGACTTGCTAAGTTCTCAAACTTCCATTTAGAAAGTCCCTTTTAGGTCCGTGATTGCTATATATCATTGCGCTCAACTCGTTTAGTTTGACTCTGAAAACATCATTTTAAGCTCCAAAACGTTGCCGCGATCGATTTAAGACGGAAGTTTTTAGTTGATAATTTGAGCATGTTTTTACGCTCAAATCGCTTTAAAAGCGCTTAAAACGCGTTTTTAATGATTCTAAGCTCGTTTCTGTTCTGTTTCGAGGTGGGTTGTAAGCTTCTCACTTCAACATGTTATTTTGCTCGTGACGATAATTTGAGTTCCGAAAACAGGATTCCTGACTTGCTAAGTTCTCTAATTTCCATTTAGAAAGTCCCTTTTAATTCAATGATTGCAATATATCATTGCGCTCAACTCATTCAGTTTTGCCCTTAAAACATCATTTTAAGCTCCAAAACGTTGCCGTGATCGATTTAAGACGGCAGTTTTTAGTTGATAATTTGAGCATGTTTTTACGCTCAAATCCCTTTAAAAGCGCTTAAAACGCGTTTTTAATGATTCTAAGATCGTTTCTGTTCTGTTTCGAGGTGGGTTGTAAGCTTCTCTTTTCAACATGGTATTTTGCTCGTGACGATAGTCTGAGTGCCGAAAACAGGATTCCTGACTTACTAAGTTCTCCAACTTCCATTTAGAAAGTCCCTTTTAGGTCCGTGATTGCTATATATCATTGCGCTCAACTCGTTTAGTTTGACTCTGAAAACATCATTTTAAGCTCCAAAACGTTGCCGTGATCGATTTAAGACGGAAGTTTTTAGATGATAATTTGAGCATGTTTTTACGCTCAAATCGCTTTAAAAGCGCTTAAAACGCGTTTTTAATGATTCTAAGTTCGTTTCTGTTCTGTTTCGAGGTGGGTTGTAAGCTTCTCACTTCAACATGTTATTTTGCTCGTGACGATAATTTGAGTTCCGAAAACAGGATTCCTGACTTACTAAGTTCTCCAACTTCCATTTAGAAAGTCGCTTTTAGGTCCGTGATTGCAATATATCATTGCGCTCAACTCATTCAGTTTTGCCCTTAAAACATCATTTTAAGCTCCAAAACGTTGCCGTGATCGATTTAAGACGGCAGTTTTTAGTTGATAATTTGAGCATGTTTTTACGCTCAAATCGCTTTAAAAGCGCTTAAAACGCGTTTTTAATGATTCTAAGATCGTTTCTGTTCTGTTTCGAGGTGGGTTGTAAGCTTCTCTTTTCAACATGGTATTTTGCTCGTGACGATAGTCTGAGTGTCGAAAACAGGATTCCTGACTTACTAAGTTCTCCAACTTCCATTTAGAAAGTCCCTTTTAGGTCCGTGATTGCTATATATCATTGCGCTCAACTCGTTTAGTTTGACTCTGAAAACATCATTTTAAGCTCCAAAACGTTGCCGTGATCGATTTAAGACGGAAGTTTTTAGTTGATAATTTGAGCATGTTTTTACGCTCAAATCGCTTTAAAAGCGCTTAAAACGCATTTTTAATGATTCTAAGCTCGTTTCTGTTCTGTTTCGAGGTGGGTTGTAAGCTTCTCACTTCAACATGTTATTTTGCTCGTGACAATAATTTGAGTTCCGAAAACAGGATTCCTGACTTACTAAGTTCTCCAACTTCCATTTATAAAGTCGCTTTTAGGTCCGTGATTGCAATATATCATTGCGCTCAACTCGTTCAGTTGGGCCCTGAAAAAATCATTTTAAGCTCTAAAACGTTGGCGTGATCGATTTAAGACGGCAGTTTTTAGTAGATCATTTGACCATGTTTTTACGCTAAAATCGCTTCAAAGCACTTAAAACGCGTTTTTAATGCTTCTAAGATCGTTTCTTTTCTGTTTCAAAGTAAGTTGTAAGCTTCTAACTTCAACATGTCAATTTGCTCGTGACAATAATTTGAGTGCGGAAAACATGATTCCTGACTTGCTAAGTTCTCTAATTTCCATTTAGAAAGTCCCTTTTAAATCCGTGATTGCAATATATCATTGCGCTCAACTCATTCAGTTTTGCCCTTAAAACATCATTTTAAGCTCCAAAACGTTGCCGTGATCGATTTAAGACGGCAGTTTTTAGTGTATAATTTGAGCATGTTTTTACGCTCAAATCGCTTTAAAAGCGCTTAAAACACGTTTTTAATAATTCTAAGATCGTTTCTGTTCTGTTTCGAGGTGGGTTGTAAGCTTCTCTTTTCAACATGGTATTTTGCTCGTGACGATAGTCTGAGTGCCGAAAACATGATTCCTGACTTACTAAGTTCTCCAACTTCCATTTAGAAAGTCGCTTTTAGGTCCGTGATTGCAATATATCATTGCGCTCAACTCATTCAGTTTTGCCCTTAAAACATCATTTTAAGCTCCAAAACGTTGCCGTGATCGATTTAAGACGGCAGTTTTTAGTTGATAATTTGAGCATGTTTTTACGCTCAAATCGCTTTAAAAGCGCTTAAAACGCGTTTTTAATGATTCTAAGATCGTTTCTGTTCTGTTTCGAGGTGGGTTGTAAGCTTCTCTTTTCAACATGGTATTTTGCTCGTGACGATAGTCTGAGTGTCGAAAACAGGATTCCTGACTTACTAAGTTCTCCAACTTCCATTTAGAAAGTCCCTTTTAGGTCCGTGATTGCTATATATCATTGCGCTCAACTCGTTTAGTTTGACTCTGAAAACATCATTTTAAGCTCCAAAACGTTGCCGTGATCGATTTAAGACGGAAGTTTTTAGTTGATAATTTGAGCATGTTTTTACGCTCAAATCGCTTTAAAAGCGCTTAAAACGCATTTTTAATGATTCTAAGCTCGTTTCTGTTCTGTTTCGAGGTGGGTTGTAAGCTTCTCACTTCAACATGTTATTTTGCTCGTGACAATAATTTGAGTTCCGAAAACAGGATTCCTGACTTACTAAGTTCTCCAACTTCCATTTATAAAGTCGCTTTTAGGTCCGTGATTGCAATATATCATTGCGCTCAACTCGTTCAGTTGGGCCCTGAAAAAATCATTTTAAGCTCTAAAACGTTGGCGTGATCGATTTAAGACGGCAGTTTTTAGTAGATCATTTGAATATGTTTTTACGCTAAAATCGCTTCAAAGCACTTAAAACGCGTTTTTAATGCTTCTAAGATCGTTTCTTTTCTGTTTCAAAGTAAGTTGTAAGCTTCTAACTTCAACATGTCAATTTGCTCGTGACAATAATTTGAGTGCGGAAAACATGATTCCTGACTTGCTAAGTTCTCTAATTTCCATTTAGAAAGTCCCTTTTAAATCCGTGATTGCAATATATCATTGCGCTCAACTCATTCAGTTTTGCCCTTAAAACATCATTTTAAGCTCCAAAACGTTGCCGTGATCGATTTAAGACGGCAGTTTTTAGTTGATAATTTGAGCATGTTTTTACGCTCAAATCGCTTTAAAAGCGCTTAAAACACGTTTTTAATAATTCTAAGATCGTTTCTGTTCTGTTTCGAGGTGGGTTGTAAGCTTCTCTTTTCAACATGGTATTTTGCTCGTGACGATAGTCTGAGTGCCGAAAACATGATTCCTGACTTACTAAGTTCTCCAACTTCCATTTAGAAAGTCCCTTTTAGGTCCGTGATTGCTATATATCATTGCGCTCAACTCGTTTAGTTTGACTCTGAAAACATCATTTTAAGCTCCAAAACGTTGCCGTGATCGATTTAAGACGGAAGTTTTTAGTTGATAATTTGAGCATGTTTTTACGCTCAAATCGCTTTAAAAGCGCTTAAAAGGCGTTTTTAATGATTCTAAGCTCGTTTCTGTTCTGTTTCGAGGTGGGTTGTAAGCTTCTCACTTCAACATGTTATTTTGCTCGTGACGATAATTTGAGTTCCGAAAACAGGATTCTTGACTTGCTAAGTTCTCCAACTTCAATTTAGAAAGTCCCTTTTAATTCCGTGATTGCAATATATCATTGCGCTCAACTCGTCCAGTTTGGCCCTAAAAACATCATTTTAAGCTCTAAAACAGTGGCATGATCGATTTATAACGGCAGTTTTTAGTTGATCATTTGAGCATGTTTTTACGCTCAAATCGCTTTAAAAGCGCTTAAAACGCGTTTTTAATGATTGTAAGATCGTTTCTTTTTTGTCTCAAAGCAACTTGTAAGCTTCTCACTTCAACATGTTATTTTGCTTGTGACAATAGTTTGAGTGCCGAAAACATGATTCCTGACTTGCTAAGTTCTCTAGTTTCAGTTTAGAAAGTCCCTTTTAGCTCCGTGATTGCAATATATCATTGCGCTCAACTCATTCAGTTTGGCCCTTAAAACATTATTTTAAGCTCTAAAACGTTGCCGTGATCGATTTAAGACGGCAGTTTTTAGTTGATAACTTGAGCATTTTTTTACGCTCAAATCGCTTTAAAAGCGCTTAAAACCTGTTTTTAATGATTCTAAGATCGTTTCTGTTCTGTTTCGAGGTGGGTTGTAAGCTTCTCTTTTCAACATGTTATTTTGCTCGTGACGATAGTTTGAGTGACGAAAACCGGATTCCTGACTTACTAAGTTCTCCAACTTCCATTTAGAAAGTCCCTTTTACGTCCGTGATTACAATATATTATTGCGCTGAACTCGTTCAGTATTGCTCTAAAAACATCATTTTAAGCTCTAAAATAGTGGCGTGATCGATTTATAACGGCAGTTTTTAGTTGATCATTTGAGCATGTTTTTACGCTCAAATCGCTTCAAAAGCCCTTAAAACGCGTTTTTAATGATTGTAAGATCGTTTCTTTTCTGTCTCAAAGCAAGTTGTAAGCTTCTAACTTCAACCTGTTATTTGGCTCGTGAGAATAGTTTGAGTGCCGAAAACATGATTCCTGACTTGCTAAGTTCTCTAGTTTCAATTTAGAAAGTCCCTTTTAGGTCCGTGATTGCAATATATCATTGCGCTCAGCTCATTCAGTTTGGCCCTGAAAACATCATTTTAAGCTCCAAAACGTTGCCGTGATCGATTTAAGACGGCAGTTTTTAGTTGATAATTTGAGCATGTTTTTACGCTCAAATCGCTTTAAAAGCGCTTAAAACGCGTTTTTAATGATTCTAAGCTCGTTTCTGTTCTGTTTCGAGGTGGGTTGTAAGCTTCTCACTTCAACATGTTATTTTGCTCGTGACGATAATTTGAGTTCCGAAAACAGGATTCCTGACTTGCTAAGTTCTCTAATTTCCATTTAGAAAGTCCCTTTTAAATCCGTGATTGCAATATATCATTGCGCTCAACTCATTCAGTTTTGCCCTTAAAACATCATTTTAAGCTCCAAAACGTTGCCGTGATCGATTTAAGACGGCAGTTTTTAGTTGATAATTTGAGCATGTTTTTACGCTCAAATCGCTTTAAAAGCGCTTAAAACGCGTTTTTAATGATTCTAAGCTCGTTTCTGTTCTGTTTCGAGGTGGGTTGTAAGCTTCTCTTTTCAACATGGTATTTTGCTCGTGACGATAGTCTGAGTGCCGAAAACATGATTCCTGACTTACTAAGTTCTCCAACTTCCATTTAGAAAGTCCCTTTTAGGTCCGTGATTGCTATATATCATTGCGCTCAACTCGTTTAGTTTGACTCTGAAAACATCATTTTAAGCTCCAAAACGTTGCCGTGATCGATTTAAGACGGAAGTTTTTAGTTGATAATTTGAGCATGTTTTTACGCTCAAATCGCTTTAAAAGCGCTTAAAACGCGTTTTTAATGATTCTAAGCTCGTTTCTGTTCTGTTTCGAGGTGGGTTGTAAGCTTCTCACTTCAACATGTTATTTTGCTCGTGACGATAATTTGAGTTCCGAAAACAGGATTCCTGACTTGCTAAGTTCTTCAACTTCCATTTAGAAAGTCCCTTTTAGGTCCGTGATTGCAATATATCATTGCGCTCAACTCGTCCAGTTTGGCCCTAAAAACATCATTTTAAGCTCTAAAACAGTGGCATGATCGATTTATAACGGCAGTTTTTAGTTGATCATTTGAGCATGTTTTTACGCTCAAATCGCTTTAAAAGCGCTTAAAACGCGTTTTTAATGATTGTAAGATCGTTTCTTTTTTGTCTCAAAGCAACTTGTAAGCTTCTCACCTCAACATGTTATTTTGCTCGTGACAATAGTTTGAGTGCCGAAAAAATGATTCCTGACTTTATAAGTTCTCTAGTTTCAGTTTAGAAAGTCCCTTTTAGCTCCGTGATTGCAATATATCATTGCGCTCAACTCATTCAGTTTGGCCCTTAAAACATCATTTTAAGCTCTAAAACGTTGCCGTGATCGATTTAAGACGGCAGTTTTTAGTTGATAACTTGAGCATCTTTTTACGCTCAAATCGCTTTAAAAGCGCTTAAAACCTGTTTTTAATGATTCTAAGATCGTTTCTGTTCTGTTTCGAGGTGGGTTGTAAGCTTCTCTTTTCAACATGTTATTTTGCTCGTGACGATAGTTTGAGTGACGAAAACAGGATTCCTGACTTACTAAGTTCTCCAACTTCCATTTAGAAAGTCCCTTTTACGTCCGTGATTGCAATATATCATTGCCCTGAACTCGTTCAGTATTGCTCCAAAAACATCATTTTAAGCTCTAAAACAGTGGCGTGATCGATTTAAGACGGCAGTTTTTAGTTGATAATTTGAGCATGTTTTTACGCTCAAATCGCTTCAAAAGCCCTTAAAACGCGTTTTTAATGATTGTAAGATCGTTTCTTTTCTGTCTCAAAGCAAGTTGTAAGCTTCTAACTTCAACATGTTATTTTGCTCGTGAGAATAGTTTGAGTGCCGAAAACATGATTCCTGACTTGCTAAGTTCTCTAGTTTCAATTTAGAAAGTCCCTTTTAGGTCCGTGATTGCAATATATCATTGCGCTCAGCTCATTCAGTTTGGCCCTGAAAACATCATTTTAAGCTCCAAAACGTTGCCGTGATCGATTTAAGACGGCAGTTTTTAGTTGATAATTTGAGCATGTTTTTACGCTCAAATCGCTTTAAAAGCGCTTAAAACGCGTTTTTAATGATTCTAAGATCGTTTCTGTTCTGTTTCGAAGTGGGTTGTAAGCTTCTCACTTCAACATGATATTTTGCTCGTGACGATAGTTTGAGTGACGAAAACAGGATTCCTGACTTACTAAGTTCTCCAACTTCCATTTAGAAAGTCCCTTTTAGCTCCGTGATTGCAATATATCATTACGCTCAACTCGTTCAGTATTGCTTTAAAAACATCATTTTAAGCTCTAAAACGTTATCGTGATCGATTTAAGACGGCAGTTTTTAGTTGATCATTTGAGCATGTTTTTACGCTCAAATCGCTTCAAAAGCGCTTAAAACGCGTTTTTAATGATTGTAAGATCGTTTCTTTTCTGTCTCAAAGCAAGTTGTAAGCTTCTCACTTCAACATGTTATTTTGCTCGTGACAATAGTTTGAGTGCCGAAAACATGATTCCTGACTTGCTAAGTTCAATAGTTTCAATTTAGAAAGTCCCTTTTAGGTCCGTGATTGCAATATATCATTGCGCTCAACTCATTCAGTTTGGTCCTTAAAACATCATTTTAAGCTCCAAAACGTTGCCGTGATCGATTTAAGACTGCAGTTATTAGTTGATAATTTGAGCATGTTTTTACGCTCAAATCGCTTTAAAAGCGCTTAAAACCCGTTTTTAGTGGTTCTAAGATCGTTTCTGTTCTGTTTCGAGGTAGGTTGTAAGCTTCTCACTTCAACATGTTATTTTGCTCTTGACGATAGTTTGAGTGACGAAAACAGGATTCCTGACTTACTAAGTTCTCCAACTTCCATTTAGAAAGTCCCTTTTAATTCGGTGATTGCAATATATCATTGCGCTCAACTCGTTCAGTTGGGTCCTCAAAAAATCATTTTAAGCTCCAAAACGTTGCCGTGATCGATTTAAGACGGCAGTTTTTAGTTGATAATTTGAGCATGTTTTTACGCTCAAATCGCTTTAAAAGCGCTTAAAACGCGTTTTTAATGCTTCTAAGATCGTTTCTTTTCTGTTTCAAAGTAAGTTGTAAGCTTCTAACTTCAACATGTTATTTTGCTCGTGACAATAATTTGAATGCAGAAAACATGATTCCTGACTTGCTAAGTTCTCTAATTTCCATTTAGAAAGTCCCTTTTAATTCCGTGATTGCAATATATCATTGCGCTCAACTCATTCAGTTTTGCCCTTAAAACAACATTTTAAGCTCCAAAACGTTGCCGTGATCGATTTAAGACGGCAGTTTTTAGTTGATAATTTGAGCATGTTTTTAAGCTCAAATCGCTTTAAAAGCGCTTAAAACGCGTTTTTAATGCTTCTAAGATCGTTTCTTTTCTGTTTCAAAGTAAGTTGTAAGCTTCTAACTTCAACATGTTATTTTGCTCGTGACAATAATTTGAATGCGGAAAACATGATTCCTGACTTGCTAAGTTCTCTAATTTCCATTTAGAAAGTCCCTTTTAATTCCGTGATTGCAATATATCATTGCGCTCAACTCATTCAGTTTTGCCCTTAAAACATTATTTTAAGCTCTAAAACAGTGGCATGATCGATTTATAACGGCAGTTTTTAGTTGATCATTTGAGCATGTTTTTACGCTCAAATCGCTTTAAAAGCGCTTAAAACGCGTTTTTAATGATTCTAAGATCGTTTCTGTTCTGTTTCGAGGATGGTTGTAAGCTTCTCTTTTCAACATGGTATTTTGCTCGTGACAATAATTTGAGTGCGGAAAACATGATTCCTGACTTGCTAAGTTCTCTAATTTCCATTTAGAAAGTCCCTTTTAATTCCGTGATTGCTATATATCATTGCGCTCAACTCATTCAGTTTTGCCCTTAAAACATCATTTTAAGCTCCAAAACGTTGCCGTGATCGATTTAAGACGGCAGTTTTTAGTTGATAATTTGAGCATGTTTTTACGCTCAAATCGCTTTAAAAGCGCTTAAAACGCGTTTTTAATGATTCTAAGATCGTTTCTGTTCTGTTTCGAGGTGGGTTGTAAGCTTCTCTTTTCAACATGGTATTTTGCTCGTGACGATAGTCTGAGTGCCGAAAACGGGATTCCTGACTTGCTAAGTTCTCAAACTTCCATTTAGAAAGTCCCTTTTAGGTCCGTGATTGCTATATATCATTGCGCTCAACTCGTTTAGTTTGACTCTGAAAACATCATTTTAAGCTCCAAAACGTTGCCGCGATCGATTTAAGACGGAAGTTTTTAGTTGATAATTTGAGCATGTTTTTACGCTCAAATCGCTTTAAAAGCGCTTAAAACGCGTTTTTAATGATTCTAAGCTCGTTTCTGTTCTGTTTCGAGGTGGGTTGTAAGCTTCTCACTTCAACATGTTATTTTTGCTCGTGACGATAATTTGAGTTCCGAAAACAGGATTCCTGACTTGCTAAGTTCTCTAATTTCCATTTAGAAAGTCCCTTTTAATTCAATGATTGCAATATATCATTGCGCTCAACTCATTCAGTTTTGCCCTTAAAACATCATTTTAAGCTCCAAAACGTTGCCGTGATCGATTTAAGACGGCAGTTTTTAGTTGATAATTTGAGCATGTTTTTACGCTCAAATCGCTTTAAAAGCGCTTAAAACGCGTTTTTAATGATTCTAAGATCGTTTCTGTTCTGTTTCGAGGTGGGTTGTAAGCTTCTCTTTTCAACATGGTATTTTGCTCGTGACGATAGTCTGAGTGCCGAAAACAGGATTCCTGACTTACTAAGTTCTCCAACTTCCATTTAGAAAGTCCCTTTTAGGTCCGTGATTGCTATATATCATTGCGCTCAACTCGTTTAGTTTGACTCTGAAAACATCATTTTAAGCTCCAAAACGTTGCCGTGATCGATTTAAGACGGAAGTTTTTAGATGATAATTTGAGCATGTTTTTACGCTCAAATCGCTTTAAAAGCGCTTAAAACGCGTTTTTAATGATTCTAAGTTCGTTTCTGTTCTGTTTCGAGGTGGGTTGTAAGCTTCTCACTTCAACATGTTATTTTGCTCGTGACGATAATTTGAGTTCCGAAAACAGGATTCCTGACTTACTAAGTTCTCCAACTTCCATTTAGAAAGTCGCTTTTAGGTCCGTGATTGCAATATATCATTGCGCTCAACTCATTCAGTTTTGCCCTTAAAACATCATTTTAAGCTCCAAAACGTTGCCGTGATCGATTTAAGACGGCAGTTTTTAGTTGATAATTTGAGCATGTTTTTACGCTCAAATCGCTTTAAAAGCGCTTAAAACGCGTTTTTAATGATTCTAAGATCGTTTCTGTTCTGTTTCGAGGTGGGTTGTAAGCTTCTCTTTTCAACATGGTATTTTGCTCGTGACGATAGTCTGAGTGTCGAAAACAGGATTCCTGACTTACTAAGTTCTCCAACTTCCATTTAGAAAGTCCCTTTTAGGTCCGTGATTGCTATATATCATTGCGCTCAACTCGTTTAGTTTGACTCTGAAAACATCATTTTAAGCTCCAAAACGTTGCCGTGATCGATTTAAGACGGAAGTTTTTAGTTGATAATTTGAGCATGTTTTTACGCTCAAATCGCTTTAAAAGCGCTTAAAACGCATTTTTAATGATTCTAAGCTCGTTTCTGTTCTGTTTCGAGGTGGGTTGTAAGCTTCTCACTTCAACATGTTATTTTGCTCGTGACAATAATTTGAGTTCCGAAAACAGGATTCCTGACTTACTAAGTTCTCCAACTTCCATTTATAAAGTCGCTTTTAGGTCCGTGATTGCAATATATCATTGCGCTCAACTCGTTCAGTTGGGCCCTGAAAAAATCATTTTAAGCTCTAAAACGTTGGCGTGATCGATTTAAGACGGCAGTTTTTAGTAGATCATTTGACCATGTTTTTACGCTAAAATCGCTTCAAAGCACTTAAAACGCGTTTTTAATGCTTCTAAGATCGTTTCTTTTCTGTTTCAAAGTAAGTTGTAAGCTTCTAACTTCAACATGTCAATTTGCTCGTGACAATAATTTGAGTGCGGAAAACATGATTCCTGACTTGCTAAGTTCTCTAATTTCCATTTAGAAAGTCCCTTTTAAATCCGTGATTGCAATATATCATTGCGCTCAACTCATTCAGTTTTGCCCTTAAAACATCATTTTAAGCTCCAAAACGTTGCCGTGATCGATTTAAGACGGCAGTTTTTAGTTGATAATTTGAGCATGTTTTTACGCTCAAATCGCTTTAAAAGCGCTTAAAACACGTTTTTAATAATTCTAAGATCGTTTCTGTTCTGTTTCGAGGTGGGTTGTAAGCTTCTCTTTTCAACATGGTATTTTGCTCGTGACGATAGTCTGAGTGCCGAAAACATGATTCCTGACTTACTAAGTTCTCCAACTTCCATTTAGAAAGTCCCTTTTAGGTCCGTGATTGCTATATATCATTGCGCTCAACTCGTTTAGTTTGACTCTGAAAACATCATTTTAAGCTCCAAAACGTTGCCGTGATCGATTTAAGACGGAAGTTTTTAGTTGATAATTTGAGCATGTTTTTACGCTCAAATCGCTTTAAAAGCGCTTAAAAGGCGTTTTTAATGATTCTAAGCTCGTTTCTGTTCTGTTTCGAGGTGGGTTGTAAGCTTCTCACTTCAACATGTTATTTTGCTCGTGACGATAATTTGAGTTCCGAAAACAGGATTCTTGACTTGCTAAGTTCTCCAACTTCAATTTAGAAAGTCCCTTTTAATTCCGTGATTGCAATATATCATTGCGCTCAACTCGTCCAGTTTGTCCCTAAAAACATCATTTTAAGCTCTAAAACAGTGGCATGATCGATTTATAACGGCAGTTTTTAGTTGATCATTTGAGCATGTTTTTACGCTCAAATCGCTTTAAAAGCGCTTAAAACGCGTTTTTAATGATTGTAAGATCGTTTCTTTTTTGTCTCAAAGCAACTTGTAAGCTTCTCACTTCAACATGTTATTTTGCTTGTGACAATAGTTTGAGTGCCGAAAACATGATTCCTGACTTGCTAAGTTCTCTAGTTTCAGTTTAGAAAGTCCCTTTTAGCTCCGTGATTGCAATATATCATTGCGCTCAACTCATTCAGTTTGGCCCTTAAAACATTATTTTAAGCTCTAAAACGTTGCTGTGATCGATTTAAGACGGCAGTTTTTAGTTGATAACTTGAGCATTTTTTTACGCTCAAATCGCTTTAAAAGCGCTTAAAACCTGTTTTTAATGATTCTAAGATCGTTTCTGTTCTGTTTCGAGGTGGGTTGTAAGCTTCTCTTTTCAACATGTTATTTTGCTCGTGACGATAGTTTGAGTGACGAAAACCGGATTCCTGACTTACTAAGTTCTCCAACTTCCATTTAGAAAGTCCCTTTTACGTCCGTGATTACAATATATTATTGCGCTGAACTCGTTCAGTATTGCTCTAAAAACATCATTTTAAGCTCTAAAATAGTGGCGTGATCGATTTATAACGGCAGTTTTTAGTTGATCATTTGAGCATGTTTTTACGCTCAAATCGCTTCAAAAGCCCTTAAAACGCGTTTTTAATGATTGTAAGATCGTTTCTTTTCTGTCTCAAAGCAAGTTGTAAGCTTCTAACTTCAACCTGTTATTTGGCTCGTGAGAATAGTTTGAGTGCCGAAAACATGATTCCTGACTTGCTAAGTTCTCTAGTTTCAATTTAGAAAGTCCCTTTTAGGTCCGTGATTGCAATATATCATTGCGCTCAGCTCATTCAGTTTGGCCCTGAAAACATCATTTTAAGCTCCAAAACGTTGCCGTGATCGATTTAAGACGGCAGTTTTTAGTTGATAATTTGAGCATGTTTTTACGCTCAAATCGCTTTAAAAGCGCTTAAAACGCGTTTTTAATGATTCTAAGCTCGTTTCTGTTCTGTTTCGAGGTGGGTTGTAAGCTTCTCACTTCAACATGTTATTTTGCTCGTGACGATAATTTGAGTTCCGAAAACAGGATTCCTGACTTGCTAAGTTCTCTAATTTCCATTTAGAAAGTCCCTTTTAATTCCGTGATTGCAATATATCATTGCGCTCAACTCATTCAGTTTTGCCCTTAAAACATCATTTTAAGCTCCAAAACGTTGCCGTGATCGATTTAAGACGGCAGTTTTTAGTTGATGATTTGAGCATGTTTTTACGCTCAAATCGCTTTAAAAGCGCTTAAAACGCGTTTTTAATGATTCTAAGATCGTTTCTGTTCTGTTTCGAGGTGGGTTGTAAGCTTCTCTTTTCAACATGGTATTTTGCTCGTGACGATAGTCTGAGTGCCGAAAACAGGATTCCTGACTTACTAAGTTCTCCAACTTCCATTTAGAAAGTCCCTTTTAGGTCCGTGATTGCTATATATCATTCCGCTCAACTCGTTTAGTTTGACTCTGAAAACACCATTTTAAGCTCCAAAACGTTGCCGTGATCGATTTAAGACGGAAGTTTTTAGTTGATAATTTGAGCATGTTTTTACGCTCAAATCGCTTTAAAAGCGCTTAAAACGCGTTTTTAATGATTCTAAGCTCGTTTCTGTTCTGTTTCGAGGTGGGTTGTAAGCTTCTCACTTCAACATGTTATTTTGCTCGTGACGATAATTTGAGTTCCGAAAACAGGATTCCTGACTTACTAAGTTCTCCAACTTCCATTTAGAAAGTCGCTTTTAGGTCCGTGATTGCAATATATCATTGCGCTCAACTCATTCAGTTTTGCCCTTAAAACATCATTTTAAGCTCCAAAACGTTGCCGTGATCGATTTAAGACGGCAGTTTTTAGTTGATAATTTGAGCATGTTTTTACGCTCAAATCGCTTTAAAAGCGCTTAAAACGCGTTTTTAATGATTCTAAGATCGTTTCTGTTCTGTTTCGAGGTGGGTTGTAAGCTTCTCTTTTCAACATGGTATTTTGCTCGTGACGATAGTCTGAGTGCCGAAAACAGGATTCCTGACTTACTAAGTTCTCCAACTTCCATTTAGAAAGTCCCTTTTAGGTCCGTGATTGCTATATATCATTGCGCTCAACTCGTTTAGTTTGACTCTGAAAACACCATTTTAAGCTCCAAAACGTTGCCGTGATCGATTTAAGACGGAAGTTTTTAGTTGATAATTTGAGCATGTTTTTACGCTCAAATCGCTTTAAAAGCGCTTAAAACGCGTTTTTAATGATTCTAAGCTCGTTTCTGTTCTGTTTCGAGGTGGGTTGTAAGCTTCTCACTTCAACATGTTATTTTGCTCGTGACGATAATTTGAGTTCCGAAAACAGGATTCCTGACTTACTAAGTTCTCCAACTTCCATTTAGAAAGTCGCTTTTAGGTCCGTGATTGCAATATATCATTGCGCTCAACTCATTCAGTTTTGCCCTTAAAACATCATTTTAAGCTCCAAAACGTTGCCGTGATCGATTTAAGACGGCAGTTTTTAGTTGATAATTTGAGCATGTTTTTACGCTCAAATTGCTTTAAAAGCGCTTAAAGCGCGTTTTTAATGATTCTAAGATCGTTTCTGTTCTGTTTCGAGGTGGGTTGTAAGCTTCTCTTTTCAACATGGTATTTTGCTCGTGACGATAGTCTGAGTGCCGAAAACAGGATTCCTGACTTACTAAGTTCTCCAACTTCCATTTAGAAAGTCCCTTTTAGGTCCGTGATTGCTATATATCATTGCGCTCAACTCGTTTAGTTTGACTCTGAAAACATCATTTTAAGCTCCAAAACGTTGCCGTGATCGATTTAAGACGGAAGTTTTTAGTTGATAATTTGAGCATGTTTTTACGCTCAAATCGCTTTAAAAGCGCTTAAAACGCGTTTTTAATGATTCTAAGCTCGTTTCTGTTCTGTTTCGAGGTGGGTTGTAAGCTTCTCACTTCAACATGTTATTTTGCTCGTGACGATAATTTGAGTTCCGAAAACAGGATTCCTGACTTACTAAGTTCTCCAACTTCCATTTAGAAAGTCGCTTTTAGGTCCGTGATTGCAATATATCATTGCGCTCAACTCGTTCAGTTGGGCCCTGAAAAAATTATTTCAAGCTCTAAAACGTTGGCGTGATCGATTTAAGACGGCAGTTTTTAGTAGATCATTTGACCATGTTTTTACGCTAAAATCGCTTCAAAGCACTTAAAACGCGTTTTTAATGCTTCTAAGATCGTTTCTTTTCTGTTTCAAAGTAAAGTGTAAGCTTCTAACTTCAACATGTCAATTTGCTCGTGACAATAATTTGAGTGCGGAAAACATGATTCCTGACTTGCTAAGTTCTCTAATTTCCATTTGGAAAGTCCCTTTTAAATCCGTGATTGCAATATATCATTGCGCTCAACTCATTCAGTTTTGCCCTTAAAACATCATTTTAAGCTCCAAAACGTTGCCGTGATCGATTTAAGACGGCAGTTTTTAGTTGATAATTTGAGCATTTTTTTACGCTCAAATCGCTTTAAAAGCGCTTAAAACCTGTTTTTAATGATTCTAAGATCGTTTCTGTTCTGTTTCGAGGTGGGTTGTAAGCTTCTCCTTTCAACATGTTATTTTGCTCGTGACGATAGTTTGAGTGACGAAAACAGGATTCCTGACTTACTAAGTTCTCCAACTTCCATTTAGAAAGTCCCTTTTACGTCCGTGATTGCAATATATCATTGCGCTGAACTCGTTCAGTATTGCTCTAAAAACATCATTTTAAGCTCTAAAATAGTGGCGTGATCGATTTATAACGGCAGTTTTTAGTTGATCATTTGAGCATGTTTTTACGCTCAAATCGCTTCAAAAGCCCTTAAAACGCGTTTTTAATGATTGTAAGATTGTTTCTTGTCTGTCTCAAAGCAAGTTGTAAGCTTCTAACTTCAACCTGTTATTTGGCTCGTGAGAATAGTTTGAGTGCCGAAAACATGATTCCTGACTTGCTAAGTTCTCTAGTTTCAATTTAGAAAGTCCCTTTTAGGTCCGTGATTGCAATATATCATTGCGCTCAGCTCATTCAGTTTGGCCCTGAAAACATCATTTTAAGCTCCAAAACGTTGCCGTGATCGATTTAAGACGGCAGTTTTTAGTTGATAATTTGAGCATGTTTTTACGCTCAAATCGCTTTAAAAGCGCTTAAAACGCGTTTTTAATGATTCTAAGCTCGTTTCTGTTCTGTTTTGAGGTGGGTTGTAAGCTTCTCACTTCAACATGATATTTTGCTCGTGACGATAATTTGAGTTCCGAAAACAGGATTCCTGACTTGCTAAGTTCTCTAATTTCCATTTAGAAAGTCCCTTTTAATTCCGTGATTGCAATATATCATTGCGCTCAACTCATTCAGTTTTGCCCTTAAAACATCATTTTAAGCTCCAAAACGTTGCCGTGATCGATTTAAGACGGCAGTTTTTAGTTGATGATTTGAGCATGTTTTTACGCTCAAATCGCTTTAAAAGCGCTTAAAACGCGTTCTTAATGATTCTAAGATCGTTTCTGTTCTGTTTCGAGGTGGGTTGTAAGCTTCGCTTTTCAACATGGTATTTTGCTCGTGACGATAGTCTGAGTGCCGAAAACAGGATTCCTGACTTACTAAGTTCTCCAACTTCCATTTAGAAAGTCCCTTTTAGGTCCGTGATTGCTATATATCATTGCGCTCAACTCGTTTAGTTTGACTCTGAAAACACCATTTTAAGCTCCAAAACGTTGCCGTGATCGATTTAAGACGGAAGTTTTTAGTTGATAATTTGAGCATGTTTTTACGCTCAAATCGCTTTAAAAGCGCTTAAAACGCGTTTTTAATGATTCTAAGCTCGTTTCTGTTCTGTTTCGAGGTGGGTTGTAAGCTTCTCACTTCAACATGTTATTTTGCTCGTGACGATAATTTGAGTTCCGAAAACAGGATTCCTGACTTACTAAGTTCTCCAACTTCCATTTAGAAAGTCGCTTTTAGGTCCGTGATTGCAATATATCATTGCGCTCAACTCATTCAGTTTTGCCCTTAAAACATCATTTTAAGCTCCAAAACGTTGCCGTGATCGATTTAAGACGGCAGTTTTTAGTTGATAATTTGAGCATGTTTTTACGCTCAAATCGCTTTAAAAGCGCTTAAAACGCGTTTTTAATGATTCTAAGATCGTTTCTGTTCTGTTTCGAGGTGGGTTGTAAGCTTCTCTTTTCAACATGGTATTTT
Source organism: Muricea muricata (assembly GCA_963855995.1). Lineage (NCBI taxonomy): Eukaryota > Metazoa > Cnidaria > Anthozoa > Malacalcyonacea > Plexauridae > Muricea > Muricea muricata. The sequence continues at coordinate 6,178,306 of OY979727.1, forward strand.
GCTCGTGACGATAGTCTGAGTGCCGAAAACAGGATTCCTGACTTACTAAGTTCTCCAACTTCCATTTAGAAAGTCCCTTTTAGGTCCGTGATTGCTATATATCATTGCGCTCAACTCGTTTAGTTTGACTCTGAAAACATCATTTTAAGCTCCAAAACGTTGCCGTGATCGATTTAAGATGGAAGTTTTTAGTTGATAATTTGAGCATGTTTTTACGCTCAAATCGCTTTAAAAGCGCTTAAAACGCGTTTTTAATGATTCTAAGCTCGTTTCTGTTCTGTTTCGAGGTGGGTTGTAAGCTTCTCACTTCAACATGTTATTTTGCTCGTGACGATAATTTGAGTTCCGAAAACAGGATTCCTGACTTACTAAGTTCTATAACTTCCATTTAGAAAGTCGCTTTTAGGTCCGTGATTGCAATATATCATTGCGCTCAACTCGTTCAGTTGGGCCCTGAAAAAATCATTTTAAGCTCTAAAACGTTGGCGTGATCGATTTAAGACGGCAGTTTTTAGTAGATCATTTGACCATGTTTTTACGCTAAAATCGCTTCAAAGCACTTAAAACGCGTTTTTAATGCTTCTAAGATCGTTTCTTTTCTGTTTCAAAGTAAGTTGTAAGCTTCTAACTTCAACATGTCAATTTGCTCGTGACAATAATTTGAGTGCGGAAAACATGATTCCTGACTTTCTAAGTTCTCTAATTTCCATTTGGAAAGTCCCTTTTAAATCCGTGATTGCAATATATCATTGCGCTCAACTCATTCAGTTTTGCCCTTAAAACATCATTTTAAGCTCCAAAACGTTGCCGTGATCGATTTAAGACGGCAGTTTTTAGTTGATAATTAGAGCATGTTTTTACGCTCAAATCGCTTTAAAAGCGCTTAAAACGCGTTTTTAATGATTCTAAGATCGTTTCTGTTCTGTTTCGAGGTGGGTTGTAAGCTTCTCTTTTCAACATGGTATTTTGCTCGTGACGATAGTCTGAGTGCCGAAAACATGATTCCTGACTTACTAAGTTCTCCAACTACCATTTAGAAAGTCCCTTTTAGGTCCGTGATTGCTATATATCATTGCGCTCAACTCGTTTAGTTTGACTCTGAAAACATCATTTTAAGCTCCAAAACGTTGCCGTGATCGATTTAAGACGGAAGTTTTTAGTTGATAATTTGAGCATGTTTTTACGCTCAAATCGCTTTAAAAGCGCTTAAAACGCGTTTTTAATGATTCTAAGATCGTTTCTTTTCTGTTTCAAAGTAAGTTGTAAGCTTCTCTTTTCAACATGGTATTTTGCTCGTGACCATAGTCTGAGTGCCGAAAACAGGATTCCTGACTTACTAAAATCTCCAACTTCCATTTAGAAAGTCCCTTTTAGGTCCGTGATTGCTATATATCATTGCGCTCAACTCGTTTAGTTTGACTCTGAAAACATCATTTTAAGCTCCAAAACGTTGCCGTGATCGATTTAAGACGGAAGTTTTTAGTTGATAATTTGAGCATGTTTTTACGCTCAAATCGCTTTAAAAGCGCTTAAAACGCGTTTTTAATGATTCTAAGCTCGTTTCTGTTCTGTTTCGAGGTGGGTTGTAAGCTTCTCACTTCAACATGTTATTTTGCTCGTGACGATAATTTGAGTTCCGAAAACAGGATTCCTGACTTACTAAGTTCTCCAACTTCCATTTAGAAAGTCGCTTTTAGGTCCGTGATTGCAATATATCATTGCGCTCAACTCGTTCAGTTGGGCCCTGAAAAAATCATTTTAAGCTCTAAAACGTTGGCGTGATCGATTTAAGACGGCAGTTTTTAGTAGATCATTTGACCATGTTTTTACGCTAAAATCGCTTCAAAGCACTTAAAACGCGTTTTTAATGCTTCTAAGATCGTTTCTTTTCTGTTTCAAAGTAAGTTGTAAGCTTCTAACTTCAACATGTCAATTTGCTCGTGACAATAATTTGAGTGCGGAAAACATGATTCCTGACTTGCTAAGTTCTCTAATTTCCATTTGGAAAGTCCCTTTTAAATCCGTGATTGCAATATATCATTGCGCTCAACTCATTCAGTTTTGCCCCTAAAACATCATTTTAAGCTCCAAAACGTTGCCGTGATCGATTTAAGACGGCAGTTTTTAGTTGATAATTTGAGCATGTTTTTACGCTCAAATCGCTTTAAAAGCGCTTAAAACGCGTTTTTAATGATTCTAAGATCGTTTCTGTTCTGTTTCGAGGTGGGTTGTAAGCTTCTCTTTTCAACATGGTATTTTGCTCGTGACGATAGTCTGAGTGCCGAAAACATGATTCCTGACTTACTAAGTTCTCCAACTTCCATTTAGAAAGTCCCTTTTAGTTCCGTGATTGCTATATATCATTGCGCTCAACTCGTTTAGTTTGACTCTGAAAACATCATTTTAAGCTCCAAAACGTTGCCGTGATCGATTTAAGACGGAAGTTTTTAGTTGATAATTTGAGCATGTTTTTACGCTCAAATCGCTTTAAAAGCGCTTCAAACGCGTTTTTAATGATTCTAAGCTCGTTTCTGTTCTGTTTCGAGGTGGGTTGTAAGCTTCTCACTTCAACATGTTATTTTGCTCGTGACGATAATTTGAGTTCCGAAAACAGGATTCCTGACTTACTAAGTTCTCCAACTTCCATTTAGAAAGTCGCTTTTAGGTCCGTGATTGCAATATATCATTGCGCTCAACTCGTTCAGTTGGGCCCTGAAAAAATCATTTTAAGCTCTAAAACGTTGGCGTGATCGATTTAAGACGGCAGTTTTTAGTAGATCATTTGACCATGTTTTTACGCTAAAATCGCTTCAAAGCACTTAAAACGCGTTTTTAATGCTTCTAAGATCGTTTCTTTTCTGTTTCAAAGTAAGTTGTAAGCTTCTAACTTCAACATGTCAATTTGCTCGTGACAATAATTTGAGTGCGGAAAACATGATTCCTGACTTGCTAAGTTCTCTAATTTCCATTTGGAAAGTCCCTTTTAAATCCGTGATTGCAATATATCATTGCGCTCAACTCATTCAGTTTTGCCCCTAAAACATCATTTTAAGCTCCAAAACGTTGCCGTGATCGATTTAAGACGGAAGTTTTTAGTTGATAATTTGAGCATGTTTTTACGCTCAAATCGCTTTAAAAGCGCTTAAAACGCGTTTTTAATGATTGTAAGATCGTTTCTTTTTTGTCTCAAAGCAACTTGTAAGCTTCTCACTTCAACATGTTATTTGGCTTGTGACAATAGTTTGATTCGCCTGTCGATGACTTGGAGGGTTTTTTACCAATGTTCCTCTTACAATAGTTTGAGTGCCGAAAACATGATTCCTGACTTGCTAAGTTCTCTAGTTTCAGTTTAGAAAGTCCCTTTTAGCTCCGTGATTGGAATATATCATTGCGCTCAACTCATTCAGTTTGGCCCTTAAAACATCATTTTAAGCTCTAAAACGTTGCCGTGATCGATTTAAGACGGCAGTTTTTAGTTGATAACTTGAGCATTTTTTTACGCTCAAATCGCTTTAAAAGCGCTTAAAACCTGTTTTTAATGATTCTAAGATCGTTTCTGTTGTGTTTCGAGGTGGGTTGTAAGCTTCTCTTTTCAACATGTTATTTTGCTCGTGACGATAGTTTGAGTGACGAAAACAGGATTCCTGACTTACTAAGTTCTCCAATTTCCATTTAGAAAGTCCCTTTTACGTCCGTGATTGCAATATATCATTGCGCTGAACTCGTTCAGTATTGCTCTAAAAACATCATTTTAAGCTCTAAAATAGTGGCGTGATCGATTTAAGACGGCAGTTTTTAGTTGATAATTTGAGCATGTTTTTACGCTCAAATCGCTTCAAAAGCCCTTAAAACGCGTTTTTAATGATTGTAAGATCGTTTCTTTTCTGTCTCAAAGCAAGTTGTAAGCTTCTAACTTCAACCTGTTATTTTGCTCGTGAGAATAGTTTGAGTGCCGAAAACATGATTCCTGACTTGCTAAGTTCTCTAGTTTCAATTTAGAAAGTCCCTTTTAGGTCCGTGATTGCAATATATCATTGCGCTCAGCTCATTCAGTTTGGCCCTGAAAACATCATTTTAAGCTCCAAAACGTTGCCGTGATCGATTTAAGACGGCAGTTTTTAGTTGATAATTTGAGCATGTTTTTACGCTCAAATCGCTTTAAAAGCGCTTAAAACGCGTTTTTAATGCTTCTAAGATCGTTTCTTTTCTGTTTCAAAGTAAGTTGTAAGCTTCTAACTTCAACATGTTATTTTGCTCGTGACAATAATTTGAATGCGGAAAACATGATTCCTGACTTGCTAAGTTCTCTAATTTCCATTTAGAAAGTCCCTTTTAATTCTGTGATTGCAATATATCATTGCGCTCAACTCATTCAGTTTCCCTTAAAACATTATTTTAAGCTCTAAAACAGTGGCATGATCGATTTATAACGGCAGTTTTTAGTTGATCATTTGAGCATGTTTTTACGCTCAAATCGCTTTAAAAGCGCTTAAAACGCGTTTTTAATGATTCTAAGCTCGTTTCTGTTCTGTTTCGAGGTGGGTTGTAAGCTTCTCACTTCAACATGTTATTTTGCTCGTGACGATAATTTGAGTTCCGAAAACAGGATTCCTGACTTGCTAAGTTCTCTAATTTCCATTTAGAAAGTCCCTTTTAATTCCGTGATTGCAATATATCATTGCGCTCAACTCATTCAGTTTTGCCCTTAAAACATGATTTTAAGCTCCAAAACGTTGCCGTGATCGATTTAAGACGGCAGTTTTTAGTTGATGATTTGAGCATGTTTTTACGCTCAAATCGCTTTAAAAGCGCTTAAAACGCGTTTTTAATGATTCTAAGATCGTTTCTGTTCTGTTTCGAGGTGGGTTGTAAGCTTCTCTTTTCAACATGGTATTTTGCTCGTGACGATAGTCTGAGTGCCGAAAACAGGATTCCTGACTTACTAAGTTCTCCAACTTCAATTTAGAAAGTCCCTTTTAGGTCCGTGATTGCTATATATCATTGCGCTCAACTCGTTTAGTTTGACTCTGAAAACACCATTTTAAGCTCCAAAACGTTGCCGTGATCGATTTAAGACGGAAGTTTTTAGTTGATAATTTGAGCATGTTTTTACGCTCAAATCGCTTTAAAAGCGCTTAAAACGCGTTTTTAATGATTCTAAGCTCGTTTCTGTTCTGTTTCGAGGTGGGTTGTAAGCTTCTCACTTCAACATGTTATTTTGCTCGTGACGATAATTTGAGTTCCGAAAACAGGATTCCTGACTTACTAAGTTCTCCAACTTCCATTTAGAAAGTCGCTTTTAGGTCCGTGATTGCAATATATCATTGCGCTCAACTCATTCAGTTTTGCCCTTAAAACATCATTTTAAGCTCCAAAACGTTGCCGTGATCGATTTAAGACGGCAGTTTTTAGTTGATAATTTGAGCATGTTTTTACGCTCAAATCGCTTTAAAAGCGCTTAAAGCGCGTTTTTAATGATTCTAAGATCGTTTCTGTTCTGTTTCGAGGTGGGTTGTAAGCTTCTCTTTTCAACATGGTATTTTGCTCGTGACGATAGTCTGAGTGCCGAAAACAGGATTCCTGACTTACTAAGTTCTCCAACTTCCATTTAGAAAGTCCCTTTTAGGTCCGTGATTGCTATATATCATTGCGCTCAACTCGTTTAGTTTGACTCTGAAAACATCATTTTAAGCTCCAAAACGTTGCCGTGATCGATTTAAGACGGAAGTTTTTAGTTGATAATTTGAGCATGTTTTTACGCTCAAATCGCTTTAAAAGCGCTTAAAACGCGTTTTTAATGATTCTAAGTTCGTTTCTGTTCTGTTTCGAGGTGGGTTGTAAGCTTCTCACTTCAACATGTTATTTTGCTCGTGACGATAATTTGAGTTCCGAAAACAGGATTCCTGACTTACTAAGTTCTCCAACTTCCATTTAGAAAGTCGCTTTTAGGTCCGTGATTGCAATATATCATTGCGCTCAACTCGTTCAGTTGGGCCCTGAAAAAATTATTTCAAGCTCTAAAACGTTGGCGTGATCGATTTAAGACGGCAGTTTTTAGTAGATCATTTGACCATGTTTTTACGCTAAAATCGCTTCAAAGCACTTAAAACGCGTTTTTAATGCTTCTAAGATCGTTTCTTTTCTGTTTCAAAGTAAAATGTAAGCTTCTAACTTCAACATGTCAATTTGCTCGTGACAATAATTTGAGTGCGGAAAACATGATTCCTGACTTGCTAAGTTCTCTAATTTCCATTTGGAAAGTCCCTTTTAAATCCGTGATTGCAATATATCATTGCGCTCAACTCATTCAGTTTTGCCCTTAAAACATCATTTTAAGCTCCAAAACGTTGGCGTGATCGATTTAAGACGGCAGTTTTTAGTAGATCATTTGACCATGTTTTTACGCTAAAATCGCTTCAAAGCACTTAAAACGCGTTTTTAATGCTTCTAAGATCGTTTCTTTTCTGTTTCAAAGTAAAATGTAAGCTTCTAACTTCAACATGTCAATTTGCTCGTGACAATAATTTGAGTGCGGAAAACATGATTCCTGACTTGCTAAGTTCTCTAATTTCCATTTGGAAAGTCCCTTTTAAATCCGTGATTGCAATATATCATTGCGCTCAACTCATTCAGTTTTGCCCTTAAAACATCATTTTAAGCTCCAAAACGTTGCCGTGATCGATTTAAGACGGCAGTTTTTAGTTGATAATTTGAGCATGTTTTTACGCTCAAATCGCTTTAAAAGCGCTTAAAACGCGTTTTTAATGATTCTAAGATCGTTTCTGTTCTGTTTCGAGGTGGGTTGTAAGCTTCTCTTTTCAACATGGTATTTTGCTCGTGACGATAGTCTGAGTGCCGAAAACATGATTCCTGACTTACTAAGTTCTCCAACTTCCATTTAGAAAGTCCCTTCTAGGTCCGTGATTGCTATATATCATTGCGCTCAACTCGTTTAGTTTGACTCTGAAAACATCATTTTAAGCTCCAAAACGTTGCCGTGATCGATTTAAGACGGAAGTTTTTAGTTGATAATTTGAGCATGTTTTTACGCTCAAATCCCTTTAAAAGCGCTTAAAACGCGTTTTTAATGATTCTAAGCTCGTTTCTGTTCTGTTTCGAGGTGGGTTGTAAGCTTCTCACTTCAACATGTTATTTTGCTCGTGACGATAATTTGAGTTCCGAAAACAGGATTCCTGACTTACTAAGTTCTCCAACTTCCATTTAGAAAGTCGCTTTTAGGTCCGTGATTGCAATATATCATTGCGCTCAACTCGTTCAGTTGGGCCCTGAAAAAATCATTTTAAGCTCTAAAACGTTGGCGTGATCGATTTAAGACGGCAGTTTTTAGTAGATCATTTGACCATGTTTTTACGCTAAAATCGCTTCAAAGCACTTAAAACGCGTTTTTAATGCTTCTAAGATCGTTTCTTTTCTGTTTCAAAGTAAGTTGTAAGCTTCTAACTTCAACATGTCAATTTGCTCGTGACAATAATTTGAGTGCGGAAAACATGATTCCTGACTTGCTAAGTTCTCTAATTTCCATTTGGAAAGTCCCTTTTAAATCCGTGATTGCAATATATCATTGCGCTCAACTCATTCAGTTTTGCCCCTAAAACATCATTTTAAGCTCCAAAACGTTGCCGTGATCGATTTAAGACGGCAGTTTTTAGTTGATAATTTGAGCATGTTTTTACGCTCAAATCGCTTTAAAAGCGCTTAAAACGCGTTTTTAATGATTCTAAGATCGTTTCTGTTCTGTTTCGAGGTGGGTTGTAAGCTTCTCTTTTCAACATGGTATTTTGCTCGTGACGATAGTCTGAGTGCCGAAAACATGATTCCTGACTTACTAAGTTCTCCAACTTCCATTTAGAAAGTCCCTTTTAGGTCCGTGATTGCTATATATCATTGCGCTCAACTCGTTAATTTGACTCTGAAAACATCATTTTAAGCTCCAAAACGTTGCCGTGATCGATTTAAGACGGAAGTTTTTAGTTGATAATTTGAGCATGTTTTTACGCTCAAATCGCTTTAAAAGCGCTTAAAACGCGTTTTTAATGATTGTAAGATCGTTTCTTTTTTGTCTCAAAGCAACTTGTAAGCTTCTCACTTCAACATGTTATTTTGCTTGTGACAGTAGTTTGATTCGCCTTTCGATGACTTGGAGGGTTTTTTACCAATGTTCCTCTTACAATAGTTTGAGTGCCGAAAACATGATTCCTGACTTGCTAAGTTCTCTAGTTTCAGTTTAGAAAGTCCCTTTTAGCTCCGTGATTGCAATATATCATTGCGCTCAACTCATTCAGTTTGGCCCTTAAAACATCATTTTAAGCTCTAAAACGTTGCCGTGATCGATTTAAGACGGCAGTTTTTAGTTGATAACTTGAGCATTTTTTTACGCTCAAATCGCTTTAAAAGCGCTTAAAACCTGTTTTTAATGATTCTAAGATCGTTTCTGTTGTGTTTCGAGGTGGGTTGTAAGCTTCTCTTTTCAACATGTTATTTTGCTCGTGACGATAGTTTGAGTGACGAAAACAGGATTCCTGACTTACTAAGTTCTCCAATTTCCATTTAGAAAGTCCCTTTTATGTCCGTGATTGCAATATATCATTGCGCTGAACTCGTTCAGTATTGCTCTAAAAACATCATTTTAAGCTCTAAAATAGTGGCGTGATCGATTTAAGACGGCAGTTTTTAGTTGATAATTTGAGCATGTTTTTACGCTCAAATCGCTTCAAAAGCCCTTAAAACGCGTTTTTAATGATTGTAAGATCGTTTCTTTTCTGTCTCAAAGCAAGTTGTAAGCTTCTAACTTCAACCTGTTATTTTGCTCGTGAGAATAGTTTGAGTGCCGAAAACATGATTCCTGACTTGCTAAGTTCTCTAGTTTCAATTTAGAAAGTCCCTTTTAGGTCCGTGATTGCAATATATCATTGCGCTCAGCTCATTCAGTTTGGCCCTGAAAACATCATTTTAAGCTCCAAAACGTTGCCGTGATCGATTTAAGACGGCAGTTTTTAGTTGATAATTTGAGCATGTTTTTACGCTCAAATCGCTTTAAAAGCGCTTAAAACGCGTTTTTAATGCTTCTAAGATCGTTTCTTTTCTGTTTCAAAGTATGTTGTAAGCTTCTAACTTCAACATGTTATTTTGCTCGTGACAATAATTTGAATGCGGAAAACATGATTCCTGACTTGCTAAGTTCTCTAATTTCCATTTAGAAAGTCCCTTTTAATTCCGTGATTGCAATATATCATTGCGCTCAACTCATTCAGTTTCCCTTAAAACATTATTTTAAGCTCTAAAACAGTGGCATGATCGATTTATAACGGCAGTTTTTAGTTGATCATTTGAGCATGTTTTTACGCTCAAATCGCTTTAAAAGCGCTTAAAACGCGTTTTTAATGATTCTAAGATCGTTTCTGTTCTGTTTCGAGGTGGGTTGTAAGCTTCTCTTTTCAACATGGTATTTTGCTCGTGACAATAATTTGAGTGCGGAAAACATGATTCCTGACTTGCTAAGTTCTCTAATTTCCATTTAGAAAGTCCCTTTTAATTCCGTGATTGCTATATATCATTGCGCTCAACTCATTCAGTTTTGCCCTTAAAACATCATTTTAAGCTCCAAAACGTTGCCGTGATCGATTTAAGACGGCAGTTTTTAGTTGATAATTTGAGCATGTTTTTACGCTCAAATCGTTTTAAAAGCGCTTAAAACGCGTTTTTAATGATTCTAAGATCGTTTCTGTTCTGTTTCGAGGTGGGTTGTAAGCTTCTCTTTTCAACATGGTATTTTGCTCGTGACGATAGTCTGAGTGCCGAAAACAGGATTCCTGACTTACTAAGTTCTCAAACTTCCATTTAGAAAGTCCCTTTTAGGTCCGTGATTGCTATATATCATTGCGCTCAACTCGTTTAGTTTGACTCTGAAAACATCATTTTAAGCTCCAAAACGTTGCCGTGATCGATTTAAGACGGAAGTTTTTAGTTGATAATTTGAGCATGTTTTTACGCTCAAATCGCTTTAAAAGCGCTTAAAACGCGTTTTTAATGATTCTAAGCTCGTTTCTGTTCTGTTTCGAGGTGGGTTGTAAGCTTCTCACTTCAACATGTTATTTTGCTCGTGACGATAATTTGAGTTCCGAAAACAAGATTCCTGACTTACTAAGTTCTCCAACTTCCATTTAGAAAGTCGCTTTTAGGTCCGTGATTGCAATATATCATTGCGCTCAACTCATTCAGTTTTGCCCTTAAAACATCATTTTAAGCTCCAAAACGTTGCCGTGATCGATTTAAGACGGCAGTTTTTAGTTGATAATTTGAGCATGTTTTTACGCTCAAATCGCTTTAAAAGCGCTTAAAACGCGTTTTTAATGATTCTAAGATCGTTTCTGTTCTGTTTCGAGGTGGGTTGTAAGCTTCTCTTTTCAACATGGTATTTTGCTCGTGACGATAGTCTGAGTGCCGAAAACAGGATTCCTGACTTACTAAGTTCTCCAACTTCCATTTAGAAAGTCCCTTTTAGGTCCGTGATTGCTATATATCATTGCGCTCAACTCGTTTAGTTTGACTCTGAAAACATCATTTTAAGCTCCAAAACGTTGCCGTGATCGATTTAAGACGGAAGTTTTTAGTTGATCATTTGAGCATGTTTTTACGCTCAAATCGCTTTAAAAGCGCTTAAAAGGCGTTTTTAATGATTCTAAGCTCGTTTCTGTTCTGTTTCGAGGTGGGTTGTAAGCTTCTCACTTCAACATGTTATTTTGCTCGTGACGATAATTTGAGTTCCGAAAACAGGATTCCTGACTTACTAAGTTCTCCAACTTCCATTTAGAAAGTCGCTTTTAGGTCCGTGATTGCAATATATCATTGCGCTCAACTCGTTCAGTTGGGCCCTGAAAAAATCATTTTAAGCTCTAAAACGTTGGCGTGATCGATTTAAGACGGCAGTTTTTAGTAGATCATTTGACCATGTTTTTACGCTAAAATCGCTTCAAAGCACTTAAAACGCGTTTTTAATGCTTCTAAGATCGTTTCTTTTCTGTTTCAAAGTAAGTTGTAAGCTTCTAACTTCAACATGTCAATTTGCTCGTGACAATAATTTGAGTGCGGAAAACATGATTCCTGACTTGCTAAGTTCTCTAATTTCCATTTAGAAAGTCCCTTTTAAATCCGTGATTGCAATATATCATTGCGCTCAACTCATTTAGTTTTGCCCTTAAAACATCATTTTAAGCTCCAAAACGTTGCCGTGATCGATTTAAGACGGCAGTTTTTAGTTGATAATTTGAGCATTTTTTTACGCTCAAATTGCTTTAAAAGCGCTTAAAACGCGTTTTTAATGATTCTAAGATCGTTTCTGTTCTGTTTCGAGGTGGGTTGTAAGCTTCTCTTTTCAACATAGTATTTTGCTCGTGACGATAGTCTGAGTGCCGAAAACATGATTCCTGACTTACTAAGTTCTCCAACTTCCATTTAGAAAGTCCCTTTTAGGTCCGTGATTGCTATATATCATTGCGCTCAGCTCGTTTAGTTTGACTCTGAAAACATCATTTTAAGCTCCAAAACGTTGCCGTGATCGATTTAAGACGGAAGTTTTTAGTTGATAATTTGAGCATGTTTTTACGCTCAAATCGCTCTAAAAGCGCTTAAAAGGCGTTTTTAATGATTCTAAGCTCGTTTCTGTTCTGTTTCGAGGTGGGTTGTAAGCTTCTCACTTCAACATGTTATTTTGCTCGTGACGATAATTTGAGTTCCGAAAACAGGATTCCTGACTTGCTAAGTTCTCCAACTTCCATTTAGAAAGTCCCTTTTAGGTCCGTGATTGCAATATATCATTGCGCTCAACTCGTCCAGTTTGGCCCTAAAAACATCATTTTAAGCTCTAAAACAGTGGCATGATCGATTTATAACGGCAGTTTTTAGTTGATCATTTGAGCATGTTTTTACGCTCAAATCGCTTTAAAAGCGCTTAAAACGCGTTTTTAATGATTGTAAGATCGTTTCTTTTTTGTCTCAAAGCAACTTGTAAGCTTCTCACTTCAACATGTTATTTTGCTTGTGACAATAGTTTGAGTGCCGAAAACATGATTCCTGACTTGCTAAGTTCTCTAGTTTCAGTTTAGAAAGTCCCTTTTAGCTCCGTGATTGCAATATATCATTGCGCTCAACTCATTCAGTTTGGCCCTTAAAACATCATTTTAAGCTCTAAAACGTTGCCGTGATCGATTTAAGACGGCAGTTTTTAGTTGATAACTTGAGCATTTTTTTACGCTCAAATCGCTTTAAAAGCGCTTAAAACCTGTTTTTAATGATTCTAAGATCGTTTCTGTTCTGTTTCGAGGTGGGTTGTAAGCTTCTCTTTTCAACATGTTATTTTGCTCGTGACGATAGTTTGAGTGACGAAAACAGGATTCCTGACTTACTAAGTTCTCCAACTTCCATTTAGAAAGTCCCTTTTACGTCCGTGATTGCAATATATCATTGCGCTGAACTCGTTCAGTATTGCTCTAAAAACATCATTTTAAGCTCTAAAATAGTGGCGTGATCGATTTATAACGGCAGTTTTTAGTTGATCATTTGAGCATGTTTTTACGCTCAAATCGCTTCAAAAGCCCTTAAAACGCGTTTTTAATGATTGTAAGATCGTTTCTTTTCTGTCTCAAAGCAAGTTGTAAGCTTCTAACTTCAACCTGTTATTTTGCTCGTGAGAATAGTTTGAGTGCCGAAAACATGATTCCTGACTTGCTAAGTTCTCTAGTTTCAATTTAGAAAGTCCCTTTTAGGTCCGTGATTGCAATATATCATTGCGCTCAGCTCATTCAGTTTGGCCCTGAAAACATCATTTTAAGCTCCAAAACGTTGCCGTGATCGATTTAAGACGGCAGTTTTTAGTTGATAATTTGAGCATGTTTTTACGCTCAAATCGCTTTAAAAGCGCTTAAAACGCGTTTTTAATGATTCTAAGCTCGTTTCTGTTCTGTTTCGAGGTGGGTTGTAAGCTTCTCACTTCAACATGTTATTTTGCTCGTGACGATAATTTGAGTTCCGAAAACAGGATTCCTGACTTGCTAAGTTCTCTAATTTCCATTTAGAAAGTCCCTTTTAATTCCGTGATTGCAATATATCATTGCGCTCAACTCATTCAGTTTTGCCCTTAAAACATCATTTTAAGCTCCAAAACGTTGCCGTGATCGATTTAAGACGGCAGTTTTTAGTTGATAATTTGAGCATGTTTTTACGCTCAAATCGCTTTAAAAGCGCTTAAAACGCGTTTTTAATGATTCTAAGATCGTTTCTGTTCTGTTTCGAGGTGGGTTGTAAGCTTCTCTTTTCAACATGGTATTTTGCTCGTGACGATAGTCTGAGTGCCGAAAACAGGATTCCTGACTTACTAAGTTCTCCAACTTCCATTTAGAAAGTCGCTTTTAGGTCCGTGATTGCAATATATCATTGCGCTCAACTCGTTCAGTTGGGCCATGAAAAAATTATTTTAAGCTCTAAAACGTTGGCGTGATCGATTTAAGACGGCAGTTTTTAGTAGATCATTTGACCATGTTTTTACGCTAAAATCGCTTCAAAGCACTTAAAACGCGTTTTTAATGCTTCTAAGATCGTTTCTTTTCTGTTTCAAAGTAAGTTGTAAGCTTCTAACTTCAACATGACAATTTGCTCGTGACAATAATTTGAGTGCGGAAAACATGATTCCTGACTTGCTAAGTTCTCTAATTTCCATTTGGAAAGTCCTTTTTAAATCCGTGATTGCAATATATCATTGCGCTCAACTCATTCAGTTTTGCCCTTAAAACATCATTTTAAGCTCCAAAACGTTGCCGTGATCGATTTAAGACGGCAGTTTTTAGTTGATAATTTGAGCATGTTTTTACGCTCAAATCGCTTTAAAAGCGCTTAAAACGCGTTTTTAATGATTCTAAGATCGTTTCTGTTCTGTTTCGAGGTGGGTTGTAAGCTTCTCTTTTCAACATGGTATTTTGTTCGTGACGATAGTCTGAGTGCCGAAAACATGATTCCTGACTTACTAAGTTCTCCAACTTCCATTTAGAAAGTCCCTTTTAGGTCCGTGATTGCTATATATCATTGCGCTCAACTCGTTTAGTTTGACTCTGAAAACATCATTTTAAGCTCCAAAACGTTGCCGTGATCGATTTAAGACGGAAGTTTTTAGTTGATAATTTGAGCATGTTTTTACGCTCAAATCGCTCTAAAAGCGCTTAAAAGGCGTTTTTAATGATTCTAAGATCGTTTCTGTTCTGTTTCGAGGTGGGTTGTAAGCTTCTCTTTTCAACATGGTATTTTGCTCGTGACGATAGTCTGAGTGCCGAAAACAGGATTCCTGACTTACTAAGTTCTCCAACTTCCATTTAGAAAGTCGCTTTTAGGTCCGTGATTGCAATATATCATTGCGCTCAACTCGTTCAGTTGGGCCCTGAAAAAATTATTTTAAGCTCTAAAACGTTGGCGTGATCGATTTAAGACGGCAGTTTTTAGTAGATCATTTGACCATGTTTTTACGCTAAAATCGCTTCAAAGCACTTAAAACGCGTTTTTAATGCTTCTAAGATCGTTTCTTTTCTGTTTCAAAGTAAGTTGTAAGCTTCTAACTTCAACATGTCAATTTGCTCGTGACAATAATTTGAGTGCGGAAAACATGATTCCTGCCTTGCTAAGTTCTCTAATTTCCATTTGGAAAGTCCCTTTTAAATCCGTGATTGCAATATATCATTGCGCTCAACTCATTCAGTTTTGCCCTTAAAACATCATTTTAAGCTCCAAAACGTTGCCGTGATCGATTTAAGACGGCAGTTTTTAGTTGATAATTTGAGCATGTTTTTACGCTCAAATCGCTTTAAAAGCGCTTAAAACGCGTTTTTAATGATTCTAAGATCGTTTCTGTTCTGTTTCGAGGTGGGTTGTAAGCTTCTCTTTTCAACATAGTATTTTGCTCGTGACGATAGTCTGAGTGCCGAAAACATGATTCCTGACTTACTAAGTTCTCCAACTTCCATTTAGAAAGTCCCTTTTAGGTCCGTGATTGCTATATATCATTGCGCTCAACTCGTTTAGTTTGACTCTGAAAACATCATTTTAAGCTCCAAAACGTTGCCGTGATCGATTTAAGACGGAAGTTTTTAGTTGATAATTTGAGCATGTTTTTACGCTCAAATCGCTCTAAAAGCGCTTAAAAGGCGTTTTTAATGATTCTAAGCTCGTTTCTGTTCTGTTTCGAGGTGGGTTGTAAGCTTCTCACTTCAACATGTTATTTTGCTCGTGACGATAATTTGAGTTCCGAAAACAGGATTCCTGACTTGCTAAGTTCTCCAACTTCCATTTAGAAAGTCCCTTTTAGGTCCGTGATTGCAATATATCATTGCGCTCAACTCGTCCAGTTTGGCCCTAAAAACATCATTTTAAGCTCTAAAACAGTGGCATGATCGATTTATAACGGCAGTTTTTAGTTGATCATTTGAGCATGTTTTTACGCTCAAATCGCTTTAAAAGCGCTTAAAACGCGTTTTTAATGATTGTAAGATCGTTTCTTTTTTGTCTCAAAGCAACTTGTAAGCTTCTCACTTCAACATGTTATTTTGCTTGTGACAATAGTTTGAGTGCCGAAAACATGATTCCTGACTTGCTAAGTTCTCTAGTTTCAGTTTAGAAAGTCCCTTTTAGCTCCGTGATTGCAATATATCATTGCGCTCAACTCATTCAGTTTGGCCCTTAAAACATCATTTTAAGCTCTAAAACGTTGCCGTGATCGATTTAAGACGGCAGTTTTTAGTTGATAACTTGAGCATTTTTTTACGCTCAAATCGCTTTAAAAGCGCTTAAAACCTGTTTTTAATGATTCTAAGATCGTTTCTGTTCTGTTTCGAGGTGGGTTGTAAGCTTCTCTTTTCAACATGTTATTTTGCTCGTGACGATAGTTTGAGTGACGAAAACAGGATTCCTGACTTACTAAGTTCTCCAACTTCCATTTAGAAAGTCCCTTTTACGTCCGTGATTGCAATATATCATTGCGCTGAACTCGTTCAGTATTGCTCTAAAAACATCATTTTAAGCTCTAAAATAGTGGCGTGATCGATTTATAACGGCAGTTTTTAGTTGATCATTTGAGCATGTTTTTACGCTCAAATCGCTTCAAAAGCCCTTAAAACGCGTTTTTAATGATTGTAAGATCGTTTCTTTTCTGTCTCAAAGCAAGTTGTAAGCTTCTAACTTCAACCTGTTATTTTGCTCGTGAGAATAGTTTGAGTGCCGAAAACATGATTCCTGACTTGCTAAGTTCTCTAGTTTCAATTTAGAAAGTCCCTTTTAGGTCCGTGATTGCAATATATCATTGCGCTCAGCTCATTCAGTTTGGCCCTGAAAACATCATTTTAAGCTCCAAAACGTTGCCGTGATCGATTTAAGACGGCAGTTTTTAGTTGATAATTTGAGCATGTTTTTACGCTCAAATCGCTTTAAAAGCGCTTAAAACGCGTTTTTAATGATTCTAAGCTCGTTTCTGTTCTGTTTCGAGGTGGGTTGTAAGCTTCTCACTTCAACATGTTATTTTGCTCGTGACGATAATTTGAGTTCCGAAAACAGGATTCCTGACTTGCTAAGTTCTCTAATTTCCATTTAGAAAGTCCCTTTTAATTCCGTGATTGCAATATATCATTGCGCTCAACTCATTCAGTTTTGCCTTTAAAACATCATTTTAAGCTCCAAAACGTTGCCGTGATCGATTTAAGACGGCAGTTTTTAGTTGATAATTTGAGCATGTTTTTACGCTCAAATCGCTTTAAAAGCGCTTAAAACGCGTTTTTAATGATTCTAAGATCGTTTCTGTTCTGTTTCGAGGTGGGTTGTAAGCTTCTCTTTTCAACATGGTATTTTGCTCGTGACGATAGTCTGAGTGCCGAAAACAGGATTCCTGACTTACTAAGTTCTCCAACTTCCATTTAGAAAGTCGCTTTTAGGTCCGTGATTGCAATATATCATTGCGCTCAACTCGTTCAGTTGGGCCATGAAAAAATTATTTTAAGCTCTAAAACGTTGGCGTGATCGATTTAAGACGGCAGTTTTTAGTAGATCATTTGACCATGTTTTTACGCTAAAATCGCTTCAAAGCACTTAAAACGCGTTTTTAATGCTTCTAAGATCGTTTCTTTTCTGTTTCAAAGTAAGTTGTAAGCTTCTAACTTCAACATGACAATTTGCTCGTGACAATAATTTGAGTGCGGAAAACATGATTCCTGACTTGCTAAGTTCTCTAATTTCCATTTGGAAAGTCCTTTTTAAATCCGTGATTGCAATATATCATTGCGCTCAACTCATTCAGTTTTGCCCTTAAAACATCATTTTAAGCTCCAAAACGTTGCCGTGATCGATTTAAGACGGCAGTTTTTAGTTGATAATTTGAGCATGTTTTTACGCTCAAATCGCTTTAAAAGCGCTTAAAACGCGTTTTTAATGATTCTAAGATCGTTTCTGTTCTGTTTCGAGGTGGGTTGTAAGCTTCTCTTTTCAACATGGTATTTTGTTCGTGACGATAGTCTGAGTGCCGAAAACATGATTCCTGACTTACTAAGTTCTCCAACTTCCATTTAGAAAGTCCCTTTTAGGTCCGTGATTGCTATATATCATTGCGCTCAACTCGTTTAGTTTGACTCTGAAAACATCATTTTAAGCTCCAAAACGTTGCCGTGATCGATTTAAGACGGAAGTTTTTAGTTGATAATTTGAGCATGTTTTTACGCTCAAATCGCTCTAAAAGCGCTTAAAAGGCGTTTTTAATGATTCTAAGATCGTTTCTGTTCTGTTTCGAGGTGGGTTGTAAGCTTCTCTTTTCAACATGGTATTTTGCTCGTGACGATAGTCTGAGTGCCGAAAACAGGATTCCTGACTTACTAAGTTCTCCAACTTCCATTTAGAAAGTCGCTTTTAGGTCCGTGATTGCAATATATCATTGCGCTCAACTCGTTCAGTTGGGCCCTGAAAAAATTATTTTAAGCTCTAAAACGTTGGCGTGATCGATTTAAGACGGCAGTTTTTAGTAGATCATTTGACCATGTTTTTACGCTAAAATCGCTTCAAAGCACTTAAAACGCGTTTTTAATGCTTCTAAGATCGTTTCTTTTCTGTTTCAAAGTAAGTTGTAAGCTTCTAACTTCAACATGTCAATTTGCTCGTGACAATAATTTGAGTGCGGAAAACATGATTCCTGCCTTGCTAAGTTCTCTAATTTCCATTTGGAAAGTCCCTTTTAAATCCGTGATTGCAATATATCATTGCGCTCAACTCATTCAGTTTTGCCCTTAAAACATCATTTTAAGCTCCAAAACGTTGCCGTGATCGATTTAAGACGGCAGTTTTTAGTTGATAATTTGAGCATGTTTTTACGCTCAAATCGCTTTAAAAGCGCTTAAAACGCGTTTTTAATGATTCTAAGATCGTTTCTGTTCTGTTTCGAGGTGGGTTGTAAGCTTCTCTTTTCAACATGGTATTTTGTTCGTGACGATAGTCTGAGTGCCGAAAACATGATTCCTGACTTACTAAGTTCTCCAACTTCCATTTAGAAAGTCCCTTTTAGGTCCGTGATTGCTATATATCATTGCGCTCAACTCGTTTAGTTTGACTCTGAAAACATCATTTTAAGCTCCAAAACGTTGCCGTGATCGGTTTAAGACGGAAGTTTTTAGTTGATAATTTGAGCATGTTTTTACGCTCAAATCGCTCTAAAAGCGCTTAAAACGCGTTTTTAATGATTCTAAGCTCGTTTCTGTTCTGTTTCGAGGTGGGTTGTAAGCTTCTCACTTCAACATGTTATTTTGCTCGTGACGATAATTTGAGTTCCGAAAACAGGATTCCTGACTTGCTAAGTTCTCCAACTTCCATTTAGAAAGTCCCTTTTAGGTCCGTGATTGCAATATATCATTGCGCTCAACTCGTCCAGTTTGGCCCTAAAAACATCAGTTTAAGCTCTAAAACAGTGGCATGATCGATTTATAACGGCAGTTTTTAGTTGATCATTTGAGCATGTTTTTACGCTCAAATCGCTTTAAAAGCGCTTAAAACGCGTTTTTAATGATTGTAAGATCGTTTCTTTTTTGTCTCAAAGCAACTTGTAAGCTTCTCACTTCAACATGTTATTTTGCTTGTGACAATAGTTTGAGTGCCGAAAACATGATTCCTGACTTGCTAAGTTCTCTAGTTTCAGTTTAGAAAGTCCCTTTTAGCTCCGTGATTGCAATATATCATTGCGCTCAACTCATTCAGTTTGGCCCTTAAAACATCATTTTAAGCTCTAAAACGTTGCCGTGATCGATTTAAGACGGCAGTTTTTAGTTGATAACTTGAGCATTTTTTTACGCTCAAATCGCTTTAAAAGCGCTTAAAACCTGTTTTTAATGATTCTAAGATCGTTTCTGTTCTGTTTCGAGGTGGGTTGTAAGCTTCTCTTTTCAACATGTTATTTTGCTCGTGACGATAGTTTGAGTGACGAAAACAGGATTCCTGACTTACTAAGTTCTCCAACTTCCATTTAGAAAGTCCCTTTTACGTCCGTGATTGCAATATATCATTGCGCTGAACTCGTTCAGTATTGCTCTAAAAACATCATTTTAAGCTCTAAAATAGTGGCGTGATCGATTTATAACGGCAGTTTTTAGTTGATCATTTGAGCATGTTTTTACGCTCAAATCGCTTCAAAAGCCCTTAAAACGCGTTTTTAATGATTGTAAGATCGTTTCTTTTCTGTCTCAAAGCAAGTTGTAAGCTTCTAACTTCAACCTGTTATTTTGCTCGTGAGAATAGTTTGAGTGCCGAAAACATGATTCCTGACTTGCTAAGTTCTCTAGTTTCAATTTAGAAAGTCCCTTTTAGGTCCGTGATTGCAATATATCATTGCGCTCAGCTCATTCAGTTTGGCCCTGAAAACATCATTTTAAGCTCCAAAACATTGCCGTGATCGATTTAAGACGGCAGTTTTTAGTTGATAATTTGAGCATGTTTTTACGCTCAAATCGCTTTAAAAGCGCTTAAAACGCGTTTTTAATGATTCTAAGCTCGTTTCTGTTCTGTTTCGAGGTGGGTTGTAAGCTTCTCACTTCAACATGTTATTTTGCTCGTGACGATAATTTGAGTTCCGAAAACAGGATTCCTGACTTGCTAAGTTCTCTAATTTCCATTTAGAAAGTCCCTTTTAATTCCGTGATTGCAATATATCATTGCGCTCAACCTATTCAGTTTTGCCCTTAAAACATCATTTTAAGCTCCAAAACGTTGCCGTGATCGATTTAAGACGGCAGTTTTTAGTTGATAATTTGAGCATGTTTTTACGCTCAAATCGCTTTAAAAGCGCTTAAAACGCGTTTTTAATGATTCTAAGATCGTTTCTGTTCTGTTTCGAGGTGGGTTGTAAGCTTCTCTTTTCAACATGGTATTTTGCTCGTGACGATAGTCTGAGTGCCGAAAACAGGATTCCTGACTTACTAAGTTCTCCAACTTCCATTTAGAAAGTCGCTTTTAGGTCCGTGATTGCAATATATCATTGCGCTCAACTCGTTCAGTTGGGCCCTGAAAAAATTATTTTAAGCTCTAAAACGTTGGCGTGATCGATTTAAGACGGCAGTTTTTAGTAGATCATTTGACCATGTTTTT
The DNA here is from genome assembly GCA_963855995.1 of Muricea muricata. Taxonomy (NCBI): domain Eukaryota; kingdom Metazoa; phylum Cnidaria; class Anthozoa; order Malacalcyonacea; family Plexauridae; genus Muricea; species Muricea muricata. The sequence continues at coordinate 6,198,967 of OY979727.1, forward strand.
ACGCTAAAATCGCTTTAAAGCACTTAAAACGCGTTTTTAATGCTTCTAAGATCGTTTCTTTTCTGTTTCAAAGTAAGTTGTAAGCTTCTAACTTCAACATGTCAATTTGCTCGTGACAATAATTTGAGTGCGGAAAACATGATTCCTGACTTGCTAAGTTCTCTAATTTCCATTTGGAAAGTCCCTTTTAAATCCGTGATTGCAATATATCATTGCGCTCAACTCATTCAGTTTTGCCCTTAAAACATCATTTTAAGCTCCAAAACGTTGCCGTGATCGATTTAAGACGGCAGTTTTTAGTAGATCATTTGACCATGTTTTTACGCTCAAATCGCTTTAAAAGCGCTTAAAACGCGTTTTTAATGATTCTAAGATCGTTTCTGTTCTGTTTCGAGGTGGGTTGTAAGCTTCTCTTTTCAACATGGTATTTTGCTCGTGACGATAGTCTGAGTGCCGAAAACATGATTCCTGACTTACTAAGTTCTCCAACTTGCATTTAGAAAGTCCCTTTTAGGTCCGTGATTGCTATATATCATTGCGCTCAACTCGTTTAGTTTGACTCTGAAAACATCATTTTAAGCTCCAAAACGTTGCCGTGATCGATTTAAGACGGAAGTTTTTAGTTGATAATTTGAGCATGTTTTTACGCTCAAATCGCTTTAAAAGCGCTTAAAAGGCGTTTTTAATGATTCTAAGCTCGTTTCTGTTCTGTTTCGAGGTGGGTTGTAACCTTCTCACTTCAACATGTTATTTTGCTCGTGACGATAATTTGAGTTCCGAAAACAGGATTCCTGACTTGCTAAGTTCTCCAACTTCCATTTAGAAAGTCCCTTTTAGGTCCGTGATTGCAATATATCATTGCGCTCAACTCGTCCAGTTTGGCCCTAAAAACATCATTTTAAGCTCTAAAACAGTGGCATGATCGATTTATAACGGCAGTTTTTAGTTGATCATTTGAGCATGTTTTTACGCTCAAATCGCTTTAAAAGCGCTTAAAACGCGTTTTTAATGATTGTAAGATCGTTTCTTTTTTGTCTCAAAGCAACTTGTAAGCTTCTCACTTCAACATGTTATTTTGCTTGTGACAATAGTTTGATTCGCCTTTCGATGACTTGGAGGGTTTTTTACCAATGTTCCTCTTACAATAGTTTGAGTGCCGAAAACATGATTCCTGACTTGCTAAGTTCTCTAGTTTCAGTTTAGAAAGTCCCTTTTAGCTCCGTGATTGCAATATATCATTGGGCTCAACTCATTCAGTTTGGCCCTTAAAACATCATTTTAAGCTCTAAAACGTTGCCGTGATCGATTTAAGACGGCAGTTTTTAGTTGATAACTTGAGCATTTTTTTACGCTCAAGTCGCTTTAAAAGCGCTTAAAACCTCTTTTTAATGATTCTAAGATCGTTTCTGTTCTGTTTCGAGGTGGGTTGTAAGCTTCTCTTTTCAACATGTTATTTTGCTCGTGACGATAGTTTGAGTGACGAAAACAGGATTCCTGACTTACTAAGTTCTCCAACTTCCATTTAGAAAGTCCCTTTTACGTCCGTGATTGCAATATATCATTGCGCTGAACTCGTTCAGTATTGCTCTAAAAACATCATTTTAAGCTCTAAAATAGTGGCGTGATCGATTTAAGACGGCAGTTTTTAGTTGATAATTTGAGCATGTTTTTACGCTCAAATCGCTTCAAAAGCCCTTAAAACGCGTTTTTAATGATTGTAAGATCGTTTCTTTTCTGTCTCAAAGCAAGTTGTAAGCTTCTAACTTCAACCTGTTATTTTGCTCGTGAGAATAGTTTGAGTGCCGAAAACATGATTCCTGACTTGCTAAGTTCTCTAGTTTCAATTTAGAAAGTCCCTTTTAGGTCCGTGATTGCAATATATCATTGCGCTCAGCTCATTCAGTTTGGCCCTGAAAACATCATTTTAAGCTCCAAAACGTTGCCGTGATCGATTTAAGACGGCAGTTTTTAGTTGATAATTTGAGCATGTTTTTACGCTTAAATCGCTTTAAAAGCGCTTAAAACGCGTTTTTAATGATTCTAAGATCGTTTCTGTTCTGTTTCGAAGTGGGTTGTAAGCTTCTCACTTCAACATGATATTTTGCTCGTGACGATAGTTTGAGTGACGAAAACAGGATTCCTGACTTACTAAGTTCTCCAACTTCCATTTAGAAAGTCCCTTTTAGCTCCGTGATTGCAATATATCATTACGCTCAACTCGTTCAGTATTGCTTTAAAAACATCATTTTAAGCTCTAAAACGTTATCGTGATCGATTTAAGACGGCAGTTTTTAGTTGATCATTTGAGCATGTTTTTACGCTCAAATCGCTTTAAAAGCCCTTAAAACGCGTTTTTAATGATTGTAGGATCGTTTCTTTTCTGTTTCAAAGCAAGTTGTAAGTTTCTAACTTCAACATGTTATTTTCCTCGTGACAATAGTTTAAGTGCGGAAAACATGATTCCTGACTTGCTAAGTTCACTAATTTCCATTTAGAAAGTCCCTTTTACGTCCGTGATTGCAATATATCATTGCGCTCAACTCATTAAGCTCTAAAACGTTAGCGTGATCGATTTAAGACGGCAGTTTTTAGTTGATCATTTGAGCATGTTTTTACGCTCAAATCGCTTTAAAAGCCCTTAAAACGCGTTTTTAATGATTGTAGGATCGTTTCTTTTCTGTTTCAAAGCAAGTTGTAAGTTTCTCACTTCAACATGTTATTTTGCTCGTGACCATAGTTTGACTGCCGAAAACATGATTCCTGACTTGCTAAGTTCTCTAATTTCCATTTAGAAAGTCCCTTCTAGGTCCGTGATGGCAATATATCATTGCGCTCAACTCGTTAAGTGTTGGCCTTGAAAACATCATTTTAAGCTCTAAAACGTTGCCGTGATCGATTTAAGACGGCAGTTTTTAGTTGATAATTTGAGCATGTTTTTACGCTAAAATTGCTTCAAAATCGCTTAAATCGCGTTTTTAATGATTCTAAGATCGTTTCTTTTCTGTTTCAAAGTAAGTTGTAAGCTTCTCACCTCAACATGTTATTTTGCTCGTGACGATAGTTTGAGTGCCGAAAACAGGATTCCTGACTTACTAAGTTCTCCAACTTCCATTTAGAAAGTCCCTTTTAGGTCCGTCATTGCAATATATCATTGGGCTCAACTCGTTCAGTTTGGCCCTGAAAACATCATTTTAACCTCTAAAACGTTGCCGTGATCGATTTAAGACGGAAGTTTTTAGTTGATAATTTGAGCATATTTTTACGCTCAAATTGCTTCAAAAGGGCTGAAAACGCGTTTTTAATGATTCTAAGATCGTTTCTTTTCTGTTTCAAACTAAGTTGTAAGCTTCTAACTTCAACATGTTATTTTGCTCGTGACGATAGTTTGAGTGCGGAAAACAGGATTCCTGACTTACTAAGTTCTCTAACTTCCATTTAGAAAGTCCCTTTTAGGTCCGTGATTGCAATATATCATTGCGCTCAACTCGTTCAGTTTGGCCCTGAAAACCTCATTTTAAGCTCTAAAACGTTGGCGTGATTGATTGAAGACGGCAGTTTTTAGTTGATCATTTGAGCATGTTTTTACGCTCAAATCGCTTTAAAAGCGCTTAAAACGCGTTTTTAATGATTCTAAGATCGTTTCTTTTCTGTGTCACAGCAAGTTGTAAGCTTCTCACTTCAACATGTTATTTTGCTCGTGACAATAGTTTGAGTGCCGAAAACATGATTCCTGAATTGCTAAGTTCTCTAATTTCCATTTAGAAAGTCCCTTTTAGCTCCGTGATTGCAATATATCATTCCGCTCAACTCGTTCAGTATTGTTTTAAAAACATCATTTTAAGCTCTAAAACGTATGCGTGATCGATTTAAGACGGCAGTTTTTAGTTGATATTTGAGCATGTTTTTACGCTCAAATCGCTTCAAAAGCCCTTAAAACGCGTTTTTAATGATTGTAAGATCGTTTCTTCTATGTCTCAAAGCAAGTTGTAAGCTTCTAATTTCAACAAGTATTTTTTGCTCGTGACGATAGTTTGAGCGCCGAAAACCTTTTTCCAGACTTGCTAAGTTCTCCAATTTCCATTTAAAAGGTGTCTGTTTGGTCCATGACTGCAATATATCGTTGCGCTCAACTCTCAGTTTGGCCCTGAAAACATCATTTTAAGCTCTAATTCGTTGCCGGGATCGATTTAAGACCGAAGTTTTTAGTCGATCATTTGAGCATGCTTTTTCGCTCAAATCGCTTCCAGACCACTTAAAACGGGATTTTGATGATTGTAAGATCGTTTTTTTCTGTTTCAAAGCAAGTTGTAAGCTTCTAATTTCAACAAGTATTTTTTGCTCGTGACGATAGTTTGAGCGCCGAAAACATGATTCCTTACTTGCTAAATTCTTCAATTCCCATTTAGAAGGTCACTTTTAGGTCCGTGATTGCATTATATCATTGCGCTCAACTCGTTCGGTTTGGCAGTGAAAACATCATTTTAAACTCAAAAACGTCGCTGTGATCGATTTAAGACGGCAGTTTATGTTGGTGATTTGAGGATTTTTTACGCTTAAATCGCTTCGAGAGCACTAAAAACGCAATTTTGATGATTGTAAGATCGTTTCTTTGCAGCTTCAAAGCAAGATGTAGGCTTCTCATTTCATCATGTTTTTTTGCTAGTGTCGATAGTTTGAGCACCGAAAACCTTTTTAAAGACTTGCTAAGTTCTCCAATTTCCATTCAAAAGGTCTCTTTTAGGTCCGTGATTGCAATATATCATTGCACTCAGCTCGTTCAGTTTGGCAATGAAAACATCATTTTAAGCTCAAAAACGTCGCTGCCATCGGTTTAAGACGGCAATTTTTAGTTGGTGATTTGAGCATCTTTTTACGCTTAAATCGCTTCGAGAGCACTAAAAACGAAATTTTGATGATTGTAAGATCGTTTCTTTGCAACTTCAAAGCAAGATTTAGGCTTCATATTTCAACATGTTTTTTTCCTAGTGTCGATAGTTTGAGCGCCGAAAACCTTTTTCCAGACTTGCTAAGTTCTCCAATTTCCATTCAAAAGGTCTCTTTTGGGTCCATGATTGCAATATATCGTTGCGCTCAACTCTCAGTTTGGCCCTGAAAACATCATTTTAAGCTCTAAAACGTTGCCGTGCTCGATTTAAGACGGAAGTTTTTAGTTGATCACTTTAGCATGTTTTTACGCTCAAATCGCCTCCAGAGCACTTAAAACGGGATTTTGATGATTGTAAGACCGTTTCTTTTCTGTTTCAATGCAAGTTGTAAGCTTCTAATTTCAACAAGTTTTTTTGCTCGTGACGATAGTTTCAGGGGCGAAAACATGATTCCTTACTTGCTAAGTTCTCCAATTTCCATTTAGAAGGCCTCTTTTACGTCAATGATTGCAACATATCATTGCGCTCAACTCTCAGTTTGGCCCTGAAAACATCATTTTAAGCTCTAAAACGTTGCCGTTATCGATTTAAAGCGGAAGTTTTTAGTTGATCATTTGAGCATGTTTTTACGCTCAAATCGCTTCCAGAGCACTTAAAACGGGATTTGGATGATTGGAAGATCGTTTCTTTTCTGTTTCAGTGCAAGTTGTAAGCTTCTCATTTCAACATGTTATTGTGCTTGTCACTATAGCTTGACCGCCAAAAACATGATTCCTGCCTTGCTAAGTTCTCCAATTTTCATTTAGAAAGTCTCTTTTAGGTCCGTGATTGCAATGTATCATTGCACTCAGCTCGTTCACTTTGGCATTGAAAACATTATTTTAAGCTCAAAAACGTCGCTGTGATCGATTTAAGACATAAATTTTTAGATGGTGATTTGAGCATCTTTTCACGCTTAAGTCGCTTCGAGAGCACTAAAAATTCAGTTTTGATGATTGTACGATCGTTTCTTTCCCGCTTCAAAGCAAGATGTAAGCTTCTCATTTGAACATGTTTTTTTGCTAGTGTCGATAGTTTGAGCGCCGAAAACCTGTTTCCAGACTTGCTAAGTTCTCCAATTTCCATTTAGAAGGTCTCTTTTACGTCAATGATTGCAACATATCATTGCGCTCAACTCTCAGTTTGGCCCTGAAAACATCATTTTAAGCTCTAAAACGTTGCCGTTATCGATTTAAAACGGAAGTTTTTAGTTGATCATTTGAGCATGTTTTTACGCTCAAATCGCTTCCAGAGCACTTAAAACGGGACTTTAATAATTTTAAGACCGTTTCTTTTCTGTTTCAATGACAGTTGTACGCTTCTAATTTCAACATGCTATTGTGCATGTCACTATAGCTTGACCGCCAAAAACATGATTCCTGACTTGCTAAGTTCTCCAATTTCCATTTAGAAAGTCTTTTTTAGGTCCGTGATTGCAATGTATCATTGCACTCAGCTCGTTCACTTTGGCATTGAAAACATTATTTTAAGCTAAAAAACGTCGCTGTGATCGATATAAGACGGAAATTTTTAGTTGGTGATTTGAGCATCTTTTCACGCTTAAATCGCTTCGAGAGCACTAAAAATTCAGTTTTGATGATTGTACGATCGTTTCTTTCCCGCTTCAAAGCAAGATGTAAGCTTCTCTTTTCAACATGTTTTTTGCTAGTGTCGATAGTTTGAGCGCCGAAAACCTGTTTCCAGACTTGCTAA